>CM057458.1:659772500-661022500 GCA_016271365.2 Neoceratodus forsteri
TACTGAGGTCCTTGCACACATGGGGCACCTTGGTATAGATAGAACACTTGACTTGGTGAGATCCAGATTCTATTGGCCTAAGATGGGGCTGATGGAGCAACACATCTGAACTTAGTAGTCAAGTGCCAGAGGAAAGCTTTGCCTCGTGAGGGCTGCCCCCTGTTAACATCACCACCAGTGCACCCATGGAGCTGGTCTGTATTGATTTCTGAGTTTGGAGTCAGATCAAAGAAATATCAGTAATGTGCTGGTGGTCACTGACCATTTCACGAGATATGCCCAAGCTTTCCCCACCAAAGACCAGAAAGCATCCACTGTAGCCAAAGTACTTGTAGAAAACTTTTTGTTCACTATGGGGCTCCACAAAGAATCCATTCTGATCAAGGAGAGACTTTGAGAGTCGTCTGATCAAAGAATGCTTTCTCTGTGGGGAGTCACGAAAGTCAGAACCCTCCTTACCACCCCAGGGGACCCACAGCCTGAACGTTTCAACCGCACTTTGCTAGATATGCTAGGCACCCTGCACCCAAAGGACAAGCCTAGATGGAGCCAACAAATTAGCACCTTGGTACATGCTTATAACTGCACCAAAAAGTGATGCCACTGGATTCTCCCCTACCGCCTGATGTTTGGAAGAGAAGCTCGACTACCAGTAGATGTGTGTTTTGGGGTCTCTCTGATGGGGTTCAAGCTGACAACTATTTACAGTATGTGCAAAGTTAAAGGCCCAGCTAACTCATGCGTACCAACTGGCTCAAACCATGGCTGCCAAAAGAAATCAGCCAACAAAGAAAGGTATGATAAAAGGTGAAAGCACAGGAACTCCAGGAGGAGATCGGGTATTGCTAAGAAATCTGGGACTGCATGGCAAGCACAAGATTGCTGACAGATGGCACCATCTCCCTCACATTGTAGTGGGCAAACTAGATGATCTGCCAGTGTACAAAGTAAGGCCTGAGAATAATTCAAAAGATGTAAAAACAATGCATAGAAATCATTTACTGCCCATTGGACAAATCTTAATTGAGTCTGAGCCCCTAGAAGATGCCCCTCTGCACCAGTGACTAGAGCTGCTGCTAAGAAAAGATCAAGAAAGTCTGCACCTACAGAAGCAAAGTTAAAGTGTTCCCCTCCACAAGTCCCAGTTGAGCATGACTGTCAGTCCATATCGGAAGAAAGTGGAGTGACTTTGAATACTATCCTTCTTACGAACTGAGTCAATTGTTTTGGGCAATCCCTAGTCAATACTGGAGACAAAGCTGGGCCTTCTGGACTGTCTCTAAGCCCCAGCTTCATCCCTGGAGCCAATGCTCCCAGAAAGTGAAGTGCAAAGCATCAGATCAGATGAAATGGAATCATTGTGCATGGTTGAACTGTTTGAGCTTTCAGGGGGAAAATGATAGATTGGGGCAGACTGGTGATACACCGAACAAGAAGAGTATTTTGAGTGCCCTGACAGTCCACTGCCAGTGTCCAAAGCTCTCCATGCGAGCCAAATGTTGTGGACTCAGAAACTGTAACTCCTGGAGCTGAAAGTGCCCCAAGTTCTAGCCTCTCTACCCCATGGAGACTCCTGACAAGTGAGGACAATGCTGAAAATGAGGCTCAGAGTGCAGAGACTATAACAGTTCCCCTAGAAAGACTGGTCGAGCTGTAAAGCCTGTGGTGCACCTCAGTTATGATTCACTTGGGAGGCCTGTGGACTTGCCTCTCAATGTTGTCCATAAAGTGTATGTGTCCCGAGCTCATTGCCCAAACTGAGCATCAGTGCTAACTCCAAGTTACTTGTGTTGCCCTCTAAGTATGGTGCCCTTGTCCCGTCCAGCCCCAAGGTAACTGATAGGAAGGCCCTCTCTTCAGGTTTCATGTACAAGAGGTAATAACTTGAGTTACGGTACAATGTGTATGTAATACTGTGTAAGAGTGACGTACTGCAATGTTTCAGAAATATGTTCTTGGTAAAATGATATATTGACTGATGATTACATGTCGAGCCTAATGCAAATGTATATGGTTGCAGTTGAAACTTATGGGGAATTGCCTTGTGGCGTCAAGCTTTCCCAAACCAGGAAGGGTGTAACCCCCTGCAAATGGGGTTCCCAAAAGACTTCAGGAGCTTGCTTGAATGCTCCAAGCCTGAATGGTGTTTGGCGTTTAAGCCATTTATCAGTGAGTGTTTTTAGAACCTCTGGCACTGTCTCTTTAAGAGCTGTCTGCTTGCAGACATAATTAGTTGTATGGGGACTGTGTGCTTCTCTGTTTGAGTACCACTCAAGCTGCTGCCAATTCACTTCATTTTGCAGTCACTAGGAGTGCAAAGGGAACCTATCTGAAAGATGTAACTGTTTGCCAGAAATTATTTAGAGTAATAATGAAATTACAGTTTGTCTAACCTGCTTTCTTTGCAGTCAGAACTGTGTCTGCTAGTTCCCATTCTAGTTTTGAACTGCTGAACTGGACCAATCAGTGTGGGGTAAGCTAGCTCTAAAATAGTGCCTTGGACTGAATCAGAACTTGGACTCATAATCTGAGCCAGCCACAAGAGGATTGTATGGGCAGTGACTCTGGGAGATGTAGTTTAGACTTCAGTGCTTTTTGGACCAACAGCAGCAGTCTATTGTGAGTGACAGCCAATCCAGTCAAGAACTGGGAGGAACTCAAAGGAAGTGCCAGGTTTTTGTCGGTTGGAGTTTCAGTTGAGCTTTGGCAGTGAAGAAGGAAGGAGCCCTGTGCTTTTTCAGTGTGCAGTTTTAGTCAAAAAACGTGTGTAAGGCCCAGAGTTCCGGTCTGCAGCTTGTGTAACAGCTTGTTAGGACTGAATCCGTCCTGTGAAAAGAATCAAAGGATCTCTGAAGAGTAGAAACCAGGCTCACCCTGTAGAAGACTGGAGGAATTCCTGAAAATTGCACTTGGTCTGTCAGGAACTGAATCTGCTGTGTGTTCTCCCGGGTATTGTGCAGTAATTGCGATCGGGATACAGATGCAGCCTGCCTGGTATAGTGCTTTCTTTTATATGGATGTGTGAAGAGGTTTGTGTACCTCAAGTGAGCCCTGCTGACATTGAAGGACCCTATCTTATTTGGAGGTCGTGAGTACTAATTCAGGGTCGCCCTGTTGAATTGCCACATTAAATCCAAATGGAATTACTGTACTGCTGACTGTTTAATTCTCCTTTCTGTGTGAAAGGGCCCTACCAGCTGCCACGGTTTGGACTAGCCACTAGGGCTTGGGTACCCAGGGACAGTAACTGATAGGGATAGGCCTGTGCACAGAGCCATAGGTAGATTATTAGATGATAAGCTAATTAACCTGATTTCCCTGTCCTTGTTATATCCCCTAAATAAATCAGAGCTGCTCGTTTCAGCAAAGTTATACTGCCTGAGGTATTTGTCTATGTTAAAGTACTGTACTGTGATTGTTGCACTGTATCTCATTTCACAGGAGGTCCCAGTGCGGAACCAGACCTGGGGGTAAGTGTATACTGTGAAGGTAATTCTGATATATTGTGTGGGCCACTAGTGGGAAGAAAGGGGGGTTGCAGTGTCCCAGACGGCTGTGACCAAGTTAGTTTAACTATTGCAAACCCTGACCTCTGGGTGGAGGCACCCGCCATTGGATCCAGGCCCCTCAACCTGTTAGTGGCAAATCAGGCAGGGGTAGTAGCCCCTGGGATAGCGCCATCTAGGGGTTACACACAGCACGGCTTTTGTCTACTTCCTTTGTTACCCAGTCAAAGAAAAAAAATCAGGTTAGTCTGACAAGACCTTCCCACTACAAAATCATGTTGTTTACTACCCTGGAGCCCATTGCTCTTTTGGTACTCCACAAGATCCTCTGATTAGTGATTCCATCAGCTTCCCCATGATGAAGGTCAGACTTACACTAGTAAGCATTGGCTGCCTCATTTCTGGGACTCCCTTAGTGGCGGCTCTGATGCCACTTTCTGGCATGGACCCGCAGTCCTTAGAGAGCAGAAAAGCAGCATTATTTCTTTCTTGATGCTAAGAGATAGAACAAACAAAATAATTAACAACCAACTCAAATAAACAGTTTGAATGATGTAAACTGAAATTGTGTAACCCAGTAACTTTAAAGTGTAACATTCCTCACCATTATCTGGGTTGGAGAGACTAGCAAGAGCTGTTATCCCCCCAGTTGTCTTGGAAGTGTAATGTCCGGGGAGTCCTACAGTGAGTGTTTGTATTATGTCCTGCTGAGGCCCGTCAGAGTATCCCTCAAGGGGTTGTATATAAAATCTAAAATCAGGTTATGGCAGGTACCATCCCTGGCTTCCAATCACTTTTTTTTTCAAATTACAGGTAGTGAACTACTGCAGCAGTTTGTGCAGATGTTACCCATCACTACAGAATTAGTCTTGTGTCCTCAGAGATCCTGGCTCTGGAATGTAAGAGCATCGATGTGCGTCTCCTCCCGAATCACCAAGCCAGCCAACCTCTCTGATGTAGTAAGGCTTGTAACTGTAGTACAGTGGGCTATGTACATCATTCACTTGAGACCAGGGATATGCATTTGCCAGACAAAGGGAGAGAATCACATCACCCGTGGTGTGTCCCACCATAAGGGAGTAACATCTCTGAGATGGCCATTGCAGTTAGGAGCCAAAATTCCCTTAGTCTCCTGACAAAGCTTTCATGGAGTTATGTTAGCAAGCTTCACATTACAACCTGTAGCGTTAAGTTATCTCAGTTCTGAAACAGCCCCCTCAAACATCTAAACATTCAAGCAAAGCTTTGAACGCACCAACCATTTTATAGTTATTTTAGCAAGTTCAGCAGATTAGCATTTTATAACCCACTTTATGATGTCCGTGAAACAGGTCAGTTTTTTATCCTCTTACTATTTTTCATATACTGTCTTTATGATTGTATTTCAGGGGTATAGAAATTAAATGTTGTATGAAGCATAAGGCATGACTAGGCAGCAGATCATCTAGATGGAAGAAAAAAGAGGTATGGTGACTAAGTGTATAGTTCCTTACCTACTGTAGGTACACAATGCTGCCTCTGTTGGTCCGGTACCTGGATCTTCTTAGACACAACAGCTCTGATCTCCCTCTCTTCTCCTCCAAATCGAGTCCCAGTGTTTGATATTCGGGGGTGAAGTCTGGTGTGCTCTCCATTTTGACTTGCCTTTTAACTGCCATGTGGCCCAGTGGATTGTTTGCTCAAGAGGGTATTGTTCCGGAAGCATTCGCCAGTGTTAACACCATGCTACCTTAGGTCTGGGATCACTTCTTCCAAGGTGCTTTAGGCCCTAGGTCCTTCCTCCCAAAACACTTTTAACTGGGCTGGGAAATATATGTGGGATCTTAGGCCTTTTGCTTTAAGGAGTTTCTGGATCTCCAATACTTCTGATCATTTGGCCTGGGTTTGTGGGACACAGTCATGCTCCAGAAAAATTCTGGTTTCCCCATGCATTTTTAAGGGAGCCCATCTTCTGCTTACAGTCAACGAACTTAGCTAAAAATGATCTAGGACAGGCCTTTGAATCAGTCAGCTGGGGGTTCTTCACTGTCTCAATCTGCAAGACGGCACTGTCCTCCTGTCAGCCTGTTAACTCAGTCAGCCATGCGGTACTAAATATTTCAATGTCCCCAGTCTCTGCATTTTCTGGCATCCCATGAATGCATATATGAGTATACCTTGACTGGTTCTCTATATATTCCAAATTAGTTGCTTGTTCCCGCTCCTTCTTGTATAGGTACAGGGGAGCTGTGTTGTGTGTTTCCACTTGATCAGTGATGTCAGAGTGACCTGTCACTGTATCTTCCATTTTTGTATCAATATATTGAATATCTTGCCTGATGTCCCCAAGTCCCAACTCCAGTAGTCTCAATGATGAGTCTATGCTGTCAGTATCAAACACAGAAAAAGCCAGCACTTGGGAAACAGCTTGGGTGCCACATTCGAAAACTTCAGTAGGAAACAAGAAATTACATGCAATCACCATCATTCAGAACTTGCGAAGGAAACAATGTCCCACTTCAAGATTTTTATGTAGACTTTTTAATAAAACACAAGTCGATAAACTCAAGGTCAGAGGAAGGAGATCACAGACAGATGAGCTATTAGTCTCCCACCAACGTTTCACATGTGCACTGCATGCTTTTTCAAGGTGCCAACTAGTGGTTAGTAATAGCTATTTAAAGACCCCAATTAAAGAAATAAAACACTTAATACCATTCAGCAGCGAGACTATATAAATTCATATGCCCCACATTCAATCTAAAACCTAATATCAAAATGCAGTCAGTAATAATAAAAATACATATGGAGCAATAAGCACAACTATAAAAATCTTATATTAAAAAAAATCTTATTTGTAAAAAACACTATATGAAAAGAGCATAAATTCCCATGGTGCTAGTTATCAAAACACATTATTTCATAAAACTGGACCAGTCTCAATGTTCATATTTAAGCCAGGCCATTCTCTGGCTCCAGTGTTAAAAATCCAGTACCCAACATGTCTAAGAACTTTCTTGTTAAAGTCACACGCACACACACCCCAATCATGCATGGTAGCCTTCTCTAAGCCAATAAATTTAAATTCATGATTTTCACCCAATTGTTTATATACAGCTGTAGTATACTTCCAGTTATTGTCTTGGAATGCTCTTAAATATTCCCCCACTCTAACTCTAAAACTTCAAATAGTATTGCCAATATAGAAACATTCACACTCATACAGCTGCATGCACATGTTACTAAAGACCCAAGTGCTATATTTTGGCCTGTTCTGGGGTTCAAAACCTCAGAGGTTCGTGCAATAACTTTACATGTACTACACCTCCTGCAGGGTGCAGTGTCCACAGGAGGATCTGTCCAGAAGTGTTTGCTGGTTACTGACTGGCTGGGCACTGTGAACCAATCTAACTTTTAAATTCCTTCCTCTCCTACAGATCATTTTCAGTTTGTCCACCCCTCTCTGAAACAATTTTCCCCTCCCCTTCAGAACAGCAGCATGTCATCTATAAAACATCTCCACACAATTAAATTGTTAAAAGGATTCACAGCTGCATCATAAACGAAATCAATTTCCCATTTTCCAATGAACAAATTCGCTGGATTTGGGGCAAACATTGCCCCCCTCACTGTGCCCAGCATTTGTAAATAATTGGTACTTTTAAATACAAAACAGTTACACTTCAGCACTAGTTCAGCCAGCTATAACAGGAACTCAGTAGGGGGATTGTTTTCTTTTTTCTTGTCTAGAAAAAAGTGTAAAGCATCTAAGCTGCCCTAATGAGGTATGTTAGAGAATAATCACTCTATGTCCATTGTTACCATCTGGCGCTCTGGTTCAAGATCTATGTTATCAAGCACCCTCAACACATTGGTTGTATCCCTCAGATACATCCTTACTTTCACCATCATAGGCATCAAGCAAGAGTCTAAATATTGGCTAAAGGCTCTGATAGTGAACCTTGGCCATTAACAATAGGGCAACCATGGGGGGGGGGGTTAAAGAAACTGTTATGCAGTTTGAGTATTGTGTAATTCACGGCTTCCTGGGGTCACTTACTGTTAAAAAATCTTTAACGTTCTTTGAAATCACACCCTCCTCAAATGCAGCTTCTAATACAGAATCAATTCTGTTTTTGAACTCTGTTACTGGATCATAATTCAGACTTTTATAACATTTCTGATCATTCAACTATCTCATAGAAAAATAGAAAACATAGACTTTGATGGCAGATAAGGACCGCTTGGCCCACCTAGTCTGCCCATTTCCCTACCTATTGGATAAGCTGCAGATCCTAGTTAACTAACAGCATACTTCTTCCTACCCCCCCACCAGAATTGCCTTATGTCTGTCCCATGCACTCTTGAACTCTCCCACTGTTTTTGACCCCATGACCTCCTCAGGAAGGCCATCCCATGCGCCCAACCACCCTCTCTGTGAAAAAAATACTTCCTCATATTGCCCCTGAACTGTTCCCCCTCTATCTTCAAATTGTGTCCCCTTGTTCTTGCACATCTCTTTTTCTGAAAGATGCTACCCTGTTGGACTTTGTTGACTCCCTTGAGGTAATTGAAAGTTTCTATCATAACCCCCCCTCTCTCTCATTTCCTCAAGGGTATACATATTAAGCTCCTTTAGTTTCTCTTTGTATGGCTTCTGGTGCAGACCCTGCACCATTTTAGTTGCCCTCCTCTGGACTGCCTCCATCCTGTCTAAGTCGTTGCAGAGATGGGGTCTCCAGAACGGCACACAGTACTCCAGATGGGGTCTCACCAACTGTCTGTATGAGGGATAACAACTTTTTGTTTTCTACTGGTGATGCCTCTCCGTATACATACCAGTATCCCCCCAGCCATCCTTACTGCTTTCTCACATTGCTTGCCTACCTTTAGGTCATCTGATATGACTACCCCCAGGTCCCTTTCCATTTTTGTGGTTGTTAATACCTCCCCCCTTCCCATTATGTACTCTTCCCCTGGGTGTTTGTTTCCCAGGTGCATTACTTTGCTCTTCCTTGCATTGAATCTTAGCTGCCATATTTTTGATCATCCTCCAACCTTGCCAAGTCCCTTCTCATCCTTTCCACCCCCCTTGTGTATCAATCCTGTTGCAGATCTGCTTGCTGTCTGCAAAGAGGCATACCTTTCCTTCCAGTCCCTCTGCAGTGTCACTTATAAAGACATTGAAAAGGACTGGACCCAGTACTGAACCCTGCACTACCTTACTAGTAACCCCCTTTTCTTCAGAGTGTATTCCGTTTACTATTATTCTCTGTGTCCTGTTGTTCAGCCAATTTTTTACGCAGGCTACCACCCTGGGATGCACTCCCAGGCTGGCTAATTTGTTTATTAATCTTTTTGTGTGGGACTGTGTCAAATGCCTTGCTAAATTCTAGGCAGGCCATGTCCACAGCCTCTCCCTGGTCTACTACTTTGGTCACCCAGTCAAAGAAATCTATTAGATTCATTTGACATGACCTTCTCAGTGTGAATCCATGCTACCTTGGGTCCTGTGCCCTGCTGGCCTCCAGATACTCAACAATTCTTGCTTTCAGAAGTGATTCCATAATTTTCCCTACCACTGAGGTCAAGCTAACAGGCCTGTAGTTTCCTGCCTCTACTTTGCTCCCACTTTTGTGAAGGGGAATCACATCTGCCTTCCTCCAGTCCTTAGGTACCACATGTTCCAAAGTCAAAAAAGGCTGTGCTCAGGCTTGGAGGGGTTCACAATCGTCAGGGTGACAAACCCTTGCACACATACATAAATCACAGAATGATTGTGCTCTGCACAAGAATGAGATCTTTTCCCAGGATTTCAGCAAGTAGTTGAAGTTTATGTACTCCACCACTGTGGAAGCCCCTACGCCTTGACAATAGTGCCTTCAAGGGGGTGTATTACCACCCTTATTTGTAGGTTTAATGTAGATAACATGGTTGTCCTCCAAACTCCTGAGGGTTGCTGTCTCCTGCAAAGAAATACTACAAAAATGCAAAGAATGAAAGTTAGTTAAAAGTTGTTCAATGTCCAGTTTGCATCTCTTTTTTTAAACATCTCAATGACTTTTGGAGAGGGGACAGAATGCTGAATGGGGTTTAAATGGATCCCGCATTGTTTCCACAGTCTGTGCTTAAGGAATTATGCTACTGTTTTGCATCCTATTATAAAAATATTTTACACCTAGTTGCCTGCACATACGGAGCAGGTCAATCACAGAGTCAAACAGTCTGAAGCTGGACATGGGCTCAAAAGACAAGCCCTTATTTAATAAAGTCAGTTCAACATCTGAGAGCACATGTGAAGAAAGATTAATGACAGTCATTATTGAAAGGATTATTTACCTCCTGTGATTTCACCCCTAATTGTTTGGGTTTCTGCCTCCTCTTCTTTTTGCTCCCCGGTATGGTCACTGTTTGAAGCAAAACTTGTTTCTTTGCGTCTGCTGCAGAACTCGTATCTGTCCCACTTGCCTCTCCAGCATGAATCCTGATCTTCATTTAAAAAGAAAACAACCACTGAACTTTCCCCATCAGTATCTGGACCTGAACTCTGATATAAATTTACTTCACTACTGGTTCTCTTCAAAATTGATCTTGGAGTGCCCTCCTCCTGAGATTACTTGCTTGTCTGCTCCATTTAAAAATGTTATTATTGCTGAAGTCTCCTTCACCTAGGACAGACTTTTTATTTTCAATTCGCTTATCATGTTCTTCTATAGAGGTTTGCAATGTACTTCAATGTTCACTAAAATCACTGCGATTTTTTAAAACTTGAGAGGCTTCCTCTTTCTGTTTTAATTCATATGTGACTTCTTTCTGGGTATTATTTGCATCTTCAGGGATTAACTAAATTAATTTAAAGGAAGATTCTAGCAAGATGTAATCCCACTTTTTAATAAACTTTAAATAAACTCAGCATGATGAAGTCCAAAAGCTGGCTGTTTGGTTAATCGTAAACCATGAGGAACTCTTGTAACCTACAGGTAGGCTTCTAATTTTGGTGAATTTGTTAGTTGAAAAATCAGATTGATTTTATTTGCAACGCAGCTATGAATCCTTTTTTTTAACAATTTAACATTGCAAAAACACTTTATAGATGATGTGCTACTGATCTGGAGGGGTTGGGAAGCAAAATTGTCTCAGTATTTACGAGTACCTTCCATTTTAGTGTGATCAGCAACATAAGCAGTGTGGAATTTTTGGATCTAAGAACTGAGTAGGACAGTGACAGCAATTTGAAAAGTTCATTACTCAGAAAACCCATTGATCAGAACACTGTCTTCTAGCCTCAAGGTGCCACCTGGGCATACAGGAAGAAACATATGTAGGGCACAGTATTTGAGGACTAAATATAACTGCAGAACCAATAAGAAATGTGAGGAATAGTGTGGAGATCAGAATATCAGGTTCAAAAGCAGGGGTTATAGCCATAAAGCCATCATCATAGCAATACAATACTTTTTAATTTTTTTTTTTATTTATGTATTGTATCCGATACAATATACCAGTGAGCAACATAGAGAAGGCCTGTTATATAGACAATAATTAGAGAAGTGATAAGAATTCAGTATTTCAAAATAGTATTATGTTTGTGACAACTTTTTCTCCATATGCAAACAAGGTACATCATATCCTTTGGAAAAACTGGAATATTTTATATGTAGATCCTGGTCTAAGAGGAGTGGACAAACCAAAAAATGGTTTCTAGAAGAGGAGGGAACCTAAAAAATGGATTGGTTCACAGTTCCAGCCAATCAGTAACCAGCAAATATTTACACAGATGCTGATGGCAGATAAGGGCATACGGTCCATCTAGTCTGATCATTTGCCCACGTAACTATGCTTCTTCAAGCTTCTGAAGAACTAGGTTGTCCCCTTCCCCCAACTACCAGGATCCCATCATGCCTATCCCATGCATTCTTAAATCCTGTAATCATTTCTACTCCCACCGCCTCCTCTGGCAGGGCGTTCCAATTGTCCACCACCCTCTCTGTGAAGAAGTACTTCCTCACGTTCCCTCTGAACCTCCCTCCCTCTAGTTTTATCCCATGTCCCCTAGTCCTGGAGTGTCTTCTTCTATGAAAAATTGTGTTTTTCTGCACCATGTTCCTCCCTATGCGGTACTTATATGTCTCAAGCATATACCTCCTCTCTTCCAGGGAGTACATATTTAAGTCTTTCAGCCTGTCCTCATACATTTTGTGATGTAATCCTTGCACCATCTTGGTTGCCCTCCTCTGAACTGCCTCCACCCTGTCTATGTCCTTATGTAGGTAAGGTCTCCAGAACTGAACACTGTACTTGAGATATGACCTCACTAATGTCGTGTATAGTGGAATTAAGACCTCCCTTTCCTGCTAGTGATACCCCTGCCTATGCATCCCGGCATCCTGTTGCTTTACCTGCCACTTTGTTGCATTGACTTCTCTACCCTAAGGTCATCAGAGATGATAACCCCCAGGTCCCTTTCCTGCTTGGAGCATTCTGTGTCCTCCCCTCTCCCAAGCTGAAATATTGTTCCAGGGTTTGTGTGCCCCATGTGCATTATCTTGCATTTCTTTGTGTTAAATATCAACTGCCACTTCCTTGACCAGTCCTAAAGCTTCTGCAGATCTCTCCTCATTCTATCCACTCCTTTCTGCATGTCCACCTTGTTACGTAGCTTTGTGTCATCAGCGAACAGGCAAATTCTCCCTTCTAGGTCTTCTGTAATGTCACTGATAAAGATGTTGATGAGGACTGGACCTAGCACTGATCCCTGTGGCATCCCACTGGTAACCCTTCCCTCTGTGGAGTGACAGCTATTTGCCATCACCCTCAGCATCCTGCCATCCAGCCAGTTTCCCACGCACCACACCACTGCCCTTCCCACTCCCATATTTCCCAGCTTGTTTAACAGCCTTTTATGTGGCACAGTGTTGAAGGCCTTGCTGAAGTCCATGTAGGCCAGGTACACTGCCGCCCCCTGCAATCCACCTCCCTATTCACCCAGTCGGAAAATTCAATGAAGTTGGTCTGGCACGACCTCCCCCCAGGTAAAGCCATGCTGCCTTGGGTTCTGAAGACTGTTGGCAACCAGGTGTTCCACTATCCTTTCTTTCAGTAGTGCCTCCATGATTTCCCCCACTACTGAGGTCAGGCTGACTGATCTGTAGTTTCCTGCTTCCTCTCTGTTCCTGCTTTTGTATAGGGGGACTACATCAGCTGTTCTCCAGTCTTTGGGTGCTTCTCTTGTTTCCAGTGACCAGCTAAACAGATTTGTCAGAGGTTCAGCCACCACCTCTCTTAGCTCTCTCAGCATCCTGAGATGTAACCCATCTGGCCCCATAGCTTTATCAACCCTTAATCCTTCCAGTACCTTTAGGACCCTTTCCAGTGGAAAAGGACTTGTATCCATTTCCTTGCTCTTCCTTCCCTTACTACTCCCTTCTGGTCCACTACCCACTCCCTCCTCTGTAAACACTGAGCAGAAATATCTGTTCAGCATGTCTGCATTAGGGTTGTCATCCTCCACTCTGCTCACTCCATCCCCCTTCGGCCTAACTCCTTTTGCCTTCCTTTTTTCACTTATGTACTTGTAAAATGTTTTGTCCCCTCTAACCACTAATTTTGTAGTGTGCTCCTCAGTTTGTAAACATGTAAAGTTATTCCAAGAACTCAGGAGATTTTGAACCCCAGAAAAGGCCAAAATATAACACTTGGGTCTTTAGTAATATGTGACACTAAAGGAGTCATATATGTAGCTGTTTGCCAATGTGGATATTTCTACATTGGCAAGACTATTCAAAGTTTTAGAATTAGAATGGTAAATATTTAAGAACATAGTGAGACAATAACCAGGATTATACAATGGTGTGTGAAAATCCTGTAACCTCATTGGTCAAAACATGCCACATGACTGTGGGTAAATCCTGCATAACCCACGGCTGAGGAATGGCATTTATAAAAAAACATAATTAAACACATTTTAAATTTATTTTACACATGAGTCCATTGTATAATCACAATAAGGCACTCCAGGGTGTGAGTTATTGGGTGATTTCCCATTTCTTGTGTGGTTAAATCCTTTCAAAGCTGTGCCACCTAGGTGATACATCACACAAGGCGTGAGTAAATCCCCAATAACCCACACTCTGTTGTGCCTTATTGCTTAAGCAGGCTATGACTGTACATATACAACTGGGTGAAAATCATGAATTTAAATTTATTGGCTTAGAGAAGGTAACACATGATGGGAGATGGGGTGATTTTAACAAGGATGTTCTTAGGAATGAGGTGTAATGGATTGTTAACATTGGAGTCAGAGAATGGCCTGCCTTAAACAAGGTCATTGAGAGTGGTCCATTTTTATGATATACTGTGGAGAGCTTACTTAGCTGATGCTGATGCTGGAGCTGGAGCTCCGGGCCTTCCTGATTTTCAGATTTGTATCTCTACTTTTATATTTTAAACCTTTTAAAGTTTTGAGGTATCTTTTTCTTCTTATTTTGGAGTGGTGTTTTGTTGCTGGTTTGACTGGGTGTATTTGTGAATGTTTTGTGCTTTTTTTTTTTTCTTTCTGCCTGATCTTTGGCTCTGGTCCATGACTGGCAGCTTGCTTTGGTCTCTACCCCCCCCCCCACCATTGTGATTTGGACTTGATTTTGCTTCTTGGGGCTGCAGCTGATGTTGTCTGCCACATAGAGAGAGGTGTTGGGTTCTGTCCCTTACCTCTCTTGGGAGGGGAAGCCATCAGGGCCTTGGCTGGTTAGATGTACCTTTTTCTTATGTGAAAACAGAATAAGGATAGAAAGAGCATGCAAGCATACGTACAAGTAAACTTCATTTACTCACTATAGAGTTAATTTTTGAGGGGATTGTATACAGAATAGTACTGAGATACTAAGACATTAAGACACTAAATAATTAATAAACAAATAAGAATCAGAGGGAAATACATTGTGAATTAATCTTAGTGCGCCATGAAATCTGACTCATCAGCCGGTCCCAATAATATACCACCTTGTTTCATTAAAAACCTTTTTGGGGAACTGTCTGCTATATTTACTTTATTATTTAATGCCTCAATTGCCGAGGGAGTGGCAATACCAGAATGGAAAGTAGCGACTGTTATACCAATATATAAAGGAGGAAGTAAGCAAAATGTTGATAATTACAGACATATAGGTCTTACCTCATGCATTGGTAAGTTAATTGAAAGACTTCTCCAGCACAGAATCCATATGCATTTAAAAGACGAGGGCTTACAGGATATAACTCAGCACAGATTTACGCAAGGACGTTCTTGTCAGAGCAATCTTATAAGTTTTTTTGAACCAGTAAGTAATGTCCTAGATTTAGGGTTCCCTGTAGAAATCATATTCCTAGACTATGCCAAAGCTTTTGATTCTGTTTCCCATAAAATCTTAATTAATTTACTTGCCCAAATGAAAGTACACAGTAACGTCATAAAATGGATTGAATATTAGCCTAACAATAGGCAGCAGCAAGTCATTATCAGAGGATAAGAATCTATATGGTCCACAGTTACTAGTGGAGTGCCCCAGGGCTCTGTATTGGGCCCTATATTATTTAACATCTTCATTGCCACCATGCAGACTTCCCAGGGGGTATGGATTAGTAAATATGCTGATGACAGCAAACTGGACTGTATTGTAAATAATGATCTTTCTGTCAAACTACTACATAATAACTTAGACAATCTAGCAATCTGGGCTGCTGACAATAAAATGACATTTAATGTCATGAAATGCAAAATTATGTATCTGGGAAAAAAATAACTACTTAGCTGAATATTCACTAGACGGTACCCAGCTCCAATCTGTCACAGCTGAAAGGGATTTAGGAGTCACTATTTCAAATGACTTAAAGTTCAGTATGCAAACCAACATAACAGTTAAAAAATGTCATGGCATAATTGCCTGCATTATAAAAACTTTAAAGAGCAGGAAATCAGAAGTTATTGTTCCATTATATACTAGTCTAATCAGATCCCAGATAGAATACTGTGCCCCTTTCTGTGTTCCTACCACCATTGGCGACAAAGCCTTGGTTGAAAAAGTCTAAAGGAAAATTACTAGGAAAATAAGTAATTTGTCTAACCTAGAGTACCCTGATAGGATAAAATCCCTAGGCTTGTATTCCTTGGAATATAGATCTCTCAGGGGAGAATTATGTTTAGCCTATAGAGCCATACATGACCCCATCTTGCTGAAACTATTTGTCTAGTGAAACAGGAATCAGTTAATAACACTCGCTCACATAAACTCAAATTTGCTGTTAGCCTTAATAAAACTGTCAAAAGAAATAATTATACACAGTAGCCACAGACATCACCAGTTATTTCCAGCTATTTCACAAAATTTCTGAAGAGTTTCTCTCTGCTGCCCCTACTGTGGAAATGCAGGAAGCAGGTGATTTCTCTAGAAATATCACAGAAATTTCAGGAAATATCTGGTGATGTCTATGGCTACTACTGTAACACAGAGATGCCACCTATATGGAACTCTCCTCCTCATCATGTAGTTTCAAGTGACAATATTAACCAATTCAAACATAGACTTAATCAACACATAGGCAAAAAAAATGTTCTTCCACCACTAGGACAAATGGTGGCAAGTTCTATACGGGCTTACCCTCGAACTTGTAAAAACCTATGAACTTATGAACCTGTAAGATAATAAAAACATCATAATGTTAACATTACATTCTGGGATACAGATATACCAGATTCCTAGTAACTAAAAAAAATGAACAGACTAATAAGTTTCTTAATTGACTGTTTTCAACTTAAACATAAATAAAACACAGATGGTAGTATTTGGTATAAAAACTTCTCATAAATATAAATTTTAGTAAAATCATTCACAATTAGATACAGTTAACTACTATGATTACTTGGATGACCGTTTTGTAGCAAATTCAACTTGGATTATGCATATAAAGTATATAAACTCAAGCTATAATCATCAATAGTTGGTATTAAGTGTTTTATAAAGACCTATGGAGGACACTCTGTTCAGGGATCATTAGTAGCAATAGATGTGGAAATTATTAATGCATAACAGATGCTGCTGAAATTTATGGCCTTACAGACTACTCATCTCTTGAAATCATTTTAAATAAATTGTACAGTTACAGTACATACTGAATGTTTCAAATTCTACATCATCACATATTCTTAGATGTGAACTTGGTCAGTACTCTTTGGAATCACATATTCTCTCAGAAAACACCATTTATATCATGGACTTATAAATAATGCTTGAGAAACTATTATCCAAAATATGCGTTGAGGAACAAATTGCCCACTTACTGAGGGGCATTTCCCATATGTGAATTTTATGAAATCTCACTTGTACTCAATGTGTCTTTGATATATTCTAACAGTACATTTAAGATGTAAGGACACAGCTGCCCAAAAAGAAATGGCCAATATTCAGGCCTCCAAAATTCATGTTGCATATAAATATCTTGAAAAATGTTTTGGTAGAGAGCTATATCTTTCAAAAATCATAGTGATGGATAAAAGGAATCTTTTGAATTGTTTCAGACTGGAAGTTTACTGCTCCAATCAGTTATTCTTCAAACAAAAACAAAGATGGGGTTCATTAATCCTACTGCAATTGTGGCATTGGTAACTTGGATGTTCTTAAGCATATAAGGTTTACATGCCCGATACTTAATAAGGAAACAAAACACTGGTTGCATAACATCCTATTAGAAACCCCTGGTTCTAATCAACAAAAGATATACAGTATACTCTGTTTTCCTCACAAAATGATAGATATACAGAAAATCTAAAAGGGATAAAGATATTTTGAACTCTGGTTAATAGCATATACTAACTGTTTCTTCTGCTTATTTCTTGCTGTATACATTACACACAAAAAAATGACGATGATACTTTAAGGGTAAATTACCTCTAGCATGAGTAAGTACTAGAGGGAAACTTTTTATAGCTGATAAAGCTCTTGGTTCCTTACAGGAGTTTGGGAATATAAACTTGATCACATTGGTCAGGGCAGGGAATGGAGGTAATCAGACCCAAACCCTACAGCATCTTATTTACAAGCTGAACAAACTTGTTCAGAATTTGCTAAAGACAATCCAATCATACATGTTAATTTTCTACTGTGTAAAGACCGATGTCTGTATTAGCCCATTATTTCTTATGTAAAGCAATGTACTGTATATTGCAGGATTGGGATTGTCACCCAGAATAATGAAATACTAAACTTTGTCTAATGTCATGAATTATTTCCTAAATGTGATTTTCCCATTATCGTGATATCAATGGAAACTTCGTCCACAGTTGTCAGTATCTGAATATTATGTAGATTTGTAATTCATGATAATGTAAGGTGAAATTATGCATCACCTTGTAGTGTCTGTATGGTATAAACTGATGGGTATGTGAAACTGATTTTAACATTTTGAATCTTTCTTTGTACATTGAAATGACAGTCAATAAAACTGAATTGAATTGATATACTATGTTTTGATAACTAGCACTATGGGAATTTATGCTCTTTTCATATGGTGATTTTTACAAATAAGATTTTTATAGCTGTGCTTATTACTCTGCATATATTTTTTTTTGTTATTGACAGTATTTATTATGATATTAGGGTTTTGGTTTGAATGAGGGACATATGAATTTGTAGAGTCTCTGTGCTGACTTTATTAAGTGGTGCTAAGTGTTTTACCCCTTTAACTGGGGCCTCTAATAACCTTGCTATATGAATCTGGTGAGTACATGATGCAGGAGAATGGGTCAACTGGGCTGTGATCTGGGCTTGAACAGAGCTTTCGCGGAGTCTTTGGGCTATTGTTCTGAAATATATTTAATTTCTGCTTTGCTGCAACCTGTACCAAATAGATCTTTTGGTTTCTGGACAAAATGGTTAGGTTTTAACTACTGATTTTGATAGATTGAAAATGGGCACTGGAGGAGCTCGGCCATCTGCATTTACATCAGGAGCTGATATCACCCGAAGTCCTTACATCTGCTGGTTTTGTACAAGTGAAGACAATCTTTCAGGCAACAAGAATGGTACAAAATATGATTCAGACAATCAAAAGTGAAAAGGAACCATAGCAATAGATGCAACCAAGGCATTTGACACGTTGAACAGGAATTTCATTATGCAGAGTTTAAGAGCCTGGAATGTTTCAGATTATATTATCAATATGATTCAGAAATTATACAATACAACAACAGTTAAACTCTCTGTTAATAATCATTTTACAACATGAATGGTTATGGAAAATGGAGTAAGGCAGAGTGTCCCCTTTCCCCTATAATTTATATTCTATTGTTGGAACCATTTCTGAATCATATTAAGGCCCATTCTGGGATTGAGGGAATAGGAATGCAAGGTGAAAATAGAAAAGTGAATGTTTTTGTGGATGATATTTTGCTGGTAATGAAGAATATTAATACTACCATGCCATGTTTTTTAGATGATGTAAGGGCATAGTCATCAGTATCAGGGTATTACCTGAATCAAACCAAATCTGTCATAATGACTGTAAATATTCCAGAGCATCAGATATTATATGGCATTAAAAAATAATTTTTGGTTAGTGATAGCTTTAAATATTTAGGCATTACAATCTGTAATAAACAAAAATACCTAATTAATCTTAATTACAAGTTAGCAACAAATAAGGTCCAGGGAATGTTGGATAATTGGGAGAAATTATCTTTATGTTTACTGGGATGTATTGCTACAATTAAGATGATGGCTATGCCACATTCATTGTGTGTAATACAGCTAATTATTGGCTTTCCAGCTAAATTATGGTATGACACAGTAAGAAGAATTTTAAAACAATTGCTATGGAGGGGAGGAAAACCCTGAATTTCTTGTGCACAGTTAAGTTTACCCCCATGTCCAGCACCACTGAACTATGAAATAGCATACCAAATTAAATTGTGGTGGGAACAAGCTTTTATAGATAGAGAACAAGATGTATAAGAGGTACGGTTCTGGAAACCAGATGTTACTATGGAACAGGGTTCTATGTTGTGGGAAATAATGACAGAGATTAATATTCCCCATATTTTCCATGCCATTGGGACAGGATTAAGAAAGAAGTATTAAGATCTCAAGGTGATCTCTCATGGTTATTTTTTTTAAATAAAGAATATAAAAAATTTGGGGAAACAGGAGACAGGAAAATTTTGGCAAAAAATATATAAAAGTGGAATATTAAGATGGAGTCAATTAATTAATATGGAAGGAGTGTTTATATCCTTTGATGACTTTAAACAGGTGGTGAAGAACACTCCAGGACTCCATTTCTTACATTATATTAAATTAAAATAGTTATTTAAGGAGTTCCAGAATTTAAATAGGGCTGACAAGAGCAAAGATCTAGCAGAACATTGGATGCACAGAAAAAATTAATAGAGCAATGGAATTAAAAATTATTACAAAACTTATATAATAAAATTAGTTCTCAAGATAATGACCCATGGAAAAAAACAAATGGAAAATGGAATATAGAGTCTGATATGAGGTTGACCAATTTACAATGGTGCAATTTACGGACTAAAATCAATAAAGATTATGTATCTTCAAGAAATAGAACCATACAGAAAAAGATAATGAACAGGGCATATTATTATACACCTGAAATGTTGGGACACATTACCCAAAATGATTCTAAAGAATGTTGGCACCAATATAAACACTGCTTATGGAACTGCCCTAAACTCAAGGAAGTATGGGATAATATGGCAAAATGGCTTTCAGAAATTCTAAAATTAGAAATGTTAAATCAATTTTCCACTATGATCCATAATTGCACAGAAAAATGGGAGATGGGAATTAAACAACATAAGACTTTATTTATGTATTGGCACTATGTGTATGAAAAGGCATATTTTACAGAATTGGAATGCACCATAAATTGAACCATTTCAGAAAGGACAATGGTGGCACCAGGTAAAAGAAGCAATTATATATAAAAAATATTTGAATTGAGATAGAGAGTTTACAAGATGAGAACCATAAAGAATGTATCAATTTAAGAGATGGGTTATTGCCCTTGTGGGAAATATACTGAGACATTAGCTCAGAGGGGTTGGGGGAGGAGGGGGGCATATGTTTGTTCATTATTAATTGTTTTTTAACAACTCTACTCATAGAATGGCCTGAAATGTATGTATTTTATTAAGCAAACAAGATATACTATAAAAAAAAAGATGAAGATAAAGGTTGAACTAAAGGTGTCTAAGGCATCATTGATATTTACAGTGTTATGGGTAAAGAACCAGTCAGTGAGATGGCATTGACAAATTCCTCATTGTTTCATTTTTTTAGGTGTCTGGAGAAAATGTACTTAGTTTCTGTTTTGAAAGCTTTAGCAGACCATTTGCAGAAAACTGCATTGTGATCGCGAATAGAGTCAGGGAGCAAACCTGATTCCACAACCTGGCTGAGGTTGGAGACAATGACCCAGTCAAGGATGGATTCATAACTGGTGTTATAGTATGTTCGGGTGGTAGTTGAGATGATTTGAAGTCCAAGCCCTGTGATTGCCTCTCCGGCCACATCTACTTGGCATGTATACCAGTTTTGGTTGAAATCGCTAAGGATAATCCATTCCCTACCTCTGGGTAATGAGTTTTTTAGACAGAGTAGAGTTTCAAGCTCACTGCTGGGGCTGCCATGAGGAAGAAAGGTAATGGTCAGTGTAATGGTTTTGCTGTTGCCAAGGATTAAGTTAATGGAAAGTACTTCAAGTGTTAAGAGTATCAGTCTGGTTATTGAGCTCAAGGAATGTGAGGTGATTAGAGATGAAGAAGAGACAACCGCCTCCCCTTTTGCCAATTCTGTCCCTTCTGGCCACAGAGTAACCATCAAGATTAATCTCACTGGAGGGAATTTTTTCAGACAGCCAAGTCTCTGTGAGGGCTATAACGTCCAAGTTGTTGGCTGAGACCCAAGATTTGAAAATGGCTTTTTTAGCCATAAGACTCTGAATATTTAAGTGGATGATCTTAATCATATTGTCATCCAGTGAGGGAAGAATGGAGCTGTCCAAGTCTGGTGCAGGAGAGTCAGTGTTTGGGTGGGTGGAACCCAAAAGTAGTAGTAAGAGGAGGATTAAATGTCTGTGTCTCTAACTGAGGTGATAAAGTTTATTAGGGGAGGCATGGGAGATGTAGGTTAGTAGGTGCTTTAACTTATGCCCTTGGTGCAGCTTTGATCTTAGTGCAGTCCTGGCCCAGGGACTAACCCCCTTATTTCTGAATAGTTAGCTAGCTGAAAAAAAACTCACCCAAGCAGCCACCCAGGGGTACTTACAGTTTTGTAGATTCACAGGGAATTCTAGCAGATACTTGTTTCACAGTACCATGCTGTGGTTAGGAGTTGTTGGTGCACCTAAGCAGTGGAAGCTGAAGAACTGAAGAATGCTGGTCTTCACTGTTAGGCCTTTCCAATCTTTGCCCCTGGGGCCTTTGTATGCGGCGTTCAGCTGGCCGGCCTCTCACGGTCTTCTTCTCTGTTGGTCTCCTCTTTGATCTGGGTACAGAGCAGGCTGGTGGTTCCCCAGACTGATGGCTGGCACACACTTTTCTCATCTGCAGTAATGAAGCTGGGCTTTGCACAGTCTCTAACATCAGCACAGTTACTCCATCTTGCAGCAAAAGCAATCTCTAATGCACTCAGTGCTGGGTAAGTTACTTTTTCTATTACTTTCTATTACTTTTGGAAACTTGTTCCAGAAAGCTCTGTGTAGTCACTAGCAAGGATGGAGAAGTACTTGAAAAAGTAATGCACCTTATAGTTACAATTACTTATGTCTTTTTATACAAAAGAAACGCAGAACTGTAACTGATTACATTTATTTTAAAGTAACTAGTGACTAACCTATTACTTTTAAAAAATTTAATCTGTTATAGTTATTTATTATTTTTGTATTGTTTTTGCATAAAAAGAAATAAGTAATTATAATTGTAAGGTGTATTACCTTTTCTAGTACTTCTCCATCCTTGCCAGTGACTATACAGAGCTTCCAGGAACAAGTTTCCAAACATAATAGAAAGTAATAGAAAAAGTAACTTACCCAACACTGAATGCACTTACCCTACTGAGGGAGAACACAGCTTGCAGATCACTTACAATTCAGATGCAGACACTATGGGTTTAGGTTGCAACCTTTACAGTCTCTGCTTTCCAACTGCCAGACTCTGCTGGCTCCTTCTGCACTG
This sequence comes from Neoceratodus forsteri, assembly GCA_016271365.2. Lineage (NCBI taxonomy): Eukaryota > Metazoa > Chordata > Ceratodontiformes > Ceratodontidae > Neoceratodus > Neoceratodus forsteri. The sequence continues at coordinate 659,795,211 of CM057458.1, forward strand.
CAGGGCAGTCACTCCCTCTCTGGCAGCAATTCTCCAAAGTCTCGCAACTCTAGCTGTGGAGTATAACTTTCTTGACACAGCAGCAGATTCAAATCTCAGCAACAACTTCAAAATTCTCAGTAGCAAATTCACTCAGTGCAGGTTCAAGTCTCACCCTGGGAATCTCTTACATAGCCCAGTTCCTTTCCCAGGGGCTATTTGGATCTCCAGGCACTATGAAGCTTGTCCAGTACTGGGGCCAGACACAGCCTTTGGGCAAACAAGCAGGCCTTTAGGGCTAGCAAGCCCACAGCAGTCTCTTTCCTCTCTGGCAGATCTTTAAGGAATCCCCTTTTGGTGGGCAAACAGACCCTTAAATCATTTTTTCAGTCCCCTTTTCTGGTTGGCTGCAGAGGATGTCCCACTGAACAAATTAATATTTATTTGGTTCACTTGACATCCTACTGGTTCCTTGCACCAAGAATTGTCCCTACTTTTTCTCGCGAAAGACCTTTTTGCAGTCCCATGAGACCTCTGCAACATACTGGCTCTCTGATTGGCTATGCAGAGCTTTAAGGCAACAAGCATAGCTGCAATACATACAACCTAATATAGAGTCTCAACTTTCCAGTCCTGGTGCAGCCTCCCAGTTTATTTTTATTTAAAATTTGCCCCACCATTTTAAAATAGTCCCTCTGCCCTGTCATCCAAATGCAGAGTTTAATATTGTAACTTTTTTCCTGCCTGTCGCGCCTCCCAAAATGCACAGTCCCTAGGCGGCAGTCAGGATCTCATTAATATTTGTGGGCTCTTATTAATATTCATCACAGTCCCCCTACAGTGCTCATTGGCACTCTTTGATTAAAGTATTTGGAGGCTTCTCCTGCACCTCACTCATGTCTCTGGACCCTGATTAGCAGACTCTGGGAGTCAGGAGCATGGAGGGGGCCTTTGATGCACTGCAGCAGCGGTGAGAAAATGGACTTGTGCGGACCACTGGCTCACACATTTGTGTGGCAGCAGTGCAGTGGTTCTGTGTCTTTACTCCTCCTGCCCTGTTCACAGTGGAAAACACATTGGGGGCTGGATGAAGAGTTTGGTGCTTAACAGTACCCAGGTATAGCAGTGGTGAGAATACAAGGCAATGGAAAACAACCAGGTAAGCCCAACAGAGTTGGAAGGCTTACACCTAAATGAAGGTGGGCATGCTCCCACTCCAAAATCTCCATTCAGCCAGCAGACCATTCAGTCTTGGAGACTTCATGTTTTTCAGCCCTTTGATTTTGTCTTGTATCTCCTCCCCTAATGGGTCTATCCAACTCCTCTCTGACCAAATCTGATGTAGTTGGCATTCTCAGACCCTGAAAAAAATTACCCTGGGCAGCTAGCTTTACAGCTTTAGGGTACACAAGGTGCGTACTTGAGTATGACTATGGGCAGCCTTGCCCAAAAGGTTACTTGCAGTTTACCCTCAGTGGCAACAGCTTCCACCAGTCTCTGCAGCACTGGCTAGATTCACCGGCTCTTGTCCACGGGTGCAGTCATTGTCAGTGGCTCCCTCAGCTCTCTCTGCTCATCTCCTGGTATCTTGCAGGTCAGCAGAGCTCTCTGTCAGCTGTCACTGTCTCAGGGTAGTTTGAGCATCCTAGGCCTTTGCGTCTCATCGTCACAAATTTCCAAGGTAGCACCCTTTGCTTCTGTCACCTGGTTATGATGATCAGCCTGGTCACTTTAGGTTCTAATTGGTCCATCACTGATCAGATCCCTCAGGTCTTTTTCTGAAAATTCTCTCTTGGACACTCATCAGCTGCAGTACAATGCCACTACAGACAGTCTCTTTCAGCTGCAGGATACAACGTCTCTCTCATTCTTTTTTCTGCATGCAGCATTCTCCTCCTGCATGGCTGTTTACGTCCAGCAAACACATTTTGGCTATGGACAGTGAAAGCTCCAGGCAGGCCTCCAAATCCCAGTATACTTAGGCAGCTGCTCTTCCTCAGCGCTATCTCTGGCACAGATGGAAAATGTTCTGAGCATTCTCTTCCACTTATTCCAATATTTGCCCCTGGGGCCTTTGTATGCGGCATTCAGCTGGCCGGCCTCTCATGGTCTTCCTCTCTGTTGGTCTCCTCTTTGATTTGGGTACAGAGCAGGCTGGTGGTTCCCCAGACTGATGGCTGGCACACACTTTTCTCATCTGCAGTAATGAAGCTGGGCTTTGCACAGTCTCTAACATCAGCACAGTTACTCCATCTTGCAGCAAAAGCAATCTCTAATGCACTCAGTGCTGGGTAAGTTACTTTTTCTATTACTTTTGGAAACTTGTTCCAGAAAGCTCTGTGTAGTCACTAGCAAGGATGGAGAGGTACTTGAAAAAGTAATACACCTTACAGTTACAATTACTTATGCCTTTTATACAAAAGAAATGCGTAACTCTAACTGATTACATTTATTTTAAAGTAACTAGTAACTAACCTATTACTTTTAAAAAATGTAATCTGTTATAGTTATTTATTATTTTTGTATTGTTTTTGTATAAAAATAAATAGGTAACTATAATTGTAAGGTGTATTACTTTTTCTAGTACTTCTCCATCCTTGCTAGTGACTACACAGAGCTTTCTGGAACAAGTTTCCAAACATAATAGAAAGTAATAGAAAAAGTAACTTACCCAACACTGAATGCACTTACCCCACTGAGGGAGAACACAGCTTGCAGGTCACTTGCAATTCAGATGTAGACACTGTGGGTTTAGGTTGCAACCTTTACAGATTCTACTTTTCAGCTGCGGGACTCTGCTGGCTCCTTCTGCACTGCAGGACAGTCACTCCCGCTCTGGCAGCAATTCTCCAAAGTCTCGCAACTCTAGCTGCGGAGTCTAACTTTCTTGACACAGCAGCCCTCTGATTGGTTGGAGTACTTTAACAACACCAGTTGCCTATGTACAAGAGATTAAAAACATCAGCAGCAGTCAGAAATACCACAGGCAAACAGCATTAAGCATCACATGTAATGATAGTAGGCAGTATAGCGCAGTGGTTAAGGGCACTCAGCTGCAAACCTGGAGACCTGGGTTTGAATCCCATCAGCTCTCACCTGCATGCTGTGTGACCCAGAGCAAGTCATTTAACTTCCTTGTGCTCCCAGGTTGCACCTGGAAACAAGCTCTGGCTTAGTGCACCTTTCCTGGTTAAACAATTCCCCCATTCCCCCTAGTTGTTAAAAAGTAAAGGCCATAGGCACATCACCCTGTTCTATAAATAAGATGCACGCTCCCTGCCTGGACATATGGCAGCTGGCCAAGGAGGTGTGAGGAGGGCTGCATCAGTTGCTGTATGCACACCCACAGCACAAAGAATACTGGTAAGGTGACTGAGGGGGTGGGTGCTCAGTGTGGTGGTGGTGGTGGGGCACTAGATGCCAGGGATTATGGATGTGCAACCAGAGGTACCATGGATCAGTGCCAGGGGTTTTTAAGTTATACTACGGGCTGGCGATCGGAGGGAGGGAAGGAAGGACCACTAGCACCAGGGAGTTTTCTTTACTATGGGCTGGTAATCAGAGGGAGGGAGATCACTAACACTAGGGAGTTTTCTTTACTATGGTATGGTGTTCCGGGGATGGGGGACCACTAGCACCAGGCAGTGTTGTAATTTTTTTGTATGGGCTGGTGATCTGAGGGAGGGAGGACCACTAGCACAAGGCAGTTTTCTTTACTATGGGCTGTGATCGCGTGGGGGGGACCACTAACACCAGGCAGTTTTCTTTACTGTGGGCTGTGATCACGTGGGGGAGACCACTAGCACCAGGCAGTTTTCTTTACTATGGGCTGTAATCGGCGTGGGGGGACCACTGGCACCAGGCAGTTTTCTTTACTATGGGCTGTGATCGGCGTCGGGGGGACCACTAGCACCAGGTAGTTTTCTTTACTATGGGCTGTGATCGCGTGGGGGGGGGGTCACTAGCACCAGGCAGTTTTCTTTACTATGGGCTTTGATCGCGTGGGGGGGGACCACTAGCACCAGGTTTTTTTTTCCAATACAGGCTGGTGATCAGTGGGTGGGAGGACCTCTAGGCACCAGGGACCTCTGCAACTGTCTTGGACTGGGGAAGGGGGGGTCACATGGCACTAACCTGCATCCACTACCCATGCAAATTTTGACCCAGAACTGGCATGCGAATGGCCCCTCAATGGATTAATTTGCATGGGTCCTTTTAAAACTGCAGTTAGCACTCTGATGCTATCCACTCTTGAGGCCCACTATAGAAGCCATGTCCAGGCAGCGCTACTTGACTTTCTGCTGCACCGGCATGGCTCTATATTCAGTCAGAGAGTGCTGGTGCGCTGTCCAACTGCATATAGCATCCTGTGACCCCTGGGTTATTGCAAAGCACAGCACAACCCTTTGCACTCTGCTATGTGCTTTTCTGAATACCGGGCCCCAGGCCTTTAATGTAGTGATCTTCATGTTTAGGTAACACCTCGAATGGAGACCCAATACCCAACACTGTGAGGCATCCCAGGCCTTTTTCCTGTGAATTTTAGGGAGTGAATAAAGCTGGGGAGAGATGGTTCTAGGCAATGGAACATTTATGGGTTTAAATTCACAGTCACTGATCCACTCCAAGTGTCTAGCAGTTGTCAAAAGTAACTCACTTCTGGATTCAGTTTCTTGTATGGAGTTGAAGGTAAGTTTGGAATATCTGTCGACATCTGACCATAAGCGCAAACATTCATTGCTACACAGGGGCGGCCCATCATGCTATGCCTCCTCCTTATACGCATGTTTTACAACTCTACTTCGGTCCTTTTCCAAAGCTGTTAATGCCTGCCACTCCTTTCTTGTAATGTTACTGTAGTAATTCTTACTTTTCTCATTTTTCTTCTTGTACTGGGATAAAACACAGAATAATGGAAAGGTGACTGTGTGTTATGTTTTTTACACACCGAGGGTGTAAAAAAACACTTCATAGACATACGGTCGCCTGGACATGGCTTCTAAAGTGGGCCTCAACAGTGGATACGATATCAGTTTGACTATATTGTTTGCTGCTAAGATGTTTGTTTGTTGATATTGTGATTTTAACATTGTTAAGGTGCCTTGTTTTTTGAAAGGCGCCATATAAATAAAGTTTATTATTATTATATACTATTTTTTATACTTACTGGTGCAAGGAGTCAATGCCAGAATGTATTGGGGCAACTATGCTTTGATCCATGATGATGTTCAGTCCCGTACTTGACACACATACACACACACACACACACACACACATTCTCTGCATCTCTCCTTTATTTTTTTTTTTAAGTTTCAGTGTAGAGCCGAAAGTTTCAGTGTGGAGCCGTGCATAGTGAGCCACGGTCATTCCTGATTTGAAGTGCTTGTCTTCACAGTATCCGCCTGAAACATGGCAACAAGAGGATCAACCAGACAGTTTTTTTTTAAATGTAAAGGTAGCCCACCCTCAGCAGAACAAGTGTTTTGATTCATTTATTTATTTATTGGTTTATTTTTCTTTAAAAAAAAAATTATCTGAGGATCAGTGGCAGGATTTTTAGGACAGTAAATTAATAAAAAGGGAACTAGGAGAGCTTCAGTAGCAGACAAGTAGTGGAATTGCAGTATAATGTGGGGAGTGGTGCAATGCAGTGGCTGTGGGGCAGCCATATTCAGGCAGACCTTCTGGACACTGAGGTGCTGCCCTATCTGCATGCATCTCTCTGGACTGCGGGAGGAGGTAGCCAGACTCAGAGCGGAAGTAAACTGGGTCAGGAGTACCATCACCCCTATCCAGGGACCACCCAGTCCAATGCAACTACCTCAAAGGATGCCGAGAACGAGGAGCACTTGGATGACAGTGGGCTCAGGAAGGGTTAGAGCAGTCAGACAGAGGCACATCCCAGATCCTATTCCACTCAAGAACTCATATGCCACACTGGCAAATGAGGACAACCAAATAGAGGTACCCAGAGAAGTGGAAGGAAAGGATGTGGAGGTTAGCCAAGGAGGTGACCTCATGGGAAAGCAGTGGACCCCAGAGGAGGAGGAAGCTAATCCTGATGGGGACTCCATCATAAGAGGGATCTAGCTAGGAACACAGGAGGGGAGGACAGGGAGGTGAGGTGCCTACCAGGTGCCACAGCATGGAGGATGGAAGGAAGATCCTGGGGATCACTGGGAAGGCAAGACGGAGGGTGAGCTGGATGTCATTATCCACCTACTAATGACCTGGCAAATGGGGAGCCAAAGGAAGTTCAGGAAGAGTTTTGAAATTGGGAGGGGTCTCAAGCAAGTAGCTACTTCTGTCACTTTCTGAAGTACTACCTGTGAGAGGCAAGGGAGAGATAGGAGTGTATGCACAGGAACTTTAACTCATGGTTGAAGAACTGGTGCTGTGAGAAAGGGTTTGGATTCATTGGTGACTGGGGACCCACCTGGAGGATGGAGGTTTGTTCAAGCCTGACAGCCTGCATCCATCCTGAGGGAATCCAGTACTCAATGATAAGTTTAAATGCTACATTGACAAGCATTTAAACTAGCAAAAGGGTGGCAGGCCAGCAAGGAGGGTACCTACTTGCTCACCCCCACAGCTAGCAGTGGAACCAGTGAACCAGAGGAGTGGCTATCTCAGCAAAGCAGTGTGCAAAAGATGGAGATTAGTGCCCAAGAGGTGGATAAGCACAAAAGGGGCAAAATTCAGCAGAAGGGCAGACAGCAAGGAGAACCAGGGATAAATGACAACCAAGGAAGGGGCTGGAGTAGAACAGTGAAACAGTCTAGGGAGGTCAAATCATGGAAAGCCATGTGTGCAAATGCCAGAAGCCTTAGCAACAAGATAGAAGATCTGGAGGCTGTCATGGTGCAGTCAGACCTGGACATTGTGGCCATCACTGAAACCTGGTATAATGATAACCACGACTGGGAGATGGCCATACCTGGCTACAACATATTCAGGAGAGACAGAGCAGGCAGGAAGGAGGAGGTGGCACTGTATGTGAAAAATGACATAAGGGCCACAGAGATCCAGGAGGAACAAAATGGGGAGAGATAATGGGTTAAGCTGGAAAGGAAAATGGAGACAGCCATCCAGCAGGTGTGGTCTATAGGCCACCAGCCCAGGAGGAAGAAACAGATAGGAGCTAATGCTAGCCATCCAAAGGATGGCAGACAAGGGTGAGGTAGTACTGGTTGGAGACTTCAATATTCCAGACGTGGACTGGAGCATCCCAGCAGCAGCATCAACTAGGAGCAGATTTATCCTGGACTGCCTTCAGGGTGCATTCCTCAAGCAACTGGTCATGGAACCAACTCGGCAGAAGGCAATACTGGACCTTGTGCTCACAAACAGGGACAGTGTGATGGGGGTAACAGTGGGGGAGCACCTGGGAAACAGTGACCACAGTCATTGTGGTTTGAAATCACAGAAAGAGCAGAACCAAACCACACAAAACACGTATCCTGGATTTTAGGGGGCAGACTTTGGAAAATGGGGAGATACTTGAAAGAGGCATTAAGGGAATGGGACAGGAATCAGGGGTTGAGGAACAGTGGGCAGTATTTAAAATGGGGATTACAAGAACAACAGAATTATGCATTAAGCAGGTTAGCAAGAGGAACAGGAAGAGGAGACCATTATGGTTTCCAAAGAGGTAGCAAAGAAGTGAAAGCCAAAAGATTGCATTCAGGCAATACAAAAGACACAGGCAGAAGGGTAGGGAGAAGTACCAGGAGAAGCAAAGGAGGCAGGGAGGTCAGTAAGGAAGCCAAAGCTCAGACAGAAGAGCACAATGCAAAATCAGTGGGTAGAGGGACAAACCTTTACAGGTACATAAGTGAAAAAAGAAAGACAAAGGGAGGGATAGTGAGACTGAAGGGGGAGGATGGGGGCCGCGTGTAGGATGACAACAGTAAAGCTGACATATTGAACAGGTATTTCTGCTCAGTCTTTACTGAGGAAGAGGAGGGTAATGGGTCTGAAGGGAGTACAAGGGGTGAGAATGATGCAGAAATGGACACAAGTCCCTTTACACGAGAAAGGGTCCTGAAGGAACTGGAAGTAATAAGAGTTGATAAAGCAATGGGGCCAGATGGGTGCAACCCTAGGGTCCTTAAAGAACTAAGAGAGGTGGTGGCTGAACTCTGGCTATCCTGTTTAGCCGATCACTGGAAACAGAGGAGGTACCCAAAGACTGGAGGACAGCAGATGTAGTCCCCTTATACAAAAGTGGGAATAAAGAGGAAGCAGGGAACTACAGACCAGTCAACCTCACCTCGGTAGTAGGGAAGATCATGGAAGCACTACTGAAGGAGAGATTGGTGGAACATCTGGTTGTCAATGGACTACAGGACCCAAGGCAGCATGGTTTCACCAGGGGGAGGTCATGTCAGACCAACCTCGTTGAATTTTTTGACTGGTTGACTAGGGAAGTGGATCGGGGAGGGCAGTGGACATGGCCTATCTGGACTTCAGCAAGGCCTTTGACACTGTGCGACATAGAAGACTATTACACAAACTGGGGAATATGGGTGTGGGCAGGACAGTAGTGTGGTGGGTAGGTAACTGGCTGGGTGGCAGGACACAGAGGGTGGTGGTAAATGGCTGTCACTCCACAGAGGGAAGAGTGACCAGTGGGGTACCACAGGGATCAGCACTGGGACAGGTCCTATTCAACATCTTCATCAGTGACATTGCACAGGACTTAGAAGGCAGAATTTCACTGTTCGCTGATGACACAAAGCTCTGTAACAGAGTAGACACACCAGAGGGTGTAGACAGAATGAGAAGCGACCTGCAGAAACTTGAAGAATGGTCAGGGGTTTGGCAGTTGAAATTCAATGCAAAGATAATGCATATGGGGCACAAAAACCCTGGCACAATATATTAGTTGGGGGGTGAGGATATAGCATGCACCAAGCAGGAAAGGGATCTTGGGGTTATCATCTCTGATGACCTCAAGGTAGGGAAACAGTGTGACAAGGCAGCAGGTAAAGCAAATAGGATGCTGGGATGTATAGGCGGGGCATCACCAGCAGGAAAAGGGAGGTCATAATTCCGCTATACAAGACACTAGTGAGGCCCCACCTGGAGTACAGTGTACAGTTCTGGAGACCATACCTACGTAAGGACATAGACAGGGTAGAGAAGGTTCAGAGGAGGGCAACAAAGATGGTGCTTGGATTGCATCACAAGTCCTATGAAGACAGGTTGAAGGAACTGAACATGTACTCCCTGGAGGAGAGGAGAGGAGGGAGAGAGGGGATATGCTAGAGACATACAAATATCTTACAGGGAGGAACAGGGTGCAGGAAAACACTATTTTTAAGTGAAAAAGATGTTCCAGGACTAGAGGGCATGGGATGAAGTTGGAGGAGGACGATTCAGAGGAAACATGAGAAAGAATTTCTTCACAGAGCGGGTGGTGGACAAGTGGAACACCCTGCCAGAGGAAGTGGTGGGGCTGAAACAATCACGGATTTAAGAATGCATGGGATAGACATAAAGGAATTCTGGAGGTCAGGGGTAAGGGGCAACAGGCTTCTAGGAAAACAAACTGAACTTACAAGCTCAAATGGGCAGACTGGGTGGACCATAGGCCCTTATCTGCCGACACTGTCTATGTATCTATGTATCTATGTAGGATCAACCAGATAAATACTGTCAAAAAAAGTAATAGGTTACCTGAGGTGAGAGGGTAACCTTCAATGCGGATCCTCGGTAACCGGAGAAATTGCTGCCATGTTTGTCAACATGCTTGGCCAGCCCACGCAGATTGTGAGCCAATATGGTGGCACAGTTGAGATGAGTGACGCTGCTGTGGAAAGAACATTTTAGGAAAATGTTGTAATAACCATTTTTTGGGTTGTTACGGTGTTTTACAAAGGCTTGAGAACCATTTGATCAAGGGGGTCACCAGTAATTATAAATCAGTAATGTACTGCTTAACAGTTTTAATTTATGCTTCCACATTATAGTTATTAGATGTCAGCATACATGTTTGATTTGATACCAAATGATTCCCTAAGTGATTTATCCACAAGTTCCTGTGTTTCTATGTGGGAATCTGAAAATTTGCCCTTAACCTAAGCTTTCTAAAAAAAATAACTCCTAGTCAACTGTGACCGAAAAAAGGTTCACATCTCTGGGGGGGGGGTTGGAGAAGGACAACCCTCTACTGCACATAGACAATTCCTCTTGTGCTAACAATTTTTTGATAAGCTGAGTACTGGATTCTCTTATCCCACATGCTGGCAAGTCTGATGTTGCAAGCTGAGTTAAACTATCTCTCCTGTGGTGCTCCCCTAGTTTGTCTCCTATCCTTTCTAAATTCTCTTTCACTGTCCAAACAATCCTCCTCAGGGGAGGCAGTGCTTGTTCATCTGAAGATCCTGAGGCATCAGAGCTATCTGTATTGCTTAACACATACATTAGCTAGAAATGTGTCAGGCTCTGGAGCCTTATCGGCTGTTCCTTGTTCTTTGACTCCATTACCATATCTCCCAGGGTTCAGAACCTCAGCAACATAGAAACATTAAGACTTTAATGGCAGATAAGGACCTCTTGGCCCACCTAATCTGCCCATTTCCCTACCTACACCATAAGCAGCAGATCCTAGTTAACCAACAGCCTATTTCTTCCTACCCCTCCCCCCAAGAATTGCTTTATGTCTGTCCCATGCATTCTTGAATTCTCCCACAGTTTGAGACCCCACAACCTCCTCAGGAAGGCTGTTCCATGCATCCACCACCCTCTCTGTGAAAAAATACTTCCTCATTTTGCCCCTGAACCGTCCCCCCTCTACCTTCAAACTGCATCCCCTTGTTCTTGCACATCTCTTTTTCTGAAAGATGCTACCCTCTTGGACTTTGTTGATTCCACTGAGGTACTTAAAATTTCTATTATGTCCCCCCTCTCCCTCCTTTCCTCAAGGGTATACATATAAAGCTCCTTTAGTCTCTTCTCATATGGCTTCACTTGTAGACCCTGCACCATTTTAGTTGCCCTCCTCTGGACTGCCTCCATCCTGTCTATGTCCTTGTGGAGATGGGGTCTCCAGAACTGGACGCAGTACTCCAGATGGGGTCTCACCAACTGTCTGTACAGAGGGGTGACAACTTTCTGTTTTCTGCTGGTGATGCCTCTCCCTATGCATCCCAGTATACCCCCAGCCCTCCCTATTGCCTCCTTCTCACATTGCTTGTTAACCTTAAGGTCATCTGGTATGATTACCCTCAGGTCCCTTTCCATTTTTGTTGTTACTAACCCCCCACATTGTGTAATCTTCCCCTGGGTTTTTGTTTCCCAGGTGCATTATTTTGCACTTCTTTGCATTGAATCCAAGCTGCCATACTTCTGACCATTCCTCCAACCTTGCCAAGTCCCTTCTCATCCTTTCCATGCCTCCTTCTGTATCAACCCTGTTGCATATCTTTGTGTCATATGCAAAGAGGCATACTTTTCCTTCCATTCCCTCTGCAATGTCACTTATAACGACATTAAAAAGAACTGGACCCAGTACTGAACCCTGTGGTACCCCTCTGGTAACCCCTCTTTCTCCAGAGTGGACTCCATTTACAATTACCTTCTGTGTCCTGTTGTCCAGCCAATGTTTTATCCAGGCTACCACCCTGGGACCCACTCCCAGGCTGGTTAATTTGATTATTAATCTTTTATGTGGGACTGTGTCAAATGCTTTGCTAAAGTCTAGGTAGGCCATGTCCATAGCCCCTTCCTGGTCTACTACTTTGGTCACCCAGTCAAATAAATCAATTAGATTCATCTGACATGACCTTCCCACTGTGAACTCATCTGCCTTGGTTCCTGTGCCCCACTGGCCTCTACGTACTCAACAACTCTTTCCTTCAGAAGTGATTCCATCATTTTCCCTACCACAGAGGTCAAACTGACAGGTCTGTAGTTTCCTGCCTCTGTCTTGTTCCCACTTTTGTGAAGGGGAATCACATCTGCCTTCCTCCAGTCCTCAGGTACCACACCATCCTCCCATGATTTGTTAAAAAGGGTAGTCAGTGGTGTCACTAGTTCTCCCCTTAATTCTTTTAGAATTCTGGGGTGAATTCCATCAAGCCCCATTGCTTTGTCCATCTTTAGTTTTAGGAGTTCTTTCAGAACACTTTCTTCTGTGAAAGGACTGGGATTGACCCCCCTATCCAGAGTGCTTCTGTTAATTGGATTCAGCACCTCCCCCATCTCCTCTTTTGTGAATACTGAGCAGAAGTATTCATTGCGTATCCCTGCTTTTTCACTGTCCCTCTCTGCCCACCCACCGTCCATTCTATTCAGCCTCACTATCCCTCCCTTTGTCTTTCTACGCTCCCTGATGTACCTATAAAAGGTTTTAGCCCCTTCTTAAACAAGTTGGCTATCTTTTCCTCAGTTTGGGCCTTTGCTATTCTGACTTCCCTTCCTGCTTCCTTCTGCCTTAACTGGTACAGTTTTCTGTCCTGCTCCTTCTGTGTTTCCTTATACTTCCTAAATGCTATGTTTTTCTCCCTAACCTTCCCTGCCACCTCTTTTAAGAACCATAGTGGCTTTTTTCTTTTGATTTGTTTATTTGCTTCACACAAAGACTTGTTGCCTCTGTGATGGCAGTTTTGATGTTTCCCATTGTTACTCCACCCTCCTTCTAGTCTGTTTGCTAGTGCTTTTCAAGGCACTCTCCATCTTGTCAAAGTCAGCCTCCTGAAGTCCAGTACCCTCACTTTTGTATGGCTTGACTCTGTAGCTGAGTTTATCATGAACCACACTGTTTGGTGGTCACTTGTTCCCAGATGGCTACCCACTTCTAGATCTGAGATCCTCTCACTGTCCCATTTGAGAGTATGAGGTCTAAGATTGCTCTCTCACGAGTGGGTTCCAAAACTAGCTGTCTGAGGCATGCCACCTGTAGGGCATTGAGAATGGCCCTGCTCTTGGATGTGGCTGCAGCAAAGGTGCTCCAGTTAACATCTGGCATATTCAGGTCCCCCATCAACAGAATCTTTCCTTTCTCTGCCATCCTAAGGATGCCTTCTGTCATATCCTTGTTCATTCCCTCTCCCTGACATAGGGGTCTGTATACAACCCCTGTGTGGATTGTGGTGCCATTTCCAGTCTCTAAGGTGACCCACAGTGCCTTCTCTCCTCCCTGTTTACTCTTTTGTTCCATTGCTTTTATCCCTTCCCTTACATAGAGAGCTACTCCTCCCCTTCTTCTCCCCTCCCTGTCTCTCCTGTAGGTTGTGTACCCTGGTATGTTAACATCCCAGTCATAGTTCCCTGTGTACCATGTTTCTGTGACTGCTACAATATCCAGGCATCCCTCTTCCATCAAGGCCACCAGTTCAGGGAGCTCGTTGCCCAGACTACGGGCATTGGTACTCATTACCCTCCATTTCTTGATGGCCTTACCCCTTTTAGCCCCATCCCTGTCCTTATTGCCTCTGTCATTTTCTCCATTTACCCCTGCCCTTATCCCTAGCGACATCTCTATCTTGGTGTTTACCTCACTTACTACCCTAATTTTTTGGGGGGGGGCTAGGATTTCCCTGCTCCTTTCCAGTGCCCCACCCTTGGCTAGTTTAAATGCTTGCCAACTAAGCATTTAAACCTATCACCTAGGGTCCTGGTTAACCTCCTGGACAGATGCAGACCATCACGTCAGTATAGGCCTGCATCACTCCAGGTGGACCCCCAGTCCCCAATGAAGCCAAATCCCTGAGCTCTGCACCAGTTTTTCAACCTCTGATTGAGTCTCATGGTGTGCAGCACCCTAGCCTCACCCATGCCATAGACAGACAGCACCTGCTAGAAGGTTACCATGCGTGCTACTTGTCTAAGGCCCCTCCCCAAATCCACAGACTCTTCCTGCACTGCTCTGATCCCTTTCTCAGCCAGGTCATTTGTCCCTAGGTGGACAATGACATCCAGCTCCTTTCCCCATGCAGCTGCTCCAGCCATCCTGAGGATTGGCTCCCTGTCCCTCCAAGCCATGGCACCAGGCAGGCACCTTACCTCCCTCTCCCCTTCCGCCCCCAGTTCTACCCCCTAACAATGGAGTCCCCCACCAGGAGTTGTCTCCTTCCCCTGTGGGGTCCCATGCCACCCTCCTGTGGGTCTCCTTTGTAGAGGTTCCCAGCATCCTCCTTGGTCTCTTCTGTGGGTGCCTCCATAGAGGAACCACACTTAGCAAAAACGGCGTATGAATTGTGGAGAGGTACAACTGGAGGAATACGCCTCTGTTCCACCACCCTCACCTGCCCTGAACCCACTATGGTCCAACTGCTCCTCTTTCTTGGCAGCCTCTGAGGCAACGGCAGTGGCCATCGTGGTCCCTGGATGGGAGTTGAGGTCCCCCAAATCCTGGCCAACTCAGCCTGAAGATGAGCAACCTCCTCCCTCCGCCCAGAGAGGTGCCTGCAGATGGGACAACACTGCATCCTCCAGAACATCTCCCGGAAGACTGCTGCTCCACAGCCACTGCAGTGCACCACTCCCATCATGTCTTATTTTTAGCCCCTTAACTGTTGTTTGGAATATTTATTCTTTCCTCCGTTTATTTTTTTTTCTCCCTACTTACTTCCTTACTGCCTCTGTGCCCTGTAAGCTCCTGATCTTCCTGTTCTGAGACAAGAAGTTCCCATATTTCTCTGTAGTCTCCTTACTTGCTCAGAGTCAGACCTCCAGCAGCTTGGGGGGACGGAGAGCTACTCTTTTCCTTCTAGGATGGTGAGTCTTTTGTAGCTGTGTGATCACTCACTTCCTGCTCCCAAACAGGAAGTTCCTGTTGTCAGTCAAATACTGTGCCTATAAAAGTAGAACTGGCTTAGCGAGGAGGGTAGGGAAGGAGGGCAATATAGTCCCAGTAGAGAAGTACAGCAGCTCCTTCCTCTTGGTGTTCTCTGCCTGTTCTCTGGCAGAAGCTGTCTAGGGCCATGTCCCTGAAGGACATTAACCCCAAAGTGTTTATTTTTAAAGCACTCATGCCTTTCTAAACATTTGATGCCCCAAAATGTGTGCTCATGGTCACTCTTAGCTGGCTGGTTGGTTGGATGGGTGTTTGGGGATTTCCCCAGTTAAGCTGGGCTCTGGAGACAGATCTCCTACCTTTCTTGCTGATTTGGATTCTGCTGCAGCTTTGCCTGCCCTCCTCAGGTGCGATGATGCTGCATGGTCCATTCTCAGGGATTAATCCCCACCAGCCCCCCCCCCCCATCTTCGGGAGAACCCTCCACAGGCCAGCTGGCCATCAGGTTGTTTCCCCTGAGGGGAAACTCCCTCTGGGGTTCCTGCACCCTCCCAGTGGCTCCACTACATATTTTTTATCTATGATGAATACCCCATAAGTAACCCCCAAATCCCAGATCCCATGGATCTGTACAAGTGCCAAAGGCCCTCAATTCATCAAGGTGTCTTACATCTAGGCCACCCCCAGAGGGCTGAGGGCACCTGGTACCCTTCAGTCTGTTTACTGCTCCTTTGCCCACTGCTCTTTGGCTACAGACCTAACTTTTTGTTTAACTTCTGCCCCTTCACGTGCCAGCTATATGAGCCTTTACATGCTAGCTATGTCACCCTTTGCACTGTTGTTACAGATAGGTAATTAGGGCCTGTCAGTTTGACAGAAGCCCTGCGTTGTGCAAGGACTGTGTGGAAAAGGGCATAGGTCGAACATGTCCCTAGTCCTGGTACTCATCCTCATTTGAAAGAGACTCCCCACCTGTACCCTGTTCACCCCAGTGAGGTACTTGTAGATCTTGATCACGTCACCTCTCTCTCTCTCTCTCCCCCCTCTCTTCCAGGGTGCACATATTGGGATCCCTCAGCCTCTCCTTGTAGGGCTTCCCATGCAAATCCTGCACCATTTTAGTTACTTTCCTTTGGGCAGCCTCCACCCTGTCTATGTCCTTTCTGAGGTGCAATCTCCAAAACAGGACAAATTATTCCAGGAGGAAGTGTAACAGGGAGCAATAGAATGGCAGCACCACCTCCCTTCACCTGCTGAAGCTATCCCTCCCTATGCACCTCAGCATCCCACTAGTTCTGCCAATAGCCTTGTCATACTACACGGCCACCTTAAGGTCCCCTAATTTAATAACCCCAAGGTCAGTTACCTGTCCGGTGACTGTCAGTACTTCTCTCCCGCCAATCTTATACTCAGCACCAGTACTCTAGGTGCATGGTATTGCACTTTTTGGCACTGAACCCCAACTGTCACATCTTGGACTACTCCTTAAGTTTCCCAAAATCCTTGTGCATTTTCTCCAACCCCTCTTCAGTGTCCATCATATTACAGATTTTGGTGTCATCTCTAAAAAGGAATAACTGCCGCTCCAGTTCTTCTACAATGTCCCCAATGAAGACATTGAAGTGGACTGGTCCCAGAACCAAACCCTGTGGTACCCCTCTGGTCATGCTCTGATCCTTAGAGTAAGTACCATTGACCACTGCCCTCTATCTTCTATCTGTTAACCAGTTTCTAACCCAGTTTACCACTTTGGACCCACTCCTAGGCTGGTCAACTTCTTTATCAGTCTCTTGTGTGGCAGAGGGTTGGAGGCCTTGTTGATGTCCAAATAGGTCACATCCACTGCCCTCCCCTGATCAATCTACCTGGTCACCCAGTCAAAGACATCTATAAGATGAATTTAGCATGTCCTTCACCCATGAATCCATGCTGCCTGTGGTCCTACAGTCCACTGGACTATAAATGTTCAACCAGTCTTTCTTTCTGTATGGATTCCATTAATTTTCCTACCACGGAAGTTAGACTGACCAGCCTTTATTTGCTAGCCTCCTCTTTGCTGCTGCTCTTATATATAGAGACCATGTCAGATCTTCACCGTTCCTCCAGAACTACACCTGTTTCCACTGAGCTGTTGAACAAGACTGCCAGTGGGGCAGCTAGTACCTCCCTGACTCCTTTCATTATCCTGGAGTGCATCCCATCTGGTTCCATAGCCTTATCCTCCTTCAGGGCTGCAAGCCCTTTCAGGATTCTTTCCTCTGTAAATGGACTTGTATCCATGCCCCCCCCCTTCCCATTCCTGATTCTCCCTGTTGGTCTTTCCCCTCCTCCTTCTACTGAGAAGACTGAGCAGAAGTTTCTGTTTAAGATGTCTGCTTTTTCTTGGTCCCTTTCTGCACAGTCTCCCGTTCTGCCTTTCTGATCTTCACTATCCCTCCCCTTATTTTTCTCTTCTCGAGTATATACCTGAAAAAAATCTTAGCCCCTTTAGACACCCTTTTGGCAATCTTTTGCTCTGTCCGCATTTTTGCTCCTCTAATCAGCTTGCCCGCTTCCTTCTGCCTTGCCTGGTACTCCTCCCTGTCCTTCTCTCTATATTTCTTTGTAAATCTTGAATGCCACCCATTTTTCTTTCACCACCTTTGTCATCTCCTTGGAGAACCATAATAGTCTGCTTTTCCTTCTGCTTTTGCTAACCTCTTTCATGCAGAGGTTTGTTGCCCTAATTATACCCTCCTTTATTCTTCCCCACTGTGCCTCTACTCCACCCTGATATGTGTGTGTGTGTGTGTGTGTGTGTGTGGGTGTATGTATTCTGTACTGCACCCTGATGTTTATATGTGTGTGTGTGTGTGTGTGTATGTGTATGTGTATGTGTATGTATCTATTATTGTATCCATCTATCTATTTATAACCCACTTATTGCCAAATGGGGTTAGTAATTAACCGATATTTATCTGCTTGCATGAAATTTTGCTCTTAAAAGGTTAATGCTCTGCCGCTGGCCCAGTGGCACTGAGGGTTGAGGTGCTGGATGCCATATCTAATGCCACACCGGCGACCCGGGTTCAGGAACAACCTTGGGTCATTGGGGTGCCAGCACTGGGGGGGGGGGGTGGAGCAGGACCGAGCGCCTAATGGCAGCTCTCCTCTCCTGGGGTGGTTGCGGGCCCCCCCATAGTTCTGCTGCCACTGGGTGGAGATCTGGTGACAGCGCAGGTGGGAGGGGGTGGCACGATGGGAGGATGTCTCGGAACACGATGTGTGTGTGCACGTCTGGTACTGAGGGCGAGTGAAAATGGGAAAAAATGCACAAAAGTCATAATGAAAAAAAAAAGATTAATATTCTAGCCCAGTTTCCAAAAGTGAGTGTCTCCTGTTATCGGAACTTTCTGTCCCCTGCAACAGGAAGCTGTCCTTGCCCAAGGACATCCTGTGTTTTGCACAGTCTGTGCCCCTTGGCTTAGCACTTTTCCAGGTATTCCTTCCTGCCTGTCCAGGGCTTATAAAAAGATACCCTGGTCACAGCAAAGTAGTTCCTGAAGTACCAAAGGTTAAGTTTCAGTATCAGAGCCCATGGGGCTCGAGCACCCAATGATGCAATTCTCCATCTGCAACTGGCCGAAGGGGACTTGCAGGCTCAGGATGGTGGCAAGCTGCTGAGACCAGGTGGTACTGGCTCCCTTCAGTGTGGGACTCTTGAGGCTTGGATTCTACCCAGGGACCAAGGTTGGGGACAGTGGGGACCTACTGGTGGCTCACCCTCAATAAGGGTCACCCAATGGTGTCCACACTACTGTCCTATTCCAGCAAAAAAGAAGTATAGTTTTTCTTGGAGAAGGAACTGAGTCCAAAAGGTCTGAATCTGAATGTTCTTAGGAAGATCAGTGCAGAAGGTGGTGCTGTGATATCTGAACCCTGGAACAAGGAGATAGGATGTGATGAGCTGAGTAAGCCTCATAGCTATGATTGCATGGTGCTGAGTCAGAGAACCTTAAGGGCAAGGGGCTAGGTGCAACTACTAATATTCTATCTCAGAACCTTAGTGTCCATGCTTGGGCACCACAACCCATCTAGGAGGGTATACCCCTTCTGAACTACCTCCATTCAGGGCACCAAGTAAATGCTGTGCCTTTAAGTGCATGGGTACATCCCGTGGCCCAGACCTCCCACAGCTACAGGAGGATCAGATCTATGACCTGTTGCAACTGTAAATATATTTTATATTGCTGCTAAAATATACCAGTGGCTCGGTAGCTCAGGACCTGTATATAGATATAGATATAGATATATGCCAAAAGATACTGATTATGACTGGGTCCTTGGCAGGGTTTCAGTCAGGGCTCTATCTGTGTAAATCCAGTCACTGAATCGCATGTGCATTACGCCTGGTAAGTAAATGTTGGTGTTCTACAAGTAGTTTAATGTTTCAAGTGTCACGCCTTGTGTTATGGGTTATTACTGTGAATAATCTGAGAAAAAGGGACAGTGTTTAAATGAACAGACCACAACCTGAATAATAAAGTTTTCAGTTAAATAAAATAATTCCATCGTGAGTTGCCTTGCCAGGGTTACCATGTATATTGTGGTGTGACATGAAATCTATTTTTTGATCAACCAAGGGTGGCACAGATTATCTCCAGAGCCAGGGGCAGAGAAGAAACTGAGATCTGATGCCCACCTCACAGATGTGATGACAATTAATGTGTCTTGGCAGGCACTGTACAAGAGCAATGTGGAGACCAAGTGGAAAAAGAGGAAGATGGCAAGTGTCTCCCCTGCAGGAGTACAGCGGAGTGTGGCCAGAGCATTTACACCAGGGTAGTGCAGAGACATTCCTATCAGGGTAGGGAGAAGACTGACTCAAGAAAAACTGACAAGCGGTGGCTCCTGCTGAAAAGTTTCCATCTAAATATCACTGGACATGGAGTCCATCCCTGGGTTATTGCCTTCCCCTTCACTTCCCTGGGCATATGGCACAGGCGACTGGTAGGGTGGGTTGTTACATATCTATCTATCTGTCTGTCTGTCTGTCAGCCTGCCTGCCTGTCTGTCTGTCTATCTATCTGTCTGTCTGTCAATATGTCTGTCTACCCATCTATCTATCTCACTGGAAATGGTCCCATGAGCTGAAACTTCTCATTTTTATGAATGTTCCAGGGAAACATCAGCAGATAAATAACAAGGCAGCACTCTGCAAACAGAGAACATTCATAACAGTACATTCTGTCTATCGTTCTGTCTGTCTGTCTATCTATCATCAATTTGTTTGTTTATTCATTTGCAACTTTTGACCAGGAATGGCACACTAAACTGTGCTAGCATGTTTCCAGGTGTGTCCTGGGGTGAGTGGGTTATAAGGGCCTGTTTTACTGACTGGGGAATATTGGCCATGATACCATGGAAACTAGCCTATTCTTCATCAATAAGTGTCATGGGATCTTTAATTGCAGCTGTATAGTGATCATAGATGGTCAGAAAGGACCACAACTTAACATGTCATTCAAAGGAATACAGCACCTCTCTCGTACTGCACTACATCACATATGGGCATTAGCCACAAGTACAAGGTGTGGATCTAGAGCTTGTTACATTCTTATCTTCTGGCCCCAGAGCTGAGCATGCTAGATCACAGACGTGCTTGACCAAGATTCACCATTAAAATGTTTGAATCTAGGACAGCTGCTGCCTGTTCAACAAACTACTGAAGTATATGCACAATCTTTCATTATGTCATTTATCATACAACTATAGCTTTATACAAGCATAAAATACCTAGCTTATACATCAGCATAAAGAATCCTGTTCTCATTAATAATACTTGATAAGCTGTGTCTGGAAAAACCCCTCCCCGACCTTTCTGGACAAGTGTAAAGAGTGACAGATTGCAGGTGGCTTAGCAATATTTATTTACAATATGGGCTATGCAAGTGGCAGGGATGATTCATCTTCCAAAGAAAAGTTATTCTCTATTAGTCATGTTCCTAAGTGCAACATCATCACAGAAAACATTTTCAGACACTAGTGTCTGCCTTATACTCTGGACCTCACAGTCACTGCTGAAATCATTCCTCCTCCATCATTATAGAAAGCTCCCAGACCTTATGTCTTTAAAGACTCCTTACAACGTCTGCCTCCTAAGTGTTGCTATAAATTGTACAAGGTCAGACTTCAAATAAGACAAAAAAGGACTGAAAGTTATCTCTGGACATGAAATCAAGTTACTGCTGCTGCTTCCTATACTGAAAAGCATGCTATTTGTTTATCTTTCTGAATGCTTTTCCGATGTTACCTTTGACGATCACTTGTATTTTCAGTGCTGTTTAATGCAGGGTTTATTTTTTTTACTTCTGTCACTTACTCATCAGTCTACTTTTCAGTTGCAAAAATGAATGTTCTTTAAAGACACAAGGAACACCAAGGCAGAATCTGCAGAGGAGAAAGGAGTCAAAATATTGAGGAAAAGACACTGAAAAGGACTTCAGAAAAAAGGTACAGCACAGTTACACCATGGGGCTGGACACTGCAATGAACTGATGAAGAGTGCAAGATGACCTGCCTTTACCATCCCTCTATGGGACTATAACATTGAGGATGTTTTTACAGTGTCAAAATTCATATTTCAGTGGGGCTTTACCAGTGGCCAATTCACCACCTAGCCATTATACAACTACAGCATGTCTTCAAAAAACTGCTCATGTAAGGCACCTGTAGGGCAGCTGTTCTTACCAACTGGCTTAGGAGACATGTAGCCACAACCTTACACCACCACCACTGGGCTGCTGTAGATGTTCGTGGTGGATCCTGGGCTCCTTTCTCACTCAGCAGCAATGGGAGTTGTATCAAGAGAGTAGGAAATGATCCATGCCACCAGCCAGAGAAAGGTTTAAGTGGGCCTGATGACTGGTCAGTAAAGCCTCCCTGGGATGCTGGACTTTCCCACCACCCCACTGAGGTCATTCCTCCCACTGACTGTATACAAACATAGCCGTTCCCCATATTAACATGCACCACAGTATGGTAGTCAATAAAGAGATGATGGGTTAACAGTAAAACACAACTTTATTTCAGGAGCAGCTCTGAAAGAGAAACAGATTAATGCAGTTCAGTCCCCACATGGAAGATTTTAAGACAAAACTAGGCCTGTTCATTAGGTGCTCTTCAAGGTGCAGCCTAAACTGCACCCTTTTAGTTGCCATTCAAGGTGGGGTTAGCTCACACAGGTCCCAGGGCTGGCATTAACTAGGCCAGACCAGGCACAGCCTCCACACTCAACCCACTCCCCACACCACAGCACACTATTTAGGTGGCCCATCTGTACTGGAGGCAGCTACCCTCTCCCACCTGGTACTAGGGATAAACCTTAACTAGCATTTAGGAGCTCCCTCACACACAGTCCCTGGGTACCCAGGATCGAATCAGTGCTTGGCCATTGATGTTGCCACAGGTTGTCCAGGATTGGTGCACTTGCAATATAAAGGAGCAATGTCCTCAGTTAGAAACTCCACTCAAAGGCCATTCAGTTGCTTAAATGGTGCTCACTGGACCTAAAAACATGAAGCATTTGTAAATTCTGGTCCAGTGGCTGACCAGCAAAGAACAAACCCCCAAAACAAGCAGTCACTTCCCCTTGAGGCAGGGCAAACCCTGATCTTCCTCAAGGTTCCCCAGTCAGGTGGCTTCTTCCTTGCTCGCAGGTCTCTGGCCCTTCAGCCTCCCGTGGTACCTCTCAATCAACTGGGCTCCCTCTTCAGTCTTTCTACTCACACTGTCAGGTGCTGATGTCAGCTTCCTCCTAGAGCTTCAAGTAGCTCTCTACCTTGGCTACTGGGGCTCTGTACTAACCCATGTATCCCAGCTTTTACCCTTTTGGGTGGTCACGCCCAACACTTGGCTGTAGTGCCTATTAATGAAACCCTACCAACAGCCCTAAATTTGGCTTCTCCACTTTTTCTGTCACTGGTTGTCTCAGCACCATCACTTGTGCTTCCAAGCATGCAAATGCTTTTCTTGTCATCTCCAGGAATAGAAAGATTAAACCCACATATAATTCTGTAGACACATTTTCTGTGGTGCACAGCTTGAAGTGTCCCTGGCAGCAGGTCTGCTCTCACCAAGATCTCTATCAGATCTACCAGCCTGCAGCACATGCCCTGCTTCTTCAACAGGAATGGCCCAGTTCCCACTGGCACAGCCACTGGTCAGTCAAGTCCAGGTACCTTGCAAAGCTGGCTTGGCCAACCAACTCCCTGATTGGAGGTCCAGCATTGGCAGAGGATGCCAAGATGGTGACAACTACAATATCCTGGTGCACTGGCTCCAATGGTCTCCTTTTCTTTCAGGGCTTCTGCCCCTTTGGTGCAACTCTCAACCACTGGGTTTTGGGTTCAGTGGTGGAATATACTGTCCAGTGGGGTTGAACCAGCGATAGAGCATGTGCTCTGTTGGCAGTGGCCCCTACCTTTGATGTGTGGCAGAGCTGCATTTCAGGCATGGCGCAGAAGGTGGTGAAGAAACCAAGGTCCCTGCCACCCTTCCTGTACAAGGTAAGATCCCAGGGGCTAGAATTGGACAAACATAACCGGCTTCAGTATTGGGGTTGGTGAAGTAAGCCCTACACCAATGCGGGGGGGGGGGGTTTACACTCTACCCTGGTTAAAGAAATAACTGCTCTCAGCCATTACATGCAATGTCTAACAGTTCAGCCTGAAATAAACATATGTACAACAGGCTTCTATAGACACCTGATTTATACTTTAGGTCAAATAGTGCCTTCCTAGACAAATGGTTCCTGACTAACCATATTATTTACCATTTGTAAACCTTTGTTTCATATCCCTCTGAGGGGCACATGTGAACTGGATAGGGATTTGGGTGTGACATATACCCTTGGTGTAGTACGTGTAGGGGAATAGTAGCAGAGATGAATTGTAACTGAGTTTTAGTATAGGCTTCACAGGCCTGGTAGACTGTCTCACGGTGGTAACACAATCCTCTTTTTCATCAAGAACTCCAGCCTCTGTGGGTTCCAGTCCCTCTTCACCCTCTGAAAGGTCTAGTTCCTCTTCCTGCTCCTGAGCATCCATGTCACCCCCCCATAGGCAACTTCACTCCTTCGTGGTCAAGGGACTGAATGTCAGTTGGCACAGAGGATTCTGCCTTTGGATCCTTACCACTCCCACTTTGAGAGTTGTCTGCTGGTGTGGACACATCAACTGGGAACAGGTTGGGGAGGTTTCTGAAGGAGTAGTACCTGATCATTTGAGCATCTTCACCCGAAGAGTCACCTTCAGTGTGCTCAGTGTGGGAATAGCATAGCGGCCATCTGTGTGACAGGCTTGTGCCCAGGTCTCCAGCCCTCTTGGCAGTTTTAAGCACTATAGTGTGCATGGGAATATCTGTGGCCTAGTTGTCAGCAGGTGATTCTGTTGCATTAATTTTCTTCTTCCTGGTTCACCTTCTGGGTGGATTCAGTAAACTGGTAAACTTCAGACTTGTTGAATGATGAAATGGAGGGGTCACTCCTCTGAACAATCAGTTTGTGCTTCAAAGGCACAGCCATATTCCACACCAGTATTTGGTCTCCTGGTTGCTCTATTTGCTTTTTCTTTTTAGTCATACCAGGCCTTGCCAGCCATATTTCTTTTCCTAGCCATCTTAGATGCCAAACAATAGGGATTGTCCAGTTGGTCCTTAGGGTTATGCACATGATGTAAATATATCCTGGATCAAGATCCATCTGCGTGACTCCAAAACAAAAGTCGACTGGCAGTCAAACCTCACTGCTGAACATCAGGAAATACAGGGAGAATCCTCTGCCATCCTCTCTAGCATTGTTTCTGTCAATCTCTTTAAAACCTTTGCTGCGACCAAATTCAAAAATGCCTGTGGCTGTTTCTAGTCCTTACTTGACCTTTGACTTTTATATCAGCAACTCAGTTCCCCTCCTTTATTTTTCTACGTTCTAATTCTACTTACCTCTCCTTTTCCTTCCCCACCCTCCGTTTACTCTTTATTTCAGTCATCCTTACTTTTAATATTCCTCTGTACTTTTCCCCTTTTCCCTCCCCTCCTCCCTCACAAGATCCTCCCTCTCTTCTCCCTCTTCACTCCCCTTTGTACCTGTCATATACTCTCCCTTTACCTTATGCATCCTATTTCAGCTTAGTGTGCTATACCTGGTTAAACAACTAAATAAATAAATAAATATTGTTCTTGTTCAAACTTTTTTGGCTGTAGTTTCTCTACTTTTAATGATTTCTCCAGGTTATGTTTATAAATATTACTTTTTTATATCTTATTTTGAGCACTATGTACTGTGACATAGACAGCCAGCTCTGAGTGCTTGAGTGCTGTATTAATTTTTTTTTATTACATATAAAATATGTGATGGGAAGGTCAGTTGGAGGAAAACTTCTGTCTTACTGGAAGTGACACATCAAAACCCCCCAGGGATAAGTTCAAAGGACAGGAGGTATTTTAAACTGCAGAGATCTGGGGTGCAATTACCTTGTCAATTTGCTTTCATCCCAAGAAATAAGATTAGCCATTCATAATGCCGTCAGGGAGATCCTTTGACTTGCATAGTTGCCAGGAAGGACATGTGGGGACGAGTGTCAGAGAGAGGCCAGAATGGACATAGAAGAGGTTTGATGTCTGAGTCAGGGAAGACCCGGACAAATTTGGAAGGTCCAATATACATTTCCCGGGGAACCCTTGAATTACATCAGAGAAACCTTTGAGGTGTAGATTCCAAGGCCCGGACGAGATTAAAGAGGCAAATACACTTCTGCTTTGAATACAGTGACTTAGATCAAAGAAACATTTGAGATGTATGTGTAGCAGAGCACAAACCAGTTCTGACTAGTTAACCTGAGGAGAGGAAATCAAGTATTTCACTTATTTTTTTTTAATCCTGTTGGGACATCCTGTGCTTTAAAATATAACTTTTAATACTCCAAGATGGAGTTTAATGACATCACAGAGAAGGTCAGTTCAGAACTGGGTTTAATTGCTGAGAACCTTGACAGAGACACACAAGACAATATTTTCTGACTAAGAGAAGAGAGACCCTCAAAGCACTGAAAGAAAGTAAGCATTAGACAAGATTAGTCTGAAGTTGTAAATTATAAGAACTGTACTTTTTTATCTGTTTGTTTTAAGGCTGTATGTGCTGGTATATATATTTGTTCTGTAATTATTGTTCTGCTTTGATATTTTTAAAGTAAAGATATTTTTTTACAAACGAAACTGCATGGAGTGCCTTGACATTTCTTTTTATTTTAAGTGGAGCTTTTAAAGGTTATAGTAACACTGTGTATGAGCTTATTATATACCAAACTGGGAAATGGAGAGAGTTCTCTAAAGTCTTGCATAGAGTTCTAAGGGTTCATTTGAAAGACCTGGTTGGATGCCCGTAGACAAAGATATCTGGCCTCCCCAAAGACAGAATTATCTGAGCCTGATAATTGGGTACACTAACAAGAGGTTATGAGTTTGAATCCTTCCAGAGCTTGAGACCAAGGTGACTTGAACACACAAAACAGACAAGAGGGTTACCTTGTCTGTACACTGTACACAAATCGTATGCTCAGAAGTTGGCACTTTGGGAGTAGAGGGTTGACCGGCTGAGTGAGTTTGTGACATGTACCACATGTACCATATACTTTTATGTACCAAGATTTTATGCATGTAATTTCCTTTGTCTGTATACATTCCTCAGGACCTCCTTGTGAATTAACTTGCTCAATGGAGTTTTTCTGCAATAAACTTGAACTTGAACATTTAGTGTAATTGAACACGTATACCGGTGCACTGACCTGCTGGCTCCACTTGGCCTTATCCTTGGGGTTTAGGGTACCCAACATGCTTACCAAAATCCAATTGAAATGTTCAGAATGAAGATCACCTTAAGGATGATAGAGAGTTATCTGGGACTTCATAATCCCCCAGTAACAGCATTTATCTGATCAGTCAGCTTTCAAAATTCTGGCCCTGATCTGAGCATTTTCATTTTTGAGCACCATAGCAGATGATAAACTTGTCTATAAGTATGCCAGCAACAGTGCTGGCCTTTTGATCTTTTACTGGATAGCGCCACCCCCCCCCAACCATAGTGGACATAGTGGTCTATAACTACCAAAATGTTTGCAATATTCTTGAAGGCAGACCCCTGGCTCAGCAAATGGATACAGATCAACTCCATGGGGGCACTTGTTTCAATGTTAGCAAAAGTGGTAGCCCTCATGGGCAAAATCTTTCAGCTTCAAACAGTGTTTGCACCATTTACAAAGGTCCTTAGTGTTGCTTCCCCTCTTGGGCTGTACAACCATATATGGGGCAGAGCTATAGTCTGCTCTACTCCTATATATCCCATTTCATCATGCAAAGCTGCGATTGCCATCCACTGGAACCTGATCAACAACAGCAATTGTTGTCTTTTGAAACCATGCAGGCCTTGGGTCTTCTGGTGCAGCAAATTGTGCTTTAATCACAACTTATCTGCATCACAAGCCCTATGAGGAGAGACTAAAAGACCTTGATATATACACTCTCTGGAAGAAAGGAGGGAGAAGGGGATATGACCTAGACTTTCAAATACCTGACAGGTCTAAACAAGGTACAAGAAGAAAGCATTTTTCAGAAAAAAAAGGAGCTCAAGAACAAGGGGTCATGCTATGAAGCTGGAGCAAAGTATTTCTTTACAGAAAGAGTGGTGGATGCCTGGAACAACCTCCCAGTGGAGGTGGTGGGGGCAAAAACAGTTGCGGGTTTCAAGAATGCATGGGATAGGCATAAGGGAACTTTAGTCAACAGGAAGGGGAGGGTTAAGCTGGAGATCAGTTAGGGCCTACGGTACTGCAATAGGTAGGGGAAATGGGCAGACTAGGTGGGCCAAGTGGTCCTTATCTGCTGTCAAATTCTATGTTTCTTTGTTTAACTTTGCCCTCTCTTTCAGTAGTAGCTGGGTGGCTCCATTTGTCAGCACAATCCTTGAAGCATTCCCTCCTCCCTCACTTGAATATTGGTATTAGGTCTCTCAATCCAAGATTTTGGCTTTGTTCCCTCTGCAAGTCCAAATGGCTCATGTGAGACAAGGAAGTACTTTGCAATCCTGCAATACTGTACTACAGTAGGCTACAGGCAAACAATCACTTGAGAGTCCCAAGCTGTCCACAGAAAATATACTGTAACTGGTGCAGAAGGGTTGCTCATCCATGCTGAACCTTTTGCACAGTGCTTTCATAGTCGACTCCAGGATTTTGACCTACTCGGTGGCATCAATGTCACTGTCCAATGGACACATAATCACATGACTGAGGCTTGGGTGGTGCTACACAGGAAAATTGCAGGTAGACAAGGCCTACAACCAGCAGTGTCTTGCAGCATCCAACTTGACAGTGGTCTGTACTTAGATCAGTAGGCTGTGGTCTTTCTTTTCAGTGATTTGGATGCCATACAGGTAGTCATGGAATTGTTCCGCAATGGCCCACTTAAGTGCCAGAAACTCCAATTTGTGGACAAGGTAGTTGCATTTGGCTGGTGATAAAACTCTGCTGG
Source organism: Neoceratodus forsteri (assembly GCA_016271365.2). Taxonomy (NCBI): domain Eukaryota; kingdom Metazoa; phylum Chordata; order Ceratodontiformes; family Ceratodontidae; genus Neoceratodus; species Neoceratodus forsteri. Next base: position 659,823,493 of record CM057458.1, read on the forward strand.
TGAAGGAGACAGGTCTTAAGCCTTCAGGTTTCTTTTGAAAGAGGATGGCACCAAACCCACTGAGGCTGGCATCCGTATGCAAAACATAGGGATTTGCTGGTTTGTATACTTGAGTACTGATAAATGGGTCAGATGATAGATGATTTCCCAGAATGCTCCTTCACTGTATGACACAGTATCCTCCTTTACAGGTATTAGTACTGCAATGGACTTGGTTGAAGTTGGTGAGCTCTGTTCTGGACCTTCTGATGGTGGGGATCTGACCAGAGCAGTGTTCATGGACTTGACCAAGGCCTTCAAATTAATAAATCATTTTATGCTTATCGGCAAACTGAAGGCAAATGGCATGGGGTTAGCCGCAAGTGAATGGTTTGGGAATTATCACATTCGTTGTAAGCAAAGAGTAAGAACAGAGGATACTTTTATAAAATTTGCAAAATGTCTCCATAGATGTTCCTCAAAGATCTTTGTTGGGTACTTTATTATTTTCTATTTTTGTAATTGATTTACCAAACCTTATAACTAGGCACTAACCAAAAACTGATCATGCTGATAATAACCTTGTTATCCTTAATAGCTCTGGTAATATATTGCAGATAGTGAGAATTTTCAAATATGTTGGTGTCTTAATAGACATTACCTTGCATTTTCTACCGCACTTGGAGATGGAAAAGAAAGAAGGGAAAAATGAGGGTTCCTTTATAGAAGTATACATTCTCTTACTGTGAAAACAAGGGCTTTGACAGCAAGATGAATTTTAATGCCAGTATTAGATTATGACTTACTATTTGTTAATTAAAATACTTCTGGTAGCTTCATATGAAGTCCATACCATCCTTTGTGTAACCTGACACAAAATGGCTGCCCAGAAAAGAATGAGTCAAACTGATTTATTTGTTTATTTATTGCAATTGTTTCCTTAAGGTTGGCCAGCAATGCGAGAAAGCGGTAGGGAGGGCTGGGGGGGATACTGGGATGTATAGGGAGAGGTATCGCCAGCAGAAAACAGGAAGTTTTTATCCCCCTGTACAGACCGTTGGTGAGACCCCATCTGGAGTACTGCGTCCAGTTCTGGAGACCCCATCTCCGCAAAGACATAGACAGGATGGAGACAGTTCAGAGGAGGGCAACTAAAATGGCGCAGGGTCTGCAAGAGAGCCATACAGAGGAGAGACTAAAGGAGTTTAATATGTATACCCTCGAGGAAAGGAGAGAGAGGGGACATGATAAAAGCGCCATACCTCAGTGGAATCAACAAAGTCCAAGAGGGTAGCATCTTTCAGAAAAGAGATGTGCAAGAACAAGGGAACACAATTTGAAGATAGAGGGGGGACGGCTCAGGAGCAATGTGAGGAAGTATTTTTTCACAGAGAGGGTGGTGTACGCATGGAGCAGCCTTCCTGAGGAGGTTGTGGGGTCTAAAACTGTGGGAGAATGCAAGAATGCATGGGACCGACATAAGGCAATTTTTGTGGAGGGTAGGAAGAAAGAGGCTGTTGGTTAAATAGGATCTGCAGCTTATCCTCTAGGTAGGGAAATGGGCAGACTAGGTGGGCCAAGCAGTCCTTATCTGCCGTCAAAGTCTATGTTGCACCAGGAAAGACACGCTGAGCAACAAGAAGCTCGTCTCCCGGTGTGACTGGGGGGGGGGGTACACATGGATATGATAATACGCAGGTTATCAAGTGAACAGTTAACAGAAGCAAATAAAAAGCAGCATAAGGATACATGATTGCATGAATATACAAGCAGCGCACATTGAATACTTAGGATATTATAGTATCAAATAACAATTTTTGTGACAAGAAGCAGCAGACAAGGTAAATTAGCACAGTAGTAACAGCTGTAAACAACAGAGGACGTATATCACAGTTATACAGTTATACACAGTACATAGAGTAAAATAGGCCCAGGATGTAAGTGCAAGGTTGGGGTTATATGCCAGCTTCTGTAGCAAGGCTAAGGCAGCTGGTCAGGCATTGGGGCGGGGATAGTGGGACATGGCAGGTTCAGGAAATGGAGCAATTTGTAGTAAGGAAGTTTGCTAGGGTGGAAGACAGAGAGTAGGAAGAGGAGGTGTGTCGAATTTGTGGTTGGAGGGAGTTCCAGAGCTTGGGTAGCCAGTGTGAGAAGGCAGCTTGACCGGCAGAGGTCTTCTGTCTAGGGACTGAAAGTTGGCGGGAGTCACTGGATCTAAGATGATGGGAGTGGGGTTGGGCATCTGTGAGCACGGTGGCAAGGTAGGAGGGGATGGACCTGAACCATAGGTAGGAGACAAATTTAACATAGTGAGAGATGCGGCGGTTTTCAAGAGACGGTAGTGCCAAGGCTCGGTAGAGGTTGCAGTGGTGAATGAGGGGAGAGGCATCAAGAGCAAAGCGGCAGAAGGCATTATAAAATGTGTCCAGTTTAGATAGGCTGGACTTGGGGGTTGCACTATATACAATGTTGCAGTAGTTGATGGAGGGGAGTGTCATCTTCAGCACCAGTTCACATTGGACTCGGGGAAGGAGGCTGCTGCTGAGCATGGGGTATAGTTTTTTTGAGATAGCATCGATGTGGTCAGAGAAGGAGAGATGGCTGTCGAGCCAGACTCCCAAGTAATGGAACAAGGAGCCATCCAGTGTGGCGAAGCAGGGAAGGAAGGGGAGTCTGGCCAGACATTGACATGTGCCGAAGGTCATAGTGACAGTTTTTTTTTTTGCATTTAGGGAGAGCTGGTGTGAGCTAAACCATTGCTGTACCTTGTTGAAGTCAGCTTGGAGGCTTGATTGTACCACATCGGGGCGGATCCCGAGCAGTAGAGTACAGTATCATCTGCATACATGTGGATTGAGGAAGTAGAGCAGATGAGTGGCAGGTTGTTTAGGAATATAGAGAACAGAATGGGACCAAGAACCGACCCCTGTGGGACACTGGTAGTTAAGGGAAGGGGGGTTGGAGATAGCATTTGAGACTCTAATGGACTGAGTTCTATCAGAGCGGTATGATCTGAACCAGTTTGTGGCTGCAACAAAGAGGCCTGATTCAGTGAGTCTCAAGAGCAATATGGGGTGGAAGATGGTGTAGAAGGCTTTTGCAAGGTCGACAAAAACAGCTAAGGTGATCAGTCCACTGCCCATGCCTGTCAGGATAGTGTCTGTAAGCCTTATCAGGGAGGAGGTGGTGGAGTGTCCCTTCCTGAAGCCAGACTGGAATGGCGTGAAGAATTTGGAGTCAGTGAGGAAGGAGGTAAGTTGGGTGAGCACAAGGTGCTCTTGTAGTCTTGCAAGGGCTGGGAGGAGGGAGATAGGGCGGTAGTTGGAGGGGGAGATAGGGGCACCTCCTTTTGGAAGAGGGTTAACAATGGCATGCTTCCATGCACAGGGTACGGCAGTGGCAGCAAAGGATTGGTTTAGGAGTTTGGCAAGTGAAGTTGCTATAGCGGGGGCGGAGAGGTAGAGAAGTTTGGGGTCTAATCCATCCAGGGATTTGCCTTTTGAAGGGTTAAGAGAAAGTAATGCATCTAGGGCCTCGGTTGCAGAGATGCCTTTGAAGGAAAAGGAGCGAGGTCTAGTCTGGGTCTGTAGGCAGTGTGAGAGGTGTAGTGTTGGGCAGGGAAAAGAGGGAGGTGGCAGCACAAGTGGAGAAGTACATATTGAACTCAGTGGCGACTGCTGTGGGCTCTAATAGGAGAGAGTTATTAACATTTAGCACTGGAGTGGTATTGGCAGCCAGTGGGGTGAAAAAGGAGTGAATGACCTTCCAGAATTTTGAGGGTTTGTTTAGGTTTGACTGGAGGGAGCTGTTGAAGTGCTCTGCTTTTGTAAGATGAGTGGCACTGGTGCACTTGTTACAGAGCATGTGGTATGTGGAGAGGTGTTGTGGGAGGTATGAGGATTTATGTGTTTTCCAGGCTTTGTCCCATGCAATTTGACATGCAGTCAGTTCTTGGATGATCCAAGGTAGGTGGTTTCCTCGTACTCTTGTACGACACAGTGGGGGGCGTGTGTGTTCCAGATGCTGAGGAATGTGTTTTTAAAGTGTAGGATGGCATCGTCAGTGGAGATGCAGGAGGGGCAGGGGCCCAATTTGCTAGCGCAAGGTCATCTAATGCAGGGGCTAGATTGAGGGATTTATAGGAGCGTTGGACTACAAATTTAATGAAAGATTTTGGGCGGTGGATTTTACACACTAAGAAGGTTACGTGGTGGTCGCTGAGGGAGTCAGAAAGAATACCGGCTTGTTTGACCCGGTGAGGGTGTGCGGTAAGGACCCAGTAGATAAGCGAGTGGTTACCAGATTTTAGGTTAAGCCAGGTGGCCTCAGTAATGATTTGTGAGAGGTTTAGGGTGGAAATTTCAATCCTGTTTTGTTGAGGCCAGGAGCTAGCCAATTGTGGTTAAGATCACCCATAATGTAGAGTTCCCTGTCATGGTTAGGCAGAAAATTTGCTTGAGGAGGTCAATGACTGCAGAAGCTGATGTACCAGGTCAGTAGTATATCCCAGCAATGTAGATTGGTAGTGAGAAGGGAAGGAGAAGCTGAATTAGTATTACTTCAAGGACTTTTGGTTCGGACTTGGTCAGGACCACTGAATAGTGCAAGTCCGAGTTTACGTAGATGACTATTCCACCACCTTTAGAGGCTCTATCCTGGCGGGCCATAGTGTAGCCTGGGATAGTGACAGAGGAGTTGTTGATGTTTTTGTTGAGCCAGGTTTCGGACAGGGTGATGGTATCTGGAGTGTAGTGGGTGGCAAGAACCTGAAGGTAGTCAAGCTTGTGGACAAGGCTTCTTATATTTAGGTGCAGGAGGCACAGGCCACATGGGAGAAGGTCCCCAGAGTGAGGAGAAGAAGAGGCCGATGTTGGAGAGGGGCATGGGGGGTAGTATTGGGGCCAGGGTTAGGGTGGATGTCACCTGCTGCAAGGAGCAGGAAGGTGAGAGTTAGGCAGTGAGTGAATAGCTGTATATGACTGACTGCAAGCGGTTGTCTCTTAGATTGATGGTGCGTTTGAGCTGGGCATAGAGGAATAAGTTTAAAAATGACCTAGGGGAGTGATGGGTTGAAAAGAAATGGTCAGTGATGTGTGGCAGAGTGTGTCCATGCTTGGGTGAAAGGGGTGGTGGATGCTGCGCTGGAGGGGTGGGAGAGCTCAACAAACTTTGGCAGGATTTGGGAGGGAGGCATGGGAGAGGTGGGTGGCATGTTGGAAAGGAAGGGAGGGAGGGAGAAGAGAATAGGAATGAGCAGGGTCAGGTGACCTGGTAGAAGGATCATGGTGCGGATCAGGTGCTAGGAGGACCCTACTGCTGTGGTTACTTAGCGGGGAAGGTAGGTGCTGTAGTTACTTAGTGGAGAAGGTGGAGGGCTGGGATGCGGGGGCAGGGAAATGATAGGGACCTGTAAGGACTAGGAACCAATGGGGGAGCAGAGGGAATGAGGGTTTTAGGTAGCCAATGAGGGAGCAAGCAGTGCTGCTAGGCTTATTAGCCAGTGAGAGAGCGAGTACTGCTAGGCTTACTAACCAATGATGGAGCGAGAGGGAATGTGGGTGGGCAATAGGTATATGTAATCAGTGGACGGGGAGAGACGAATATCCTTCTGTTAGACACTTGAATTTTGCTTAGTTGCAGCTAAATCGGAGCGGGTTTGCTGGAAGCACTCATGTTCCGATTGGCTGCGTAGTTGCCGTGCATTCCAAGGAGCTGCAGGCGGGTGTCCTGGTCTCGGTCGGCAGCTGGTTGAGTGCTGTCCGACCATGAGGGAGCTGAAGCAGCCCTGTTCAAGAGCAGGCAGCTGGAGAGAAGAAAAATATCAGGGGCTAAATAGCGTAGAGGCAGGACAGGTTTAGATTGAGCAATTTAGCAAGACAAAGGAGAGTGAGACTTTTCGGAGCCAAGGCAGAGTGCTTGAATGGGGGGTTGGGGTGCTGGAGCAAGGAAACAACAGAAGAGCTGTAAGCACTTTAAAACAGTAGTAGAAATTGCAATCCAGCTAATACAGTTGAAATCCTTGTATTAGACATTTGAATTTTGCTTAGTTGCAGCTAAATCTATTTCTAAAAAGCACCAGGTGGCAAAAGCAGGGGAAAAAGTCCTGGCCAATCAGAGCGGGTTTGCTGGAAGTGACCATATTCTGATTGGCTACACAGTTACCGTACCTTCCAAGGAGCTGCAGGCGGGTGTCCTGGTCTCAGTCGGCGGCAGGCTGGGTGCTGTCCAACCATGGGGTAGCTGAAGCAGCCCTGTTCAAGGGCAGGCAGCTTCCAAGGAGCTGCAGGCAGGTGTCCTGGTCTCGGTTGGCGGCTGGCTGGGTGCCATCTGACCATGGGGGAGATGAAGCAGCCCTGTTCAAGGGCAGGCAGCTTCCAAGGAGCTGCAGGCAGGTGTCCTGGTCTCGGACAGTGGCTGGCTGGGTGCGGTCCAACCATGGAGGAGCTGAAGCAGCCCTGTTCAAGGGCAGGCAGCTTCCAAGGAGCTGCAGGCAGGCATCCTGGTCTTGGCTGGCTGGGTGCCATCCAACCGTGGTGGAGCTAAAGCAGCCCTGTTCAAGGGCAGGCAGCTTCCAAGGAGCTGCAGACAGGAATCCTGGTTTTGGTCGGCAGCTGGCTGGGTGTCATCTGACCGTGGGGGAGCTGAAGCAGCCCTGTTCAAGGGCAGGCTGCTTCCTGCTTTTATTCATCTCAAGCTAACAAAGAACACTAAACAGTATATGTGAGCTCAAGGTGAAAACCAGAAGGTTGCTCTGCTCCAAAGAGGTGTCTCTGGAAGAAAGAATGCATATAGGGAAACAGTCACAATTCTGGGCATTCACTGCAATCTGGCTAAAATGAATGACTGGAAAGCAGCTTTTCCTTGATTAGATTCTCACTTATTGAACAAGACCCACAGCTCCATGAGTACAGTCAGGAGCAGCACCAGTGGGCACATATAACACACCACCAACATTTCACTCCAATCCAGGGCTTTGTCAGGGTATAGTGACCCCTTCTGGTGAAATCTTATTTATAGCCTCCTAGCAGACTATGACAGCTTTCTCCAGACATTTAAAGTGACAGGTGCAAATACACCAAAAGTAGAACAAAAAACATGGATACTTATTGCACATCTTGACTAATATTCTTCATGAATATATTGCCTAGTACTATATCTTTGGTGTAAAGCTACTGCTTAGCAATAAGTAAAAGGTATGGAGAGTACTTTACTAAAGATGAGCAGATGGAAGGCACGTCCCAACAATTTTCATGGCACCTGGAGGGAAAAGTGTGCCCCTGTGGCTCGAGAAGAAGAAATCCTTCTGGTGTCTGGTTCCTTTCAAGTTCATTGTGGTGTACAAAAAAATCAACTGAAGAAGAGAACAGGAAGATTGGCGTTTTGAAAAAGAAATATCATATGTCTGTCAGCATGTTATGGACTGAGACCTTAAAAACACACAGTACGTGAAAGTGTGTGTGGGGGGGAGCAGTGGGGGTAGGGAAAAGGTGTGGCAGAACTAGGGGAGGGGGTTTGGAAGGAAAAGTAGTGGCGGGAGGTGGAAAGGGGTTTAGTGGGGATGAGAAAAACAGAGGGAGACATATTCTGTCTCGAAGACCAAGGGGGTCTTCTTTAAGTGATCATTGATTCCTGGCCATTTGCAAGCTTGCATGGCAAAAACACAGACTCTGGGCAGGATTTCCAGGCCCCGCACAACAACACTTAGGTTCTGGTAGTGTGCCAACCCTTTTGCCACAACTGCACCCGATTTTACAATCTCAGGCACAGTTGTGACAGTTTTCATGATTTATGGCAGCTTGCAGTAAATATCTGGCATAAGTTCCATGAAAAAGGTTCTCATGAGTGCACAAGTTAGACCAGAAAAAGTTGGTCTAACTTGCACTGCCACACGTGATAGAAACTCCTGTTAGACGCTTGTAGAAGTCCCATGCACCGTATCATTGGTTCACCCAGTGCTTGCGGTGATCTACAACTTTGAAAATCCTGCCCTCTATGTCTTAGCTAGCTGAAGGTCACCATGCCCCTTTTCGGTCAAATCTGAACATTTTCTGTTGCAGGTCTCACTCCATAGTGTGTTGACAGATATATGATGTTTCTTTTTTTAAATGCTGATCTTCCTTTTCTCTTCTTCCATAGATTTTTTTCTTTGTGCACCACTATGTACTTGAAAGGAACCAGATGCCAGAAGGATTCCTTATTTTGGAGCCACAGGGGCACACTTTTTCCTCCAGGTGCCATGAAAGTTGTTAGGATGTGCCTTCTGTTTGCCTGACTCTAGTAAAGTACTCTCCATATCTTTTACTTATTGGTAAGTAGTAAATTTACACCAAAGATATAGTATTAGACAATATATTCATTAAGTAATATGCCAATATTAGTCAAGATGTGCAACAAGTATCCATGTTTTTGTTCTATTTACACTTTTGGTGCATTTGTATTTGCACTTGTCTCTTTAAATGTCTGGAGAAAGCTGTCATATTTTATTTAGTAGGAGGCTATGAATAAGCTTTCAACAGAAAAGGTCACTATAGCTTGAGAAAGCCCCAGATTAGGTTGAAACGGTGGTGCTTTGTATGTGTCCACTGGTGCTGCTCCTGACCGTACTCACGAAGCTCTGGTTCTTGTTCAATAAATGAAGATCTATTCATGGAAAAGCTGGTTTCCAGTCCTTCATTTCAACCATACTACAGGGAGGGCCTGGAATTTTTGCTTTTGCTGCTTAACAGAATATGTTGTTTTGCTCTGAGTTCTGTATTGGAACCATTATTTTCAGCTGTACATGGAAATGTGTTTCCACTCTCCATTAAAGTGGATAGTTAGGACTTACTGCTTTTGCACATAAGATTTTTAGAATCTGTAAACTTCACAATCTTTTCATAAATTTTGTTCCGTTTAGTAGATGGCATCAGAATATGTGGACAAAGGATTTTGCCTTAAAGTAAGACATGTAAAATTGACTGCTAGAAATTGCTTCTTTTCTTATGCTGGTCCCTCTGTTTTGAATAACCTTGCTCCTCACATTAATATCAACTGTTGCCCATCAAGCTTTAGAAATGATTGTTGTATTTGTTGTGTAAACTTGTTTTGTGCCAGACGTGGCTGTAAAGGGGCTTTGTTCCCAGTCTACTTTCTGGGGAAAAATAAAACAACATACCGTCTGGCTCGAAAGGCTTGTGGACCTTAGAGTAGACTTTGGGATATTGCCCTTCCTTAGGGTTGATCTTCCATAATTTGTTTGTGGGTGGATATCATTGTGGCAAATTCAGGAGGAACCTCACCACACAGGTAAAGTCTCTGCCGAAGTAGCAGTAGTACCCAAAGACACATAAGAAGCATTGAAGGTCTTTGAGATTCTTTGGGTAAGGCCACTTACTTCAGAGACATTGAAAAAATGACACTTATCCATGGACAACTTGAGTCCAAATTCTTCCAGTCAATCCAACACATTGAACAGTCAGCTTTCATGTTCCTGCAAGGTCATTCGGAACATGATCACATCATCCAGGTACAGCAAGTACTCCGACAGATTACAGCCCACTACATGAGGCACTGAAACATGCCCAGTGTGCCAGTAACTTATAGAATTCCAATAGGCAAATTAAATCAGTTGTCTCACAATCAGCTCTGGCCATGACAATTTGCTAATATACACTTACAAAACTGTTTTTTACACCTCTGTTTTCCTTTTCATGTCTATCCAATAATCTGATATGTGTCTACTTTTTTTGTTAATTATTCTTTTGCCTTTATAACTACCCTGAATCTCTTCTCAGCAGTTGCTTTTATATATCTTAATACTGCCTGAACATTCTGTGACATCAGTAAGACCATTCTATGCCATTCAAATTAATAGCACGCAATCGAGTGCCCGATGTCTTAGGAATATGAAAAGAATGAGTAGTAGCTACTGAGGAGAGTGAACTCAATGTAGATCTGAGGGCCCGCCAAAGCTAGAATATTTATTTGTCTATCAAAAATAGGTCAAAGCATAGCAGAATACTTAACTGGCATAGAAAGGAAAATTAGAGGGTGGTTAACTATGTAAAAATAATTTCCTCTAACCTTTAAATCCAGTACAGAAAACCAATAGCTTCCATTAAGGCAAAACTAACCCGAAAGTTAAACTCATGTTACAAACCTAAAGGACTGAGAGAAGCTGTACTGAACCTGTACTGAAGCTGTACTGAATTAAACCCACTCTAGACACCTAGTGATTGGTTAGGTGCCACATACCAGTGGGTCCAGCACAAAGGCAAGTGCTTGATACTTGTGCTGATGTGGGAGCCCTGGTGACATCAGGGGACTCTGTGTGTCATTGTGCTGGATTCTGGAGTGGCTCCGCTACATAAGGAGACACTTTTTGGCACTCACAACATACTCAACTACTATTGAGAGGAGACACAAGGACGAATGCCACTGTAGAGAGTAAATATACTTGCAGACACGCTCTAAACTGGAAATAAGAGATTGAAATAAATAGTAAACAAGTATTTATATCTGTTTAACCTGTAGCACTGAAAAACAGAGATGGCATAAGCCATACTATAGTTTGGAAAAAACTAAGGTGAAGTAAGCCAGACAGGAGAGACAGACAAATGAAACTGAAGGGTGATGCAGTTTACATATATCATATAATTGGAATTGCTTATATGGAGAATGCATACTACATTTTTGAATTTATATGTATTTAACAGTTATGGAGAAAAAAAGAAAAGGATGTGGGGAGAATCTTTAAGGTGGCATCTGATCCTTAAGGTAGGAAAAACTTAATATATGAAATGGAAAAATAACTAAAATGGGGGAACAGACCTTACTATAAACATATTACTTGTTGTAACTTTAGATATGGATTGTTTGAGGACTATCTAATGATATGCAGAACTCATAAGAAAATTATTGCCAGAAGTGCAGTTCCTATTATTTATTGTTCAAAGCAAATATGAATTGTTGAACAAGTTTTTTTTTAAGATAAAGGTCTTTATATATTTTCCTAATAATAGATATTTAACCAGATTCCCTGAGGAAGGGTGAAACCAAAACGTAGGACTGAGTATATTCTGTTACAAATAAAAAATATGAGATGATGAAATAGATTTTGATTTTTGTGGAGAATGACCTTTCTTATCTCCAATCTCCTAGTTAGTTTAATTTGCACTGATTGGATTTTAGACCCCTCCCAAACTGAGAACATTCTCTACCATTTATCTGTTTTTCTGAGGTTGGCTGAACCAGGATTCATCTTCCATTAAGGCAGTTCAGTGTATCCTGAAGCTGGGGCATGGTGTATTGATCCTGAATAGTGCATTTGTTAAAGTCCTATAAGCAATGTGAGCATGGTGCCATTCCTTTTCTGCACAGTGATGGTGGCTGTATAGGGACTCTTACATAAATCCTGTTGCCAGCAGTTCTTGTAGGTGATGTAACATGTCTTCAGTGTCTGCAGGAGCCAACTGTCTGGATCATTCCCTGAATGGCTGATGGCCATGTAGACGATGCAGTGCTCCCTTTCTGCTCATGCACTCCAGGTCCCATTCAGTGATAAAGAATACTTGGTTTTAGTAGCCAGTTTCCTACTGATTCTGGTTAGCCACTCTTTGGGTAGGGGTGACTCTCAAAAGTCAAAAGCATCGGGTTCAGTCACTTTCTGGGGCCATCCCCACCAGCCTTGGGCTGTATGGTGTTGTCAGGGAATACTCCTATGCTCGTGTCCTTCCCATCTGAACAGTCAGGGTTCATGTTGTCATATTCTTTACCTGAACTGTGATTCGGCACACAGTCATATATACATTGGCTTGCAACACTAAATGCTAGACCAGTACCCATTGGGCAGTCTGTGCTCTTCCAGGCATCCACCATCAGGATCTGGTTGGCAGCTTTCTTCTTCAACCTGACAACACTGCTGATGGCACATTTGGCATTCAGAGGCAGGATAATATCTTCACCATCTCAGCGCTACACAGTGCCAACCTCACCAGTCTTATCCTAGGTAGCTTCTGACTGCACCTCTGATATGCTTGTTTTCGCCAGTCTGTAATTCAGTAGTGTCTGTTCATTGTGCTCCTCTCTCATCACAGAGTTGTTTCAACTGGTCAGGCTTGTTAGCATTGGTTCTAATATTCATGGGGACATTTTTACATACCCATGATTCCGGGCACACCAAGGCCAAGGTTCCCATGGGTCTGCCAAGAACAACCACCCCCTTATCCATGAAGTCAGCATTAATGATAATGCATCCCAGCTAAGGATAGGATTTGTTACTGAACCCAGTGTTCCAGCCCCTCCAGAGGCAGCAAGGGTCAAGATCTGATCATGAAAGTCCTTGAATATCTAGGTAACCTGTGAACTGCTGTCAAGCCCAGCTTGGGCCTACTGTCCTTCCACTTTGATAGCAATGATGTGAGACCAATGACCTTAATGGTAGTTTTTGGAATATTATGCTCTGTGTGTCTTGCGGATGTGGCTCCAGTGTGTTCTCTTACAAGGCTCCACTGGTGTTTACCTGAAAGTTCAACACTTTCTTTATGAATTTCTCAAGAACCAGCCAGGAATTCTTTCAATTCTGACAGTTTCTGATGGTGTCCATACACTCCATTCCTCAAACAAATGTAATACTTCAGGGCCTCTGGCATCCTGGTTGTCAACCTTGCATCCCCTTACCATTTTAGGTGACATCTCTGCAAGAAGGTTCAGTCCTCATGGGTGTTGGAGTTCCCTGAATTCTTAAGTTTATCTTTCTGTCGTTCCATCACTATCTGAGTGAGAATATCAATCCTGGGGTTTGATATTATGGGGCCCCCTTGTGCAGTCACTGAGGTGCCCCACATCACAAGACAGAGGGCATTTCAATTGGAAGTCTCTCTGAACAGTCATTTTTCCTGCTCCTGTACCTCTCTGACCAAGTCCCCATATGGGGGGGTGATGAGTTCAATCAATCTTAAAGATGCAGATTCCTGAGTATCTGGTCAGTGTAGACAGCTCATTCTATCACCTGTTCCACTTGGTTTTGCTTTATGTTGGTGGCATCCAGACATCTCTTTCTGTAGACCCACTGGATGGCCTTCTTCATCTGCACAATAAACTCTGACAATTTCTGTCCCTCAGTTTGTCATAGCAGGGCCACTTGCAACAGAATTTTCCCTGTTTTTTTCCAGATTTCCAGACATGTGTTCAAAAGTACAGTTGCAGTAATTGACGTAGTCAGATATTTCCTAAAAGTTCTGAGATATATTTAGAGAATTTCCCCTGCTTTTTTTGCTAGGGCCCCATGTCCACACCCATCTGTGAGAATCTTTTTGAAATACTGCAGCATATCTGGAAATATCTGCATGTATCTATTGCTGCAACTGTAGTTAAGCACTCCAAATGTGGCATCCGCTTTAGATGCTAAAGAACCAAGAAGTTGGCCAAAGTTCGACCCCTCAAGCTTCCAGTTAGACAAGACCTCTTCTCAAGCTAGGAGCCTTCCAATTCTTGTATCATAAGGATAGCTTGCTCACTCCAGGTGTCAAAGTCCTCCTCTCTGCTCAGAGTGGGTCTTACTCCAGAGAAGACCAGAGCATTCTCTATTCTTTAGAGAGAAGGGGAAACTTCTCCAGCAACCATCCTATGGCATCCATCATGGAAGCTCCCAGGGCCATGTCTGACCCACTGAGTCCATCAAGTGCTTCACATCCCTGAGAGTGTTACCCCTTTTAGCAAGCCAGTCATTTGCTTGAGTTTTCCAACTGCAGCCAGCTCCCAAAAGGGATCACTATCATGGCTACCTTCTGAATGATGAGTTTCCCTACACCCTGAGGACCCTCAAACAAGCCCACTCCCGTTGGGTGGAATTTCCTCCTCTCTGTGTCACAGCAAATCCCCCTTATGATGGAGTGGGGAGAATGGGGTCAGAGATACCCTTTCTCCATGCAAGGAGATACAAATACAGTCTCGAGTCTGTGTTCCCAGGGTAGAACCCTTTCAGCCACTGCACCACAAACCAGAAAGCCACAGGTTTGTATAGGCTTCAGGGGCCCTATACACCTGATTGTGGGTCTTTCCTCAGAAATGCAGGGCTCAGTTCAAATCCCACCACAGACTCCTCCTGAGACCTGTCGTTTTTCCTCCCCTCCTTTAAAATGGTATTTCACTCTGGTAGTGTTTAGCCTTAAAACAGTCACACAGGAAGGAGAGGTGGAAGAACAATGGGGGAAAATCAAAACTGCTATCACGGAGGTAACATGCCACTGTGTGAAGCAAATAAACAAAACAAAGTAAAAAACCACTAGGCTCTCAGAAAGGTGGCGGGGAAGGTTAAGGAGAAAAATATAGCATTCAGGAAGTTTAAGGAATTACAGAAGGAGCAGGACAGAGAACTATATTAGTTAAAGCAGAAGGAAGCGGGGAAGGCAGTCAGAATAGCAAAGGCCCAAACTGAGGAAAAGATAGCCAACTCAGTTAAGAAGGAGGATAAAACATTTTGTAGGAACATCAGGGAGTGAAGGAACACAAATGGAGGGATAGTAAGGCTTAATAAAGGTAGGGGAGGTGGGCAGAGGGTGACAGGGAAAAGGCAGAGATACTGAATGAATACGTTTGCTCAGTATTCACAAAAGAAGAAGAGGGGGTGGTACCTAAACCAAACAAAAGAAGCACTCCAGATAGGGGGGTCTATACCAGTCCATTCACATAAGAAAGGGTTCTGAAAGAACTCCTGAAATTCAAGGTGGACAAAGCAATGGGGCCTGATGGGATTCACCCCAGAATTCTAAAAGAACTAAGGGGAGACCTAGTGACACCACTGACTAGCCTTTTTAACAAATCATGAGAGGATAGTGTGGTACCTGAGGACTGGAGGAGAGTGGATGTGATTCCCCTTCACAAAAGTGGGAGCAAAGCAGAGGCAGGAAACTACAAACCTGTTAGTTTGACCTCAGTGGTAGGGAAATTATGGAATCACTTCTGAAAGAAAGAATTGTTGAGTACCTAAAGGCCAGCGGGGCACAGGACCCAAGGCAGCGTGGATTCACAGTGGGAGAGTCATGTCAGACAAATCTAATAGATTTCTTTGACTGGGTGAACAAAGTAGTAGACCAGGGAGGGGCTGTGGATATGGCTAGACTTTAGCAAGGCATTTGACAAAGTCCCAGCCAGCCTTTGAGTGGGTCCCAGGGTGGTAGCCTGGGTAACAAATTGGCTGGATGACGGGACGCAGAGGGTAATAGTAAACAGAGTACACTCTGAAGAAAGGGTGGTTACTAGTTGGGTACCACAGGGTTCAGTACTAGCACTGGTCCTCTTTAATGTCTTTATAAGAGACAATGTGGAGGGGCTAGAAGGGGTTTTACTATCATGCAGCGACATCTACTATGTCAACATCCCCGACAGTGACAGACACAATGCCTAGTGTTTGCACTGTACTGTCGGGGATGTCAGCCCCCACACACTATGGTCTCTAATTATACAACTTCAAGTTGGAGTTGTCTCAAGGAGGGGGCAAAACACTGGGAGATGTACCACTGGTGTCAGCAGGGACCATCACAGCGACCCAATGCTTTCAGGTGAATTCTGTCGCTGTGATGATATTCACTGTGGCGGTGTCACTGTACAGTTGGTACACCACTGGAAGGAAAAGTATGCCTCTTTGCAGACAACATAAAGATCTGCAATGGGGTTGATTCATGGGGGGTGGTGGAAAGGATGAGAAGGGACTTGGCAAGGTTGGAGGAATAGCCAAAAGTATGGCAGCTTAGATTCAATGCAAAGAAGTGCAAAGTAATGCACCTGGGAAACAAAACTGCAGGGGAAGAGTATACAATGGGGGGAGGTACTAACAACAAGAAAAATGGAAAGGAACCTGGGGTAGTCATATCAGATGACCTTAAGGTAGGCAAGCAATGTGAGAAGACAACAAGGAGGGCTTGGGGGGATACTGGGATGCATTGGGAAAGGCATCACCAGCAGAAAACAGGAAGCTGTTATCCTTCTGTACAGAAAGTTGGTAAGACCCCACCTGGAGTACTGCATGCAGTTCTGGAGACCCCATCTCCATAAGGACATAGACAGAATGGAGGCAGTCCAGAGGAGGGCAGCTAAAATGGTGAAGGGTCTGCAACAGAAGCCATACGAAGAAAGACTAAGAGAGCTTAATATGTATACCCTTAAGGAAAGAAGGGAGAGGGGGGACATGATAGAAACTTTCAAGTACCTCAAGGGAATCAACAAAGTCCAAGAGCAGAGCATCTTTCAGAAAAAGAGTTGTGCAAGAACGGGAGGGGGATGGCTCAGGGGCAACATGAGGAAGTATTTTTTCATGGAAAGGATGGTGGACGCTAGGAACTGCCTTTCTGAGCAGGTCGTGGGGTCAGAAACAGTGGGGGAATTCAAAAATGCATGGGACAGACACAAGACAATTAAAGTGCGGGGTAGGAGGAAGTAGGCTGTTGGTTAACTAGAATCTGCAGCTCATCCATTAGGTAGAGAAATAGATAGACTGGGTGGGCCAAGCAGTCCTTATCTGCCATCAAAGTCTATGTTTTTATGGGTCCAACTCCTGATCCCTCACCACAATGACACAGGCAGTTTGGGTGCCCTCCTCAGATGCTATATGCAGTACCTTGAGCTTACCAACCTCTGCAAGGCCATCATCCGAGTTCTACAATTACCCCCTTGTCATATTGTCGATACCTTTCACACCAGGAAGACTTTTTTGGGGTCAGACCCCTCCCATTTACATCACTTTTCCACTGCTTTGAAAACCATTTTGCTTGCTATGCTTTTTGAAATTATTGACATTTCCGGGGAAGGGGTGTCAAATTCTGCTACACTGCACTGGTGGTCCAGCGGGAAACTTCCTGGCAAAAGAGATAAATCCCAGTAGTGCCTCCAAAATATAAGGCCCCTACAGGGTGGGTATCCTACCCAGCTAGATTAGGGGCCAGTGTCCAGTACCTCACAGTGCCACTGGGTTGCGGTAGATGTTTGTGGTGGCTCCTGAGTCTTTTTATCACTCAGCAGTGAGGGGGAGTTGTATCAAGAGAGAAAGAAATGCTTGGTGCCATCAAACACAGAAAGGTTTAAGAGAGCCTGATGACTTTTCAGTACAATCCCCCTGGGATGCTGTACCTGTCCATCTCCCCATTACGGTCACTTCTCCTGCAGACCCCACACAAAGGCAGCAGTTCCCCCAAATAAGCACGTATAGTAGAATGACATTCAATAATAAGATGATGGGTTAACAATAAAGCACATCCTTTTTTCAAGAACAGCCCTGATAAGGAAACAAATTTATTCAACATGATACCAATAGGTTTTAAGATACGGTACAGCCAGGCCAGTTTCTTAAATACCTTACAAGGTGTGGCCTAAACTGTACCCTCTTAGGTGCCCTTCAAGGTGGGATTAACTCACACAGGTCCCAGGGTTGACAATAGCTAGGCCCAACCAAGTGCAGCATCCACACTCAGCTTGCCCCCACACTACATCATAGTATTTAGATGGTTCCCCTATACTGGAGGCCATTAACCTCTCCCAACTAGTACCAGGAAGAAACCTTAATTAATATGAGTGGACACCATCATACAGAGTTACTGGGTACCCTAGGTCAATCAGTGTAGGTCCATTAATGCTGGCACTGCTTGACTGGTATCAGTGCACTTGAAATATAAAGCAGCAATAGTTTGGTTGGAAACCCCACCCAAAGGCAATGTAATTGCTTAAGTGGTGCTCACTAGACCTCAAAACATAAGGTATTTGAAAGCTCTTGGCCCAATGGCTCACCAAGAACAAATGCCAACACAAACAATCACTTCCCTTTGAAGCAGGGCAAGCTCTAACCAACTCATGGTTCCCTAGTTTGATGGCCCTCCCTCCTTCTTTGCTCTGCAGGCCTCTGAACCCCAGATTTCCCATGGTACCTCCCAATGGTTCAATCAGCTGGGTTTCCTCTTCAGTCTTATTTTAGGAAAGGGAAAGAGAAAGGGGAAATTGTTTAACCGGAAAAGGCACACTAAGCCAAAGCTTGTTTCCAGATGCAACATGGGAGCACAAGGAAATTAAGTGACTTGCTCAGGGTCACACAGTATGCAAGTGGGGGCTGTGGGATTCAAACCCAGGTCTCCAAGTTTGCAGCTCAGAGCCTTAAACCACTATGCTATACTGCCTCCTTTACACTTTACACTCTTAGGTGATGGCATCTCCAGCTTCCTCCTAGAGTTTTGGTTGGCTCTCTGTAGCTCAGCTACTGGGGTTGCATACTGACCCAAAAGTCCCAACCTATGACCCCTCTGGGTGGTCACAGCCCAACAATTAGCTGTCATGCCTGCTAACATAACCCTACTGGCAGCCCTGGATTCAGCTTTTCTGCTTTCTCTTCCTTGCTCCATGCTTGTTATCTTAGCTTTGTCACTCGTGCTTCCAAGTATGCAAATGCCTCTCTTTTGTTCAACAGCAATAGGCAGACTGAACTCACCAGTCATCTCGCAGACACGTGGTCTGTGGTGGCACAGCTCAAATTCTCACTGAGTAGCAGGTCAAGTCTTACTAAGATCTCTATTATATTTGCCAGCCCCAAGCACAGCCCCTGCTTCTTCAACAGAAAAGGTCTAACTCCCATTGGCTCAGTCTCTGGTAAGTCAAGTAAATCCAGGCACCCTAATGGTTCACACTCATCATGCCATTGGTCCATAAAAGGGTACCAGAATGTACAGTCTTCCTGCATCTCAGAGGCCCTTTTGAAACTGGCGTGGCAAACTGACCACCTGACTAACCATCTTGTAGCATCAGGGGTCACGAGGATGGTGTCAACCCCAGTATCCTGGGGTGTTGGCTTCAAAGGTCTCCTTTTCTCCAGGGCTCCTGCCCCTTGGTGCAACTCTTACCCTCAGGTTCAAGTTGCAGGGGTGGAATATACTATCCAGTTTGCTTGGAGCAGTGATCGATCATATGCTCCATTGACAGTGGCTACCACCTTTGATGTATGGCTGAACCACATTTTCAGCATAGTGCAGAAGGCACCAAAGAAACTGCAACCCCTGTCGGTCCCTTGTACAACATCCAGATCCTGGGAGATGGAAGAGGCTGAACACAATTGGCAGCAGTATGGGGTTTGTTTCAGGTAAGGCCTTACCCCACTCAACTGAGTCCCTTACCCTCTGTAATCCTGGGCTGCCTATTTTCCATGTCGGACAGCATCCCTTTAGGGCAACCACCTCCCCCCTCTCTCATCAATTAGCTTTGCAGGGGGCCTCATTCTATTAGGCTGCCCTATTTTCCCTCTCTACTATGTGTCTGATACCCTTTCTTCCCACTGCCCTTCTCTATGACCCTCCTTCCTCTCCTTACTTGTACTCTATAACCTACAACCTGTATACGCTGCACTTTAAATGCCTGTATTTGCACTTGCTTTAAATGTCTGATTCATTCAAGTACTGTTTTTATGTTGATTGAGCAGCACAAGAAACATATTGGAACAGCTTGCTGAGAAGCAGGCTCTGGAGGCGTGGCACTGTTGTGGCCAATGCCCCCACAGCCTGCAAAGGCTTGTCCAGCTTCCCCCAATGCCATTGCAGGCTGCTGGTGACACAAGTTTGGAATGTTTGCACCAACTTGTGACAAATCAGCTGCTGCAATCAGGGGCTGCCTCGTCATTGCAGTGTCAGCCATCCACTGTAATGAGGAAGTGACCCGTCATTGCAGGGCGGGATCTAGCAAGCCTGATATTGTTTGTGAACATGGTGGTGGGTTGCCGCCTTGTTCGCAAACAATATAACCCATTGTGTGCTGACGGGGCCCCCAATCCCCATGTGCTTCGGTGCTCCCGTTTTGATTTTGCCAACGGGGGAGCCCTCTCCTCATCATCATTCTGTAAACCCCCTCCGCTTTCATTTTTGCTGATGGGGTGCCCAATCCCCGTCGGCATAATCTGAGCCCCCACCCCTTTTGTTGTGTGCCAATGGGGTCCCCAATCCCCCATCGGCTACTGCTGTCCCCCAAACAAAGACTTCTTTGGCATGCTGGGAGTCCAACCCAGCATGCCACATTGCCCTGTAAGGAGAAAAAACAGTCCCGTGACTTTTTTTTTTTTTTTCACATGAAGAAAAGAAACAGTCCCTTGTAGTCTGCCTGCTCCCCCCTTCCACAACCCACACCCACCCGCGGCACACCCTGCCTCTCCACACCCCTCTCACCCCATACTTACCTCCGGAGTCCGGTGCAACGATCTTCGGTGGACCGGGAACATGTCTGCACTCTGCAAAGCTGACTGCGAACTGAGGACATGCCAGTAAGCTGTATAATGTAATGAATAGGCTGTTTTCAACTTTAGTGCATAATTCGGACATTTTTTGGAATTTTTTCACCAAATTTTCAACATAGGGTTTTGGGACCCCTCCTCATGAATGCTTGAACTGTCATGGCGTTGGTGGCCCGAAGGTGATTTTGGGTCACTGAGCAGAATCACCTTTGGGGACGACACGAAACGCAGTGCCGGTGTTCGCGAGGCGGTTTCTCAAAAGCCTATGTTGCAAATTTGGTGGAAAAAATCCCAAAAATGACTTTTTTATGAGCGTGCACTGCACAGTTGCTACGCACGCTCGTATCTTTGTGAATTTGCAATATTTTGACTCCAGATTTTCAACATTGGCATTTTGTCACACCTTCTTGTGAACAGTACAGCTGTCATTGTTCACATCCTGGTGGAAATGTGTTTTTGCACTGCCGGCGCAGAATAGCACGATCTCTGTTGGAAATCAGTGTCCGGGACAGATTAAGAAAATGACAGTGATACTGTTCATGAGTAGAGGTCCTGAAATGGCTATGTTGAAAATTTGATAATGATACTCCATAAAATGACTGTGTTACGAGCGTGCATTGCGCAGTTGGCATGCATGCTCGTAACTTCGCAAATTTATAATATTTTCACTACAGAATTTAAATATTGCCATTTCCCACACCTACTTATGAACAGTGCAGCTGTCATTTTTCCCATTCTGGGCGAAATGTGTTTTCACAGTTCCGGCGCAAAATGGAGCGGTCGCTGTGGGAAATCACTGTCTGGGACAGATTAATAAAATGACAGTGATACTGTTCATGAGTAGAGGTCCTAAAATGCCTGTGTTGAAAATTTGGTGATGATAGCCTATCAAATGAGTGTGTTACAAGTGCGTGTTGCACACTTTCCACACACCCTTGTAACTTTGCAGATTCGTAATATTTTCACGCCACATTTTCAACAGTGGCATTCTTTCACACCTCCTTATGAACAGTACAGCTGTCATTTTTCACATCCTGGCTAAAATATGTATTTGCACTCCTGATGGAGAATAGCACAGTCACTGTGGGACATCAGTGTTTGGAACAGATTAAAATGGAACGAGTGAGGGGGGGAGTGACCGACTCCGAGCTCAACTGAGCTCTGTCGGGACTGCTCTGGATTTGTTTGTGGGCAGAAAAAGGCCCCAACGCAAGAGGCCAGTACAAAAGTGCAGCCTGCAGCACTGGGAGAAACAGAACGAGAGAGCGAGTAAGGGAGGGGGAGTGAGCGAACTCACCGGAGCGCTGTCAGGACTGCTGCGGATTACTTTGTGGGCAGAAAAAGGCATCAATGCAGGCAGGGGCCCAGTAGAAAAGGCCAGCCTGCAGCGGTGGGAGAAACAGTATGAGTGAGTGAGACAGGGGGACAGAGTGAGCTCAACGGAGCTCTATCAGGACTGCTGCAGATTTCTTTGTTGGCAGAAAAAGGCACCAATGCAGGCAGGAGCCCTGTACAAAAGGGATGCTTGCAGCTCCAGGACAAACAGAATGAGCACGTGACAGAGGGAGACTAAGCAACCTCAATGGAGCTTTGTCGGTACAGCTGCAGATTTCTTTGTGGATAGACAAAGGTGCCAACACAGCCAGCAGCCCCATACACAAGCGCAGCCTGCAGCGCCAAGAGAAACAGAATGAGTGAGTGACAGAGCGGTAGTGAGCAAGCTCAACAGAGCTCTATTGTGACTGCAGTGGATTTAGTTTGTGGGCAGAAAATGTGGCAATGCAGGCAGGAGCCCAGTACAAAAGGCAACCTTGCAGCACGGGCAGAAACGGAATGAGTGAGTGAGAGAGGGGGGAGTGAGTGAGCTCAATGGAGCTGTGTCGGAACTGCTTCAAATTTTTTTCTGGCCAGAACAAGCCACCAATGCAGGCAGGAGCCTAGTACAAAAGGGCAACCTACAGCGGCAGGAGACACAGAATGAGCGAGTGAGGGAGGGGGAGTGAGAGAGTTCAACGGAGCTCTGTTGGGACTGCTGCAGATTTGTTTGTGGGCAGAAAAATGCAGCAATGCACACAGGAACCCAGTACAAAATGGCAGCCTGCAGTTGCAGGAAAACCAGAATGAGCGAGTGAGAGAGGGGGAGGTAGCTGAGCTCAACGGAGCTGTAATGTAACTGCTACAAATGGCGACAGCAGAGCAGAAGCCCAGTAGAAAAGGCCAGCTTGCAACGCCACCAGAATCGGAATGAGTGAGTGGGAGAAGGGGACTGAGTGAGCTCAATGGAGCATTGTCAAGACTGCTGCAGATTTCTTTGTGGGCAGAAAAAGGCACCAACAGAGGCAGGAGCCCAGTACAAAAGGGACGGCTGCAGCGCCAGGAGAAACAGAATGAGTGAGTGACACAGAGAGAGTGAACGACCTCAATGGAGCTCTTTCGGGACAGCTGTGGATTTCTTTGTGGGCAGAAAAAGGTGACATTGCAGGCAGGAGCCCAGTACAAAAGGGCAGCCTGCAATGCTGGAAGAAACACAACAAGCAAGTGACAGAAAGGGAGTGAGCGAGCTCAATGGCACTCTCTCATGACTGCTGCAGATTTCTTTGTTGGCAGAAAAAGGCAGCAACACGGGCAGGAGACCAGTACAAAAGCCAGCCTGCAACGCCGGCAAAAATGGAGTGAGTGAGTAAGAATGGGGGACTCGGCAGGCTCAACAGACCTGTGTTGGGACTGCTGCAGATTTGTTTGTGGGCAGAAAAAGCTACCAACAGAGGGAGGAGCCCAGTACAAAAGGACAGCTTGCAGAGCCAGAAGAAACAGAATGAATGAGTGAGAGAGTGGAAGTGAGTCACCTCAACGCAGCTCTGTCGGGACAGCTGCGGATTTCTTAGTGAGCAGAACAAGGTGCCAACGTAGGCAGGAGCCCAGTACAAAAGAGCAGCCTGCAGTACCGGGAGAAACAGTCCAAGCGAGTGACATGGGGCAGTGAGCGAGCTCAACACACCAGCGCAATCAACATTTGGCATTGACAAATGCTTGTTGTATATTGTAACTGCCTATACAGATGTCTACTTTTGTATGATGTGTTGTCTACTGTAAGCAGAAGTGTCCTCTGTGTCCAGGACCATCTTGAAAATGAGCTTGCTCAATGATGTAACTGCCTGGTTAAATAAAGTTTGATTGATTGATTGTTTGGCCAAGTAAGCCCCACATTAATGGGGAGGTTACACTTAGATATGGTGCCCCTATTCAGAAAGAATGGTTTTGAAATGTATACTGCTACTTTTTGTAAACTGATAATTACATTCATTTTACTGGGAAATGTTATTCAAGCCAACCCCTTCTGCATCATCGGTGGTAGTTATACCTTTCTAATTCTCAACATAAAGCAGCCTTTATGCATTCTCTGATTTTCACAATATGTGAAACTACCAGCTTATCACACATTTGGTGGTACACATCTAATTGTTGCCATCCATACTCCTTCATGCAGATGCTACCGCCCACCCTGAATGTTTTATTGAATTCACAACATGGTTGAGATTTTTAGGTATAAGTGCAATGACACACTCAAGGGTGTGTAGTTGCCTTAATAACTACACTTCACAGGTGGCTGAAGTCCCCTGACTAGGCTTTGTGTCTCTTAAGTCATAACCCACCCAGGACATGTGTTTACTATAGAATCACAGTCAGGGTCCAGTGTTTTCTGCGATTCAGCGGTTGCAGCAACTGCTACAGAAACATGGTCCTGCTGCCACAGAGTCAGCATGTCTGGTGTAGTAAAAATAGCCTCCACTACTGACCCTCCCCCAACTAAATGGCTAAAATGATTGTGAGCATGCCTAAAATGGCATTGGTGTGAGTTTGCTGGATTGCAGTGGTCAGTGGATCAACCCTTTTCCAGTCCACTGGCATAAAACATTTGACCATTATGGTTTGGAAGCGTATGACCATTATTGTCTTCTACAAATATTAAAGCAACTTCAGGAGTGTGTACCATGCAAAAAATGGTGGTTCTATTTGCCAATTGCAGAGATGCAGAATGAAAAACTGTTAGTAATTATTGCAAGACTACAAAATGGGAGGCTTTGTAGACCTGTGCTTAATGTAAAATGATCCAGCTGCTCTTTAGCCTTGTAGTAAGTTCTTACAGGGCTGGAGAGTAGGAGATGTGGAAGCCAAGCACCATTGACACAAAGAGCACTACAACTAGTGAAGGGAACAAACAGAAGAAAGCAACTGGAGTGGTGTTCTGTCACAAACTGGCACCATCAGCCTTCAAACAAGTGGGTGGAAGGAGGGAAGCCATTGGAGAAGCATTGCAACCTTGTAGCACTGGTCTTCATGCAAATGGGCAGGAAAGGGATGAAATCCACAGGAGCATTGCTGTGGTAAGCCAGCACTGGTCAGGTGGGAGGGAGCCATGGAATGATACAACAGATTGCAGTAAAAAAAAAAAATAAATAATCCTTCAGTTCCCTCATACCCTACCTCCAATCAAATCATGGTGCCAGAATTGCATTTTTTTAATTCCTTGCCTATGCATCTGCTAAACTGCACTGGGCTGCTTTTTTCTGGGCACTCATTCAGGGCAACTAGATTTAATTGTGGGGCTTATTTGTATTGCAACAGATTGCTCATAGTCTGTCCGCAGCAAGTATGAGGTCCTGCCACGGAACGAAGGTCCACTTTGCCACAGTGTATGCGGGGCTCTGATTACTGTGCACCCGTTTGTGTTCATTCCTCACCTGCAAAACAGATTGACATTTACTGTATATATGATACTTCTTTGAGCACCAGAGCATTCATCTCTACAGCATCCTGAGTTCATAGTCTCCATAGTGTATGTGGGGCTCTGATTACTGTGCACCCGTTTGTGTTCATTCCTCACCTGCAAAACAGATTGACATCTACTGTATATATGATGCTTCTTTGAGCACCAGAGCATTCAACTCTACAGCATTCTGAGTTCATAGTCTCCATATATTAAGTATACAAGAATTTTATATTTTTCTCACATCTCAAGGGCCAGCATTTAGATGCTAAAGGGATGAAAGGTTTGCATCAAATTTAATGTCACTGAAGAAAGAGATAAAAGTGGAGAAATGACTAGTAAAAATCTTAGTGCGAAATGTCTAAGCAATGCAAACTGGGAATCCATGCAACTGCTTTGCAGTTCACGTGCCTTTTTTCCATTTCACTTCTGTGCCTGGTACCAATTTTCTGTTTTGTCATCCCTGACTCATCGTAGTTTTTCCCCTTCTATAAAGGATGTATTTATAGTCCTACTATGGAAAATATTTAACATGTAATTAAAACTTTTCCTGATAACATTTGAACATAAAGAACAATAAATGAAACCAGTTTGATGAGGAAGTATTGTCATTTCCAGAAGGAAATGTGATTCATAGCTCAGTGCATTCTATGAAGTCTGAATCACACTTGTCAAGGAAGTTGTTTGACCACTTTCTTTTAAAATATCAAATGTACTGTTAGTGATTATTTCTCATGAGACACCTCATCGCTATGAGGTTACCAGTGTTTATGTATCACTTTTTTTAGTCAGAGTCAGTATCCCCTTTTTAATTATCTACTTAAGGCTATGTATAGAAACTCTAGCCAGGCAAAGTTATTTCCGAGCCACAAAAAAAATCACCCTTACATACTATTGCAAATGTCCAAGTCTGAGTTACTTGTTTGTTAATATAAACACAGCATTTCATGAAAAAATAAAAAGGAAATAACACGTCATACTGTTTTTTACTAAGGAGAAAATACCCCTTTGTGGTATACATAATATAATTTTTCTCAGTTAGTCTCCACTTTCACAACAAGAAATATGTTTCTCTGTGATAGTGGCATTCATGCACAGTGTGAGTATGACATGTCAGTAACAAAACAAGACCATAGCGATACCACTTTGATGTGATCATTATATTCTGTATGCTAGCAGGGTTATTGTATTCACATCATTGATTAGTGCAGTGTTTTCTCAAACAGCGAGGCCAGACCCCCTCGAAGAGGCCCGGACTTGTGCCATGTGAGGCCCAAGAAAGCCTGTTATTGCAGCAATCAATGAGTATTTCAGCTTTTTTTGCTGGTATGAAGAGATGGACGACACTTCACACAGTTCCTATTGCACACAGCCCAAAGGTTGATTGGGTTGTGCTTTACCAGCCTCTATGATTTATGTCAAGAAGCTTCCATCCTTCTTGCATACATCAAATGAAATGCATGAGAACAATGAGATGTAAATAAACTCAGTCATGTATTTAAAGGTATTTATGGGTAAGCCCATGGTGTTTTCTATAACTTAAAGGAGAACTGTGCTGAACATTTAAGCCATTTTCCCTGGTAGCAACTGTTTCTAAGTACTGGTTTCAAATGTGTTATTGGTCCCTCTATGCAGCCCTTCTAATAAACACAGGTGTTTCTGACTTACATGGCTGATGTTAAGTACCATTTTGGAACTGTATGATGTACTTTACATCCCTTTCCGCTGTAGAATTCCGTAATAGAACATAGATGCATTGTGCCAACAATGGAAGAGCTGAGCAAGGGACATAACTACTGTATATCATACAGTTCTAAAATGACACTTACTGTACCACCTGTGTATTATACCCACTAAGTTAACTAAACATGCCTATAGAGATGGAACAGTAACAGAACTGAAATTGGTATTTAAAAAACAGGCTTTTCCAAGGGGAAAATGATATATAGGTTGAGCGCAGTTCTCCTTTAAAGATCTACTGAAATCATTTTTAACTTGGGGTAAGTCACACCAGAGTGTCACCTATCTCAGGATCTAAACAAGTAGTTCAAAAATGTTTCTTTTACAGTAAATATTTAGATAAAAACATCTCTAGGGCCTGTTTGTATTTGATAAGCATGAGAGTCTGTACATATTTAGCCCTCAAGACAGGTAGCACCCTGATGTGACTTACCTGCCCTAGATCATGTCAGTTGCTGTTTTGGGAGGCTCACAATGATAATGTTTTAGAACTAATAGACAGACAAGTATCAAGTGTGGTACAACACTAGTCTTTCCTTTAGTATCATTTCCATGAGTTTGTACACTATGGAGGTGAGACTTGCTGGACGATAATTACCTGGTTTATCCCTTGGCCCGCTCTTGTGTAATGGTACTACATGAGCCATCCTCCAGTCCAGTGACACACATCCCGACTCCAGTAAGGTGCTGTACAGCTCTGCCAGCGGCTCTGCCAGCACCTCCGCCATCTCCCTCAGCACCCTGGGGTAGATACCATCCATCCCTGGTGCCTTGTTTACCTTCAGGGCCTCAGTCCCTCTAGGACTCTTCTTACCTCAATTCTTCCATCTGTTGCCTCCTCTCCCCCTGTCCCCACCCTCCCAACCCATGCTGGTAGCGGTCCTCCCTTTCTTCCATGAATACTGAGCAAAGTATTCATTTAGTGCTTCTGCCTGTTCCTCACCCTTTCCATCCACTCCCACCCCTTTTAATCCTCACTATTGTCTCCTTGCACTTCCTTTTCTCCCCCACATTAATTCCTTGTGCTAATCTCAGCTCCCTCTGGGCCTTGGCTTCTCTCACTTTTCTAGTCACCTCCCTGGACCATCTTGTATATTCCTCCCTGTCCACTTCCTTCCTCGTCCTCCTAAACCTTTGGTACGCCACTCATTTTGGCCTCACCACCTCCACAACCTTGCTGTTCAACAGCATGGTTTTCTTGCTCTGCTCCTCTTACTCTGTGCCTTGCTGCAGGCTTCTGTTGCCTCTGTAACCCCTGTTTAATAATATCTCATTTCTGCTCCATGTCATCTCCTGCCTTATGCCCTCCAGTTTCCCTTTCAGTACTTCCTGCATCCTCCCAAAGTCCGCCCCCCTGAAGTTTACCATCCGAGTAACTGATTTCTCTGGCTCCCCGCACATCATGATATTAAACCACACCGTTTGGTGATTGCTGTCGACTTGTGGGTCCTCTACCTTTATTTCCCTCACTGCCTCCCCATTCGACAATACCAGATCTAAAGTGTTCTTTAGCCTAGTAGATACAGTAACCAACTGTGTCAGGAGATCCTCCTGGATCGCGTCCAGGAGCACTTGTTCCCTAGCACTGGAGGTGACTGGAATACTCCAGTCAACCCCCGGCAAGTTGAAATCCCCCACAATGACCACCTTCCCTTTTCTACATACCTTTTTGATTTGTCCCGCTAACTCCCTGTCAAGCTCCTCAGACTGTGAGGGCGGCCTGTATACCACCCCAAACCTCAATTTCCTACCCCTTGAGTCTAGGAGCTGCAGCCAGATTGCCTCTGTTCTCTTTCTTCTCCCTCATCCTTGTGTATTTGATCCCATCCCTCACATAGACTGCCACCCCACCCCACCCCCTCCTTACTGTCCTTCCTGTACAGTTTGTATCTTGGGATTGCCAGATCCCAGTCCTGATGTCTTGATGATGTCTAGATGATAATACCCCACTCTATACCCAATTTTTTCAAATGCTTGCCCCTTTCCAACCTCCCTAAGTGGGGCTTACCTGACTGGTTAGACCAGGCAAGGTGTTCCTTCCATGAAGACTCTCAGGATAAGGTGGCTTGTCGATCAGGTTAGGATCTGAGTGTGTCTCATCATCCTGTTGCACCCTGGGGATTTTTCTGTATTCATTTTTTCCCAACCCCTGAGGACCCTGCTACCATAGAGATTCCCAGCACATGCACACTCAAAGTGTGATAACGGAGATTTCGGCTGGTGTCCTTCCCTACCTCAACAGTGCTTTCACTGCACTCACACCACCAGGTGGTAGTGTTGCAGTGGAGGCAGTGACCCTCCTTCTCCGCTGGCATGCTTGAATCTCTTAGCCCCTGCTGGGCACTGAAGAACTTGGCTCCTTCCCGAACTCTGGACACCAGCATTATGAGCAGTAACTCTACCATTGTAACAATGGTCCAGACCCCTGTCTCTCCTCCTTGACACCAAACAGTACAATACAATGACATGTAGAGATGTGAATATTAGATGGGTACTTGTATTTAGGGCACATAACCAAGCTTTGTTTCAGAGATGAGCACAATTACATAATATCTGAGTGGTGGAGCCGGGGTCAGGTACTTCTTTCAGCACCTGACTTATATTTGTCTTATATTTCTCATGCTAAATATAATCTTTCACTGGAAAAAGATGGATTTGGGAAAACAATGAATTTATAGATCAGGGAAGAACTACATTCACATATTTTTTTTTAATTGTTTATTTGTAAATTTGACCAAGAAAGGAACACAGAGTTGTAATAGTTCATTTCCAGATGTACCCTGGAGGGTGGGTTACACAGACCATGTTGCCCAGGGCACCAGAGAAAATCCCCTACTGTTATGATAAGTGCCATGGGATCCTTAACCTCCAGCTGCACAGCCACATGAGATGGTCATAAGGGATCTTAGTTTACTGGTGTGTCTCATCCAAAGAACAGCACCTCAACAGTGCGGCACCCCTGGGGCAGCACCCCACTAGTGCTGCAGTATATTGTTAGTATTGGGTATGAGCCCAGAGTTCCTGGTGTGGGACTTGAGGCAATACTAAATATGGTACTGACACTAGTACAGCACTGGCAGAGTGCTAACATACAATATAAAAGTGGAAATCCTTATATTAACCATTAACTTATCATAGTAATTAATGAATTTCTCCAAACTGTATTTATGACTGCCCCTGCTGTTCTTGTTTTATCTTATTTTAAAATGACCTGGGCCTTTGCGATAGTATGAGATTTAAATAAAAGTTGTCTTGCCTTGCCATCAAGGCCCCCCCCCCCAGAAAATGGTTTTGTGGACGTAAGAAAAAAAAAAACAGCAACAATTAAACCACATTTATAGCAAACCTATAACTCAAGAAAATGTCATTTTTTTAACTTGAAAAATGTACTCTTTCATGCAGTTTTAGAAAGCATAACAAAAACAGGAAAGTGTATCTATACCAAGGTGTAAAACAATTGCCTTCCTTTTGGGAATCATGGTGCTCACTGGCCTAATACAAGTAACACGAGAGCCACTCCGAGGGAAGCATTGTGCTCAGTGCAAAATAAAACCAGGCAGAAGAGAAACACCAGCCTTCCAGAAAAAATAGAAACTTCTCAATCATGTTTTCTTAACGTGAGATATCAGGACACACAACATGAAAATCTCCATTTTTTTATCTGGGGTGTCCTGTTGTCATGCACTTGGGCCCCATTTTAATATATTTTTGATAAATTAACATAAAAGTAATTGTGAATTTTTCTATGGAAAGCTGGTGACATATTTCTCTTCTACCTAGTCACCAGCTGTGTCAATGTCATCCCCTTTGTTGCATTTCCAGTCCTTTTCTGTATGGTTCCGAAAACATTTGCTTATATGTGTCAAGCCCCTTACAAAGGGTTAAACTGTAAAATGGGTCACATACTAGGGGAAGGGAACATAGCTTCATTCATTCTAAGGTCCTTGATGCATGATGAGGGGATCTTTGAGCTGCTTCTCTGAAGCAAAGGACAATACAGGTGGGCACACAAAGCTTAGTGGTCATATGGCCAAGGATACACCTTGAGGATTGCATTGAACACAGCTACAGTAAGCCCCACAAAGTGTGGAGGGTTCACAGGAGATGAGAGTAACTTTACAACTGCATTCTTCTTATTGCTTCTAGTCCACTTAAATGTACTACAGGGCCCTCGAGAGGATAATCCAAGAGCCACAGTGGGCTGAGGAAGCATCCATTTTAGCTTCTGATTTTCTTTGAGGATATCTCCCTCCATTGAGCCACATCATGGAACTGTAAGCCGCCAGCATCAGGACCACCCAGAAACTTTATGCTAGCTGGGGCTGCCCACGCTGATGTGTACTGTTGCTGCCTATATAGTGAGGGTGGACCCATCATACCTCAGTTCTTTCTTCTGCCATCAACCGCTCGTCAGTCCACTACAGCTTGAGAACGCCATCATACTTTGCATAAATCGTTAACACTTCTCCTTCTTTTTCTGTTTTTTAAAGGAACCACTGTTCCACTACTGGCATTGCTGTAAAGCTAATATTTATAATGATAATGCTCAAGATTTGTGCTTCATTTGCCTAGGCATCTCTCACAATATGAAGGCCTACAGCATTTGCCAGGGTTTTAACCAAGCTACACAGAGACGTCAAAAGAAGGCCTTATAAATTTATTCAAAGCTTAAAGCCATGGAGAACAAACAGTGAGTGTTGCAGGATGCATCACCATTGTCACCCACTCCTTCTCCCCACAGCTCAGCTTTTCCCCTCACCCCTGGTCCCTGTGGTTGATGGCACTGCCTGCAAAAGCATCAAAGTCAGACAAGAAACATAACGTTTGATGGCAGATAAGGCCCACTTGGCCCACCCAGTCTGCCCATTGTTCTCTACCTACAGTATCACAGCAGGTGTAGTGATAAACTGGGACGATGCTCTTCAAATTTGTTTATTTTAAGGCATCCAAACAAAGTTTCCTGGGCGCTTGTTCCCTCGAAGCACTGGTGAAACTTTGTTTGGATACCTTAAAGTAAATGAATTTGAAGAGCACCTTCCCAGTGTATCACTTTGTTGTTCTGTTGTCTACTTGCCACATGTGTAGCTGATCCTGGGGATGAACGTTTAGTGCACTGGACCTGTGAGAGTAGTATCACAGCAGGCCCTACTTGATCTCTGGCTCTTTCTCCATACCCCCCCTTTCCATTCCACTAAGATTCCTTTATGCCTACCCCTTGCATTCTTGAGCCCCACCATTGTTTTTACCACCACCACCACCACCACCTCCACTGGAAGGCTGTTCCAGAAATCTGCCACTCTTTCTTTGAAGCACTTCCTCACATCTCACTTGAATTTACCCCCTTTCCAGCTTCATAGTATGTCCCCTTGTTCTTGAGCTCCTTTTTTATGAAAAATACTTCCCTCCTGTACCTTATTTACCTTCATGAGGTATTTAAGGGTCTCTATCATATCCCCCCTCTCCCTCCTCTCTTCCAAGGTGTACATACTGAGCTCCTTTAATCTCTCCTATCAGCCTAGTGGTGAATAGGGCTCAGGCACTTTATGCGCCTTACCCTTTCCCTTGCTGGTGACCCGGGTTTCAGAATGGACTCAGGTCATCGGGGGTCAGCAGGGGAGGGAGAGGAATGAGCATCCGAGGGACTGGGTTCCTCTCCCGGGGAAGGGAGGCTTGTCAGCCCAGCCTTTGCTGTCCCCAGCTGGAGGCCTGGGAGTAGAGCCGGGCTGGGAGGCATAACATTATGAAAGGGATCTGCGGGGAATGTCGGATGGGTGCACCTCCTTACATGAATCTGAAGCTCTGTAGCATGGGTGGGGGGAACCAGAAGACTGGAAAATGGTGTCAGGGGCTTCATGAAGTCTGGCTCAGCTGCTCCCACACCTGTGCCATCACTCAGCATGTGACGTGGTCCATTTCAGACTTGCTGTTCTGGAGAGGAGGATGGCTCTCCCTATTTGGCCCTGCCACGATAGGGGAACTCATGGGAAATCTTCAGAGCGGGCATGTACTGAAGGAGGTGGAGAGTCAACTTGGGGGAGGTGGGGACCGGACTGATGTACCCTCCACCCAGACACAGGAGGGATACAACGTCACATGGAAAAAAAAAATCTCTTCTTGTAGGCTTTGTTGCAGACCCTGCGCCATTTTAGTTGGCCTCCTCTGAACTGCCTCCACTCTGTTTATGTCATTCTGGAGATGTGGTCTCCAGAACTGGACACAGTACTGTATGTGGGGTCTTACTAGAGATCTGTACAGAGGAAACACCACCCTCCCCCCTTTCTGCTGGTGATACCCCTCCATATGCACCCCTGCATCCCACTAGCTCTCCCAAATGCCTTGTTGCACTGCCTGGCCACCTTTAGGTCAAGGGTGTCATGCAAAGCTAATTTTTAGAGGGGAATAAAATCCAAACTTATGTGGGGGGGGCCGGGGCATTCTCCCCTGAGAAAATGTAAGTTTTAAAAATTGAAAGCAAATGTTGCATTCTTTTGGCTCTTAGCAATCTGTGATGCAGCTCAACAGCTACTGCAAGACAGCAGAATGCTGAAGCATACACACAGCAACAATTACATAATACCGTGTCACACACTTTTTGCTCAAAAGAAAATTTGAAAAATTCAATCAATGGTGCATACCAGTGAGTGGCGTTTAGCAGGCTGTGAAGCAGCTTGTCTGCCTGCTAAAAGGCAGCAGAATGCAGAGTCTAGTGTGCATTCTAATAGCTTTGTACAGGCTGTAAAGGAGTTCCATGGCCTCCTAAAAGACAGAATGCTGAGCTCAGTAATAGTCACTTTTTATACAAACTTGCATGTGGAATACCATACCTACATGCCTTGCATAAGTAACCCTACCGCCCCCTCCCCCCCAGCACTGCACAGAAAAATCAATTTGTAAACATACTTTAGACTTGAACACCTTACCCATAGCACCCCCAGGCCTGGACCTTAGACACATTTTTTTATTTATTACTGTCCCTGTAAACAAATGGTAATATAATTTATTATGATTTTCTACCTGTCTGTTTTTCTTTGATTGCATGTCTGTTCTGTTCTTATCACTGTCCTTTCTTCTTTTTATCTCTGTGCTCAAGTTTCTCTTTTCTGTGCTCCTTTCTTTCTCTCTCCCTGTTGCTTTTGTCTGTGTTGCCTGGTCTTATTTTCTCCCTCACTCTCTCTCTTTCCAGGCTGTCATGGTGTCATGAATACAATGTGATGCCATCTCTTCTATTTTCTCCTCTCTGTCCCTGCTCTTTCGAAGACTGCCCTAACTCATCCTCTGAGTTTATATCCCTCTCCCTCTCTTCTTTGCTCTTTTGTTGTAGTCCATCACTTTTCTCTTTCTGAGTCTCCACAACCACTTCACTTGCATCTCTGTATTTATTTATTTAAATGTTTTACCAGGAAGGCATGCTGAGCAGACTACTGCTCGATTCCAGATGCGTCTTGGGGGTCGAGGGGAAGGAGGAAATATAAACAATGATTATACAAACATGAGTATATAGTGCACAAAATCAAACAGAGTGCTTACAATACTTAGGGTACAGCAGGCAATAAAGCAAGGCATATGACAATACAATATAATGTACAGTTACAAAATAGATAGCATATACATACAATGTCAATTAACAAAATAGATATATTGCATATAATATCAGGGACACTGGTTTACCGCATATGCAGTGATATGGACAGAAAAGCAGAATTGTGATTGGTCAGCAGAAAATGGTGCGAAAAATGGAAATAGCATTTGTTCTCACTGACTCCGAGAACACTTTAAATAGCATTGTTGCCTGCCGGTCTTTCTCACTCTACCTTGTTTTGTTGCTGCTCGAATAATGCTGACCTGCTCCTGCTCATCGTCTGTTCCAGTGCTTAATCTATTCATTTTTGATCTTCTTCTATTCAAAAGAAGTAAGTAATCTACCCTGCTGTTTTTTTTGTGTGTATATTGTTGCCTTCTTCTAATTATGTAAACACGGGCCTGCCTTGAGCTTGATATCATAGTTCAAGGCAGACCCCCATTTACACAATTACAAGAAAGAAAACGATAAGCCTGTATGCTGTCATCCACTGCTTTCTGCTCCTTTAGTCTGAAAGTCTATACGTCCAGGTCCCTAGTCATTGTGGAGTGAGTGTGCACCCGTTCCCGAAGCTTTGTGATGTTGGTGCACACCGATCCCCTTGTGGGTTTAGTCCACATTTGTCCCTGACCAGGCCCTATATTGACCTAGTTGCCCATTGCCCAAGTCTGTGATGGTGGAGCAGACCGAACCCTGTGCTGCAGCTGCTCGATCTGTGCCCGTTTTTCTGGTCGCTGCTCCTACTGAGGTAGGTATGAAACATTCATAAATAGTATGCAATGCCGACTGGTGCTGTTGAATGATGATCCAACTTGGGGGGCTACTGACGTCGGTGCTGTGGGACTGCCGCTTAATTGCTTGCTGTCCCAGTGTGGGTAAAAATCCCTTCCATTGGGTGTTTGCTGCCTCAGTTTGTGGTCTTCTCCAGTGTGTGCCCCCTTCTGCTGCCCCCAGTGTGTGCTCCCCTTCTGCTGCCCCCAGTGTGGCCCCTCCTGCTCCCCCAGTGTGTGCCCCCCTTATACTGCACCACTGTATGCCCTTAGCTAACTGTGAGCGGGGGTTGTTCCTGTCCATTTGTTTGGGGCTGGTTGATGTCCATGTTTGGTGTGGTGTTGGCTGTGTCTGGGAGGGTGTTGTGTCTTAAAGAGGGGGCTCTGGCCATGTCTGAAGGAGATTCTGGTCATGTCTCGGGGATTCTGTCATGTCTTGGGGAGGGGGGGTTCAAGCCATGTCACGGGGGGCTCTGGCCATGTCTCTGGGGGTTTGTTGACTCTGAGCCGGGGAGGTCTTGACAATGTTTGGGAGGGAGTTCCTTGGATGTCAGCTGGTGGTGGTTGCTGTCTGTGTTGGAGTGGGCTTTGCTGGCCGTCTCTCTGGGGGCGGGGTGTCTGGTCCATCAGGGTGGGACTGGGGAGAGTGGTGGCAGTGTGGAGCTCTGTCTGGGTGGGGAGAGTGGCCAGGCTGGTCTGTTGGGGTGGGATGAGTGGCTGGGCTGCTCCTTAGGGGTGTGGAGAGTGGCCGTTCAGGTCAGGAGGGGTAGGGAAGGTGGCTGTGCAGGTCCATAGGTGTGGGGACAGTGGCCGTGCAGCTCTCCATCGGGGTGGGGACAGTGGCTGTGCAGGTCCGTAGGGGTGGGGAGAGTGGCCAGGCTGGTACGTTGGGATTGGATAAGTGGCCGGGTTGGTCCGTAGGGGTGTAGAGAGTGACCTTGCAGCTCAGTAGGGGTGGGGAGAGTGGCCGTGCAGGTCAGTAGGGGTGGGGAGAATGGCTGTGCAGGTCAGTATGGGTGGGGGGAGTGGTTGTGCAGGTCAGTTGTGGTGGGGACAGTAGCTGTGCAACTCCACTGGGGTGGGACGAGTGGCCTGACTGGTATGTCAGGACAGGATTTGTGTTCCATCCGGTACGTTGGGGTGGACTGAGTGGCTGGGCTGGTTTGTAGGGGGTGTGGAGAATGGCTGTGCAGGTCAGTGTGGGTGGGGAGAGTGGTTGTGCAGGTCAGTAGTGGTGGGGACAGTGGCTGTGCAACTCCACTGGGGTGGGACGAGTGACCTGGCTGGTATGTCAGGGCAGGACGTATGTTCCATCTGGTACGTTGGGGTGGGCTGAGTGGCTGGGCTGGTTTGTAGGGGTGTGGAGAATGGCTGTGCAGGTCAGTATGGGTGGGGAGAGTGGTTGTACAGGTCAGTAGTGGTGGGGACAGTGGCTGTGCAACTCCACTGGGGTGGGACGAGTGGCCTGGCTGGTATGTCGGGGCGGGACGTGTGTTCTAGTTGGTACGTTGGGGTGGGTTGAGTGGCTGGGCTGGTGTGTAGGGGTGTGGAGAGTGGCCGTGCAGGTCAGTAGGGGTGGGGAGTATGGCCGTGCAGGTTCATTGGGGTAGTTCAGAGTGGCCGTGCAAGTCAATAGGGGTGGGGAGAGTAGCTGTGAAGGTCAGTAGGGGTGGAGACAGTGGCCATGCAGCTCTACTGGGGTGGGACAAGTGGCTTGGCTGGTACATTGGGGTGGGACAAGTGGCCTGGCTGGTACGTTGGGGGTGGGATGAATGGCTGGACTGGTCCATAGGGGTGTGAAAAGTGGCCATGCAGGTCAGTAGGAGTGGGGAGAGTGGCCGTGCAGGTCAGTAGGGGTGGGGACAGTGGCCATGCAGCTCCACCAGGGTGGGACGAGTGGCCTGGCTGGTACGTTGGGGTGGGATGAGTGGCCAGGCTGGTCTCTAGAGATGTGGAGAGTAGCTGTACAGGTCCATAGGGGTGGGGTGGAGTGGCTGTGCAGGTCACTAAGGGTGGGGAAAGTGGCCTTGTAGGTCCATTGGGGTGGGGTGTAGTGACCATGCAGGTCCATAAGGATGGGGACAGTGGCCGTGCAGCTCCATTGGGGTGGAGAAAGTGGCCATGCAGGTCTGTAGGGGTGGGAAGACTGGCCACGCTGGTATGTCGGGATGGGATAAGTGTCCGGGTTGGTCCATAGGGGTGTGGAGAGTGGCCATGCAGGTCTGTAGCAGTGTGGAGAGTGGCTGTACAGGACAGTAGGGGTGGGGAGATTGGCCGTGCAGGTCAGTAGGGGTGGGGAAAGTGTCCATGCAGGTCAGTAGCAGTGGGGACAGTGGCCATGCAGCTCCACTGGGGTGGGATTAGTGGTCTGGTTGGTACATCGGGATGGGACGAGTGGCCTGGCTGGTACATCAGGGTGGGGAGAGTGGCCATGCTAATCTGTTGGGGTGGGGAGAGTAGCTATGCAGGTCCATCAGAGTGAGGAGAGTGGTCCTGTTGGTCCATCGGGTGGGGAGAGTGGCTGTGCTGGCCTGTTGGGGTGGGGAGAGTGGCTGTGCTGGCCTGTCGGGGTGGAGAGACAGTGGCCCTGCTGGACCATCAGGGTGGGAAGAGTGGCCCTGCTGGTCTGTTGGAGTGGGGAGAGTAGCCCTGCTGGTCCATCGGGGTGGAGGGAGTGGCCATGCAGGTCTAGCAGAGTGGGGAGAGTGGCCGTGCAGGTCCGTCAGAGTGGGGAGAGTGGTTGTGCTGGTCTGTCAGAGTGGGGAGAATGGCCCTGCTGGTCCGGGGGGGGAGAGTGGCCCTGCTGGTCTGTCGGGGTGGGGACAGTGGCTGTGCTGAATTGCCCTGCAAACTTCGTGCTGCTCATCTGCTCTACTAGCAGCCTTGTGCTGCTCACCTGCACTTTCTGCTATCTTGTGCTGTACCTGACCTGCCTTGCCATCTGCTGCCACAGGACTACTGCCTTTCTATGTGCATGCCATAGTCTAGTAAATTTTTATGTTTTGCATTGCCCAGCTGCTTTTATTTGAATGGGAAAGCAAAGGAGAGATGATGTTGGGAGGTGGGGGGGGGGGCATGAGCTGGTATGCTCAATGTTAAAAAAAAAATGAATGTATTTGAAATATGACAGACATGCTGAAAAAAATGGTTCTGACCTCTGGTGATGGAAGAGGGGGGGACAGGAAGACTGGCACTGAACCATTTTTTACAACATATATGCCGGTCCATTGGGTCCATGCCATGCTATTGTGGTTGTTTGTTGATGGTTGGCCGAGGGCTGGGCTGGGCGGACGGGTACAACTGCTAAAAAAAATGGTTCTAGCCTCCTTTGATGGAGGAGGGAGGGGCAGAGTGGCACAGAATCATTTTTTCCAACATGTATGTCAGTCCGCTGGGTCTGTGCCATGCTACTATGGTTAGTGTTGCTGGTCAGCAGAGGGATGGGCTGGGTGGACTGGTACACATGCAGAAATAATGGTTCTGGCCTCTGGTGATGAAGGAGGGAGGGATGGATGGGCAGAGTGGAGCACAACCATTTTTTTCCACATGTATGCCAGTCCACTGGGTGCGTGCCCTGCTCCAGTGGTTGGTCATTGATGGTCGGCAGAGGGACTGGCTGGGCAGACTGGTGCACATGCTGAAAAAGTGGTTCTGTCCTCTGGTGATGTTGGAGGGAGGGGCATAAGGGCACAGAACCATTTTTCCCACATGTACGCCAGTCTGCTGGGTCCGTACCATGCTCCAGTGATCAGTCGTTCATGGTCAGTGGAGGGATGGGCTCGGCGGACTGGTACACATGCTGAAAAACATGGTTCTGGCCTCTGGTGATGGAGAAGTGTAGAAGGGAGGGGTGGATGGGCAGAGTGGCACAGAACCATTTTTTACAACATGTATGCCAGTCCACTGGGTCAGTGCCACGCTCCTGTGGTTTGTCATTGATGGTCAGCAGAGGGACGGGCTGGACAGATTGGTACACAAGCTGGGGAAAATGGTTCTGGCCTCTGGTGATGTTGGAGGGAGGGGCGGAAGTGCAGAGTGGCACAGAACCATTTTTTCCCACATCAATCAATTAATCAAAATCTTTATTTATCCAGGTTAACATCATTGAGCAGTGCTTATCTGCAAGATGGACTTGGGTAGGACAAGGTCATTTACATGTTCAATGGACAATACAAAGTATACATGGAAATAAACATATTCATTTACATATTCAATGGACAATACAAAGTATACATGGAAATAGACAAGGCACTACAGTGTCATTCATGGTATCACAACAAAACATATGAAAGGATAAACCCTAGCTTGTTTACAAAATTGCCTATATATATATATATATATATGTACATAGCAACAAAGTGGGATTGTACAGTAGCTTCAGATGTGGGGAAAAGTTTAAGGGGTGGATGGAATTAACTACTCATCGTGTAGTCCTTTCCATCCCCTATGGATATTATCCATAGGGGATGGGAAGGGGATGTCAGGTAGGTGTGGGCAGGTCTGGGGAAGGAAAGCTATAAGAGAGGGAACTACTATTATGGAGGGGGGGAAATGTGATAAGGGTACAAGAGGGTGAGAAGGTAAGTGCAATGTAAGGAGTAGAAATAAAGGGCGATGAGAATATTGCTAACCAGCAGGGTAAGGAGACATCTAGACTCATTTTAAGAGCAGGGTTGGGGAAAACATAGAAAATTCCCATGGAGAAGGGAAAAGCAGGAGGAGCGTTGCAGAATTATACGTCTGGACAGAAGGTACTAGTCAGGCATGGTGGTGGTGCAGTGGATATATAATCAAGATAACGATGCGGGAAGCATTTGCAGTGTTCCTTGATAAGGCGTGAATAAAGGGACTTAAAGGAAGTAATGGTTATGTTTATGCTCAGTTTCATTGTTGTTTGCACCTTGTTCCACAAGAAGGGCAGCATGAAACTAATGGCAGTCCTTCCAAAGTGAGAATTAACTTTGGGCACTTTCAACAGGATGTAAGAGTAGCTTCTTAGAGCATACTTGCTTATTATGTTTTGCTCTAGACAGTCTGAGACATATTGCAGTAGTTGATTGGATATTGCTCTGAATGTCCATATGGCAGCATTTCTGTCCCTCCTAAACTGAAGCGAGGTCTATCCCACTGCTGCATATAGGGAGCAATGATGTGTGGTAAAAGGAAGTCATGTGATAAACCTCAAGGTTCTATGGTAGAGCGTATTCAGTTTTGCAAGGTAGGAGGTATGGCAGTGGCTGAATAGAAATCCGCATAGTCAGTTACAGAAAGAAATATTGCCTGGACCAACCTTAATTTAGCATCACTTGTGAGAAAGTGGCTGATCCTAAAGTAAAGACCAAGCCTCTGGCATAGTTTTTTTAGCAATTCCTCCATATATTCTGTAAAGGAAAGCCTGTTGTCAAGCCAAACTCCCAGGTACTTAAATTTTGCAACAAATTCTAGGTTTTCTCCTAGAATTGTGGATATCTGCAGTAGAGATCCTGAGACAATCGGGTTTGCCACATGCATGAAAGGAGAGAAAAGCATTGCTTTTGTTTTCTTTGCAGGGTAAGCAGAAGCTTTTTGTTTAGGAGTTGAAGTTGGAGTAGATTGAATTCTATTTGTAGGTCACTACAAGCTGTTTCTGGTAATGGGTGGCTCACATAGAGCACCGTGTCATCAGCAAATAGATGGACTGTAGCCTTGGTTATATTATCATCAATGTTGTTGATATAGATAGCGAAGATGATAGGACCAAGAATGGATCCTTGGGGTACGTCTTTTAGCAGTGGCTTAAGGGGTGAGAGTTCGCCTTCGGCCTTGACCTGTTGGAGATGTCCAGAGAGGTAGTCGGTGAACCACTGTAGGGAAAGTGAATCCAGCCCTATGGATTCCAGAGATGGGAGGAGCAGATCATGAGCAACCGTGTCAAATGCCTTACTTAGGTCCAGAAACACAACACAGATAAAATTCCTGTTGTCTAATTATCTCTGCCAATCATTGGTTACTTTTGCCAGGGCCGTGATGGTACTATGCTTGGCTCTGAAGCTTGATTGTGCAGGGTGTAGGAGATTCATAGTTTCAAGGTAAGAGCTGAGTTGAATACTTACAATTTTTTCCAGCAGTTTTGATAGGACAGGAAGAAGGGAAATTGGCCTATATTTGTTAAGGTCACAAGGGTCCCCTGATTTAAATAGCAGAATCACCTGTGCAGTTTTCCAGATCGAGGGGATTGCTCCTTGGGACAATGAGAGATTGAACAAGTGTGTTATAGGTACCGCTAGTACGGGACAGGTGATCTTCAGGAAGTAGGGGCCGAGGGAGTCCGCACCAGCACTTTTCTTTGTGTCCAATTGGCATACCATTTCTTCAACCTGTTTCTGCATGGCTGGTTGCAGAGAGAATATTGACTTTGTCACAATGGTATCAGTATATTGAGTGCCAAGCTGCGAGCGTATCAAATTTGAGGGAGAGTTGTCAAATGCTAAACCTGCAGCCGTGAAATGATTGTTGAATGATTGTAGGACCTCCAATCTGTCATTGATAATATAATTTCCAGAGACTATTTTGGTTGGGAGCGAGTTTACTGATGTGTGACCAGATAGGTCATTGATGGTGTTCCAGAATTTAGCTGGGTTCTTGATAGAGAAATCCAATTCAGTACGATAATACCCAGCTTTTGTGTCCCTAATCTTCCTAGTACATATGTTCCTTACCCTTTTAAACTGACAGCAGTCTGATGGTGTCTTAGTTTTCCATGCTTTTTTCCACAGTTTGTCCCTCTCTAGCAGTGCAGTTTTGAGATCTGGAGTGAACCATTGACATAGTTTATTTCTTATACACACTTTAAGTAGCAGTGCATGTCTGTTTAAGGCCCCTAATATTATTTTGCTTAGGATTTCATAAGCTGAGTATACTGTTTTTGACAGGTAAAAATCTTGCTAGTGTGCGGAGTACTTCAGATCATCTAGGCATGCATGAGGTTCAAAGTTTCACCTTGATCTTCTAACAGAGAATTTTGATGGGGATAGAGGTTTATTGGTTGATCTTACACTAGCAATGAAGCAGTGGTCACTGACATCACTGAAGAACACAGCGGTGTGTGAGAAAAGGTGTGGTTTGCTCACAAGGATAACATCCAACAGTGAACTATGGCTTGGGTTCTTTTTATTAGGTCTGGTTGGTTCATTGATAAGCTGTGCCAGACCATGTGTGTCGCAAAAGGATGAAAGAGGTGTAGAGGCCTTGAATAGCCAGTCTAAATTAAGGTACCCTACTATAGTAGTTTCCAGGAGCCCTTTCCCTATGGTATCACCTAGATGCATTATTGGTGGAGACCAGCAGACAGGGGTCTGTAACATCCTATCACAAGCAGTGATGTGGTGTGCTAGACCACCACCTTAAGGGGTAGACATTTGAATTCATTCACCACAGATGTTGAGTCAAGGCAGGTTACTGTGAAGTTGTCCTTAACATAGATGGCTACCCCTCCACCTCTACACTGTCTTATCTGCTCTGAATAGTAAGTAATTAGGTAAGTTCATTTCCCTGTCAGTTGTGGCAAGTCTAAGCTATGTTTTGGAGATCACCAAGATATCTGGTGAAGTATGGCTTACCCATGCTTGGATCATAGTAATCTTTTTTAGTAAGCTGCACACATTGATGTGAAGAAAGCTCATACCTTTGAGCCTGGCTAAGTCCGATGGTGAAGTAATAGCCTCTGGAGGCCCAGGACTGAGTTCTACATTGCCAGAGCATGGTAACAACAGGAGCAGAAGCTTTTCTATTGCAGTAAGGGATAACTTATAGGTCCTTGTTTTTGCATGTCTATGCAGGTTCTCTGTTGATGCCCTGGGGTTCTCCGCCTTGATGTTTTGATGTCCTAGCACAGCAATAACTAGTACTCTGACTGAGAGTATCAGTGAGGGTTCTGCACTGTGAGGCAGAGGCTGTGTATATTTCTTGATCAGCTCAGCTCGAGTCCCACCAGGATATGTTGGCCAGGAGTATGGCTGTAGCTGGGGGCGGTTATAAGCACATACGTAGTCTTCTGAGCCTGTATTGGACCCACAGCAGGGCAGTGTTAATATACATTCGTCCCCCAAAGCATCATGCAGCTGGTGATCTTGTCCGTGTGGTTCCAGGTAGAGGGACAAAAGGAGAAGCCACATCTTAGCCTCCATGGTATGCCAGTCCACTGGGTGCACACCATGTGTGCATACCATGCCTACCCCCTCTTTAAAAGGGACTGCTGAGCACTGAAGATAAGTTTCTGTGTCAAAATTGGAGACTGTTCTATGAAATCCTACAGTAGAAAAATTGTGTATGTTTATGTAGTTTCACATTACTGTGTGGTTCAACAAGATGTTCTGTGGCCTGTCCTCCTCATTTAGCACCCTGGCCTGTGACCCAGCCAGTCCCCCCAGGGCAGGGGAAAGGTCTGTTGTTTAGAGGTCTTGGGGCGGTTTGCTGGGCATGTGTCTTTAATTGTAAAATGCATTACTTCATTTGCTGTGTTGTACTGCCTGGACCTGCTTCACCGTCTCTATCCTGAATGTAAATGTAAAAATGGTTTTAAAAAAAAGTTCGTTTTTGGGTGGTGTGTGTGTGTCTGTCTGTGTCTGTGTTAGAAGAATAGAGACACACACTCTGACAAAAACTTTATTAAACCACATCAAACTGAATTAACTATGTTTCATCTGTGCCCTTCAAAACTGTTAGATGAGACAATTTTGAAGTAGTTGGTGGGGGGAAGCATTTGCGGCAACCTGGGCTACCACAACCAGGCCCACCACCCACTGTCATCAGTGATGCTAATAAAAACCACCAACCAAGTACTTACCTTTCAGGGTGGGTCCTGCATGCCTGTGCGTGGGTATCTGGAGGTGTCGTTCCAACAAACTTCCTGTGGTATCTGTTCTCTTAGGTGGTGTGGTGGGACTGCCTTGGTGCCAGGGCAGTCCATGTTTGCTTGGATGGGGTTGGGGAACTACAGAGATGACGACAAGTTCTTACAAGAGAACTACCGGCAGAGGTGAAGCCCCGACCACTGTACAGATCAGGGCTTCACCTCGTTGGTCTCCCCTGCAGGCACTATATTAAATAAATAATCTTTGTACCTGATCACTCAAACAGGTATGTTCTCTGGTGCGCCCGGCATTTTAATTTTGGCACTCATGAACATCCCACGCTCTCGCTCATGAACTGTTGACGCCACCTTGCCCCTGAGTCAATAGTACCCTTATGCATGGAGATTGAAGTTTATATCTCCAATGCCCTTTTATAAATATCATGGGTGTGCCTAGGGCACTATTGCCCTGCCTATTGAGGAAGGGGAAAGGCAGCATCATCAGATTGCAGTGTTATGAGCAAGAGCTCGTCTTGTTCAATGGTGCCATAATTAATCTGCTGAGCGCACCGGAGGATGTACCATTTTGTACTAGTGATCAGGCACAAAGATTAATTTATCTATGTTGACTGCAGGGGGGATAGGAGAGATGAAGCCCTGATTTGTACAGTGGCCATGGCTTCACCTCTGTCGGTAGAACTCCTTTCATGAGTTTG
The DNA here is from genome assembly GCA_016271365.2 of Neoceratodus forsteri. Classification (NCBI taxonomy): domain Eukaryota; kingdom Metazoa; phylum Chordata; order Ceratodontiformes; family Ceratodontidae; genus Neoceratodus; species Neoceratodus forsteri. The sequence continues at coordinate 659,868,105 of CM057458.1, forward strand.
AGCTCCAATATGAAAAATAAGAGGCTCCATTTTCATGAAGACCAAGTCAGAAAGTGCCCAATTTACTGTGGGTGTAATTCCAGATTGGTTTATTACTTGGGAGAGATTGTGTATCTCTCCATTAGCATCCTCATTAGTCACTTTTTAATTGGATGCACTTTGTTTACACATAAACCAATTCAGGCAGCTAAATGTTAGCTAGGGACTAAACCGATGGAGTCCACCTTGGCATCTGGTGGTTCGGCTTAATTCACATCTGAGCTCTGACAGACAAGCTTTGGTACATGGCGTTGGGTGAGTACTGTTGTGATTCCACTGCGGCCGTCACATCTGAGGGGTGGGGGCTTTAGTGCTGCACCATCTGCCATCATGCTTGAGGGGTGAGGGCTTCAGTGCTGCACCACCTGCCGTCATACCTGAGGGGTGGGGGCTTCAGTGCTGTGCTGCCTGCTGTCACACCTGATGGGTGGGGGCTTCAGTGCTGCACCACCTGCCATCACACCTGAGGGGTGGGGGCTTCAGTGCTGCACTGTCTGCCATCATACTTGAGGGGTGGGGGCTTCAGTGCAGCACTGCCTGCCATCACACCTGAAGGGTGGGGGCTTCAGTGCTGCACCACCTGCTGCCACACCTGAGGAGTGGGGGCTTCAGTGCTGCACTGCCTGTCATCACACCTGGGGGGTTGGGGCTTCAAGTTGCACCGCCTACTATCACACCTCAGAGGTGGGGGCTGCAGTGATGCAGCTGCTGCTATCACATCTGAGGGGTGAGGGTTGCAGTGCTGTACCTGCTGCCATCACACCTAAGGATGGGGAATGGAGGGATGGGGAATGTAGTACCTGTACTACTGCTGTCACACCTGAAGAATGGGGGCCGCAGTGCTGCTACTTCTGTCACACTGGAGGGAGGGGAGCCATAGTGCTGTTGCTGCTACCTTCACACCTGACGGATAGGGGTCACATTGCTGTTGCTGCTGCTATCACACCTGAGGGATGGGGACCATAGTGCTGCTTCCATCACACCTTAGGGATGGAGGCCATAGTGCTGCTTCCGCCTTCACATCTTGTACCTAAAATAACTTTTAATTGGTACAAGGATAGATGGATGTACAATAGTGGAGGTCAAAATTGCTAAAATGCCATTAATAGAGTTACAAATTATTAAATAAAGTACACAAAACCAAACACCGGTAAAAACGGATTTTGGCTTAGCAGACACCGGTGACGATACCAGTTTTTACAATGTGCAAAATAGAATTTGCCCTTTCTGAATCCTGGTAAACCAGTGTCCCCGTACATATCTAATTTAATCACATCACTGGAGTGGGCTGGCCCAGGAGCTAAAGTACTTTAACATTCAAACATGACACAATGCAGTCTCATGGAGGAGTAGGCAGGTCAAGGAGCTAGAACTAAAGCACATAAGTGCAGGTGGAGGAAATGTGGGCATTGAGCAGGGAATTGAGGTGCTGCCTAGTGGAGGCATGTCGAATATCAGCAGGGAGGCAGTTCCGTAACTTAGGTACTGGCCTACCAGTGCCACCAGCTAGAAGACTTTGATGAATTTGGCTTGTCCTTTCTGACTCAGAACATTGCTACTGACCCAGTCATTCAACAGCCCAACATTAATTTCGGGGGAGCGCTTCACCTTGGAACTGCCTCAGTAGTCCTTTAGCCAGCTGCCTAACACAGAAACAAATGTGCTGCTGATGATACAATTAATGTCCTCAGAGAGTATATCGAGTATATCGTTATGCATCTCATTCTCTCACTACAAGTTACAGGGGCTCAGCATGCAGTTGTGAGTCAACACTTCCTGCACCCTTGACTAGATAAGGAAGGACTATTGAGCTGCACAGGACAGGTCACTGCATGGGTGAAGGAAAAGAGCTGAACTGCCGGGCTGGTCTCTGCCTACAGTGACACACAGAGGTTCACTGTGTGAAACTGCAGCCTACACAGGCTAACCCAACTGACTGAACAGTCAATTTTATTGGCAGCAGAGGGTGAGAATTGCGACAGCTGACAGTGGGGACAAGGTCTATGAAAACACCATAACAGTGGAAGTCATGGTCAATTGGTTAAGAGAATGAGACAGCAAGACTCATAATGATAGGGACTATGCATAGAATAAATAACAGATAGATAATTGTATGGGACCAGGTGATATCACAACCACTAGCTTTCCTCTACAGCTCTGCTCCATCTTCTCTCCTCCCAATCACATAGCAGCACACAGTATAGAACTCGTTTTCATTAAGGGGGTTGGACAAGCCGGTGGGGTCCTTGTTGGAGGCTCCAGGACAGTCACTGCAGCAACATGATTTTTATTTTACTAAGAAAATCAAAACTTACTTCTGGACCCCCCCATACCCAATGGGTATGATGCCACTGCCTTAGGTCATCAGATATGATTATGCCCAGGTCTCTTTTCTACATTGGTGGTTGTCAATACCATTCCACACACTTTATACTCTTCCTCTGGATTTCTGTGCCACAAATGCGTTATTTTGCATTTTTTTGCATTGAAACCCAGCTGCCATACCCTTGATCACTCCTCGAGTTCTCTCAGGTCTCTGCTTATCCTTTACACACACACACCCTATTGCATATTTTGGTGTCATCTGCAAAGAAGCAGATGACACAGACCTTCCCTCACAGCTCCCCTGCAATGTCACTTATAAAGACATTAAAGAGGACTGGTCCCAGCACTTATCCCTTAGGCACTCTGCTGGTCACCCTCCCTCTCTCGGAGTGAACTCCATTTATCATAACCCTCTGTCGCCAAATACCCTAACCAATTTCTTACCCAGTTTACCTCTTTTGGACCCACTTTGAAGCTACCCAGCATGCTTACTTGTCTCTTATATGAAGTGGTGTTGAAAGCCTTACTGAAATCTAGGTATGTCATGTCCACTGCTCTACCCTGATCTTATTCCTTGGTCACCCAGTCAAAAGCCGTGTTTACATGGTGGCATTTGCACTGCAGCAACCCGAGCACTTGGGTTGCTGCGGTGCAAATACTGCCGTGTGGACACTTACCAAATCATGATAAGCCACTCCCTGCACCACTCAACAATCCCAGAAAGTCTGGGGACACATTCAGGAGCAAGCGGTTTAGGCGGCCGTGTAGACAGGCTGCACCGCTCATTCTCACTTGCGGGCACTTCCATCAGCTGTCTGCTCCAACTCCCAGCCCCTCTCCAGTGTGTCTTACATCGGTACTGAGGGGGGCTGTGTAGACATGTTAGCCAAGCATCTTTTGGGTCAGGGCAGCTCTGCAATGCTCCAAAGAAGTAGCAAGGTCAGCCGTGTAAACACGGCTGAAGAAATCTATCAGATTCATTTGACATGATCTCCTTTACCTTGACCCATGAATCCATGCTGCCTTGGGTCTTGTAATCTACTGGATTCAAGATGTTCCACAACCCTTTTTTTCATCAGTGGTTCCATTAACTTTCCTACCAACAGTGTCAGGTTGACTGACATTTGATTGCCAGCCTTCTCCCTGCTAATACTTTTGTGAAGTGGGACTACACTTGCCCTGCTCCAATCCTCCAGAACTACTCCTGTTTCCAGTCAGCTATTAAACAGGACTGTCAGAGGTACAGCCCGTACCTCCCTGAGCTCCCTCAATGCTCTTGGATACACTCTGTCCGGCCTCACTACTTTGCCCACTTTCAGATTAGTGAATTCCTTCAGTAATCACCCCTCCCAAAAAGAACAAGTGCCCACCTCCCTCCTTACAAAGCTGCTGTTGCTTTTTTTTGTGGACCCTCTCTTTCTCATTCCTCTGTGAACACAATGAACAGGAGTATTTGTTTAGGATGTCTGCCTTTTCCTGACTCCCTCTGCACAATTCCCCCTTTCCATTGTTAACTATACAATCCCTCCTCTGATCTTCCTTTTTCTACTTAGATACATAAAAAAATGTCTTGCCCCCTTTCATCACTGCCTGGGCTATTCTGTCTTCAGTTTGTGCCTTTGTGCTCTTTGCTGCTTTCCCATCTTCCGTCTCTTTCCCCTGATATACCTACCTATCCTCTTCCTCCCTCTGCATCTCCTTAAACCTTCTTGATTCTACCCTTTTAGCTTTTTTTCTTTTCAGCCACCTCTTTTGAGAACCATAGCGGTCTCTTTTTCTTCTTATTTTGGTCACCAGCTTGACTCAGAGGTTTGTTGCCGTCACTATGCCCCCTTTTAACTTTGTCCACTGTTCCTCCACCCCACCCAAGGTCATCCCTGGGGCATTCATCCATCTTTATAAAATGTGCCCTCCTGAAGTACAGGACCCTCGTCCTTGTGTGGTTCAATTCTGCAGCCATCCTTATATTGAATCACACTGTACATTGACCACTGATCCCCAGGTGGCCTCCCCCCATGGCATCTACAACACTGTCCCTGTTATGGAGTACCAGGTCTAGTATTGCCCCATCGCGAGTGGGTTTGCTGACTAGTTGTCTGAGGAATGCCCCCTGAATGGAGCCCAGGATATCCCTACTACTTGCTGAAGCTGCAGCTGGGAGGCTCTAATCTGCATCCGGCAGACTGAAGTCCCCTACCACCAGCACCTCACCCTTTTCTGACACCTTGCCAATGGCCTTCACCAGTACCTTATCTAACTGCCCCCCCCCCCATACTGGCGGTCTGTGGTTCACACCAGTGTGAATAGTGTCTCTGTTCCCCATCTCCAGGGTGACACACACTACCTCTGCTGCCCTGTGTTCCCTGTATCTCCATTGCTTTTATGCTTGACTCACATAAAACACCACACCCCCTCCTTTCCTTCCCACACTGTCCTTCCTGAACATAGTATAGCCTTACCCAGTTACCAAAGACTAAAATAAAAAAAAATAGTATGGCCAGGTTCTAGTCATGGTTTTCATTGTACCATGACTCAGTAATACAATATCCAGGTCAGCCTCTGCCATGATATGGAATCTTATTTACTAGACTGCTAGCATTTGCACATGTGGTCTTCCAGATTTTGTTACCACTCTGCTTGTTACCCCCTTTTTTCCTTTTTGCACTCACTCCTTCGCCCCTCTCTTTTTAATGCTCCCATTGCCATCTCACTTCATTTCTACTATCCTGTTTCCTTTATTAATTTGCAGCCTGGGGGATTCCTCTCCTCTCGGGGGTTCTCCCTACTCTATACTTCAGCATGTGGGGGACAGTCTCTGCCTCCCTGCTTCCTTCCATTACCCTCTTCAGCTCGTTTAAATATTCATCAAAGTAAGATTTAAACTTTCCACTAAGGACTGTGGTTCCCTTCACAGACGGATGCAGGATATCACCTTTGTATAGGCCCGTATCCCTCTAGGTGGGTCCTCAGTCCCCAATGTAGCCAAACTCCTCCTCGCTGCACCATTTCTTCAACAATAAGTTGAAGGCTCTGGTGCAAAGATCCCTCTCCTCCCATCATTGTAGACAGGCAGCACCTCAGCAAAAGTTATTGAGCACACCACCTGTCTAAGACCCATCCCCAACTCCCTAAACTCCCTCTGCACTATCCCAGCCCCATCCCTAGCCAGGTCATTAGTCCTCAGGTGGACAATGACATCCAGCTGTCCCTCCTGTCCTGCTACCCTCACAGTCCTCAAGATCTGCTTCCCATCCCTTTGGCCCATGGCACCACGCAGGCACCTAACTTCTCTCCCACGTTTCTATTCCTAAATCTGTCCTCCCTCAGAATTGAATTGCCCACCAGAAGTTGCTTCTTCTTCCTGGTCCTCTACCACCCTCCTTGTGGCCTCCACTATGGAGGGCCCCCACATCCTCCCAGCTCACTAACATGGGTGCCTCCTCCAGGCAGTCCCACCCCACCAGAGTGACATAGGAATCATGCAGTGATACCAGATGAGGAATGTGCCTCTGACCCACCTCCCCCAACCTTCCAGAACTCACCATAGTCCAGCTGTTCCTCCTCCCTGGCATCCTCTGGGGTAATGGCAGCAGACTTGGTGGCCCCTAGGTGGTGGAAGAGGTCCCCTGAATCCTAGCCAACTTGGCCTGGAGTCTGGTGACCTTTTCAGTCAACCCAGAGAGGTGCATGCAGATGGTGCAGTGCCACTATCTCCAGAAGGTCTATCTGAAAACTGCTGCCCCACTGCCACTGCACTGCACCACTCCTAGCATTCCCAGTTCCTGTTCTCCCTGTGTTACCTGGAAATACTTTTGTACCTTTACCCCGGTAAGGTGTTTCTAGTTTTCCCCTTTTTTGTTTGCTATGCCTCTTTGAAAAACCCTGTCTAGGGTAAAGGAACACTTTTACCCCTCTCAACAAGTAGTTCCCTCTTGTCTGAAGAGTTTTCCTTCTTTCTTTACCCCCTTACCTTTCTCTGCTTTTTCATATTGTAGTGGTGGCGATTACACCTTTGCTTCCTGACCCTAAATAGATTGCTATTAGCATTCCCCTGTACCTTGTTTGAATCCCTTTATACTCCTACCCTAGATAGGGTGTTCCTCCTAGTCCCAGTTTTGGCCTACCTTTTACCTTCCACCCTTCCCAGCAGTGAATGTTGCACAGTAAGAGGGCAAGGCAAGGCAATTTTATTTATAAGATGCCCACTTCTGGAGGCTCTGGGCATCGTACACAAACAGGAACAGACAGCAGTTGATTATGACATAATAAAAGGTCTTTAAAGCCATTACAAAATTAAAATACAAAAAAATGAAATAAAATAGGGTTTCAGGAATCAGCCTTTGGGAAACTGGCCAAAACTAAAATAAAATAAAGATGTTAACAGTGAAACGCCAGGCTGAAGTGATGGGCTTTAGCCTCTCCTTAAATACCTCAATCGAGGGAGCCTCCCAGACTGCAGATGGAAACGAGTTCCACAGGGTCGGCCCAGAGACACTAAATGCCTGATCACCTGAGGTCTTGAGCTCTTGAGCTGAACCCTGGGAATGTCCAGGAGGCCCTTCGAAGTGAAGTGGAGGGAGCACACAGAGGCCACTGGTGTCAGGAGTTCAGACAGATAACCAGGACCCAGCCCATAATGGGCTTTAAAGGTGAGAAGACCCACCTTGAAAAGGACCCTCCACCTGACTTGCAGCCAGTGCAGAGCACGCAGGACCAGAGTTACATGACTGGGCCTCAAAAGGCCCGTCAGCAACCAGGTAGCTGCATTCTGCACTATCTGCAGCCCGTGGAGGGTCCCTCCCATGACCCCAAAGTACAGAATGTTACAGTAATCAAGCCTAGAAGTCAACGAGGGCATGCACTAGTGTTGGCAGGTCCTCGGATGGAATGAGGGGCTAATCCAGGCAATGTTCCACAAGTGGTAAATACCACTGCTGACTACAGCTGACACCTGATCTTCTCTTCAAAGATCAGTCTGCAATCAAGGATCATGCCCAGATTTTGCACTCTCAGAGAAACTACCAACACAGCAGACACCAGAACAAGTCCAGAATCAGCCCCTGGTGGCAACCCATCATGCCCGTGACCTGGCTCGATCACCAGTACCTCAGTCTTGGCTGGGTTGCATCTTAGCCAGCTGGAAGCTATCCAGTCATTGATTTTAGCCAGACAGCTGTTAAGCACGTCGACCACTTCCAATGTTCCAGGTGCAAAAGACAAATACAGTTGGGTATCTGTATAGCAGTGAAATTTCACACTTTATTGTTGAATGATCTCGCCCAGGGGCAGCATGTACACTGCGAACAACATTGGTGACAAGATCGAGGCTTGAGGTACTCTGTGAGACAGAGGCATTGGTGAGGAGGAGAAATTCCCCATCACCATCCTCTGTCCGAGAAATAGGACTCAAACCATTTGATGACAATATCGATGAGTCCACAAAACTCACAGAGCCAATCAAGAAGCACAATGTGATCCACAGTGTCAAAAGCTGAAGAGAGATCAAGGAGCACAAGAACTGACATGTCTCCTCTATCTCTAGCTCTGAGCAGATCATTATGCACTCTCACTAGAGCAGTTTCAGTGCTATGTCTAGCCTGAAAACCCGACTGGAAAGACTCATAGATATCCAAGGATACCAGGTGATCCTCTAGCTGATGTGCCTCCAGTTTCTCAACAACCTTGCTCAAGAATGGCAGGTTGGAGATTGGATGGTAATTCCCCAGGATGTCTGGGTCGAGGGAAGATTTCTTTAGGAGGGGCTTCACCAGAGCTTCTTTGAAATCATCTGGGAAGACCCCCTCCACCATCGAACATTTGGCAATCCTGGTGAATGCTGGGCCAATGACATTGACACCTCCCATTAAGGAAATGCATCCGTGCCGGGATCACTTTAGTCACTTTAGACACCTGCACTGGCCTAAACTCCTCCCAGGCAGACAGAGTGCCTCTGAAACTCACAACTCGACATCTGCAAGGCAAAAGCCTCCCTGGCAGAATCCCTGACCTGATGGCTGACACTGTTGGAGAAAAACAGAGCAAACTCTTCACATGGAGTGATGATACAAGGTGGGAGCCATAGCTAACAACGCTGAATCCATACAACAGTTGCAGGGTAACTTGAACTATTTACAACAGTGGGCAATTGAGCATAGATTATCCTTTGAAGTGTAGTGTAATACACTTTGGACACATTAACCCTAGAGCAAAATATGTATTAAACAATAGGGTTTTATGTGTCACCACTAGTGAGAAAGATCTAGGGGTAATTATCTTCAATGACTTGAGTTTTGAACACCATAATACGGAGTCGGTTAAAAAAGCTAATCGAATTATGGGTAATATATTTAGAAACATACGCAGTAGGAAGAGGGAGGTTCTGTTGCCCCTGCATAAAACATTGGCTAGACCTATTCTGGAGTATGGAGCCCCGCTTTCAACACCCCAGAGTGTTGGTATTATAAATTCTTATGAACGAGTACAGAGGAGATTAACAAAGAAAATTGTTCTGGCTAAGGATAAATATTATGCAGAGAGGTTATAGATGCTTGACCTTTTTTCTGTGACATATAGGAGGATGAGAGGTGACTTAATCTATGTATTTAGGGTATTTACAGATGATAGCCTGTTGGAGTCTGCTGGCCTGTGTAAGAAAATACAAACAGGCAGGTCTATTAGTGGTCATTGTAAGCAATTAAAGGGTGTATTCTTTAGAACATCTAGGAGAGGAATATGGTTTAATCAGAGAGTGGTGAGAGAGTAGTGAACGAGTGGAATGCGCTGCCAGAGGAAGTGGTAAATGCACTCACGCTAGGTACATTTAAAGCAAGGTTGGACATTTATATGGGGGACAGGGCCAGGGAGTTTTATCACTGAACAGTAGCTAGTCTATTATGGTCCTTGTGCCCATTTGACTTGTATTCAAACCTATGACCTAGAGTGGTTGAAAAATCTTTTTTCAGCCAGAGACAGGCAGGATGTAAAAGTCTGTCCATGGTCCAAAACAGCTGAGAAGGTCTGTTTCTCCCCGTGGCAATTTCTTTGGACAGAAATTCTGCCTTCTTACGGGAAATTGCCCCCTGGTAATCAACATAGTGAGCACGTAGGGTCAGCCTGTCGGCCTCCAGTCGGGTCTTCCGCCAGCAACACTCGAACTTCCGAACCCCGATCTTCATCACCTTGAGATCCCCATCAAACCAAGGGTATCTCAAGTGAGAAGATCTGGGTCATATACAGACTGGTGAGATGGCATCTAGAGCTTCAGCAACCACCGTATTATAGGTGACCACAGCCTCTCCAGTGCCAATCGCATGTGCTACATCAACCCTAGATAGGTCAGCCAATGCCAATAGTCCCTCTGGGTCAACACCCCTTAAAGTGTGATGGCTGAACATCTCCACAGAGTAGGGACTTTCAGGGGAGCCCCAAAGCTGAACTCCATGGTGCAATGGTCAGACCAAATGACCTGACCAATCTTGAGGCTGTCAATCTCAAGACCCAGCTATAACACCAGATTGAGTGTGTGGCTGTGTTAATGGGTAGTAGCAGCAACCGCTTGTGACAGGCTCAATGGTTGCATCAACTGGAGGAGGTCATAACCAAAAAGCAAGGATTCGTCATCGACCCAAGCATTGAAGTCCCCCAGGATTAAACACCTGGGGGATGCCAACACCTGGTCAACGACGATGTCCACTACCTCCTGAAAGAATTCCCCTCCCACAGTAAATGAGGAAAATCCTACAAACCCTGCACCTGTACCCCCACACACGGTGACACACTCAAAAGATCGGGTGCAACCAACTGGGTGCACCGAGACGTCCAGACTGGGTCGAAAAATAATGGCCACTCCCTCACCCCTGCAATCCTTCCTTGGACAGTGCACCACAGTATACCCAGCAGGAACAGCAGCCTCAAAAACAGGGCCTGCATTGTCACCCAACCAGGTCTCCATGATGCAAACCAGGTTGACAGAAGAAATCAAGTCCACAAAAATAGCGGTCTTGTTCCTCATCGGCCTGGCATTGCAAAGCACTGCCCGAAGAGGATTAAAGGACACAGCCAGTCCTCTAGCTACCTGCCCACTCAGTCCAGTGGGAGCCCTGGGTATGGAGACCAAACACATCGGGCCTCTCTCTAGGCTCTGTTTGCACCCAGGGCATCTCCTGCACCCGACAGCCTCAATGCTGCTTACCGTCCCATTCTCAGATGCCCTTGGCACCCAACGAACTAAATGCTTTCTAGTAATACTGATCTCCCTACAGTGCCTCTCTGCAGTACCAGAAACTGGGAGGTCGGTAAAGGGGTGAAGGTCAAGGAGCTGAAAGGCAGCATAGGTAATACGAGGAGTGCCATGACACCAACACATCTCCTAGGCTGGCAAGATCAGTCTCAAGACAGCACCAGATGGAATACAAGGGTGCAACGACAAAAAGGGAAACCCTCGGACTTTAACAATCAGGTAAAACACACACCCATACACTCACACTCACCAAACCACCCACTCACCAAACTCCACGCATAAAAACGAAACAGCCCCTTGACCTCCTTACCCGCTCCCCCACAAACACTAAAACTTTAAAAAGTCTCTCTTTCTATGCAAGAGTTTCCCAGGAAAAAATCTCAGGCCTCACACTCTATAGGTTCCAAAGAAACAGTACTTATAAATGTAGAAAAAAAGGGGCTCCCACTGCCGGGAGCAAACAGTAGTCCAAGGGGTCAGGGTATCAGAGTAACGAGAAAAAGTCAGAGAGTCTCTAAATGCAGTGGTGAGGGGTCCAAAGGAACTCTCACCTCCTTGAAACCGATAATGCCAGAAGGTCTTCAATCTCAGACTCAGCTCTCACTAAGAGCCTGAGAAGTGAGCGTACAAAAAATTCATTCGTGTTTATAAAATATGATTAACAAAAATTCTTACCGCTTAACAAAATAAAAAATAATAAAACCCATAAAAGTTCAGACCAGTAGCAGTTCACAAAGGCATCCTCCAAAACTCCAGCTGTGTGCTTGCTGTTAATCTTTTGGTATTCAACGTCATCTCCTCTTCCAGGGAATACTGCAAGGGCTCCCGTACAAAAAGCACTCCAGAAGGAAATCACCCTGCCTAGCCGGGTCCACAACTATGGCCCCTGGCCAAGCATCTGTCCACCAGCAGACGCTCCCAGGAAAGCCTGGGGGCTACCAGTAACACCGACCACTCTCCAGCAGACCTGAGACCAGCATCCCCCACCACGGAACCAACCCGGCAACAGCAATCACCTCTGATGATGTTTCAGTGGATCTCCTCAATCGCCTTTACCAGCCCTTGCAAGATCTTAACCCAAACTACAGTTCAGGCATTGGCAACAGTCAGTCCCCCAAAAATGGTAGGCCAACGATGCTCTGAGTTGGATATCTGACCATCTGGAAGTTCCCCTTTCCTGTTCAGATTTACTCTCAGTTCCAGTATTTCCTCTGGATTCGTCTCAGCTTCTTTGAGACATTACCCCACAGTAGATCCGCAGGACACCACCAAACCACAGCAGTCCAGACCAGGATCACTACCGACAGGTAGGGCTGATAAAAATCATAGCACAAGCACCAATGAATGTAGGTTATTAGATGCTGGTGCAAAGAAATTTGATGCAAAAATGGGAGGGAGTAGCACCGTTTCACTCTAGGTGCTGGGAATGGAAAAAAACCCTTTAACTCCTTGACCTAATAGCCAGGGAACACTAAAAACTTAATACCTCACTTTAAAGATCCAGGTACCTTATCTTAGTTGACTAGCAGAGTCCTCCGCTTCCCTGCTACCTTATGCTGACACTTGCCAATGCCTAAGATGCCAAACTTACACCTGTTCCACTCCTGTGCTGTTCCACTCATGTGCTAGCACATGAACATGTGTGGGGACATGTTAGGGGAGGGGCTGGCTAAACTACCTAATTAGACTGGCAGACTGCTATGTTGGTGGAAGAACACTGCCATGCTGACAAAGAAAAGCAGTAGCATATTGAAAGATATGCCTGTCATGCCATATCTTGTTCCCCTCTCAAAAGAGGTAAATCTGCTGACAAAGTCAGGACCCAAGCTAAGTCCTCAGTTCTGCTGCCCCCTGATAATCTCTCAGATACCAAGGTTGGGGTCTGGCACTGGCTCTATCCCCGCACAAGGGGATTCACAGCCAGTTCTGCCATTGGGAACTTCCATCGACTAATCAATCATTGACAATGCCTTCGGGATCTCATTAACACGCAGTTGCTGTTTCAGCCTATGTCTGAACTATTTCAGTGGCTTCTGCCCATGGCTCCACCATCAATCTTTACCCCATTGATGCTGTCTGGGCCATCATAATCGACTTAATTGGTGCTGCTGGCATTCCCTATACAGGTTACTAAGCCTAGCCAGGAGCTTCCTTCTTTGACACCTGGGCCATTGACACTTCCTCCAGTGTGGCCTCCTCCTGCCATCTACTCACTGCCCATTCCCATCATCAAGAAGGAGGAGATGGAATATAATTCAGATTTAAAGGAGGAGGAAGGAATGACACCTCCCTGATGTGGTGGGCTACAGCTCAACTTTATCATCCTGTAGCGAGGACAGTGAACCTTATACTCCTAGGTCCTCTCCTGAGGATATTTGTTTCAGGCTTTTGGCAGGCAGATACAGTCCAAGTTGGGTTTTACTGCTGAAGAGGAGGATTCCTCAGAGAAGACCCTCCATGGATTTAGAGGTCTCTATACTGCCTACAGTTATTGTTCCTCCTATCCATTTGGCTTTGGAGGATGCCACAATGGCTGCTTGGCACAGGTCCAGTGTTCTGCCACCATGCCATGTAAGGTGGCTGAATAATATCCTGCATTCTCAGACAAGCCTTAATATTCCACATAGCCTGAAATGGATTCTGTGGTCATTTTGGCTGTATATGACCATTTTAAAGCTCCAAGACACATGAGTTCTATTCCTCCTGATAAAGAAAGAAGGAACTAGGATGTCATAAGCAAAATGACGAATGGTTTTGCATCCCTTGGCCTCTGGATTGGTAAATACCAGGCTTATATAATTAAATATCAGAATAACCTTTAGAAGTCTATGGCTGTCATGAGCAACTAACTGCCTGATGGACCAGACAAAACTGAAGTCAAACAGACTGTTGCCTATTGTCTGGAGGCTGGTAAGCACCTCTTAATGTCAACTTATGATGCCTCTGATGTTACAGCCCATGCGGATGCATCTGACATTTGCTTGTGCCGCTACATAAGGTTACGATACCAGTTCCTTGAGTGTCCCATGCATGGCCACCTCTGGGGTCAGGCAGCATTCTCATATCGCATGCCTAGACTGTGGAATTCTCTCCCATTGGCCATCCAGCATACCAACTCAGTCCACCAACTCAACTCCCTCCTCAAAGCCATTTCTGCACCTCCTGTGTATGCACCTAGATTGGAGTCTCACATCCTGACTAGTCAGGGACGGCAGCCCCCACTGTCAGTGTGCTACTCCGGTCCAGCAGTATGAACTGGACGCATTCACTCCACCTGGCTGTATCTCCAAAGTCCATCATCCTGGTAATAAGCTATTTTTTGAAATTATATCCTGCAGTATCTTTGTATTATGTACTGTACCCTATGCATTACTGATGTGTTACATGCTGACATTTTATATTCTGTGCTGTCTCCCTTGCTGTCACACCTGACTGCATCTCCCAAAATGTCATTGTCATTGTAGCAGACTGATTGTATCTAATTCTCCTGCTGTATTTTTTGTACAGAATGTGCTGTATTTAGACATTACTGATGTAATTTATTCTGTGATAGACTCCCATGCTCCCCACCCCCAGGTTGCATCTGGAATCGAGTGGTAGTCCTCTCAGTATGCCTTCCTGGTAAAAACTTTAAATAAATAAATAAATGTATGATTTGCTTTGCCACAGATGTCCAGCAATCAGTCATTAATGCTTCGTTTAGAGGTAAGCAGCTTTTCATACCGATGTATAGTCTGCTTTGTGGGATCTGCATATGTCTAAAATGACTCTGAGGTTCCTTTATACCCTTAATTCTAAGTCCTGGGGTTGGGGAGGGGGTTTCTTTTGTAGGCCCTATTCCTGCTGTCGTAGAAGCTATTCCAGAGGACCCAGCTGTGGCTCCCAGTGAACTCAGACCATCACTCAGCCCCCTTTTGCCTCCCAGTGGTAATGCCAGGGTCACCAAAGGTGAAGGTGTTCGTGGCATACCAGCTGCCCCCAGAGCCTTCTGATTCCCTTCTGCCTCCCCAAGACCCTACAGATCAAGGCATCCTTGTGGGAGGTTGCATGTCCCTCTTCCTCCCAAAGTGGAAGGAGATCACAATAGATGCTTGGGTGCTGGCGGTGGTTCAATGTGGACATGCCCTAGAACTTTTTTCTGTCCCTCCCGTACATCCTCCCTTGCCAAGCTGTTACCCTCTGGAACATCTTGCCCTTCTACTGGAGGAGGTTCAATCCCTTTTCTGCAAGAGGGCCATGGAGCCCCCTGACTGCAAAAAATGAATTAGGGCTACTATTCCCTGTACTTCCTCCTACCACAGTGGACAAGAGATTTACAACCCATCCTAGCCCTTCAGGGCCTTGACTTGTTCATGGAATACAAATGGTTCTGCCTGGTCACTCTTCAGTCCTTGCTCTCCCTGCTTCTGCAAGGGGATTGGCTATGTACCCTGGATATGGAGGGCACTTACCTCCAATATCAAGATCTGCAAGTCCCACAAAATATCTCTGTGGTTTCTGCTCCAGGGCTCTCACTATCAGTTTTGTGTTTTGCCCTTTGGCTTATACGCTGCACCACGTGTCTTTACCAAACATTTTGCAGTGATTGCAGCCACTTTACAAACGGAGGGCTTTAATGTTTTCCTGTAACTTGACAATTGGCTTCTGAAGGCCCAGTCACAGGAGGCGATCAGTTACACATTGTTCTGTACCTGACAGCTTTTCAAGCAGTTGGGCATTCTGGTGAATGACCCAAAATCAGTGCTCATTCCGTGCCAGCATCTTCAATACATAGGAGTGATTTGGGACTTGTGAGTGGGCTGATCATTTCTTTCCTTGGACCATGCTACGGTGCTGGTTGCACAGACCCAGCTGGTCTCTTCCAGAAACTATGTCTCAGACAGATGTCTAATATTACAGATAAGCCTCATGGCTGCTACTCTTCTCACTGTCCTACTGACACATCTGAACATGAGGATTCTACAGTCATTTCTCTGTGCCCAATGGGCACAGCATACAGATGAACTGAAGTGTCTCATACAGGTGACACCTCCACTTTGCCTCACTTTGCTCTAATGGTTTGACCACTCCAATTTGGAGACAAGGCCCACCTTTTTCTATCTGTCTCCTCTTCTAGTGATGATGATGGATGCCTCTGGTGCTGGGTGGAGTGCCCATCTGAGCCCCTTCCGAAGTCAGGGTGTATACTTCCCCTTAGACATGGTTCTACACAGCAACACTCTGGAGAGGAGGGCTGTTCTTCTTGACCTACAGGCATTCGCGACCCTCCTTTAGGGTCACCATTTGTTGATCCATACACACAAAATTTCAGTAATGTACTACATTAACCACCAAGGTGGAGTTCATTTGCAAACTCTCTGCAGAGAGGAGAAGAGAGTCTAGCAATAGGCCATGGAACACAACATGTTTCTGATGGCTATCTCTCTGCCTGGTACTCTTATTGTCCTTATGGATCACCTCTGCAGGTCCCAGGTGCTCTGCCATGAATGGGAGTTGTTGGGAATCCATTGCTGGTGATCTCTTTATAAAGTGGGTTTGCCTGGATATTGACCTCTTCGCATCTCCATACAACATAAAACTACCACTCTTCTTCTCAGTCACTCCTGGGCCTGGAGTTTTTTTTGCTGTGACACATGGTCCCTCTCTAGGAAAGGGAAGTTCGTGTATGCATTTCCTCAGTTTCTTCTCTTACAGGGGGTTCTGGTCAAGTTGTGGCCAGAATTGGCCACCCAGATTCTTTTGACCCATACTAGTCCAGACAAATTTCATTCCCTCTGCTTCAGCAATTGGCTGGAAACCCCCTGTCCTATTCCTGCTATGAGTGAGACTTCTGTCAGAGGAGAGGGACTATGTGATGCATCCGCATCTTTGATCCCTGCACCTCCATGCCTGGTTCCTGAGGACGTAGAACTCTCCTGCTTTGTGGTGTCCTCAGCAGTTGCAGCTTTTCTACTGGCAGCTCACAAGCTGTCTACTAGGCACACCTACTCTCAAAAATGAAATTTTTTATGGTTTATGTACTGTCCATCAGATGGATCCCCTTATGTGTCTAGTCAGTCAAGTTATGGACTACCTCTGTTCCTTACAGACACTGGCCTCAGGTATTCCTTGATAAAAGTTCATTTGGCTGTGATATCGGCTTTTCATACCCTCGCGAACGGCAAAATGGTGGCCCATCTTGAGGTTTCCCACATGCTCTTTATAGGCATTCTGCTTCTGCACCACCCCCCTCCCCATGTAAGACATTTGGTTCCAGTGTGAGACTTTTAATATGATTCTGGAGATGCTTACTGTGCCCACTTTGAGCCTACTGCCACTTGTGAGCTGCACTTCCTCTCTTGGAAGACACTGTTCCTTGTGGCAATGACATCAGCTAGATGCATTTCTGAATTTTAGGCTCTGGTTGTGGAGCCTCCTTATCTTTTTTCCACAAGGATCGGGGTACCTTACGTACCAGTCCTCGTTTTCTGCCAAGAGTTGTTTCTGAACATACACTAAATAAGACTATTGACCTTCCAGTTTCCTTCTTGACTCCCACTGATAGTAGGGAATGTTGACTTCAAATGCTTGGTGTCTGTTGGACATCACATTGGTACCTTGATCATAGTAAGGATTATGGGAAATCCTCTCAACAATTTGCGGCTTTCGCCTCCAGGATGGTGGTCTCCCCCTATTTCTAAACAGGGCCTTTCCAAATGGCTACCCTGCTGCATTAATTTATATTACCAGAAGCATGAAAAGCAGCTTTCTGGTTGTGTCTGTGCTCACTCCAATCATGTGATGGTTACTTCCATAGCTTGTTTTCACAATGTGTCTGCTGTTGACATCTGTGCTGCTGTCACTTGAAGTACTGTTCACACATTCACTAAACATTACAGTCTGGATATTGTCTCTCATAGATGTGCTAGATTTGGCCTTACTGTCCTGCAAGGCCTCCTTACTCAGGGTACTTAGATTCTTCCTTTCTCCCTCAGTGCTCTGGTACTGCTTGGGAATTGTTCAATGATGTGGTTCAGTGGAGGGAGAGATCCTTAAAGAAGATGGAATAATTACTTACCATAACATCAGATCTTCGAGAGACTCTCCTCCATTGAGTCACAGCTCACCCTTGCTTCTCCCCCCTTTTCAGGTGGCTTCTGGTAGTCCTCCCTGCTCTCACATGCTGGTTCTCCTCTTATGCCCAATTTCAGCATTATGATACTCGGGTTTCCATATTCTCTCAGCAGTGCAAAGAAAAATATTTTTCCAAAAAGCTAGTTTATGCTATCAGTAATAAAAAATAGTAGCATGCCTGTCAAGTGTACTTTTTTTAAGTACTTCACATGCAGTGGACCACAAGTTGTTTTTCTTGATCCTAACCTTTGCCAGGTCTACAATGCTATTTCTAGGCCAAATGTGTCAGCCATCTTTTTATCCTGAGAAAAATTTGAATCATTTATAAAATACTCAGATTTTGGTGGAACAAGAAAACATCTAAACTGGGAGATATCAGGAACCTATTAGAGTGAAGAAAGGTAGGGTCAATGTTCATTCAATTTCATTGTATTGCTGCTTTAATTTGTTTTATACACTGATTTACACTAAAAAGATTCCACACACTATTGTGTCATTTTGAAATGCTAAATCATTTTATTATATTTATGTATTAGGATTTTTCTCACCTGGATAGCCTAATGAGATGCACAAAAAGAAAATATGCACACTGAGACCCATCATCAGAAATAAAGCACTCAGAAACATAAATGCTAAATTTATTCCACCCCCTGAAGATGTAACAGTGCGGGCCATGAAAAACTGGGGTGCCTTGTATGTTACTCAGCTAACACAAAGCCTCGATTACAAATTTGCATTAGCTTTTCAGTTTGAAAGTGATTTATTATGTTTGATTGTGCATATGCACAAAGCGAACATATAGAATAGTGTATGGGAGCCCATACACAACAAAACTATTCTTTCACCTCATGATTACCAGGCAACAAGGACCTTGAGAGAAAGCTCAAGAGGTCTGTCTGTCGAGCTGGTAACCACGAGGTGAAAGAATAGCCTTGTTGTGTACTGGGGCTCCCACTGTATTGTAGGGGGGGCTGTGTAGGTGTGTACTGTATAAGCCAATGGATGTAGAAATGCAGGAGGCTTATCTCTTAAAAGCCAATCCTGAGAAGGCTGACAATAACAGTGTTTAGCTGGCTGATGGGCGTAAACTTCTTGTAGTTCAAAGGAGAAAGCCCCACCAATCATATTGGTTTTCTGCCTGTTTACCAGCTGATATATGTCATTAGGCTTTGAAAATAGACACCAAGCCTTACAGTGTGTGTGTGTGTGTGTGTGTGTGTGTGTTTCTCCCTAGTTACAGACAGGAAGCACCTATTTGAAAGCACTAAACAGAGTTGGGGGGAAAAACAGCATGCAAATACAGTAGCTTCAAATATGTTAACAGCATGTAAATAATGAACAGAAAACATCAGCATTGGTTGATTTAAGTTATATATTGTTTATATTCCCCTTGAAGAGCAACTTTCATGGTCCTTTTGACTTTCATGCAAAAATTACCCCTTCTTGCATTGATTCTAGAATTGTATTTCATTACTGTTTGCTGCAGTTAGTTTTTGCATTCTGAGGTGCTAAAAACTGTGGGGTGTACCAAAGCTTCTATAGCAAGCCTGGTGTTGCACTGGATCCAGGGTTGTACTGTGGACATCACTATGGGGCAGAGTCAATTTAACAAAAAAGAAACAAACTAACAAGGCATCTAGATTTTGGCATAATGCATTGCTTGGGTAAAGAGGAACACAGTATGTACACAGAGTACTGGTAGTTTTACCTTGCAACACTGTTGCAACTGCACGATACTGCACAGTGTGAGTCACTCCTCTGCCCTATATTGATGTCATCAGGAGATAGCAGCCCAGCAGCTGAACAGCAAAGGCAAGTGCTGCAGGGCTCCAAAACAAATCCAAATTATGAAAGGCAGAGTAAATCTTGGCCAAAAATAACAAATGCACACACTCTCTCAGGTCTAGTACCGCATATAATGACTACAAGCTGACATTTTTGGACCAGCAGGAAAGTTGCTCTTTAAAGAGCCCCTGACACAAGTTGGATTACTTTGAAAAATGTGAGAGACAATTCTATTTATCATTCAACTATTTTTGCAATCCATTTTTATATGGTAACCAATGCTGTACCAGCTCCCCTCCACTAAGTGGCAGCCAAGAAGCAGTACACACTACCACCCCACCTCGGAGGAGGAGATCCGTCAATGGACACTAAATTCTCCTTCTCCCTGCCTGCCTACTAGCAACCACAGTCCATCCCTGAACCCAGGTTGCTGGTGTGGCAGGAGGTGAGACATCCAGTGCCTTAGTTCTCCACATTACTGGCCTGGCTACAAGATTACTGTAGTGCAGATTTTCTTAGATAATATTGTTTGTGGCCTTGAGAGAGACTGAACCTGCAACCCACTGCTTTATAGTTCTGTGCTTTTATCCTCTATAACATTCAGCTAGAACTATATTTTGTGCAATTCTATCCCCTTTTCTTTATTATTGAGGGAAGTGACATAAAAACAAGATTACTGTCTCTTGGACTTTATTAGCTTTGGCTGCTTGTCTACACATGACATAACAATACCCTGTTTATGACATCATAGTTATCACAACAGCAACAGATTGGGATGTCACAAACAGAACTGTGACTGGAGAAGTAGGCATGTAGACAGAGCAAATAGGACAGAGATTCTGTTTCCATGAATCGTGGACCTCCCTCTATAAGCCAGACATAATATGCCTCACTGAAACCTGGCCTAAGCCATCCGCCCCGACTCGTTATACTCACTTCCTTCATATAATCTCTTGAGAAAGGACAGGCCCTCCTCGAAAAGAGGTGGCGGAACAGCTTTATATTACAAGTCTCATTTCCAGCTCACCTTAAATAGCTCATCTCCCTTGCATCACTGTGAGGCCCTTCATGCCCTCCTCACCCTTGGCACAAAGAAGCTACGTATTGCCTGTGCCTACAATCCCCCTACACATGGACTAAAAGGACTTGATGAGCTCCTTGACCAAACTGCCACTATCTCTCTGGAAATAGTGAAGTTCTTTTACTAGGGGATATTAACATTAACTGGCTGAGAGGCTCACAGGTGACGGCCCTGTCTAAACTTCAAAGTTTCAACCTCCACCAGATTATTTCCTCACCTACTAGAACTGCTCCTGAATCTAATACCAGCACCCTACTGGATTGGATTGTGACTAACCACCCTATGAACGTCGTGGATGTAGGCGTCCTTCCTGATGCCATCTCTGACCACTCCCCCACTTTCTGCACATGGGGCAAAGGTAGGCCTGAACCCACAAAGCCCCGATTCATTACCTTCTGAAACTATGCAAATTTTGAACCCCAGGCCTTCCTGACTGACGTTGCTGGCACCGACTGGACCGCTCTCTATAGCTCCTCGGATGCACAGTCTGCCCTAAATATCTTCCTGTCTACCTTCTTGACACTACAAGAAACCCACAGTCATCTAGTGACCAGAAGAGTCAGAAATAGACAGTCCCGCTGGCTGAAATCTGATCTTCTCTCTAAATTATGTCTGAGGGACAAAAGTTGGTTTCAGTTTAAGAAATCTGGTCTACCAGAAGATTAACTTACCTATAGGGAACTTAGAAATGCCTGTAAATAAGACATTAAGCAAGCAAAAAGCTCCTACTGTAAGGCTCTGCTAACTGACTCCCAGGGTGACTCCAAAAAATTCTGGGTCCATATTAAGCAATTCCTAGGCTCAAGTCAGTCCACCTCGCCTAACAACATGGCTTTAAATGGCATCCACTGTAACAATCTCCTCACTACTGCAAACTTCTTTAACATGCAATTTGCTGACTTCACTCAATACACCTCCACCTTCTCCCCTCTTTCAGTTCTGGTCCCTCAAGCAAACCCTGCTAGGACCACTTTCCACTTCAAATCAGAACACAGGCATGAGGTCCTCAGACTTCTTCATAACATCTCTGAGTATACAGCTGTGGGGTCTGATAACTTGGAGCCAAAGCTCCTAAAATTAGCTGCCCCATACATAGCAGCCCTCCTTGCAAGAGTTTTTACCCTCTCTCTGTGTCAGGGCTCCGTCCCTGACATCTGGAAAATAGCCAGAGTTACCCCTGTACTCAAAAAGGGTGATCCACTTAACCCCTCTAACTACAGACCTACTGCCATACTATCCACGCTCAGCAAAATTCTAGAGAAACTGGTTGCCCTCCAAACTACTGACTTTCTTCTGAAAAATGACCTCCCAACTGATGCTCAACATGGCTTCTGGAAGGAACACAGTACTACTACTGCCTGCTCAAACTCACGTCTGACACCCTAGCGGTCATGTACTCGACTGGCTCATGGGTGCCATTTTCATAGACATGACCAAGGCATTTGATCTCATAGACCACTTTATTCTCCTTGACACTCTCGTCTCTCTAGGTTTCTCATCTAATGTTATAAACTGGTTTAATTGCTACCTGACGAATAGGTCTCATTATGTTAAATTCAACTCCGCCCTCTCTGACAAGGTCACCATCAATATCTGTGTACCTCAAGGGTCCATCTTGGTTGGGTTCACTACTATTCTCAATTTTTATAAACAATATCACCTCCAATCTCCTAAAGACCTCCTCTCCACTGTATGCAGATGACATCGTACTGTATACCAGTTCACACAGTATAGAGGACATAAACTCGCGACTGTCTACTGATTTTCAGCTTATCCAACAGTGGCTTGCTAATCACAGATTTATCCTAAATAACACCAAGACCCAAGCTATGCTATTTGGGTCCAAGCTCAAACTCAAACGCTCCCAAGATCATTTCAATGTCTCCTCTCTGGATGGCTCTTCTGTTGGGGTGGTAAACTCCTTCAAATATTTAGGGGTCACCCTTGACCCATCTCTAAGTTTTGACCTCCATACTCAATCTACCTGTAAGCTGGTCAACTCTAAACTAGTCATCACCTACCGTATGAGCTATGCACTCACCCCCTCAGCCAGGCTGGCTATTGCCCATGGGATATTACTCCCCTTACTTACCTAAGGGGTTGCCGCTCACGTCTCTGCCTGCAACTCAAGTCTACAAAAGTGGGATGTTACCTACAATAATATCTGTCACTTCGCTTCCTCCTCCACCCAGCTGAAACATCATTGTCTCCTCTACTCAGATCTGGGCTGGCTCCCCCCCCCCCCAAGAGCTTAGGTACTATGCTCTCGGATCCATTACCGATAACATCATCAGATCCCGTACTCCTAAACCCCTCGCTAGCCTCTTTATACACTAGAAAACCAACTATGCCTTGTACTCTGCTGACCAGGTCCCTGTTATAATCCCTAGACACCACACTTCCAAAGGTGGTCACGCCTTTGCCTACCATGATCCCCGGTTCTGGAATACACTCCCACTAACCCTACGTCAATCTGCTTCCCATATCTCCTTCAAAAGAGAACGACGCCACTACCTCTTCTCCTCCTATGTCTGCTCCTGATTTAAACCACCCTAGCCCTCACTTTCCCTCTTCCGGACCCTCTCCTCTGTTTGTCCTTTGACCCTTGGTTCCACTCAAACAGGGAGCACTTTTTTTCCTTTCCTTTTTCTTCCTCTGCCCACTACCAACCTGTCTCCTACATTATTACTACCTGCTATCTTTGCGCTGTACTCCTCGTTCCTTGTACACTGCTCAGTCACTCTAAAATTGACCTGTTTGTACTTTTGATACAAGCTTAACCTAAATGATGAATTGTTCTTGTCAGCGTTTTCCGCTGTTGTTGCACTCAAATTTTTACTTGTCATTTATAGTATTGCATTAAATGTATTCAGTAAGTTTGTCTCTGTACCCTCCTGGGTCATGCCTGAAAATAGTCTTGTTGGCTAGTGCACCTACCCAGTTAACAAAAACTAAATAAAATAAAAATAAATGCAGATGTCTTTAGTAATAAACAAATAAGGGTGACAAACACAAAACAGGGTGACATATAAGCTAAATTGTGTTTAGTTATTATGTTTTTAGAGCTGTACCCACAATATCAGTGGCTCTTGGGGAATGTGACTTGACCCGGCAAGTTGGTAGTTGCCTTTTAGAGCTGCTCCTCAAGGCACTGACTAACTTCAGCTATAGAACTGTTACAACTGAATTTTAAAAAAATCTGCTTATAACTGCTGTGCATCATAGATTCATGGCTTCACAAAAACTGCAAAAGAAGTAGGCATTGCTGAATTTTGAAGCCGCTGCATCACCACAAAGAATTTTAGACATGACACAGGAGGGCCACACTCATACTAGAGGAATGGCAACTGGCAGGAACTTGACAGTTGAGCAATCCAACCAGCCTATCATCTCATTAATTACCAATCTACAAAATGAGATGAAGGGCGGGTTGGAAAATCTTTCAGCTCAAATCCTACACGTTCAAAACATTGTTAAAACGTTGTCAGATATCGTATCCTCACACTCTACAAGGCTGTCGGAAGCCAAGAAGCCAAGCAACGTTATCAGTAACCTGAAGGATCAGTTAACTGTCATTTCCAAGGATCATGACAATTTGCAAATGTCTGTCAATGATATACAACTCAAAATGGATGAACAAGAAAACCAAAGCTGATGCTTAAATCTCAGATGGTGGGGTTGTCCGAGGGGTTGGAGGGTAAGAGCCCTGGTCCCATTGTTCAAAAATGGTTACCAGAGAAGTTGGGAGTGGATGATAGCATGGCATCACTTGAAACTGAGATCACTCATCGTGTCTCCCCTGACCTAGGAATGAAGAACGACCACAACATCTCCTCCTGAAATATCTGCGATAGACAGACAAGGTGGCTGGTGCCAAAAGCTGCAAAAACACATGGTCCCACACAAGTGGAGTCTGACTGTGTTAATATTTTTCGAGACTACAGCCGAGAGCTACAGACTAGAAGGTAGAAATTCAATAGGGTGAAATCAACACTGCATCAAAGAGGCTGGGAATTTGTACATCTATATCCCTCCTGTCTTCAGGTCAGCAGACCAGGTAAACCCTCTAGATTTTTTACTGCTCTGCAGGAGGCTGATGTATTTGTCACTGCAGAAGAGTCTGCAGTAGAAGGGGAAACAGAACTGCAAGACTGTCAACCTGAAACTCATCGGATTGATCACAGTAGGCGCTTTTACACACAGGTTTTTAAAACAGAATCAGTGTTACCTGTGTGGCGCCGTTGTACTCTGATGCGTTCAGGTTCCTTTCTACCCACTGCGAGTATTCCGGCAACCCGGTCTCCATTTGTTTCAGCTCCCCCTGAGTTTGCTGCTCTACAAATGTTGTTTTCTGCCTTTGTGCGGAATGGCTATTTTGCAGCACGACAAAGCGATTTTACAGCGGTGCAAACCGCAAAAAGCAGAGATTGCGGTTTGGACGAACGTTCGCCTAGGGACCGAAACAGATGCAATTTACACACAAGGGATGTAACGGAATACTGTTTCCATAACAGTTATTCCATTACATAAACCTGTGTGTAAAAGCGCCTAGTGAGTAGCTGTGAGTTAGAGCCTCGGGGGAAGGGATGCTGGTGTTTTGTATCACATTGATTCATCTGGTGTATGGGTAGGTGTGAATAGATGCAGAATGTACCTACTCCCATGCACAGTGAATGTATAGACCTTCATATTCCATAAATTATAATTTTCCTTTTTATAGGGTCCCAGGCTTTGAACTCCTGTCTGGCCTTAAGGCCGAACAACAAGGTACTGATTTTTTGTTTGCTCACAGCCCAATTTTTATGTCTAATGGTTCTGTTTCTATGCAACTGACTAAATAGTCAATGCTTGGCCACACTTGCAGGAACAAAACCACTTGCCAAACTTGTAATCCGTATTGTGCTGCGAGCCACGCTTCTCAAAGGCAGTTCCAACGCAGCAAGAGTTAAGCTTTGATTATTACTTCATGGTAGGTGGGGGCCTTGTCTCAGGTAGACGATTTCATTGTCCCTCACCACCTCCCCCACCACAAGGACTTATCAATTTTTGTCCATGGGTTTCAGTTGGGGAAGGTCCATCAAGTACCCAAAATCACCAATATACTGTTTTACTGCACCGTAGTACAACTGTTTTAGACAACTGCTCTGACCTTAGCAACTTCTTAACATCGAGCCACTACTGGTCCAAAATCACAGCTAGAAAGCTAAAAATGCATAATTCTGCCTTCTTCTGTATTTCTCTTTTATAATCCTCCCTTAGGAGATATGTTTGAATATGTATTAACCTGTGTTGCATGATTTCACCCTGCACATGCAAAACACTAACTTGGGATCTGACCTACTCGCTGCAATGTTAGCACATAAAACTAATTTAAAATTAGTAGTGCAGTACATGGAAATTATAACTAAGTTTGAACTGTGGCAAAGCTCATTGGCAAAGGGTTTCTTCATCTTCTTACCAGCTCAACTAAAATTTACACTGTGTACAGAAAGGGCTTATATAAAGTCCTGGTATACACTATTATTGTGGCAACCTCTCACTTAATGGTACCACAAAGACAGTTGGGTTCAACTGTTGTCCTCTTATATATACAAATGATAGGGTTCAGAGAACCCAGGCTTATCTTGTTTTTGAGTGTCCCGATATTGGGCTCTTCCCTGACTTTATTAGAAAATATTTCAATGCGGTTTAAAGCTATGCCTCTGCCCCCATGGTGGGGTTGGAAGATCTTTTATAGGCATTGTATATAACTGATCCTTTGACCAGTTTGGATGGTCACTTTTATTTTGGTGCCCCACTAACTAAATGAAGTTACAAAAATCTGCCACAGATGTTTAATGGGGAAGTTGGCATGGGCAAAGCCGTGCCCGGCTTGGGTCAGGGGGTGTAAAGTAAGAGTTTTTTTGTTCATTGTATGCTTTGTTTTTGTTATGTGTTGTGGGTTATACAGGAGGGGGAAGGGGAAAATGTACAATGTTTCAAAAGTTAAAAAGGTTACAAAATGTGGAGGATTATGGTACAGACACAATGACAGCAGAAATTTGCAATAGTACTGCTAAACAAGATATAGGAGAGCACAAGACTTATGAATTTCACTGAGAATTTAATGTACTATTTGACTATGACTGACAAAATTAACATATTAACCTAGAATGTGAATGGGTTAAAAAGTGTGGTTAAATGCAAGAGGATACAGACCAGGGTTCTGAAGTTAAAAGAGGATATATTATTAATACAGGAAACCCAGATGACTGAGAGTGAAATGTGCAAAACTAGCAAAATCGTGGGGGGGGGGGGCATGGTATGGCTCTTGCTTTAATGCTGAGGCCAGGGGTACTGCGGTGTGGGTCAGGCAACACTTTCCAGAAGAAGTTATTATTGTAAAAAGTGACCCAATGAGATGGTACACCCAAGCCCACATTAAAATGCGTGATGGCTTGGCCTTTTCGGTGGGCTCAGTGTATGGGTCCAATATTGATGACCCCTCTTTTTACCCCAAGTTATAATTGGACATGGTGGGACTACCGGGGCCGTGGGTGCTGGGGGTAGATTTTAACTGTGTTCTAAACACAACCCTAGATAGATCAAATCCCACCCCAGTACTGGGAACCAGATGCGCCAAGGCACTAGAACTTTTGATAAGCACATATTCGCTGACTGTTGGAGACATAGGAACCCCTTGTTCCGAGTCTATAGTTTCTTCTCACATGCTCACACCTCATATAGCTAAATTGACCGGTTATTGATGACTTCATCACTGTTGGATGCCATTATGGACGTTCAGTATGAGCCTATTATAATATCATATTGTGCCCCACTACGTCTCCACCTATCTGGGGGGAAGGGGCACAACCACCAAAAGCCTGGCATTTAGATCCTGTGCTTTTGAAGCAACATGACAGATGGCTATCCATAGAGGAGTTGCAGAATATTTAACACACAACAAAATGGGTGATACCTCTAACTCTGTACGGTGGGACACCCGCAAAGCAGTCATCAGAGGGTTGACGATTGCCTTTGCTAATCGCCAGTGAAAAACACAACTGGCTGAACAAAAATCATTTTTATGTGATTAAAATAAAATGTTGAGTCCGGAATCTAGAAGGGATTACAGTGAGGATGCAAACAGCAACTTTTCTTTTTTTGTGGGGGCTTTGCTCCCTGCATGCCTCCAACTTAAATAACCAGCACTGAGGTCCTAGCACCTCAGGGTGGGGGTGATACTTATGTCGCCACTTGGCTCTCACTGTAATCTCCTCGCCCTTTTTTCCTTTCACCATTCCGGAGTCACCCACATTACGGGCTACCCAAAAATCACTTGATGCCAAAATTGCTGTAGTGGAAAAAGACCACATAAAACCTCAGGCAGCTTTACTGTAGACTACAAAAACTAATGGCACAACAGTAGCTACAGTCAAATAGTCATCTCCTCCCACACAACAGGGAAGTATAGTGACAGGATGTGGGGGAGATGTAACAGTTTAAAGCGAGAAGGGCCGGACATGCAGGTCAGAACAGATGGTGGACACCGCATACATCCTAAAGAGATAGAAATATTTTGTCAGTTTTATTCAGACTTATACACACACTGGAGGCTTGCCCATCCCAGCAACAATTTGAGAACTTTTTCTCCAAAGCCCCAATTCAACCGATGGATAGTGTTACAGAGTCTATATGAAATAACCCTATAAAGAAGTCAAAAATCAAATGTGCCATACATTCTCTTAGATGAGGCAAGACTCCAAGGCCTGATGGGCTCTCTATAGATTTTTAGAAAACATTTATTACAGAGTTGATGGAACCTCCTTCCCATATGATTTATGAAAGCCTTGACACTGGTGCTTTGCCCCCCTCTATGCAGTCTGCCACAGTCACTGTACTTCTAAAGCCAGGTAAGGACCCCTTGAAATGTGCCTCATCCCGCCCAGTCTCCCTTTTATGGCTGATTACAAGATTATAGCAAAAATACTGGCATCCCGACTACAGCCTGTGCTGCAACAAGTAATTCACAGTGACCAATCAGGATTTATTAAGGGCAGACAGGGAAAATCTATGTTAGGTGAGCCTTATGTATTATACACAGGTGGTCCAGAATGGCAGCAGAACATGAAGCAGCAGTCCTTACCCTGGATGCTGAAAAGGCTTTTGACCATGTAGCTTGGGGGTACATGTTTGAGACAGTAGGCCGATATCAATTGAGCAAGAAGTTCGTAAAATGGGTGGGTTTCCTCTATCATGCTCCTAATGCTCAAATTTTAATAAATGGAGATTTGACATCAACCTTCCCCCTTACCCATGGTACCCGATTGGGGTGTCCACTATCCTCCCCCCTCCTATATGTACTTGCCCTTGGGGAGAGGACATCAGGGTGAGCACAAAGTAGCATTCTTTACTGATTATATCCTTTTATTTCTTCAGAACCTATTGTCTGGTATCCCTGCAGTGCATGCTTTACTTAAGGAGTAATGTCTCATTTCTGGTCATAGGATGAACTGGATGAAAAGTGACGGGGGAAAAAGCACAGAGAATTCCTTACAGTACCCCATGAACTTCCAAGTGGGAAATGTTGTCAGATACCTGGGTTTCTATCTTATCTGCTCACCAGCAGCCCTTTATATGAATAATTGTAAGCCATTACTAAATACATTGAAATTAGACTATGCTACATGGCATAATTTACCCCTTTCTGTAATGGGACGAATCAATGTGGTTAAAATGTGCATATTACCTAAATGCTTGTGTATGCTCCCAAATCTTGCCATCCATGTTCCGTCAGCGTTCTTTAAATCTGTTTAGTCCTTGTTTCATGGGTTTGTATGGAATATCAAGTCGGCAACAATTAAAAGAGCTACTTCACAGCTATTGCTGGATCAAGGTGGATGTGCCTTACCCCACATTAAATTCTACTACTGGGCAACACAGCTAGCTTTTTCTGCCTCCTTCCTATAATTCGCACTCCCTCTCATGGCTTTCTCTGGAAAAGGAAGACCTGGGAGTAATGCTACAAAAAGGTTTATTATCCCCCACATTACTGGGTAAACCTAGGTCTCAGATTCTAACCCCTTTACATCTAACTTTTTAAGAATCTGGCTCAAAGCTCACCAGCAAATACAACATCCAAAGGGTATATTCCCTTATGCTACTTTGATTAGCAGTTGTAAAACTCAAAAGAACTACAACATTTTCATACATCAAACATTGCTATGATGGTCTGTTTGGGTGTTCAAGCAGTATGGTGTCTCTATGACCATGTTCAATTGTGTAGTTTCCAGGAACTGCGGGCTAAGTAAGACCTCCCCAAGGGGGATTTCTTTTTCCTGCAGGTCAGGCACTGACTTGCTACCCCCCCCCCCATGGACGATTACTACATGAGTCAGATCTGAAAAGGCTACTCAATCATACCCCCCCCCCCAGTTGTAAAATTATCACTGCCTTCTATTAAAACATTTCTATCACAGGCTTCACCACCAATGAAGGATGTAAATTCAAAATGGGGAAATGACCTAGGAATTCAAATCACTGACTGTCTGTGGAAAAAGGCCTTGAACCACTATAAGCAAGGGGCCTGATCCAATTGCCTTCACCAGATTCAATTATTTTTTATGCATCGTGCATACCTAACCCCCTATAGACTGAACAAATGTGACCCAAACAAATCACAGATGTGTCCCAAGTGTGGAATTGAGATAGGCAACTTCATACATATTTCCCTATCATGTAATCATGTTTCCAGGTTCTGGGCAGAGGTTCATAGAATTATGAAGATTGTTTTTAAACATCCTTTGTCAAGTTCACCTTTGGAGTTGTTGCTGGGTGCTTGTATCAACACCAAGTTGCCTTTACAGCTAAGAAGACTATGGGACTTGGCCCTTCTTGATGCAAAGAAGCAAATAGCTCAGAACTGGCTAGGCCAAAGCCCACCAACTATAGCTCAATGGAGCACTATAAAATGGGTATAAAAAATCCAGAAACCTGATTGGCTAAGGAGCTTGGAACCCAGTGCTGATATCCCAGCACTACCGCACTGGAATTAGATCCAGCAGCCTCTCCACAATAAAATCAATACCACCTCACAACCCTGACTGCCATCACAAGTGTAATATGTAATCCAGTATGTGTGTATCCTAGTAGCCAGTTTTATTGTATACACTGTAAATAATTACAATACTATATATAGAATGTATTATTGATGCCTGTAATGTTACCTCCTAGTTATAAATAAAGCTTACAAAAAAAAAAAACACCAGGGACTCTTTAAAGCCCTGTTACACTGCCAGCAGACATTTGGCATAGACAAATGCTTGTTTCTGACAGCAGGTCTCAGTGCACTTCTTTCCTTGTTGTTCTTCCTGTGGTGTTCAGAACCACAGATAAATTGGTGACCCTTGTGAGTACTCCAGTGCATGTGTACTGCGCATCCATGGTACTACCCCTGCCTTATGGGCTCAGATAAGGCTGAAGGGCCTGGGTTGTTAACTCCTGCTGGGGTCTGAGATCTGAAGATTAAAGGGGAACCTTTGTGTACTAAGAAAGTTTACAATATTATTGTCAAGGGAAATCTGTCCCTAATAAGCTATTAGCCAAACCTGCAACTCTTGTGGGACCAGAAACATAGCACATTTAGTTATCCCTTCCTTTACAGCTGCAGGCATCTATTTATTTCATCCCTAGCACAGGAAATGGCATCAGAGAAGGGGAATAAAGAGGTAAAATACAGTGCTGCCAGTAATTTCTAATAAGGCTTTCCTGATCCCCAAGACTCTCAGTGTCATTTTTAATAACTTGTGCTGATGGTATTTTCAGATATGAGCAGTCCTGTAAACTTGCAGATTTATAAAGCACTGTTTCCTAAATACATTTTGCACCTCTGCTTCTCAACTGTCCCTGATTACAAGGATTACAAGAGACATCTTTCATTTAACCCCTCAAAATTGCTCTGTCCCTCGTGAAAAATGTACTGTCCACAGAGAATGTGCTGCAAATTCAGGCTTTAAAGTATAAATTCATAATATTCTAAGATATTAAATAAAAAATAAAAAAAAACTCTGCACAAGTAAACACAATGGTTTCCATAGGGTTCTGACCGTTTATAACCATGTTTGAGGATGTGTCCCTCATTATATGGGTCAGTGTCCCTTGTTGTCCCTCATTTTGAATGTGGCGTGTCCCTCATTTCAGTGACAAAAGGTTGAGAGGTATTTTTTTGCACCATTTTGAGAAATGTTTCATACAGTATTTCCAGTGCCACCAGTTTCCAAAATATTTGGGTCGGATTGCACTGCATAAGGTTTTATAACATGCCAGTTTAGTGAACAGCTTTGTGTCTGTAAGGTTTGCAAGCTTTCTTTCTGCAAGTACTGTTCTAAATTATTTTTGTGGCAGTGCTGTGTTGCATATTTATCTGCAGTGATGCCATTTTGTATCATTCATTTTTGCTGGCATCATGTTATGTATTGTGAGGCAGTGTGGTCTAGCGGTTAGATTACTGGCTTGAGTACTGGGAGATCACAGGTTCAAACCTCAACAGTACCCAAACTGCAATTTCTATGTGCCCGTGGGCAAATCACATAACCTCTCAGTACTCCAGTCAATACAGCTGTTGAAAAGGGTAGATACAGGACCCCACAGAAAATGGATTGTATCTTAATCGGGCAAGCCTGGTTAAGTAAGTTGCAAAATACAGTAACTTTTTTGTGATGAAGTGTGATAGGATCGAGTGAGTGAGTGAGTGAGTGAGTTAGTTTAAAAGTTTCACCAGGAAAGACATACTGAGCTGGTATCAGCCCATTTTCAGATACGTCCTGGGGGAGGGGTAAATGAGGAGAAGAGAACATATACAAGTACAATGCATTAAATAGTGCAATAAAACTGGAACAGAAACATAGAAACATAGAAGCTAACGGCAGATAAGGACCGCAAGGCCCATCCGGTCTGTCCATTTTTATTACCTTATAAATGTGCCATAGGCCTGTACTCTGTCAATGGCCTATCTGTTCATACTCATCTTTATTGATCCCTTATGCCTGTCCCATGCCTGTTTGAAGCCCTGCACTGCATTCATATCCACCACTTCCTGAGGTAGGTCATTCCATGCATCCACCACCCTTTCTGTAAAAAAGAACTTCCTCACATTCCCCCTTAATCAGCCTCCCTCTAATCTCATGCTGTGTCCTCTTGTCCTGCTATTTTTCTTATATTGAAACATTTTAGATTCTTTTACCTTGTTAATGCCCTTAAGATGTTTGAATGTTTCGATCATATCACCTCTCTCCCTCCTTTGCTCTAGGGTATGCATATTGAGCTCCGTTAATCTGTCCACATATGTTTTCTGATGCAGTCCTTGCACCATTTTGGTTGCCCTTCTCTGGACTGCCTCCATTTTGTTAATGTCCTTGTGCAGGTGTGGCCTCCAGTACTGCACGCAGTACTCCATATGGGGCCTAACCAGTGTCTTGTAAAGAGGGATTACTACCTCCCTCATACGACTTGTGATACCCCTACTAATACACCCCAACATCCCTGTAGCCTTACATACTGCTTTAGTGGTCTGCTTGGATGATCTCAGGTCACCTGTGATGATGATGTCTAAGTCTCTTTCTTCCCTTGTGATTGCCAGCAACTCTCCTCCCGACCTATAGGTAGCTTCAGGTTTTTTTTTCCCCTATGTGCATAATCTTGCACTTCTTTGCATTAAACCCCAGTTGCCACTCTTCTGACCATTTTGCCAGTTTATCCAGATCTCTTCTCATTCTGCCCACACCATCTGGATCATCTACTCTGTTACAGATCTTGGTGTCATCTGCAAACAGACAAACCTTACCCTCCAGTCCATCTGCAATGTCACTGATGAAGATATTGAAGAAGACGGGCCCCAGGACTGATCCCTGAGGTACAGTCTATGAACACTTATGAATAAATTGTCAAACAATGAATTACCATGAAGTAAAATTGTAGAATGGGCAAAAGAACACAAACAACAATAAAAAGAATAGGGAGAAAAACTGAAACAAGGAGAGAGAAAGTGCTAGTGTCAGTGTTGGTGTAAGGCAAATAAAAAGGAATCCGCCCCACTATCAGAAGCAGCTGCAGAAGGGAATAGAGAAATCACAGAAGATTTCAAGTGGAAAAGAAAGGAGCTGAATGAATAGAAGGGGAAGAGAA
Organism: Neoceratodus forsteri; assembly: GCA_016271365.2. Classification (NCBI taxonomy): domain Eukaryota; kingdom Metazoa; phylum Chordata; order Ceratodontiformes; family Ceratodontidae; genus Neoceratodus; species Neoceratodus forsteri. Next base: position 659,901,848 of record CM057458.1, read on the forward strand.
TACATAGTTTAGGGAAATGTAATGAGAAGGCAGTGTGACCAGCAGTAGATTTCACTTGAGGGAGAGCAACATAGCGAGAGCAAGCATTGTGAAGGGAGTAAGAGGAAGAAGAGGGGAGAGAGAGAAGAGAAGCAAGATAAGAGGGGAGAGAGCTGAACCAATATTAGGAGATCAAGGAATCACAGTGGGAGAGGCACCTAGCTTCAAGAGAGGGGGGGAGAAGGGAAGAGTATAGAGTACAATGGTGTGTGTGCATAGGGATTTATCAAGGGCAAAGAGACAGAGGGCTTAAAAGAGAAGATCCAGTCTAGCTATTGTGGACTTAGGAGCAGCACTATAAACAATGTCTCCATGGACAAAAAATGGGAAGAATCATCTTAGGATTTCTCCGTGAGTAGGAAGTGGTATACTTTGCTTATTTCTGTACAGCGCACCATGCTTGGGGTGATGCTTCTTGTCGATAGCATCCACAAGAACAGAAAAATCAAGGTGGCAATTCAGCCAGACCCCGAGGTACTTAAAAAATGAAACATCTTCAGTAGCTGCACCATCAAGAGTATGATAGGAGGTAAGGGGAGACTCTTGCAAGCCTCTGCCTGGTGCCAAACATCATTGAGACTGTTTTCTTAGCATTGAGGGATAACTGATTTTCACGAAACCAGAGCTGGATGTTGTTTAAGCCCAGCTGGAGTTGGTTCTAGAGCTCAAGGTGAGAGGAACCAGAGCAAAAGAGTACTGTAATCATCTGCAAGCACATGAATGGACACAGAGGAGCAGACCTTTGTGGATGTCATTTAGAAAAATGGAGAAAAGAATTGGGCCTTGGACTGGCCCATGGGGTACGCCTAAGCTAATAGGGAGTGTAGGGAAAAGGGAGTCTTCACTACAGATGGTTTGTGACCCGCCATCAAGGTAAGAGTGAAGCCATTCAACTGAGGAAGCTGAAAGTTCATCTACCTTAAGCTTGTCTAGGAGAGTAGGATAGGCTACAATGTCGAAAGCTTTGGCTAAACTGACAAAAACTGCAATCTCTGGCTGATATAAACATTTCTTATAGAGCTAAAAGCAGAAACACATCTCATCAACATTATCAGTCCTATCAGGGAGATCTCCTGCAAACAGAGGGAACCAGCATAGTAGATATCTCACAGACAGAACAGGTAAACTAAAAATAAAAGTCTTCTATTGTTATTCCCTTGTCACTGGAGATGTGAATTTTGGGATAATCTGTAAGGTAGGTGGACCAATTGCTATGCTGATGAGGAACTACCAGCCACCTAATAATTTAATGATTGCACCTGGGAGGGCCAGGAACTAAAAAGGTCATGTCTCAGGCAGAAGAGGACTGCTGTAGATTTCATGTTGGAAAGAGAGTCTGAAAGAGTCTGTGAGAGAAAAAGCTGAAACAAAACGTGTTGGTTCAATTAATTTGATTGAAGAAAGCTTATTTCTTTTATCTTGAAATAACAGTGTTCAAATGAAGGGTTTCAATTTTGAACCTTGAAAAAGGTCCTCAATTGACTGTTCTCAGAATTGCTTATACCAGCCAGGGATTCAGAATTAATCATAGTGGGTGATCTTTTAAGGGGTGACCACCACCTCCAAGTCCCTAAAAGATCTTTTAACACTTTTGGACTTAGTCAACTTATTATGGAAGCTACTCATTCAAATGTCAAAAACCTGGGACGCAGTACCATGCTGGACTTAATACTTGTGAGCAAGCCTCACCTTTATGCCCATTCTGGAGTTTTCTTTAATGATCTCAGTGATCAATGCCTTATCGCCTGTGTCTAATCACTCCCTAAAATCTCCTTGCCTCCCGGGTTTGTCTACAAAAGAAGCCATAGGAACTTTGTTGCCACTGCCTTTCTTTCTGATCTACAGAATGCAAACTGGCAAAACTTCTACTTGGCTGCCGAAGTCGAGGAAGCCTACATACTGTTCCACAACATCCTGCTTGACACCATCAACAAGCATGCGCCTCTTATTAAAACCCATATAAAAAAGAGGACATGCCCATGGTTCACCCCCTGAGTTGAAGGAAATCTTACCAAGTAGAGATGCCTTGTGGAAAAAAGCAAGAAAAACTAAGACCCCAGGGGACTGCGCTGCTTTCAGAGCTGCCAGAAATCTGTGACCAAATTAATTGGAACCAAAAAGGACATCTACTTCCAATCTCAGTTAGAAACCTCTTCCAAATCCCCCCAAAATTTTGGAGAACTCTCAAGGAACTGGAAGGTTACAACCCAACAAACTCACTTCCATCAAAAATTTGCTCAGAGAGGGTTGCAACTACTGAAAAACGCAACATCCTTGAGATGCACAATAATCATTTTGCAGCAGCAGGGATGGCATTTGACTTGTCACCAGCTAGCATCCTCCGGGATCAAACTCAGAACTTGAAGCTGCCTTGCTGTATCCCTACACCCTGTTGCCCCTTCAGCCACGTTTTCCTTTGGACAGGTGTCACTAAAGGATGTGGAAGACCTCATCCTGGAATTGGATGTGAGGAAAAGTGCAGGAGTGTATCTTACAGAACCTTACTACCTAAACTCAGCTATCATGTACTATCTCCTCCTATCACCCATCCATTAAACCTATCCCTATCCCAGGGTGCCCTACCATCCAACTGGAAGATGGTGCATGTCATACCCTTGTTCAAATCTGGTAGCAGAAGCGACTTAAATAATTATCGCCCTATTTCACTACTTCCCATACTATCCAAACTACTGGAAAAAGTGATTAGTGCTCAGATTAGAAATTTCCTAGAATCAAACAATCTCCTTAATCCAATCCAATCTGGGTTCAGGCCTAAACACAGCACTATCTCAGCACTAGCCAAAGACTCGAATGACTGGTTAACATCCCTGAATGCGAAAATGCATGTCTGTGTTCTGTTTCTTGACCTGAGCCAAGCGTTCAACACAGTTGATCATGGTCTGCTCCTTATTACTCTTGGGAACCTTGGTTTTGACAGATCTGCACTGTTCTGGTTCACAAGCTATCTCAGGAATCGACAGCAGTGCATGTAGGCTCCACCTCTGATGCCCAGGTCTCTCTCCCAGGCTACTCCCTCCACCGGCTGGACCGAATCGGTACGAGGGGTGGTGGTTGTGCCATCTATGTTAAAGACCCGCTCCTTGGTCTAGCCCTTCCTCCCCCCATCCTTGATTACAGTGCCCAGGCCCTAACTCTAAAGTTGTCACCTGACCCCTCCAGGGCTCCGATCTTCCTGACTACTGCCACATACACTGCCAAAAATCAAGCTCAGGCACTGGGCCCCCTAATTGACTACATTACCTCCCAACCTAACCCCTCTGACCAAATCCTGGTAGGTGATCTGAATATCAATGGGCTATCTCCCAAGGCGTCCACCTCCCGTGAGGCATTCTCTGCCATTGATCTGACACAACTAGTCTCACAACCTACCAGATTAATCCTAGTACAGGCACTGGCACTCTTCTGGATGTGGTTCTTACCAACAGGCCCAGCCGCATCCGCAACGTTCAAATCCTCCCAGACTGCCTTAGTGACCACTCCCCAGTTCTTTTCTTCTGGGCAACCTCCCTGCCCAAGCCCCCTGTTCACACCACCCACCGTCGTCGGCTTAGACCTGGTGGGCTAAAAGACTTAAAACACTATCTAGCTGGCACTGATTGGTCCCCGCTACTGAACACCCCTGATATTGACAAGGCACTTGCCTTCTTTGTCCACACCTTTAACCTTGCCTGTGCAGCGCCGCACCCCTAACCCCAGATCTAAAGTAAGGCACACCCCCCTGATTACCCCCTGCCTTACTTGCGCTTCTCAAACAGCAGGACAACTTGTGCACATTATTGAAAACTGGCGCCCAGCTGACAGATTGGCCTCACGCAGCTGCCCGAATAAGTGTATTTGGGCTGTACGCAAAGCAAAGGCAGATTATTACCATATGCTTCTCTTACCTCTCCTGGGTAACCCTAGGTCCTTCTGGGACAATATCAAGCAGCTAAATAGTGGAGCATGCTCACCCCCCCATCGCTTCTCAACATTAATGGGACTACCTCCACTGACCCTGCCCTCATTGCAACGCACCTCAACAACTCCTTCACTGACCTTAGTGCAGTGCTCCCATGCAACTTCTTCGATCCTCTTCCCTCCATGTCTGCCCCTCCCATCTCCCGCCCCCCTTTCCACCTTCACACTGTCACCACCCATGAGGTTAGGGCCTACTTACTAAAAGCCATAAAGTGCAACTCTATTGGTAATGACTCCCTTGATCCCTGTCTCCTCCGTCAGGTCCTGGATCAGGTCATCTCGCCCATTACTTGCCTCTTTAATAAGTCCCTCTGCCTGGGGCAATTCCCCACTGTCTGGAGGGTCGCCACTGTTACCCGTATTCACAGAGGTGGTGATAGGACGCTCCCAGGCAACTACCAGCCTATCTCCATCCTCTCTCCCCCTCTCTAAAGCCTTGGAGAAAATTGTTGCCAGCCAAATCTCATATTACCTCACGAAATATGATGTCATCTGTCCTGAACAGCATAGATTCAGAGTTGGTCATAGCACCAATACTGCTCTCCTGGAGTTTGCTAACTTCCTTCATAACTCACTTGATGCTGGCTCCCTCGCTGGTGCGGTATTTATAGAAACATAGAAACATAGACTTTGACGGCAGATAAGGACCGCTAGGCCCATCTAGTCTGCCCATTTCCCTACCTACAGGATAGGCCACAGATCCTGTTAACCAACAGCCTATATCTTCCTGCCCCCCACAAGAATTGCCTTATGTCTGTCCCATGCATTCTTGAATTCTCCCACAGTTTTAGACCCCACAACTTCCTCAGGAAGGCTGTTCCATGCATCCACTACCTCTCTCTGTGAAATAATACTTCATCCCATTGCCCTGAACCGCCCTTCTTCTATCTTTAAATTGTGTGCCCTTGTTCTTGCAAGTCTCTTTTTCTGAAAGATGCTACCCTCTTGGACTTTGTTGATTCCCTTGAGGTACTTCAAAGTTTCTATCATGTCCCCTCCTCTCCTTCTTTCCTCAAGGGCATACATATTAAGCTCTTTAGTCTCTCCTCATTCGGCTTCTCTTGCAGACCCTGCACCATTTTAGTTGCCCTCTCTGGACTGCCTCCAACCTGTCTATGTCCTTGCAGAGATGGGGTCTCCAGAACTGGACGCCGTACACCAGATGGGGTCTCACCAACTGTCTGTCTAGAGGGATAACAACTTCCTGTTTTCTGCTGGTGATGCCTCTCCCTATACATCCCAGTATCCCCCAGCCCTCCCTATTGCCTTCTCACATTGCTTGATAACCTTAAGGTCATCTGATGATTACCCCCAGGTCCCTTTCCTGTTTTGTTGTTGTTACTACCTCCCCACCATTGTGTATTCTTCCCCTGGGTTCTTGTTTCCCAGGTACATTATTTTTTTTTGCATTGAATCCTAGCTGCCATATGTCTGACCATTCCTCCAACCTTGCCAAGTCCCTTTTCATCCTTTCCACGCCTCCTTGTGTATCAACCCTGTTGCAGATCTTTGTGTCATCTGCAAAGGCATACTTTCCTTCAGTCCCTCTGCAATGTCACTGTAGAGACATTAAAAGGACTGGACCCATCTGAACCCTGCAGTGCCCACTAGTAACGCCCTTTCTTCAAGTGGACTCCATTTACAATTCCCTTCTGTGTCCTGTTGTCCAGCCAATGTTTTACCCAGGCTACCACCCTGGGACCCACTCCCAGGCTGGTTAATTTGACTAATAATCTTCTGTGTGGGACTGTGTCAAATGCCTTGCTAAAGTCTAGGTAGGCCATGTCCACAGCCCCTCCCTGGTCTACTACTTTGGTCACCCAGTCAAAGAAATCTATTAGATTCATCTGACATGACCTTCCGCTGTGAACCCATGCTGCCTTGGATCCTGTGCTCCATTGACCTCTAGGTACTCAACTATTCTTTCCTTCAAAGTGACTCCATCACTTTCCCTACCACAGAGGTCAGACTGACAGGTCTGTAGTTTCCTGCCTCTGTCTTGGTCTCACTTTTGTGAAGGGAATCACATCCGCCTTCCTCCAGTCCTCGGGTACCACACACATCCTCCATAATTTATTAAACAGAGTAGCCAGTGGTTTCATAGTTCCTTCCTTAATTCTTTTTAGAATTCTGGGTGAATTCCATCAGGACCCATTGCTTTGTCCACCTTCAGTTTTAGGCGTTCTTGCAGACCCTCTTCTTCTGAAAGGACTGGGATCGACCCCTATCAAGAGTGCTTCTGTTAATTGGATTAGGCACTTCCCCTCCTCTTTTGTGAATACTGAGCAGAAATATTCGTTCAGTATTCCTGCTTTTCACTGTCCCTCTGCACCCACCGTTCATTCTATTCAGCCTCAATATCCCTCCTTTGTCTTTCGCTCGCTGATGTACCTATAAAGGTTTTATCCCCTTCTTAACAGGTTGGCTTTATCTTTCCTGAGTTTGGGCCTTTGCTATTCTGACTTCCCTCCTGCTTCTTTCTGCCTTAACTGGTACAGCTCTCTGTCCTGCTCCTTCTGTGTTTCCTATACTTCCGGATGCTATCTTTTCTTCCTGACTTTCACAGCCACTCTCTTGAGAACCGTAGTGGCTTTTTCTTTCATTTTGATTTGTTTATTTGCTTCACACAAAGGCTTGTTGCCTCTGTGATGGCAGTTTGATAATTCCCCATTGTTGCTCCACACCTCCTTCTAGCCTGTTTGCTAGTGCTTTTCTGAGGCACTCTCCCATCTTGCCAAAGTCAGCCTCCTAAAGTCCAGTACCCTCACTTTTGTATGGCTTGACTCTGTAGCTGAGTTTAATGTGAACCACACTGTTTGATGGTCACTTGTCCCCAGATGGCAACCCACTTCTAGATCTGAGATCCTCACTGCCCCGTTTGAGGTCAGAGGTCTAAGATTGCTCCCTCACGAGTGGGTTCGAAACTAGCTGTCTAATGCCTGCCACCTGTAGGGCATCAAGAATGGCCCTGCTCTTGGATGTGGCTGCAGCAAATGTGCTCCAGTTAACATCTGGCATATTCAGGTCTCCCATCAACAGTATCTCCCCTTTCTCTGCCATTCTAAGAATGCCTTCCTTCATATCCTTGTCCATTCCTTCCCCCTGACATGGGAGTCTGTACACAACCCCTGTGCAGATTGTGGTGCCCTTTCCAGTCTCCAAGGTGACCCACAGTGCCTCCTCTCCTCCCTGTTTACTCTTTTGTTCAGTTGCTTTTTATCCTTCCTTTACATGAGAGCTACTCCTCCCCTCTTCTCCCTGCCTGTCTCTCCTGTAGGTTATGTACCCTGGTATGTTAACATCCCAGTCATGGTTCTCTGTGTACCATGTTTCTGTGACTGCTACGATATCCAGGCATCCCTCTTCCATTAAGGCCACTAGCTCAGGGAGCTTGTTGCCCAGACTACGGGCATTGGTACTCATTACCCTCCATTTCCTGATGGCCTTACCCCTTTTGCCCCATCCCTGTCCTTCTTGCCTTTGTCACTTTCTCCATTTACCCCTGCCCTTCTCCCTATCGACACCTCCATGTTGGTGTTTGCCACACTTACTACCGTGATTGTTTGGGGGGGGGCTAGGATTTTCCTGCTCCTTTCCAGTGCCTCCCCCCTTGGCTAGTTTAAAAGCTTGCCAATGAAGCATTTAAACCTATCACCTAGGATCCTGGTTCCCCTCCCGGACAGATGCAGCCCATCATGCCAGTATAGGCTTGCATCACTCCAGGTGGACCCCCAGTCCCCAATGAAGCCAAATCCCTGAGCTCCACACCAGTTTTTCAACCACTGATTGAATCCCATGGCAGAACACCCTAGCCTCTCCTATGCCATAGATGGGTAGCACCTCCGAGAGGTTACCGTCGTGCTACTTGACTAAGGCCCCTCCCCAATTCCACAAACTCTTCCTGCACTTCTCTAATCCCTTTCTTAGCCAGGTCATTTGTCCCTAGGTGGACAATGACATCCAGCTCCCTCCCCTGTGCAGCTGCTCCAGCAATCCTGAGGATTCGCTCCCTGTCCCTCCAAGCCATGGCGCCAGGCAGGCACCTTACCTCCCTCTCCCCTTCCTTGCCCAGTTCTACCTTCCTAACAATGGAGTCCCCCACCAGGAGTTGTTTCCTTCCCCTGCAGGGTCCCCTGCCACCCTCCTGTGGGTCTCCTTTGTGGAGGTTCCCAGCATCCTCCTTGGTCTCCACTGTAGGTGCCTCCATAGAGGAACCACACTTTGCCGGAATGGCATAGGTATTGTGGAGAGGTACAACTGGAGGGATGTGCCTCTGTTCCACCACCCTCACCCTCCCTGAGCCCATCAAACCTATCAAAAGCCTTTGATACCATCTCACACCCTCTACTGTTAGCTACCCTTGACAGTGTGGGCTTTGCCTCTGGTCCAGTCTACTGGCTTGCCAGCTACTTGACCAACCGCTCTCAATGTGTGCGGATTGGTGGCACTCTTTCCAGTACCTGCCCAATCCGCTCAGGAGTTCCCCAGGGCTCCATACCCGGGCCCTTACTCTTCTCTCTCTTTCTCAATTCCCTGCTCAATGCATGCATAGAAATATCCTACTATATGCAGATAATGAAGTACTCTTTTGCCTCTGACAGTAACCCCGTCTCACTCAAAACTCCTTCAGCCGCTCAACACGCCAGCTGAAACTGGTTCTCTGGCCACCGCCTTGTCATCAACCTTAAGAAAACTAAATCTATGCTTTTTACACACCCTCAAAATAAGTCCAGCAACTTTTCTCTCTCTGTCCACTCCACCCTGAATCACCCCTTAGACCTTGTGCACTCTTATAAATACCTTGGCATAATCTTTGACTCTGCTCTCTCCTTTCATAACCACATCTCTGCCCTGACCTCTGCCTCCAATGCACGGTTGGGTATCCTCTACCGGCACAAAAAATGTCTCCCCGCAAACTCCCTCTGCTTGGCTGTCACCTCTTCGGTGCTCTCACTAGTTGACTATGGCCTTCCTGTATATGGCGCGGCAGACCAGACAGCCCTCCACAAGGTACGCCTAACACTTAACAAAGCATGTAGACTTATTACCAGTGCCCATAGACTCACCCATACCTGTCATCTTTACTCCATGTCCACCCTACTCAACCTTGATGAGTGCCTCTTGTTCCTAACCTGCCAAGTTACCTATAAAGCCTTCCATGGTCTATCCCTGCCAGGCCTTGCTAACTCTATTCACCAATCCAACCCCACGGTACACACTTGCACCTCCAGCACAGCTGCTCTGGTCATTCCAAGGGCACGGACCACCCAGGGCCAAAGGGCTTTCCCCTATAGAGCCCCCTCCTGATACAATTCCCTCCCTGCTGGCATCACTGACGCCCCCTCACTCGCTAGCTTCAAATACAGCCAAAAAATTCACTTGCTCACTTCACACTCCTGCCACTGCCCCTGACCCCCCCATCCCCACCTCCGTGATGATAAGAAATAAAAAAAAAGGGTGTTATGACACTCATCGCCTGTAACGTGACTGTGCCTATTGTTAAACTGTGTTGCTGATTGTATTGCATTGCCTGCAACTTGCCTGTGCCTTATTGCTGTACTGTATTTCTGATTGTCTCATGTATGTATGTATGTTTTGTCTTCCTTATAGCGCAGTACCTTTTGTAAATGAGCCTCTGGCTCAAAGGTTTTAAACTGATGTTAAAAAAATAAATAAAAAAAGGTGAGAGGACTTCTCCCCTCCTAAATCCCTATTAAGGGATGTACCGCAAGGATCAATCCTAGGACCCTTACTTTTCACCGGCTACATAAGTAATATCGATGTTGGGATCAAATCGACAAACATACATCTCTTTGCCGATGACATAGTTCTTTACTTAGAAAGGACTACCCCGATTTAGTATGCATGGGCTTGCAAACTGACTTCTACATCTTGCAATCCAACCTCCTGTCCTTGAAGTTTCTGCTGAATGAAAAGAAAATTTATTTATTTATTTAGCTTTTGTTGACCGGGTAAGTGCACTAGACAAATCCTGCCTATTTTCAGGCACGACCCGGGGGAGGGGGATACAGATGAATGCCAACTGACCTTGAACCAGGTTAAGCTGTTGGTGGTATTTTAGTGAATGAGAGAAATTTGGCCAGGACACTGGGGAAATTCCCCTACTCTTTTCGATAAGTGCCATGGGATCTTTAACATCCACCTGAACTACCACCAATCCAGGCAGAAGGGACCTCGGTTTAACGTCTCATCTGAAAGACGGCACCTCAGAAATGCAGCACCCCTCTCATGCTGCATTACAGTGTCAGTACTGGGATATTAACCCAAGTGCCAGATGTGGGAACTGAACCCACAGCCCTCTGATCTCCCGGCCTCAGAGGTGAGTGTGCTACCTACTGAGCCACTGACACAGCAATCATATTCTCACCTCCAGCAAGCGCAACTCAATGGAGCTTCAATCGTATGGCCCCACAGATCCTTACATTACTAGGGGAATCCTTGGAGTTTGTGACAAAATTTAAATACTTGGGCTTGTGGCTCGACCAAAAACTGTCCTTCAGTGAGCATGTGGATGAACTAGCTAAGAAACTGAATATGAGATATTGGCTCTTCTTTAGAATAAAGAACCTAGTCATGCAGGTAGCAAAGGGTCAGGCTAGTCTCCTCAATGTTCATATCCCTATTGGACTATGCTGACCTCATTTATGGGCAGTGTTCTCCTTCTACCTTATCCATATTGGATGTACTGTATCACCAGATGCTCAGATTCATCACAGCAGCACCATACCACACTCACCACTGCTCATTATATACCATAATGGGGTGGCCCTCTCTAGGTCTTAGGCGACGCATGAATGCAGTGCTCTGGACATATAGAGCTATCACCAACAAGTTCCCAGAGTATATATCTAATTGCCTGCCTGTATCCCCAGTGAGCAGCCATGCACTGAGGAGTCCCTCCTACAGATCCTTGGTAATCCTAAACATCAGGACATGACTGAGGGCTGCTGTGATATGTCACTCCCTCCCTGAAATCTGGAATAACATTCAAAACTTGATAAAACTGGTATCACCAGTCAGCATGATGCTATTCAAGTCATTGCTCCATCAAAATCTCTCTGAAACATGTAAATGCCAAACTTAAATGCAAACCACCCTGAATTCTAATTTCCTGGTAGTATTACATGGAGGTGCTCCTTCACTCCATAGCTCTTCCATTCCTCCTTCTTTCATCCTTCCTTCAGTTCTTCTAGGCTCCCTCCTCTCATACCCTTCCCTTGGCCTAGATCTTTTTACCCTCCCCAACCCCTTATATCACGCACCCCAAGTCTCTCCCCTACCATTCCCTAAAATACTTCATTCCCTGTCCCTTGATCCATCACTTATCACTGAGCATCCAGTGCATATTGTGGGGAATGCACCTACTTCTGCCTTATACTGACTTGTTATTCTCTCCCTTGCGCCACTTTCATGATTAATTAGATGCCTTAGTTTTTGTTCACTATGCTAACGCATTATTACCTTATTTGTTCTTGCCCAGGTTTTCTGACCTTACATGCACTGTTATTCAATTTTATGCACATATTGTTTGCACCAATGACCACCATACCTGTCCTTCCTGTTATTCCATTTGTGCTATATTATTTTATCTCTATGCTTGTATTCTTGTTTGTTTTAATTGTTCCTGTTGACTGCCCAGGTCCACCTTGTAAATGAGCTTGTCTCAACGGTGTCTTGCCTGGCAAAATGAAGATGATTGATTGATTGATTGACTGTATTATATATCATCACAAAACAGTTATTGTTTTATACAACCTACGTAACCAGACTTGCCCAGCTGAGCTATAACTTCATTTCCTGTTGAGCCATGTATATACACATTTCTACAGTTGAACTGACTGAAGCACTGAGAGGTTTTTAATGCAAACTCTCAAGGTCACAGAGTAACAATTTAGTCCTACTGAGGTTTAAACCTGTGATCACCCAATTCTCAAGCCAGTGCCATAACCACTAGACCACACTGCCTCACATTACACAAAACTATGCCAGCACAACAAATTATACAAAACTGTGTAACTGGGAACAAATATGCAGTATGGCACTGACATAAATATGATTTAACCTAGTACTTGCAGAAAGAAATGTTACAAACCTCACAGGCACAATGCTGCTCACTAAATGGGGAAGACATAAAATATTATGTAAAGCAATCAAATCACAAATGTTTCAGAAACTGGTGGAACTGGAACTGTGAACCATTTTTTAAAATGGTGCAAAATGTATTTCCATGAAACAATGCATTACAAATCTACAAGTTCCCAGGAGTGCTTGTGCCTGAAAATGTCATCAGTACAAGTTATTAAAAATGACACTGAAAGTTGTGGGGATCAGGAAATCTTCATTAGGAATTAAAGGCAGCATTGTATTTTAGGTCTTTATTCTTCTTCTCTGATGTCATTTCACATGCTAGGGATGAAGAAAATGGATGTGTGCAGCTGCAAAGGAAGGGGGAACTAAATATGTCATGTTTCTGGCCCTACAAGAGTTGCAGGTTTGCCAATAGCTAATTTGGAATAAAGTTCTCCTGGCAACACTATTGTCACCTTCCTTTGTACTAAAGTGGTCCCCTTTAAAGTAAACTGTGCAATGCCTTCACCCAGGGAAAGTTACAGTGGGCTACATAACAAGTGCAGCATTGCCCCCCCCCCCCCGGGAAACAATACTATCCCACTATGGCCCACAGGTTTACCCTGCCCAGTACCCACACAGTACAATTCAGGGTCTAACACAAATACAGTAAACACAACAGCAAAATAAAAAAATAAAAATGTTATTGGAGAAACAGGATTAAAGGATCTGGGGAAGAAAGGCTTCAGGTTAAGCAATATCAAATAATAGTAATAATAATATTAATCATTTTAAAATGGGCTTTCAGAATCTTGAAACCTGACTGACTGAGGGTCTACTTTACCAGTGCTCTTATCTCAGCACAACAGCACTGGATAAAGATCCAGCAGCCTCTTTACACTAAAATAAATGTTACACACATTCCCGATTGCCATCACAAATGTGGCTGTCACCTTTATTCACTAAAAACGTTCGGCTAGCCCTAAACATAAAACTTCCTTAAATTTACAAAATAATAATGAAATGTTATTTGCCCTCATAATTCTTTCTTACACACATACATACATACATACACAAATAAAAAAAAGAGTACTACAGTAGTTAAAAAATCTACCTTCCTATCCTTACCTGTTTACCAGGGAAATCTCTGCTGTTTAAGCTACTACAGATGAAACAAAAGTCATGGTGTAATCTGATGCCTTCTGTTGTATGATTGTGGAGGTGAACATTCTGCCAGTAGAACTGAGCAGAAATTTGAATTCTTGTATTCCATCCATAGTAAACACTCCACCTCTTGACTGTAGGAAGGATAAAAAAGAAACAAGGTGAGGAAAGGGAGAGAATATTATAAAGAAGAAGAAAGGTAGGCGAGGAAACATATAATTGCGGGTGGGTTGGAGAAAATAGAGGGTTTAAGTGCTAATTAAAAATAAATGTATTTTGTTGTGCATAACATTTGAGCCTGAGATGACATGTCAGCGTTGGGGTGTGCTGAGATTATTTTGGTGGGATGCGTGGATATTTTTAACAAGCATTTGTCAATGCCAAAAATTTGCTTGCAGGTATTTGCGTTGACCCCCCTTCCAGTTGTATCCAAGTTCCTTTAGCATCCATATCCCAACAGAGTACCTCTCTGCAACTCCTCTTGCATCTGGTCAACATTTCACCCTCATACTTCTTAAGTGTCTGTCTTAGGAACCCTAATGCCCTGGGCGTGCTCAAGGGTATGAGCCTATGTGGAAACTATGCAACCCGTGCTTGTAACACAGTCATTTAGTGGAATTATTTCACCAAATTTTCAACATAGGCATTTTGCCACCTCTGGTCATGAATACTGTCACTATGATTTTCTTACTGTGCACCCGAACACTGATTTCCCACAGTGACCGTGCTATTCTGCGTTGGAAGTGTGAAAACACAGTTCAGCAAGGATGTGAAAAATGACAGCTGTACTGCTCATAAGGAGGTGTGAAAAAATGCAAATGTTGAAAATCTGGAGTGAAAATCTGACAAATTTGAGAAGTTACGAGTGTGCGTGGAAAGTGTGCAACGCACGCTCGTAAAACAGTAATTTTTTGGAATTTTTGCACCAGATTTTCAACATAGGCATTTTAGGATGTCTCCTCATGAACAGTGTCACTGTGATTTTCTTACTCTGTACCGAACATGATTTCCCACAGCTGCCGTGCTATTGTACGCCAGTAGTATAAAAATACATTTCGGCCAGGGTGTGAAAAATGGCAGCTGTTCTGGTCATAAGGAGATGTGGGGAAAATGGCAATTTTGAAAATCTGGAATGGAAGTATTACAAATTCACAAACTTATGAGTGTGCATAGAAACTGCGCAATACACGCTCGCAACACAGCCATTTTATGGACTTTTGCCACCAAATTTTTTTAACATAGGCATTTTAGGACCTCTGCTCATGAACAGTGTCACTGTGATTGTTTTACTGTGTAGCAAACACTGATTTCAAACAGCAACCATGCTATTTTGAGCCAGAAGTACAAAAAGTCATTTCGGCTAGGATGAGAAAAATGACGTCTGTACTTACATAGAAACATAGAAACATAGAATTTGACGGCAGATAAGGACCGCCTGTCCCACCCAGTCTGTCCATTTCCCTACCTAATGGATAAGCTGCAGATCCTAGTTAACCAGCAGCCTACTTCTTTCTACCCCCAACCCCTAGAATTACCTTATACCTGTCCCATGCATGTTTGAATTCAAGCACTTTTTTTTGACTCCACAACCTCCTCCAGAAGGCCGTTCCATGCATTCACAACCCTCTCTGTGAAAAAATACTTCCTTACCTCTGAGCCACCCCCCATCTTCAAATTGTGCCCCCTTTTGTTCTTGCATGCCTCTTTTTTTGAAAGATGCTACCCTCTTGGATTTTGTTGATTCCCTTGAGGTACTTGAACGTTTCTATCATGTCCCCCCTCTCCCTCCTTTCCTCGAGGCTATACATATTGAGCTCCTTTAGTCTCTCTTCATATGTCTTCTGGTGCAAACCCTACACCATTTTAGTTGCCCTCTTCTAGACAGCTTCCATCTTGTCTATGTCCTTGCGGAGACTGGGTCTCCAGAACTGCACACAGTACTCCAGATGGGGTCTCACCAGCTATCTGTACAGAGGGATAACAACTTCTTGTTTTCTACTGGTGATGCCTCTCCCTATGCATCCCAGTATCCCCCCAGCCCTCCTTACTGCCCTCTCACATTGCTTGCCCACCTTTAAGTCATCTGATATGACTACCCCCAGGTCTCTTTCCATTTTTGTTGTTGTTAGTATCTCACCCCCCATTGTGTACTCTTCCCCTGGGTTTTTGTTTCCCAGGTGCATTACCTTGCACTTCTTAGCACTCTTCAGAAGGAGGTGTAGAAATATGCCTATGTTGAAAATCTGGAGTGAAAATAGTACAAATTCACAAACTTACTAGTGTGCGTGAAAACTGCAATGCACGCTTATAAAATAATTTTTTCACCAAATTTGCAACATAGGATTTTTGAGAGCACATCTAATGATCACCGACACTGTCGTTTCATGAATAGGTCCCGAAAGGTGATTCCGTGCAGTGGCCACAAAATCACCTTTCAGGACGGAATAATACCATGACAGTGATTGAATTCATGAGAAGGGGTGTCAAGAACCCTAAGTTAAAAATTAGGTGCCAAAAGTTGAAAAAAATGGCCGAGATAGCCACCTAAGTTGGAAAAACCCTATTTATGCCATTGTGCAGCTTACTGGCATTTCCTCAGTTCGCGGTCAGTTTTGAAGAGTGCAGACGTGTTCACGGTCCACTGAAGATCATCATGCCAGCCTCCAGAGATAAGTATGGGGTGAGTTGGGTGTGGGTAGGTGAGTGCGCAGAGGGTGGGCATGGGTTGGCGGGGGGCCATGGACTCACTGAGGGACTGTTTTCTTGTTTTACAGGAGTTACAAAAAAAAAGGATGCTTTTGGTATGCTGGTGTGGGCTCCCAGAATGCCACCTAGGTGAGGGGGGTGTAGGGAGGTGGGAGCACAGAGGGTGGGCACGGGTTGGCGGGGGGAATGAGAGACTGTTCGAAGGACTGTTTTCTTATTTCACATGAACTGAAAAACCAAAAAAACAGATGCTGTTGATACACTGGGTTGGGCTTCCAGCGTGCCACCTATGTGTCTGCTGGGGGGGGGGACTGGAGCCGGTGGGGATTGGGCACCCCCACAGCCATACAGTGTGTGTGGAGGGGGGCAAGCATGAACATGCTGGGGTGGGCTCCCAGCATGCCAACTGGTTGTTGTTTTTTGGGTAGGGCTGCAGCAGACGGGGGATTGGGCACCCCGGTTGGTCACACAGTGTGCTGGGGGGCTGCATGAACTGAGGGGAATTGGGCACCCCCCTCAGCACACAAGGTGGGGGCCAGGAGAACAGCAGGGAGGGGGAGGAAATCAGCAAAGGGAGTAAGCGGGAGGGTGTTGATGCCGAGCTGTGCATGACAGCAGTTCGGCTAAGGCAGTATGCTAATTGCATACACGCTACTATGGATGATTGCAGCGGACCTTTTCTCAGAAGTGAAGACCAACGCAGCCACACTGCTGTCATACACAGCTCGGCATGTATTGGTCCCGTAGGGTCACACTTGCAACACTGAGCACTGCATTGGGGAGGAGGGTCACACACCTCCAAAAGTCATACTGTTGTAAGACGTTCCTAGCACACATGTGCAAATGAATTAAAAAGTCATAAAAATGTTTTTTCTTTATTTTTGTGCATTTTTTCACCTCCTTCCAAAACAAAACCATGATCCATTTTATAATTGCAATGAGACACTCAGTGGTGTGCTTTGTGGTGGAATAATGGCACTTCTCAGGTGGCTGAAGGTACTCAGTGATGCCTCGTGTGTCATACAACACACATCCTGTCATGTGTCATTGCTTAAATGGGTAATGGCAGTATTTCTATATCAATGCCTGTATCAGTCCCTTCACCCTCTCGCACATCCCCCACTTTACAGGCCCCACACCTGACCCGCACTGGTTACAGTTATGACCTTATCCTTTTAGGACCTCATGGGGAGTCACTGGGTAAACAGCTGCTGAAGTGTTGTAGGCTCATTGACAGTCATGTTTTTATTTTATTTTATTTATTGAAAGTTTGGGAATTACAACCTTTGAGTCATAGACTCCTTTGCAAAGGAACAACGTCAGTAGGAAAAGTAAAACAAGCAAATATACAAGCATCACTTAAATATTACAGGTCAAAAACATTCAGCTCAGTAAACATTGCACTGTTTTATCAGCAGAAGATCAAGGTTAATATTATGTTCATATAACAGTAAAAGTTTTGGAGGGTCATATTAATAGGCCCAGAGTTGAGCATTATTTACGAGTTTGATGAGCCTTGACATGGGAGAGGAAAAAGATATCCCTATGCTGGTGCCATCTTGGTTGCTCTGGAGGAGTAACCCTGGGGGGGGGGGGTGAGTAAATGTTTTCATTATGTGCATTCGCAGCTTGCAGAGTTAAGGAGAAAGGATTTGAGATCTGCTTTAAATTGGCCCTGACTGGATACAAGAGGGATAGCGGATGCTAGGTTGTTTATCCACGTGGGGGCACGATATCTGAAGGAACGTTGGCCAAGGGAGGTTCTAGAGTGAGGTATTTGTAAGGGGGTGGTAGCAGAGTGCCTTGGTGCCCACCTGTGAGTAATTGTTTGGATGAGAGGGTGTAGGCCAGTCAGTGCCTGCTTGTGAAGAATCTTATTTGCAAGGAGGCAGGTGTGATATTTAAGCCTGTCTTGGAAATTAAGTCAGCCAGTAGACTTGTAAAGCTCACAGGTATGGATTTGCCTGTCACAATTTGAAACCAGAAGGCAGGCTTTATTGAGGGTGAGGTTGATGCTTTGTAGGGCAGTAAGGTCGGCAGACCCATAAATTATTATGCCACAGTCCACTAAGGGTAATATGGAAGAAGATACTGCTAGGTGCATTGCATGCGGGGGAAAGCAGTGTCTGTATCTATATAGGATCCTGAGCCTGGAGTTAACAGAAGAGACTTGTTGTATGTGCATGTGGTAGGTGAGGGAGGTGTTCAGAATGGCACCAAGGTATTTGAAACAGTGCACCTGCTCTAGCACAGCACCCAGGGAGTTTGTTACCACTAGAGTTATGTTACTGATCGGGTTTTGGCGATGGGCAAAGACCATAGATTTGGTTTCCTTATAGTTTAGTATAAGACGGTGTTCAGAGAACCAGGTTTCAAGTTCTCTAAAGAAACCCTGCAGGGCAGATTGTAGCACATTTGAATGGGGATGTTTCCAGAAAACTACTGCGTAGTCTGCATAAAGCATTAGCTTCCCACTGCAGGATTGGGGGAGGGAGTTCAGGAAGAGGGTGAAAAGTAATGGACCTAGAATGGACCCTTGTGGGATACCTGTTTGGACTGGTCTACTGGAAGATAGTTTTGTGTTAACTCTTACCTGTTGGGTCCGGCCAGTGAGATAGTCGCATGTGTGATGACTCGCAAAGAAATACAATAGCAAAACAAACTCTTTTAGTATCCAAGCCTAAACTGTAATCCCAAACTCGGATTGGTGTTTTAATACAGTTAGTCCATGTTCCCTGTGAAACAAGTGAAATCCTATCTATGAAATCCTATCTAACTAAATGGTATTGCAGGAACAAGGCCCTGTTAGTTATTCATGGTTCCAAGGAAAGCTGGCCTCATCTAATGAAAACACCTCTGACTGCAAAGAGAAATGAGAAGTACCCTAGCTATGATTTGAACCTAGGCTGCTCGGAATACGGATCCTTTGCACTACTGACTGCACTAGCAGGACAACTGAAAACCTAAGTCTCCCAGAGACACTTGTTCTTTCTTAAAGGGATACTATCTGGGTTTAGTTGACTTTTAGAGCTCCAGTTAAAAACAGTGCCAGCACATAAAATTATCCTCCCTATAATAACTAGCCATCTACTTTCTCAATGGGGATAGCCAGTTATTATTTACCATAATAACTAGTCAGTTATTATGGCGAACACACACACACAGTTAACAGTTATGCTTGAGACACTCAAGTAGAGCGTCACACTCAGTCAGCGGTTTCAGTGGTTTCTAGTTACCGCAAACATCAATCCTCACAGAACCTGTACACACACACACAATCAAAAAAAAAACAGTGCCGCAAATAAATAATTTACCTCAGCTCTTTAGTTTTAAGTCAACAGCCTGACCAGTTCCTCTGACGCCATCAGTACCATAGCATAGTAGTATCAGAAAGATGTTGGCACTGAGAAGACATGTCAAACAAACGTGTTTAAAAGGAAGCATAGAGTTTGTCACCAGGTCACTCAAGCAGGAGAACTGGAATAGAACTCTGAAACAGAGTGATCTGAAACTGTTCAGCAGTTTCTTAAAAGAGACAAGTACAGGGCCCGGTAGTGCAGAGGGCTGAGGCACTGGCACCTTACCTCCTGCTATGCCAGCAACCTGGGTTTGGGAATGACCTCAAGTCTCTGGGATGTTCGTCTGGGGGGGGAGGCTGGAGCAGGATTGAGCCATGGCTCTCCCCTCCAATGGGGCAGATGCCTGCCCATCCATAGTCCTGCTCCCACTGGGTGAAGGTCCGGTGGGTGCGTAGGTGGTAACGGGTGGTGACAAAAAGTCAGGAGAGGGGCGGAAGGGACCACTGGATCCTGGCGTGTACGTGCACCTCCACGCACATACATGCATGTGTATGTTGTGACCCTGGGGGCAGTAGGGAGCAAAAAGAAAAAATTGTATATGAAAAAAAGAGAGAAACAAGTACAGTAAGTCTGAATTAGGCAGCACTGTGGGGGAAGGGGGAATCGATGGCCAGTATTTATAAAAAATAAAGCATGGATTGGTGTTCATGCTTGAATTTAATGCAAACTCTCAGTGTGGGATGCTTGTATAAACCCCTCCAGCTTCACTCTCAGGATTTATGTAACATCCCACATCTTGGGAGTGCATTAAATTCTTGTAATGCACACCATCCCATGTATTATTCTCTATTTTATAGTCACAGCCCAGGCTTGACTCAGAATGCACAAATACATGTTTTTTTGTCTGATTTTAGCATTTACCTTGCCTTGTGAACTCCTGGGTGGTCTGCACTGGTCCTGCACATGCACTTCTAAAACTTGTGCATTCAAGTTAAACAAATATTTCAGTAGAGGACACTATCCATAGACTTATAAAATGATTGCGCTTCTGAAATGAGTGCTCTTATATGTTTAAAACAGTAGTTGAAATATAAAGTTGTGACTCCAGGCATGCTCGTTAGGACAGGTAGTCAATGCACGTGCCTGGAGTCACAGCTTTATATATCTGAGTGTATGATGCAGGCTTATCTGGCAGATCCACTGACTAGCAGATGTAGTGATCCAATCAAATTCTGACAAGGCAGGCAAGTCATTTAGCCTGCACTGGATAAAGAGGTTTTGTATTTTGTTGGATGCCCTCCAACACTGATTGCTTCAGAATTATGTTTCAGTAGCACTGGGGGATATTGCATCAAAACATTGCTCAAGGCTAGAGCCTGAGATTCATTATATCTTGGTCTTTCTCAAACTCAGACTACCACAAATACACTTTAACTGTCCACTTGATTATTCCCATGTCTGAAAAGTAACATCTACTACTGTTCCCACTCCTTCACCTCCTGGTGGCAAGTCTCCCCAAACTCTCACTGATACCTAGGTCCAACTCACCACTTCTAGCAGCAGTGGCAGTACAAGGACCACTCATGTGTACTTCTCTAGCACAAGTTCTCCTCCTCCATATGACACTTCAATGACTTTCACATTGGGATTGCCAACAAGCTCAATGTGATCATGTGTGCCACTCACATAGAGTTGTAATAAAGTTAAGTAGGACGGACCCATAAACCCATAGTGACTGGAACAGCAGTGCACTGAGGACCAGCTAACTGTATGTTCTCCAATCTGACCTCATAGCCAATTGACTGCAACTTTTATTGTCAGTAGACAGCAGTTCTGTTTAAATCTCAGTTTATATAAAACAAACTAAAACAACAGAAATATAACAAAAGAAAGAAGGGAAAAAAAGAAAAGAAAAAGGAAAAACAACGCCATCCATGGATCATAGAATATTGTGAATGGCAATATAATGCCCTAAATCATATTTATTTTCATTTGTTGTCATGCTTTTTGATGCATTTGGGGGGGGGGGGGGGGAACTAATATATAATTAGAAAATATATGGTACCAGGAATATATAGCAATTGCCATTGAGATAAAGCAAAGACTACAGGGGTATAAGCAATGAATATTAGCTATTTCTGTAGCTTGGCACTAGGCCACAGTGGTCTTATGGGTCTGCAGACTCTGTCACAACATCATAAACACACCAATTCCCAGCAGTGGCATGCCAACACCACTTACCCCCAGTAAAGTGGTTTGGCTAAATTATCAGAGTGGAAACAAATTTATGGGGCCCAACTCAAAGCCAAACCAAAGCAGCTAACTGCCCACTTCTCTCAATCTTATAGGGCACCCAGTGATGAACTAGTGTCACCACATATGAATCCTGCTACCAGGTTGGATTTGAGTGATGTCAGACAGAGAGTTCTGCTATAGCAGAGAAGTCAGGGATGATGGGGAACGGTATCATAGGGCTTCCACGGGATGGTATAGTGAAGTCAATACAACAGTAAGATCAGGCACTGAGAGAGGCAGCTCTTCCCAAAGAAGAAAAAGATACCTTCAGAAAATATGGATAAATGTGTCTATTTTATTTTCCACAGCAGCCTTAGAGTGACCCCTCACTGTACTGTAAACAAGTGGTTTGGAAAGTACCAAACTCTACCACTAATTTACAATTCTCAGAGCTAGAAATGAATGGTCTTCCATCCTGTTTGCATGCTATGTATCCAGGACACTCTTGCAAAAGAGACCTTGGACTCGATGGGACACTATCAAGTAAAATAAAGAATTTATTTCTTTCTTTGATAATTTTTTTAGGCATTCATTATTCAGGTTAGCTCAATGGAGAGTTCAATCCACTTTTCCAGGAGTGACTCAGTACACCAAGATGCACAAGCAATGATTTTTATCCAGCGTGACAGACAGCAGTCAAAAAAGACCAAATTTCAAGACACTCAATACAAGCCACAAATAGCACGCACTAATACAATAAATAACTCTATGTAAAACTTCAGTTCAGTAGCAGAAGCATTCTGAAATTGTTTGCAAATAATCACTCTATTTAGACTTAAATAAATTATGGGAACTGTATTTGAGATCAGTTGGTAATTCATTTCAGATATTTGGGTCAGAATACATAAAAATCCTCTGAACCAGGTTAGTTCTCATCAAATTCCCTTGCACACGATTTTTTGATCACCTCAAGCCTTTTTTTGACTCCTTGGATTTCAGAAGCTCAACTAACAATTAAGGGGCACCCTCATACAGTACTATAAACCAATAAACTCACATTCAGTGTAAATTGTATAGCAGGAGGAATGCTATTTAATGTTGTGTCAAGTCTGAAGTGATGCTCTCTTGTGAGCAGGTAGTGTGAATCCGCTAATGAGATTATATAAAGCAGCATTTTTCAGCTGAAGTTTTACAGAGGCTTTGCCCCAAACCAGGGTACTGTAAGCAAGACTTATTTTATGAGTTTCTTCTTGCTAATTGATTTATTCACTGGCTAGGCTCACTAGGACCAGGGTTCCTGTTATAGGCGCAACCTGGATGTCAGTGCAACAAAGCTAATGTAGATGGTTACAATGCTGAATAAAATGTAACTAGGAAACAGTAGGGTAAAGGATGGATACAAAATGTACACAATATACAGAGGGATGCAATAAAGGTATAGGAGATGTGGAAGATCACATAGAATACAATAGGGTACAATCAGGACATGCTAAAGAAAAAAGTCATACTGAGAACTGAGTGCGCACAATTAAACAGAACAGAACCTGCACAAAATAAATCAGGCACCCACCACCCAAAATATGGATGCTTGTAGTCTTTGAAGTGCTATTGTTATTGCAGATCTATTAAGTAACCCCACACAAAAGATCAAAATGACCCACAGGTAGGTGGGGGGGGGTTGCTAGCACCAAGCTGTGAACAGCTTTTCCCTACAGCTTTACAGGCAGGCACTCAATATTTAATAAAACGTTATTTTTTGGCTCACATTTCTAAAAAGACTGGTACCAGATTGAAGAGCAGCCTTTTAGCTGCATTTCAATACCAAACTTGGAGGGACCCGGTAATTCAGCTGGTGATAATGAGCCGCACAAATAAGTCAGGAGCAACTATGGAGGGGAACCGCTCAAAAGATCCTAAGCCAAGTGGCAGTCAGGACTCCCAGTCTGGTGTGTCTGAACCAGAGGGGCTTCAACCATTGAATGCCACACTGCTTCGGGCTATCCAAAGCCTGGATTGGAAAATGGAAACATTTGCCACTGACCTCAAACAACTGAACATGAAGCTTGGGAAGCTCATGGATGATACTAAAGGAGTGACAGAACATGCAGATAAAGCCCTGGTAGTTGCTGCTGAAGTGGCTAAAGAAAATGGGCTTCTCCAGTGGCGCCTGGAAAATTTTGAAAATACAGTTCAAGCTACACATGTCTGTCTCCTTGGCTTGCCAGAGGAGCCAGAAGGAGAGCACCTGACAGCATTTCTACAAAAACTGGTTGTAAGACTTACTTAAGCTGCAAGCAGAGTTTACCATAATGAAGGCCTGCTGCAGCACAACACATGGCAGTAAGTTGCGTTCAGCAACCAGAGTGCCCATTCCTCGGACAATCATGTTGGAGCCTCTGTCCTCTCAGGAATGGGATATGATCCTCCAGTATGCTAAAAGTATGAGCCCAATCACCTGGCAAGATTCCTGGATTCATATTTTTCCAGATTTAAGTTACGCTACTCGCATGAGGTGTAAGGCATTCGACGAAATCCGGGAAAGACTTCGGGAGTTGGGCATACACCATGTCCTCCTTATGCTGGCAAGTCTACATATATTGTATTGAGGTAAGACTTACCAGTTCTCCGAGGCAGCGGAGGCAGCAAAATTAATGCTCAAAATCCAGAAACAATTTGCCTGGAGAGAATCCTCTGAGTTGGATGAGGATCAGAATACCATGTTCTGTTGAGGAGCTGTTATTCACTGGAGGGGAGGAGGAGAGGGGGTAAATTTGCATAGTATTTACTGTTTTGTTGGATTGGGATTGACACATTTTGCCACCTATGGATTTAGGAAATTTCTTGTGCATTTTGTTTTTGGGATTAAATCTCTTTTGGAATATAATGATTCTGAGTCGGGGAGGGGGGATTTTAATGTGAAGTCCAGCTACATAACGTTTAGGAATACTCCCTTTTGTCATGTTCTTCCTTCCGGAAATTCAGGCTGGTTCTCTAATGCCTGGTATCAATATAATCAACTTTAAGGGTATATAACGTTTAATTCTAAATGAGCTCTTACTATATATGATGGTTCAATGGTTAAAAATTTGGTTAAACCTGAGCTCTAGCAAGCATTGTTTTTGTGAAAGTGCCTCTATATAGGTTTTGTGAGGGAAGCTTGAATTTTGCTTTTGGCTTTCAGATCTTATTTGGGCTGGATGTTTAGCCCTTAGATAGGGTGCACGATGATGATGAGACTTTTTTTACCATCCTGGCTCATGGTTACAAGGCTATTTATTGGATTTTTGTTTAATGTTGAAACTTATTCAGAAGTGCAGGATGCACAATAATATTACTTATTTCTATAATAGCAGACTTATTAAGTGAACTCCCAAGTGTTGTAACAAGAAACAGGGACATTAATTTTTTGGTTACTGTAACAATGTGTATTGTCTTGGAACAATGTCATTTTCTGTATGTCTACCTGTTGGTAGAATGATGTAATGTTTGATTACATTAAAAAAATAAAATATCAGTTAAAAAAAGACCCACAGGTGTATATCACCTGTCACATTTTGAGTCACATGACTCTCTCAAATGTCTAGTGAACTAGGGGTGAATATTTAAAAGTCAGTACATAAATACATCAACCCCAAAGCAGTAAAATGCATGCCAGGACAAACAAATATACAAACCCATACAAAACCTATACAAGTAAGTATAACTAAGTTTATAAAATGGGTAATGTAAAATTCTGCTACCTCATTGGCTCATAGCCATGCTAAGAGTTGTCTAATGCATGGCTAGAAGTAGTCCAGGTAGCAGAATCTTATTGAGCCTCATATAATTCCAGAAATCATTACCTCATGGAATCAAAGTTGTAATTAAGGCTCTGAGATTTTAAATGGCTGCCATTTTTATTCTTTCACTTAGTGAGATAACTTAAGCCCACCCCCCCCCATATCCCATCAGAAGTCCTCACAATCTGCCATTGCAGACATGAAATGTTTTTTTTTTTCTACTTTCTAATATTTGTTTTCTTAGGCTTGTGTTCACACATCTCCCCAACCCACTCATTCACTTGCTTGCTCCCTCACTCTGCACCTGAAAACCCTCAGTGGCTGCTCAGGCTGTTAAACACTCGATCTGCTCCATCTGTACTCACCCAGGGGCTCCATCAATAGCCCCCCCAAAAGGTGTCTCCTACTGGACCCATCTCGATTCATACATATGCTGTCTTGCGCTCACTGCCTTCTCACAAGATGCTGTTCAGAAGCCATCTTTTCATTCTTTCGTTCACTCTCTCTTTCGCTCTGCATCACTGTCCCCACATGCCACCTTTCAGCTGTATGAACTTGCACTGAACCTCTCAATTCTCCTTCCCTCTCAGTCCTCTTAGACTGGCTTTCAGCCATGCAGACTAGAACAGCTAATGAAAGTCTTAGGGGAAAAAAAAGTAAAATGGACTGCACTTTTTTTTATCACAACTTCAGTTTTGGTTGTGCAAGTGCTCCCAGTTCCAGCCAACAGCCATACAGTTCTGTACTCTCCTCCATCACATCAATTTAAAAGAAAATGAAGAAATATGTTCTTTAAAGGCAGCTAATCACTCAATATTGCAACAACTTGCTGTCTAACATGCCTGACTCTCTTATCTCAAACAAGAACAGCACTAAAAAAACAACTATGGAAGTCGACCAAGAACAAAAAATCTAAACTAAAAAAGTCTGAAGCACATGCACTATTTTAGTTTCATTTATTATTTTAACTGATTAATTTAAATTTTCTTGTGCATATAAAATATAAAGAAATGGGCATTAGACACTTTTTTTTATTTAAAGTGTATTCACTTTTCGTGGAGCGGTACAGGTAGATGCAACGTTACAGCATATAGGTAAAGGACAATGATTAAGACAGATCAAAATATAATATAGTACTACTGATTAAGAACCAAAAATAAAATAACAAAGCATGGTTCCATGTCTGTTTGGCATTGCTCAGGCAATCCTGTTTATAAGTAGTTTCTCTGTTTAATGCCTTCACCTTATAGAATAATATCTGGACAATGTCTCATCAACCATAACAACCACTTATTCCAGAAGTTGGCAAACCTTTTCATTTTAAAATATACCCCCTCCCCCCCCCGTCAGCTTTTCCATTTGGTAAATCTGATGCATGGTGTCTTCCCACTCTTTCTCAGTGGGGCAATTTTTTGTAATCACTTGTGTGATATGACCTTCTTTGCCGGCATTAATACAATGTCTAGGAAGGACTGAGTATGTTTGTTTCGAATTTGGTCAGGAAAGTGCAGCAAGATGACTGTTGAGTGTGTGAGGGGATCCATCTCTGGGAACAACTCTTAAATTGCCCTCTCTGTAGCCTGCTACTATGGAAACAGCACTGGACAGCTCAAAAGAATAAGTGTATGAGTGGTGCATGTCTCTCCAAATGCCCTCCAGCATGCTGTGGCCCGTATCACATCATATTTCCCTGTTATTTGTGGAATCCTGAAGAAGCAGATGACATATTTCCAGCCATACTCCTGCCACACATGTGAGGCTGTAATCTTATGTTGTTTAGTATGTATTGTACTCCATTCAGGGGTTAGTAAGTGTTATTCCTAATTCTGTGTGCCTCTGATCTTGGGATTTTTCTGCTTCAGTCCCCTCTTTGTTATGTGTACCTCTATAAGTAGTGGAAATCATATGACCAGGGATCTCATGTTCCTGTGCATTAAACACTTCTAATGCATGGCCAGAGACTGAAGAGACTCGACATGCTGCCCCATGCCTTACCACGCCCCAACCATGCGTTAGAAGTGTCTGATGCACACCCCATCATGTCTTATTGTTTACATAAATTATGTTCAGACTGAATAATCCATCAAATCTCATGTAAAAGTCCATAAATATAGTAGTACTGAATGCCAATAACCTTGCAAGTCTTGTCATTCTCACAGGCAAAAGGTGCCGTGTAACAAAAACAAATGGGATCGAATTTGCTTGCAAGCAACATTACTCAAAATAGTACATACAGCAAATATTACACTGATTGCACTACTTATATCTGGAATGGTACAAGATCAAATGCACAATTCAAACCTGGCCACTCCGCCACTTTTAGATAGAAAATCCAAAAAACTTCATGACAAAGTGCAAAGTTATCAAAATTACCCCCTTTTGAATCGGAGTTAACCTTGTCAATATCCATGTATCCAAACTCATGTGGTACTCCATCCTTAGAATTAGCTACATGTGCATCTGTGGCATAAGCCATGGTCCATTTGGCTTTTGCCTGGCAATGCTCCCCCACCTGTGTCTTCAATTTTCTGACAGTATTTCCAACATAAAAATCTCTGCATGAGCATGTCGCCAAATAAATCACCCCAGCTGATTTACAATTGATAGCCTGCCTCACCGCAAAAGCATTTTCTAAATGTAAGCTACTAGAAGGCTTTCTCTCTCTCTCCAGGAAAACTTCACAAAAGGAGCAAGCTTGCATCTGTAATACCCATTTGGTTTACTATGTAACCAGATTTGCTGTTTTTCATATTTCAATCTTCTCGACTAACATGTCTTCAATAGTGGCAGGCTTTCTGTATGCAATTCTGGGTGGGTTTTTGTTACTTCATTAAGACCTCTATCTGCTTTGAGAACATGCCAGTTCCTTATTATTATCTGTTCCACGTAGCTTGCATGGGAAGAGAAGGTAATAACATAATTCAATCTTTCCTGCTTATTTCGTTCTACATGTTCCCCATAGAGAGTCTAGTTTGTGACTGGGCAAACTCATTTGCCCAACCAAAGTCCCTATTGCTGTAGCCTCTTTCTTTAAACCTCAGTTTGATGTCTTCAGTCCCCCCAGTATATTTAATCGTATTGCTACAGTTGCAGCGTAACCTCAAAAACTGGCCTTTAGTTATGTTGGTTACCATGTGGTAGAGGGCAATTGGATACCATAAGGAGGATATTCCTGTCAGTTTGTTTCCGGAAAAATATTGGCTCCCAGATTACCATCCTGTTCCTTTGTAATTCTGAGATGAAGAAAGCAGGTCTCCTCCAAATCTACATTTATGGTAAACCTTAGGTTTGGATTTATGGAATGCAGGTACATAAATTCACCCCATTCTTCCAGTTTCCCTCACCATATGGCTACAATATAATTTGTATATCATCTTCACAAGGCCAGTTTGTTAAAAATTGGGTTGGCAGCTGCATCCTGTAAGAATTCAGACTCCCACAAGCCCACATACAAATTAGTCAAGCTGGGGGCCAAGGTAGCCCTCGTTTCTGTCCCTTTTATTTGTAAGTAGTGGGTGTCCATAAAGGTGAAAAAAATTTAATTTCAGGACAAACTCAGAGAATTTTAACAAAAACTCAGTGGGGGTAAAGTTGGTCAACATCTTTGACTGAGATAGTATGCTAAAGCATCCAGAGCATCTTCATGGGGAATGTTGGTGTAAAGGGACTCTATATCTAGAGTCACCAAACACACCCCACCCTCCTGATGAACATCATCTAGAACCTTGAGCATGTTGGCTGTGTCCTTAAGGTATAAAATCACAAAGTCAGCCCGTACTCTGGGAATTTAAAATGGAGTATTAAAGAAAGTCATATGGCGCCGGCCCGGTGGTGCTGAGGGTTGAGGCGCTGGACGCCACGCCTCATGCCATGCCAGTGTCCCAGGTTTGGGAGTGAGCTCGGGCCCCCGGGTGTCGGTGGGGGGGGGTGTGTGGACTTGGATTGAGCTGCCATCTGAGAGCTCTCCTTTCCTGGGGGAGGGTTGTATACACTGTGCAGTTTTGGTGGCCCCTAGAGGAGATTGGCAGTTTGGCTGATGCAGTGCATGCTACAGAGGAGTATGGTGGCAGCAGTGGATATTCTGTAGGTGAGTGCAGGAACACACCTGCACTGTACTGGACATCATTGCATGTCCATGCTACCAGGAACACAAGAAGGAAAAAAAAACCTTGCATTGGTAGGCAAAGGCGGGTCTAGAGTTTACGGCCCCATGTCCTATGCTGGGCACCAGGACACTCATTCTGGTCCCTCCTCCTGTCAGCAAGCCATTCTAACACTATAGCTAAACTGCCAGTAAGGAGTATGGCAGTCCCTCCTTGAAAGACTCAGATTCATGGGGTCAAAGTAGCTGCATATGGAGTGGGGGTCACCCCCTCGGATAGAGGTTATCTGGGCATCAGATCGGATGGGTAGATGCCAGCACACTGCATGACCACACTGGAGAGAGGCCAATGGTAAGGTGCATAAAGAAAGTTCGAGGAAAAAAAAAGTCATATGAGTCAAAATGCTCAGGTGACATGCACCAGCAGGGTGATCTTTTATCTTTTGTGTTGGCTAGTTAATAATCTTAATAAATCTGCAATAGCAACTGCAATTTAAAATCTACAAGCATCCATCCTTTGGGTGGTGACTGCCTGATTTTTTTTTTTTTTTTTGCAACTACAATCAGGATGTGTAAGGAACAGTGTATTATCAAAACGAATTTAACATTATGAAGAGTTCAGGTTTGTAACTGGAAGTAAACAGTTTAATGCAGCTGATAATACATACTGTATCTCCATGGGGACATCATGCCGTACCTTTACTGCAGTGTACCAGAAGGAGTTCTGGCCTGAGTTTGCTTATAGCAGTGGGATGCCGAGGAGTTTTTTATCCTGCAACCCTGGGTTCAGTTTGAGCTTGTGTGGGTGAAAAGGTTGTGTAGGCAGGAGGGGGACCTCATTTAATAGTACCTTATGTGTGCATGTGAATACATTTAGCTTAGTCAAGGATTCCAAGGGAATCCAGTATAGTCGATGCTGTAGATCTGTAGTGGTGGTCTCACTTGGCATCCACGGCAAATTGCCCTATCTGGTTTTATAGAGTGGCTCTACTGCATTGAATTTTGGCAAATGCAGTGTCAAAGGCAAGCAAGCCATAGTTTAGCACGGGCAGAAGTCTTGGCTGTTCATTTGTTTGTCCAGTGTTTTTAATTCTGTGACGTACACTTATGTTACAGTGGCTATTTTGGTGATTCCAGATAGATGAGCTCGAAAGTTAAGCAAGGATAAAGTTGCTGGTCCAGATACTGTACTTGTATGTTTCAGTCACTTCAGTTGGGGTACTGTCATTGGCCAATATCTGCAAGGAGATACTGGTTTGCTATGTTTAGCCCTTGACCAGAAAAGCATGTATTTATTTATCTTTATTTATTGATAGTGCTATGCGGCATTATGTCTTGCGACATAATGATCCTGTGCCGTACTCCTGCACCATGGCATGCATTACAATCTTCGGGAACACAGACAGAAAAAAGGAGGGGAAAAAAGACCAAGCACCAGGATGATGGTTAGCAACCCTGCAGGCTCCTGTCTACTGCCTGTGGCACCCACAGACTGCATTCAGCATGCTGGCACAATGACCGACTCCATTAGTGACCATGCCCCAACTTATCTCCTTTGGTCATCCAAACATAAGTCCCTCCCCCCCAAATGCATATCCTTCTGAAATTTCCGAAACCCCAATACCACCAATCTCCTCGAGGTGACCCGGTTCTTAGACTGGTCTACTCTCTACTCTCTTGATGATGTGACCCCTGCAGTTACCACCTTCACTCAGATGCTATGCACACTACAGGACAGGTTCTTCCCTGTCACCACTAGATGAGTCAGAGATGGCCACTCACTCTGGGTCACCAAAAGATCTCCCAACCCTCATGAAGGACAGGGATTGCGCTTGGTTCACTTACAAATCATCCCCCTCCCCTGTTCTCTGGGATGCCTACAGGCATCGGAGAAACCAATGTAAGCACCTTCCTAAATCCCTGCAGCAGACTCATTACTGCAGTCTACAAAAGGCTAACCTTGGTAACCCAAAAAAATTCTGGGAAGCAATCAGCTCCTTGCTAAACCCCCACACAGACAAGACTACACTGCACCTGAGCTCCCCTGATGGCCTGGTCACTGACCCCCAGGAGGTGGCTGGTGCACTTGATAGCAAATTCACTGACCTATCTATGTACCTCAACAGACTACAAAATGATACTCCCAGCAGCTCGATCCCCTATCAAAACTCGTTGTCTTCCCCTGCCTCCCCCACCACCCCCCATATCCCTTCTTTCTACTTCAAAGCTCTCTCTAGCACTGACCCCACTAAGCTCCTCAAAAGCCTCCCGAATCATGGCTCCCCTGGAGTTTATAACCTATCTCCTGTCTTCCTCAGCTTGGTCTCACCAGCCATCATCAAACCACTCACCTCCATTTTCAATCTAGCTCTTGCCACGTCCTCTATGCCTAACCCCTGGAAGACTGCTAAGGTGATCCCCATTTTCAAAGCCAGCAACCCACAATTCTCTGACAACTATTGACCTATTTCCATTCTCCCCCATATCAGCAAACTGCTCGAGAAAGTCATCTACAGTCAGCTGGCTGAGCACATAGGCAATTACAATCTCCTATGTAGCCAACAGCATGGTTTCCGCAGGAACCATTCCATTATCACTGCCCTAGCACTCCTGACTGACCATATCCTCATTAGTATGGATTGTGGTAAAGCCACTGGCACAGTCTTTAATGACCTTTCCAAGGCTTTCAACATGGTCAACCATGCCCTCCTCCTCCTCCTCTCCAAGCTAACTTACCTGGGCTGTTCCTGGGAAGTAACAAACTGGTTCCAGAGCTATCTTACCGACCGCCAATTCATCTATAGCTGGCCAGGCCTGCTCCCCAGCCCGTCTCATTAGGTTCACAGGGCTCCATTCTGGGCCCCTCCTATTCTCCTTATTTATTAACACACCTCCTCTGATGGGAGCATGACACCCGCTTCCCAATAGTTAGCTCCCGGCAATTGCTCCCCCACATTTCACTCCGGTGTCAACTTGCTCCTTGATAACACGCTCCCCCGACAACTCACTCCCATGTGTTAGTCACTGAATGCCAATCAGTTCCATGAACTTAAGGATGTCCTTGACTTCCAGTCCTTCAGGTCCTTGAGCTCTTTATTGTCTGCAAGTATTTTGGAGTCCACTGAAGGGATATAATCCTCCACCTCAGAGAATCTTGACCCGAGTGCTTATGAGAGTGTCCACGTCATTTTGGGAGGCTGGAAATACGTGTTGTAGGTCCAGAGACATATGATGCATGATTTTCCTGCCTGAGGTATGGACAGGAGAACGTGCTAAAGAGACCAGTAACCCTATTGTTCTGATTTTTATTCTCTAACATTTTTTATAGCATATTAATTTTATGGAGAGTGAAGAGTTCTCCATCAGCACTTAAACTGCGCATAGTATTTTGCTCTGCTTGTAGTGTAAATTGCACTATCTGAAAACCTCCTCCTCCAGCTTTCCCATTAATGCCATTCACTTGAGCATTTATATATGTCATTTCTGGTATTTTGTTATGTCTTTGAGCAGAGATGCATCCTGATGGGTGACTAGCTTTGTCATGTAGACCCATGTTTTAGCTTCTGCTTCTTTTTGGACTGAATTTAATTCAGACATAGCGGTATCGTAAAATAGAAATGGGAGTTTGTATATTGGCTATATTCAATTTCAGACAGTCCTTGGGCAATGTACTGAGACACTGAGCTGCGTCTTTAACAGAGAGCTCCACACCTGAGTGTGCTTCTTCCTCAACGGACTGTACTGAGTCATACAATTACTCATTATCATCATCTGAATGTTAGGAGGGCAGTTCTGAAGGCTCTGAATGGTCACTTTCTGCACTCAGAACATTCCCTTCTCCACTTTTCTGTGACTTCTGTGGTTTCTCCCAGTTCTTCCTCATCCTCATGTGTGTCTTTAGTGCTGTGACTGCTATGAGATCAAGACTGATGAGCTAGGGACAATGATTACTGGGAGTGAATTGACGGGAGTGGAATGTTGGGAAGTGAATTGTCAGGAGTGAATTGTCATGTACCCCCCCTCTGATAGTTTCAGTTGCACTCTCTCATCTACAGCGACAAATCTACCACCACCATTTCTTCGACCCACACACTAAATTATGCTGTGGCTCACAACTAGTTCACAAACAATCTCCTCCTGGTAAATGCAATCAAAATGAAATCTATGTTGTTCGGATCAAAACTCTTCCTTGCCAAAGCCAGGACTCTCTCCCCCCTAAACATTGTCTCCCCAATGGCCTTGTCCTAGAAGATGTCAATGCCTTTAAATATCTAGGAGTCTAGTGCCGGTCCGGTGGCGCTGAGGGTTGAGGTGCTGGATGCCACACCTCGCGCCACGCCGGCAACCAGGGTTCTGGAACGAGCCTGGGCCGCTGGGGGTTGGCGGGGGGGAAGAGATTGAGTGTCCGGAGGACAGCTCTCTCTTCCCAGGGAGGGTAGGGGAGAAGCAATTGCTCCTGGAGCGACCTCTGGTGGAAATCAGGGGTGCCCAGAGTGGTGATGCAACAGACGTAGGGGCAGAATTGCAGCATGATGTTGCCTTGCTAGCTGCACTACAAGGGGGGACGGACAACAAAAACAGTGGGGAAAACAAACCTCTGGCTACCCGGTGAGATGACGGAGGCCCACATCCCTACGCCAGCCCAGCGCACCCAGGTCTCTCCAAGGGCCAACCTGGCAATGAAGGTAGGTCCTTCAAACTCAGATACAAAGAGCCGCCAAAAGAGGGTTGACCCAGCCCCAGAGGTGACCTGGGGGTCAGACTTGCCGATGTTGCCCGGGGGGGAGAACCATGGGAATGTGGAGGTTCAGGCCAGGAGTAGAGGCACATCCGACAGGGCACTCCCAAAGGATGCCCGGGAGGGTTCAGAAGAGATAAAAAAAAAAACATATATCTAGGAATCTTACTGGACCCCTCCCTCACCTTCTCCGAGCATATCAATTCCCTTGTTTGCAAGTTTTATCAGAAACTACATGTAGCCTTTAGAGTCTGCCATTACATCACCCCTGAGGCTAGACTAGCCATTGTTCAGGGCAATCTACTCGCTATCCTGGATTATTGTTCCCCTATCTTTGCCAGGTCATCCTCAACTGCCATGGCCAAGCTCTCCACTGCCTACAACAGCACCTGCCGTTTTGCCTTGCTGGCCCCTTTTTCAACCCATCACTGTGTCCTATATGATTCTCTTGGCTGGCTCCTGTTACAGGGCTACTTCGAGCTTGCCCTCTGCTGCCTAATGGATGTGGTCATCCGCTCTGGTCAGGACTCCCCCCTTATGGCCCTCCTCAGGACCTGAACTCTCCACTGCTGCCTCCGCTCAAACAGCACCCCCCAACCATTCCCCAGATACCACTAACATGGGAGCCAGAGCATTGTTGGCAGCAGCCCCTATGCTGTGGGATGGATTGCCTGCAGAACTCCACTCCACTGGCACACAGAGTATTTAAATCCCAACTTAAAGTTTGGTTCCTTGCAAATTCCACTGGCCACTGTTTCCCTGGGTAGCCCACGTGTCCTGACTGCTCCCCTTCTGTATCTTGTGTCTCCTTAACACCCCTGCTGCTGTCCTGCTGTTTCTCAGCTTTATGTATTTATGTAAATATTATGTATTATGTATACCTGATCTGTGTAAATTCCATACCTGTATCCAGTGTGCTATTATGTACTGTACTTTTTTTCCCCCTTAATCATTTTTTCTCCCCTGGGCAACCCGTCAGCCTTACCTTTCCAAATCTTGGCATCCTCCTTGGTTTTCCGGCTGCCATCCCGCGGACCTTTCTTGGCTCCAAATTGGGTCCTGCAGCTTCATCCCATGGCTTACCCCCCCATGGCAGGGAGGCGGTGCCCCCGCTCGTCTGGGACTGGATCCAATGTTGCTCGTTCCTCAGAGCAGATGCATCCCCCATTGAGAGGCCATCATGCCGTGCCATGACTGGTGCCCTATTTTTACCTATGCGAGTTGTCCTAGATGTGTGAGGCGTGCAATGACATCAAGGGACAGGAGCATGCACATTTCCGCATGCACGCCTTCCCGGCACCTGCCCCAGCACATCGCCCTGTATTACTAGGAAACACTGTGTCTCCTCCTGCCTCCGCAAGGGGCCACTAATGCTCCGGCAGCTACACACTCCCCTCCCCAGAGAAGGAGAGCAGTCCTATGAACACTCAATCCCTCTCCACCCCTGCCAATCCCCGATGATCCAGGTCTGCTCCTGAACCCGGGTCGCCTGCATGACGCGAGGTGTGGCATCCAGCACCTCAACCCTCAATGCCA
This sequence comes from Neoceratodus forsteri, assembly GCA_016271365.2. NCBI lineage: Eukaryota > Metazoa > Chordata > Ceratodontiformes > Ceratodontidae > Neoceratodus > Neoceratodus forsteri. The sequence continues at coordinate 659,937,512 of CM057458.1, forward strand.
CTGGGCTGGCTGTGTACTGTACTTTTAACCCTGTGCCATTTTTATGTGGCCCAGGTCATGCCTGAAAATGGTCCCTGGGATCAGTGCACCTACCCAGTTATCAAAGTCATAAATAAATAAATATTTGCAGTGATGCAACTGCAGCAGAACTACCACACACCCTGAATCCAAACCTTTGAAAATCCAGTACTTTAATATGCAAGCAAAAAACACATTAGTGTTGCTTATTCCCTTTATATCATAGGCTTTTAAGGGTTCTGAGGTGCACCTGTGGCAGGGTATTTAATCGTATTTTTGCAACCCACCTAAGCCTCTGGGTACTCTCCAGCTGCACTCCCCTTCCAATGTTCAAACTCTTTCTTAGTCCTTTTTTCTTTAAGACATCACAGATTGGGAAATGTAAATATAAATCTTGTTTATTTCTTATTTTTTATCCTTCTAAATCATGGTCTTATAATTCAAACTGCTTTAACTGAATTTTTAAAATGATTTTTCAAAGATTGTAATGTCAGTATTTTTCTTTCAGTTCAGTTGTTATTCACAGAATAAATTTCTTTGTTTGTGCTTTACCATCCTTCTCATCCACCAAGTCCACACTCATGGCGTTTTTTGTCCTTCTTGGCTCAATTGTCTAGCCCATACACTTTTTTCTTTCCCCGAAGTTTTACTTTCTCCTTTTCATTGTGTGCATCCACCTTTTTATCTTTGTTTATTTGCCCGATATCTAGAGTGCTGTCCGCCTTCTTTTAATCTAAAGAAGCACTATAAAAATGCTGTTTCATGCTTGTTTAGCGCTCCAACACACTTACCCGTGCAATTCCATCTTCTTCCAGCCTCCTCAGTGCTTCCAGGAATCAGGTGATGCTATCATGCAAAAACGTGCTGACGTTTCGGAGACCAAGTCTCCATCATCAGAGCTCTATTACTGTGTGTATTCTGCCTTTTTATACCCCTTTAATCATCAAATTCACACACTACTTGTATTACTTTTCAAATAATTTCCATCTTCCTATTCAATTTCATTTTACTTAACATATATATGTAGTCCTGCTCGCTTTTAACCACTCGTATTTTATTTCACATACTGTTCTTAAAAAAAATCACAACTATTATACAAAGTCAAACTTTACTTTTTTCTACTTCCACTTTCATTACTTATGCATTTTTTAACACAACAAACTCTTCTTTTTCATTCATATGTTTTTTAAGTGAATGCTTCCTCATTTTAACATTTTAAAACTCAAACAACATTGGAGGTCAGACTTTTTGATCAAGGTCATGTCAATTTCTTTTATGTATAATGCTGCTGTTTCTTACTATCTTAAAGGGAAATTATTAATTCATTCTTTTCTACCAGATATTTCTTAAGCCAGAGAACCAAAAACAACCCTTCTCGTTCTACTAGCCATCTGGAAATTATTCCATTCATTTCTACTGACTATTGCTCTACCTTCTTAGTTTATTTATAAGTCCCCTCATAGCTTACTACAACTTTAAACTCCAAAATACTCCAAAAGCAAGCTATTTTTTTGCTTTGCAGATATTTCTACCTGCACTCTCAATCTACACCATATCTTAACATATTTAAATTATTAGCATCTACTTATACCAAATCCAAAGGTCAAGCAGACTGCTAAAGGTCACAAATTATACTATTACTTTCCCCCTTTCCTTCATCTCGTTTTTTCTTTTTTCTTTTGTTTACTTGTCATTCCTTATAGCCCCATACATTTTTACAGTCCTTCATTCATTTGATTTTTACTACAGGTAACTATTATACCTTGTATCACCAGGTTGTACTCTCAGGAGGACAGGAGAGAAAGGCAGGATATGATAGAAACATATAAATACACAGGGAGATATAATAGGGTGGACTTCACAAACCACTAAAGGGCATAACCTTAAACAGGAAGGGGGAATGAAGGAAGGCTCTCTGAAAGTATTTCTTCATGAAGTGGGTGGTGAATATGTGGAACAGTCTCTCCAATACTGCATTTGTATTTTGTATTTTAATTTCCTTAACCAGGAAAATAGCTGAGGGCATAAATGCCCATTTTTGTGTGTGTTTTGGATAAAGCAAACAACAATAAAACATAAGTAAATACATTTAATAGCAAGAACATACTCATTCATTAAAGAGGTCATGTCTCAACATACTTGTATAAGTCAAAGATGAACCTGCATTCCTGACATCATTTAGTAACCTATTTCCAAACTTGGAGGCATGAAAAGAAAAAGATTTTTGCCCCAGAATAGTTTTCCTAAGTGGAATTTCCAACAAAAACTAAGCATTGCCATGAGTATCAAAATAAAAATTAATAAACTGAAACATAGAACTGAGAGCTATTCAGTTTCCCTGATTAAAAAAATGTGGTCAGTACTGTGACTATTGTTAACGGTTCAAAACCCAATGTGATATTTTCAAGGGGGTAATTTGGAACAAAAGGAAGGCAAGGGGTTGGGGAAGAGAGCTCCGAAAGGGCTGAGTAAAATTATATGGGAACATCAGGGTAGACTCAATGAACTCACTGTCTTATTCTGTCCCTAAAGTAATTTTCCAGTGGTCAGGAACATTTTTTAATGACTGTATTTATTTTGTTGCTGTTGTCGTATACCTGCAATTGTTCTCCTTTACTTGTATAGTAGCTCATGTTCACTATAGAATGTGTTTCTAATGTCCACTTCTCAGGCAAAATATTGTCATGGGGCCAGATTCTCAAAGCCCCATAACTGATGCAAGGTGGTTCCGTCACAAAGAATTGATGCAAGGGGTGCCTTTCATAAAAGGTTGTGCCGGTCTTGATTCTCGAATGCAGGCTGAATTGAGGTTGGGTGCCCTTGCACTGAACTGGCCCTGTGCCAGCCCAGCACCAAACACCGGGGTGTGCCATGGTGCATGAGGCCATGCAACAGACACTGGTTGCCATATCCTCTAATGTGGGATTCTGCAAGGTCTCCAATGTTGTCAGTGCCAGACCAGAGTTAGACCAACATTGAACTGGTCTAGCACCCCATGCACCAAAATGTATCCTATCTGCTGACCCTCCAGAGAGTGGCAGCAGCAGTAGCAGAACCCCGCAGCCATATGGAGCACCAACTGCTACACCATCAGTGAGCCAGATGATCTGGCAATGCACAGGAACCCTTGGGGAGGTGTATCGGGCACAGCACCACAGTCGACGCCGACAGGACCAGGAGGCTCTCTGAGACCCAGGGCCTGCTGCCTGCAGGGTTGCCCACCTGCACTGATGGTGGAGGACTACTTCCAGACATGGACTACAGACCAGCTGCACTGCTAGCTACTTCGCATGATGCCAAGGGAGATGTGCCCACTGTCATGCCAGAGGCATCTGCAGGGCATGCATAGCACTCTTCCCACCTTGCTGTGGGAGGAGGCAGGCATGTACACCAGTATGTCAACTGGGGGGGTTTCCAGCACTGGCTGACTGCATTGATGCTAGCGGGGGAGACAGAATAGTGCAGCAGGGTTCCATGTCATAAAGGTGATCACGGAATAGCGATCGCCATTACGGCGAGTGTACATTGCGGAAAATGAATTTCAGCTATGCACACTCGCAGCGTGGACATAAATGGCACCCGAGACCTACGTGTCTTATTTTTAATGTGAGGGCTGTGCCCCCCACCCCCCCTACTTGTGGATTCTCAGCTCCAAGGGAGGATGCATGTTGGGGGGGTGAAAAACTTCAATAAAATTAAAGCCACCTGCCGGCACAAAAAAAACCCATGCACGCTGGACCCGAACCCTACACCCTGTACCTTCCAGCCAGACACCCTCCCCACTACACTAGCAGACCAGCTCAGCAGCTTCCCACCACACCCCCTTCCACATACCATCCCTCCCCTGCCTCTCCCCTCCACCACGTGTGTGTATGTGCGCGTATACCCGCTACTTCCCGTCGCAGTATTTCGCCCACCCCAGTATCCGGTCACCCCCCTGCTAGGTAGCCGTGAACACAAGTGCCATAATTGAGTCACTGTTTTTGTAGATGCCCAGTTTCGGTCACCTTGTTCACTGGATACCATGCAGCAGACATCGGCCCTGCACCGTGTGCAACATTTCCGGTGGTGGTGACATTGCCACAGGACTGTCTCACAGCTTGCGGCATTCCCCCTTTCATGTGCCATTCCTTTGATGCACGGGAGTGCTTGCCACAAGTTGTGGTTGTGGAAATTTGGTGCTGGGACCCCTTCCATTTGAGAATCGGGTGCAGGGTCCCTGGCGCACCAGTGATCAGTGCACACTGCTGTTTGTTGCAGCTTGCACTGATCTAAGCGACGCTTTGAAAATCAGGCCCACGCTGTTGTGCCCTAAGTTTTTTGTCTCATGATGAGTCTGCTGACCATTGCATTCCTCATTTATTGTCTGGTTGTAATACTGTTGAGCTAACGAGAAAGGGTTACTGCTGTTTTATTCATCTATGATTGATCAGTTGATTTTTTAATTTATTGTCTTGTTTCTTGATCCTACTGATGTATCACCCTTGTACTGTATGTTTCAGTATGTAACTAAAAAAAAAAAACACAAATTGCACATGCCCCAATAATGCAAAGCATCATGGGAAGCATATGCAAATGCCCATGAATTAATTTGGACTGGCTCAACTTTAAGCAGAATTGCATGGGCCAGAAGGCCTCATAATACAATCAGCAAAGGCTGAGAACAGCAGACACACAGAAGGCCTCACAATACAATCAGTAAAGTCTGAGAACAGCAGTATGTAACTAATTCTGGAATGCACCTGAAAAAGGGAATTTGTGTTCCAGCGGGCTTACTCTGTTACCAGAAATCAGTTGAAAAATACATTTATTTCAAACGCTTTATCAGGAAAAACATGGTGCTCTGACAACAGCTTGTTTCCAGATGCATCCAGGGGGTGGAGGAAGGGGAACAGTACAAGTTAAACTATATATGTGTACAAACAACCTATACTAATGATTGGGAACACTGCGAGTCAGTCGATACAAGCAAATGTGAGCAGCAGTGCAAGTCAAAAAAATAAACACACTGTTCAGTAGTAAAGTGACAATTAAGTGCAGAAAATATGACAGCCACGTGATGGACATTCATTAGTGCAGTAGTGCAAGAGCAGTGTCATAAACAAATACGTGATTAAAAATATAATACAATATGCAAAACAAAAGTACTATGCAAGGTAAACAGCAGTGGCTATGTAGTGTGTGCAGCACTGCATGGAATTCAGTGCAGTTGCAGACATTGGTAGTGTGGTCAAGGAGTAGGACTTTGAAGGGGGAGGAGCAGAGCCAATAAGAAAGAAAAAGTTACCCCAGAGTCAGGAACACCTAAAAGTGAAAGAAGTTTGACCTACTGATGTTTTCATGTGGCCAGGGGGAGAGAATATTTTTTTTCCTATATGTAGTTTTATAGTTTTTCGCCCATTTTCTCCCTGTAATTCCTGGGACCCCAGCAGACATGGTAGTCTGCTCATGTGAGGCGCACACGCAGACCGGGCTGGCTCAGCCCTCCACCCCACTCCTGGTAAATCGCCTGGTTCCCATAGCCTGAACTGCCATTCATCCTCCATCAGGTGGCAGCCAAGGCCGGGAAACCCTCATCCCTCCCTGGAGAGGGAGCCACCTCTCTGCAGCTCATCTCTGCTCCTTGCCCCCGCTGACCCCCAACAACCCCGACTCATTCCCGAACCAGTTCGCCAGTGTGGTGTCCAGCACATCAACCCTCTGCACTATCAGGCTGGCTCAGAGAAGAGAATATTTAAGTCATAAGGGAGTATGAGGTGAAAGGGAATGGGAGAGCAAGGAACAGAGATAGGTGGGAAGGGTTCCAAACCAGAACTTAGAGTGAGGTGATGCACAACTGGCAATACGTCTGCCCTCAATAAAAGGGAGCGTTAGAGTGAGGTAAAGAGAGAACTGTGGTGAGAACAGGGAGGGGGACTGAAGAGGGTAGAACAACAGAAGACGTGAAAAAGAGGATCCAGGCTAGCAAGGGTGCATTTGGGGATAACATAGACAGCATTCCTGTGATTAAAAGTCAGGAGTATCACACTAGCAAAAAAATCACACAATGGGCAGGAAATGGGTTGCCAGCTTTGTTCTGGTAGAGGGCATCAAGTTTGGAATGGTGCTTCTTATGGATGTCATCAACATGGCAGGAGAAGTTGAGGTAATGGTCTGGCCAGACACCATGGAACTTGAAGGAAGTGACCTCTTCCAGGACTGTGCCCTTAAGGGTCATGATGACTTCTAAGGACAGGGTCTTGGTAAATAGTGGCAAATAATATAATAATCTGATACACTAATAATAATCTTACACAATTTAGTTTATATTTAATTAATTTTGTTGCATTTTCCTCCTCTCATTCTTCAATACTGAGGGTATTTGCATTAAAATGGGATCTTTGTCTCAGGTCTTCCTGCTATAACCTGTCTCTGCAGGTCCACCATGAACTTGTCACCAAAATGGTGCTCCCAGTCTATGGTATCACTCCCTGAACCTCTCTGGCCAGACTGGATACCCTCTGCAACTCCTGCTGCCCTTTTGTTAACAACTCCCCATCTCATACTAATCACTGCTCACTTTATTCTTCTTTAGCCATTCTCTCTTTACCCTCACATCACCAGACCCACTGTGCCTCACTCATATCTAAATAATGGTTTGTGTCCCTTCTTTTTTACCTTTCGTCGCTCCTTTCCCTTGCAACTTCACCATTTCTCATTCCTGCTCCTCTGCTGGGCAGTCAAGCTCTTCCTATAATCTCCCATCACTTTGCAACCATCTACCCTCTTCCCTTTGCTTCACTGCCTCCCCAGCTCTGTTAGTTATCGGATGAAAATTCTTCACTCCCCCCCATTCCTGTTTTCCCTCTACTTGACTGTTTCCCTTACATTTGCTTCCTATCCTGGTGTAGGGGGTGGCTGAAACATTTTATTTTGTTGCTTCTACCTTGATTACTCATTTTCCACTGACTCCTGTAATTCATGTTCTCAGATTGCTCTTTATTGTAACTGCAAACTGTGTCTGTGCTATGTATTTTGTATCCCCTATTCCTTTCTCCAAGTTTGCACCTGGAAATGAGTTTTGGTACAGTGTGCCTTTCCGGTCACCAATTTTCTAATAAATAATGAATAAATAAATACATGTAAGCATTAATCCATGATAAAGGTGGCATCTAATGGGGAATTAATGCATGGTTGGGACCATTGTGTGGCCTCGTGCCTACAACGGCCCAACCATGCATTAATTCCACTTTAGAAGCCACCTTCGGAGTGGATTAAGACGCTTGTAACATGGCTGCTATGACAAACTGTGTAGTGTGAGTGTTATTTTGATGCTGTGAATAAGAGACCTCAGCCACATTTTGCACCATTTACATTTCTATCTTGCACTTTGTCAACATTGAAAGAGACACCTATTTTTTTCCTGATGTTGTGAAAACTACAGCAAATGTTCAAATGTATGGCAGCTTAGATTCAATGCTAAGAAGTGCAAGGTAATGCACCTAGGAAACAAAAACCCAGGGGAAGAGTACACAATGGGGGGTGAGATACTAACAACAACAAAAATGGAAAGGGACCTGGGGGTAGTTATATCAGATGACCTAAAGGTGGGCAAGCAATGTGAGAGGGCAGCAAGGAGGGCTGGGGGAATACTGGGATGCATAGGGAGAGGCATCACCAGTAGAAAACAAGAAGTTATTATCCCTCTGTACAGACAGCTGGTGAGACCACATCTGGAGTACTGCGTGCAGTTCTGGAGACCCAATCTCCGCAAAGACATAGACAGGATGGAAGCTGTCCAGAGGAGGGCAACTAAAATGGTGCAGGGTCTGCACCGGAAGACATATGAAGAGAGACTTAAGGAGCTTAATATGTATAGCCTCGGGAAAGGAGGGAGAGGGGACATGAAAGAAACTTTCAAGTGCCTCAAGGAATCAACAGAGTCCAAGAGGGTAGCATCTTTCAAAAAAAGAGGTGTGCAAAAACAAGGGGGCACAATTTGAAGATAGAAGGGGGGCAGCTCAGAGGTAATTTAAGGAAGTATTTTTTCACAGAGAGGGTTGTGGATGTATGGAACGGCCTTCCAGAAGAGGTTGTGGAGTCAAAAACTGGTGGAATTCAAGCATGCATGGGACAGTCATAAGGCAATTCTAGGGGGTGGGGGTAGGAAGAAGTACTGTAGGCTGCTGGTTAACTAGGATCTGCAGCTTATCCATCAGGTAGGGAAATGGGCAGACTTGGTGGGCCAAGCAGTCCTTATCTGCCGTCAAATTCTATATTTCTATGTTTCTATGTTTCTAACCATAACTGTGAGGACACTATCTCTGAGCATATATTCCACAACATTTCTCCGATCTGACCGGATTTTATTTTATTTGCGACGCTAGAAGGTCTATTATGTGTTGCTTTCTCTGTGTCGCTATCTGCCCGTCTCTCTGTTTTACATAATATCTGATCTCCTGTGTGTGTGTCTCCCCATGGCGCCGATGTCGCTACATTGCCCATTTTGTGCCTGACATTTTCTGACTTGTTCGCAGCTTTGCTGAGTCTGATGCACATCTTTTGACTGCCCTACGTTCGTTTCCCAGACCTACGATTTCCCTTCTGTGTCTCCTACACTATGCACAGCTGCACATTTCTACTACACTATATCCTCCTTCTCATCCCTTTGAGGGTGCGTTCTGCTCCGGATATTCCTCCCCAGTTGCTCTTGTCTCTTCGTCCACGTCACTGCTGGCTCCCGCTCTACATTTCCCCATATTCCAGTGCCTCTTCTGCCCTGTGTGTATTTCTCGACACTGCTGCTGTGTGCTCCGTGGTTGTCCGATGTACTTTAGTAGCAACACGGCATTATCGTGCCATAATGCCATGTTGCTCTTGTACCAGCTGATCCACTGCAACCAATTGTATTCCTTATTTCCGATACTCTTATTTTTGCCATGTTACAAACATACATAAATAACTTCTGATGAAGTCACAGTCCTCTGGGACATTACAAGGTGTTGCTGTAGAAATGATTATAATGTCACAAACAAGAGATTTGTGACTTCATTGGATGTCAAATGCAGTAGGACCAGGGGACACAGGTCCTGTTTTCATGCAAATATTCTAAATAATAAATAAGGAGTAATAAATATATAAATGTGTTCAAATATAATCTGAACTGTATCAATATAGTGCTTTAAAAAGGTTTCCTGGATACCGGAAGATGCTTTAATCATTTATGCATCTAGAACTTGAATATAAGGGTATTATCAACATAATGTATTATCTTCCAATTTGTGCAGCAAAATGGCACTTGAATTATACATATTGAGAACAGTAAGAGCCCTGGTGCACACCATATTCTACTGAACAAGAGGAGGAGACAACATCATTCTGGTTAACAACCTGGGTATGGTTGTCAAGATACTGTAAGTTCATATTACTGCATTAACCAATCTCTATTCCCTTAAATTCATTAGTAACAATCCACTGTATGGTTTGCCAAATCGAGTGCCTTGTTTGGGTCCACAAACACCACTCCAGTTAAATAAACAGTAGACTTCAAATTGGAACACCAGTTTTGACATGCTCTATGTTAATCCTTGAATCATAATAATGCTCCACTGTGCTGCCCCTCTACAGGGTTTTGTTTTAACTATTTCTAATTGCTTCTTCAAACCCATGGGGTTCTAGACTTTAGGGCAGAACCCCAAATTCAGGTTTTTGGTATTCTATCTCCTGCACCATATTATGGAGTCAATTTCACCACTGCTTCTTAATCCACAGAATTACAAAAAGTTGTAACTTGTAACAGTTTGTTCAGTGCCCAAGGTGCAAGGCTGCAGAATCCTCCACAGTGAGCACTTATTTGTAATTGATTTAAGTAGGATAGCCCAATTGAGAGTGGTGTCCCGATTCTGCTCACTTTGTAGATGGAAGGAATGAAGCACAGGGTGGTCATGTCCCATGTGACTTGCCTAACATCACACAGTGAGTAAGCAGTCCTGATGGAATCTGAATCTGTACTCATCAGGTTTTCATTTTTTTTTTTTCCACCCCTTGCTCACTGGTCCTCCACTCCTTCAGGCTCTGCCAAGTTCCCCCCTGACCTCTTCTGTCCTTGCCTGGCCCTCCTCTGGTCCCCCAGATCGCAGCTGACCCCCAGGATATCCCGGTGTTTTCCCTTCAACAGGCGGGTCCCTCTCCTCCAAGGGGGAAGGCACTGTGGGGGAGGATAGCCCCAGCACACACTTCTAGGGCCTGAGGGTGCTGCTGGGGAACAGGAGGCACCAGGAAGGCGCTGGAGGCCCTTAGGAACAGAGAGCCATCATCCGGAGGCCAGCGAGCGATTTTCCTGGCTTTCTGTTGGGGGCAGCATAGTAACGTCATGGCATACGCCAACATCCGCTCCTCCCCCAGTTAGTATTGGGCCGTGCATCCTGTGATACTCCCAGCCTCCGCTAGGAGCCAGCAGGTGCCTAACCAGTCCCCTACCCTCCCCCCAGAGAAGGAGAGCTGTCCCTGGGATGCTCAATCCTTCTCCCCCTGGCCGGCCCTCCAGTGACCCGGGCTCGTTCCCAAACCCGGGTCGCTGGCGTCGCAAGCGGAAATCCAACCGCTGCATCAGCGGGCCGGCTAGGTTTTCAGTTTTGTGCTGTCTATGTGCTGGACTCCACTGCTTCTGAATATTTCTAAACACTGTCCAGATCAGGTTATTAGAGTGTGAACTGGTCTGAACAACTAGAACACTACAATATTTGGTAACTTTCTAAGACATCTGTGCGCAGGATGGTACATGTATAGTACAGACCAGCTGTTTGAGTAGCTGAGCAGAGGCATGTTCACGGGATACAAAGTGACTGACCATAGAGAAATGTAGTTCACATTGTCCAGAAATGCATGCCAACAAAAAAATGCCCACGTAGTACAGGACATTGCAAAGAAATGTGAGCTAACTGGACGTATCAAAGAGGCTACCCACCATATAGTAAAAATTAAGGTGGAAATCTCGATGTAATTGCTTTGGACCATCCAAAAGTGGTCCCTTGTCTTAATGTATTGGCATGCTATGCTTTTCATAAATTCTGTCAGTACTGTCATATCAGATTATGTACCGGTTATTACCCATTTTTATTTTTCCTCTGTCTGTCACTTGTATATGTTTCTACAGCTCTATCATACCATTATCTAAAATTTGTTCTGTATATGCACCACTTGGAATTTTTTTATTGTTTTCATAAGCAGGACCTCCTTGTAAATAAGCATTACACTATGGAGCCTTTTCCTGGTGAACAAATACATACAAAATATAAATGCAAATTCTTTTTTTCTTACATTATTTTTACCTTTCCCAGTGGAGCCAAGAGTGACTGCCACAAGCCTGGAGCAGTATTATCAGTCTGGAATCTGTTCAATTTGGCTACCCCAAAATAATATTATGGGGGGGGGGTGACATTTTTAAGTCCTTCGTAAAAGTCCCAGTTGTGAGCCAGTCCAGTGGCGCTGAGGGTTGAGGTGCTGAATGCCATACCTCGTGCCGTGCCAGTGACCCGGGTTTGGGAACAAGCCTGGGTTGTCGGAGGTCAGCAGGATTGGTATGCTGAGTCACTGCATATGCCCTGTACATGTGCTCAGTAGCTGATGCCTGTTTGTCTGCAGCCTGCTCCTCCCATCCTAAATAAGAAAGGGGTTCTGCTCTGCACACTCAGTTTTTTCCTGGGTTGAGTTTGAACATTCAGCTTAGAGAAGTGCAGAAGCTGGCCTGAGAAGAGAGAAACAGCAGAGTGAGAGAAGCAGCTCTCCCCCCCTCCCCAAGGGGGAGGTGCGCTAAGGCCAGAGGCAGCAGGAAGACATAAGAGATGAGAGAAGAAAAGCATGACAGCCAAGAGTATGAGGAGACCCAAGCTCTTGAGTGATGGAAGAGAAGAGAGAGACAGAGTAGTCTGGATATTCCCAGCAGGATTCACCAAAGGTTTGTGTACGCCCACTCCAGGCTTTAAGGTGGTGGAAGAAAGCAGCCTTGGGCCATACATGTACTTGTAAAGTCATGTGGGAGCAGAGAAGAAATCCTCCAACAATTCTGGCCATCAAGGGTTGCTCTGACTAGTAGTAGATAACACACTTGTATCTAGCATGGCTTGCCAAGGCATGTGTCTGCGCCTGTGAGGTCCCAGGAAGACGTACCCCACAGTGCACTGGAGCTCATATTAGGTTGCAGTGATCCTGGGGTGAGTTAGGAAGGGAGACTAGTAATATCAGATCCTATAGCCCTAGAGGGCATCCCGGAGGGTGGAAGTGATGGGGAATTGTGTAACAGCTGTGGGTGTTAGGGGAATGTGAGTGACCTATGCCTTATTTGCCAGCCACTGTCCTCCAATGTTTAAGTCACTTGGTAAATGTAACCCATCAGCCTGGGGGGATTGTCCCAAAGTAGGATTATATAACTGTTCATGTTAAAGCACTTGGGCAGGAGCGGGTGAACATTGGGAGGAACATACCATTGTAGGTAGCCCTTGGGGTCTGACTAAAGTCCCTGTGGTACTGGTTACAGAGACAGCCATGTTAAGTGTTGGGGCCAGGAGAGTGGTGGTGCCTTTGTGAACATGGTATAGCACCTGGGGTGAGAGTCCCTGTTGCTGCAGTAAGGTGGCAACTTTTGCAGAGAGGCTTTAAGTCCCTGTCTATATGAATTCAGCCTTGTATGGTGTGGGGGGGGGGGTACTTTACAGTACTGAACCCATCCCTGACAGTACAGTATCCTAAAAGATAATATCTGTGTGACCCTTGTAAATGTTTTGTGTGCTTTGTAGGTGGAGAGAGGGGAGCATTGTATAATGGTGACAGTAAAGGGAAGCCCATTTAACACCAGAGGGTGGGTGACTGTATTATGTGCAGCACAAAGCAAAGCTCTGGGTGCCTAAAGTTAAATAGATCTGGGAGACTGCCTGTGCATAATGTGTATAGAGGGAATGTTTTCAGTGTTACAGGCTATTTAATTGTGTAGGGGATCCTTAGTAATTTAGGAAACCTGGGGAATTGCCATGTGTGTAAACTGCTCTTGTAAATACATGCATGTCTCCTTGGAGACCAAGTTCATGTGCACCTGTGACCAATAAAAAACACTTTGTACAGACTCTACCTCAGTTTGAGTTGAAAATGGCTTTATCAATTTGTTGCCCTGCATTACAGTGAGCAGCTGCAATTAGGGCCCCTCCAGCTAGCCCCCAGTGCCTGAACATTCAAAACAACACTGGCCATTACCCCATCTTGTTGGGTAGGTTTTGCAGCAACTAATCTCTGAGAACTGGCTACGTAATAATATGCTGTCAGCTCCCAATTCCTAAGTAACTTTGATCAGACAAAATGGTGTATACTCTGCTGTTGACACATGGGCTACAGATGCAGGCATACTGAACAAAAGAAACAAAATAATCCCACATTGTTAAAAAATATATATTTTCACAAGCTTAAATATCTTATTTCACTAACTAAAAATCTTATTTTTTTAGTTAGTCCCCAAGATTTTCTGTAGCATTTTGTGTTACCCCTTCAGAAAAATAGTCTAATAACAAGGCAAATTATTTAATCTTGTTAAAAATTACAAGTTTATTTCATAGTATGGATGTCTTATTTTAATTCTGCTTAATCTAACTGATTAAAAATCTTATTTTGTAGCTTAATGGCACCATCCTGTTTTCAGACTGATTTACTAATTTGTGGAGTTATATTTTTTTCTCAAATTGTTGTAGAATTTTATGAGTAGCTAGCTGTGTTCACTTTTTCCAGAGCAGTCACTTCCCTTTGTTTTTGGTGCTGTGTCTTCAATAGAATCTTACCATTACTCACTTTCAGGGTGATCATGCTTACCTGAGTTATTCTCATTATTGTCCTACCCCTGACTACCCCACTAATCAAAACCACAGCATCATGAGAAATGTGTAGTTGAGGCAACCCCCATCTTGCAATTTTTGCTTGTGGGCATACACCACATGCAATTATTTTCTTTCACTTTTACTACCATAGGTGCATACTGTATGGCCATTCAAGTTCTATATGCTGCAATACTGCATGCCCTGGTTATGAACTAGGCTGCTCCTTGTGCCTTCAACCAGTCATGCTTGGTAACTCAGCATATATTCTCTCCGAAGCCCAGAACTGTTATTGCCAGATATTTGGTTCATGATTCTTTTTTTAACAGCTATAAAAATCAACCCCAAAACATTTGATGTAATATTTATATTAATTTGTTATCAAGTACATTTTTCTTTTCTATACCACTGACAGCATGAAACCTTTATGATCTGTTCAATGTAAATATCCTCTGTGCCTAAATAATTGCTTTCTGAAGTTCTCAAGTTGATTGTTTTCACTAAACACATAAAAACAGAACAACAGATAGGGGACTGTGTATTATGAGGTTGTAATATCATCGAGAGGTTCTGGTGATGCTAAACCTCAAGATTGAAGCTTGTGAAGTTCCAACATGTCACAAAAACCTTGCGATGGTATTATAGCCAAGTGATACATAATCCCCGCTTTTTTTTTAAATATATATATATATATTTGTATATGGATCCAGAAATGTCCCCTGCACAACTGCAGCAGCTTCTCTCTCTCGTTTTTCTCTCTCTCTCCCTCTGTCTCTGGTAGCTGTATGCTTGACAGGGCATCAGAGTCACAGCACACAAGCAGCATGATTTCTTAATGAAAAAAAAAAGTCCTTTGCAGTGTGATTTCTTAATTTAAAAATAGAGCTTGTCACTTAAGGTGAGTAGTCCCCTTTTTAACATATCCCCCCAAGCCACTGCAGCTTCTCTCTCTCTCTCTTCATCTCTCTCTCTTTCTCCTGCATCCACTTTATTGGGAAATGAGAGCAGAGAATGAGGGCAGCTTGTGGGAAAAATCCAGCTTTTCTCCTTGTTCAGTGGCAGCATTCAGGGCAGAGATTAGAGACAGATGATGGGCTCTGAACTAAGGTACCCTAAATTCTATTTTAAGGTTGTTTCAGTCAGACACCTTGAAATACATTAGTATGGTACTTGGCAAAACTAGGTGTGTTGGAGTGAGTTGGTTGATATGAAACTTCTTGCCCTAGCTGTAGAGGAATTTTCCCACCTCATCTTTAGAATTTTTTACTTTTGTCTGTGCTACTCACAGTTCCTCAAGAAGTGGAAATCCCCACTGGTTACACCAGTTTTTAAAAGTGGAGTCTGCACTAGCCTTACTAGTTACAGACCCACTTCTCTTCTCTTCTCTCCCCCATTCCAATGCCATTAATAGAATAGTCTCTGACCAACTTGTCATGTAACTTAGGAAATACACTGTCCAGTGTGTACAGCAGCATGACTTCCAGAAGCTCCACAACACCAACACGGTGCCGTTGGAACACACCAACTATGTTCATGAGGCCCTTAACAATGCTGACCTCATCTGAGTTATATACTGTACATCAACCTTACTAAGATTTTTCATCTGGTCAAACATAAGCCCCTATTTAACAAAATCCTTATCCTGGGTTTGTCACAGAACACAGCTGACTAGTTCCACAGCTAGCTTACCAATCACTCCTAGCATGAGAAGATCGATAAATCGTTGCCCAATACTAGGGAAGTATCTATTGGTGTCCCCCAGGGCTCATTCTTAGGCCCACTCCTATTTAGCCTTTTCATACATCAACTGCCCAATGCTTATCAGACAGCCAACATACTCCTCTATACTGATGATGCAGTCATCTATTCCAAAAACCCTGACCTTGACAGCCTAACTTTTGCTCTCCAAAGTAACTTTAAGCCACTAGAAAGCTGGTTCTCCAGCAACAAACCAGTCCTCAGTTACAAAACAGAGACCATGCTCTTCTCTAGCCTCTCACAGAAGAGGAATGTTCCACCCTTTGTCATATGAAATGGCCAGGGACAAAACCTCGAACAGGTGGAGACCTTCAAATATCTTGAAGTGCCTTTGAATGGCACCTTATCTTTTGCCACTCCCCCCCATGTTGAGTGGCCAAAGTTAACAGAAGAGACTGGGTGCCCTGTACCGTAACCAGAACAGTCTCACTGGTAATATTAGATGCCTTATTGTGGCCAGCTCCATTCTGTCACTGATAGATTATGGCCTTCCCATCTATGTACCTGCCTGTGACATGATGCTAAGCAGAGGAAAGCTGTTCTGTAATAAGGTGTGCCACTTTGTACTTGGTGCAGATAACTGCACTTTTACCCTTTACACACTCACTAACTGGCAACCTTTACCCAGCAGAATAAAGCCCCAGACATGTTTGCTAGCCAAAAAGGAACTCCTGGGCCTAACACCCACTGCTTTAATAAACTGCTTCCACACCATCTCCAGCCAATGCAACACCAGGAACATGGCCAGGAATGCTCTTAAAGGAAAACTGCCCCCTCATATCTTCTAAATGTCATTTGTTTCCATGTCAGACAACTCTTTTCATGTAGCTGTGAAAGATGTATGCAGCTGCTTCAGTTAGTTTTCACACTTCACACTAGGCCCTGTCACTGTCCTGGGAGGGTCCATTTCATGGTTGTTAAAATCTCATTGTCCCTGAGAGCTGCATTAGCATATGAGAATGTGATGCCTAATCAACCTTTAAACTCCCTAGTATGCCTGTCTGCTTAAGCAGTTTTAAAAGAAACAAGCTGCAAGAAGGTGTGAAATACCACATTTACTTTCAGTGAGTTTTACAAGCTATCTGAGTTGTAATGCAGTTTTTTTTCCCTTTTAAATTCAATTCGGTTTATGAGTTTTCAGAGAGTTTTTTGCAAGGTATTTGCTATTTCAGCATAGAGATACATGATATAGATGGTTGATCTGACATCATGTTCTCATTTACTAATGCAGCTCTCGGGGACAATGAGATTTCAACAACCATGAAATGGACCCCCCATGACAGTTACAGGGCCTAGTATGAAGTGTGAAAACTAACTGAAGCAGTTGCATACATCTTTAACAGCTACATGAAAAGAATTGTCTGTTGACGCGGAAACAAATAACATTTGGAAGATATGAGGGTGCAGTTTTCCTTTAAGCCTCCTTTCCAGAGTACTCTGCTGGGCAAGTAGTTGCTATCAAGGCTGCTAAATGGTTAAACAAACTGCATGATACTCTGCTGAATCTTCCCAGGTTTAATCAGTTGAAGAGATCTTTGCTGTCTGCCTTTGTAGTCCAGTGCAATTATAACAAGTATTTGTCAATGCCGCATGTTTGCTTGCTGGCATTAGCAGTGGAAGTGCAGGAGTTAGACATATGCAGTATAGGAATGGCACCTAAGTATTGAACTGACACCAACTCCACCCTAACCCTGCAGAGATGGACAGGCATTGGGGTGTGCCTTTGGGTCATCACTCATGACGGTCACTACATTTCACCTCACCCTACCCTTCAGACACTGACAAGTGTTGAAGTGTGCCTTGGGGTGTTTCGCCTTTACATTCACCTCATTCCATAAGGAAATACGGTGAAATGGCCGCAGTATAGGAGAATAAGGTGAACTCTGGGGCAAAGGGTACAAGGCGCACATCGATGCCTGTCACTGGTTGCAGAGTGGGGGTGGGGATGAAATGGCATAAGCATTACTGTCGACAATCCCAAGTCAGACCCTGACACCTGTCAGTCCTTTAATGGTGTATGGTCAAAACCCTAACACCCTGGATTTTCTTGGTATTTTTACTCCACGTTTTCCACATGTTTTTTTTTGTGACCCCACTGCATGAACAGTGACACTATCAGTTTGTTACGTGAAAGGTGATTTTGAACAGGGACTACGCCATTTGGCACCACAGGTGCAAAAACACATTTTGAACAGGATGTGAAAATTGACAGGTGTACTGTTCATGAGGAGGTGTAAAAAAATGGCATTGTTGAAAATCTGGAGTGAAAATATACAAAACCTGGTGAAATCACGAGCGTGTATCGGAACTGCGCAACATACACCCATAATGTAAGTAGTTTGGGGATTTTTTACAGCAGATTTTCAACATAGGCATTTTTGCACCTCTGCTCATGAACAGTGTTACTGTGATTTTCGTAATCTATCCCGAACACTAAATTCCCACAGCAACCACGCTATTCTGTGCCGGAAGTGCGAAAATACATTTCAGCCAGGGTGTGAAAAATGACAGCTGTACTGTTCATAAGGAGGTGTGGAAAAATGTCAATGTTGAAAATCTGGACTGAAAATATTGCAAATTCATGAAATTACGAGGGTGCGTGGAAATTTATTTTTTATTTTATTTATTCACGATTCAGATTTACAAACCTTTCAGTCAAAGACTCATTTACAAAGGCACCTCATCACAGGGAGGAGAGACAACATATTTGTGAAGCAAGACAGTGGAGAACAATACAGGTGAGATACAAAAGAGCATACAAAGCAAGGTATTTCAGTGAACAATATAGGTGAAATACAGAAAAGCATACAAAACTAAGCAATTTCAGTGACACAGTGGAGCATGCAGGTTACAGTGCATGGTGTACAGACTACAAGAAGCTATTCTAAGTAAACTAGTACATACGTAATACTATAAGAGACTAGGAGTACTAGGTGGTGGTTACCTGGGGGGGGGCTATGTTTGCAGATTGGTTCAGAACGGAGCTCTCAGAAGGCCCTATAATGGGTATTTACAGCTCAGAGTGTCAGTGAGGTGTTTGCGTAGGACGATTTTGAAGGGGCTGATTTTGGAAAGGTTAGTAATGTGCGTGGGGAGGGAGTTATACCAGGAAGGTGCTCTGTAGTGGAAAGACCTTTGGGCGAGCGAGGTCCTAGCTGTCAGCACCTGGAAGGTGGCTTTGGTTGTATTTCGGGTGACGACCGAATGGGAGGCCCGTTGAAGGGGTGTGGTGACTCCTGGGAGGGTGAGCCCAAGTAGAGTCTTTTTTGCCAGTATACAGGTTTGGTATTGCAGGCATTCTTCAAAAGTGAGTAAGTTCGAGGTGGAGTACAGCTGGCATGTGTGAGTTCTGCTGGAGGCACCAGTCAGGAGCCTCCTGGCTTTGTTGATGGAGGTCTGGACTTTGGAGAGGGCAGTGGGGTCAGCAGCTGCATAGGTAGGGAGTCCATAATCAACCAAAGACAGGATAGAGGAAGTGATAGCCAGCCGTAGGGCAAACTCAGGGAGGCAGTCTTTGTGGTGGTAGAGGAGTCCAATCCGAGCATTCATGGCGGAGGACAGAGAGTTAAGATGGGCATGGAAGGAGAAAGCCGAGTCGAAGGTGATGCCCCGGTATTTGTATGTTGATACCTGTTCAAAGGGGTGTAGGGTGCTGGGGATGATTCGAAGGGGAGCATTTCTGGAGTTACTTTGGTGGTGTGCAAAAATCATAGATTTCATCTTCTTGAGGTTCAGAACCAGACGATGATCGAGGAACCACTTTTCAGCTTGGCAGAAGGTGAGTTACAGGGAGCTCTGGAGTGTGAGTGGGTCGGGATGTGAGGCGAAGAGGACTGCATCATCGGCATATAGAAGCATTTTGCCAGAGCAGGAGCTGGGGAGGGTCTTTAGAAAGAGACTGAACAATGTGGGGCCCAGGATGGAGCCTTGAGGGACCCCAGAGCATACAGGTAGGGCAGTTGATAGGATACCATTTATTTTGACCCATTGGGATCTGTCACAGAGGTAGCTGGAGAACCAGGCCAGAGGGCCAGATGAGAAGCCAGCTGATGGAGGAAGTCAAGCATTAGTGGGTGACACACAGTGTCAAAGGCCTTGGATAGGTCAATGAACA
Organism: Neoceratodus forsteri; assembly: GCA_016271365.2. Classification (NCBI taxonomy): domain Eukaryota; kingdom Metazoa; phylum Chordata; order Ceratodontiformes; family Ceratodontidae; genus Neoceratodus; species Neoceratodus forsteri. Next base: position 659,957,234 of record CM057458.1, read on the forward strand.
CTGCCCCGGCGATCTCCCCAGCATCAAGTGCAGAGTGTATTTGGTGGGAGAACTCCAGTAGGGCTGTAGCGGTGCTGTGACCAGGGCAGAAGCCATGCTGCTCTGGGCATAGTATGTTGTGCTTCAATAGATAATCCACGAGCTGGGTGGATACTATTTTCTCCAGGGCTTTTGGGGGGGGGGAGGATGGAGATAGGTCTGTAGTTTGGTAATGTGTGGTCTCCATTTTTATGGATGGGGTAATTGCAGCCAGTTTCCATGTGCTCGGGAATTGGCTGAGGCATAGGGATCGGTTAAGAAGGTCAGTGAGGGGGGCTAACATGACATCAAGTGTTAGGCGGAGAATCCTGGAATCAAGGGGGTCACAACTAGGGTTGTGGGAGGAGAGGGCTTTTAGGAGGAGTGGCTTGGAGTCATGGGGAGAGATGGCCCGGAAGAGAAATGGGGGTCGAGAAATAGCAGGACAGTCGGATACATGGATAGGATCGAAGAAGTGGGCAGGAAGGACTGCACTTAGGTCAGAAAATGTTATGTTGAGGCAGTCAGCAACACGTGGTAGGTCAGTATTAATTGTGCCGTTAATAACCATCTGAGAAGGGGGGGAGAGCGGGTTTTCCCGTTAAGCTCCTTAATGTTATCCCAGAAAGCTTGGGCAGAGCCCCAGGATGAGGTCAAGGCGGTTTGATAGTATCTGGCCTTGGCTTGCCCTATGGCCCAGGTGCATTGGTTGCGAGCGGCATTATATGCTTGTCTGTCGGCTGTCCTGCCGGACTCAACAGCAATATGCCACAGGTTATCCTGCTGCTTCAGTTGCTGGATCAGTGAGGGGGAAATCCAGGCAGCATTGTGTCTCTTGGAGCGGGTGCTGGTGACGGGGCCAAAATGTCACAGGCCTTGCAGAAAGCTCTGGTGAGGAAGGCTAGAGCAGTATCTATATCCGTTGCAAGGGAGATCAGAGACCAGTCGAGCTGGGCTAGGTACTGCTTTAGTTTATTAAGGCCCCCAGGGCAAAAGCGGTGGCGGGGGATGGCTGTGCACGTGGGATTGAGCATGAGGGAGGACCAGAAACAGAGAATTGGTGAGTGGTCGCTAAGGGAGTTGGCTAGGACGTTAATAGACTTGATTTTGTGGGGGCAGTTAGAGAGTACTATATCAAGGAGGGAGCTGGACCTACTTGATTGGCCGAGTGACTAATTGAGATAGATCAAGGGCTGTGAAGTTGTCCTTAATGTTGTTGTAGTGGAGCCAAGCCAGTTGATGTTGAGGTCACCTAGGATGAGCTGTTCAACCTTGTGTGCTTGAGATAGTCAGTGAGAGAGTGGATAGCTAGACTTTGTGCCCGTGGGGGTATGTAAGTGGTTGTAAGGTAAAGAGGGCCATGGCCTAGGTCAGGGGTGATTTTTAGGGTGATGGTTAGGGCATCGTGGTCGAGCTTGGGGGTAGGTAGTGCATGACCCAGGAGGGAGTCACACAGGTAGACTGCACATCCGCTACCATGCTTACCCACATGATCTTCTCTAAAAAGGGTGAAGCCTGGGAGGGAGACAGCAGAGTCGGGAGTTGATTGGGAGAGCCAGGTCTCCACTATGGCAAGAATGTCGGGCGTGTGTTGGGAGACCCAACACTGGAGTGCAGCAGTCTTCCTTGGGAGACAGCAGATATTCATAGAGGCAATGCGGAGGCCATGCCCAGTAGGGGGTGATGGGTGGGTAGAGGGTCCAGGTCCAGGGTTAGGGTGGACATTCCCAGAGAGCATGGGGAGTAAGGTGATGAGACGGAGAAGAGGACTCCAGCGGTTGTGGTAGAGGTGCTTGGACAGATGCAAGGATCTTGGGGGGTAATGCAGGGGATGGGTAGGGAGTTGAGGGCAGGTATGGCTAGGACAGAGAGGGCCCATCTTCCACTGTGTACAGAGGGCAGGGAGGTGGATGTCGGTGGTGGGTGTGGTGGGGCGATGGGGTGGTCCAGCGTGTGAGGTGCGTTAGTGGTGAGCGGAAAACAGATGGGAAGGCTAGGAGCAGTGGGGGGATGTGCGTGAGGAGGCTGAGATTCTGGCAGATGTGTGCTTACAATAGAGCTGGAGAGATTCATTGCAGGGATAGTGGGGGGGCAGCACTGTGAGGAGTAAAGCGAGCATACAGAACACTACAAGAGACATATTGGTGTATGGGATGAAGGAAGAGGGATAAGTGTTGGCAGGCAGGATCCCCCTAGTGGTCAACGAATATAATCTGCAGGTGGAGAAGTGGGCTGATAGGTTCTGTACCACACGTGACTCCACGTATAAATCAGAACGCTGACCAAGGGTGGTGGTGAAGGCAGCGGGGTAAACAACATGCCTTGTTCAGGAGCCTTGTGCTGCTCCTGTGTGCTTGATTCCTACCTACAGCAGTCCGGGGGGTGGGAGCGATCTCCAAGTTCAGTCCAGGGGAGGGCAGGCTCTTCCAGCCCTAGCGACCCGTGGCGCAGCTTCCACGAAACCCCTAGGTGAGGAGAGAGGGGAGAGATTTTAAACGTTGGATTTAGAGGCGGGGCTAAGGTAAGGACAAAGGACATGAATATGGGGTTACTGAAATATCTCTAGTGGTCACAAAGCGAGTCTACTTGCACAATTAATAAGTGGGAGACCAAACAGTTCTTATAGGCATAAGTAGAAGAAAAGAAAATCAGGCACTAAGGTGCATGTTTAAAAAGCAGGCAACTGTAGGATTTCACTAAGTAATTCAAGCTCTTGAGGAAACTTGATTGTAACAGGGGAAACTATAGAACTATTCAACAGAAAATGCTTGAGAAAAAACTATCTGCAGTGCTGCTCCGACTCTTAAGGTGTGTGTGAGGTCTGGAGAAAAAAGGGTCCTTTGTTACAAGTCCAGTTTTAAAAGTGGTTTGGCACCAAAACAACACGCCTTGTTCAGGAGCCTTGCGCTGCTCCTGTGTGCTCGATTCCTACCTACAACAGTCTGGGGTGTGGGGGGCGATCTCCAAGTTCAGTCTAGGGGAGGACAGGCTCTTCCAGCCCTCACGACCCATATTGCAGCTTCCACGAAACCCTTACAGCAGTCCGGGGGGTGGGGGGTGATCTCCGAGTTCAGTCCATTGGAGGGCAGGCTGTTTCAGCCCTTGCGACCCACGGTGCAGCTTCCACGAAACCAATGCATGCTCATGACAGAGTCATTTTATGGACTTTTGTCACCAAATTTTCAACATAGCCATTTTTACCACCTCTGCTCATGACCAGTGTCACTGTGATTTTCTTAATGTGTCCTGAACATTGATTTCGCATACTGACCGCGCCAATGTGCCCAACATGTGCGAAAACACATTTTGGGTGTGATATGAAAAATGACAGCATACTGTTCATAAGGAGGTGTGGTAAAATGGCAATGTTGAAAATCTGGACTGAAAATATTAAAAATTCTCAAAGTTACGGCGTGGTAGGAACTGCTGTACACCTCATAAAACAGTAATTTTGAAATTTTTCACCAAATCTTCAACATAGGGTTTCTGAGGCCTGCCTCATGAACTGTGACACTGTCATTTCGTTACTCTGTCCCGAAAGGTGGTTCCACGCAGTGACCGTGAAATCACCTTTCCGGACCGAATAACAAAATGACAGTGACTTAATTCATGAGGTGTGTCCACAAGAACCCCATGTTGTAAATTTGGTGAACAAATTCCCAAAAATGGCCAAGATATGCACCAAAGTTGAAAAAAAAAACATTTATTGCATTATACAGCTTACCGGCATTTCTTCAGTTTGCAGTCAGCTTTGAAGAGTGCAGACGTGTTCCCAGTCCACTGAAGATTGTTGCGCTGGACTCCAGAGGTAAGTATGGGGTGGGGGGTGTGGGGAGGTGGGTGCGTAGAGGGTGGAGTGCAGTTGGGGGAGTGGGCGAGACAGTCAGCGAGGACCGTTTATTTTTACAGGTGTTTGTTTGTTTAGACTACATGGGACTTTGCCATGCTGGGGTGGGCTCCCAGCATGGCAACTGGAAGATTATTTTAGGGGGGGCTAGGTGGTCCGTCCCCCATCGACGCGGGCATCTGCCAGCCACTGGGTGGGCTCCCAGCATGGCACTTAGGCTCTGGTTGGGGGGTACAAACACTACAGTGGAGCCGGGAGGGGATTCGCACCTCCAGTTATTGTGATTGACTTTGCTACACTGGGGGCTCCCAGCGTGGCAGCAGAAGTCTGTTGGAGGGGCACTGAAGGTGACGGGGGATTGGGCACCCCCTGTCGGCCATACAGTGTGTGGGGGGGGAGCAAATGAGCACGCTGGGGTGGCCTCCCAGTGTGCTACTTGGTTAGAAAAAAATGGAGCTGTCTATGACAGCTATATGGATGCAGTGGCAGAGCGTAGACACTTTGCATACTGCTGATGGCAGTATGTAAATTACCTGCCGATGGCAGTAAGCAAATTGCCTACACGTTACCACCACTGATTGCAGCAATTTTCTGCTTTCAACTGTATGCCACTGCATCTGAACGGCTGTCAGAGACAGCTCCAATGTTCATTGGCGTGGTGCAGCCACGCCTGCAAAAGGGAGCAGGGCATTGGAAGTGGGGGAGGCACACCTACGAAAACTCATATGGTGGCACTATGTGCAAGCAAACATAACAATTAACCAGTTATTCAGTTTCTCTTTTTACATAATCTGTGACTTTTTGTACAACAATCTGTATGAATTTTTTCAAAACTGTGTGTAACTGTTCTGTCTTAAGTGCTTTGGGTCTGATTCAAGTGCATTTCCTCTGGAACTGCTTATTGTATTTGTAATGTTTTTTTGTTACTATGTATTTGACATGGAACCTTTGTAAATGAGCATTTGTGCTCAAAGGAAATCTCCAAAGTTTTCAATAAATAAAATAATCAGACAATATGAACAAAACTCACAGCAAGATTTAAACTAGTGACCTGCCACCCGTTCACATGCTTTACTGAAATTCACTGTTAACAGGGCTTCAGAGCTACAGTACACAAGCAGCGGGATTTTTTTAATGAAATAAACAAAAAGAGGCAGCATTCAAGCAACAAAACTGAAACTGACCTTGCTGTTGCCCTTCTCAAGTCTCGGTCTCTTTCTCAGCCAGTCTCACACTGCAGCTTCCATTTCCGACCCAATCTAGTCAGTGAGGAGTCTACATTTACTGTACATGGAAGCTACATTAAAATCTGGCTCACGCTGAACATGAAGATTTCAGCAGTTCGTGTGAAGACGGATCTCATGTAATATCATCGTTGAGAGCTGAGAATGATAGTGTTAATGAGCTCAGAATGATAGTATTACTGGAATCCAACTGTAGCATTACAGGATGATTTTAAATGTAGTATTATGGGGAATTTTAGATGGATTTCAATAGTATTATATGGCTTATCCATATATTACAAAGTTGTTGTGTTCACCAGACATTTAGAGTTATCAAAAACACTATAATGTGCAAACATTTTGTGTTTTTAGTAATTAATGGGAACATCATTGACAAATTCAGAGGCCCTATACACAGTTGCATTTATGTGCCACAACGTGGTTGCAAGGACCACTTTGCAGCACATCTCTGCACTGCACCTCTTTGTGCTGTAGATAAAGAAGTTGTAAGACGTTCCTTGCACTAGTGCACAGGTCAATGATAATGAGGCACTGAGATGCACAGAGGTACCATGCTATGCACAAAGTTTCCCCAGCACCCTCACTCTTGGTTGCAAGATGATGCATCCTGAGAGCCAGAAGAACAGCTGAAAACAGTTACCTAAAGATCAATTGCAATGTTTATAAAATACTTTTAACATATTTTATTTGCTGGCCATGAGAATAACCAGTCCATATGTATTGCGAGTAATGTTCGGGAACTGTCATTTATCATGTCCAGCTGCTATTTCGTATCCTGTCAAGTTGCCGAGTGATTTTTGCAGTGGCAATTACAGCACCGCGACAAGGCAACAGTAAAAGGGGCAATCTTGATTTTAGATCGTCCCTCACTCATGCCACCCTTTGCACTCACACAGTTTCTACCTCCTCCCGGGCATGCCCACCCCAGAGGAGGTTATATTTAGTTTTGAAGGGTGTGGGGGGCAAAACCTAAATCAGGGTAATCTCCTTCCCATGCTTGACTACGGCTCGACAGTCATCAATGTCACTAGTAAATCGGCTCTATAAAAAAAGTACACTCTTTATTTCACCATCCGCTAAATTGGCAATTGCCAAGGGTATTCTGCTTCCAACGCTGACATATGGTGTCTCCACTTTTGCTAATGCCCATAAGACTGCTCTCCATAAATGGAATCTTGTGTATAATAACATATGTCGGTATGCCTCCTCTTCCCATTGCCTCAAGCACCACTGCACACTGTATAGTGACCTAGGCTGGCTCTCCCCAACTGCCTACCGACTATGCTCCCTAGGGATCCTCACAGACTCTATAATCCATAACCAAATCCCCTCCTGCCTTGCAGCTCTACTTGTTCCACAGACACCTGCCCACAGACTACGCTCAGCAAACAAATTTCTACTTACCATAGACAGGTGTCTTACTTCAAAAGGCTCTGGAGCATTTCACTGGCACCACCCCGGCCACCTGGAACTCCTTCCCTCCTGCCCTGAGGCAGGCTAACTCCCACCCAATCTTCAAAAAAGAACTATATCGCCACCTATCCTGGGACCCCTGCACATGCTTTGGTCCCACTTAATGCCTCACAGCTAACCACCCTATTTCACCCAAGACACTGCTGCACTTCTAAACAAGCTTTGCTATAAAATGTCTTTATAGCTGCCACTTAGCCCAGTTTCAGTTGTTATTTGCATGTACTAATGTCACTTTTGTCATCTCTGCATAGCTAGATGTATTATCTCGAGTACTGTCTGACTTGATCTGTATTCTAACCTACCTGTACTATATACTATGTACCTGTAATATATACTATGTATTGTATAATCTCATCTCATTTTATGTACGTATTCTCCCAGGTCGTGCCTGAAAATAGTCAACTTTGGCTAGCGCACCTAACCCGGTTAACAAAAACTAAATGAATAAATAAAATAAATAATATAGCTAAATTTGCCTCTGGCTGCAGCGACAACACCCACCATGGCACAGTGCTCAACAACCTCAAATGGCTACCTCCTGAACTCAGAGCAAATCTTGCACTTTCCTCCCTCATCAACAAAACTTTCCATACTGGCAACTGCATACCTAAACAGGCAGATCCCTCTCGTTAATCTCCCTGCCTCACGATCTGCCTCTCACAACAGCATCATCATCCCACTATTTCATACGAGCATGGGCCAGCGGTCCTTTACCTTCCACACTGCCTCCATATGGAACTCAATAGCCCCTCCCATTAGAAAAACTACCTCTACCTCTACCTTTACAAATCTCTTGAAATCACATTACACCTCCTCTGTCGCTTGTCAATGCTTGCACTAACCTCACCCCTAATTTCCCTAATTCACCCTACCTCTCCTTGTTTACCTCGCCACTACCCATACTCTATTTTTACCTGCATTATTTCCTTTCTTCCTGAAATGAAACTGTATTCCAATCACATTGCTACGCCCTTTTGTACTTTCTAATTTTGTATCATATGAATAGTGCCCTGTACATATTGTTACCTTTTCTCCTGCTGCGTATGAGGACTTGTTATTATATCTTGTAAAAATGGCTTTGTATATATTGTTATTTCTTCACCTGCTATAAATGTGTCTGATGTCTGCATACACTGCCACCCTTACCACACTTTGTATTCCTGTTTTTGTCTGTGCATTTGCACCCGGGTTGTGCCTGAAAAGGCTGCTACTGCCAGTGCGCTTACCTGATCAACAAAGCTAAATAGATAGATAGATAAATAAATAAATAAATAAATAAATAAATGCTGACTGTTTCTGGGAGGGCGCTGCTGTAACTCCCAGCAGACAAAATGCTGTGTGCTGAAATGCGGGGCGGCAGTTTGCCTGTGCCGTAATCAGCATCAGTGAAAGGTATGTCACTGCAGCATGGGTGAACCCTGCTGTTTTATTGCCTGTCTTACTTGATGGTTTCAGAGAAAATCCCTCAGACATTTTCCGACCAGCTAGTGGAATCTTAGGTGAGTGCTGATGTCATTCAGGCAACAATGATATAAGTTTTCCTAAGCTGATCACCAACACTTTATGTCTGTATCACCCTCCCACCCCCAAAACAAGAACAGCCTGACAGACTCTTAACATGTACATTTCTGTTTTCTTTGTTCTCTTCCAGCCCTGAATGAAACTCTCCCCAGATTCCTTCTTCTTTCAAACAAAATATTGCCCCTTAAAAATTACCAATTAATCTGTGAAAGTAACCTAAATATTAAATCACACATGCCCACACAATGCAAAGCATCATGGGCTGCATATGCAAATCACCACAGAATGTTATGCTGGTCCAACTTTACATTTAGGCGGATGTGTGTGTGTGTGGGGGGCTGCTTAAAGTGCCTATTGCTGTCATTCCACCTTACTTCACATTAAAGCGGAATTACTCTGTAATGCAGTACTGATAAAATTCGAATGGCAAAGGTCCTCAGACAGTTGAGAGTAAACATGAGTTGTTGCCATTTTACAATCTGATGTACAGTTACAGTACCATGTCCGTGTGTGTATGCTAAGCTGCCAGGACCTTGAGGAAAATTATATCATTGTTGACTCAATGACATCCGCACTCATGCAAGATTTCACTAGCTGATCTAAAAATGTCTGAGGGATTTGTTTGTGAAACAATCAATTAGGAGACCATTAAAATAGTAACTGTACATGACAAATAGCAATGTCTTCATTTTATACGTAATGAATAAAGCTTAGATTAGTGATGCAGCGAATTTAAAATTCGCAGGCGAAGTGAGCACAAAGTGCTCACAAGTGAGCACAAAGTCAGTTTCAGGCTACGCAAAGTGGACATTGAGGAGTACTCACTTTGCCTTTTCATAATGAGTTGACTTCGTGTTGTTATTCCGCTTTAATGTGAAGTAAGGCGGAATGACAGCAATAGGCACTTTAAGCAGCCCCACCCCCCACACACACATCACATGGCTTACAGTACTGTAAGTCACATGCTGCTTTAGCCAGCCAGGCAGGAAGTGAGTCATACCAGCAGATACTTTCACTTTCTCCTTTGCAGAGATAGGAGAAGGAAGGACAGTGTAGGAGAGGAGTGTGTATTTGTTGTTTAACTTGCTTCAACATCATAAAACTCAACAGCTTTCTTAAAAGCTAATTCTTTAGTTTTTGTTGTACTGTTTTGAGTTCTTTTTTTGTGACTGATTTATTTGTTTTATAAGTTTTGTTTTGTGTAAGTGTGTGTGTGTCTGTGTGTGACTGTGCGTGTGTGAGTTGGTCTTCGTTGCGTGACGTGTCACAGTGGAGAGGGAAAGAGAGTTATGGACCAGGGACAGTCTGTGGTCCGTGTTGAACAGAGGGGAGTGTGGACACGTGGGGCTCAGCGTAGGTGGGTGTCGCTGGACCACTCCAGAATATTTCATCCACCCCCGGAAGCAGCAGCACCACCAGTGCCACCGCCACATCCAGCAAGTCCGACACCACCACCACCATCTGTACCAGCTGCAGGAGCTCCAGCAGCAGCACTTCCCACTCCACAGCAGCAAGTGGAGCCCCCCTAGGGGCATGACACTGCTGTTGGCAATACATCTGCCCCTGTTGTGCCTGGTCCCCCCCCCCCACCAGCAGCTCGATAGTCTGGCAGTTTTTCAACTGTGTTAGGGGAGACAGGAGCATTGTGGTCTGCCTGCTTTGTGGTGTGCAGGTGCGCCGTGGCCCCCGGGGGACACATCTGGGGACTTGGGGCCAGAGGACACGCATGCTGAACCACTACAAGGTGGAGTAGCAGGCTGCCACAGAATGGGCCAGGCTTCCACCTGCTGGCCCTTCTGTGGCAGTGGATGCTGCTGCTGTGCATTGCCAGAGCAGGAGGAGGGCCACAGCAGTAGCTGCTGCTCCACCACTATCCCCACCACTGCCACCAGCCCACCCTCACCACCACCACCACCACCACTACCTGCTTTTCCTCTCGCAGCAGGGGAGTCCGCCACGCCTGCAACACAGTCAGTAGTAGCACTGCTGTGGGTTGCGATGGAGGAAAATAATCAGAGGATGGGTGCTGTCCAGCAACAGATGGAACAGATCAAGCAAGAGCAGCTACAAATAGTGTCGATGCTTCATCTGCTGCTGGAACATCATGGGATCGAGCATTAGGTTTTGTTTTCTGCCCCCAGTGCTGTACTGTTTTGTGTTTTGTTTGTTTCATACCAGACAGAGGGAAGGCCACAGTATTAGTTTAAAGGGAAGCCATCAGCAACAGGAGTGCCTGCATCCTGCCCCCTGCAAGGCTTACCGTTCAGTTAAGCCTTTGAAGTATGCTGCGGCATTTTTCTCGTGCCGCAACATACTTTATTATACTAAATAAACGTCAGCAACACGGTAGTATGGCAGATGCTATGGGGGCTCCATTGTGCATAAAGGTGCAACAACGACACACCATGCACTTCAATACAAAACTATTTGAAGCGCATGGTGCATCTCCGCTGGACCTTTCCTTTACACGTAATATGGCTCCCATAGCATCCAGCATCCTTCTGGGTCGCTGATCTTTCTTTCTTAAAATAAAGTATGTTGCGGCAAGAGAAAAATGCTGCAACATTCTTAAAAGGCTTAACCGGAGGGTAAGCCTTGCACTGTGCAGGACGCAGGAGCTCCTGTTGCTGACTGCTTCTCTTTAAATATATACATGCACATACAGTCATACATGTTCCTTATATGGGTGACTTACCTCCAGGGTACTCTCTCTTTCTCCACATGTCCTTACATTCCATAGTGCAATACTTTTCTGGCCAAAACACTCATAATTTCGGTAACCGGGGCCCAGAAGACTTCCCAAGTTCCCGTTCTGAAGATCCACCCAAGTTCCGCCAACTTGCTCAGCAATGTTATGACGTGATGCCAGGGAGAGAACGGGGGCATGCTTTATTATAGTGAATGGCTGGCAGGTTTCCGAAAGTTTCTTTACGTTATAATGGTCGATTTGTGGTGAAAGCGTGGAGCGCGTTTCCACTAACAAAGGCTCTTGTTGTTGAAATAATACGTTTCACCTCATATTCTTGAACGGGTGGCAGAACTTGGGCGTCACTTCAGAATGGGAAGTCCTCCGGGACCCGTTTTACTGAAATTATGAACGTTTTTGCCAGAAAGGTATTGCACTATTTAAGGACACGTGGAGCAAGAGAGATTCCCCTGGAGGTTAGGCACCAATATATTGGGTGTAATACCATCCGTAATTATGTAACTTGGTGAATCTCTTTAAAGCAGCAGTGCAGCAATCTGTTGAAAATTTTGACCTATACTTTTTTATGCTATTTTACAGCCACTTTACTTATATCCTGACTTGTATGATACTATTCTTTCCAGTATTTGAGTCTGCTTTAGTACTTTTTTTCATGTGTGAGATAATAAAAGGAGCACTCCTTTTAAAATGGTGCAGACCAGTTCTTCATCAGTATTTTGCGCTGTTTTTCTCCATCAGTTGTTATATAATATTTCTGTTGTTATTTCTGTTGTCAAATTAACAATTATGCAGCAGGCAGTGTTTTATGACATCACAGAACAATAGTTGTTCAAAAACAGTTGTAAATAGTGCTAAGAACCTGGTCAGAACAATATTAAATGGCGTGCTCCTTTTTTATTCTCAGGCATGAGAAAAAGTAGTAAAGCAGACACAAACTGCGAAAAGAAGGGTATCATACAAGTCATCAGGTAACTAGTGGCCTGTACCGGCGGCGGCGATGTAAAATAGCATAAAAAACTATAGGTCAAAATTGTCAGCTCATCGTTGCAATGCTGCTTTAATTTATAATTTAAGTATGACATTATGTGCTCACAATCACAACACACAAAATGCATCTGTCTTCTGACAGAAAATTGACACGTGCTAAGGAAGTGAAATGGTATCGTCACCCCACATGCAAAGTCCCCCAGAATTTATTGCGCAGTCACTCCTGTGCACAGTAGTGGCACACAGTCCCCATATTTTTATTTGCATGCCCAAAATGCATCCACCTTGTGTGCAGAAATCTGGCAAGTGGTAACACAGTGAAATGAGACTGTTTCAGTACATACAAAGTCCCCCAGAATTAATGGCACACTCAGTCATGCGTGCAATGGTGGCACAGAGTCCCAGATTTCTTCTGCAGGCCCAGAATGCATCCTGCTCGTGTGCAGAAAATTGACAAGTGGTAACAGAGTGAAATGAGACTGTTTCAGTACATACAAAGTCCCCCAGAATTTATGGCGCACTCAATCACGCGCACAAAAGTGGCACAGAGTCCCCAGATTTTTTCTGTAGGCCCAGAATGCATCCTCCATGTGTCCAGAAAATTGATAAGTGGTAACACAGTGAAATGAGACTGTTTCAGCACATACAAAGTCCCCCAGAATTTATGGCGCACTCAGTCATGCACGTAATGGTGGCACAGAGTCCCCAGATTTTTTCTGCAGGCCCACAATGCATCCTCCTTGTGTGCAGAAAAGTGAAAAGTGATCATCTCAGCTGGATTACAAGGTGCCCTTTGGATGTACAGTAATAGTAGCCTTGGTGAGTATATATATGGTTGTGTATTTTGTAGGTGATGATGAGGAGGGTTGAACTTGACATGGACATGTACTCATGCTATTGTTCTGCATCACACACAGGTGACTCCATCTCCGAACTGTTGCTGTGCACTGTCCAATGCTCAGTGAGAATGTCTTGCACTTAAATGGAAATGGATAACTGTCCAGCACATGAAGGTAAGCATTTCTTTTTTTGGGGGGTAGGGAATCATATTTTCAGTTTTGTCTGTAGTGATTTCTTATTTTTTTATTTCTTCACAGATTTCATTAGCATCTTTCTGGAGTCCGGTTCTTAATGATAGTCATGGTCAACGAATGAAACGACTTCTGCGTGTTGCATGGGTGCCCAAGCTCGGGTCGGGGAAGGGTGTGCCTGATCACGTCGACAAACTTTTTTGGATAAGGCCACTTTGACAGAACAACAAAGTATCGTGAATTTTCCTAAGAAAAGAATGATTTCTTAAAAGTTATGACTTCATTGTTATGTGTCCTTCCCTGGTTCTCAAATCTCAATCCCTATTGTCAACTAAGTTACATTTCAGAGACACATCATGTCAACTACTAAGACAACATTTTGTTTGCAATATTTGCAGCAGTCTTTACAAAGCAATGAAATGGATGAAATAAAATCTTCATACTTACCAGAATGGATTTCACATGGACATTACATCGCTTCCTCTCTGTACGGTATAGCTACAGCATCTTTCCCAACAAGTAATATTAGCGATGGAGCTTGTTTTTGTTCTCCTGTAAAAGAAACAAAATAAGTGTACTGTATGTGTTTTGCCACTGCGGCTCTGAAAAGCTACAGAAAACAAAACAGACAACTTAAGGAAGTGAGGCAGCATAACAAACATGAGTGCACATACTCAGTTTATGGTTTGAATATTAAGAAGCTGGTGGTGGTGGTGCACTGGTAGATTGGTGGTCCATGGTGGGCAGACAGACTCATGCTGGCAGCAGACTTGGATAACATCAGTCCCGGTGGTGGTAGTCCGGGGTGGTCAGACAGTCTCATGGTGGCAGCAGACTTGGATAACATCAGTCCCAGTGGTGGTGGTCCGGGGTGGGCAGACAGCCTCATGGTGGCAGCAGACTTGGATAACATCAGTCCCGGTGGTGGTGGTGGTGGTCCATGGGGGGGCAAACAGACTCATGGTGGCAGCAGACTTGGATAACATCAGTCCCGGTGGTGGTGGTGGTCCATGGGGGGGCAGACAGACCCGTGGTGGCAGCAGAGTTGGATAACATCAGTCCCGGTGGTGGTGGTCCAGGATGGGCAGACAGCCTCATGGTGGCAGCAGACTTGGATAACATCAGTCCCGGTGGTGGTCCAGGGTGGGCAGACAGCCTCATGGTGGCAGCAGACTTGGATAACATCTGTCCCGGTGGTGGTGGTGGTCCATGGGGGGCAGACAGACTCATGGTGGCAACAGACTTGGATAACATCAGTCCCGGTGGTGATGGTCTGGGCTGGGCAGACAGCCTCATGGTGGCAGCAGACTTGGATAACATCAGTCCCGGTGGTGTGGTGGTCCATGGGGGGCAGACAGCCTCATGGTGGCAGCAGACTTGGAAAACATCAGTCCTGGTGGTGTGGTGGTCCATGGGGGGCAGACAGCCTCATGGTGGCAGCAGACTTGGATAACATCAGTCCCGGTGGTGTGGTGGTCCATGGGGGGCAGACAGACTCATGGTGGCAGCACACTTGGATAACATCAGTCCTGGTGGTGGTGGTCCAGGGTGGGCAGACAGCCTCATGGTGGCAGCAGAGTTGGATAACATCAGTCCCGGTGGTGGTGTGGTCCGGGGGGGGGCACACCGCCTTTTAATTACTGCAGTTAAAACCTGCCAACATTAACCACATCATCATCCTCATAAAGAAAACTGTCCTCATAGTCATCGATGTCTGAAGTCTGACCACTGGGAAATTCTTTCTCCATTGTATCATCTACGTCAGTGGTGAGCTGTTTCAGGCAGCCACTGCCAGTGCCACCAGGATGCTCCATTTCCACATCAGCAAGACCACCATGACTAGGCCGGGGTACAAATACCGAGGTTGCAGTCTGTGCTGGTATGTGCCTCTCATTCATTTTAATAAATGTTAGCAAACTAACATTTGCAGAAGACAGGTTTGCCCGACGATCCCCGACTATTGCACCTGCTGAGCTGAATACCCTCTCAACACTTACAGTGGAGGGTGGGCATGTGAGGTACTTCAGTACCACTGCAGTCAGCTCTGGCCATTCACTGACCTTTCCACTCCCGTACAAAAGAGGATCTTCACTTATTGTTAGATGCCTGTTTTCAGACAAATATGACTCAACCATTCTCTGTGCCGCACCAAGTCCGATTGTTGATGCATCAGCCTGTTCCCCGGAATCATTGATGTCACAAATACCCACTTGGGACAAAACCTCCCAAAGCGGGTTGATGCCAACCACTTTGGATGACAGACCTCCAGGAACTACAGTCCCCTTACCCTTGCATGATATGCTTGCTGGTCTTCCAGCTACACCTTCAGCTGGATTATGCTGCTGAGGTTTGCAAACCTTGGCACGTGACACCTGTGCCCCATGAACCAAGCAAACCAGTTGACCACTGATATTTTTTACCTGTTCAGGCCCTCCCTCCAGTACTGATGCAATTCCACGTTTGTATCATGGGTTCGGCATTGTTGCCATGGCGAAGTTGTCACTACGCTGAATGCTCACAATGTGACGATTCTGGTCGAATACTGTCAGCATGTGTTGCAGCAACATACTGCTACCACCGTCTCCAGCAACATCAAGGCTATGCTGTACATTCACCAATGTCTGCCTCAGCACCAGCAGCAGAGGAATTGATTGGCTAATGGAGGCATACTCATCACTCAATGCCTGTGTGGCATGTTCAAAAGGCCGCAAAATTGTTATTACAGAGTCCATGAGGCACCACTGTTCAGTCATCAGACATGGAGGCCCAAGAACTGTTACGGCTAGTGTGCATAACAAGATATTCTGTGATGGCTTTGTATTGTTCATACAACCTCTCTGCCATGTATAACGTGGAGTTCCATCGGGTGACAACTTCCAGCTTCAAGCGGTGCTGAGGCAGGCTGTTTTGTATCTGCAACTGCTGCAGTTGGTCACGGGCCTTTCCAGATCTTGAAAAGTGAGAGCAGATACGTCGTGCAATGGTCAGCATCTCCTTTATGTCAGGGTGCTGCAGAAACTCCTGAACCACAAGATTTAAACAGTGGGCCATGCATGGAACACGAAAAAAAACACCATTCGTGATGCATTTCACCACATTTGACCCATTGTCACTTGCTATGAACCCTGCTGTCAGGGACAGAGGGTTTAGCCATCTGTCAATTTCAGTCAGTACCATGTCCAACATGTTCTCATCAGTGTGTGAACAGGTCACACTGCGTATAGCAATTGTTGCATGCTGGTGAATTCCAGGAAGATTGCTACCGCGACAATCCACTTTCCTGCACTGATTATTCACACTACCAGCATCACAAACAACCCCGGCACCTGCGTCCAGTGTGCAGTTATACACAGATATGAACTCCCTGCTGTTTAGCCACTTGTCCACATATCCATACTTAAATGGATGAATGGAGATGAGGAATGTCAAAGGGCATGTCTTGCTGGGTCTGAGACAGTGCGGAACAACTCGGGAACAGCACGGGTAGAAAAGTATGTCCTGGATAGGACTTTCCATTTTGGACAGGCATGGGCAGCAAACCACCAGAACCCAGAATCCTCCACAAAGGAGAAGGGCAAAAGATCGATTGCCAGCATTTCCACTACAGCAGCATTAAGTTCACGTGATACTGTATGATTGGGGGGGTATTTCAGCTTATGCACAAAAACACTCTGTAACGTGGGCTGACTTAAACATTTTACATGGTGTGTGTTGTTGGTCACAAATGGTTGTGTTCTTTGTTGAATGGCATTGGCAGGGGGTGGAGTGTGGACATTTGATGAAGATGGTTGCACAGGTGATGATGACAAACCCAGAAATTATGTTATTTTTCCGGATTTGCAAAGCAGGGTTGATGTACCACTTGCATTAGACATACTGCATTCACCACCACCACCACCACAAAAACTGCTACGCTCACCAGCACCAAACAACATTTCAAAGTCATTATGGTTCTCAACCTCATCAAGCCTGTAGTAATCCTCTGCTCTTATTACCGCACTACTGCACACGTTTAATTTCCTACTGGGCTTAACAGTCATGGAAGGGGATAACATGCTGGCTATGGTTGCCGCCGGTGATACGGGTGAACGCCCAAGTCTGGTATTAGCTGCCAGCTTATGCTGGGTCCACAGAGCCAAGTGCCTATTCTTAACATGCGTATGCTGTCTTCCTGTCCCAAGATGGTTCCCCTTTTTACGTCGACACACGCACATGGCGAACCTGACAGATTGCAATTGAATCATCATTTGCATCTTGAACAAAAAAATCCCAAACAAGGGACTGTGATGCTTTGCTTTTAACATGTCCATGATGATGTGGCTTATTTAAAGTCTGTTATTTTAAGTACTGAAGTGTGGGGGGGGGCACGTGATATTTCTGGCACTGCAGACCTGGACTGCAACTGACCACCACGACTACCTGTCATATTGAGTACTGGGTCATCATCATCATCCAGTAAAACCGGTAAATCACAAGTTTTTACAGGGGGGGATTCCTGCAAACAGATTCAGACTCAGCCACTTTTAATTTATTTTTCTCCGGTTCCCAACTGGGGTCAATTAAATCATCATCATATTCATCAACATCACTGTCACGCACATCCGCATCTTCTGCTTGGATGCTAACATGTGGACTGCATGTTGCAACAACAGCAACATCATCATCATCAGCATCATCACATTCATCATCAGCATCTACACCACCATCACCTGATATTTTTTCACCACACTGTGAATCATTGTTGCATGGAAAATGAGTGACGTTAAGTGTCACGGTGGATGGAATATCACATTGTATGTTATCCTTGACATGATCATCAGAATCAGGTTCAGTTAATGGGATGTTACTGGGAAGTATGACTTCATCTACGCTGTCACTCACTCGCACTGCTGCACACTCAGTATGTTTGGATATGGTATACTGGTCGGAATTAGAACTTGACGCAACAATGCTAATACTACCTCCACCACCACTAACACCAGTAACACTAACACCACAGGCTGGGAAAACATCATCTCCTCCAACTATCAGTGAAGCTACTGATTGGGCTGTAAAAAACATTGCAGGAGAAATACCTTTCCTCACATCACCAATGCACTTCTCCATCTGCGTACTACTACCACGCCCACAGACCCTCTTACTGCCAATATTACCATGGCCAGAAACAGCTTTACTTGCACGTCTCTTTGCAGGCATTTTGGGGGATCAACCACAAATATTATTACCAAATTCAGATTTTGATACATTCACTTTCTGACTGGAGGGTTGCTACTCGCTAGCTGGATGTGAAGCAAAATAAACAACAGTGGCTTCAGCAACAGATAAGGGACTACTGTGTTGTGACACTGTCATGGAATTAAAACAACTTCAGTAACCAGTGGTGCTGATGGGGTCACAAAAACAATCCAGTCTGGTAAAAAATACCTTTACAACGTGGGGGTGGGGGGGGAGCACTGAATACAGGCAATGCTGATTTTTACGGCACTACAAGCAGCAACACTAAGAACAGAGAACACGATCGCAGTACAAAATCAGGCAGCTGCAGTGGATAGCAGGTTCACACTGCTGCAAGTTGCACTTACACGGATCTGTGTCACAAATTTTAAAAGGTGTATTATATTTGATGCACACGACACTGCACACGCATCACAGAACACTTTGTGTACAATGCTAAACAAGGAATGCGATGCAAATGCAAAAGTTCAGTGTACTCAGTGCCACGTAATGTAAATTTGTAATTTAAACAACCTGACCTTATGAAATGCTGCACCACATTCACACAACAAGCAGCAAGAAAATTTGTACTATCACTGACAATTTTACTATGTGTATAGTAACACAGTCAGTTATATAACAAAAATGTTACCAAAACACAAAGAAATCACTAGTTCTTCAACTTAAATCTACCTACACACAGATACTCCGTCCCACACAGCACACTTCACTGTCTTTACCCACACACTAATGTTATAAATTTACATTCAAAATCCACACACAAACAAAAAACAGATGATGGAGCACAGGAGGGTTTCCTACAATCGATGAACTACAGTTGGAGCCCCAAAAAGCAAAAATGCTTTTTGAACAGCCTTTAAAAGATTCCTACAGACAGCTATCAGAGCACACTGTCTCCTACTCCTTCCTACTCATACTACCTTGAACTGAGGCTGTGCAGATTAATATAGACCCCATGATACCTGAACTCCCATGAATCACTGCAAAATCCTCCTTCAGAGCTCAAAAACATGGTGAAGTGAGGCTAAGTGAACTGCCACCAATGTACTTTGCCTTAAAAATTGAAAGAGAAGTGACCAGTGGAGGCGGAGTAATGCGAAGTAGCTGTTTTCAATGCACTTCACTTTCCTCATTATAACTCGAAATACTCCGCTTCGCATTGTGGAGCATTCCACGAATCAGCCTTTGCTCCGCGAATCACTTCACAGAGCGGATTGAGTCCACTTTGCCCACCACTAGCCTGGATCTCCTTATGTTAGGGAAAAAGAGAAAAGTTTAGAATGTACTGTATGTTTATAATACATCTGCGGTTGCTCTTTAATGGGTTACTGCCTTGTGAGCCAGAATGCCAGTCCTGGTAGGGTAAGGGTTAGGTGGTGGAAAGCACCACTGTACACTGGAATAACATGAATGGTTCTTCTGAGGGGGGATCCACTGGATACCATGGACTGCAGCCACAACCAAGTGACAGTTCAGGGCCACTAGACCACCAGAAAAGACACATAAGGGATGTATTATACTAATAGGAGTCCATGAGGTTCACAAGTGGGCTTTAAGGTATAAGACAGGGTGATGGGGAAATATTTTAAGGTTTCTGCAACATACTAAATCATATTTCAAGATATAAAATCTTATTAAGACATTTAATAAAGATAATGTCTTGGTTTGAGATCTCATTTATGAAGAAATAAATATTTGTGGCATAGTCTTATTACACAATAGAATTCCTACTATTATTATTAAATTATTATTAAATTAGTATTATTGTTATTATTATTAATAAAATCATGTTACAACACTGAAAGCCTTAAAGTTTATGGAATATAATAACTGGTTGAGAGTATAGTTGGGAAAATTTCTCAAATAAGTTCTACATTACATTATGTGTGAAACAATTGCTCACTTTGAGTAAACTTTACTTTAAACCACTGTATGCCATATATATATATATTCTGTTTATTTTATTTTTGGGGCTTGTTTTTAACTTGCAATTATGTTTCATTTTAGCATGTATTATTATCCACAGATTTGCCTTTCATTGACTGTGTTCTTTCACACTAGGACACTTGCAATTAAAGTTGTAAGCTCCTCGTCTTACATGTAATTAGGGAGAATAGTATCCTAAGGTTTTGTTTTCATTAGACGGTTTTCTTGAAACATACTGAGACATTTTAAAATTTACGTGAGGAGAACCTTCTGCTTGTTGCTATCTTCTGATAACCTTTAACCTTCAATGACTTTTCAGCTAAAAGCATACTAGTGTTAATTAGCTTCTCTGACATAATCTTCTGTTATCTTTCAAACGAGTATGTTAAACCAATGAGAATTATTTTTGTTTTTTATGCATTATCTGAGCGTTAATAATATGGGATTTTCTAAATAACTGTCATAAAGCTTCCGAAGAAGGACTTGGTTGGTCTGAAAGCTACAGCACTTTGTTCTATTGTTGTAACATCTAAGTTGGTCCAATGAAAGATATCAAACCATTTGCTTCTGGGTCTATTATTATTGTTATTATTGATGCATTTCAGCCACAGCTGCTGTCAAATTTATAGCCATCTTAGTATTACTTATCCTGGCTGGATAGATATGATGCTTAACACATAGAAGAATGGCTTCCTCTTCTTTTTATGAAGTCCAGAAAAATCACAGCACACAGTGTTTTAGCATGGGTGCACTACTGACAGCCTATCCAGCTCCGAAACAGTCACTCCACCACAAACAGAGCACTCCCAAACACAGAAGTGGACAGCACTGCTAAAGTTTTTTGGAAAATAAAAAGCTTTTATGAAAGTGAAAGTGCCATCAAATATGAAACAGGTCAGCCTCACTAGAGGTGGATAGTCTAGTGAGGCTGGCCTGTTTCATATTTGATGGCACCTGCACTTTAGTGAAAGCTGTTTATTTAAAATAAAAAACTTTAGCAGTGCTATCTACTTCCTGGTTCAGAAGCACTCTGTTTTTGGTGGAGTGACTCTTCTTTTTATATCAAGAATTATAAATCACCAAATTGATGATCATACTACTTCAAAAGAAACCTCTTTAGCTGAGGGTGAGTTTGCATATTAAGCTTGTCTAGTGGTCATTTACTATTCTTCTGTACATTACTACCTCACCGGGAGGTCACAGAGGGTAAAATGGAAAGACTCCATGTCAGAGCCTCTCCCATTAACAGAGGGGGTGCCCCAAGGGTCTATCCTTGGCCCCCTTCTCTTCTCTCTCTCCACCAATGATCTCAGTAAACACTGTGGGGGGAGCTCAGTGGTACAGTATGCGGATGATGCAGTTATCTACCGCCCCTCCTCTAATCTGGGAGATCTCAGTTCCAGGTTACAGGATGACCTGAGATTCCTAGAGCAATGGCTTGTCACCAATAGAATGATCATAAACCCTAACAAGACCAAGGCCATGCTGTTTGGCCCAAGAACCCTTGATCATGACAGAAGCCAACACCTCCAACTGATGACTGCATCAGGCAAAGGGCAGAGGTGGTCGAATCTATAAAATACCTTGGCCTTACCCTGGACCAGGGCTTCACCCTCAAGGAACACATAGACCAGGTAACCTGTACAGGTTGAAAGACCAGCTGATACCAGCGGCCAGGGCCTCCATCGCCACTAGTGTCTTGCTCCCGACCATTACCTATGCTGCCCCGGTGGTACAGGGAGCAGCCAGACAAGAGATGAACAGACTGCAAGTTCTCTATCATAAGGTGGCTCGCTTCGCCACACTATCCAGCCCCAGGACCCACCACTGTGACACTTTGTCCCAACTAAACTGGCCCTCCTGGGATGCCTGGCTTCAGTACCCTCTACTCTGCCATACCTATAAATCACTCAGCCCCTCCCCTCCTCCCAACCTCACTGGGCTCATTGCCCAAAAGAGTAACCCTAGGCTCCTCTGTACAACAGACCAGACTCTCCTCACAGTGCCCAGGGTTAGAACCAAGGCAGGTGGCAAGCCATTCACCCTCACTGCCCCATCCTATGGAACTCCCTGCCCCCAGGTGTGCAGGAAGATACCTCTACCAACACCTTCCACACAAGGCTGAAGGCTCATATGATGGCCACCTCCAAGTGCAGTTGCTAAGGGAAGGGGCTTCTAAGCGTAAGCCTAATTCATCACAGCACATTACGCACAAGGGCCATCTCCCCTCACCCCCCCCCCCAGAGAAATACCTACAATGACTACACGGCCTATATGGCCTACCAGCATATGTAACCAGCTGAAATGCAACTATGTATTCCCCGTGTTATGTTTTGATGTGTCTTATGTAATGTACTCTTGCTGTATACAATACCATGTAAAATTCCATGTAATCCCCAGGCCGCCCCTGAAAAAGGGACCTTCGGGGCCCAGTGGGCTTACCCGGTTATCAAAATTTAATAAATAAATAAAAATAAAGTTTGTATTAATCTTAGACTGTGATAGTTGTCAATATTGTTTTTTTTTTAACTTCCTAATTAGCATAGTCATACTAAGTACATTACATGAACATGAGAATAAGACATGACCACAGAATAGAATACACCAAGAAATCCCAAGGCATATTTCTAAAGCAATGTTAGAAACAATGTCCATTATTCACTATTTGGAAACATGAGTCCACAGGAATGGGATGGTGAGTCCATCTGAAGGCAATATTTGAGAAAATAAAATGCATATAGAGCCGTTAGTCTCTTGCATCATCACTGTTCTTGGGAGACAGAACACTTGTAAATTAAGCTATTTTTCTAAAGATCTATATCTTATCTAACATACAGTGGAAACTAAGTCTCTAGACAGAAAATCCACACCTAAGCTTCATCAGCTTGGAAGGGGTAAGTGCTTCGAGGGGCCTTCCGGAAAGTCCAATTGCCTAGGGGTACATGCATGATTACACAAACTAAAAGAATAACATACAAACAGAATTATAAGGTTGAACTACCATTGTGGTGACATTCTGATGCACAATAAGAGTGGGTAGAACTGTCCTACAGATAGGACTATTGAGATTACTGCCAATCTGCCATTACACTGATGTAAATCAGTGGCCTTCTGCCTGCTGGGACAGTGCAGAGCTACCCTCCATGTCTTCAGTCAGGTGCATAAAGAGCAACCAGACTCCCAGACACTTTTCTGATTCAAGCCACAAATTGGCTAATTTCTCCATTCTGAAAATATTTTTGATCATCACCATCCAGTCCGGCACACCCGCATAGCCAGTGCTTTGTAATGGCTTTATAAGCTGCCACTAATAAAATACCCAAAAAGGCCTTCTGATGATCTGAGCGGTGGGCAGGGGGCAATAGTCCCAGGGACAGTGTTTTGAAATCTAGAGAGGCATTAGTACCTGCTATCTGTCCCAGTTTAAGACCAAGCTCCTGCCAGAAAGGTTGAAGGATGGATCAATCCCCAAAAATGTAAAACTGGGTGCCTACCCCCCCCCCCACACACACACACATAACCTCTCCAACATTTGTCATCATGATCTCTGGTGTAATGTTTTGTATGGGATGGGATTAGGAAATACCAAGATATCACTTTCCAATGAAATTCTCACTAGTTATTAGAGGCTGAGATATGGAATACTCCATACCAGATTGTGTTCCATTCTCAAGGGGGTAAGAGTTCAATCCGCACTGGGGTTGTATACAGACCCCCATCTCAGGGGGAGGAAATGGACAAGGAAATGATAGAAGGCATCCTTGGGATGGCAGAGAAAGGGGAGATATTGCTGATGGGGGACCTGAATATGCCAAATGTTAACTGGAGCACCTTTGCTGCAGCCGCATCCAAGAGCAGGGCCATTCTCGATGCCCTACAGGGGGCATGCCTCAGACAGCTAGTTTTGGAACCCACTCAGGAGAGAGCAATCTTAGACCTGGTACTCTCAAATGGGGATGGAGAGAGGATCTCTGATCTTGAAGTGGGTAGCCATCTGGGAACAAGTGACCACCAAACAGTGTGGTGCACGATAAACTTAGCTGTAGAGTCAAGCCACACAAAAGTGAAGGTACTGGACTTCAGGAGGGCTGATTTTGAAAAAATAGGAGAGTGCCTCAGAAAAACACTAGCAAACAGGCAAGAAGGTGGGGTGGAGCAACAATGGGGAAACATCAAAACCGCCATCACAGAGGCAACAAGTCTTTGTGTGAAGCAAATAAATCAAAACAAAAGAAAAAAACACTATGGTTCTCAAAAGAAGTGGTGGAGAAGGTAAGGGAAAAAAGATAGTATTCAAGAAGTATAAGGAAACACAGAAGGAGCAGGACAGAGAACTGTACCAGTTAAAGCAGAAGGAAGCGGGTAAGGCAGTCAGAATAGCAAAGGCCCAAACTGAGGAAAGGATAGCCAACTCGGTTAAGAAGTGGGATAAAACCTTTTATAGGTACATTAGGGAGCAAAGAAAGACTAAGGCAGGGATAATGAGGCTGAACAAAGAGGAAGGTGGTTGGGCAGAGAGTGACAGTGAAAAAGCAGGGATACTGAATGAATACATCTGCTCAGTATTCACAATGGAAAAGCAGGGGGAAATACCTAATCTTGTCAATAGAAGCACTCTGGATGGTGGGGGCTTGATATTAGTCTTTTCACAGAAGAAAGGGTTCTGAAAGAACTCCTAAAACTGAAGGTGGATAAAGCAATGGGGCCTGATGGAATTCACCCCAAAATTTTAAAAGAACTAAGGGAAGAACTAGCAACACCACTGACTACCCTTTTTAATAAATCATGGGAGGATGGGGTGGTACCTGAGGACTGGAGGATGGCTGATGTGATTCCCCTTCACAAAAGTGGGAGCACGACAGAGGCAGGAAACTACAGACCTGTCAGTTTAACCTCAGTGGTAGGGAAAATGATGGAATCACTTCTGAAGGAAAGAATTGTTGAGTACCTAGAGGCCAGTGGGGCACAGGACCCAAGGCAACATGGATTCACAGCGGGAAGGTCATGTCAGACAAATCTAATTGATTTCTTTGACTGGGTGATCATAGCAGTAGACCAGGGAGGGGCTGTGGACATGGCCTACCTAGACTTTAGCAAGGCATTTGACACAGTCCCGCACAAAAAATTAATAAACAAATTAGCTAGCCTGGGAGTGGGTCCTAGGGTGGTAGCCTGGATAAAACACTGGTTGGAAAACAGGACACAGCGGGTAATAGTAAATGTAGTCCACAGTGAAGAAAGGAAGGTTACTAGTGGGGTACCGCAGGGTTCAGTACCGGGGCCAGTCCTTTCTAATGTCTTTATAAGTGATATTGCAGAGGGACTGGAAGGGAAAGTATGTCTTTTGCAGATGACACAAAGATCTGCAACAGGGTTGATACACAAGGTGGGGTGGAAAGGATGAAAAGGGACTTGGCAAGGTTGGAGGAATGGTCAAATGTATGGCAGCTTAGATTCAATGCAAAGAAGTGCAAAGTAATGCACCTGGGAAACAAAAACCCAGGGGAAGAGTACACAATGAGGGTGAGATACTGACAACAACAAAAATGGAAAGGGACCTGGGGGTAGTCATATCAGATAACCTAAAGGTGGGCCAGCAATGTGAGAAGGCAGTAAGGAGGGCTGGGGGATACTGCATAGGGAGAGGCATCACCAGTAGAAAACAGGAAGTTGTTGGCTCTCTGTACAGACAGTTGGTAAGACCACATCTGGAGTATTGTGTACAGTTCTGGAGACCCCATCTCCGCAAAGACATAGACAGGGTGGAGGCTGTCCAGAGGAGCGCAACCAAAATGATGCAAGGTCTGCATTAGAAGACATATGAAGAAAGACTAAAGGAACTAAAGATGTATAGCCTCAAGGAAAGGAGGGAGAGGGGGGACATGATAGAAACTTTCAAATACCTCAAGGGAATCAACAAAGTCCAAGAGGGTAGCATCTTTCTGAAAAAGAGATGTGCAAAACAAGGGGCCACAATTTGAAGATAGAGGGGGGACAGCTCAGAGGTAATGAGAGGAAGTATTTCTTCACAAAGAGGGTTGTGGATACATGGAACAGCCTTCCTGAGGAGGTCGTAGAGTCAAAAACTGGGGAAATTCAAGAATGCATGGGACAGACATAAGGCAATTCTAGTGGGGGTAGGAGGAAGTAGGCTGTTGGTTAACTAGGATCTGCAGCTTATCCGTTAGATAGGGAAATGGGTAGACTAGGTGGGCCAAGCAATCCTTACCTGCGGTCAAATTCTATTTTTCTATGTTTCTGTTTCCCATGCGGCATGAACGTGTGATGGGGAAGCTCCCTCATACCTTTCCCAGAGATAGTCCTGTATCATATTATAGATCTATTTATTCTGGATGGCACCCACCCTTGCCCTTTCAATTATCTCTATTAGCAGATGAGAGTCCAGTTGAAGATCCAGTAGTCTATTACCTTCTGGGAGAAAGGAGGTGACTTGCAGGTAGTGAACAAAATCTAAACCTCTTAAAAGGAATTCCCTCTGCATTTGAACAAAAGTTTTAAAATTGCCATTCTGCAGAAACTGCGAAAAACAACTTAAACCCAGCCTCTTCCAGCACCTAAAGGATGTGTCTATTCTAGGAGGGAAGACACTCTAAGCAATTATCTATCAGAGAATAATGGGTGATTGAGTGAGTGAGACTGAGTTCCCTGTGGGCCAGTCCCCAGGTTGTATATAGTCGTTTAAGCCACCAGGGATTTGAGACCGCATGCACTACGATTTTTGATAAAAGACCATCAGAAATCTCTACTGAGGAGGGTCCAATATTACTACCAAGTTCCATCATGGTCCATAATCCATCAATTTCTTTTTTATATTCTATCCAGGGCAAGAGCTGTGCCATCCAGTAATATTGTTTTAAGTTTGGTAGGCCTGCCCCACCTTCTGGCTTTGGTCTTTGCATGTCAGTCCATTTCATAAAAGCTTTTTTCCCTACCCCAGATAAAATAATGAAGGGCGTGGTAATTTTTTTTCCCAATTTGTACTGGGGACCCTTAAGGGTAGAGTTTGGAAGAGGAATAGGAATCGCAGTAACACATTCATTCAAATGGTTTCTGTTTTCCCAAATAAAGACAAGGGGAGCAATTCCCAACAATTACAGTTGGTATTAACTTCAATGATTAATTTATCATAATTAGCTTAGTATAGATCCTGTAAGCTAACTGGAATATAAATACCAAAACAGCGAAACTGTGTGCTGACCCATTTGTACTGAATCAGATTACGAAGCTCCGGGGCTTGCATCCCACTAACAAGAACTACTTTAGTTTTGCTTTCATTGATTTTGAAACCCAAGACCATGTCCTAGTCTTGCAGAACTGGTCGCAACAAAGGGAAGGTGTGAACTGGATTCACAAGTACCACATTAGTGTGGTTTTTATGCAAGTTAAAGTACTACACGTGCATTTAGACAAACAGATTGAGTCGCATTCTGGGAGTGCAAAATATGTTCCTGTTTGAAGTATCTTTTTCTAGGTTTCTTATTTTAGGTATTCTTTTTCTGGTTTTTAAAATGTTAGCAATTATTATCTGTTAATGACAGGAAGTCAAATGGAATACTGGCAAGAAAGTTACATACTGAAATAAATTTTCTATATGCTGGAAATTTTAAGATTAAGGAAAAAATATTGTGTTCTTCATTATAATCTGGCCATGTCTAAATATTCTAATGCCCACATATGATTGTGGTCCAGGCTTTCATTAAATGTCATCATATATTTAAAGTGATTTTAAAATGATTTCCAAATGACCCCCGACACGTTTGTATGATTTTACTGTATGTCTGGACAGAGTGTGAAAAAGTATCTTTAATTATTCACCAAAGGCAGCCTCTTACTTTATTCCCTGTCAAGAAAAAACAAAAGATACACAGTTGATAATCTGTCCCTGTAGTACAAAACTGCAGACTTTTTTATACAAACATACATACATAAGAACATATGAAAATGCCAGCAGAAATAGGCCTCGCGGTCTAGCTGTTTCTGCTCGATTGTACAGCTAGCCTCTCAACTTGCAGCTGCCCCACTGACCCCTCCCCCTCTTCATAATTACACCCCCCAGTCTGTCCCATCCCCTCATAAAACTGTTTGCCATGCTACAGGCTACTACCTCCTCAGGCAGAGTATTTCTCATATCCACCACCTCTCTGTGAAAAATGTCTCCTGACTTCCTTCCTGAATCTTCTCCTCCAGCCTCAGCTAGTGCCCCTCATGACCCCCCTTCTAATCTGGAAAATCCATTCTGTACTAGTCTTGTTTATCCCCTTTTTAAAGGTTTTGATCATGTCCCCCGATCCCTCCTCTCTTCCAAGGAATACATGTTCATCTCGCCCAGCCTTTCCTCATAGGAGTATCCCTCTAATCCCTGGATCATCTTTGTTACCCTCCAACAATCTGATATTGTTCTTCAGGAATGGGTGCCAGTACTTCATGTAGTATTCCAGGTGCGGCCTGACCAATGTCTTGTAGAGGGGCAGGATCACCACTCTATTTCTGGAGGAGATTCCCCCCACTACACACCCCAACATCCTGTTGGCTTTTGCTGTCACCTTCCTGTTCTGAGCTGAGTTGTTCATACTCCCTGTTATAAGCACCCCAGATCTTTTTCCTTATGGAGGTAGTATAGCGCAGTGGGTTAAGGCTCTGAGCTGCAGATCTGGAGACCTGGGTTTGAATCCCACAGCCACCTAGGTGCATACTGTGTGATCCTAAGCAAGTCAGTTAACTTCCTTGTGCTCCCAGGTCGCATCTGGAAACAAGCTTCGACTTAGTGTGCTACTCCTGGTTAAACAATATTCCCTTTCCCTCCTCAGTGCATTCCAGCTGTACACAACCCCCAGCTGATAGCTCCTCCACTGGTTATTATCCCAGAAGTGCAATACATTGTACTTTTAGGCGTTAAACCCCAACTGCCATGCATCTGACCACTCCTGAGTTTGGACAGGTCCTCCTACAGCCTCCTCCACCCTTCAATGTCATCTACCATAGCTCCCATCTTTGTGTTGTCTGTGAAGAGACTGATCTTACTCCAGACCCCGTTGGGAGATATCAGCTATGAGTATCCGGAACAACACCAGTCCCAATACTGATCCCTGTGGCACCCCACTCGTCACATCCCTCAGTGATAAGAGTTTCCCCCCCACCACCTTTTGCTGCCTTCCCTTCAGCCAATTGGTGATCCAATTTACCATCTTTGTTCCCACCCCTATATATTCCAGCTTCTCCCGCAGCCTCCCATGTGGCACATAATCAAAGACCTTGCTGAAATCCAAATACAGGACATCCACCGCATGGCTCTTGTCCAGTTCTCTTGTCACCCAGTCGTAGTACTCAATCAGGTTTGTCTGACAGGATCTTCCAGAGACGAAACCCATGCTGCTGACTATCCTGGAGACCATTGTTCTCCAAAAAGGTCACCAGCCTCTCTTTTAGGATTGTCTCCATGAATTTTCCCACAATTGATGTGAGGCTCACTGGTCTGTACTTGCCTGGTTCATCCTTGGGTCCACTTTTGTGAATGGCTACCACGTGGACCATCCTCCAGTCCTGTGGAATGCATCCTGTGTCCAATGAGGTATTGAACAGGTCAGCCAGTGGTCCTGCCAGGATCTCTGCTAGTTCCTTAAGTACCCTAGGGTGAATGCTGTCTGGACCTGGTGCCTTATCCCCCCCTCAGAGCCCTTAATCCTTTCAGCACCCTTTCCTCTGTAATCCCTATATCAGTCACCTCCTCCACCCTGCCCACTCCTCCTCTCCCAGGTTGTGTCTGCCCCCTTTCTCTTTCGTGAATACAGAGCAGAAATAACCATTTAGTGCTTCTGCCTGGTCCTCCCCCTTTGCCACCCAGCCCCTTCCTTCCTAATCCTCACAATCTGATCTTTGTTTTTCCACCTCTCGCTGATGTATCTGAAGAAGTCCTTTTCTCTGTTCTTAATGCCCTGTGCTAATTTAGTTCTCTGGAAGCCTTGGCCACTCTGACCAGCCTGATAACCTCCCTGGACTTCTTCATATAAACCTCCCTGTTATCCCCCTCCCGATTTCTTGAGTCTCCGAATGCCTTTTTTTTTTGGCCTCACCCCTTCCATGACCTCCTGCGTCAGCCAGATGTTTTTTTTTGCCCTTCCCTTCTTACTTCTTGTTTTTGTACATGTCCCAGTAGCCTCCATCAGTCCTTTCTTAATAATATCCCATTTTTGGCTAGCATCCATGCGTGGTTGAATTCCACCAGATGTCTGCCCAAAATGTCCCCATCCTTTTAAAGTCCACCCCCTTAAAGCCAATCACCCTGGTACCCATGCTTCCTGTTTCTCTGCTCATGTTGAGCATGAACCATACCATGTGGTGGTCACTCCCAGCGAGAGGGTCCTCCACCTCCAGATCTCTTACAGCCTCCCCATTTGACAGAACCAGGTCCAGAGTCCTATCCAATCTAGTTGGCTCATGGACCAACTGCAGCAGGAAGCTGTCCTGAAATGCCTCTAATATGACCTGCTCCTTTGCACTTGTGATGGTTGGGGTGCTCCACTCCACCGCTGGTAGGTTGCAGTCCCCCACCACCACAGTGTTCCCTTTCCTAGAGACCCTTCTGATTTGCTCAGCTAACTCCCTATCCAGATCATCCCCTTGGGCTGGCAGCCTGTACACCACCCCCATCCTCAGTGTCCTACTTTTTGAGTCTTGAAACTGCATCCATAGGGCATCTGTTCTGCCTTCCTCCCCCTCCTCCCTTATGCACCTTTTCCCCTCCTGTACATATATTGTCATGCACCCCCTTTTCCCTTAGCCCTATCCTTCCTGAATATCCTGTACCCTGGGATCATCAAATCCCATCCCTGGTACTGTGTGGCCCACGTTTCCGTTATGGCTGCAATGTCCACCGTCCATATTGCCAAGAGAGCCTGTAATTCCACTGACTTTTACTAAGGCTTCTTGCATTCAGTAAGACCACCTTCCAACCTGTCCTTGCCCCCTCCCCTCCCTGAATTACCCCCCTCTTAATCCCTCTGTGCAACTGCTCCAAGTTCCTCCTGGCTAGCCTGGAGGTAAGCTTGTTTGGCTCCCACCTCTGGGATCCCTGCCTACCATCTGTCCACTCACCACCCCCACCTAGTTTAAATCCACCTTCGTAGCTATGTATTCCCCATCCCTCTGCTTTAATACCCCTTTCCCTCCTCACTCAAATGTAGCCTATCCCCTGCATAAAGTTAATAGTTGCCCCATATTCTATCCCAGCCCTCCACCAACCCGTATCCCCTGGATCAACACCATTCCCTCAGCCAGGTGTTGAACTCCCCAATCCTTACTTTCCTTGCCGCACTAGTGCAGGGTACTGGGAGTACCTCCGAGAATGCCACTGATTCCCCCAGCTCACCACACAGCCTACCCAGTTCCTCAAACCTCTCCCTTAGTACTGCCACTATCTCCCCCACCAGGTCATTCATACTCACATGCACCATGAGATGCAGTTTCCTCCTACCCCTCCTAACACGCTTAAGAACTGACTGTCCAGTCCTGCTGCAGTTAAGCCAGGTAAGGATTCCACCCAGATGTGACTATGCCATTCCCCCTTGCTGCCCCATCTTATCCCGTTAAGTATGGAATCCCACAGCACTAATACCCCTCATTCTCCAATCCTTGTCTCCTCCCCACCCTTTTACCTTGGTATCTTCTGCTAGAGTCCACCCCAGCCAAAACCCTGCCCTTCCCTCCTACAGATCCCCCCCTCCACCCCAGACCTATCCCCTCTCCCCTTATTGTTCCCTCACACTCCTCCCCATCTTTCCCCTCCACCCTGGTCTCCCCCTCTGCTAAGTCCCTCCCGTTCTCCGCACTAGCATTGCTCCTCTCACTTTCCCCTGCTTCCTTTCTCCATCCTTCCAGCTGTGCCCCTCCCCCCTTATCCCTACCACAATCTTCTGCCTGACTACTGTCCCTTGTGTAGTCCTCCCACTTCCCCTTACCTGCCCCTCCTGGAGATCCCTCACCCCCTCCTCCTCCTCCAATGACACCAGTGCTGCACACCTATTACCTGCCCTCTCTGCTGTGCAGGGTGTGGGCTCCTTCCTCCTGTCCTTACCCCCTTCCCATGCTAGGCCACCTATTTATTATACACCTTCCCCATCCCCCCAAAACCGTTGTTCCACACACAGGGTGTTCTCCTGTTGCTCTCTGCCTCAGCTACCTTTCCCCCTCCCACCATCCTCCTCAACTCTCTACAAAGCCACTGCATTTCTTCCTCAAGTCTCCTAAACCTGTGACAGATTGGACACCCTCCTAGCTTCCACAATATGTTGATCCAGACTGCTGCCCCACAATCATTACAACACACTATTCTACCCCCGATGGCCCCTCTAGCATCCTACTGCCCCCTGTACCCCCCTCCTTTGCTGTCCCCATCCTCCCTCGCTAGTGCCACTCCATCCCCTAGTGTGTCCTTCCCCAGCTCACTCCATTTTCCCGCCTCAGTGATGCTTTACTCCCTGAATACCCCCAGTAGATAGAATTTCTTCTCCAACATGTCCCTTACAAACCTCTGCACTGCTTCCTACAAAGACCATATACTTCACAACCCTTCTCCATACAGTGACAGTAATTTGAAGCTCCCCCTATGACTCCAGCAGTGCTTCCTGTAAAGACAGTAAGAAACTGAGCACCCCTCAATCACACAGTACATACAACTGAATCTGCATACTCCACCACTCGTTATATACCAATCACACTTTAAGTTCCTCTTAGAATACAGAGCCCAACCAGTTTCAAACACCCCCAAGTGACAATTAACAGTCACAGTGCCCCTGTTCAGTAGTAGATCCTCCAGAAATGGAACAGTCATAGTACCTTGTTCCTGACACAGCCACAGTGCCCCCGACCCCGTAACAAAGCCTCCAGAAATTGAAAAGTCACAGTACCTTAGACCAGTAACAGTGCCCTTACAGCTGGATATAACCCTGCCTTCCACTGGCTCCACTGTTTCTGGGCAAAGAATCCTCTCCCCCAACAGCCAGCAACAGTTAAATAGTTAAAGACTCAAGCTAATCCTTCTCCAGACAAGCCTGCAACAGTTGAAGAGTTAAAGAAAGATTTAAGCTAATCCTGTTATATGTATGTATAGGTTTCCCTGCACATGCGTGCACAGCAAATACAGTATGTTACAAAGAACCACATTTCAGAAGTGTGTCACTCTCAGGTCCAATGCAGCTCAAGCTGCAGTGGGCTTGACAGTGACCAGACAATGATCAGTCAGGCTGATCATGACATTGGACAGTGTCATGGTGGAAACTTCTTGTAGCTGAAAGGACTGAAGCACTCCTATGACAGAATACCTTAATGCTTTCATCTGCATGAAGCCGCCCAGCAGGCAGCTGAGCAGCGTCATGCTCAGCCTGCTTCTCAACCCCCCCATCACCACACTGATTAAGTTAAGAGTGTCCAGCCCTCTGTTCTGAATCTTGTCCCTGGCAATACAAGTTAATCTCCCTCCTGCTCACTCCCTCTATGTGCTATTCCACCCTCTGTTCTGACTCCCACAGCTCTAGGTACAAATTGCACCCCCCTCCCATTCAATCCCTTTGCATGCAATCCTGCCCTCTGTTCCTGAATCCCATCTGGTCTGGTAAAGTTAACCCCCTCTCCTGCTAACTCCATCTATGTGCAGTCTTGTCTTCTGTTCTGAATCCTATCCCCGCCAGTACAAGTTAACCCCCTCTCTGATTAAGTTACAGATGTCCAGCCCTCCTTTCTGAATCTTGTCCCTGCCAATACAAGTTAATCCCCCTCAAGCTCACTCACTCACTCTGTGTGCAGTCCCACCCTCCATTCTGAATCCTATCCCTGCTGGTATAAATTACCCCCCTTCCGCTCCCTCCCTCTGCATGCAGTCCTGCCCTCTGTTCTCGAATCCCAGCTGGTCTGGTACAAGTTAACTCCCTCTCCTGCTCACTTGATCTGCGTGCAGTCCCGCTCTCTGCTCCAAATCCCATCCCTGCCAGTACAAGTTAACCCACCCTCCTGCTCACTCCCTCTGTG
The DNA here is from genome assembly GCA_016271365.2 of Neoceratodus forsteri. Classification (NCBI taxonomy): domain Eukaryota; kingdom Metazoa; phylum Chordata; order Ceratodontiformes; family Ceratodontidae; genus Neoceratodus; species Neoceratodus forsteri. The sequence goes on from CM057458.1 coordinate 659,991,263, forward strand.
TGTTGTCCCACCCTCCTTTCTGAATTCCATCCCTGCTGATACAAATTAACCTCCCTCCCACTCACTCCCTTTGCATGATGTCCTGCCCTCCATTCAGAATCCCAATCCTGCATGTACAATATTTGTTACCTGAAATAAAGAAAACTGTTCCTCATAGTTATTTTTATTTTTTTATACCCTGTAAAAAATAAAACAGTCCACTGATGTCTGTTGCCGCATCTGCCCCCACCATCATTACCTTCCCCCACCCAACCCTTTCATTCAGCACCCCCCAACCCATACCTACCCCTCCTCTTCCTTACCCTTCGGGGGTCCAACACCATAATCCTCTATGAACTGGAGACACTTCTTCACTCTTCAGTGCTAGACTTGGAACTGAGGAAACCAGGTAAGTGCAGTTAATGCATTTTTGAAGTTTTATTCATAGCTTGGTCATGTTTCAATAGTTTTCCTCCAAATTTTTAACATGGCCTTTTTGAGATCCACCTCATGAACAAGTAGGTAACATTTTTCAACCCTGTCCCTGAAATAAGTGATTTCACTGTCGCTCCACAAAATCACCTATCGGACACAATTTTCACCTACTGGGTTCAGGAGGTGGGATCATAAGAAGATCATGCTAAAATTTGGGGTCAAAATATTAAAAAACAAAGCCAGCCTAGTGGTGCTGAGGGGTGAGGTGCTGGACACCACACCTTGCATCTCGCCAGCAACCCGAGTTGGGGAGCAAGCTCAGGCACCACAGGGATTGTCAGGTGGAGGGCTAGGTGAGGATTGTAGTGGCCGTTGGGCTGCTTTCCTCTCCTGGATTGGGGAAGTACAGTTCTCACTCTCAGCTGACACTCAGGGGAGGCTAGATGTCAGAGCAGAGTTGAGGACTGACGTAATGTCAGGGAGGGTGGAAGGAGCACTTGGTTTCCGGGAGCATGCATGCATGCACTTGCTGTGTACACCACTGCTCTGGGGAGGAGGGGAGGAGAAAAACACAGAAACTCTGTGTCTTACTGTGGCCAAATGTGATCCCCCCCCGCTCTTGGACCACGCCCCTTGTGGATCACCACTGGCAAGATGGTGGGAGGAGAAAGTGACGGGGTTGGGGGGAAGGGGACCCAATTACAGGAGCAAACAGCTGTATAAAAAAAATATTTAAAAATTAAAAAGTTATAAATAGTGTATAAATTGCTCATGAAACTAACAATGTAGAGATGCTATGGGTGAAATTATTACCACAAAATAAAGCCAAGATTAACTTAAGCATTGTGTATAGACCCCCCTCTAGTTCAATTCTGACTGATAATATAATACTCAAATGTATTTCTGATTTAGATCCCTCTGAAAATAACATCATTATGGGGGACTTTAACTTACCTGGTATAAACTGGATAAATCTTGAAGGAGGCTCCATCATTGAAAAACAATACCTAGAGGCTATGGCTAATGCTGGTATGGAACAAAAGGTGTTACAGGGTACCAGAGCAAACAGTATTCTTGATCTTATGTTCGCGAATATGGGTGAGCGGGCAGGGGATATTGAAATAAGCACACCATTAGGTACTAGTGATCATTGCTCAGTAAGTTTTTTCATTAAGGAGTCACCAGTTAAACATGCTAGTAGGGGATCCACCAAAATATTAAACTTTAGTAAGGCAGATTTCGTATCACTGAAGGATGGCATGAGAGTTTGGGACTGGGAGGCTGAGATCAAAGATAGAAATACTGATGAAGCATGGGGGATATTATTAAATAAAATATCCAAGGAGGTAGCCATACATATTCCTAGCAGAACAAAATATGATAATAAAAGGGTAACACCAGGATGGTTCCATAACAACATTAAAAAAATGATTAAAAAGAAAAATAAAACTTTCAAGCTACTGAGGGGCACGCAGGACTCCCAAGGGATGCTGTTATATAGGGAACTGGCCAAATAAACCAAAAGGGCTATTAAAACAGCTAAAGCTGCATATGAACTCACACTGGCAAACAAAGCTAAGGATACAGTAATTACAAATTATTCTATGCGCACATTAGTAAAAATAAACTTGGTCAATATGGTATAGGACCATATATTAATAATGAAGGTAAAACAGTAGATAATAGGGAAACAGTCAGCATTCAGAATGAGTATTTCTGTTTGGTGTTTAGCCCTAAAATATCAGGAAATTTAAAAATTAAACCAAATTTGAAATAGGGGGAATACAAGTGGAAGTGGAGGAAGTCAGGGAGAGATTGAAGAATCTTAACACTAATAAATCCCCAGGATCAGATGGAATGCATCCCAGGGTATTGAAAGAAATCACTGATTATATAGCACTGCCACTTGCCTATATTTTTCAGCTATCTTTAGATAGAGGCGAGGTGGTACAGGACTGGAAGGAGGCATTGGTGGTATCAATCCTAAAAAAGGGACCCAGAACCAAACCAGAAAATTTTAGACTGGTGAGTCTGACCTTGGTATTGGGCAAGGTTTTGGACGGCATACTTAAGGAACTTATAATCAGACACCTAGAAGAGAACAACTTACAGGATATGACACAACATGGGTTCACTAAGGCTAGATCATGCCAAACTAATATGCTTACCTTTTATGAACACGTAAGTAAGGCAATTGACCGGGGGGATTCAGTGGATGTGGCTTACCTTATTTATTTATTCATTTATTTATTTAGTTTTTGTTAACTGGGTAGGTACACTAGACAGCATTGCTGCCTATTTTCAGGTACAACCTGGGAGATTACAACAAAGGGTAGGCAGACAATAGTAGATACAAGAAAACATCATGAGAACAAGTAGAAGCCAGACATAGCAGACTTATACAAAATTGACTTCTCTAAAGCTTTTGATAAACTACCACATGAAGAGTTAATGGCCATCCTGGAGTCAACTAAATTAAGTGTAAATATAATCAACTGGGTGAGTGAATGACTATCTAATAGAAGACAGAGAGTGGTGCCAGGGCTCAGTTTTGGGTCCTTGTCTTTTCAGCGTATATGTGGCAACCATTCAGTGCTCACAATCCAATGTATGGATTACAAAATTGTAGATGACTGCAGATTAGGGACAACAGTAAACAAAGCTGGGGATGCACAAACTGTGCAAATGGCGCTGAACGAGATCTACAATTGGACAATTAAATGCAAACTACCCCTGAATGTAGATAAATGTGCCATTATGCACATGGGGAGACATAAGTTAAGCATTCAATACACTATAGGAAACAAAGATTTATCAGTTACCAAAAAGGAAAGATCTAGGAATAATAATAACTCTGGACCTCCAGTTTAGTGAGCACTGCAATGGTGGACCAAGGGGGAGCAGTTGATGTCACCTACCTTGACTTCAGCAAAGTTTTCGATACTGTTCCACATAGAAGATTAATTAATAAGCTGGGTAGGCTCGGGGTGGGTCAGAAGTGTGTCAGCTGGGTGGCAAACTGGTTGATGGGCAGAAAACAGAAAGTGGCGGTAAATGGTATACAGTCAGAAGAGACGCAAGTCACAAGTGGGGCACCTCAGGGATCAGTCCTGGGGCCAGTCCTCTTCAATATCTTCATCAGTGACATTGCAGATGGACTGGAGGGTAAGGTTTGTCTGTTTGCAGATGACACCAAGGTCTGCAACAGAGCAGATGATCCAGATGGGGTGGTCAGAACGAGAAAAGATCTGGATAAACTAGCAAAATGGTCAGAAGAGTGGCAACTAGGGTTTAATGCAAAGAAGTGCAAGATCATGCACATAGGGAAGAGAAACCCTGAAGCCACCTATAGGCTGGGAAGGGAGTTGCTGGCAGTCACACGGGAAGAAAGAGACTTGGGCATCATCATCACCAATGACCTGAAATCATCCAAGCAGACCAATAAAGCAGTAGGTAAGGCTAGGGGGATAATAGGGTGTATTAGTAGGGGTATCACAAGTCGGAAGAGGGAGGTAATAATCCCTCTTTACAAGACACTGGTTTGACCCCATCTGGAGTACTGCATGCAGTACTTGAGGCCACACCTTCACAAGGACATTAAAAAAATGGAGGCAATCCAGGGAAGAGCAACCAAAATGATGCAGAGACTGCATCAAAAAAACATATCAAGACAGATTAACAGAGCTCAATATGTATACCCTAGAGCAAAGGAGGGAGAGAGGTAATATGATCAAAACATTCAAACACCTTAAGGGCATTAACAAGGTGAAAGAGTCTAACATGTTTCAATATAAGAAAAATAGCAGGACAAGAGGACACAGCATGAGATTAGAGGGAGGCCGATTAAGGGGTAATGTGAGGAAGTGCTTTTTCACAGAATGGGTGGTGGATGCATGGAACGGCCTACCTCAGGAAGTGGTGGATATGAATACAGTGCAGGGCTTCAGACAGGCATGGGATAGGCATAAGGGAGCAATACAGATGAGTATGAATAGATAGGCCATTGACAGAGCAAAGTCCAAGTGCACATTTATAAGGTAGAAAAAGAAACGGACAGACTGGATGGGCCTTGCGGACCTTATCTGCCATCAACTTTTATGTTTCTATGTTTAATATCAGGTAAGGCAAGTCAGAACTTGAACTGTATTCTTAGACATATTGGTAGCAGGGACAGGGAGGCGATACTGCCTTTGTATTGAGCATTGGTAGGCCTCAACTGGAATATGGGACACAGGTTTGGTCACCATATAAAAAAAAGTGATATCATCTAACTTGAAAAAATTCAAAAAAGAGCAACAAAGGTAATATCAGGCTGCAACAAACTCACGTATACAGAAAGATTAAAGGAATTAGATCTATACTCTCTCCAATACAGAAGAGTATGGGGGGATATGAGCATGGTTCACAAAGCACTACAGAAGGTATCAACAGCGAATACATATGAGTTAACACTAAAGCATGGAATATATCCAACAAGGGACCATCTTCAGCAGATAACCATGGAGAAATGGAATCTGCAAAAGCGTAGACATTGGTTCAACCTTAGGGTCCCCTCTTTATGGAATAGCTTACCAACAGAGGTGGTCATGAGCAATTCCACAGAGGCATTTAAGGCTGGGCTTGATAGGTGTATCACAAATAAATATGAAATAATATAAATATCAAGGCAAGCTAAACATGGACACAAGTCTAATACAACTTGAACAATCTATGTAATCTAAGTATGCTGACATTTTTCAATGGTCGCTCGTAACTTTACTAATTTTCAGTATTAGACCACACATTTTCAACACAGCTATTTTTTCACACCACCTCATAAACATGACAGGTGTCATTTTTACGTTGGCACATTTGTGCAGCCAACATCTTGCGGTAGTGCAGCTTTGGAGGCACGGTCACTGTTGGGCGAATGCAGGGCACACACAAGTAGGTGCGTCCCTCTTTCCCCAGTCAGCCTGCATGCCGGCGCCACACCATGCATACATAATGTGGCGAGCACATCTAAGGAAAGATCCGCTGCAATCCAAGCAAACCTCGTCAGATGCAGTGGGCCTCCCGACGTGCTCGGCCACATTGTGAGCATGGCGATCACGTAACTGCTGACTTCAGGGGTGCCCAATCCCCCTGCCGGCTTCCCGTGGCCCCAATGCATGTGTCAATGGAGGGAGCCCACTCCCTGTCGGCATAAAGCACTCCCCCCATTTGTTATATGCCAAGGTGGGTGCCCAATCTCCCTGCTCTTAGCCCCCGCTTCTTTGTGCTGACGGGGGTGCCCAATCTCGGTCAGCATAAATTAACCTCCGCCTTTTGTTGTGTGCCGACGAGGGTGCCCAACTCGCCGGCTGCATAACCCCCAAACAGATGGCATGCTGGGAGCCCACCCCAGCGTGACAAATACCCTGTGAACAAAAAATGGTCCCTCGTAGTCTCCCAACCCACTACCCGCATCCACCCACTGTGCACCCTGCCTCCCCACACCCCCTCACCCCATACTAAGCTCCGGAGCTTGGCGCAACGATATTTGGTGGACCAGGAATATGTCTGCACTCTTCAAAGCCGATCGCGAACTGAGAAAATGCCGGTAAGCTGTATAATGGAATAAATAGGGTTTTTCAACTTTGATGCATATCTCGGGCATTTTTTGGACTTTTTGCACCAAATTTTCAACATGGGTATTTTGGGACTCCTCCTCGTGAATTCTGTCACTGTTATGATGTTAATCTGTCCTGAGAGGTGATTTCGCGGTCACTGCGCAGAATCACCTTTCGGGACTGATTAACGCAAGGACAGTGGCAGTGTTCATGAGGTGGGCTCTCAAAAAGCCTATGTTGCAAATTTGGTGGAAAAAATCCAAAAAATGGCTGTTTTATAAGCATGCATTCCAGAAAGTTGTTACGACGTCAGAATTTGGCTAATTCACAATATTTTCATGCCAGATTTTCAACATTGTCATTTTTCTACACCTCCTTGTGAACAGTACAGCTGTCATTTTCACATCCTGGCCAAAATGTGTTTCCGCACTTCTGGCACTGAATAGCGCAGTCGCTGTGGGAAATCAGTGTTTGGGGCAGATTATGAAAATGACAGTGACACTGTTCATGAGTAGAGGTCCTAATATGCCTATGTTGAAAATATGGTGCCAATACTCCATAAAATGACTGTGTTAGGAGCGTGCATTGCTCAGTTGCTATGCATGCTCGTAACTTCGCAAATTCGCAATATTTTCATGCCAGATTTTCAACATTGTCATTTTTCTTCACCTCCTTGTGAACAGTATAGCTGTCATTTTTCACATCCTGGCCAAAATGTGTTTGCGTGCTTCCGGTACACAATAGCGCGATCGCTGTGGGAAATCAGTGTTCAGGGCAGATTACAAAAATTACAGTGACACTGTTCATGAGCAAAGGTCCTAAAATGCCTATGTTGAAAATTTGGTGACGATACTCCTTAAAATGACTTTGTTATGCGCATGTGTTATTCAACTTGCACGCACGCTCATAATGTGCATTTGTAATATTTTCACTCTGGATTTTCACCATTTGCATTTTTCCACACCTCTTGATGAACAGTACAGCTGACATTTTACATATCCTGCTCGAAATGTGTTTTCGCACATCTGGCGCAGAATAGCGCAGTCGATGTGGGAAATCACTGTTCGGGACAAATTACAAAAATGACAGTTACACTGTTCATGAGCAGAGGTCCTAAAATGCATATGCTGCAAATTTGGTGATGATGCTCCATAACATAACTGTGTTACGAGTGTGCGTAGCGCAGTTTGCATGCAGGCTCATAAATTTGTGAATTTATAATATTTTCACTCCAGATTTTCAACATTGCCATTGATCTGTCCCTCCTTATGAACAGTACAGCTGTCATTTTACATATCCTGGCTGAAATGTGTTTTTGCACGTCCGGTGCAAAATTGTACGGTCGCTCTGCGAAATCAGTTTGAGGACATGACGATGACACTGTTCATGAGTAGAGGTCCTAAAATGCCTATGTTGAAAATTTGGTGCCGAAAGTCCATAAAATGATTGTGCTGCAAGTGTGCATTGCGCAGTTTCCACGCAGCCTTGTAACTTCGTAAATTTGCAATATTTTCATGCCACATTTTCACCACTGGCATTTATGCACACCTCCATTTCAACTGTACAGCTGCCATTTTTCACAGCCTGCCCAAAACATGTTTCCGCAACTGTGGTGCACAATGACATGCTCGCTGTGGGAAATCACCTTTTGGGACACATTCACAAAATCACAGCGCTACTGTTCATGAGGGGAGGTCCCAAAATACCTATGTTGAAAATGTGCCTAAAAAACTCCCACAAATAATTGGGTTGCGGACGTCTGTTGCGCAGTTTGTATGCATGTTCATTGCTTCACCAATATTTCATATTGCCACTCCAGATTTTCAATGTTGCAATTTTTTATGCCTCCTCATGACAATACAGTTGTCATTCTCCACATCCTGCCCAAAACTGTGTTTTCGTCCCTCTGTCGCTAAATGGCACAGCCGCTGTGCAAAACCACATTTCAGCTAACAAAGTGATTGTACCACTTTTCATGAGGTGGCCTGAGAAGCAACCCGTGTTGAAAATATGGAGTGAAACTTTAGGGTTTCCAACTGTAGCACCCCACCCGGTACAGACTGACAGGCGTCAGGGCTGTGACTTGAGATCTTCGGATGTAATGCTCACGCCATTCCACACCCCACACCCACTCTGCAGCCACTGACAGGCATCGTGGTGTGTCTTGCACTGTTTGGCCACAAACTGCACCCAATGCTCCTATACTGCACCCACGTCACCGTATTTCCATATGGAATGGGGTAAGTATGATGCCCAAAGACCCCGGAGCACACCACGACACTTGTCAATGTCTACAGGGTAGGGTGAGGTACAATGCCATGAGCATTATAGCTGACGATCCAAAGGCACACCCCAATGCCTTTTGCTCTCTACAGGGTGGGGGTGGGATTGGCATCACTTCAATACTTCAGTGCCATTCCTATTATGCGTCTCTAGCTCCGCCACTGCTAATGCCAGCACGATAACATTCGGCATTGACAAATGCTTGTTCATATCCTGGTCAATATGTGTTTTCATACTTGTGGCGTGAAATGATGTTTCATCCAGCATTTTATAAATGACACCTGTCATGTTCAGAAGGAGGGGTTATAAAAAGACTATGTTGAAAATGTGGGGTCAAAATGTGAAGAAATAACTAAGTTATGAAGAAACATTGAATTGTTTCAACATTTACTCATACCTTCATTTTTGCAGATGTTTGGGCCCCTAATGCTCAACATATCCCTTGTGTTACCCCACCTCGTGAACATGACATGTGCCACTGTCAGAGGGAGATCCCCTGAAAAAAGAGGCGGCACAAAATTATAGTGGGTGCTCGACTGGCAGTTAATTTATTAAACATATCGCACAGCGTTTCATTTTACTTCCATTTACATTTCCAACATTCCTTCATTTTCAAAGTTATCCTTTTTACATTCAGTCTACAGTCAAACCTTTACATTTTTTCATTCACATATTTCAATATTTTGTCCATTTTTGCTGTCTTCTCGGGGTCCGGACGTTTTAAAGCCCGATACCCCTTGGTCCTCTTTTTCTTGTAAACCATCTGTTGTCCTCGTTTGCTTGTTGCCCTTAGTCTTCTCGGGGTCCGGACGTTTTAAAGCCCGATACCCCTTGGTCCTCTTTTTCTTGTAAACCATCTGTTGTCCTTGTTTGCTTGTTGCCCTTAGTCTTCTCGGGGTCCGGACGTTTTAAAGCCCGATACCCCTTGGTCCTCTTTTTCTTGTAAACCATCTGTTGTCCTTGTTTGCTTGTTGCCCTTAGTCTTCTCGGGGTCCGGACGTTTTAAAGCCCGATACCCCTTGGTCCTCTTTTTCTTGTGTAACCCCTAGATGGCGCTATCCCAGGGGCTACTACCCCTGCCTGATTTGCCACTAACAGGTTGAGGGGCCTGGATCCAATGGCGGGTGCCTCCACCCAGAGGTCAGGGTTTGCAATAGTTAAACTAACTTGGTCACAGCCCTCTGGGACACTGCAACCCCCCTTTCTTCCCACTAGTGGCCCACACAATATATCAGAATTACCTTCACAGTATACACTTACCCCAGGTCTGGTTCCGGCACTGGGACCTCCTGTGAAATGAGATACAGTGCAACAATCACAGTACAGTACTTTAACATAGACAAATACCTCAGGCAGTATAACTTTGCTGAAACAAGCAGCTCTGATTTATTTAGGGGGATATAACAAGGACAGGGGAAATCAGGTTAATTAGCTTATCACTCTAATAACTACCTATGGCTCTGTGCACAGGCCTATCCCTATCAGTTACTGTCCTGGGTACCAAAGCCTAGTGGCTAGTCCAAACCGTGGCAGCTGGTAGGGGCCCTTTCACACAGAGAAAAGGAGAATTAAACAGTCAGCAGTACAGTAATTCCATTGGGATTTAATGTGGCAATTCAACAGGGAGCGACCCTGAATTAGTACTCACGACCTCCAAATAAGATAGGGTCCTTCAATGTCAGCAGGGCTCACTTGAGGTACACAAACCTCTTCACACATCCATATAAAAGAAAGCACTATACCAGGCAGGCTGCATCTGTATCCCGATCGCAATTACTGCACAATACCCGGGAGAACACACAGCAGATTCAGTTCCTGACAGACCGAGTGCAATTTTCAGCCATTCCTCCAGTCTTCTACAGGGTGAGCCTGGTTTCTACTCTTCAGAGATCCTTTATTCTTTTCACAGGACGGATTCAGTCCTAACAGCTGTTACACAAGCTGCAGACCGGAACTCTGGGCCTTACACGCTTTTGACTAAAACTGCACACTGAAAAGCACAGGGCTCCTTCCTTCTTCACTGCCAAAGCTCAACTGAAATTCAACCGACAAAACTGGCACTTCCTTTGAGTTCCTCCCAGTTCTTGACTGGATTGGCTGTCACTCACAATAGACTGCTGCTGTTGGTCCAAAAGGCACTGAAGTCTAAACTACATCTCCCAGAGTCACTGCCCATACAATCCTCTTGTGGCTGGCTCAGATTATGAGTCCAAGTTCTGATTCGTCCAAGGCACCATTTTAGAGCTAGCTTACCCCACACTGATTGGTCCAGTTCAGCAGTTCAAAACTAGAATGGGAACTAGCAGACACAGTTCTGACTGCAAAGAAAGCAGGTTAGACAAACTGTAATTTCTATTACTCTCAATAATTTCTGGCAAACAGTTACATCTTTCAGATAGGTTCCCTTTGCACTCCTAGTGACTGCAAAATGAAGTGAATTGGCAGCAGCTCGAGTGGTACTCAGAGAAGCACACAGTCCCCCCCATACAAACTAATTATGTCTGCAAGCAGACAGCTCTTAAAGAGACAGTACCAGAGGCTCTAAAAACACTCACTGATAAATGGCTTAAATGCCAAACACCATTCAGGCTTGGAGCATTCAAGCAAGCTCCTGGAAGTCTTTTGGGAACCCCCATTTGCAGAGGGGTTACACCGGTAAACCATCTGTTGTCCTTGTTTGCTTGTTGCCCTTAGTCTTCTCGGGGTCTGGATGCTTGGAAGCCCAATACCCCTTCTCCTATTCCCCTTGTTGCCCTCCTTTTTCCCGGCTGCCGATGGCAACTGGCCCTCATATTAATCCTTCCTTCCCCGTACTTTTGCTTGCCTCCACATCTGGGCGTCTGAGCCCGGCCCATGGTTCTTACGTGGCCCCCCTCCCCCCATTTATTTTTATTTTCTTCAAACTTCTCCACTAGCCCATCTCCAGCTTATGCGATGGAATGTTGGGCTTCCCCACTTCTCCTTTTACCACTTTTCTGTGCTATCTTCTATTTGTAATACATATGTTGCCATCCCCACTGTGGAGAGGTGTACCCCGTCCTGCCTGTACATTCCTGGGCTGGAAAAAACAATGCCTTTATGTTCTATGTATGTTCCCCCACCCCCACCCCCTTTAGCCAAGCTGCCACTTTCCTGTTAATTCTCTTCCTGGCCCGTTCCACCCTTTTTATATCCCTGGCCTGCCACCAAACCATCCTAGGCACCATTTCTGACCAAGCTATTCTTGCCTGTGGCCAGTACTGTTGCATTGTCCCCCCAATCCCCTACCATCTCTTTGCACAACAGCCCCCATGGTCATTCTCCTAGATCATTACCGCTCACGTCTATTATTATCAGGTCTGGTTTAGGCCACTTCTGCTTCAGCTCCTCCAAGGTTGGCAAGAACTTCCTACTGACCCTGGTCTATTCTCTATCAACACAGCCAGCACCACGGAAACCAGTAGGTCCTTATTTCTTTGGCTTTCTGGATGGACCAAGCTCCACGAAGAGCACAGAACCAGGCCACAAACCCAGTAAGTGCAAAAATTTTTTTTTTTAAATTTTAAATTCCTGTTCTGGTCTTTTCGGACACTGTTCTGGTCTGCTGACTGCACCAAGCTCCTCCGTGGCCCATATCACAAATACAATTAATAAAATGCAGCAATCAATACATTTTACCAGATATGTGGCAGAACATAAACCTTCTTTTATTCATTGGATATTCTTTTTCAAACCTCATAGAATGTTAAAATTACAAGCCTCCCTACTAGGCTTCCTAAACAACCCTGAAATGCTTCCTGCCCCCATGCAGGCCCTGTTAGGCCTCCCCAACCAACAAAACCCCTGCCATGCGGCCAGTCCTACTAATCCCAAACCAACCTTACCTCCTCTAATCTCCTGCCAGTCGAAGTGCTGAGCTCTGTAATCTTGAAACCCAGTAAAAAGAGGGATACCCCCTCCTATGCTGGCTCTTAAATACCCCCCAGACCGCCTCCTCTTCCTTTCTGCCCAATCTCCACCTGTCCTATCTGCCTAGTCATATTTGTCATGGCAGGAATGACATCACGACCTCTCCCATTTTACCTGAGCCCTCCCCCTACTTCCTTCCTGCTCCCCACCCCCACCCCTATAGCCTGTACTTGTTCCTAGTCTGGCCTTCCCTCCCCCCATGCCCCCCAGGCCCCTTTTTCTTGGGATCCCCCTGACAATTTAGGCTGTCCTCAGGGGCAACTGCATTTCTTTAAATCCCCTCTGAAACATTTTTTTGCACTCACACTGGGATTGGGGTCAAAATGTAGGAGCCCACTGAAAATTAAATAATGGCTGTCAGCTGTAGTATCATAGACAAATACAATCTAAAAATATGTAAAAGCAGGACACTACTGAAAATGAGGTAGTACATCTCATCTGATCTATCCTGGGTAAATATTTAGTACAAAGGTGTAAAAGTAGGACACCAGCACAGCAGAGCCCCCAAAGAATGCTGCTATCTCATTGGAAAATACATTGTAAATGCTGGACTGCACTGAAAGTGTAACTTGCGTTTCAGTTAGACTATTGTGGGTAAATGCCTTATAAAGATGGAGGAAAAAGCAGGGCCCCATCGAAAATGAGATATTGCATCTTGGCTGTGCTATCCTGGGTAAATACAGTGTAAAACTGGGAAAAACTGGATACCACTAAAAACAAGGTAGCATCTGAGCTGTGCTGTCCTGGGTAAATGCAGTTAAAACATTTGACAGAGCAGGACTCCATTGAAAATGAGATATTGTATGTCATCTGGGTTATCCTGGGTAAATATATTGCAAAACTGTGTAAAAACAGGACCATACAGGGTTCTATGTGATAACGGCAAAAGCCTAAAGGCGATTGCAGTTATCACGCAGTCAGAGTGCCAAAAACATTTTGCACTCTGACACCCCAGTGCACAGGACAACGGCGCTGGGACATAAATTTCAATGCTTGGGGCCACTGCCCTCATGCAGGAGGTTTTCACACCCATACCCCCTACTAAAGGATTCTCAGCTCCAGGAGGGTGCATGTCGGGGGTGAAACTTGTAAAATTAAAGATTTGGGCTGGGACAACAAATCGCACCAGCGCCTGGACCAGAACTTAGTACCTCACCCACCCTATCCACAGGCCAACCCCGACACCATGATGTAGCTTGGCAACCCACTGCAGCACCACCCCCTACAGCGCCTCTGCCACCTCCCAGCCTACGCTCGGCGTGCTCGCCCCCTGCGTGCGTACATATAGTGACATCCTGTTGCCCATTTTGCCCAGCCCCCCAATTCGGTCGCCCTACTCTCCCATTGCCGTGAGGGATTTTGTGGAGAATGACTCACCATTACAGATGGCACCCTTCCCCATGCGCCCACCTCACGGGATACCCCATACAGCAAGACCCCACTGAAGAAGAGATGTTGCCTCTTAGAGGAGATGTCCTAGAAAAAAACATTATAAATGCAGGACTGCACTAAAAATTAGATATTACACCTCATCTTTACTATACCGAGTAACTGCAGTATCAAACTGTGTAAAATCAGGACCCCATTGCACATTACATATTACATCTCATCTGGTCTATTCTGGGAAAATATATAAACAATAATACCTATGCAGCTGTGTGTTATGGATTTTTTTTACACACCCATGGTGTGTGATGATACATAAACCTCGAGAGCGAAGCTCGAGAGGTTTTTGAGGTCATCACACACCAAGGGTGTGCAAAACAAATCCTTAACACCACAGTTGAATAGACATTGTTTTTATGTTGGCTCGCGCACTTGCGCGCCAGCCAACATCTTGCAGTAGTGGCACATTTGGAGGCACGGTCACTGTTGGCGAATGCAGGACACGCATCAGAAGGTGCATCCCTCATTCCCCAATCAGCCAGCAGCAGGAGGTGACCTCATGCGTCCCTACTGTGGCCACCAGAACAAAGAAAAGGTCCGCTGTAATGAGAGCGTAGCTCTCATGCAACTTGACCACAACACGCCTCCCCGAAGTGCATGCAACATGGCAGCAGTGACTGCTGCCGCTGCCTGTCACAATGCCGACGGGGGAGCCCACTCCCTGTCAGCATACTGTGCCCCCTTCCATTTAGGATATATGCTGAGGGGGTGCCCAGTCCCCCTCGGCATCATGCACCCCTCCCAACAGTTTTTCTTTGCCAATGGGGGGCCCAATCCCCGTCTCGCGTTTATCCCCATCCCCTTGTATTTTTGCTGATGGGAGCCCACTCCCATCGGCATAATGCATCCCCATTGTTGCTTGCTGAGGGGTGCCCAGTCTCCCTCGGCTACAGAATCGCCCCATCAAAAGACTTAGGTGGCATGCTGGAGCCCACCCCAGCGTGCAAAATGCCATAAAAAAAAAAGTCCCGCAAATTTTTTTGCTGTGAAAAGAAAACGGTCCCTTGCCGCCTCCCTGCCCCCTCCCACAACCCGTGCCCACCCTGTATGCACCCTGCCTCCCACAGCCCCCTCACCCTATACTTACCTCCAGAGTCTGGCGCAATGATCTTCGGTGGACCAGGAGCACATCTACAGTCTTCAAAGCTGACCGTGAACTGAGGAAATGCCGGTAAGCTGTATAATGGCATAAACAGGTTTTTTTCAACTTTGTTGCATATCTCAGTCATTTTTTGGAATTTTGGCACCAACTTTTCAACATGGAGTTTCTGGGACCCCTCCTCATGAATTCTGCCACTGTCATGGCATTTTATAGCTCCAAAAGGTGATTTCACGGTCACTGTGTGGAATCTCCTTTTGGGACCGATTAACAAAATGACAGTGCCAGTGTTCATGAGGTGAGCTCTCAAAAAGCCCATGTTGCAAATTTGGTGGAAAAAATCCAAAAAATTAATGATTTACGAGCGTACGTTGCACAGTTGCTACGCACGCTCATAACTTCATGAATTTGCAATATTTTCATGCCAGATTTTCAACATTGGCATTTTTCCACACCTCCATGTAAACAGTACAGTTGTCATTTTTCACATCCTGGCAGAAATGTGTTTTCACACTTCTGGTGCAGAATAGCGTGTTCGCTGTGGGAAATCAGTGTTTGGGACAGATTACGAAAATGACAGCAACACTGCTCATGAGCAGAGGTCCTAAAATGCCTATGTTGAAAATTTGGTGATGAAAGTCCATGAAATGAGTGTTTTATGAGCGTGCATTGCGCAGTTTGTACGCACGCTCGTAACTTCGTGAATTTGTAATACTTTCACTCCAGATTTTCAAAACTGCCATTTTCCACACCTCCTTATGAACAGTACAGCTGTCATTTTACATATCCTGGCTGAAATGTGTTTTCGCACGTCCAGCAAAGAACAGCTCGGTCACTGTGCAAAATCACTTTTCGGGACAGTTTGAGAAAATGACGGTGACATTGTACATGAGCAGAGGTCCTAAAATGCCTATGTTGAAAATTTGGTGCTGAAAGTCCATAAAATGACTGTGTTACAAGCGTGAGTTGTGCAGTTTCCACTCACCCTTGTAACTTCGCAAACTTGCAATATTTCCATGCCACATTTTCAACACTGGCATTTTTTCACGCCTCCTTATGAACAGTACAGCTGTCATTTTTCACATCCTGCCCAAAATGTGTTTCCACACGTGTGGCACACAATGGCGTGGTCGCTGTGGGAAATCAACTTTTGGGACAGATTAACAAAATCACAGCATCACTGTTCATGAGGGGAGGTCCCAAAATGCCTATGTTAAAAATGTGGGTGACAAACTCCCAAAAATAATTGGGTTATGGACATGTGTTGCGAAGTTTCTATGCATGCTCATGACTTCACCAATTTTCCTTATTTTCACTCCAGATTTTCAATGTTGCCATTTTTTATGCCTCCTCATGAACAATACAGTTGTCATTCTCCACATCCTGCCCAAAATGTGTTTTCATCCCTGTGTCGCCAAATGGCATAGCCGCTCTGCAAAACCACCTTTCAGCTAACAAACTGATTGTGCTACTTTTCATGAGGTGGGCTCACAAACAGCCCATGTTGAAAATTTGGAGTGAAAATACCACTGCACGCCTATGGTGTTAGGGTTTCCAACTGTAGCACCCCACCCAGTACAGACTGACAGGTGCCAGGGGTGTGACTTGGGATCATCGGATGTAATGCTCATACCATTCCACCCCCAACCCCCACCCTGCAGCCACTGACAGGCATCGAGGGTGCCTTGCACTGTTCGGCCACAAAATTCACCCCTTTCTCCTATGCTGCACCCATGTCAGCGTATTTCCTTATGGAATGGTGTAAGTATAATGCCCAAAGACCCCAAAGCACACCATGACACTTGCCAGTGTCTACAGCATAGGGTGAGGTACAATGGAATGAGCGTTATAGCTGATGACCCAAAGGCACACCCCAATGCCTGTCGCTCTCTATAGGGTGGGGGTGGAGTTGGCATCACTTCAATACTTCACTGACATTCCTATCATGCATCTCTATCTCTGGCACTGCAAATGCCAATGCCAGCGAGACAACATTCGGCATTGACAAATGCTTGTTTATAATTACTGGTGCGGGGAATTTTTTCCTTCAACTCCTGAAATGCTAGTGAGGCAGTTGTGGAACTCTATGCTGGTGCAGGGAGTTCTGTCACACACACACACACACACACACACACACACACTGTTCATTAGAGACACTTCAATTTTTTTTTGTTTTAAACAAACGTAAAACTTTTGAACCGTAGTTAAGTCATGGTTTGAAAGTCTGGAGAACAGGGACAGTCTCAGTGGAGAGCATGCTGGGTCAGACTCGTGGTTTCCCAAGACTGACGCACAGAAGGAAAACCAGATAACTTCTTTATAAAGAAATTAAATAACTTACAGTAACGGAAAGGGTGCGTTGCTGTGCTGGTTCATCACTTAGCGGGATTGGAGCCGACATGTTTGAGCAACTGGTTAGCCTGCCCACACACACAATGCAAGCCAATGAGGCAGCGTGCTAGCAAAGACTGATACAAAATGCAATAATAACCCATTCTACTAGTTATTATGGCATTTGAAAACAGCATGGGCTCCGTGCATTATAGGGGGTCACCAGTAATTATACTGTAAAAATGTGTCCAGGCATGACACAGCACAGTAGCGTGCAAGCAAACATTCATCATTGACATTTGACAAATGCTTGTTTAGTCAGTCATGTGTTCCTGAGAGTGCAAAGATTTCTTACCAGAGTCAGGCTTACATAGTGTGTAATTGCATTAGGCATGGTAACACAGACCCTTCCCCATGTTAGACTGTGTTTCTCAGCAGAGTGATGTCATCCTGCATGAGGATTACATTCAGTTTTTCAGTTAGTGAATTGATTAAAGCAAATCCCGATAGGGGTTTCTGTGAACTGCTCATGTACTGTATTAGATGGCAAACATTGACTACAAATACTTAAGCATGTCTTAAATATGTGGAATGATTAACACTGACTGGCTACTACAGCCTTCTCATTTTCAATTGGTTCTTTCAGTGTCTGACCTCATTAGGTACCTGGATGTTCCATTCCCCCATCGGCTTGTACAGTATGTGCATTCTAGTTTATGAAAGCCTCTAATGTACATACCTCTGTATAATTTATCATTATCCAAACATTCTTCTTCTTTGTAGTACCCTCCTCCCATGTAGCCTAACAATACCCCCTTCCTGCTTCATGTTTTCTTAATATATCAGAAGAATTGCTTTTCCTATCAGTGAGTTGACCACCTCCGCAATATGCAGCTCCGTGTCTGCCTTTGTCTCCCTGACTGTCCTCTTCGCTTCCCCATTCCACCTCCACCTGTTTTTTCTTGCACCTGGTGAAAGTCTTTTATCTTGACCCCCACTACTTCACTGACCCTTTCCAAGAACCATATTGGTCTGTTGTACCTCTTTCATTTTGTAACAGTTCTCGTGCATGAGTTTGTTTCCTCGAGAATGGTCCCCTTGATTGCTCCCATCTTTCCACCATCTCCAGTACTGTCCACCCTGGTCATTTTGTCTTAGACCAGCACCCGCTTCTGGTTTAAGTCTGCTCTTCTGAAATCTAGGACTTCAGTTTTGATAAGGGTATTCTGGTTCTGAAAGCCAGCCTGAACCAAATGGAATTATGATCACTGGACCCCAGTGCCCACCCCCCCCTCCCTCACTCCATCCACCATCTCTGAGTTGGTGCATACCAGATCAAAAATGGCTGCCTGTCCAATGGGTTCCTTAACCAGCTGCACCAGCAGGTAGTTCTGCAATGAATCAAAAGGGCCTGACTTCTGGTGCACCTGGCCACTGGAATGTCCCAGTCAATAGCCAGCAGGTTCATGTCACCCACCACCACCACTTTCCCCTTCTTTACTCTCCTTGCCAGCTCTTCTACATGCTCCCTACCTCTCTCTTCCTTTTGTCATGGTGGTCTATAGATCACCTCCACACATATTTTCTTGCCTGAGGGTGCCGTGAGGTGAATCCACAGCGACTCTGTTTCCCCTTTGTTTCCCCTGATTTGTCCATCCTCCACAGTCTCTTTGCCCTCCCTGACATATATGGCTCACACCTCAACCTTCGTCTTTCCCTCTGCCCCATCTAAACATTGTGTAACCTGGGACTGACAAGTCTCAGTCATTTTTCTTTCTCTAGCCCAAGTTTCTGCAATGGCTATGAGGTCCATCTCAGTGTCTTCAGTCAATACCTGGAGCTAAATGATTTTAATACCCAGACTCCTGGCATTAAGGTAGACCTCCTTCCAAGAAGCTTTGGATCTTCTTTTGCTGTTTTTTTTGGCAAATCACTTTATTTTATTAACATTTTCATACAATAAAACAACCAAGTAACAAACTACTAAATAACTAACTAAGACAGAAGTAAAAAAAAGAAAAAAGGAACCCCCCGCCCCCCATTTCACTGAACACTAAAGCCCAATCCCCCCCTACCTCCCCTTAACCCATCAGCTGCCCGCATCTTAAACTAGATTATTAAAGAAAGTGGGAAATGTCATTGACTGTAATCCTTGGCTAAGAAAGGGAATCTACCTCTAGGGGAAGGGGTAGTACTGGAATAGGTATAGTTTGGCATGAAGCAGGTAAGCCGAGAAAGATAACAAAAAAAAGGGAATGAATATATATGGATAGATAAACCTATATAAACTAAAGGTTAGGATTATAATGGGTGATTTAAAAAGCACAGGCATTGCTAATTGGCTGTGATTCAATGTCCTGTAATACCAAGCTAATAACCGTACTTTAATTTCAGATTACCAGTCAGGTTACCCCAACACTTTGTGAACTTAGCTAAAGCATTGTAATAAGTTAATACTGATTTCTCCGCATTTAGAGCATTCAAAAACTCTTCCCACCACTCTTTACAAGAGGGGGTCCAATTGCCTTGCCAATGACGTAAAATTAATAATTTTATTACTGACGCCACCAAGGCAATTTGGCATTTTTGAGATCTTAATAAAGTGTGGGGGTATTTTCCAAGTAAACAGATTTCCATGCTGAAAAAGGGAGACAAATCACAATACGGTAGTATCCAACCTTTAACATCTTGCCAGAATTTGGCTATGGACACACCCAAAACTTATGCAAGGTAGTAGCCAACTGATCACCACAGTCAGAACAAGTCGGAGAATCATGTTTCTTTAGTCTATATAACTTAGCCGGCGAAAAATATAAATTATGAAGTAACTTAAATTGGATCTCCCGCAGTCTATCTTGCTTGACACAAGAATATAAATTTCTCCATACTTCCTCCCAAGTTTCCTCAGACCATCCCAGACCCAGATTAGCTTCCCAATATGGGGGAATAGGAGATCTTTTGGGGCTCAAGTCTGAAATAATGTACTTACATAGTCTGGAAACTGGTTTGTCCAACCCTGCCTTCTCATTCAAGGTCCTGATTAAATGACTAGCTGCCTCCGAAACAGTCCCTTTATGCACCAAGGAACCTACACTTTTATAAATCTGAAAGAACCGCAAAAGGTCAAATGGTTGAACCTTGAGCTTGTCCACCAATTCAGGTAGAGGAGAAAAAAGGTTTTCCGAAAGGAACAACGAAATACGGGGTTTCCCAAGGTAATTCCGTATGAACCTAGTTATAGGTCTATTCCCCACTAACAGGTTGGGATTCCTTAAAATAAGTTGGGACAGTCATTCGTGATAAGAAATATGCAAATTTGAAAACAACTGATGCATTGCCCTCACATTCCAGCCCAGGGAGTATTCCTAAACGCTAGGTATTTTGGACCACGGCAAATATAGACAGGATTCTAAATCTATGTTCTCCAGTTCTGAGACCTTACGATCCAGGACCAAACCATACGAAAAACAATCATCTTGCCTTGACCATAACACAAAACTGGCTGCATGTATGGCTAAATAGTAAGAATAAAAGTCTGGGATCTGTAGGCCACCCACTCTACAAGGCAACGTCAGTTTAGCATAAGTTCTACGAAGGGGGTTTGCCCCTCCATAAAAAGTCTGAACAGGATTTGTAGAGTTGGTTAAAGAAGGACCTGGGCATATATATATTAAGGTTCCTTAAAGGATAGAAAATTTTTGGCAAAACCATCATCTTAATTGTATTGACTCTGCCCGAAAAAGTCAGGGGGAGATTTTTCCACCTCTCCAAGTCCTCCCCAATCTCTCCTATTAAAGGCTTGAGATTTAAGCTGGGCAACTTCTCCAAATCCTTAGATATCTGAATACCCAAATAAGATAAAGAATTTGGCTGCCATTGTAAACCTAATGTAGTACACCATGCCTTATGCAAATGTGAAGATAATGAATAAACTAATGTTTTACTTCTATTGAGCTTGTAACCAGCAAAATCACTGAAATTTGAAATTATCGAAAGTAATCGGGGGAGTGAAGTGGTGCTATTCCTAATGTGTAACAACAAATCATCCACGAAGGCGGAAGTTTTAAACTCCCAGTTACCTAGGCATATACCCTGAATTAAAGGGTCACTTTGAATGGTTCTTATCAGGGGCTTCAAATATAAGTTAAATAAATATGGTGACAAGGGGCAACCCTGGCGAGTACCTCTCGAGAGAGGAAACGCACTTGAAGTTAAATTATTACACTGAACCCTTGCTGACGGATTTTCATACAATATACGAACGTAATGAATAAATTCCTTCGGAAAGCCAAATTTAGTCAATGTTGTAAACATAAAGTTCCACTCAACCCTATCAAAGGCCTTCTCTGCATCCAATGACACAAGAGAGGCTTCATCATCTGGGTCCTCCGCCGTTGAGATCAAGTAAAACAATTTTCTAAAATGATCTGCAGAGGATCGGCCTGCAACAAAACCAGCTTGTTCCGGGCTCAGCAACACATTCCACATAGCTTTTAACCGATTAGCCAAGATCTTCGCATATATCTTAATGTCCACGTTTAACAGGGAAATAGGCCTGTAATTACTTGCTGAGTCCAGAGCTTTACCCGGCTTAGGTAGCAAAATGATCCTCACCTCAAAAAGAGAATTCTCCCTCACTCCATGTCCATGCCAGTAAGTATAGAGCTGGTAAAGGAGGGGGATCAATTCACTCTTAAACGATTTATAGAATAGGGGGGTAAAACCATCTGGTCCGGGGGCTTTGTCTAGTTTTAATGAGCCAATTGCACTTGCAATTTCTTCATACGTAAAGGGGGCTACTAGGAGTTGCTTTGATTCTAGGGGTACCTGTGGGAAAGATATCCTATCCAAAAAGGCTCTCATATTAACCTCGCTTTGAACCGATAGCGGCTGACTTCAATATAAGTCTTTATAATAATTATAAAATATCTCCAAAATACCCTTGGGATCCACCATTAAGCTATTCGAAGTAGGATGTTTCAAAGCCGCTACCCACTTTTCCTCTGACCTTTTCTTTAACTGCCACGCCAGCAAATTGCCCGACTTACTTCCCCTACCCGTGTATGCTGCTTTCAACTTAGAGGCCGAATTGTCTATTTTATCCTTTAGGTATTTTCATACCAACTCCGTAAACTGACAAGTTCATGCTCTTGTTCCTGAGTTCTGTTTGACTCATCAATAGCCTCTGACAATGAAATTTTTTAAACAACTGTTAAATAAATGCCTAGTTTTAGCTTTCCTTACCGATGCCATTCTTAATAATTCCCTCTCCATGTCACTTTTAAAGCGGCCCAAACCACGTCTACTGTACTGAGTGATCCCCACCTCTCTTTATTGTATTCACCATAAAGGTTTGAAAACGAGACAAGGTTTGGGGGTCTCTCAGTAAGCTGTTGTTTAAGGACCATGAGTAAGATCTAGTTGGAATGGAGAGGGGAAAAAGTCTTAGTTTAATTAAAGAGTGGTCGGAAATCACCTTAGGCAGAAATGTTATCCCGTCCACTTCAGCTAAATGATTTTTGCTAATTAAAAAATAATCTATCCTGGAGAAGGACCTATGTACTGAAGAGAAAAAAGTGAACTCCTTCACAGCTGGGTTACGAATTCTCCAGGGGTCCTCTAAACCAATAACCCCCTTGAACTCTAACAAGGCCCGTTGAGCTGGAGAAGGTTTCAAAGGCCTGCAACCAGAGCGGTCTAAGCTGATGGATTGAACTAGGTTCCAGTCTCCCCCCCAAGGATAATAAAAAAGTTCTTAAGGGGAGCTAGAATATTGTTTAAATGTGTAAAAAAGGAGGGTGTATCAATATTGGGACCATATATTGATCCCAAAACTGTGTCTATCCCCCCTAGTTTGCCTATAACTACCACGAATCTCCCTTCCGGGTCGGAAATAACATCAGATGAAACAAATGGAACACCCTTTGCTATTAACACCACTACCCCCCCGACTGCCCGCTGAAAACCCTGCACCAAATACTTGGCTAACCCACTTTCCTTTGAAATAGTGGAGCCGGTCAGAAGTCACATGAGTTTTCTGAAGGAAAACTATAGCCGGATCTAGATTGGCCAAGTGAAATAATAGTACATTTCTTTTCCGAGTATCCCTCCCCCTTCACATTCCATGAAAAAATATTTAGCAAACTAGCCAGTTTGAAAACCCATTATCTTTATGAAAGATGCAGGCAGCTGATATCCCCCCCCCCGCTAACAGCCCCATAAAACACTCCTTCCCCCACCTATTAACAAAAAGAAAAATCTGATGGCCTGCCAGCTGGGTAGGCCCTGGCCCTAAGCCCCACTCCTCAATCTAGGGTCCATGGCACGCCATTGAGGCTGGGCTCCCGAGTCTTACCCCTATTAAGAACAGAGACATATAAAACATATGAACAGTTCCAGATCCCCAAATCTAATTCCATTGCCAAACAATTTTATATACACTATCTGCTGTGACACTGAGGGAGTTATCTAAACATAATGAATGAAGTATAGACCTCAAATCAAGCCTAATATAAACTAATGTCTCCCTTAACTTTATGGAGTACTCTAATTCCAAAATGAACTGTTGATTGAAACATCATCACCGATTGACAGAATCATTAACATAGTTCAGGTTCTAACTTAACAATTGGAATAGCCTTCCTGAAAAAAAGAAAAGGGAGTAACCAAAGGCCCTGAGTACACTAGGGCAGTCCTTACGTACCAATCTTCTAGGGCTACATGTACATTACGAAATTAAGGCTATCAGTTTCCCATTACAGGACCCTTGACCCTGTTCCAATAACTAAAGGTACTTAATTAGGGGACACTTCTCCCACTCAAATGTTCAACAATTAACTCCCTGAATAGCGTAAATCATTAAACCCGATTGTCCAGAACCGCAGAAAATATAAAACCATAAATAAGGAGGACCAGTCCAGAGGTCTAAGTACATATCCACATCCAACCCATGCCAGATGATCGAAATGAATGACAGTCCACTTGATTCCTAACGGACTCTTTGCAGAGTGCTCTAAGAGGTTATATTGTCTTCATCCCTTTTTAAACAGATCTGGCAGGGAAACAGACAGAGACTGCAGCGCTTCTTCCGCAGATTCATATCTTTTAGTCTCCTCTTTTAAGAAAACTTCTAGTTTGGCAGGATATAGCATCCGATGGTGAATACCTGCAGCCCAAAGCTTAGAAGTAACTGGCCTAAAGCTCGCTCTAGCCTGGTTCACCTTCCACGTCAAATCTGGGACCAGCCAGAGTTTCTTGCCTTCCCATTGAAACACTGCTAATTTCCGAGATTCCCGCAGGATAAATTCGAGGTCCAGATAATTCAGCAACTTAAAAATCATTGGTCTTGGTGGCTGAGATGCCAGAGGTTTGGCTCTTAATGCACAATGGGCCCTCTCTATTACATATTCAGGGCCGTTGGGGGAGGGACCCACAGATTTATTAAGTAGCTTCTGCATAAATAAAATAGCATTGGGGCCCTCTTCCCCCTCCGGGAGCCCTAAGAGCACTAGGTTGTTCCGTCTGCTCCTCCGTTCAAGGTTGTCTAAATGATCCTCCAGTTTGGAAATTGCTCTCTTGCTTTCGGTGGACGCTAGGCCCAATTTCTCTTGCTTCCTCTCTAATGAAGAGACTCTGGCTTCTACATCTGTGACACACCTTGTTAATTGTGTTAGCGCAGGTTACATCTTCCACCAGCTTGAATAAAGCTTCTTTTATGGTGGTCAGATCATCATATATTTTGCTTGGCTGGATTTCTTCATGTGGCGTCATTGGAGAAGCGCTCCTACGGGGGCCGTTTCGCTTCCGATTCTTGATCGGAAATTTCCATCTTCCCTCTCGTCGCTCTGGTTCCAAATGCTGCAGTTTAGCTGCGGAGCGCTTCACTGTCACTTGCGCCGACGATTTGGACTGATTTGGGGTCTAAAACTTTGATTTTTTGACTCGATGGAGCGGAGACCCGAGACAACGCGTCTAGCCCTCACGACGCATCACGTGGCCTCCCTTCTTTTGCTGTTTTTAATCCTACACCTGCATTCCTTGCCATTCTCCTTAACTTCTTATTTTTCATATTGCTTGTAGACACCGAGAGCCTTACTCTCTTTCATCTTCCACTATTCTGTTGTAAACCTCAACCTTATTTTTACCCACCTTTATGCGGTGTACAGTTGCCACAGCAAAACTTTTACAGTGAAGGTACATTACAGCGACATATTGACCATGTTCCTGTAATGTACCTGCGGGATCACGGCAGTGCTTCTCTTTGATTTGCATCCTCTCCCTGAAACAACTCTGACTTTGAGTTGATTTATAATATATATGGGGGGGTGCAGGGGGTAGAGCCCCACGCATGGGCGGGTGGGGGTGAACCCCCACAGAAAAACGACTCCTTTCTGTGATGGCTATCTGCCAACTGTCAGCATAATAGCCGTTGCTGTACTTGCAGCCATCAAGTTTTTTGTCCAACCTCAGTGGTGGAACACCTTAATGCTACCAGTCCCCAGTATAGGGGTAACACTAGTTAAGTTCCCGTCCCTCGCTCCCTTTACCATGGTTCTCCTAGCAGTTTAAATGTCTAATGTAGATGTCAAACTTCTGCCCCAGCATGCTGGTCCCCTCTCTTGTCAGGTGAAGACAGTCACCTTTAAAGAGACTCCTGTCCCTGAAGTCCTCCCAGTTTCCCACAAAGTGGTACCCTTTCTCCTGACCCATCCCTTCAACCACCCATTTAATTCCTCTATCTCTTCCCTCCTTACTCTATATTTCTCTCCCTCCTGCTCTGCATGGGGGGGGGGCATTGGAAAAGGCCAAAGACAATGGGTGTCATGGCAATCTGTCTTCCATCCTCTGAAAGTTCCACTTCACTTTCACCACAGGCTGTTTCATTAGATTGTTGGTACCCGAGTGTACCAGTGCCTTACAGTTCTCCCCTTCCCTCTCCGCTATCCTTCCTATTCTGTCTATGTCCCAGATGGCTGATGTCCCAAGAAGGCACCTGATCATCCCCCAACTCCACTCCCATCCACCACCCTCTGTAATCACTTGATCATAGAATCCCCAGCCACTAAGACTTTCCTAGCTGCCTTCTTCTTACTCTCACGCCTGGGTGCCACCAGGTCATCTCTCCCATTTCCCCTGACTGACCCCTGAGTCCCCATGGTGGAGTCAGGAACCTGAGTCTTCTCCAGGGGTGCAAAGGGATTTGATGTTGGGATGGTGTGGGTTGGTTGACCTCCTAGTGGCTGCCCCAGTAACCCTTCCCCCTCCCCACCACTCTCCAGGGGGGTGGAGGTGTGGGCATTGGGCTCCAGCTGAGCCAGTGCAGCAGGATAGATATTTCTGATATCTCTTCCCTCGCTGCTACCAGATGAGCATGGAGCTCTGCAAAGGTCCTGCAGAAGGGTCAGTGACCCCTCCTACAGAGCGTAACCCTGGAGAAGAAGGCACCACAGTACCTGCAACTGATGTGCTCTCTGCTAAACCTTATCCCAATACTGATCAATAGGAGAACACTTAGACTTCTAATTACGGTGTTCTAGCAGAAATGTTCTAGCCGCCTTAGTCAGCTGTCTCCTTGCTCTGATGAGCTCTATTAGTGTGGTGGCTCTAGCCTTCCTTAGTCCAGACATGAAAAAGCACACTATCATTGAGAAAATACTATAAATCAAGAAAAAAGAATGTCCTGGCGAAGTTACTTCTGTTGCAGCAGAATTCCAGACACTGTATGTGAATGTGTCTGAGAAATGAGGATCGTTTTTATGCTGAGTTTTGACAATAGTCAGGAGTGTAAGTGCTGATGAGGTGAGGAGTTCTTAAAGAGAATGTGTACCATTCCCTATATGATTATTGTAAATGTTACTATGAGGATCTAGTAAGTACATTGCTGGGCTATGTTTAGCAGATATCTTCTGATTAATTCAGGAAGAGTGGATAGCTTGGGAAAGGTAAGACCACAGCTTAGAGAAATAACAAGAGAATGCAGCTTGGCCTGCAGAAGATTTCATGTGAAGAGGGATGAAGGATCAAGGGTTGGAGTTATGAAGAGAGTTTGTGAGGGGCGAGGGGGGTGAAAGCAGGACGGTAAGATGGGGAGGAAGCCTGCCAGAATTTGGAGATAAAGACGCCAAGAATGGGAGAGAGATGCTTGGCATTAAGGAGGGGAGGAGGGAGGAGAAAGAATAATAGAGGATCAGTGGTGGGTGTGAGAGGGACAGTCCAGGGCAAAGTGGCAGAAAGCATTAAAGGGAGGTGGGGTCAGTCTGGCCAGATTGGACTTGGGAGTGGCACTGTAAACAATGTCACCATAGTCACAAATTGGGAGGATCATTCTGGAGAGGATTTCTTTGCATGCAGAAAGCAGGATCCACACTTTATGGTTGTAAAGAGCCCTTAATTTAGGGTGGAGCTTTTGGTGAATGGTATCCACATGCACAGAGAAATCAAGGCGACAGTCATAAGAACATAAGAATGATGTCAGCAGATGGGGACCTTTTGATCCATCTAGTCTGCCCAAGGTGGCTACCTCCCTCCCTCCCCTTTAATTGTTCAAGCCAAACTGTCTACACTGGCTGTCCCATGCTAGTTTAAATTCTCTTACTGTCTTAGCTGCCACCACTTGTGCTGGCAGGCTGTTCCATGGATCTATCACCCTCTCCATGAAGAAGTACTTTCTATAGCTATCATGTCTCCTCTATTTCTTCTCTGTTTTAGCGAGTATAATTTTAGTACCTTGAGCGTAGTTTTATATATCTCATGGTAAAGCCCTTGCACCATTTTAGTAGCCCTTCTCTGAATTGCCTCTAATCTGTCTATGTCCTTTTTCAGGTGTGGCCTCCAGAACTGGACACAGTACTCCAGGTGTGGCCTTACCAAGGATCTGTACAGTGGCATGATTACCTCTTGCTTTCTACTTGTAATACCCCTACCTATACATCCAAGGATGCCACTTGCTCTCTGCACAGCTTTTTCACACTGTTTTGTGACTTTGAAGTCATTGGTGATGAGTACACCCAGGTCCCTTTCCATCTTTGTCACTTCCAATTGGTGCCCATCCAGAGTGTACTTTACCCCTTGGTTTCGCTGTCCCAGTTGCATGACCTTGCATTTCTTGGCATTAAAGTTTAACTGCCAGTGTTTTGACCATTCCTCTAGTTTCTTGAGGACAGCTACCATGCTTGTGACCTCCCTTTTGTGTATCCACCTTGTTGCAGAGATTTGTATCATCTGCGAACAGGCACACCCTCCCCTCTAATTCTTTTGTGATGTCAGTGATGAAGATGTTGAAGAGGACTGAACCCAGCACCTACCCCTGTAGTACACTGCTGGTCACTTACCCCTCCAACCTTTCTCTAAGGTATTGAAGAAGGAGACATTCTCAATGAACACACAATTAAGGATATGGTAGGAGGGGAGAGATGAGAGCCTGGCCAACCTCTTCCCAGAGCCAAAGGTCATACAGCCCATTTTCTTGAAATTAAGGGACAGTTAATTATCCTGGAACCAATGTTGGATGCTGGGGTAATCCAGTTGGAGTCGAGCAGCCAGGCTGGGGGAAGAGGCGTCAAAGGCATAGATCATATACGCATACATGTGGATAGCCACAGAAGTACAGACATTTTGGGAAGTCATTTAGGAAAATGGAGAAGATGACTGGGCCCTGGAAGAAGCTTTGGGGAACATCTGAGCAGACAGGGAGAGGGGTCAAGATTGTGTCTCTAATGCAGACATCATGGGACCTGCTTTCAAGGTAGGAGCAGAACCAACTAACTGCAAGGTCAGAAAGCCCTACCCTTTTATGTTTATTCAGGAGACAGGAGTATGTGACAGTGTCAAAAGTCTTGGCCAGATCGACAAAGACTAAGGATGTAATCAGGCCCAGGTCCATTCTGGATAGGATGGGGCAGTGAGTCTGGGGAGAGTGGTGGAGTTGGAGTTGGACTTCTAGAAGCCAGACTGGAAAAGGGTGAAAAAATAAGATGATTCAAGCAAAGGGAAGAGCTAAGAGAGGTGCTCCTGGAGCTTGGCTAGGATAAAGAGAAGTGAGATTGACTGATAGTTCCCAGGAGAGGAGAGGTCACCCCTTTTGGGAAGGAGATGACTGTTGTCCATTTCTAGTCTACCAAAAAACGTTGGTTTTTGATATATGGTCATGACCGAATGTTTTGTGCGTTATGCACAAGTCTTTGTTCAGCAGATAATCCTGCCATCACGCAGGCTACCTTTATGTATGGTTAATTCCTCAGAGACACAAGCACCTAGTGTTCTTAATCTACAGTATCTGAGCTGGAATCCACCTGTGGTTTCAGCTTAATAAGTACTCACTGGAGACCAGGAGGGGGCGGAGTGACATGATAGAAACATGCATGTTTCTGAAGGGAATAAACAGGGTTGCCTGGCAGCAGCCTGTCAAGTGTTGTGAGTGCTCTACTATGAGAGGGTATGGGTGCAAGTGGATGGGAGAGGTTTCAGAAAGGATGTGAAAAAGCATTGCTTCATGTAAGTAGTAGTAATAGTAGTAATAAATGTTATTTATATAATTATGAACAGGAGAGATTATTTTAGACTCCATTGAGCAAACTGCTCATTTCCAAGGAGGTCCTTTTTACTAAATGTAGTTGCCTATTCAAAAAACATAATAAGTATTTTAACGATTTATACAATACATCACTAAATTACAATAACAATAATACAAATCACCACAGATGTAGAACAAAGTGCATAAAAGATATGTCATTGTCTAATTTCCACATTTATGTTAGGTTCATGGAAAGAGTGCTGGACTAATGGAATGGGTTGTCCAGGAAGATGGTGAAAATTAAAACCATGGTGGACTTTAAGAGGTAATGGGGCAGACATAGGGTGCTGGTAAGGATGTGGGGAATGGTAGAAGTGTTGGATAGAGGGGGCTAAGCTACCTCTAGGGGGCTCATCTGAAGCCATGCAGCAATAGGTTGGTGGGGTATGAGGTAGGTAGGAACAGAGCAGACTTTTTCTGCCTTTAAAAATGTTCTGTTTCTCTATTTTTATGAAGTAGAACATTTTGTGTATGTGCTTGACACCACAGTCAAAGTATACTCTTTATATTCTATATAGTTTTTCAGTGTCAAACTAAGTAGTAGAAAAATCAAGTACCTGTAAGTAATTTATTCCATATCCAAGAATTTTCCAAAATTAAGAAAGAAAAAGATATGACAGAACTGTTTTTATCCTTCTTTTACTATTTAAATGTTATCCCTGTTTCGCTCTGGAGCTGCCCCACTCTTCCAGGTGACCTCCAAGTCCTATCCTCGATGTCTCCAGCACTTACTGTGCAATCACACCTCAGCTGACCGCTCCTGTCAGGAGCTGTCTCCCCAATGGGAGACTTCATGCTGGGTGTAGAGAGTAGGCTCTGTGGGGCTCTGGAGTGCCCTCACATCATTCTGCATGCTTGGAGGATTTTCCTTGTAACTACCCATCACCAGGATGCTGACATGCAGGGGGCTACATGCAGATTAGCATGCTGTCACTGAATCTAACCTCCCGCATGCCCTTCATTGCCACCCATGGTTGCCTAGGGGTAGTGTAGTAGTGGATGCAATGACTCTTCCTCCCTGAAGAAGGCGAGCATCCACTGAGATGCTCAATCCTCCTTTCCCTGTCAACACTACAGTGGACCAGACGCCTTCTCAAATCCAGCTGTGGGCATCATGAAGGGCATCACTGCCACTCCACTGATGGGTCAGCCTCTTGCCATTGCTTTGTAAGTTCCTGTCACCTGATGGATGAGAGTGCACACACCAGCATGCAAGCAATTGTTTCAGAGGAGTAACCATTGATGTGGGCAGGACAGAATCCAAAACATTACCTAGCACACTGTGCTGATACATGTTACTCAGTCACATTATCCATGATTGGTATTTAGCAAATAGAAGTTGACGGCAGAAAGGCCCATCCAGTCTGCCCATTTCATTTTCTACCTTATGAATGTGCCATAGGCCTTTGCTCTGTCAATGGCCTATCTATTCATACTCATCTGTATTACTCCCTTATGTCTATCCCATGCCTCTTTGAAGCCCTGCACTGTAATCATATCCACCACTTCCTGAGGTAGGCCGTTCCATGCATCCACCACCCTTTCTGTGAAAAAGAACTTCCTCACATTACCCCTTAATCAACCTTCCTCTAATCTCATGCTGTGTCCTCTTGTCCTGCTATTTTTCTTATATTGAAACATGTTAGACTCTTTCACCTTGTTAATGCCCTTAAGGTGTTTGAATGTTTCAATCATATCACCACTCTCCCTCCTTTGCTCTAGGGTATATATATTGAGTTCAGTTAATCTGTCCTCATATGCTTTCTGATGCAGTCACTGCACCATTTTGGGTTGCCCTTCTCTGGACTGCCTTAATTTGGTTAATGTCTTTGTGAAGGTGTGGCCTCCAGTACTGCATGCAGTACTCCAGATGGGGCCAAACCACTGTCTTGTAAAGAGGGATTATTACCGCTATCTTCTGACTTGTGATACCCCTACTAATACACCCCAACATCCCTCTAGCCTTACCTACTGCTTTAGAGGTCTGCTTGGATGATTTCAGGTCATTGGTGATGATGACACCCAAGTCTCTTTCTTCCTTTGTGACTGCCAGCAACTCCCCTCCCAGCCTATAGGTGGCTTCAGGGTTTCTCTTCCCTATGTGCATGATCTTGCACTTCTTTGCGTGTTAAACCCCAGTTGACACTCTTCCGACCATTTTGCTAGTTTATCCAGATCTCTTCTCATTCTGCCCACACCGTCTGGATCATCTACTCTGTTACAGATCTTAGTGTCATCTGCAAACAGACAAACCTTACCCTCCAGTCCATCTGCAATGTCACTGATGAAGATATTGATGAGGACTGGCCCCAGGACTGATCCCTGAGGTACCCCACTTGTGACTTGTATCTCTTCTGACTCTACCGTTTACCACCACTCTCTGTTTTCTGCCCGTCAACCAGTTTGCCACCCAGTTGACCAACATCTGACCCACCCCGAGCCTACCCAGCTTATTAGTCAATCTTCTATGTGGAACTTTGTCGAAAGCTTTGCTGAAGTCAAGGTAGGCAACATCAACTGCTCCCCCTTGGTCCACCACTCTGGTTACCCAGTCAAAGAAATCTATGAGATTAGTTTGACAGGACCTTCCTTTTGTAAACACATGCTGTCTTGGATCCTGTGCTCCTATGGATTCCAGGTGTTGCACTATCCTTTCCTTAAGGAGTGTCTCCATAATCTTGCCCACTACTGAGGTAAGACTGACTGGTCTGTAGTTCCCTGCCTTCTCCCTGCTACCACTCTTGTGGAGCAGGATCACATGAGCCCTTCTCCAGTCTTTTGGAACCTCTCTTGTGCTCAGAGGCTCACTAAACAGTTCTGATAATAGCTCTGCTAGTTCCACCCTTAGCTCCTTTAGTACCCTGGGATGTATGCCATCAGGTCCCATTGCCTTGTCCACCCTGAGCTTATCAAGCTCTTGTAGGACCCTTTCTTTTGTGAAGGGACTAGTGCAAACCTCCCTCCCCCTGTGTCCATGGTGCAGAGCTGTGGGACCTGCCCTACCTTCTCTTCAGTAAATACTGAGCAGAAGTATCTATTTAGGATAGATGCTTTTACATGGTCCTCCTCCTCACACGCCCCCTTATCCCCTTTGATCTTAGCAATACCCCCGCTGGACTTTCTCCTTTCACTAATGTATCTATAGAAAGTCTTGTCACCTTCTTTACTGTTTGTGCTAGTGTTTCCTCAGTTTGGGCCTTGCCTGCCTTACTGCCTTCCCTGCTTCCCTTAGGGAAGTTTGGTATGCCTCCCTATCTTCGTCCTGCTGCGTTTCCTTATATTTCCTGAAAGCCAGCCTTTTGGTTCTGACCTTTTCTGCTACTGTGTTTGAGAACCAAAGTGGTTTCCTTCTTCTTTTGCACTTCCTTTTCTTACTAACACAATGGGATATTACTTTAAGTATTGCATCTTTAATGCTTGCCCACTTTGCCTGTACCCCCTCACCTGTATTTCTTTTTGCCAGGGCTAGCTTAACTCTGTTGGCCATCTTGTCAAAGTCAGCTCCTCTAAAGTCCCATATTTTTACCTTGGAATGGGATGATTTTGTTCTAGTGGCCAAATTGAACCGAACCATGTGATGGTCACTCTCCCCCAGGTGACCTTCTACCTGGAGATCTGTGATCCTTTCCCTGTTAGTCAGTACTAGATCTAGGATAGCCCTGTCTCTAGTGGGTTGTTGTACCAGTTGTTTGAGGCCCTCCCCCTGCAGGGAATCCACTATGTGTCTAGTTCTGGCAGATGTCCCTGCTGGTATTGACCAATCTGTATCTGGCATGTTGAAGTCTCCCATTATCAGAACCTCCCCTTTAGCTGTCATGTTTTGTATATTTTCTAACAATAATGTATCTATGTCCTTCCCCTGGTCTGGAGGCCTGTACACAGCCCCAGTTTGCATGGCTGTCCCATTTCCTGTTTCCAGGGTGACCCACAGTTCTTCTGGCTCCTTATATGTATTCTGAATTTCTGTAGCTTTGATAT
The DNA here is from genome assembly GCA_016271365.2 of Neoceratodus forsteri. NCBI lineage: Eukaryota > Metazoa > Chordata > Ceratodontiformes > Ceratodontidae > Neoceratodus > Neoceratodus forsteri. The sequence goes on from CM057458.1 coordinate 660,024,924, forward strand.
TTTCATTGACATAAAGGGCCACTCCACCCCCCCCTTGCACCTCGGTCTCTTCTGAACAGTACATAGCCAGGTACTGAAGTCTCCCAAGTGTGGTTACTGGTAAACTATGTCTCGCTAATGGCTACTATGTCCAGTTTAGCCTCTGTCATTATTGCCTGCAGGTCTGGGATCTTGTTTCCCAGACTGCGAGCATTTGTGTACATGATTTTCCATTGGTCAGATTTCAGTGTGTTAGTTGTTGGGTGAGGTCCAGCATTTCCTGTGCATTGCATGGGGAGCCAGACCTTTTTCTTTAGCTGGTGATGCAAATGAACTACAAACATGCTGAACTCCTGTTTGACCACTAGCTGAGGGGGAGGTGTGTTCTTCCCATTCGATGTTTCGGGTGCTGCACCCCTCTCCCCATTTGCTAGTTTAAATATTCTGCAAAGACATCAAATTTCTGCCCCAATGCACTGACTCCCTTCTTAGTCAGATGCAGTCCATCAAATTTAAAGAACGTTCGCTCCCAAAACTCCCAAAACAACAGCCGTCGTGAAGTGATTATTGAAAGCGTCCAAAATGGAAATTCTGGACGTTTTCAATAACCACTTCACAACGGCTGGCCTTGCCTTTGACACCTCTCCAGCTAACCTGCTGAGGGAACAATTAAGCTCCCAGTACACTCGTGCTCAGAGAGCTGACTCTTCCTTCAGCTTCAAATCTGTACTGTTGAAGCAAGTAGAGGACCTACTATGGCAGCTGGATACCAAAGAAAATGCAGGGGCAGACTCCCTGGACCATACTTTCTAAAGATTGCATCCCATGTACTTGCAGTCCCCCTAACACATCTCTTTAACCTATCTCTAAACTCTGGTTCTATTCCCACACTGTGGAAGACAGCCCAAGTGGTTCCCCTTGTAAAATCAGGGGACCCTATGGACCTTAATAATTACAGGCCCATTTCTATTCTACCAGTGTTATCCAAGATGCTGGAGAAATTAGTGAGTACCCAGTTAAGGGAATATCTTGATGATGCTAACCTCCTGAATCCAGCTCGATCTGGATTCAGGGCCAAGCATAGCAGTATCACTGCACTAGCCAAGGTCACAAATGACTGGCAAACCGAATTAGATAAAAAGAATAATGTATGTGCAGTATTTCTGGACCTGAGAAAAGCATTCAACACCGTGGACCACGAGCTTCTACTATCATCCTTGCGCTCCATTGGCCTAGATCCACCCTCCCTTAAGTAGTTCAGGTGTTATCTTACCAGTAGGTCACAGCAGGTAAAAGCTGAAGGTGACTTATCCCCATTAAAACCACTGTTAAGAGGAGTCCCCAAGGTTCTATCCTGGTCCTATCCTTTTGCCATCTATATAAATAATATTGATTCAACCTCACCAAATCCACTGTACACCTCTTTGCTGATGACACTGTTTTGTATGTCAGCAACCTTCTTCTGCAGCTGCCCATGAAATCCTACAAACAGAATTCTCCTTGTTACAATATCAGCTACTTGAGAAAAAGCTTCTGTTGAATGCAAAGAAAACTAAAGCAATGATGTTCACAAATCAAAGCTCCACCAGCACCTCCTCTTCGATCATTCTCCCCCAGCTATGCACTATACTTGGAGAAAATCTGGAGTATGTAGAAAAATTCAAATATTTAGGTGTGTGGATTGACAGCAGACTCGGCTTCACTCATCATTTAGAAGAACTGCTAAAAAAGCTTTGCCAAAGGCTTGGCCTTTTCTATAGGTTAAAACCCTTCGTAAACAGAGATTCAAAGATGAGGTTAGTCCAGTCCATTTTTCTCTCAGTTGTTGACTATGCAGACTTCCTTTATAGTCACTGCCCCATCTCCTAACTACACAAGCTGGATACCTTATACCATAGAGCAATAAGATTCATAACAGATCTGCCATCTAATACCCAACACTGCTCACTTTATGCTGCAGTTGGATGGGTTTCCCTATACCTCAGAAGGAACAGAAATGCAGCTCTATGGATTTACAGAGCGTTATCAAAAAAACTTCCAAACTATATTCTAGACTGCTTCACTCAGACCATTCCTAGCTCATATGCCCTAAGAAGCAACAACATCAGCCTGTTCAAATTGCCCAAATTCAATATCCGGCTAGGGAGGGCAGCAATCAGTTATTCTCTAGCAATAGAATGGAACACCCTACAAAAATTCCTAAAACTGTCCAATATTATTCCAATTGCATCCTTTAAACAGTGTTGTATGGTTTTCTTCACAGAGAAATGCAGTTGTTATCGCTAGAGCTAGCTTTGTCATCTCACAATCTCCCTCCCACAAATTCACCATATATGGCATAATCTTTGTTCTTCAGTTCTCCCTCCCAGGCAGATACCCCATCTTATGGCTCCAGTAATACCTTCCACCATCCTAGTATTACATTATGCTGTGTGTTTGCCATGGCCCCTCCACTGGGATATGTATACACTGTATATACTGTAAATATTAGCTCAACTTTCCTATAACCCACTTTATCATGTGAATTTTACTGTACGTCACTGTGTTTATAAACGTTTTTTCCCCTGTATGTATAACTGTTTTATATAAGTGTATGATGTATCTGTTGTGTATCAATTGTTGAACCTTGACCTTATCAGGTCCATCTTGTAAATGAGCCTTGCTCAATGATGCTCGCCTGAATAAATAAAGATTTGATGATGATGATGATGATGATGTTGCCAGTTCCCTACAAATTTGTGTCCTTTTTCCTGGCACCAGCCCTTGAGCCACATGTTTGACCTTCCATCTATCTGTCCCCCTCTCCCAGACTGGCAGGATCTCAGAGAAGGAAATGCCGGATGAAATGGATGATAGTTTGTCACCCAGCCTGGTCAGGTGTTCCTTGGTCTCCACAACTGATCGGCAGGCGAGATAGTTAGTCCCTATGTGTACCAGGACATCAATGTTTTCTCCTGCTTCCTGAACAATCTCAGCAATGCGGTCAGTGTCTCTCCACGCTGATGTACCTGGGAGACATCTGACCGTTACCCCTGGCTGGAGATGCACATCAATTCCCCGAATCATGGAGTCTCCTATGATCAGAAGTTTTTTGGATTTGCTTTTGCTTTTTTTGTTTTGGTTCCTGTTTTGGGCGCATTTTGTTGTGCTAGCTCCTGTGCTGCAGTGTCTTCTGTCCCTTTGTTTGATTTCAGAGATAGAGGCAGATACCTATTTGTAGTTTTTATATGGTTTGTGGAGATGATATGTTGGAGAGCACCGAGTGATGGGGCACCTGATTTGCCCCTTCTAACCACCTGTCAACCTCCCAGACTAACTATCCTCTGCAGTCGAGGTGTTTCTGTTGGATGTTGGGGAAATGGCAGGCGGTTCTTATAATATATTTCCTCTTGAATATGCAATTTGAGGTGCACAATCTCTGTCCATGCTGCCTGGAGCTGAGCCCTTAAATCTCCAATGGCACAGCATGTACATAGCCGGTTTTAGGCACCATGAACCCTGCAGTGGCTGGCGCTACCCTTATGGAGGGGCCAACAGTCAAACAGTTTATCTTAATTATTTTTAAACTTCTTAAATCTTATTGTCTTTTTAAAACAGTAACACAGCACTGTGTAACACCTTTTGTTGTGGCATCCTGATGTCAAGAAATGCCTTACTAAGCTATGACCCAGCCAATAAGAGTCAGATGGGCGGCAATTGATGTGATAGAAGGAAAAACCCCATGGGCTAATACTGCTGTGTCCTCCTAAAAAATGCAAAAATACCCCTGGTTGTACTGATAATAGAATACAATTATGTGTGTATCGGTTACATTCAAACATATGGGGTTAAGGTCGACCAAGTAGAGGAGCCCCATGACTTCAGTAAGCTTGCTGAGGGCCCCCAAAACTCTAAAGCCGGCCCTGAGCATGTAGGACAGTGTCCTAAATCCTGTAAAACTGTCCTTCTGAAAAGTGTTCCACAGTACCTGCAGTTAATGATATCCATTCCAAGTAAGTTGCAGGGTTTATAACATGGTCAGAGTAATTAGAGGGAAGAAAATGAAAGCAAAAGTTTGATTTTGTGTTTTGTTTGTTTGTTTTTGTATAACTTGTCATAAAACTTGTTATAACAAGTTAAATTACTAGTACCCCTGTAAATGAGGTAACTGTGTGGATACAAACCGCCCTTTCCTGCTTTGCTACAGGAAATGTCACGACTGTGCTACCCTATAAAAGGAGTGTAGTGTGGGGGTGGTTGGGGATGGGGGTGGCTGGAGGGGCCCTTCCCCTGCTGAAAAAGAAGAACCGTGGGTGAAAGAAACAAGGAGCTAAGAGCAGAAACAATCAGCCAGCAACAAATGCAGTAGCCCTGAAAGCGTATCCTAATGACAGATAAAACTGTGAAACCTGTAAAGCACCACCTGTAAAAATTTCACCGAAGATATACCCTGTAAGAAGCACTTTGCTACAGAGAAAAATAAAGCAGTGATCCAGTAATGCCATCTGAAACTGTTAAGACAATTTACGTAGGTTTTTGACAACTATTTTGTTGAGCTTTACTGCTTAGTTAAATCTTGAATTAATCCTAATCCTCCAGGATCTTTCTCACAGACTATAGGGATTTCACAACCCAGGAAAGGGATGATGTAACATGAGGTAAATGACTGCAGATTCACATGGCTGGCAGGAATCCTATGTTTGCAAAACATTAATCTGCAAGCACAGACTACGCAGTGTAAATACACAATACAATACCTCTTGATTCAAGGACATTCTGTGGTTAAATCCAAGAAAAAACTAGACTGTAAATACTGACCAAGTTTAAAAAAGCTCTATCATACTTATTAGAAGCAGCATCAGTAATGTTATGTAATACCTTAAAGGGTGGAGTACAGTATAGTATGTCACATTACCAAATAAACTGAAATGTGCCACCACCCCAAAAACAGGTACAATCAGGAGATCCACTTATACAAACGGGCCCTAGGAAAGCTTTATGACACAGAAACTATGTGAGATAGTGCAAATGCCAGTTACATACTAACATACTAAAATGCCAGAAGAATAGGCGTAACAGTCTTTCGTGTCTGCTCGTTTGGTCAGCACCCACCCTGGGAGCTGACCTTACTGCCCCCCTCACCCTCTCTGGCTTCTCCCTTCCCAGTCCTGGATATTCCTACTGCACAGGACTTTGCTTCCAGAACTCTTCCCCTGTACCTGTCCCACCCCCTCTTGAACCCCTCCACCATCTCTGCCTCCACCAGCCCCCTGGGCAGCGCATTCCATGGCTCCACCACCCTCTCAGTGAAGTAGCACCTCCTCCTTTCTCCCCTGAATCTCCCCCCTTCCAGCTTCCACCCATGCCCTCTAGTTGCCCCCCTCTTCAGAGCACCCTGACTGCTCCTCCCTTATTTAACTCCTTCATATACCTGAAGACCTCTATCATGTCTCCTCCAGTCCCTTCTCTCTTCCAATGTGTACATATTTAGCTCTTCGAGCCTCTCCTCATGGGGCCTGTCCCCCAGGCCCCAGATCATTTTGGTTGCTCTCCTCTGGACCCACTCCAGGAGTTCAATGTCCCTCTTTAAATGTGGCCTCCAAAACTGCACGCAGTACTCGAGGTGCGGCCTCACCAAGCAGTTAAACAGAGGGAGTATAACTTCCCTCCTTCTGGAAGGGATATCCCTAGCGATGCATTCCAGCATCCTGTTGGCTTTAGCTGCTGCCCTCCTGCAAGTCTCAGAGTTGTTCATCTTGACATCCACCACCACCCCCAGGTCCCTCTCAGCCACTGACTTGTAGCATCCCCCCCCCCCCGGGTGTACACTTGGCCCAGGTTTCTGGCTCCCAGATGCAGTACCTTGCATTTCCCTGCATTGAACCTCAGCTTCCACTTTCTAGACCACCTTTCCAGAGCCTCCAGGTCCCCCTGTAGGGCCTCCCTCCCCTCCTCCCCATCCACCACCACCCCCATTTTTGAGTAGTCTGCAAAGAGACTCATCTCACTCCTGATACCCTTCCTTATGTCAGAGACATAGGCATTGAACAGGAGGGGCCCAAGAACCGATCCCTGAGGGACCCCACTAATGACCCTCCTTGGGGATAAGACTATCCCTCCAACCTCCGGTCCTGGAGCCAATTGCCTATCCATCTGATCATCTGGTTCCCCAATCCCATTTCTCCCAGCTTATTCAACAGGCCCCCATGAGGAACAGATTCTAATGCCTTGCTGAAGTCAAGATAGAGTACATCCACCGGTCTACCCAGGTCCAAGGCACTCGTCGCCCAGTCATAGAACTCCACAAGGTTTGTCTGACACGATTTCCCTGGGACAAATCCATGCTGTCTTTCGTCCAGGAACCCCAACTTTTCCAGGTCCCCCCCAGCCTCTCCTTGACAATGCCCTCCATCACCTTGCCCACCACTGATGTCAGGCTGATGGGCCTATAGTTTCCTGCCACTTCCCTTAATCCCCCCCCTTTTGGATAGGCACTATATTCGCCACCTTCCAATCCTGGGGCACACACCCTGTCCTCAGAGAGATGCTGAAAAGCTCCGCCAGGGGTTTCAACAGGATATCCGCCAGTTCCTTCAGCACTCTGGGCTGTAATTTATCCGGCCCTGGTGCTTTCTCCATCTTAAGGGACCTGAGGGCTTCCATCACTCTCTCTGCCATGATTTCCACCTCCACTACCTTGTCCCCCTGCTTTGCCTTCCCCCCCCTCCTGCCAGTGATGGCCCCCCTCCCCAGACTTGCCGATCGGCAAGGATCCCCTCCTCCTCAGTTTCACCATCTCCTCCCATGTAAGATGCAGCCTCCATTTTCTCCTTGGTGAAAACTAAGGCAAAGTACTCATTTAATACCTCAGCCTGCCCCCCCTAGGTCTTGTGCCCATCCCTCCCATTTTAATCCTGCTAATCTGACCCTTCACCCTTCATTTTTCCCCAATGTATCTACAGAACCCCTTGTTCCTTCTTCTAATTTCCCTGTCCAGGTTCTGCTCCTTCCTTGCCTTAGCTGCCCACACCACCCTAGTGGCCCTTCTGGCCATCAGCTCGTACTCCCCTCAATCCCTTTCACTCCTTGAGCACTTGAAATGCCTATAAGCCGCCTTCTTTCCCCTCACCACCTCCTGAACCTCCCTGGTCCACCAACAGGGTTTATGGGCCCTACCGCATTTTTGTCTTACTCTTGCACAGGTGCTGGTTGCATCCTGCACCCCACTCCTGATGATTTCCCACCTACTGTCAGCGTCCATGTCTGGCCCAATCCCATCCAAATGCTTGTTAAGGATCCTTCCCATTTCCTTGAAATACACCCCCCTGAAGTCAGTTACCTCTGTCTTTGTGTAGCCTTCTACCCCTCCTAGGTCCAGGCAGAACCAGACTGTGGCATGGTCGCTCCCTGCCAACGGGTCCCTTACCTCCACGCCCCCAATCTGGTCACTGTCTGCCAGGAACACATCCAGTATCTGCGCCTCCCTGGTCGGTTCCCCTATCTGCTGAGTTAGGAACACATCCTGAAAGACATCCAACAACCTCTGTTCCCTGGCTACCAAGGATGTCATAGTCTCCCAGTCTGTTCCTGGCATGTTTAAGTCCCCCAACATAACCACCACCCTTCCCCTGCCCAATCTGCAGTGTCTTCCAACATCTGCCACCAGACTCTATTCCAGCTCCACCGCCATCGCAGGGGGGTCTATACACCACTCCTATTTTTACTCTCTTGTCCCCCCTTGTTATCGGGGTGACCCTAATTGCCTCCACTGTTCCCTCCACCTCCTCCACTCCTCCTATGCCAATGCAGTTTTTGACTATTATTGCTACCCCTCCTCCCCGTCCCTCCCCCCTGTCCTTCCTGAACATGGTGTAACCTTCCAGGTTCAGGTCCCAGTCATGCCCTGCGGTGGCCCAGGTCTCAGTGACCGGTGCCACATCCAGCTGTCCCTCAGTTAGCATAGCCTGGAGCTCAGGCATTTTATTGCCCAAGCTCCTGGCATTTAGCAGGACTACCTTCCACCCTTTCCGTATACTTCCATTTCCCCTGCTCGCGTTCCCATTGGGATTCCATCTTCCCCCGGTCAGCACCTTACCAGTCAACCTTTTCTCACATTCCTTCAGGTCCCCATGGGGGTGGAGACAGAGTCCCTCCTTTTTCGGACCCCCCTTGACTGCCTTTTCTCCCATCCCTCCCGACTTCACAAGTTTAAACCCCACCTTTCACCAACAAACCCCTCTATTTTCAAGTTAAGGATTTCCCTCCCCTCCAAATTGAGATGGAGCCAATCTCTAGCATACAGCCCCTTATCCTCCCAGGTCTCCCCCCAATATCCCATCAACCCATACCCTCTGGCCCCAAACCACTCCCTGAGCCACTGGTTTATCTCCCTAATCTTCCTCTTGTGTTCCTCACTAGCCCTTGGCACCGGCAGTTTTGGCAGTATTTACAAAGCTTTGTGTAAGCCATCCTTCTCCAGTCTCACAAGGCACATAACTGTCCTCTTGGGCCTTTTCACCATTGGGTGGAGGGGCCTGGATTCAGTGTTATGGGCTGGGCAGTAGTTAGGAACATGATGCCTCTACCTGAGGAAGTCCCTTGAGGTACCAGCTGGCACTTACGATGCTAGCCCTCATGAACTAGCACAAATACCTGTCCTACAAAAATCCCATCCCACCTGCAGTAACATTACAATCAATAAGGAGAGGTACACAAAGGATAAAAATCAAATCCTATCATGAACTATAGAGTTTTTCAGATCCAACCAATTAAGGATAATATCCTCAAGAACAACCGATTCACCTTTACCAAAATACCAATGGAAGTCCATTGGCCTGTATACACAGCAGATGCACTGCAAATGCTGCAGCACTTTAATTTGCACCAGCTGCAGTAGACGAGGTAATGCTTTGTCCATACAGCCCCTCTTAGAGTCCATGCAAGCTATGCTGAAGGGGGCCAGATGTCTTGGGGTGGTCAGCTAGTTGGTGTTGTTGGCTGTGACGTCTGGCCTCATAAAAGAGAACAGGTACACCTCGAACATCTTTTAAGGCAGCACGCCCCCAACAGAGCTCGAAAGCAGCTAACATTCAGACATTCTGTGCTGTATGCCATTATACTGTCATCCTTCTGATCTTTTTTTTTTTTGTAATTAACATTTTTTATTATTTTCACATAACCACAAGAAGCATTACAAAGAAAGCATAATAACTTGACATATGTATATGAACTTCAGGTACATAGCTTTCCAAGAGAATAACAACAGTCAATAGTAACACCCCTCAAAACCCACTACCTCCCTCCTCCCCCCACCCAAATCCCAAATTATGAAGTATCAGAGGAAGGGTACAAAAAGATTATAACTTAGTGAATGCTTGCAGTAAAAGACAATTTCTTTTAATCAGACAGTCTCCAAGTCAACAACAGATGTTCAAGCGGCCCCATACAGGACGCAAACTGCTCCCATCTACCTCTCATACTTGCTATGTGCTTTTCAAGTTGTATCGCCAGCGCACATTCTCTGTGCCACTCGACCAGCGATGGGACCTTATCCGAGGTCCAGTGTCTCAGAATTAGTAACTTCACTACTGCAGAGGTCAGAGAGACACGAGCCCTCCAGACTTTAGTGGTAGCAGCAGGGAAGGCGCCTAACAGCCAGATCTCTGGGTTGTCTAATCTAAGGGAGCCAAGGATAGGCCCAACAGGGTACCCACTGATTTCAGAGCTTTTGAACCTCCGAACATTCCATAATAAATGATATAGTGTTCCATCTTTTTTTTGCATTTCCCACAAAGAGGAGAGTCAAGCACACCCCTTCTATGTAAATAGGTAGGAGTTGAGTATATGTGATGCATAATTTTAAAGTGCACCAGTCTTAGCCTATCTTGCTTGATATACCTATACACTGAGTTCCAAAGAGCTTGCCATATTCTCGGAGAGGCACTGATGTTCAAGGCCTCGGCCCAATAGAAGCAGATTCCAGAGGGAAGTCTGTGGTCCCATTCTTGGAGGAGTCTACGAACCCTGGCTACAGCATGCTGCTGCTTAGCAGTTGAAAAAAAGACTGTGGACATTTATCTGGCCCTCATCCACTGGGCCAGTTGTAGAAAAAAACCTGAATGAGGGTCTTACTGACCTGCAGCCACTTATAAAAGTCAGTATCTACAAGATCCCATTTTTCTTTCAAAGCTTCAAATGGGTAGAGGCCATTCTGATCCCAGAAATCATCTACCACGCAGTCGTTTATTCGCGGCCAGAAGGCTCTGGAGATAGGAGCTCCATTAATTCTGATCTGAGGGTTATTTATAATGGGCTGAGCGCCACCGAGGCACCATCGAGCCCCAAAATAGCGCTGCAGCTGGTGATAGGCTCTAAAGGACCATCCCAGAGTGTTGTCTTTGAGGGATTTAGGTAAAGATGACACTGGGGCATACAGTAAGGTGTGTAGAGAGAGCATTTCGCCCTCTTCACCAGAGCCGATTCTGTGTCCAACCAGAGAGGGGTGTAGGCTGTTATTGCCGGTTCTCTATTCCAAAAGGCCATTTTACTAACATGTTGGGCTAGGTAGTACATGATCCTTCTAATCTTTAGTGAAGAAGGATTTGCATAAGAGCATACTGGCTTCTCTCTCTCTCTCTCTAAGTTGTGCAGAGGCTCCTATACAATTGTATTTTTTTAATCCAAAATGCTACAGTGTTTAATTGATGCTCTACTGTTACAAATGGAAGGGACATTATTTTGAGGGTGACCGGGAAGTACAGATAGGTATTGGACTCTCCCTCTGGCTGATGACACAATATGGGTGGTCCAGTGTAGGAATCAAGAGAACTGGCATCTAATTTGAATACATTTGTTGGACAGAGGTGTTAGATCAGAGTGAGTGGTGAAGTCTGTCCACGGCTGCTTACACTGCTCGCACCGGAACACGTACCCAAGTCTGCTGCGCTCAGGGAGAGCAGAAGTAACCTATTTACCATGATTGGTAGTGTCCATCTGCCAATAGTTGCATCACAGCAAACCTGCCAATTCTGGGTTGCTGTGGTGCAAATGTGGCAGTGTAAACAGGCCTCATGATAGTACCTGCGGCTGCCTGCCACACTCAGCTCACATATGTAGACTTGATGCCCTCTGTCACTGCCCTCCATCACTACTGCTATGTTTGCAGCTGCTCATTGGAAAGGGGGGCCTTCATAGTACCAGGCCGTGCCCATACGATTCTGCCACACCCTTGACTGGTTAAAATAGAGGAGCAGAATGGACAGCTGTTGGTGGAGTGGATGGAGTACTGTTAACAAATGAAAGTCCAGCCCGGTGGCGCTGAGGGTTGAGGCACTGGACGCCACACCTCGCGCTACGCTGGTGACCCAGGTTCAAGAACAGACTCGGGTCATTGGGGGCCAGCTGGGGATGGAGAGGATTGAGCATCTGGAAGACCATGCTCCTCTCCTGGGGCGGGTTGTGGGTAGCTCCCGTTGCAGTAGCAGCCTCTGGTGGAGACCAGTGGTGGTGCTAGATGTCAGACATAGTCAAGGGGAGGGTTGACGGCAGGTTTCAGTGGTGTGAGGCATAGGAGATTGCTGTGTAGGAGCCATTGCATGCCGAGACCCTAGGGGGCACCAACAAAAGGAAAAAATCCCCTACCACAACAGTAGGCGATGGTGGGAACAGTGGCTGGGCCCCATGCCCAGTGCTAGGCTTTGCCAGCTTGCACTTCCGGTCTGCCTCCTCCTGTCCAGTCACTCCATTGCATTCTAGATAGAGTGTCAGAGGAGTTGGTGGCCCCACCCCGGGGGGCTCAGAGCCAGGAGATCAAGTGGCTGGATTAGGATGGAGGACGGGCACAGACCTGAGAGCACATCGGGGAGCTTCAGGCAGGCAGCAGAGCTCCAGCCAAGCATCCATACCCGAGAGAGTCAGTCGGGGTAGCTGTAGAAATAGAGTAAAAAATACAAAAAAACACAAATGAAAGTCTCAGAAGCAGCTGAAATTATGCAAGCAGGAACAAAGTCTTTACAGAGGGTTGCTAAAACACAGTAGATGGGACTGTTTGTAATGTAAAAAGGTTTCAAAGGGGCAAAGGTTACGATGCCAGTCTCCTCACTTAATGAAGGGATGGGTCAACCGGTTGAGCCCTGCTCAACTGCTCGCAGCTTACCTTCCCTAAAGTGCACTCTCCTTCAGTAGGAGATCTGCACACAGCAAGGGTCTCCACAGTCTATAGCTGTGGCTCTGAACTATTCTCCTTCAGTCAGAGATTTACACACAGCCAGGGTCTCCACAGTCTGTAGCTATGGCTCAGAACTGCTGCTCCCAGCTGGTCTCTCAGCCACACTGGCTACTTCCCCTGCTACTGAGTTAGGAATCACCTGTGGCTGCACAGCTTCCTCTCTTTCCATGGTAGCCTGCTTCTTTGCTTGACTCTTTGTACTCACACAGACAGATCTGCTCTGCTGTCAGAATCAGTGCCCACTACCATATCCACAGGGAATTCAGATACTACTCCCACCTCCTGTATCCATTGCCTGCCTTCCCAGCTTAGGAAATCTCTTTTCATTGGCACTAACACTAGGGTTGCTCGGAATCCACAGATTCTGATCCAAATGGACTGTTTAGGATTTTAGGAAATTCTGATTCCTAATCCAATTTAAATCCTAAAATCACCTCAAAATCAGAATCAGATTTTGATTTGGAATCCAAATTCCTAAATCCAAACTCCAAAATCTGAAATTTCTATCAATTCAGGAATTAGGATTTTTCGACTGCAATTCCGAAAATCCTAAATCCTAAAATCAGATCAAAATCTGATGAATCCATTCCGTTTAGTGGATTCAGAGCAACCCTAACTGAGATTACATTGCTGCTCAGTCTCTGAATTCTGGAGAACTGACCTGGCAGAATTTGACAATCATCTACTAAAGCAGCAGTGCAAAAAAACTGGGCAAAAACCTTTAACCCTACCTTTTTTCACTATAAAAGATTCTGGGCATTTTCCAGTTTATTTGGTGGTACAATTTTCTAATTCCACCAACATTTGAGTAGTTTATAAATGTTTACATGTTTTTCTCAAGAAAACAAGATGACTGCCGGGATCGAGAAAATAAAAAAAGGTTCATTGTGTGCAGCACAGGAGGGACCGAGGCAAGTACATCTGACAGGTATGCTAATATTTTTATTAACTGCAGCTGAAACTAGCTTTTTTGGAAAATCATTTTTTTGTTGCACTGCTGCTTTAAATTCTACTTCACCACAGGGAAGGAAGCACCTATAGTGTATGGTGGAACATTGTTCTCACCCGAAATCCAGCCTTACAAAAATGCTGTTCATCCACACACACTTAAATAAATGGAATGCTGTTCTGACCGTACATGCAGAACAGCATTCTATTCATTTAGAGTAGAAAGCTCAAGCTAGCATCAACAGAAAACCACCGCAGTCCACTATAACCGAAACAGACAGAAAATGACCGCGGCAGTTTTTAGACAAGATAACAGTTAACGGAAAGCTGGATCACTAGATTTTGATCCATAAAAAGTGTTAACTTACATTTTTTGGCCTTGGGACAGGTATTTTACTAGCTAAGCGAGACGTCCGTCCACCATGTTTTTTTTTCTTACTCCCGCCCACAGCAGAGCGGCAACCAGTGGGCATGTATGCTGCTACGTTAGGGATGCCCAGTGCCTAGCAACCACTCAACTCCATCTCCTAGCTAGCGGAGACAACAGTTTCATTATGTACAATTTAAATACAGTTTTAAAGCCTAAAAATGTTTGTAAAATAATTTGAGGGGCACCATACACTATAAAAAATACTAGATGAGTAACCCCACGTAAAACCACTGTGTTCTGCCACCTCAGGGTCTGATTCCCAAGGACCTCTTGAGCTTCGTTCTCGAGGTCACTGGGAATCAGACCGCTCTGTGGCAGAACACACTGGTTCTGCATGGTTACCCATCCAGTATTCTCTATGTATCTCTCAGTCCCTGTGTTATCTCACCTTTTGTAAGACAGGTTGCAGATGTGCAGAGGAATAAGCAGTGAATGTATTCTCAGAACAAGCCACTAAATGTTCACTCCTTGGGTTATTCCAGTTTCTGGAATATGTAACACAAATGCTCCCCTAGCTCCCTAGATTCAGAAGCATTATTTTTATGTTTGCTTGCACGCATAGTGCCCCCATATGAGTTTTCATAGGTGTGCCTCCCCCACTTCCAATGCCCTGCACCGCACCAATGAATGTCTGAGCAGTCTATGACAGCTGTTCAGATGCAGTGGCGTACAGTTCTTAGAAAACCACCGCTACAATCAGCAGTGGTAACGTATAGGCAATTTACATACTGTTGTTGGCAGTATGTAAATTGCCTACATCAGCACTGCATCTGAACTGTCATAGACAGTTCGTTTCTGACCCCCCAAAACACCTAGATAGCATGCTGGAAGCCCACCCCAGCATGCTCATGTGCTCTCCTCCACCCCCGCACACTGTATGACTGATGGGGGTGCCCAATCCCCCATCGGCTCCACTGCCCCCCCCAAAAGCAAACTTCCTGGTGCCACGCTGGGAGCCCACCAAAGTGTGACCTAGGTAGCACGCTGGGAGTCCACCCCAGCATGCTCATGCACTCCCCTCCACCCCCGCACATTGTATGACTGACAGGGGTGCCCAATCCCCCGTCAGCTCCACTGCCCCCCAAAAGCAAACTTCCTGGTGCCACACTGGAAGCTCACCCAGCGTGGCAGAAGTCTGTGGCCCATGGGGGTGCCCAATCCCCTGTTGGCTTCGCTGGCCTCCCCAGCAAACTTGCAGGTGCCACACTGGGAGCCCACCCCAGCGTGGCAAATGTCCCACGTCGTCTTTTAAAAAAAACAAAATACCTAGAACAAAAGAAAATGGTCCCTCACTGACTCTCTTGCCCCATCCACCAACCCACACCCACCCTCTGCATACCCCACCTACCCACACCCCTGCTCACCCCACACTTACCTCCGGAGGCCAGTGTGACGATCTTCAGTGGACTGGGAACACGTCTGCACTCTTCAAAGCCGACCGTGAGCTGAAGAAATGCTGGTAAGCTGTATGATGACATAAATAGTGTTTTTTTCAACTTTGGTGCATATCTCAGCCATTTTGGGGAATCTTTTCACCAAATTTTCAACATGTGGTTCTTGGGACCCCACCTCATGAACTCAGCCACTGTCATTTTTTGTTATACGTTCCCGAAAGGTGATTTTGCAGTCACTGCGTGTAACCACCTTTCGACTGAGTAACAAAATGACAGTGTCACAGTTCATGAGGTAGGCCCCTCAAACCCCATGTTGAAAATTTGGTGAAAAATTCCTAAAAATGACTTTTACGAGTGTGCGTACCGCAGTTCCTACGCACGCACGTAACGTCGAGAATTTTTACTATTTTCACTCCAGATTTTCAACATTGCCATTTTACCATACCTTCTTATGAGCAGTACAGCTGTCATTTTTCACACCTTGCCCAAAATGTGTTTTCGCGCATTTAGTGCGTAATGGTTAAGAAATGATTAAGAAAATCACAGTGACACTGTTCATGAGCAGAGTTCTTAAAATGGCTATGTTGAAAATTTCGTGACAAAAGTCCATAAAATGGCTGTGTTACGAGCGTGCATTGCGCAGTTTCCATGCATCCTCGTAAATTCATGAATTTATAATATTTTTAGCCCAGATTTTCAACACTGCTATTTTTCCACACCTCCTTATGAACAGTACAGCTGTCATTTTTCATACCCTGGTGGAAATGTGTTTTCGCACTTCCAGCGCAGAAATGTGTTGTGGGAAATCAGTGTTCGGGACAGATTAAGAACATCAGTGACACTGTTCACGAGCGTAGGTCCCAAAATGCCTATGTTGACAATCTGCTGTAAAAAGTCCCCAAACTAATTATATTATGGGTGTGCGATGTGCAGTTTCTATGCACAGTCGTGACTTCACCATTTTTTTATATTTTCACTCCAGATTTTCAACATTGCCATTTTTTACACCTCTCCATGAACAGTACAGCTGTCATTTTTCACATCCTGTTCAAAATGTGTTTTCGCACCTCTGGTGCCAAATGGCGTAGTCGCTGTGCAAAATCAGCTTTCAGCTAACGAACTGATATTGCCACTGTTCATGAGGTGGGGGTCACAGAACACCCATGTTGAAAATTTGGAGTGAAAATACCAATGAACGCCCAGGGCATTAGGGTTCCAACTGTAACGCTCCACCCTGTAGAGACTGACAGGCATCAGGGGTGTGACTTGAGATTGTCGCCTGTAATGCTCATTCCATTCCACCCCCACCTACACCCTGCAGTCAATGACAGGCATCGAGCTGTGCCTTGGACTCTTCAGCCCCAAAGTTCACCCCATTTTCCAATACTGCACCCATCTCACCATATTTCTTTATGGAATGGGGTGGCCTGTGGTCCGGAAGGAAGAGCTACGGTGGGAGCATGCACAGAGCAAGGGAAACCGGGCGCATGTTCATCAGTATAAACACTCCTTTATAATGGCAAATTATGCCATAGTTTCTCTTTGAGAAAAAGGAAGACCCTTTAACTATAATCTTATAATTAACGTCTTCCTCTTTTTCCCATAGAGAAACCATGGCATAATTTGCCATTATAAAGGAGCATTTATAATGGCAAACACGTGCATGATTTCCCCCACTCTGTGCAAGCGCCTGCTCGAACTCCTCTATTCTCGGTCACTGTCTCCTGAACCGCAAACCCAGCATGTATACAAACTGCCATGAACACTGGGCAGTAAGTAACATTTTAAAAAACTTAAATGTACCACATTTGCTACCAGATTTCCCATCCTCACAATATTTAAAAAAAAAAATGTTTGAAATAAAAGTGAAAGCCAACCGCGCATCATGCCATAGTCAGATAGCAGTGCACAGCAGCCTCTTTTATTTTATATAATTGTTGAGGTGAAAAAGAGAAACCCAACAATTATATAAAATAAAATATGGGTCTGGGTATGTGTAGCTTCAATTTACACACACCGTCGGGGTTTGATTATGCATGACCCCTCGAGGCTTCGCTCTTGGGGTTTATGTAGCATCAAACCCCTCGGGTGTGTAAATTTTCATTACACACCCAGACCCATACCTTATCCTATATATAATTAATGGGTCTTCCTTTTTCTCAAAGGGAAACTACGGTGTAATTCATCATTATAAAGGAGTGTTTATAATGGTGAACATGCGCCCGGTTTCCCTTGTTCTTCACATGCTCCTACCGTAGCTCTTCCTTCCGGACCACAGGCCACCTCATCTTTCCCCCGGAGACTAAAGCACCACTCAGATTCAGTGGTAAGTGATTTAAAGGAAAATCATCTTCAATGAATAAAAAACTAAACTTTCGGCTGCTTTACAGAAACTTTTAAATAAATAAATAAGGGCAACTAGGGACCACATGCTGAAACCTAACCGGACCGCAGCCGCACAGGAACATCTTTTTATTTTATATAATTGCTGTGGCAAAACAGGAAAACCCAGCAATTATATAAAATAAAATATGAGGTGGTGTGTTTAAAGTCAAACTTTACACACACCCTTGGTGTTAGATGCTTTCACAAACCCATCAAGCTTCGCTCTTGGCATTTGGGCATGTGTAAACTTCTCATTACACTCCACTCCATACTTCATTCTATATTTAAGGCATGCCCCAGGGGTGTAGTAAGACACAAGGCCTAAGGTCAAGTGTCCTTACACCCCTGCAGAGTGCATTAAACTCCTATGGTGCACACTGTGGAGGGGCTTATTACACTTATGAAATGGCTCTAAGTAGTTCTTTGGGGGATGAAAATGAGATTCAGCACTTGACCATGCATTTGTAGCGATTTAATTTATAGTCAGGTGACATCTCTCGGCCAACAAAATGTCAAAATTTTTGTCTTGCCATTTTATAAATCAATATGTCACCACATATTGATGTATGGTAATGGAGTATAAGGTATGTATCACTATATGGTGACAGAGTAAAAAAATTATATGTCAATACTGCTTGAGAACAGTACAAAAAGTTTGGCAAGCTCAACCCCTGCATTTACAATGCATCTTAGGAAAATTTGTGGGGAGGCACCTGGTGTAGTATGTAGCACACTACATAAGTAATGAAACTGGAGAGTGGTTTCCCCACTAGACAGAGAGAGAGCAGGGGGACCTCAGCTCAAAATGGCAAGCTAAAATGTGATGCCTTTTCCTGACCGATAGAGGCGGTCACCTTGTTGTGGTGGTCAGACTTGATCATGGTTCAGCTGGATGATGAGACTAAGAACCCCTCCAATAATTTATAACAAGTAAGAATATTGGAGTACTGTATATTAACAAACATCAACATGTATTGACTCATGATAGCAGTATTAGCAGACTCATTTCCAGTATGTCGAGCAGACTTCATGATTTCATTTAAAAAAAAGTTCCTAGTTTTACTGATTCCAAAGTTAATCATTTCAAAACACAATTTCTCTTAAATGGGCTAACTGTGAAACCATTAGAGCTATACACTAAAATGTATTTTTTTTTCAGTGAAAACAAGGATGCTTAGGGATTACATGAGGGGAAATGAAATGTTTGCTATGCAGTTAAAGTTATAAGATGATACAAAAGCATAGACGTTTACAGACAGTAAAGCACTTACGGTCCATCTAGTCTGCCTAGTTCTACTTGGATCCTCTCCGGGCTAGCACTGGCAAGACCTTGTGTGGATCTATCATCCCTCAGTTCTGCTCAGACGATCCCAATGCCTCCATTAGCCCCATCCCTTTCCCTTCATCATTTTCACTAGTCCCATGTGTCTATCTCACCCCCTCTTGAAACTTGCAACTGTGTTAACATTGACCAGCTCCCAAAGCAAGTGATGCCACTTTTCTACCACCCTTTCCATGAAGAACTTCCTCACATCACTCCTAAATTTCCCCCCGCCAGCTTATACCTCTGTCCTCTTGTGGTTGATCCCTCACCAAGTTAAACAGTTGTTAGTTATCCTCCCTGTTTGTATCCTTCAGATACTTGAAGGTTTCAGTCGTCCCCCTCTCCTGGCCTTTATGGAGTACATATTGAGGTCAGCCAGTCTTTCCTCACAGGTCTTCCTCCACTGGCCATGAATCATTTCAGTCACTCTCCTTTGGACCTCCTCTAGGCAGTTCTTGTTCCTTTTGGGTGAGGGTTCCAGAACAGTGCACAGTATTCCAGGTACTAATAGCTAAACTGATGGAAGCAAAAATTAAGCAACTGAATAACAAATTGGGTACAAAACTGGCTGGAGAACAGGTCACAAAGAGTAAGAATTAAGGGTAATCTCTCGGGTACTGTGGAAGTGACAAGAGGGGTGCTGCAGGAATCTATTTTTTGGACCTTTTCTTTTTTAATCCTTTATATCAGATATGCAAACTAAAGTAAATGGACTCATTACAAAGTTCACCGACAATGCAAAACTAGGAAGTAGGGTAGATACAGATCCCAACAAAATAGATATCGTCAAGGATTTAGCTTACATAGAAGAATGGGCAAAGAGCAATGATATGCAATTTAACATCACTAAATGCACAGTAATCCATATGGGGAAAAATAACAGTACACAGAATTATGCACTATATGGAAATAACATCCACAAAGTAGATTCAGAAAGGGACCTGGGTGTCACCAACAGTGAAGATCTCAAGTTTATGAAACATTGTATCAACATTTCTGGGGTAGCAAACAGATTTAGTTAAAAATATAAAGTGTGAGCAGGCCCATCGGTGCAGCAATTAGATTTCCGCTTGCGACTCCAGCGACCCGAATTCGGGAACGAGCCCAGGAGCTGGATGGCTGGCTGGGGGGGAGGAGGCTTGAGCATCCCACGGACAGCTCACCTTCTCTGGGGGGAGGGGGGCACTCGCAATCGGCGCTTGAGCAACCCCAGGTGGAGACCCGAGGCTCACCAAGCCTGACTGCCGCAATTGGGCAAACGTGCTGGATGTCGGTGCCTTAGGCGCCTTGATGTCAGGGTGTACAACATGCCTACAGGAACACCGGGAAAACACCCCTTGGCACTCCCGGTAGATGGAGCACCATGGCCCCAATCCCCAATGCCCCTACCAGCACCGGAGACGATAACCCGATGAAAGACAGACACATCGAGGTGAAAGGGCCCTCACCCCATACCTGCCTGGGGGATACAACCATGACTCCATGGGGTTGGATCGCCTGGTCGCCAGGTAGTCGAGCAGGGACGAATAGGTCAGCAGGTGTCTCCTCAAGGGAAGGGAGTGTTAAGGGAGGAGGAGGGGGAAAAGAAAAAAATATATATATAAAGTGGGTACTCATCAGCAAGTCTGAACAGAACATAGTATCAGTGTGTAGGTCATATATTACAGCAAGTTTGGACTATGGATCATAAATACAGAACCCATACAAATTAAGAGATGTTAAGCAGCTGGAGAGTGTACCACATAGGATTATGAAAACTGTGCCTACATTGAAAATGTTAGCTACCAGGAAAGGCTCCAGGCATTGGGTTTGATCTCCATGAAGGAGAGAAGAAAAAGGGGGGGTACTTACTTGAACTATATAAGATCACATAATCAGCAAATATTATTAAAAAACTCAATAAAAAACTGCGGACAGTGATTATTTACCAAGAGCAGGGAGAATGTAGAACAGATTGTCTAGGGAAGTAATAGAAGTGGGCAACCTAGAAAATGTCAAGAAAAACCTAGATGAGTATATTTTGTAAATTTCAAGAAAATGCTAGATGAACATATTTTATCATCAAGAGGGGAAAGTTGGGCCCATTAAAATGGGAGCCTGATCATGGGGGCATATTGTTTTCTTCTGTCCTATACACTCAGTATACAAAACTCATTATACAATGGCAAGAAAGAATCTTGGGCTGTGATTGGTCAATTTGGGGCTGGACCCATGGTGTTATCCCAGCATGTTACCACAGGTCTAGTCTTAGCACTGTGAACCCATGTAGATGAGCATTTGATTGATTGTTTCACTGAGCTTCAGCTTGATTGTTTCATCTTCTCTTAAAAACCAAAAATATGTTTCCACACAAAAACATCTTTAAAATTATTTTTTTTTATTCTGTATAACAACGAGCCATTGTATAATAGGAATAATGCACTCCAGGGTGTGTGTCATTTGGGATAACACCACGCCCGGGGAATTGGACGCACTCTGCCTGTGGTCTCATGCCCAACCCCCCCCAGGTGTGGCATTATCCTAACACAACACACACCCTGTTGTGCATTATTCCTTTAATATATAAAGTGCAGCCTCATCAAGACCTGTACAGGGGCAGAATCACTTCCTACCTTCTACTTAAAAAGGCTCTTCCTACCTGGCCCAGTGGTGCTGAGGGTTGAGGCGCTGGATGCCACATCTCGCACCATGCTGGCGACCCAGGTTCGGGCACAGACTCGGGTCGCTGGAGGTCGGAGGGGTGAAGGAGGATTGAGTGTCCCAGCGGATGCTCTCCTCCTCCGGGGTGGGATCCTGGGGTGTCTGGCACACCCGACGCACCTGTGCCGGTAGAAGCACAGGCTCTGGTGCATAGGCGGCTCTTCGAGAGTCGGGGAGGATGTTGTGGGCACTTGTTGGCGACATGCGACAGCACGCCGTATGACTGGATGTTAGTCCTATGTGCCGACATCCTCAGAGGGTAGAAGGGATTAAGGGGAGAAAAATGGAAAATCCCCCCCACAGGCCAAGATGATGACTGATTCACCTCAGGATCACCGACCCGCAGGACAGACCCCATTGTGCAGGCACTCTGAGGAATAGGAGAAGGTAGGAGGGATATAGGAGCATGCCTGGCACTCTAGGGGCAGATTCTGTGGGAGGGACCTGTAGGACTGATAAGTGGTCTGAAGGAGTGGGTTGAGGGGGCAGTAAGGTGGGATAAAAGAAAGTGAAAAAAAGGCTCTACCTATGCCTTAGCATTAAGCTGGCTTTCTCATACGCCTTATTAGATTGGACTGAGATCTTGAGGCTGTTGCTTATTATACCTCCCTGTGTATAATGATGGTATGGAAGGTTAAATGTTATAAATCACAATGAAATGGGCTAAGGTGGATCCAACATTCAGAAAAAGTTCACATTTTGTATTCCTAAAAATGTCAATTTTACCTACAAGGCATAAAAATTTAGGTCCACATCACAATTTGGGACCTGTAAATATTCTAAATCAAGGTTTTATCATTCAAAAATGTGCATTAACTAGGGAGCTTTTTTTTTGCAGGTCAAAAAGAATACAGAAACTGTACCTGTCTTTCATTTGTCATCATGATTGCTTAATCATTAATTACCTGCATTTTAACTGACTCTTAAGTCATAGCTATCACTTTGTTCATGCTTCTTTTCAAGTTGTCTATGCATTAACTTACAGGCACAATAAATCAAGTTGGGGTTAGCATCCTTTTACATAATGAATAAGGTAGGGCATACTTGTGGTACAGTTTAATTGTTGATAATTACATGGTAGGCACTGACTCACCAAGGCTTTCTATGCATTCCAATAAATGCACTTGGGTGTGGAGGGAAACAGAGATGTGTTAAATTTAGAAATCTGGCACTATGGTGCCAGTGTCTTCCTGCAGAAGGATACTGAGACCGTGTATCGGGAAAGTTAATGTTATGAATTCCAGTTAGCCCACTTCCCCACATCAAAACTTCAACAGACAAAACAACTGATTCTAATAACATGGCAGTGCCATTACTGAGAACTGGCAAATGGTTTCTATGTAATATCTTATCTTTTTTAATAGGCAGCTGTCTGAAATTTGGAACACGTGCACATACCTCATAACTGGGACTACAAAGTATAGAACCATGGTGTGGTATTGCTCATACATAGGTAGATCAGAAGATAGAATTTTATTTAAATTTGGTGCCATTCCATAGCTCAGAGTGCTAGAACAGTAAAGAAAAGGCATACCATGGTGGAGAAATTCAAACTAGAACCCTTCAGCAGGGCAGTTATATCAAGCAGATTCAGTCTGATATAAATAAATATTTACAGTATACTGCTATACGTTAAATAAACAAAACCAACCTAAAATGATTTACTAAAGGCCCAAAATGGCACCCTGGATTCTAAAGACAGATATCGGATTTTAAAACAATTCAGAGTTGGGGAGCAGTCCAACCTCTTTAGAAAGTGCATTCCATAAGAACAGGGGCTGCAACAGCCTCTAGCCTGGCCTGTAGCCTGCAGATTTTAGGTTTTAGGTAGGAATGCATAAAAGTCCTGTCCTAAAGAGCACATTATACTTCCTGGTGCACAGGAAGTCAGGAACTTGGATATGTAGCATAGGAGCCAACTTTTCTTTTTCTGGGGGAGGGGGGTTATCTATACAGACAGGCAGGATTTATTGTTAAAACTAACAGCTGGAAATTTCCAGGGGGAGAGGCTCAGCCCTCCTAAAGTCAACTTCTGTGGGATTTAGAGAGGGATCGTGTGTTGTGGGAGGGCTTTGCCCATGATTGAGAGTGGGGGAATTAACTCATCCCCATTCCAGACAAAAGCCAGCCTTTCCCAGCAACCCATGCTCTGAGTGTTCTCGAGCACCCAAGCTCTGCATGCTCCATGTGGCTATGCTCCTCCCCTTTTCCACTTCTGTTCTCCTGTGCTGCCTTCTTCCCCCTCCCTGTTCTCCTCCTTTCTGCTGTTTTCATCACTCATGTGGCCCTCACTGTCCCCCTCTTCCCTCCGTCTTCTCCCGCCTGCTTCTTCTGTGTTCCTTTTCCTTACCTGCCCTTTCCCCTGCCATTACTCTGCCCCCCCCCACGTGGTGTTTTCTGTCTGTGATTTACACCCGCCTGGCCACTTCCTTCCTCCTCCAAAATTTCAGGAGTTCGCTCCTCTGGTCTGCACCCCATCAGTGCTGGTTGTCCTGTTTCCTTTTGGGGGCGTCTCTGGCTGCTCTGTTCTTTGGGCCCTCTCCCTCTTCTGGGTTTGTGATGTGGTCAATATCACCGATCTGTCTACCGCTTCTAACTCAACATCCTTTTGTTCACAGGCTTAGGAACAGCAATGCTAAAAAGGAAGAGAACTCAGCCTGTTTTTCCCAAGTGGGGTCAGGGTCTGCGGGGAGCCGAACTTCAGGAGATTCCGCTTCCCGCTGGTCCCAGATTAGCTCTTAAAGCCATAGTACCAGTAGGCAGGTCAGCTTCTGTCATCTGTCAAACAAACCTCTGATTCCTAAGCTGTCCTATATTACCTGCACCTCTATCGCAATCCCCTGTCAGCTACCATATTGACCAGCTCCTCTTTAAGAACTAGCGAGTAAACATCCCCTCCAGAATCATATCACCATTGGCAGTGTTAGTACCATCGCTCCCTGATTAGTCACTAGCATACTCCAAGTCTTGAACAAACCAAGTAAAAATATACAGGAGTGAGGGTACTAGTTCAGTACAATACAATAATTCACTTTTTAAAAGGACTAAGGAACACCCCCTCACCATTCAGTAACAACTCAATTTAATTCAGTTCTGCTCAATGAAACCTGCCAATTCGTAGCAGAGGAGCGTCCTCCTGAATCCCATTCAGTCTCAGTACGACAGCTCAAGCACTTGTGAGTATGCACAGGGGGCTAGTTCATTTTATTTGCAACTAATCATCTAGCTCCTCTACTGAGGGTGGGAATAGGGAAAGGCCAAAGTTAAGTATACACAAGCACTATGCACTATTCACCAAACATTGAAATAACACTCTCTTCAGTTATAACAAACTGGGAAAGATCCAGAAAACTGGTCCCATACCTCTTACCTTTATTGCCTATCTCCTCTATTCCATGTACCTTGAAAAGTGTTAGTCAACGCCATATCAGTTATTTGCTCCTGCTCCCTAACATTCATTCTCCTGCTGTTCTGCTCCACATCTATTTTATTGCAAAGTCTACCATTTCTGCTTACTAGCCTAATGACTCACATCTCCATATTCCTACTTTTCTGCCTCCATTTCAACTACTAAGCAGACAGCCTCTCCCTCTCTTGTCCTTCAACAGCCCTCACAAGCAGCACTACCAGATTCTGTCTCCCTAACTTGTTCCTTTTCGAGGTCTATGAGTGTAGGCAGGGTTCGACGTTGTCCACCAGAGATGGAAGTCTGCATGTTTCAGTCCATCAGCAATATATCAAACTCACTTCTCATTCTGAATTCACACAATTCTTCAGTTCATCACATCGCAGAGCTTGACTTTGTCCTCCAGAGGTGGGAGTCTGCACCTTTCGATCAATCAGCAACATATCAAGCTCACTTTTCATTCCAAATTCAAGCAATTGTTCAACTCATCACATCTCAGGGCTCGACTTCATCTGCTAGAGGTGTTATTCTGCGACCTTCAAAGCTCAAAGTGAACACAACCCACTGGAGAGTTTCTTCCTTGATAATGTCCAGGAACTGGTCCTAGCTACCTGGGGTTCATTCTCCTTCTTGGCGCCGACAGTAGTAACACTTACCATCAAATTGTGTGAGAATATCTGTCCCCTGCTCTTCAAGGTTCATCAAAGGTTTGAGTTTGTCTGCCCAGTGTTCGCTCCTCTGAAGTGCAATTCGAAGTAGTGTATTGGTACTAATACCCTTTCCACTCTTATCATTCTCCATCTTCAGATTAGAAGAAGGTCCTCAGGGTTCCCCTCGGACTTCTTCCAGTGTGCATTCATTTCACAAAGATCATTACATTCTTACTCCATAAAGGACTGTTATGTCCCTTGCCTTATGTCTCATCTGAAAATCACAGTATCCTGACTTCAGCTTCCACCTGGAAGCAAGAACTGTACAATTGCTTCATAGCTGCTAAATCTCGGCCCACCAGAGATCCTACATCTAGCCTGCTCATTCCGAGCCAATTCCTGCTATTTATCTGAAAATCAAGGATTCGTCCATCCGCTTATGAAATTCGTGTCAGAACTACAATCTCATATTGCTTCATTCGATGCCTGCCTTTCCTCCCTACCTACTCCAGCCTCCAGCTTACAATTCCTGCTGGCCTTCCATTCTTCAGCCATCATGCTGTTCTAGTGCTTGACAATCATACACACCCCATCCATTTGGAGCTACCAACTCGACAGAAGTCAAGTAATACTTCCTCCTCAGCCACTCCTCCTCTTCAGTTTATCTATTCCAGGCTACTTATCCCCGATTACCATCGCAAGGATCTCACTTACAGAAAGGAAGAAGACTTGCCATCTCCTCTCTTCATGTCCCATGGTACACATAAATCACATGTTATCTTTCGGAGCTGTTTCTGTCCTGTCGAAGTCAAATAGATAAAAAAATAACCCATACTAAGGAAGAAACTGTTTATCCAAGATATTCTTGCTTTCACTGACATCACAATGTGCTGGATTCGTATTTGTATGTCTTGATTGTTCTAGGCTTTGATATGGAGGAACACAATTCAATGATTATCATCAGTCCTTCTCCACACTTCTGCAGCTGTGTGAGCTGCTTTCAAATAAACTGAACAGAGCTAAGAATGTTAGATCAGCTGGAGTAATTCCTTTTCCCCTTTCTTCGATGATCTGAATGATTGCTTCCTTATGCTTTCTTCCTCCTGACTTGCATAGATGAAGCAGACTTATTGAATATGCAAGCAAATAGATTTGCATAATTCAAAGGTCATTGTCTGCCTGGGCTCTAGCCTCTTCATATTGGCAGTCATCATGGCAACGCATGTACTTGACTCATTTGTGCAAAAGTGTTCCATCCTGAAGTATTTCACTCACTTCATCTCATTGTCCTGCTTTCTGAATCAGATGTTTTATGTCTTCAAGAACCATCTTCTATCTTACACCCCAGGATATACTGCCGTATCTGTAACTCATGTATAGCCTGCTATTTTGAGCATTCCTGAGGCCCCTGGATTTTTCATCCTTTGAGACTTTTACCAACATCTCTACAAATCATCCCTGTGGAAGCTGCCTTTTGCATCCATCTTAATTTCTCAATCAATCAACCAACAGTGGATATTATCAATAAGGCCAGGTCATTGTCCATTCCATCACATGGTTCACACTTCTAATTTCCTGCCATCATGAATGAAACAGCTGTCTCATCTCTCATATCTATTCCAGGACTTTGTTGCATCTGCCCTCAACTGACTCAGCCATGTCTTTTCTTCCTCAAATCACCAATCTCATCATAACATAGCCTACGATTATCAGTAAGGAAAAGCTCTAGCGCCTGCCCCAAGTAACCCATATCAGCGCTATGAAGAAATTGTCCTCATTTGTGCCATCCAAGGAATCCATAGGGGTTCCTCCTATATCAGAGACTTGTGTTCATAACCTACTGCCACAAAGCAAGCGGAATCTCTCATGTGTGCCTGCTCCTAAGCAACTCTTATCACTGCTTGGAAGAAATCTTCCTCATTTTGTGCCATCCAATCAATCTTAGGAGTACAATCTCCACTGAACTCGTACTTGCATTCTACTGTCTTCAAACCTCAAAAGCATCACTTGGGACCATAAAGCAATATTTATCCAAACTCAAGTCTCCTATCTTAGTTAACTACATCTCTGCCAAAAACTTTAAACAATTTTCTTGATGGACTTGAAGTCCCATCTTGTGAGACCTGTGGTATACTCTTGGTTTCCTCAACATTTGGTTAGCATTCTGCATCTTGGGGAATTATCTATTCCATCAGCCTATTTTGCGAAATCCTCATAGTCACCACTTTAGTAAACAAGTAGATCATTACATCCTGGTACTGCCAACTTCAAAGACTGTCAGACTTCAAAAACAGTTCTGAATTCACATTCCTTCTTCATAACTCTGACGCCAGCAGCTCTTTTGATCAACCCATGCATACCATGGTTGCTATGAGTCCCTCAGCTTCCACAATCATGCAGCAGTACCTACATGGTTCATGGAGCATCTGAGAACTCACCCACAATGGCTCAGATTAAGTTATCCTGTGTTTTCAGGTCATTCCTTTGGATCAAGCATCATCATCATCAAACAACATTTCTGCTTCTGACACCAAGACTCTTGGAAGATGGACTCCTTCATACCTAGTACCAATCATCTCCTATCCTGAATAAGAAACCAGACAAGCATTCATCATTATCTCCTCCTAGCATGCCCAGAGGATAGGCAGTTCAGTAGCCATGGATCCTCAGAGGTTTCCTCCACAGGGGAGTTTTCCTGTCCTGCACGTTACTGTTCCATGCCCTCCATGAGTTAGAGGAGGTATTCTTTTTGGGCCTTCTATTCCCTGTCACTGCCCGGCTTCTCTACTGAGGGTGGGAACAGAGAAAGGCCAAAGTTAAGTATATGCAAGCATTATACACTGTTCACCAAATACCGAATGGGAGGGCTTTGACCATGATTCAGTGTGGGAGAATGAACTCCTCCCACATTCCAAATAAAAGCCAGCCTCTATCAGCAACCCATGCTCAGAGTGTTTTCAAGCACCCACCATCCTCGCCACCGCCTCCTACTCCAGCACTCTTCTCACCCTTGGTGCTGGGCCTTCTATTCCCTATCGCTGCCCAGCTCCTCTACTGAGGATGGGAATAGAGAAAGGCCAAAGTTAAGTATACGCAAGCACTATGCAGTCTTCACCAAACGTTGAAATAAAATGATAATGAAACACTGTTTCAGGAGTTTATCCTGCCAGACAGTATTTTAGTCCCTACCTTGACTCCAGAGACTAATATGATTCTGGATATTTCACCATCTTGCTGCAAGACTCATCTTTAAAAGAGCACACAATGTTCTGATGTTGACTATCCTGGTTAAAAATGTTTCATTAACAGAGAAACTAAGCAATTGAAAGAACTGCAGATATTGTTAAATTTTCCATGACTTACTATAATAAAACATGGGCCATTTTCCTTTTTTCTTTATCTGTTTTCCCTCTCTCCACTGGACAGCCCCCACCCAGCTCGCCCCCATCCCCATCACCCCGACATACACTGGGACTAACCTGCCAGCCAGTACCCCAGGGCTTGCCCCACCCAGGCAGGGCCAACGGAGTCCCCCTAACCGCCATCGGGGACAGGATCCAGTATTTGAACTGGGAAGTTCAGCTAGTCAGATGTGGGGCCTGTGAGGGTGCGAGTGCCATCCTGCCTCTGGTAGGTGCTTTCCCTTTTTCTTTTCCTAGCATGTAGGAAGTGGTGAGCAGTGATGCCAATGGCTGAGTTGTACATGCTCCCATATGCAGTATGCCGAGTGCCCCGTCTCCGCCCCCTTGCGTGTTGTAGTAGTAGTAGTAGTGGATTTTTATTTCTTTAAGGCACCCTTCCCCGAAGGCTCAGGGCACCTTTACAAAGTATAAATAACAAACAAAATGTAATAATGTAATCATACACCCAATATCAAAGAATATAAAACAACAGCCGGCCCGCTGACGCAATGGTTGGATTTCCGCTTGCGGTGCCGGTGACCCGGGTTCGGAAAGGGACTCAGGTCATCAGAGGCCAGCCAGGGGAGAAGGATTGAGCATCCTACGACTGCTCGCCTTCTCCGGGGGGGAGGTCGAGGGTCATTATCAGTGCATGGGGGACCCCTAGCGGAGGCCAGGGGTGCCACAGCAACCGACATCCACAAGGTTCCTGGGGGCGGTACGGATGCTGGCATCATTGCATATTCCCACCCTCCTACAGAGGGAAAAAATCAGCCTGCCTCCACTGCCTAAATGAAGCCTGCCCCTGAGCTGCAATCGGCAACCCAGGCCGACTCCTGCCCTATCCCGTTGTTCGCGGTGCCCTAAGGGCCGAGTGTGCCAGGTCTCCACCCTGGGGGGTAATCTGAAGGGTCCCGGGAGTGGTTCATCTGGGATGCCGCAGCTGAGGGTCTTTGACTGGGTGGATGCCGCAAAGCAGAGCAGGCACCAAAAGACTAATCAAAAAAATATATATATAAAACAACAAACTCTAATAAATAACATACCCTTACAATTCTAAAATAATAGTACTGCTTATCATTACTTTGTCCCCAAAGGCTTGCTGAAAGAAAATATTTCAGCTTTCTTTTAAATATTTCTAGGGAGGGGGCCTCCCTCAGGTACCCCGGCAGCGAGTTCCAGAGGATTGGTGCGGCCACCTTGGAAGCCCGATCCCCTGAGGACTTCAGTCTAGCTCTGGGGACCTCCAGGAGGCCCTCAGCCACTGAACAAAGAGAACATCCCAGAGTGTAGGGATGCAGACGCTTCCTCAGGTAATCCGGACCCAGCCCATGCAGGGCCTTATAGGTCAGAAGACCTATTTTAAAGGAGATATGCCAGCACACCAGCAGCCATTGCAGTTTATGCAGCACAGGCGTAATATAACAAAATCTCGAAAGACCCATCAATAGCTGGGCTGCAGCATTCAGAAGCAGCTACAGGCGCTGCATTGCACCCCCCTGACCCCAAGGTAGGGCGCGTTACAGTAGTCAAACCTTGAGGTTACAAATGCGTGTATCACTGTGGCCAGGTCATCGGGGGTAAAGGATCTTATTTGGGTGATATTTTGCAGATGATAAAATCCATTTTGGACAACTGCCAGTACTTGAGAATTCAGTGTCAGCTCTCCATCCAGAAAGACACCCAAATATTTCACCTCAGTGTAGGACTCCAGTTTGGCTGAGCCAATAAAAAGGCCTAAATCCTCCCCAGAGGCCCCCATTCCCCTCCCCCAACCTGGGTCACCCACCAACACTTCAGTCTTCCCTGGGTTGAGGCCCAACCAATTAGGCACCGTCCATGACTGGATCTCGGACAAGCACTTATTTAGCATGGCAACTGCATCTGTTCTTCCCAGTGTGGAAGACAGGTAGAGCTAGGTATGATCAGCATAACAATGAAACCCTAGCCCAAACTGCCTTATGACCTCACCCAGGGGCAGAATATACACTACAAGTAACATAGGAGAGAGGAGACAGAACCTTGGGGCACTCCACAGGACATGGTCACTGGGATTGAGGAATAATTTCCTAGCACCACCTTCTGGGACCTGCCCTGGAGGAAGGACTCAAACCAGCTGATGACCTTGCCAGTGAGTGCAACATACTCCCTCAGCCTGTCCAACAACACCCCATGATCCACAGTGCCAAATGCTGATGAGAGTTTGAGGAGGATGAGAATAGATCGCTCTCCCCATCCCTCGCCCTGAGCAGGTCATTCAGCACCCATACTAATGTGGTCTCCATGCTATGCATAGCCTTACATCTGGACTGGAGAGGTTCATAAATCTGGAAGTTCATGAGGTGACTCTCAAGCTGCTCTGCAACCACCTTCTTAAGAACCTTCCCAGCAAAGAAAAGATTCGAGACAGGTCAGTGGTTTGCCAAGATGTCGGAGTCCAGAGATGGTATAGCACAGTGGGTTAAGGCTCTGAGCTGCAGATCTGGAGACCTGGGTTTGAATCCCACAGCTGCCTAGGTGCATACTGTGTGATCCTGAGCAAGTCACTTAATTTCCTTGTGCTCCCAGGTCACATCTGGAAACAAGCTTCAGCTTAGTGTGCTACTTCTGGTTAAACAATGTTCCCTTTCCCTTTTTTCAACAGGGACTTCACCATCGCCTGTTTAAAAGGCTCTGGGAAAACCCCCATCGCTAAGGAACACCCAATCACCTTGGCGAAAACCGGGCTCAAAGCCCCAACGCAATCAACAAGTAAACACTTTATGCCCATGTCCAAGCTGCAGACAGTTGGCCTCAGCCTCAAAATCACCCCACACATCTCCTGTGTGGTCCTAGTGTTCCTGACCCCCAGTTGCTGCTAGGGGCCAAGTTAATACCAGGCACCTGTCTCACCCCTCCCCAGAGAAGAAGAGCAGTTCCTTGGATGCTTGATCCTCCTCATCCCTGGCTGGCCCTCCAACTCCTGAGCTTGCTACTGAACTTGAGTCATTGGCATTGCAAGCGGTAGTGCTACCGCTGTGCTGACAGGCCAGCCAAGAGCCATCTTCCTTAATAATTTACTCCTAGCTCATTAGACTCTATATTGAGTTGGAGAGGGAGTATCATGGTTTTCAGTAGTCTTCCATACAGCTGTGTCCATGACGTGGAGTACTAATGCATCTTACCTGGTTGGTATCCCTACTAGACACATGGAATGTCGTTGTCAGCAGCAAGTTTGCCTCTAGTTTTCTGCTGCATCTTAGGGATATGGATTGCCTGCAGAGGAATCATGCTGAGCTTCCACACCTTCACTTATTCCTTTCGGACCCAGAATACATGAATGAGTATTTTGAATCAGTATGCACAGAGGAAATTGGGTGAGGTAATTTCAGACAGTGAAGTGATAATCTTTTTTTTTTCAGTACTTTCTTTCTGCTCCTTGTCTGCTGACCTGTCACTGTCTGGACAAAGTCACCCCATCCCTGTAACCCAGCATCTCCAGATCTTACCTAAACTCCAGGTATCCTCCGCCACCAGACCAACTGGAGGTGTCCAGTCACCTGTGCGGGTCCTGCAGGAGACCAGCTCATCACCTTGCCATGGTCAGAGGTTTCAATGATGCAATGTGCATACCACGCCTGGTTATGGGATTCCTCCTCTGCTGTGGTCCTACTGTGCTGTGACCCTCATTCCTTTAAGTAGCAGCCAGGACATGCTAAGTCCCCTACCCGAAGGAGGACAGCCTTCCAAGCGATGCCCAATCCACCCTTCTCCAGCCAGAACCCAAGTGACCTGAGTCCATTCCCCAATCTGAGTCAGCAGTGTAGTGAGAGGTCATGCTGCCACTGCACTACCAGGTTGACAGCTAAGTGATATTCAAGGGGGAGCAGAAAGTCTCACTACAGGACATACTGCATATGAGTGTAAGACCCCTGCAAAAGCGGGGCTTATATTCCCATGTTTAGGCATCCCTTTCCCCCTCCTAACCCCCTCACAAAGCTAGGAAATTGGTTTAGTGCTCTGGGGGCTATTGCTCTGGATACCTCAAGGTGTCAGCAGAGAGTAGAGTAAGGGTATAAAAAGGGACTGACAGGAAGTAGTGTGGGCCTTTCCAGCCTGGGCAGTAGGCCTGGGGCTGGAGGGGGAAGCTGGAAGAGAAGCATCAGGACCAGGATAGGTGGGCAAGTGAGGGAGCTCAGCGGTCCAGGAGGGCCAGTGGGGAAACTCCCCAAGTAGAGTGCAGTCAGGATGGTTTTAATGCACCGTGGCCACCTTAGCATGGGGGTATGGAGCTCCGTTGGGGACACAGGTAGCCATGTCCTGCATCGTGGGGGGCTAGGGCATTAGAGGAGCTGTAGCAAGTCTAGCCGCAGAAGACGTAGGAGCCTTTAGGAATCCCATTTGTGTTTTCTCAGATCGCCAGGGCTGGGAGGGCTGTGGCAGGGCCCTATCAGGAGGGAAACTGGTGGCAGGGGTTCCCTTCATTCTCGGTGTGGCAGGACTGCCTGGGAGGTTGAGGGAACTGGGGAGCCTTTCACCCGAATGAGGGGCCTGTTTGGAGGGACAGGACCTGGGGCACTGCTCTAGAAAATCTGGGCGGGTCGCAAACCAAGAATGTTAGGCCTTGGAGGGTGGTCCCCATGCTGGAGCTTAATTCAAGCCCAGGAACCATTTGAAGGGATGTGGGCCTGGTAGGAACTTCCCGTAGGAAGAAGGTAATAGCAAAACACCCCGGAATGAATTGGGGGCCATGGAGGGCTGAGGCGGAGACAAGTATCAGTAGAAGTGGCCTCAGCCTGTATGTCAGTGCCAGCCGTTGGAAGGTGGGTCAGGGCCTAGGTCATCAGAAAGAATCCTGGATGCCCTTGTGGCATGGGCCAATGCCCAGGGATCCAGGTGGGGAGGTCAGCTTGCTTTCCCATGCCACTGAAGGGGGGGACAACCAGTGCCAGAGTAAAAGGGGCCTTGTTAGAGAGAAGTAAGAGGAAGGCTTGGCTTACTGGATCCTTATATGCCAGGAGATTGCAGAGATCTGGGTTCTAGGGTCTTGGGTACATCACCTGCGAGAGGAAGGGTAGGAAATGAGAATCCTTCTGGTGTCTGCTTAAATCTGAGGTTCTGCTGTCTATTAGGTCCAGCCAAAGTGTATAAAGTTTGTAGTCCCATGGAGCTGAGTATATATTTTTCCAGAAAAGAATGGTGACCCCTGAATCGCTGAAATCATTTGCGTGCAGGTGAAAATAAAAGCCAGTTGGGCAGAAACAGTGGTTTGTGCCTTGTTTGACTGTAGGGGGGAGTTTAATGAAATTAAATACTTTTCCCCTTTTATGTGCAATCTAATTAATTTTTTACAAGTTATATGCCAGGGGCAGGAATCCAGCCTTGGGGGCTACAGGGGCTTCCATGAAAACTCCATAGAAGAAGAGGGAGGTTTCGGTCTGGTGGTCAGCTTGAGGAGAAGATCTGTTGCTGAGAGTGAGGAGGTAAAATGCACTGCTTGAAGGCAGCAAGCAGGTAGGCAACCATCAGTTTTCCCTGGTCCAGTGACTGCAATGTCTCTTATGTTAGCGCTTGGAGTGCTCCCTTCTTCCTGTCTGGAAGAACTGTGAGTAAAAAAGTATGCCCCTAGATGGAGCAGGGTGGAGGGGATTATACTGTGGGGGCTCATCTGGGATGTTCTCTGAGCCCCAAAATTGCTGCTGGCCCCCGAGCCTTGCTGTCCATGGTGTGCTAGGCTTCCTGGCCAGGTTGGGCCCATTTGCGCACTTCTAAATTGCTGTGGAGTAGGCCTGGAGCAGGCATTAGGCCTGGCATGTTGGTGTGGTATGCGTGTGTGACTTGCTGGTCATGTGGTCCTCAGGAAAGGTCCTGATTGGAGGATGGGTGAAAGGGAGCTATAGCAGCTGGATGAAGAAGCGTCATCTTGGGGAATCAGAGGAGTGAGCTGAGGGAGTGGGACCAGCAGAAGCGAAAAAGAGAATAACGAGAGCAGGAGCAGAGAAAGGGAGATCACTGCTGGAACGCATAATTCTGAGCAGAAAAATGAGCTGGACTACTGTACATAATTTTGGAGCAAAAGAACAGTGAACTCCAAGTGACTGTTGGACTGGGAGGGAAGGAAAGCAAGCGCAGGCATCCACATGGATTGGCAGCAAGCGGTAGCAGGGGGAGTTGTAGAGAGACCTGAAGCAACCCCGCAGGAGGAACCCCTGACTACAGTTCCTGCCTCACTTCTCTCCTGGCTCTGGAAAGCTGGAGGAAAATGCAAGGGACAAGAACATTGTGTGAGGTGTGGTTTTATTGGAGAGGCAGTAACCAGGTTGCCTATATGCCCTTATTGTACAGGCAGTCCACCAGTACTATATAGAGGGATGTATGCTCCCAGTTCCACCACAAGCTTATTCATCCCATCGTCACAAGCCAGTGGGGATTCGGAGACTGTTAAGGAAGAGGGGGAAGGTGCACCAGAAAGGGACAAAGGTGACAGGGAGCACAGCCATCTGCCCAGCTCTCCACCATCAGCTACCGGCTATCCCACTGGCAGAGGGAGGGGCAGGGGCCTCAGAAAACTGGTTGAAGATCCTCCAGGGCCTGGAGGACCCTCACCATGGTCTCTGTCCCGTGGTAGCCCACAGGATTTATCCAGTAAATCAGAGCCTGTCTCAGGTGCCAGGAGCAAAACCAGATCCTTAGAAAGTAGCCCCGGGTCTGTGCCTGTACCAGGTTCAGCCAGAGGAAGGGTTGGTGAACAGCAAGACCTAAGGGAGCTGGATGAGGAAAGATATGTTGGCAGCCAGTTCCAGTTCCAGGACCACATGGTGGTGAGGGAAATCCCTAGACCCTACCATCACCCAGTTATCACTTTTGGTGATACCACCCCGCAGCTTCCAGTCCGGGCTAAGACCCTCCAGATCCGGATGGATGGGTTAAACTCAAATGACTGGTTAAACTTAAAATATCGACGGGGGATATGGCTACCAATGGGACAAGCCAAGAGAACCATTGTGAGGGACTTGCCCGAATGGAGTCAGGTAGAAAGGTGGGTTCGCAGGAGGCTGCAGGTAGAATATCCCAACCTGAACTATCCTTACATGCCAGAAAGAATTTGGGACATTATAGAGGAGATGTGGGAGGATTGGATTTTCAAAGAGCAGTTAGAGAGGTTGAAGAACCATCCAGGAGGAGGAAGTGCCCCATCTCAACAGTTGTTCCAGCAGGCACGGTCGATGTGCCGTACAGGGACTTGGTCTGGACTAACCATTTTCAAACATTCTGCTATGGTCAAAGGACTTATCTGGGACTCTGACCAAGTATTACATTTTGGACCGAGATTCTTTTGGAGAGGTGACCACTAAGCCAGACCCAGAGTGCTATTTCCCTCCAGGTGGGGGGCCTGCAACCTAGGCCTCTTTTATTAGAACTTATGGACTGTGCCTGGACAATTGCTCTATGGAGTCGATATGGTGACTTTGATTCAGTTTACTAATCAAGCTCTTGAATTGGAAAAAAAATTATAATTACTGTTTATGATCATGTTAAAATATGTTTAAGAAAGACTGGTGAGAGAATGTGTGTGTGCATGTGTGAGTGAATGGTCTGGGGTTTGTACACAGAGCAACTTAATTTAAAATTCTGGTGGGAGGTATGTAGGGGAATGTCTTATACCTCATCATTACTGTTTAGCAAAATGTTTAAGGAAAATTGTTTGAAATCTATCATCATTATGTAGGGTGATTGTTGTTTACTGTTTTAAGAAAGAAATAATGATGGTTGTGACTAGCACTTTAGGGTTATCTCCTGGTACAGGTAGGGTTTAGGAAATTAGATCTTGTGGTATAGTTTTGGGCTAGGTAGGCAGTTTGGGTGGTGCCAGGTGGCTAGGAATGGTGTGTTCAGGGCCTGAAGGTTGGGAAGTGCACATACTCAGCCTGATGGGAGTGGACCATCACTGGACCCTTGCCATCATTCCCAGGAGAGAATGATTTCCTGGGTGGGGGAAGAGTGTAAGCCCCCTGCAAAAGCGGGGCTTATATTCCCATGTTTAGACATCCCTTCCCTCTCCTACCCTCCTCCCCCCGAGCTAGAAATGGGTTTAGTGCTCTGGGAGATATTGCCCTGGATGCCTCAAGGTGGCAGCAGAGAGTAGAGTAAGGGTATGAAAAGGGACTGACAGGAAGTAGCATGGGCCTTTTCAGCCTGGGCAGTAGGACTGGGGCTGGAAGAATAGCATCAGGACCAGGATAGGTGGGCAAGTGAGGGAGCTCAGTGGTCCAGGAGGGCCAGTGGGGAAATGTCTCAAGTAGAGTACAGTCAGGACAATTCTAATGTGCCTTGGCATGGGGGTATGGAGCTTCACTGGGGACACAGATAGCCAGGTCCTGCATCATGGGGGGCTAGGGCATTAAGGGGGCTGTAGTAACCCTAACCGCAGGAGATGTAGGAGCCTTTAGGAATCCCATTTGTATTTTCTCAGGTCAACATAGCTGGGAGGGCTGTGGCAGGGCCCTCTCAGGAGGGGAACTGGTGGCAGGGGTTCCCCTCCTTCCTGGCATGGCAGGGCAGCCTGTGGGGGTCAAGGGAGCCAGGGAGCCTTTCACCTGAATGAGGGGTCTGTTTGGAGGGACAGGTCCTGGGGCGCCAGTCCAGAAAGTCTGGATGGGTCGAAGACCAAGAATGGGAGGCCTTTGAGGCTGGTCCCCATGCTGGAGCTTAATTTAAGCCCAGGAACCATTTGAAGGGATGTGGGCCTGGCAGGAACTCCCCGTAGAAGGAAAGTAACAGCAGAACACCCCAGAGTGAAGTGGGGGCCATGAAGGGCTGAGGCAAAGGCAAGTATCAGTAGAAGTGGCTTCAGCCTGTATGTCAGTGCCAGCCGATGGAAGGTGGGTCAGGGCCTGGGTCATCAGAGAAAAGCCTGGATGCCCTTGTGGCATGGGCCAATGCATGCAGGTGAAAATAAAAGCCATTTGGGGAGAAACAGTTGTTTGTGCCTTGTTTGACTGTAGGGGGGGGGAGTTTAATGAAATTAAACACTTTTCCTTCTTATATGCAGTCTAATGAATTTTTTATGAGTTATATTCCAGGGGCAGGAATCCAGCCTTGGTGGCTGCAGGGTCTTCCATGAAACCTCCGTAGAAGAAGAGGGAGGTTTTGGTCTGCTGGTTGACTCAGGGAGAAGATCTGTTGCTGAGAGTGAGGAGGTAAAATGCACAGTTTGATGACAGCAAGCAGGAAGGCAACCATCAGTTTTCCCTGGTCCAGTGATTGCAGTGTCTCGTATGTTAGCGCTCGGAGTGCTCCCTCCTTCCTGCCCAGAGGAACTGTGAGTAAAAAAGTATGCTCCTAGACAGGGCAGGGAGGAGGGGGTTACATGACATATTTAAAGAAGATGAGAAAATGCTAAAGATGGTAAATGTAAACATGGCCATGGGGCCTGATGGAATGCACCCCAAAATCCTAAAAGAGATAGTTAAAGAACTATCTATACCATTGACAATTATATTTAACCAGTTAATAATAACTGCATATGTGGCCCACATGGTGCCAGTTTTCAAGTAAGGCTCAATTAGGGAACTAGAGAACTATAAACCGTTTGAGATCAGACCCCCCCCCCCCCAAACACGAGCAACACGGACACACTGAACAAAGAACATTAGGTACCGACACCAAATGGGATTAAAGAACAAAGAACACCCATCAACAATAAACACAAGAATTGTAAATATAATTGAAAGTAAATGGCACAGCATACAGAATGGAGGAATACTAAAAAGCTCAATTCTGCTACTAAGTGATGACATTGAGTCAAACCCTGGTCCTAATGACGAAACAATTAAATAGCACGCAACAGTGCAAGAAGCCTGGATAGAAAAATGGACCAACTAAATATCTAGGTAGAAAACAAAAATGATGACATTGTTGGACTAACAAAGACATGGTTAACAGCAAATATCATGGACACAGAAATCTGCATCGAGTGTTATACACACTTCACCTAAGAGAGGGGGAGGGGTAACAGTGTACTGTACATTAAATCAGACTTGGGACCCGTGGAGGAAAAATTCTCAGGAAGCATAAATGGCATAGAGCTAGTACTAGTGCAAGTCCTCTCAGCAGGCATGTGCATTGCCATAGTATACTCCCCACCAAAAATGTAAACAATCCACTTTGAGAAGATAGATGGCCCAGATACTAGCAGAACTCAGGGGAAGGAGGAGATACTATTGGTAGGAGACTTCAGTGCTGCCTGGGGGGACCTAGAGGAATTGATCTTGTAACTAGCCTCTCTGCACTGGGTCTCAGCCAACATATCCCCCCCCACAAAAAGAGGCACTTTCTCAAGCAACGGGAACATAGTAGATCTACTGTTTTCCTCAGGCAACACAGAAATTAAAGACATTACCAAGCTTATTAGTGGTTTAAATGGAAATAGCTATGAGAGATTGGACACGCTCAAATAATTTATCATGATCACGGCTTTCTAAATACTAAAGGTGATAGACAACGTGGAGTAAACACAGAGGTTTGAGCTGGTGAGTTCAAAAAGGATTAGCGGGCATGCCCTCAAACCTGCGATGGAAGGGGGGGGGCAGAATAAAGGACCCATTAGAAATTATTACTACTTACAGAGAGTGATTAATGTGTGTGAATAGCCTACCCTTTGAGGTTGTGGAAATCATCGTTGTTTGGGCTTTTAAAGCAAGAATAGAGAAATGCCTGAAAGAGAATGGCATTGAGGGTTACACAGATATGTAGGGTAACGTTGTGACTGTTAAGTTTGGATGCGTCCATAGGTGCTGGAACTAGGGGTGCTGGGGGTGTGGCAGCACCCCCATCTTGACAACAAGCCCCTCCACCCCCAAAGACCCATCATGCACACTAATGTCTATGATTTGGAGTGATCCTGCATGACCAACCTTGTGCACTCAATCATCACACTGGGTCATGGCTCAGTATCAATGAGCAACCACCAAGTAGTGTCACATGCTATTTGCACTGTGTGGTATGTTAGCATGCTGGGCGCCAGAGTCATCATGTGACTCATTGAGTCGTCTACAGTCTGTCTGTATTTAAAATATTAGATAGAACTTGAAGAGTGGACCACCGGGGAGTCGTACGGGACAGAGGAGGTGTAAGTCAGAGAGCGAGCTGAGAGTCAGGAGGTGCTGATGGTCCAATGGGAGCCTATGGCCTGGTCTGCCCTTACAAGGGCCTTGTTAGTTGAGCAGTGGCCTTCATTAATGTCCAACTCAACATTATAAGGTATTAAACAGGATGTCTTTTTTATGGGACTCAGAGTAACACCTTAGGACATTTTGTTTCTACCATTCAGTTCCAGACCCATAACTGCTGTAACTGATGATTGTATATGTCAAGTTATTTTTTTAAACTAAGACTCCTGTGGTTTTAACATAAGTTACATTATACTTCCTAAAGTATGTTTGTAGATCAATGTTATCAGCCATGTAAACTGTTTTACTTTGGGGTCTTTTGGAGTTATCTGTTTATAGTTTAGGGACAACTGGGGGTTTTAAGTTTTGCCTATTCATGTACAGTACTTATACGGTTTTTTAGCTTTAGGCTGAATGCATGACAATACTTTTTGTCCCTCCAGGACATGTACTCTGTTGGACAATCCTAGTATGATCTTTTTCACATCTCAGTCACAGCCATGCTGCTCTTGGGCACCATATCAGTGGAAATGTGTTACTTTAATGTGTGCTTATATTAAAAGGTTTCTCCCATGTTGTACCAAAATATAGCAAATGCATCTTACCCTTTGATTAAGGAGCCTTTGTGCTTCCAGAGGTACAGCACTGTACAACTGTTTACCATATATGAATGCATCATTTGTTGTTACAATTGTGAAAAATTATAAAAATAAAGTTTAAAAAAAATACATTTCTGAATTGCAGTATCTAAGTGGATCATAAAATGATTCGTTACTTTTTGATTTGTTTGCTCTAAATGTTTTATAGTGAGCATGTTGTAAAGAGTATAGCAAGGACTGTGGTTAAAGCATTTTTATTTAAACACATTGATGCTGCTGGCTTCATTTCATTAACAGGGTTGGGGAGGTCCAGCTGCAGGGTGGAGGGAGTATGCAACTGCAGGAGGGTCGGACATACAAGCATTGAACATTGTGGAAACTTTTGCCAATTAAATTTATGTAATTTTTTTCCCTGGAGTCAGGGGTAGGGAAGACGTAACAAAAGTATGATATATCTTCAGTAAAAAAAAACCAAACCCACCACAGAGCATCTAAAACCCTAGCACTTCCAGGGGCCTAGCAGCCCCCAGACCCCAGCCATTATATAAAAATCTTTCACAGTACATTACAATAATACTTATGGGTTGGGTGGTTGATGGCATTGTTGGTCAGCCAGTTACCCACTCCAGATGCAGTTGTAGACTCTAGGGCCAGCCAGAGTCTCCCATACTCCTGACTGCAGGGCAAAAAATAATGTTATCTCTGAAGTCAGGGGTAGCAAAGATGTAACAACGTTATGTTTTATTGTCAATAAAAGCTCCAAAACTCACCAGAGAGCATCTAAACCCCCAGACCCCCAGCCTTCATGTGTCTCAGTTGAAATGACTTTCAGCACCCCCACTATAAAAAAATGTTCCTGAGCCCCTGGATGCATGTCCATATTCAAACTGGACATAGTCACTGCAGTGCAGTAGGAAGAGTGGACAAGATCGACCCTAAGTACCTCATCACAATTCTATGTTCCCTGAAATATCTTCAACTGGATGTTGATAACAAAAAACTCATATCTTAACCTTAACATGAACACAGCCAGACTGTATTCTCTAACCTTGACTCCACAGTACATCAGACAACATTGCCCTCCAATCACTTCCTGGTACACACTTCACACCTTTTCCTGTTGATCCCAGAACAGAGGTGGACTATCTAGTCTAGTCCTCCAAAATATCTAATGCATGCATTTTAAGGCACAGCACATCTTTAAACATAACATTCAATTCACTGAGTTGCCACACATTACATCCCCTTGTTTAAGATACTAAACTAATAATAAAGAACAATGCAAAGCAGAGTGCATACTGAACAGGTATCAGGAACATAAGCATTATACAGTTACACTGTAACAAATTCATTCCAAACTTTGGATTTTAGCAAACAACCTGAACCTTTAGGAGGTGACACATCCAGCTTTCCAAGATTCATCTGGTTAGATTGTTCCAGAGAGCCCTCATACTTGTCAGCAGCAGTGTCCGTCTCTTGCAGGATGTCCATGCACTCTGACACATCAGCACTAGAATGAAAAGTATTACCTGGAGAGTTGGGTTGAAAATCACAACCTGTAGTACAGGTGAGCTCTCAACTAACCTTATTCTTTTTTTTTACTTGTTAGATCCAGATAGATAAGGCTTACAAAGATGGCATTTATTCTGTCTGAATACCTGTCCCTGCTTGTCTCGATAATGTAAGATTATGGTGTCAATCCCTGAGAAATTGTCTTTTCAGCATATTGTCTTCTATTAGATACTCTGTAGCAAACTGGTGTTCCAGCAGGCAGTGGAGACAGTTAGCTGGGCACAACAGTTGAAGAAGTGTTCCTGTCATTCTTGTCGTGTGCTTCTGTTGCTTTGAAATTTTGATGAAGGAATAACTTGTGGTTCAAGCTTGTCATTGGTCACTGGTATAGCAGTCCTCAAACTTCGGTTCATGAAAAGTTGTGCAGGTGAGCCAAGTTGTCTGCTGGTGTGTTGTAGCAGTTCAGCAGTCCAATGTAGGGGTCTTTACCACAGTGTTAAGCTTTGGCTAGTGTACTTTGCTATCTGGACGTATTTTTTTTTTTGCAAGTCCATTACTTTGTGGAAAATAAGGACTGACCAGCACATGTCTGATGCCTCAGCTGGTGGTGAATTGTTTGAACTCAGCTGAAGTGTACTGCGCACCATTCTCAAACACCATATCATGACATAATGCCCTTCAAATGGTTCACTGTAGTGTGTGCTTTGGTGTCCACAAGTTGAATCCACTCAAAATACCTGCTGTAATAGTCAACAGTCCACAGCAATTAAGTAGTTGCGCTCCTCTAGGACAAATAGGTCTGAACCAATGCATTGCCAAGGATGCTCAGGTATGGAAGAAAGTTTTCAGAGGTTCATCGATATTCTTTGATATTTTTTCCTTTAAAAGTTTGACATGTGTCACAGACTGCCACTAGTCATTCTATGTCTTCGTTTATGCCAGGCCGGTATACTGCGTCTCTGGATGGTGCTTGCTCAGCACTACTCCAAAATGCCCCTGCTAAATCTGTTGCAACTTCCAAAATGCAGCACTCCATTGAAACACCAATAGTCAAAATTTTCAACTAATTGTTGTTTTATTTTCCACCAAGGTGAGAGCCCCTAGTGCCTCTGCTACAAGACTTCAAGTAGGCATTAACCATACGGGGTATTTGCCAAACTTTATACAAGGAGGCTGGGGATAATGGTTGTTCTTCTGCATCCTCACCATACGCCGCAGTGGATCGTTGTACTATGTGTACTTTGTGCGAAATTTTAAGGCATGCTGTCCAACATATACTTGCAAAATTACCAATTTTTTTATATTCTCAACATATTTGACCAGCTGCGGGCTGCTCTGCTTTTTCAGTATGCCTCCACCCTTACTGTTGGCACAGTCTTATACCCATTGGAGATCACCTTTCTGTTGAACCTTGCTCTCCCATCTACAATGTGTCATTGCTACCTTTGTATTTTAGCTTTCTAGAAATGGTGTGTACTGCTTGTTATGCACTGCCCAGCACCTGCAGATCAGCATGGAAGGTTTCATAGGCTTGGGTTACCTTGAGCACAGTTTCCAACATCAGGTCATCTTCTTCTGTACCTCTTCATGTCACGTACCCATCAGGATGTGATCTTTTATTATGTCACCAGTGTCTGTGAAGGCACAGTCCTTTGCTAGCAGGCATAGCTGGGTATACCATTCATCCACACTTTCAATGTGGAGCTGCAGTGTTTCTGAGGGCAACCTGGGAGATGGGAGATGCCTGATTTGTAGGCACTTTAGTCAGTTGAGGGCAGAGATGTGGACACTGAGGCAGGAAATGGATGCAATGATGGAAGAAGGGATTTATACAACAATGAGGGGAGTGTCAAAGGGGTCACCAGGCCTGGGCTGGCAAGGAGTCAGTTGCAAGTACAGCTATAAAAGGAGGGTGGGGGCCATGAGGGGACTGTGGGATGGAACAGTAACCTAGGTAACTCCTGGGGTCTCACTCCCCCAGTGGGAGAGAGAGCCTGGGGGGGTACAGTGAAGGGAAATGGAAGGGTTAGAAGGGGAGGACCAGTGGGAGCATTTCCAGATTTGTAAATGCAGAACAGATTCCTCCCACTGGAGAGGCATGAGGAAGGAAATCCTGGAGGAAAGGGGAGGGACAACAGGACAAGGAGAGAGGGAAAATGGGACAAGGAAAGAAGGAGGTAGTGGGGGGGAGGAGGCAGGGGAAAGAGGAAGGGGGTTGGTAATAATGGATGCAGGTGACAGGAGAAGGATACATGGAGATGGGGAAGGGAAGGACAAGAGAGACCACAGGGGAGACAGGTCACAGGGGAAAGTGTAAGGGAAGGGTAGAGGATAGGCAGAGGAGAGAATGGTCTGATATGGCAGAGGGAGGGCCAGGGGAGAGAGTGAAGGGGGAGGAAGGGGGATAGAAGACAACTACTGTAGTAAGCCTTGGGGAAATACAAGTGGGAAAAGGGGAGAAAAGGGAGACAGGTGGGAGTGAACAGTAGGGTGGACAGAGAGGACAGAGGGCCCAGGATACAGAAGGGAGGGTGGTAATCTTGGGGACCCAATAGTGAAGGGGGTGAGATGGGGTGGTAAGGAGGCAAGGGCAAGCCAAAAAAGGTTGAA
The DNA here is from genome assembly GCA_016271365.2 of Neoceratodus forsteri. Taxonomy (NCBI): domain Eukaryota; kingdom Metazoa; phylum Chordata; order Ceratodontiformes; family Ceratodontidae; genus Neoceratodus; species Neoceratodus forsteri. The sequence continues at coordinate 660,069,617 of CM057458.1, forward strand.
TGTATGCAAGGGATAATGATAGGAAGAGTGGGACTGTTAATAAGACAGGGTGTGGGTTGGGGGGCCCACATTATAGTGCACCTGGGGACGAATTACCTTGCATGGTGTGAAGTGAGGGAGATGCAAGAGAGGTTCAGGGAAGTGGGGAAAATTAGTAGGGAGGCAGGGAGAACTGTAGCTTTTTCTAAGATGCTTCTGTTACCAAAGGCTACTATGCTCATGAAGGCAAGGATAAAGGAGTTTAATGGATGGCTTAGTGGGGTCATGTGAAAAGCAGGGGTACGGACTCATTGGAAACCAGGGTAGAACTGAGATAACAAAGACCTCCATGCTTCACACATGTAGCATCTGAGTAGGGAGGGTACTAGGGTTTTGAAGGACAAGCTGAAGGAATATATGGGGAACAACCTCAATTTAAACTGGGGGGAAGGTGACGGGGTACACAGCACCTTTAGTCACCAGTGGGAGGGACAATTAGGCCTCCCCCCAATCAGGCAGCATGGGAAGCAGGTGGACAAGACGAGTGGTAGACAGAGGAGAATGCTAAAGGAGATGGATAGGGATGGGAGGCAGATCAAGGTGAAGGGAGGTACTGAGTCACGGTGAAGAGTGATGTCTCTGAATGCCAGAAGTTTGGGTACAAGATGGCAGCCTTGCAGGTCCCGATTGCAGAGGGTGAGGTGGATAGCGGCTATCACAGAGACATGGGCCACACTAAACTAGTGTTGCTCAGATAGTGTCCCTGTGGATCTGACTGTGCTCCATCGGTTGGTGGCACTATCTAGGCGGGATCTGAACCAGAATCTGGCCGAATTTGGAGGTCAGATCCCAGGTCAGATCCCGCGTTATCTGATGCTGCATCCAAGGATCCGGCACCAGGTCCCTGGATTTGGCCCAGGATCTCTGGATTCAGCATCAGATAACGTGGAATACGACCTGGATCAAGGGGTTGGATCCATGGTTGGATAACTGCCACTATCTGATGGATCCACTCTTCTACCAAAATGGCAGGTATTTGGTGGATCCGGATTGCTCAGGATACCATCTAAGCAACACTACAACCATGAGTGGCACCTTACAGTTCCAGGGTGTAAGTTATACAGGAAGAATAGGGGTACAGGAAGGGAAGAGCAAGGCAAAGCAATTTTATTTATATGGCATCCAATCCCTAGGGCTCTGGGCATCTCACAATAAATACAGCAAACTGGGGGGGGGGAGTGGTGCTGCACATGAAGGAAGGAATAACTTGTATCAGGGAGGAAGCAGAACAGGATGTGACTAAAGCATTGCGGGTGCAGGTATAATCCACCAGAGGGAAGAAACTAAGGATGAGGTGGTCTACAAGCCATCTTCCCACAATGTGGAATTGGACAAGGTACTAGGAGCTCAAATCACCAAAATGGCCAGCAGGGATGAGGTAGTAATTGTGGGAGATTTCAATCTCTCAAGAGTGGATTGAAAAACCCCAACTACCTCCAGCACTAGGGAGCCAGCGCTGCTGGATGCTATCCAGAGGGGCTTCCTGGTCCAGGGTGTCTTGGAGCCCACTAAAGAGAGATCTATACTGGACCTGGTTCTGTACAGCTATGAGCATGTTCAAGAGGTGACAGTGGAGGAGCCATTTGCAGGTAGTGAACACCAAACGGTGTGGTTCTACCTGGACATGGGTAGGGGCTGTCAGTACTGGGACAAGGGCTCTGATAATTAGGAGGGCTGACTATGATAGGATGAGTGAAATTCTTGTAGGCTACCTTGCTGGGATCAGAAAGAAATATGGATGTAGAACAGAAATGGGCAATAATAAACAAGGGACTGATGGAGGCCACTAGTGAGTGTGCCAAAATCAAGGCTAAGAAAGCTAAAGCCAAAAACCCAGCTAGTTTGGGTAGGAGGTGGCAAAAGTTGTGGGTGACAAGAGAGCAGCCTTCTGGAGATACAAACATACTCAGAAGGAAGAGGATAGGGTGGATTAGTCTGCTAAGGCAAGGGAGGTGAACAGAGCGGTTAGGGTGGAAAAGGCCAAAAAGAAGTGCAGCTAGCACAGGGGATGAAAACAGGAGAGAAGACCTCTTTCCAACATATAAGGGAGAAAAGGAAGACCAGTGGTAAAATAGGTTAAAGAAGGATGGGGGTCTGGCAGAGAGTAATGAGAAAACAGAGGTAAACAAATAGTTCTGTTCGGTCTTCACAAAGAGAAGGACAGGCCAGTGCTGTAGGGGAGTGGGGGGTGGAGGAAGGAGGGAGGGAGGGGGTAGTCATGGATGGCCACATTCCTGCTGATAGGGTACTAAAGGGCCTAAGGGCCCAGAAGGTAGATCCCCAGGGCCAGATGGCGTGTACACAAGAGTCTCGAAGGAGCTGGCAAAGTCTCTCGCAGGCCTTCTAGCAGACCTGTTTAATACCTCCCAAGAGTTCCAGGACTGGAAAACTGCACATGTGGTGCCTCTCCACAAAAGTGTGCTGAAGGATAAACCAGAGAACTACAGGCCTGTCAGTTTGACCTCAGTAGTGAGCAAGCTGATGGAGACCATCTGCCAAGAGAGACTAGTGGAATTTCTGGAGGACAATGGGCTATAGTATATGAGATAGCATGGGTTTGTGGCAGGGAGGTCCTGCCAGATGAACCCGACTGACTTATTTGACTGGGTCACCAGGGCAGTGGACAGGAGCCAAGTGGTTGATGTCTTGTATTGGGACTTCAGCAAGACCTTCAACTCTGTGCTTCACATGAGACTGGGCAGGAACCCGAAAGGCCTAGAGGTGGGTGTTAAACTGGTTGGATGAGTCAGAAGTTGGCTACAGGACAGAAGTCAAAGGGTGGTAGTGGGAGGGGAATTCTTGTAAGTTAGGCCCAAGACCGGTGGGGTTCCATAGGGCTCAGTGCTCGGCCTGGTGTTGTTTAACATATTCATAAGTTATATCCATGGCAGAATTTAAAAGCAGCTTAGACAAGCACTTGGTAACATCCGGATTTTGGGTTATGATTAAATATGGGCAAGCTGTTATGGACCCACAAGTCTTATTAGCTCTGAAACCACTTATGATATCATGGATATACCTGTTTGCTGATGACACCAAGCTCTGTGGGAGGGTGGAAGCAGAGAAAGGGTGGCAGGAACTCAGGGAAGACCTGGCTAGGTTGGAGAAGTGGTCTGGTATTTGGCAGCTGGTGTAAAGTTATGCCCTTGGGGGTGAAAAACCCAGGGACCAAGTAGTGGTTGGGCAGTGTGCGAGTAATCAGGACAGAAAGGAGAAGGACCTGGGTGTAATTAGAAAGAGACAGGTAAAATGATATTTTTATGCAGGATAAAGCATGTCATTAGGGAAAAATCCTTGGGTTCAAGACAGTCCTGTGTAAGGTTACATACAAGTTTCTTAAAAGATAAAAATATAATGAAAAACAACACTTACAGGAAGTACACACCATTCCTTATGTACAACTATATACAGCTGTGCAATTGAAAACTACATTTGATCTTCAGGGCCCTTATCTCAAGAGGGATATCAACTTGCTGAAGGCAGTCCAGAGAAGGGTGACAAAGATGATCAAGGGCCATCAAGGGAACACCTAAGAGGAGTGGCTAAGTGGGCTCAACATGTACTCTCTTGAGGACAGATGATAGAGGGGGATATGACTGAGACCTTCAAGCACCTTAAGAGTTTAAGCAGGGTGAGCACCAAGGGTCTCTCAGCCTTAGTGGGAACAAGACTCTTAGGGACAAAAGCCTGTAGCTGGTAGGGGAAAGGTTCAGAAAGGAGATGAGGAGGCACTTTTTCACCGAGCGGGTGGTGGCTGAGTGGAATGAGTTGCCAGACAAGGTGGTATTCCTAAAACAGTGGACAGCTTCAAGAAAGGTTGGGATAGGGTGAGGGGGAAAGTTGTAGAGAGAGGGGGAAAGGGAGGAGGCAAGGGGGTACTTGATGGGGGTCAGGGGGGACATGGGGAGTGAGGCAGTTTCTTCTGTAAATACAGTGGTAGCTGTACATTCCAGTCAGACTTGATAGACCATAAGGCCTTTATCTGCTGGCACATTTGTATGTTTATATGTTCGTCCTGGCCTTGGTTTCTTTCATAGAACTGTTTCGGCCGCACTGTCAAATTCTTGTGTGGGTTACAGTATGCCTTGAAGCGGGTGAACAAAACATCTTGCTTCAATTTGTCCTCAGCTGTGAAACCACTGCTGGCACACCATGCTCTGCATATGTTTCTTGCCTTCTGGCCTCTGCATATTAAAAAGTGTGCTGCTTTTTGCTCAGCCTTTCACTTGTCTGCATTTGGGCCTGCAAAAATCAGTTCCATATATCATCTCCTCCTGACCAGTTCTCTACTACATTACCAGAGTCCAAATCCAGAGGGGACATGCTCTTTGTTCCAGCTGCCATCACACTTCAAGACCCCTTTCCTGGTACCATGAAAAATCATCAACTGGATGATGATAAAACTCAGAACCTAACAGTAACATGAATACAGACAGACTTTATTCTCTGACCTTGACTCCACAGTACATCAGACAACATCGCCCTCCAATTGCTTCCTGGTACACACTTTGTATCTCTTCCTGTTGACCCCAGAGCAGAGGTGGATTATCTGTTCCAGTCCTCCAAAATATCTAATGTGTACATCTAAAGACAGCATGGCTTTAACCATAACATTGTAATGATAACCACGACTGGGAGATGGCCATACCTGGCTACAACATATTCAGAAGAGACAGGGCAGGTAGAAAGGGAGGAGGAGTGGCACTGTATGTGAAAAATGACATAAGGGCCACAGAGATCCAGGAGGAACAAAATGGGGGAGAGATACTGTGGGTTAAGCTGGAAAGGAAAATGGGGCCAGCCATCTGCACAGGTGTGGTCTATAGACCACCAGCCCAGGAGGAAGAAACAGATAGGGAGCTAATGCTAGCCACCCAAAGGATGGCAGACAAGGGTGAGGTAGTACTGGTTGGAGACTTCAATATTCCAGACGTGGACTGGAGCATCCCAGCAGCAGCATCAACTAGGAGCAGATTTATCCTGGACTCCCTTCAGGGTGCCTTCCTCAAGCAACTGGTCATGGAACCAACTCGGCAGAAGGCAATACTGGACCTTGTGCTCACAAACAGGGACAGTGTGATGGGGGTAACAGTGGGGGAGCACCTGGGGAACAGTGACCACCAGTCATTGTGGTTTGAAATCACAGAAAGAGCAGAACCAAACCACACAAAAACACGTATCCTGGATTTTAGGGGGGCAGACTTTGGGAAAATGGGGAGATACTTGAAAGAGGCATTAAGGGGAATGGGACAGGAATCAGGGGTTGAGGAACAGTGGGCAGTATTTAAAATGGGGATTACAAGAGCAACATAATTATGCATTAAGCAGGTTAGCAAGAGGAAAGGAAGAGGATACCATTATGGTTTTCCAAAGAGATAGCAAAGAAAGTGAAAGCCAAAAAGATTGCATTCAGGCAATACAAAAGACACAGGCAGAAGGGGATGGGAGAAGTACCAGGAGAAGCAAAGGGAGGCAGGGAGGTCAGTAAGGAAGCCAAAGCTCAGACAGAAGAACACATTGCAAAATCAGTGGGTAGAGGGACAAAACCTTTACAGGTACATAATTGAAAAAGGAAGTCAAAGACAGGGGTGAGAGACTGAAGGAGGAGGATGGGGCCACATGGAGGATGACAACAGTAAAGCTGACATATTGAACAGGTATTTCTGCTCAGTCTTTACTGAGGAAGAGGAGGGTAATGGGTCTGAAGGAGTACAAGGGTGAGAATGGTGCAGAAATGGACACAAGTCCCTTTACTCAAGAAAGGGTCCTGAAGGAACTGGAAGTAATAAGAGTTGATAAAAGCAATGGGGCCAGATGGGGTGCACCCAGGATCATTAAGAGCTAAGAGAGGTGGTGGCTGAACCTCTGGCTAGCCTGTTTAGCCGATCACTGGAAACAGGGGAGGTACCCAAAGACTGGAGGACAGCAGATGTAGTCCCCTTATACAAAAGTGGGAACAAAGAGGAAGCAGGAAACTGCAGACCAGTCAGCCTCACCTCAGTAGTGGGGAAGATCATGGAAGCACTACTGAAGGAGAGACTGGTGTAACATCTGGTTGTCAGTGGACTACAGGACCCAAGGCAGCATGGTTTCACCAGAGGGCGGTCATGTCAGACCAACCTCGTTGAATTTTTTGACTGGGTGACTAGGGAGGTGGATCAGGGGAGGGCAGTGGACATGGCCTATCTGGACTTCAGCAAGGTCTTTGACACTGTGCCACATAGAAGACTATTACACAAACTGGGGAATATGGGTGTGGGCAGGACAGTAGTGTGGTGGGTAGGTAACTGGCTGGGCGGCAGGACACAGAGGGTGGTGGTAAATGGCTGTCACTCCACAGAGGGAAGAGTGACCAGTGGGTACCACAGGGATCAGTGCTGGGACCGGTCCTATTCAACATCTTCATCAGTGACATTGCGCAGGACCTAGAAGGCAGAATTTCACTGTTCACTGATGACACAAAGCTCTGTAACAGAGTAGACACACCAGAAGGTGTAGACAGAATGAGAAGGGACCTGCAGAAACTTGAAGAATGGTCAGGGGTTTGGCAGTTGAAATTCAATGCAAAGAAGTGCAAGATAATGCATATGGGGCACAAAAACCCTGGCACAATATATCAGTTGGGGGGTGAGGATATAGCATGCACCAAGCAGGAAAGGGATCTTGGGGTTATCCTCTCTGATGACCTCAAGGTAGGGAAACAGTGTGACAAGGCAGCAGGTAAAGCAAATAGGATGCTGGGATGCATAGGCAGGGGCATCACCAGCAGGAAAAGGGAGGTCATAATTCCACTATACAAGACACTAGTGAGGCCCCACCTGGAGTACAGTGTACAGTTCTGGAGACCTTACCTACGTAAGGACATAGACAGGGTAGAGAAGGTTCAGAGGAGGGCAACAAAGATGGTACATGGATTGCATCACAAGTCCTATGAGGACAGGTTGCAGGAACTGAATATGTACTCCCTGGAGGAGAGGAGGGAGAGAGGGGATATGATAGAGACATACAAGTATCTTACAGGGAGGAACAGGGTGCAGGAATACACCATTTTTAAGTGAAAAAGATGTTCCAGGACTAGAGGGCATGGGATGAAGTTGGAGGGAGGACGATTCAGAGGAAACGTGAGGAAGAATTTCTTCACAGAACGGGTGGTGGACAAGTGGAACACCCTACCAGAAGAAGTGGTGGGGGCTGAAACAATCACAGGATTTAAGAATGCATGGGATAGACATAAAGGAATTCTGGAGGTCAGGGGTAAGGTGCAACAGACTTCTAGGAAAACAAACTGAACTTACAAGCTCAAATGGGCAGACTGGGTGGGCCACAGGCCCTTATCTGCAGACACTGTCTATGTATTTATGTATCTATGTAACATGCATTTCACTGTATGAAATTCACCATGTAGTACATTCATAAGGCTCAAACCTTTATGACAGCAAAAAGGTATTGCACTATTTTTATGTAAGAATGAAGAGAAGTTGGATAAAACTCACTATTTAACTTCAACCATTCCTAGCGGTCACTTGCATGTGTGACCACAAAGGGAGGAAAACATAAAGAAGGAGGATACCATTTGTGCAGTGTCCACAGGTAGACCCCAGTTCCACTGTCTACAGTAATTATCATCAGGGTACTCTAAGATTAAGATAGGACCAAATCAACCTGTACTGTAGAATGGTTGTTTGGTATCCAGCCTGAAATCATTCTGGGATAAAGCCATGCAGTAATTCATTAAAAGCTATCTGGTAACAAGGTGATTGTTGGAAAAGCAGCCTAAACCCATTCTAGGGTAAGACCACAAAAGCATTCATATGCAACTACCACTACACACAGACATTCAGGTGGGACAATGCAGTGGGTTATAGCTGGAGTGCAGTGTTTCTGAAACTCGCAACATGGCCACTGTTTCAGCTGTAGGAGGTTTCATGCCCTGAGAACTGAGCTTGAGGCTGTGCGGCCTAAGACATCTTACACTACTTCAGTGCCAAAAGCCATAGGGCTAGTACAGGTTCCACTGCTGCAAAGGACCCTCAGGTCAGTAAAGGTGGATGGACAGTAGGGGGAGGGAAAAGGATACCAGTGGGACATGGTGAGCACACCTCAAGCAACTATCTACCCCTTTTTGAAGAAAGTCCTCCAGAATCCCACACAGAAGTGGAGGGGACCAACACACCAGAAAAAGAGACACTGTCCACTAATGGCAAGCTAAAGAGGAAAGGGGGGCTCCAAAGGGGGGCAGAGGGAGGCATTAGTTATGGTGGACTTCATAGTGAGGGGGGTTGAAAAGGATCTTGGGTCCCACTCTGGATGGTCAAGAATCAGGGTGTTGCTCTGGTGCCACGACGGACAGACTCAGGACCAGGGTGATGAACTCACTGGATAGCAGGAGCCAAGGACAGACATGGTGGTGCATGTAGGCATGTATGATCTGGACAGGAGGAGCATATAAGAAGAAAAGGAGATTATGTTCTAGCTAGGACACTGGAAGAAAGAGCAGTGCTGATAGCCTTCTCTAAAATCCTACTGGGATCATGCTATAATGCAAGGGAACAGTTTACAATATACTGTACCAATATGTGTCTGAAGGATTGGTGCAAGGGGGAGGATTTTCAGTTCCTAGGTTACTGTGCCCTCATTTGGAGGTCGTTCAAGTGGTATGGCCTACACCCCAACAAGGAGGGCTCCATGGTGTTGTGTAAAGATTTGCAGAGCACATTAAGGCACATTTAAACTAGGAGAGGGGGAGGCAGTACAGTTGGAGATAGGTACCAACCCTTCAGACACATATTGGTATATTCTCATTATCTCCCCAAACCGCCATCAGCAGCTTATACCACTAAGCCATCAGGGGGCACTCCACTCCCATGCTTCCCAATCTTAAATAGAAATGAAATTGCTTTGTTCCCAACTGTCCTCTCTGCCAATCCACCTCCTTCCCCTCCCACATGTAATTTGTCCTTGCAGTGTATCTACTCCTCTCTTCTCATTTTTCTCTTCTTTTACAAGTCTTGAAGCCATGCCTATGGTGTCTAGACTATTCTGAGCCTGCAACCTTATCCTCTAGGCTATTCAGCCTACTACTGCTGCCACCTGTTGCAATCTAATAGTACTTTACCCCCCCCCACACACACACACACATTCGCTTGGTATGTCCTATCTGTCTAATTCCTTTTTCATACCTGAAATCTAGATTTAGTAGTTGCCGTATTGGTCCTTGCAAGAATAGATCCAGAAGCAAATGATTTGATACCTTTTAATGGACCAAAATAGATGTAACAACAAGAACAAAGTGCTCTAGCTTTCGGACCAACCAGTCCTTCTTCAGAAGCTCATGAAGAACTTCTGAAGAATTGAGTTCCTGAAGATTGAGCTTCTGAAGAAGGACTGGTTGGTCCGAAAGCTAGAGCACTTTGTTCTTGTTGTTACATCTATGTTGGTCCATTAAAAGGTATCAAATCATTTGCTTCTGGATCGAATTTTTCATACCTGGGCATACACCAATACACTGTTTTTTGGAACATCCCATCAGCCTTGTACTATCTTTCCCTCTGGTCCTAGAACAACTCCCTCAAGTCTTTCCCACTATAAACCTGATTAGAAGAAGGGTAATCCCATCTGAAGCCACTCTGCTAGTTATCCTCTAGCTTTGCCCCAGTAGCATACCTGCTATATGATCGAAGGACCTGCATTTTAGCTACATCCCAGTTCATTTTATTTAGCTCTGTTAAGCTACCGTAAAGTTTTAGAGCAGTCTGATTATTTAGATCCCTCTCAACCATTCTTATTAACATGTTGTCTATCTTGGTACTGGTACTTGTGTCATTCCCCTACCTTGCACCATACACTGAACCCATGACATGTCTACCAAACTCTGTTAACCACACAAGCCCATTTTCACAACCAGTCCACATCCTCCTTGGAATACGTCTTCTGCCTCCCTGGCAGCATCCCTGCTCCTGCCTCAGAAATATGCTATTCAAGCTTTTTTACTTGTTTATGCAAATGCCCCATTCTGTTTATACAATAGGCTAAAACATTCTACCTCACTATCACCATGCAGCTATATCCCCTACAAGAAGGAGAATTCATTTATCATGCACAGGCTTAAAAAACTCATTACACTTCTACTCCTTTACTCAGGGAATATTGAAATGAACCCAGGCCCTATCTCGCCCATAACCTCCCCTTCTGATTTTGCATCAGCATGTGGCCTTAAATTGATGCAAATCAATGTTCGCAGTCTTTTGAAAAAACTTGACTTGGTGAAAACTTGAGTCTCCCATATGAGCCCTGATGTCTTGGTAATTACTGAATCATGGTTAAAAAGTGCTACCACTGACCAGCAGATAGTGATACCATTTTTTAACACCTTTCGGTTGGACAGACCCACTAGAGGTGGGGGGAGGGGGGGTTATATATGTCAATACTAAGTACCCTACTACCGGACTTCTTGCCATCACCAAACCCAAAGAATTCAAATGCCTAGCTGTAAAACTCCCTATCACCAGCTGAAGCATTCAATGTGATTGGCTGCTACAGACCCCCATCAGGGGGATCTGAAATACTTCCAACCCTAAGAAATTTTGTTGACACAAATTCTAACAAGTCTATAATACTCAAAGACATTAACCTGGACTGGCTTAGCCAAAAAGCAAATGTCCTAAAAGAACTATGTGATAAACTGGGTCTCATTCAGCGTATATCTGAACCGTCTAGAATCAACTCAAAAAATCCCACTAATAGCTCAGTGCTGGACCTGATCTTGACCAACAGACTGCATAAAATATTGTGCTCCGCTGTATTTCTGCACTGTGTTACTGTCTGCCATGGTATACTCTATGGTACTGTTATCTATACTAGTGGTTCTTAACTGTAGTAATTATGTTCTCTGTACATTTTTGTTATGCTAGTTGTGAATGTTTGTATGACATAATTGTGCTGTATTATGACATGTTCCTGTAACTATTGGTCTTGTTATTGCAATTGTCATACCTTATGGTTTCCTGTGTCAACTATTGCACTATCAATGTACTGCACTTATCGGGTCGCTGCTGAAAAAGGGACTGTCTTCTCTCAGTGGGCCTACCCGTTTACCAAAATTCAATAAATAAATAAATTTAAGAATGATCTCAGTGATCACAATATAGTTATTTGTTTAAGAAGTTCAGGAAAACACGCCCCCTTGCTCTAAATATATCACCAAACAAAGCTTCCATAGATTTAAGATAGAAAATTACCTAGCTGACCTCAGGAGCATCAACTGGAGCAGCTTCTATTTAGACCCCTCAGCAGATGAGGCCATTGACATCTTTAACAAAGCTCTCCTGCACATTATCGATAAACATGCCCCATTCATAAAGTGTCGAGTAAAAAAAAAGTTTCTAGTCCCCAGTTTACCCCCGAACTGACAATAGCTCTAACTCAACGAAACAAACTATGGGCCACAGCCAGGCATACCGAAGCCACTTCAGACTGGATGGCTTTCAGAGCCTCGCATAATAGCTGTGCCAAACTAATTAGAACCATCAAATCCAAATATTATGTCTCTGCCCTTGAAGGTGCCAAAGGCAACTCAGAAAAATTTGGAAAGCAATCAAATACGTTGAAGGTCATAGAATACCCTCATCAATACCTATAAAAATCACATCACAAGGAACTACTAATTGAGATATTATACTCAAGAAACTAAATGCCCACTTTGCGCCAGCTGGTCTAACCTTTAACTCCTCACCAGCTGCTGGACTGATGGATCGCCCTGCACCAATGGACGCTGCTGCCAACAGGCAGGATCTAGAATCTTTTAGCTTGTCACCAATAACATTTAAGTAAGTAGAGGACCTATTAGTGAATCTAGATACAAAAAGAGTGCAAGTGCCGATGGCATTGACCCAGCATTTTTAAAATTGAGGTATCATTTTCTAACAGCCCCTATTAAGCACCTATTTAACCTATCTCATCGGGAACAGTTCCCTCTCTCTGGAAAACAGCCTTCTTACTGCCACTATTTAAGTCAGGAAATCAAAGTGATCCGAACAACTATTGACCCATCTCCATTCTCTCTGTACCATCAAAGCTACTGGAAAAAGTAGTTAACAATCAGCTAAAAGACCACCTCAAAAATTCTAATTTATTTAATCCCTTGCAATCAGGTTTCTGGCAAAAACATAGCAATGCTACAGCACTAGCCACAGTAACAATTGATTGGTTTACCACCCTCAATAATAAACTATGCAGCAGAGCCATTTTCCTAGACCTAAGTAAGGCATTTGAAACTGTTGACCATGACCTACTGCTTATTAAACTCAAAGAACATGGGTTAAGCAACAGTTAATCAAATTAGTTTTCCAGCTACCTTACAGGCAGATCACAGCATATCAAAGTCGACGGGCTGCTATCCTCCCAATTACCACTCACAAGAGGTGTTCCACAAGGATCCATCCTTGGACCACTACTATTTTTAATTTATATAAACACTCTAAGTAACAATAGTCATAATTCCAATCTCCACTTCTTTACTGATGATACCGTCCTCTACACTTCCAAACCTTCCCTAGTTGACGTTAATAATGAGTTACAGGCTGACTTTAATCAACTGCAACGCAACCTAATAAATTCAAACTTCTGTTAAACATCAAGAAAACTAATGTTCTTTTTACCCAACAACCCACCATATCACTTCGTAAACAAGCTAACCCTGCACTCATTACAACATTACTAGGGGACTCCTTACAGGCTGTTGACAAATTCAAATATTTAGGAATTTGGCTTGCCAATAAGCTAACCTTTGCAGATTATATCAAAACACTTACAAAAAAGTTAAAGGCCAGATTGGGGGTTTTCTTTAGGAACAAAACACTATTCCCCACAGATATTAGGATTAGGTCAGTTCAGGCAACCTTCCTTCCTCTTTTGGATTACACCAACATCATTTATAAAAGTAGCTCAGCCTCTAACCTGTACAAGTTGGACATTCTGTACTATTGTGCCCTACATTTCATAACTAACACACCATTTAGAACCCTCCACTGTGTCCTTTATTCACTAGTTGGCTGGACATACCTGGCCTCAACATGGTTGCTTCATACCTGTGCATGGGCCTACAAGTATTGTTGAACAAACTTCCTGCATATATTACATCCCTCTTTCACTGATCCAGCAGTTGCTACTCCCCCAGGAAAAATACCAGTATCCTGTTAGTCATGCCTAAGTTCCGCATGGTATGCTGATCATATGTGACACCATTACAGCAAACACGCCAATGCTGACAACATCAACAGTTCATTGTAATGGTCCCCCTGAGACCCCAGCATTCTGCCTCCCGGTCCTGCACCCCCTCCCTGAATCAACTCTGACTCGGAGTTGGAATCCTATAGTCTGGGGGGTGTGGAGGGGGGGTGAAGGCCTCTGATAGAAAAAGTACCGGGGTCTCCTGCCAGATTTATGTGAACCATAACTTGCGGTCGACATAAATCCATTGCTGTGATGTCGATCGACAACATAGTTGTCGAACCAGCATTGTAGAGCCATTCCACATCCATTATGGTAAAGCGACTATTCAATATGCCATTTCGACAGCCTGGAACAAACTTCAGTCTTCACTTAAGCTTACCAGATTAGTACCATATAATCTCTTCACATCCATGACCAAAACAGCTGCCCAGGAAACCTGTCAATGCTACACCAGCTAGCATTCACCCCAAGGTCTACTTTTATATGCTAGCACTTATGGCCATCCTTTTGTTTCCCCTCCCACTTATATTTGACTGTCTTCCTCCCTCCTCACATATGTGTAGATATTATACAACTTGTTTATAAAACCTAAGATAAATGTCTCTGTACTATTCATTTTTTGTTCCACATGTATATGCAAATGTTACATTTCCTGTATGCAAAACTTGTAACTCAAATAACACTGTATGGTCATTCTTGTACTTAGAGTGTATGTATTAGGTCACTTCTTATACTGTATTCCTTTTTATTGTTTGTACTTTGCATGATTGTATTTGTATCATGTTGTTCTTTGATAGGACCTTCTTGCAAATGAGCGTGTTCAATGGAGTTTTCCTGAAAATAAACTTGAACTTGAACTTGAAGGTACACTTACACAACTGAGGGAGGCCAAACAGGCCTCTCCCAGTGCTAGCACAGACAGAGGGGTTAACAAGGCAAAAGAAGAACTGTGGGAGGGGGAAGCAGACAAAGAAATTGGGAGGGTGGGACTAGGAGTACAGCAGAGGGAGGGGTGGGGAATAGCAGGGTGTGGGGCAAGGAATGGGGCGGAGGGGTGGGCATTTCAACAGGCATTTCTGACAAGAGAACAGAGGAACCTACAGTAGATGGGAAGAATCCAACACTGAACTGAGGATAGCAGAGAGAATGAAGAAGGGAAAACAACATTCTTTTGTCACATATGGGAGAAATGCAAATTCATGGAGACGATAATCAGACTGAGGAAGGGGAGTGGAGGAGGGGTGGTGAGAGAAGGAGGAGTTTAAAGGAAAGGCAGACATACTGAACCAGTATTTATGTTGTGTATTCATGGTAGAGGATAAAGGGCCTCTGCCTGAATGTGCCATCAAGGCCAGAAAGGGAAGGTGAGGGCATCAGTATAGAACCGGTTACAGAGAGATGTGTATTGAAAGGACTAAACATGTGAAAGGTGGATGCATCAGCTGGCCCAGACAGGCTACAGCCATGGGTACTGAAAAAGATGGGACAGGTCCTGGCCATACAACTGGCAGATCTCTTTAACAGCACATTGGAAAAGGGGAGGAGATGCCAAAGGACAGCAGATGTGGTAACACTGCAGAAGAAAGGAAGTAGGGTTGAACCAGAAAACTATAGACAAGTGAGCCATAGTGGTGAATCTACTTGAGACCATAAAAAAATAAAAGGTCTGTGGGTTAACTGGAAGCAAATTGACTTCAGTACACTAGGCAGCATGGCATCTTGGGAGGAAGGTTGTGTGAGAAAAACCTGATCAATTTCTTTCATGGGGTGACGAAGGTGGTGGTCAAGGGTCAGGCAATGTACATACTGTACAAGATTCCAAACAACAGTCATGCTCAGACAGGAATCATGGGGGGGGGGGCATCTAACAGGTGGCGAACTCCAGCATTGCAAAGCCGACTCTGAGATAGATGTACTCCAACACTTGTGAAGCAACCAAAGTGGTAAACAAGCATCAGCAATATAAAGAAAAACACTACTCACAGAATCTTGCCTCTGTTTATTGTCTCCATATAGAAAGTGTAAGCATGTTCACGTCCAAACAGCAATCTGTTGATGGCAGTAATTTGTTTTCTTTTTCAGCATATTCAAATCAGCGGCATGGCAGCATCATCACTTTTTGTTTCACAATAAAGAACTGTAATTGGCATTAAAAAGTGCTAAATATAGGCATAAATAAACAAGCCTTAAGCCACCCGACCTCCCAGAACTTTGCTCAACCAGAGCTTCCTCGGGAGTGGCTATTTTAAACTTGAAACGTTTTATTGGTCAAAATCTCATGACATTACACCGATGTCTCAAAAATGCAACTTTTTTTTTTTTGCTTGCAGACCCATAAACTATGAAATTCAGATGGATTGCAATAGAAAGTGTCGAGTAAGTACACCCCAGAAGCCTAACAAATAAAATCCTGTATAAAGTTCCAGGGTAAGGAATGGAGCAAGGGGATGGGGTGCAGGTAGTATTGGAAAGAAAAGAGAGGAAAACAAGGGGAAAAAAGGTGGCAGGTAAAAAGAGAAAAGCAGGGCTGAGATAGAAAATTCCATCTTGACAAAAGGCTTATTTAGCCTAACCTACAGTAACATTATATTTAGATACATTTCAGTAATGACTCCTTTTGATATCCTACCTAGTACAAAACATAAATCTTTCTAAATAAGCTATATCACTCTTTAAATCAACTCGCTGTGCATTATACGAACATACAAAATTTGCCAGCAGATAAAGGCCTAGAGGTCTATCAAGTCTGCTCGAATATGCAGCTAGCACCCCTTATTCTGCAGCTGCCCCTTCCTTCCACCCTTCCCCTTCATTAACCCTCCCCCTTGTCCTGTCCCATCCTCGTTTGAAGCAGTCCACTGTTCTACTGCATACCACTTCAGCAGGTAACGCATTCCACCCAGCCACCACCCTCTCTGTAAAAAAGTGTCTCCTCATCTCCCTCCTGAACCTTCTTCGCTCCAGTCTCATATCATGGCCCCTGGTGGCCCTCCCCTTCCTTACTTTGAACAGCCCCTCTGTACCCATCTTGTTTATTCCTTTCATGTATTTAAAGGTTTCAATCATGTCACCCCTGTCTCTCCTCTCCTCCAGTGAGTACTTGTTCAACTCCTTCAACCTCCTCTCATATGATAAGTCCCCCAGCCCCTTGATCATCTTTGTCGCTCTGCGCTGCACCCCCTCCAGTAACTTAATGTCCTTCTTCAGATATGGATGACAGTACTGCATGCAGTACTCCAGGTGTGGTCTAACTAATGACCTATACAGTGGCAGAATCACCTCCTCCCTCCTCGAGGATATACCCCTTGCAATACAACCCAGCATTTTGTTGGCCTTTGCAGCTGCCTTCCTACATTGTGCCGAGTTGTTCATTGACCCTGTAATGAGCACACCCAGATCCTTCTCCTCCTCTGTCTGGGCTAGCTGCACTCCCCCTAGCTGGTAACTCCTCCTTGGGTTCTTCATCCCAAAATGCAGCACCTTGCACTTTTTGGCATTAAAGCCCAATTGCCAGGTGTCTGACCAGGTTTCAAGCTTTGCCAGATCATCCTGCAACCCCTGCCATCCCCCTAGGTCATCTGCCACCACGCCTACCTTGGTATCATCAGCAAACAGACTGATCTTGCTCTTGACGTCCCATGATATGTCTGCAATGAATACCCCAAACAACACTGGTCCCAACACTGAGCCCTGTGGAACACGCCGTCACTGCCCTTGGGTGAGAGCTCCCACCCACCACCACCCTCTGTTGCCTTCTCTGCAGCCAGTTTCCTACCCATCTCACCAGCTTTGCACCCGCCCTGTGCCTACTAACTTCCTCCCCAGCCTTCCATGTGGCACTGAGTCGAATGCCTTACTGAAGTCCAGATACAGGACATCCACTGCATGGCCCCTGTCCAGTTGCCTAGTTACCCAGTTATAGAACTCGACCAGGTTGGTTTGGCAGGATCTGCCACGTATGAAGTCATGCTGTCTGCTGTTCTGTAGTCCTTTGGCCTCTAGGAGGGCCACCAGCCTCTCCTTCAGGATAGTCTCCATTAGCTTACCCACGATGGATGTGAGGCTCACTGGTCTGTAGTTTCCCGGTTCATCCTTGGGGCCACTCTTGTGGAGGGGCACCACATGAGCCATCCTCCAGTCCTGAGGTACACACCCCGAATGTAGTGAGGCATTAAATAGGTCTGCCAAAGCCTAAAAGCAAAAGATTATATTCCTGTAAGAGAAAGCAAGGATTATATTTATTTATTTATTTGAGTTTCGGTAACTGGGCAAGTCCACTGAGACAATTACAGTCCCTTTTTCAGGGTCGATCCAGGATTGCCACTAGCAATACAGAACAGTGCAATAACACAAACTGGCATATAGCATTAAAGAAGGTATAAAAATACGATACAACATAATATAACAGATCATGAAAAAATAGGTATTTACACTTCACTAAAAACATAAATACATGACTTAATCAATTGAGACTACAGGCTGCAGAAACTAAAAACAGAAGGAAAAAGTATGGGTATGGGGGGGTAGACAAATAGTAGGCTGTACATGAAGGTAAGGACAGGGGCCAGGAAAGGAGCAATGTTCAAGTGTAGGTAGGAGGAGGAAAATGGAAATAGAACATTGAAGGGAATAGATAAGGCATCATCAGAAGCAGGGGCATGTTACAGAGGCTGAGAGGGAGGCAAGCAGTTTAGACTGGAACTTGGTGAGAGTGGAACAAGACAGGATGGAGGGAGGAAGGGAGTTCCAGTCAGATACTGCTGCAAAAGAGAAGGACCTGCAGGCGACAGCAAGTCACAATGTAGGCTTTATGAGAAAGGGGAGTGAGGCAGATCTGAGGGTTCGTGGAGCTTGTCTGAGGTGTATAGTCTCACTGAGACAAGAGGGTGTAAATCTGTGGATCAGCTTATGCATGAAGCTCAAAGTGACATACCTCAGTTTAGATTCGTAAGGTACGTAACCAACCCAACAAAGAGAGGACATCGCAGTGGTGGTGGCGGGTGTTAACCCCTGAGGCAAACCTTCCCATCCTGTGGCAAGCCTGGGTGAGGAGAGACAGAGTTGTGGTATTAGCTGAGAACAGTAAAGGAGCACCATAAGTGAGGAGAGGAAGAAGGGATGATGTAGCAATCTTAAGGCAGGAGGCAGAAGTGATGAAGAAACGGATATGATAGAGGAGACCTAGCTTTTGGTTCAGAGATTTAATGATATTGGAGACATGTGCATTAAGGGAGAGCGAGGTGCCCAGGGTGATGCCCAGGTATTTAAAGGAATGGACAGACTCAAGGGTATCGCCACTGAGAGAGGTAATGCTAAGAGGGGAAAAGGTATGTGTGGAGGCGAGTAGGTGGGTAAATAGCATGCTTTTAGTTTTTTTCATATTAAGGACAAGTTGATTTCACCTAAACCAACCTTCAAGAGCAGCAAAGTCAGATGTAAGTTCTCTGTTTATTAGATCAGTATCAGGAGAGGAGCAGTAGATGATTGCATCATCCGCATTGAGGTGTATGGAAGCCCCTCGACAAAAGCTGGGTAAATCATTAATGAATAGTGAGAACAACATTGGACCCAGAATGGAGTTCTGCGGTACACAGTGAGTTATAGGTCTAAGATCAGAGATGGAACCAAACCAATTGACCCTTTGAGAACGGCAGGATAGATAGCTTTGGACCCAGTCCAGGGCATTGGTATCAAGACCAAGAACATGAAGCTGATGCAGCAGCAGACCATGATTCACCAGGTTGAAAGCTTTGGTAAGGTCAACAAAGATGGCACCAGTGGCAGAACCTTGGTCCATTGCCTAGAATAAGTCAAAGGTAACTTTTATCAAATCACAGTAAGGGTGCTGTGATTCCTTCTGAAACCATGTTGATAGGGGCATGGTAGACTGTGATGTTCCAGATAGTTCCGAGGGTGATTGTATACTGTATGCTCCTGAATTTTAGCCAATGGACAGAGGATAGATAAGGGTCAAAAGTTTTTGACAACATTGTTGGGTCTCCCCTTATGCACAGGAATAACTACCACCACTTTCCATTTGTCTGGAATAGTGCTAGATAGGAAGGACCAGTTGAATAAGTCACAAACAGGGCGAGCAAGGGCAGGAGCCCCCAGCTTAGGAAATTTGGGCTAAAGGGATTCATGACCAGGAGAGCACTCAGCTTTTAAATTAGTAAGAAGCCTCTGGACCTCTTTGAGGGAAGCCAGTTTCAAATGGAAAGCAGGTCAAGCCATAAGGATGCTCGGAGGGGATGGGGCAGAGGGAGGAGAGGATGAGTTATGGAACAGCGAGGTGTATTTGTGGAGATCAGTAAAGAATTCATTAAATCCCGAGGTGATGGTTGGGGGGGCTGTAAGGGTGATGCCCTGGGCAGTGATGGAGCTCGGGATTTCAGCAGCCTTCCCTTTGACTAAAGAATTAACCTGTCTCCAGAAAAGGGTTAACAAAGGTGCTTGGTTTGTAGAGATTTGTAGTGGAGGCATTTGGCTTTGTGAAGGGAATTTTTACATTTATGTCTGAGTTTTTATTTATTGCAATTGTTTCACCAGGAAAGGCACACTGAGCAACAAGATGCTCGTCTCCTGGTGCAACCTGGGGGGTGGGGGTACACATGGATATGATAACACACAGGTTATCAAGTGAACAGTTAATAGAAGCAAATAAAAAGCAGCATAAGGATGCACGATTGCATGAATATACAAGCAGCGCACATTTAATGCTTAGGATATTATAGTAGCAAATAATTTTTGTGACAAGAAGCAGCAGACAAGGTAAATTAGCACAGTAGTAACAGCTGTAAACAACAAAGGATGTATATCACAGTTATACAGTTATACACAGTACATAAGGCAAAATAGACCCAGGGTATAAGTGCAAGGTTGGGGTTATATGCCAGCTTCTAAGCAAGGATAAGGCCGCTGGTCAGGCATTGGGGAGGGGATAGTGGGGCATGGCAGGTTTAGGGACAGGAGCAATTTGTAGTAAGGAAGTTTGCTAGGGTGGTAGACAGAGAGTCGGAAGAGGAGGAGTGCTGAATTTGCAGTGGGAGGACGTTCCAGAGCTTGGGTAGCCGGTGTGGGAAGGCAGCTTGACCGGCAGAGGTCTTCCACCTAGGGACTGAAAGTTGGCAGGAGTCACTGGATCTAAGATGATGGGAGCGGAGTGGGGCATCTGTGAGCATGGTGGCAAGATAGAAGGACCCAAACCATAGGTTGGAGACAAATTTAGCACAGTGAGAGATGTGGCGGTTTTCGAGGGACGTTAGTGCCAAGGCTCGGTAGAGGTCACAGTGGTGGGTGAGGGGGAGAGGCATCGAGAGCAAAGCGGTAGAAGGCATTATAAAGTGTGTCCAGTTTAGATAGGGTGGACTTAGGGGCTGCACTGTATACAATGTCGCAGTAGTCGATGGAGGGCAGTATCATCTTCAGGACCAGTTCACATCGGACTCAGGGAGGGAGGCTGCTGCGGTTCCGATATAGTGCACTGAGTGTGGGGCGTAGTTTTTTTGAGATAGCATCGATGTGGTCAGAGAAGGAGAGATGGCTGTCGAGCCAGACCCCCAAGTAACGGAATGAGGAGGCATCTTCAAGTTTTTGGCTATCCAGAGTGGTGAAGTAGGGAAGGGAGAAGAGTCTGGCCAGGCATTGTCGTGTGCCAAAGGTCATAGTGACAGTTTTTTATTGCTTGTAGACTTGCCAGTCTGAAGGCAGTCCACTTTTTTTATAAGTCTGCCAAGCCCTGTCACGATGGGACATAAGCATCCTAAGTTACTTAGTGAGACAAGGAGCCTTGACCCCCTTGGTCCTACATTTTTTCAGAGGGGCATGTTATTGACAATTTGAGTGAAGATGGATGAAAGAAGTCCAAGGCTTGATTGATATCAGGGAGCGTCATAATAGTACTCCAGTCAATGTTATTGATTGAGGTAATGAAGCTATTGACGTCGAACCTTGACATGCCCTGAACCAGGGAGATCTTGGGATGGGTGTTGGGACAATTATTCCTCCAAACACAGAATGTAGGGGAATGGTCGCTTATGCAATCCGAGAGGACACCCACAGCTTTGATCTTCAGAGGGCAATTAGTGACCACCCAGTCAAGCAGAGTCTGTTTGCCAGATTTGGTATTGATACGCATTGGATCCTGAATGAGTTGTGCTAGGTTGGAGTCTATGAATGTTGTACACATTTTGTCAGCATCAGGACTAAGCCAGTCAATACTGAAGTCACTAGAGAGTATAAGGTCATGGCGGAGGAGATTGGTAAGGAAGGTTAGGAAGGGAAGGAGGCCTATGGAAGCCTTGCGGGGGGGGCAGATAGTCACACCCAATGATAAGCTTCTTGACATTACCAAGAGTTAGGAAGAGGAATAGGGATTCCACAGAGGGGGAGCCAGTGTCAGGTGCAGGGAGTTCAATGACGTCCAAGTGAGATAGTGTATAGATAAGAACACCTCCACCCCTTTTTCCCACCCTATCCTTTCTGAAACAGTTATAACCAGGTAATGCCATCTCATGCTGCTTAATAGCAGGCTTAAGACAAGATTCAGAAATGCGTATAATGTCAGGGGACAACTGTATTTCCCATGCTTCTAAGTTGGCCATTTTAGGGCAGACACTGCGAATAGTCATGTGTGCTATTTTTAGGCCTTTGGGAGGGGGTAGGGTAGTAGTAATGGGGATGTGGATAGGGGTGGAGCAAAGGGGCCCAGGATTAAGCTCAAGGTCTTCGGCACGGACCAGAAGGAAGAGAACAGATAAATGGATCCATAAAGAGACACAGGATGATAACATTTTGAGGGCAATTGTTACAATTGGTACTCACAAACGTTTGTGGAACCAGAGCCCAAGGAGTGAAGTGTCAGGCTTAGGAAGACAAGGAATGTATAACAGCACACATGAGGAGTCCGGCCAGATGTGACATGGGGGGGTTGCTGTTACAAGGAAGGTAATGTAAGGACACAGCAATAAATTGATCAGCACAGCAGCAAAGAAGAAGGCAGGACAATGTGATTAGCCAGCCTAGGCAACCCTTGAGTATGGCAGTTGTAGATAGCTCAGGTGAATAGATGGGGTACGGCAGAGATTGATAAGCCACAGATGATACAGAGGAGGGAAACCCCCAGAGAACAGAGGTAGAAACCAGAGAACAGAGTGTATATGTAATACTCTGTCAAAAATAATTCATTCAAAAAACATTATATTAAAACAACAGACCAGAAAGAAAGATAGAATATGCAGATTCAACCAGACTTCTGGTGATCTCCCATAATAGAGAAAAGTTTCCTACTTAAACTTTATCCAACCAGTGCTGTCAAAGCCATCCAGACAGAGATATGTAGAAGGGTCAGGCAGGTCACCATTGGGGTCCCACAGTGATCAGTGCTAGGACTGGTCCTCTTTAACATCTTCATTTGTGACACTGGAGAAGGTATCCAGTTGAAGACAGGCCTCTTTGCAGTGCAGTAGGGCAGTAGGGAGGGTGAAAAGGATGCTGGAATGCACATGAAGGGGGATCAGCAGCAGGAAGAGAGAGGTGATTCTGCCACTGTACCGGTCCCTTGTTCTGCCTCAGCTGGAATACTGTGTGTCCCCTACACTTCAGGAAGGACAAGATAGAAGTGGTGCAGAGGAGGGTAACCAAAATAGTTCATGAACAACAAGGGAAGACCCACATGGAAAGGCTGGAGGCCCTCAACATATACACAGTGGAGACAAAACAAGGAGGGAGCATGATAGGGTCACACAAATGACTGCATGGGATGAACAAGGTAGATAGCATGGAGTTGTTTGCTTTGTATGGAAACACAAGCACCAGTGGGAACCCAGTGGTGCTGGTGGGGGAGGAGGATTTAGGTAGGATGTTAGGAAGTAATCCTTCACATAATGAGTTGTACTGTAGATAGGTGGGACAAACTGCCAAGCAGTGGTGGCTCCAGCTTCCGTTGGTTACCATGGCACTGGGTGGGCACCACAGTTGGAAGCCAGGGTACCCATAGAAACCAGAATGTAAAATCATACGTGTAAATTCCTGCGTGCCCTTCTCTGTTTTTTTAAAGTCTGAAAAAAAAATGAATGCTGTATTTCAGAAATAAAAAATGCCATTTCAATTTTATGTTTTAGAGCTTTTATTTTACATTTAAGTATGCATATACAAACTTTGTAAAAGTTTGTCTGCTCCGTGTCCCCCATCACATTTCCACATGCTGAACTGGTTTCTGGGTTTGTTTTGAGCATTGTATTTTTCAAACAGCATGCTGGTGCTCCCTTCAGAAAGTTGGATGGTGCCTAAAAATTATATTTTATTAATTAAAGTTCTCCTGAAAGTCTCACCAGTTCTTGTGCCTGAAAGCATTTGAACAGAACAAAAAAAAAAAAAAGGTAGACTAAATAGTAAACTGAACTACAAGCGTCTGACCATTTCACGTATGCAATACCACTCCATAAATAGTCACGTTTCATAATAAAGTATTTCTTCTGTTGCTATGTAGTTTGGCAAAAATGTCCACCACACTGTCCACGTCCAAGTCCTGTGTGCAGCCTTCATTAATAGAAAGGACTGCCAGGTTGCTAAGTCTCTCATTTGCCATTCTATTGCGAAGGTATGTTTTAATCATTCTGAGTTTACTGAATGAACGTTCACATCTGGCAGATGTGACTGGAAGAGTAAGTGCAATGATAAGCACTAAGCAGGTGATATAGTTCAAAAAAGGCATCTCTGTATGGCATCAGATAATGACTCAGAGCATGCATACTGTTTATGTCCTCATCAGGGTTCCTTTCCAGAAGCCTCTTTGTTGCATACGACTCAGCTAACAGATCTCACATGTTCAATCCATAGTGGTGTGCTATGGGAAGTACATTCTCTTCCTGCAAAAAATCCTTCCTCCCTGGAGTTAATGCAGCAACTGCTTTTAGAATTTCACAGTTCTTGTCATCAAACCATCTGTCCAGCTCTCCAATGATCCTGTCAAGAGCTGGCAAGAAGAGGTGCTTCCTAAAATCATCCTTGCTTTGCAGAACATGACGTTGCCCTGTTGTGCTCATTGTGATATGATCCTGATGTGAAACTGGTCTTCTCCGAATACGAGCCCTCTCAATTGGCTAAGCCTGAGGCAAACCGTTGTCCTGGATTAGCTTTTGTGCTTCTGTCCAAACTGTAGACCATAAACCAGATTCAGATTTGCTATCACGTCTGGCTTCCAATAATTCTTCTTGTAAGCTTGCTACCAGTTGTATGGCACAGGATAGTTGCAGATCAGAAGATTGCAAACACTTTGCAACAATGCTGGTCTTTTTGAGGATCAGTTCAAACATTACAAGATTAATGGCAAATGTGCTATTTATTATATGTACAAGTGCCTTTGCCTGAATTGTACGCTCAGCATTGCCTCTCTCCCCCACATAGTGATGTAGTGTCTCCATGATAGCTGGCAAAGTCTTATGCACACTATTGCATGCAGCATATTGGCAGGTCCACCTTGTGTCAGATAAACGTTTGAGTTCCACTGGCACCTTTCCAGGCATAATTTCTTTCTGCATTTCTATAAAGAAAGCATGAACTGCTGACCCACTAATGAAATTGTGTAAGGTTTGTAACAATGAGAAAAACTCAGCTGCCATCTGAATATTTTTGACACAATCCACAACTACAAGGTTCAGCCTGTGGCTGTAGCAGTGTATATAGATAGCCTTGGGAACTTCTTCATGAAACTTAGCCTGCACTCCAGCTGCTTCCCCACTCAAAACACTGGCACCACCATAGCACTGTGCTATGCATGCGTTTTATATCTATACTGTAATCTGCAAGTGTTTGCAGTATTATCCTGGTCAGGGATGTTGCATCCAGACCTTTTGCTTGTTGAAAGCCAAGGAATTCTTCATGTATTTTGCCACCATGCACATAACGCACCACAAAAGAGATTTAATCAATCTTTGAAATGTCCTTTGACTCGTCCACTTGTATCGAGAATGCCCCAGCAGCTGCCACCTCTTCTGTAATTTGCTGTTGCACAAGCCGTGCCATAATATTAAGGAGCTGGTCTTGGATGCTGTGATGTGTATATTTTGCATTTCTTGTACCTGACAATTTTTTTTTGACTATGTCATCATGCATTGTTATCAGATTCAGAATTTCAAGAAAATTGCCCTGATTGACACTTTGTTCACTTTCTCTATGTCCTCTCTGTGCAATGCACTGTGTAGCAGTCAACCTCAATATCTCTGCTATTGTTTTTATGTTATGGCGATTTTCTTTCACAAGTTTGCTGTGATCCTTATTGATCAGATTCTGTATGGTCCTTCCTTCCTTTGCATGCATCTTGAAGTCACACCATGCTGTATGTGATGCTTTATGGGACTCAGAGTTGTTGTGCAGGGTTAGTGATCCACCCTTTCCAGTCGATCTTTTCCAGTTCTGGAAACCATTTTTAAGGAACACGGTGACATTTTTACTGGTTTGAGGAAAATGACGAAATGCAAAGCAATATACAGCATCTTCAGACTGAGAGTATTCAATCCAGGGAAAAATGCTGTACCCGTTAGGATTGAATGCCCTCCACTTTTGGCCAAACTTCTTTTGTGGAAATGCACTCAGCTTTGGTTGCACAGGCATGCAGTCTTTATTCTGGCTTAAATCAGAGGAGCCTGGAGTTTTTTTCAGTTGTGCTGTACAGATCTCAGCAATTCTGAAACTTCCATCCTCCTCGGAGTCTGATGCTGAAGTATCACTATCGGACTGCATACTGTCATCACTATGTTCCCATTGAGGCATGGTGTTTGAGCATGGCACAGCTTTGGACTGTTGTGAACTACTACAGTCATCTTCCAACTCATCAGCCTTTCGTTTTCTGGTGAGGAATCCCCGGATATCCATAATCTAGAATGTCAGCATTGTTTCCTTTCAGTCAAATGTTTATATTTTCAATTTGAACTCACAAATTAAAGAAAACTACTACTACCAGTGAACACCACTCTTTAATGAGTGGTGTCACTGGTACTCTCAACACAATACCAGTGGTTGATGGCACGAGACATGCCAACACCTCCAGCAACTTGAGGCCGCTCACTCTGACACTACACAGCCAAGAGGAATACCAGCCGTTGATGGCACGAGACATGCCAACACCTCCAGCAATTTGAGGCCGCTCAATCTGACACTACACAGCTAAGAGGAATACCAGCCGTTGATGGCACAAGGCATGCCAACACCTCCAGCAACTTGAGGCCGCTCACTCTGACACTACACAGCCAAGAGGAATACCAGTCGTTGATGGCACGAGACACGCCAACACCTCCAGCAACTTGAGGTCACTCACTAACACATGATACATGGTCCGTATCCAGTAGTGCAGTTTTGCTTCAGTGTAGTCTGATTTGAGCCATTGAGTCCTCACATATTCTTAAAACCGATAGTTTCAAACCATCCTGTTTTGGCTGCATGTCCAGGTTACAGAGAAGATGTGATGTCACACAGACCTTATTTTGTAAGACCATTCTTTCTTGGAGGTGTTAAGTGCATTAAGACCACTAGCAGTAAATCAGCCAGTATTTTGAATTCTGAATGTTAACTATGGCCTTTAACTGTGGTGATATTTTTATACCTTTATATGCGCTTCTGTATTCCCTTTTGTTTTGTTTGTACTATAATCTTTCTGATAGGTTTCAGTGTCAGACATTTTTATTGCCTTTGTCACTTTACGGATCCCTACCAGAGTCCTCAGCAGCAAGTGCTTTCATTTTTCATACCACCTGGACATTCCATAGTATTAGTTGCACCATCACAGTCTGTTCAGATGTACAAGCATAGAATGGTGTGTCAGCCTTGTGGAATATCCAAGAAATATGAAAAGAAACAGTAACTGTGATAAAGTGAACACAATATGCAAAACTGAGGGTGACAGTAACACAAATATAGAGGACCAACACATAAAAGGAAACACATGAGGATGTTTAGCATAGGTTACAGCTTTTGGTTCTCAAACAGTCTTAATGAGCTTCTCCCCAAGATATGGAAGGAAAAAGTCAGGCCTCCCCATAGAAACAATACCTTGCAATACTGTGCCCTGTACACCAGAAAAAACTTGAAATGACACTGAATAAATGACAGTTATTCACCTGGGACTGTTTGCATTCAATTTCCCCCATCTTTTCATACCAAACAAACACAGCAGTGCAGGTTACTATAAAATATTGATTTACATTTTATTCTGTTTTAGATCACCCATTTCTCTAGTATTGCGAGAGACACTATCTTTTAGCTTCAGAATTTCTGAGAGCAGAACTAGCCAAATGAGAACTGTTTTTAAATTGGCTAGCCTCAGGTTTTCTGGACTGTTCCGAATAATGTTGTTTTTTTTTTAACTACATATTTAAAAGCACTTTGGCACTATGGTAAACTAGTAACCAACAGACTCTGCTCCCTGACTTTAATGGACAGTGGGTATTCAAAGATAGCTAGCTATGAATACAGCTACAAACCTGGGGCTAGCCATATTGAAAGAACCCCCCTTCCCCCCCAAACAAAAAATGTATTTCTCCCTTTCCCTCAATCCACAGGACCTCCTGCCCCATGACCCCAACATCCACTGGGGTTTACCACCAGGAGGGTATTCCTCATGGCTTGTCCCCCCCAGGCCATGGGGTTAGCAGGGTCACCCAAACTGCTTCCGTAGATGGGATCCAGTAGCTGGACCAACGAACTCAGCTACTCAGGTGAGGGGTCTTACACCATCCTGCCACTGAGGTTTCTCAATTCCCATTTCCCGTTTTTCTCCCCAGAGATGCAGTGTGCAATGGCACCATGATGCATGACCTGTGTGCCATGTGTCTGCCTGCCTGTCCCTCCCCCTACTCACTCTGCGGCAGTCCAGAGGTGCTCTCCCCATTGCCACTGCTAGGGGAAAGTGTACACCAGGATCTGCGATTCCCCTCCCCCAGAGGAGAGTGGTCCTCCAGATGCCAATTCTTTCTCCACCCGGCTAACTCTCTAATGGCCGATCTCGCTACCAAACTCAGGTCACCAGCTTCACAAGCTGTTGCGCTACTGCTGCACCAGAGGGCCACATATGAAACCCTCCCTTTTTAAATTACTTCAAATTGTAAACCAAAAGCTAAGGGTAGGCTCAACCTGTTGTGCAAAGCCTTTTACAAGACAAGAGAAAAGGGGTGATCTAAAATAGGAAAAAAAACAAAAACAAAGGTATAGGTTCAAAATATTCACAGCAACCTGTACTGATGCTTTTGTTATAGTACATTATTAGAATGGACAGGGTCTCCCATGGAACTGGCTGGGGCCTCCCCAAGAAGGCTGGCCTCACCATTTGTGAAACCCCCCTGGGTTACAACCATGAGCTATGAATGAGCCTAAACATCCTGCAGGCCCAGTTTTTATTCCTGCAGCCTTCACTTGCACACTCTGTGACCCTGAGCAAATCACTTAACCTCACTCACTTAACCTCACTGTTCTGCCAGGTCACCCTTAAAATGGGCCTTATACCTAATGAACCTCACCAGTAATTAGCAAAGAATAAAAATACAATAAAAAACTAGTTTACAAAAATGTATTTATTTTATTCTTTGGTAACCGGGTAAGGCCCACTAGGCACAAGTGCCTGTTTTCAGGGGTGACCTGTGAGCACTAGGCAGTTAAGTGACTTGCTCAGAGTCGCACTGTGGAGGCTGTGAGAATCAAACTCAGGTCTGGTTTGCTAGATGCATCAAGCTCATTCACACAGAGTTCCTCTAACCTCTAGGCTATACTACCATAACAGAATAGATATGATTTCCTGTCACTTAAGGTCTATTCTGCAGGGTCCCCCACCCACAGGCCACCCTTGCAGCTAGGCTAGTAGATTCAGTTGACTCAGTTTTTCTGGTTCAACTTCTGCAGACAGGCAGCTTCTTGTGCTGTTAATTGCTGGACAGGGACTCTGTGCTGCACATTGTAAGAGTGCAGATGAGTAGTGCATCCAGATCCATATACAGGTCTGGCTGGGCAGATGCTGTTCTCTGGCTTCTAGCCTTTTACCAGTACCAGGGAGGCTATACCAGGAGGAGGACTGATGTACTTCTGCCCCCCCATGTAACAATAAACCAAAATATGCAATGCCCCCCCCACACACACACACTGCCCATTTCAAATATCCATTTAGCCAATAATCCTGAAAGATAAAATGTTTATATTTACAACATTTCATTCTACAGACACTGAAGTTAAACTGGCCTTTAGCTACAAGTCTAGCAAGCATTGTGATAAGCCTGGGGCCTCTACTACATCAAGGTAGCCAGCCTGACAGAGGTCCTTTCACACCAGCACTCATGCATGCATAATCAATTTACTCTGGCATTTAAAGCACACACATACACCTCCAGAGTAAGATTAGCAATACAATGCAGTTTACTGGTTTGGTAATGGGCCTGGGTGGGGTTGAATGAGGTGTGAAGTATGTGACACACACACACAAAAAAAGACAAAAAAACCAAAATTTCTCCTTGGTGCTTTAAATTCATTCACATTACTGAATTACAGTCCGACTGGACAATTTCAAGATTGCGGGGTGCATGTGTGAGCACCTAGCACTGCAGCCTGTATTTTTATATCCTTTTTAGTTTTTTCTAGTGTGGGCTGAAAGTGAACTGAATCACTTGCTATAGATATTAAACTCGACACACACTTCATACTGTTGCAAACTGTTAGACTTTAACAACAATCCTACTATGGCCATGGCTCACTTCGGCGGGGAGAAACAGGCAATAAATAGCAATACATAAAATTAACAAGTAAATTAAATCTAACCAAACCAAGTTCACTTCATTCACAATCACACCTCCGGGCAAAAATGATAGCTGTGCATGCCAGTCCCAGTCTGTCACTCCCAGAGTCCACAAGCAACCAGCACACAGCATCTCTCCCTCCTCACTGCACTATATTGCTTCCTTCCACGCCTTTACCACCCTCTCAGTGAAGTAGCACCTCCTTGTTTCCTCCCTCAGCCTTTCCCCATCCAGCCTCATTAAGTCTCCTCAGGTGACCCCTACAACCCTCAGCTGAATCACCCCTTCAAGGCTTACTCTATTCATTCCCTTGAGATAGTCTGAAAACCTCTATCATATCCCCTCCCATTCCATCCCTCCTCCAGCGAGCACAGGTTGAGCTCCTCCAGCCTCTCCACAAAGGCCCCCCCCCAAAAGTCCCAGTATCATTCTGATCACTCTCCTCTAGACCCTGTCCAGAAAAGCAAAGCAACCTCTTTAAATCACAAGTTTATTTTAAGGAAAAGAAATTAAATAAAAATAAACAGTGCTTTACTAAGATACATGCATCCTACTCCAAACAACAGTAACTTACTGTATGTACCCATTGTACAGAAGTGTGTGCAGTTATAATATACAAATGCCATGACTACAATCAGATTGATGGAATACTTTTATCTGTTCATAATATCAAAGGAATGAGTAATTATATTTCTTTCAGAGTCAGAGGGTACAAGCATGTGTACACACACACACACACACACACACGCACCTTCTTCTCTTCTTAGAACAAGCTCAGATTATCTCAGCATAAAATACAATTCAAATATGAACTTGACACAATCTGCAAGCAAACCAAATGTTTTTCTGCAGTAAAGTATTTAAAGTTAGAACTGAAAATACCTTTATGGAGCCCAACACTGTATAGATTTTTTTTTTTGGGGGGGGGGAGCATGCTAACAAGATCATCCAATACATAATTGAAGCATTGACACAGCTAGAAGCACATTGTCCCTGCTCATTATGTTGTTAATGAGAAAAATATAAATGTAAATATATTAAACAAAATATGCAAAACATTGAAGTGCCCTCCATCTTAACATGAGCCCCCCCCAATCCAACAGTGTCAGTTTCCATGAAGGTATGTACAGTATAATCGTAAATGCTAGTATACCCCCCAAAAAATAAAAATCAAAATTGACATTTACTGTATAATAATAGGCTATAGCATCAGTTATATAAACACCACCAGCCTGAGCCTACCTCAGAGAAACTCTGCTGCTTGCTCCTGAAGATAATCTGACACAAACAGTGTGCAGCTGAGGTTGAAGAACACTGGCAGTCTAGGGCTCAAAAAGTGTTCGAGGTCCTGGTTCTCTCTGTCGGCTGGTGGGAGTTGGGCTGGTCGGTTGGTATAGCTGGAGATCCAGATGATAACTGTCTTCTTCCTCTTTCTGTTGTTGTAGTAGTAGTAGTAGTAGTAGTAGTAGTAGTTGTTCTTCTTCTTCCCGTTGGTAGGTCAGTCAGATTATCAAAATCTGATGCCTGGCTGAATAGGGCTTTACAGCCCCAATTTATAAGGAAAAGGAGCCAAGTGTGCCCTTTGTTTTCTTTTCCCCGCCGCAAATTTGCATTAATGCAAACGTTGTGATTGACTCTTCTAAATGAACCAATCACAAGCCTGGTCTGCCTCCCCTACTTCGATTGGCAGGATTACATTTTTTGGGCTCTGATTGGTGGACTTTTAAGCCACTTTCTGAACTCAAGCTGTCTGCTGCTGCTTGGCGCTCCCTTTGAAACTCCTCAGTTTAGCAGCAGCAGCAGGCAGCTTAGCAATGCATCATGTATGCTAGCCAGGGTCCAAGTCTGTGGCTTAGATAGCGCGGGTGCTGCCACCGGCAAAGTGTGTCTGGAGGACTGAGCATCAGTGACCTTCACGTTCACGTCTGCTGTTCCATCTGGAATTAGTGGGTGAAAACCACCAAGACACAAAAAGCAAAGCTCCTGGCACCGCGCGGCTCCTCCTATCAATCACGCAGCAGCAGCCTAGTTGCAACGCATACCGGATCAGTCCCACTGTGTCCCAGACTCAAAATGAAAAACCCAGCAAACCCTGTCCCTAGAGCCGAGGTAGGTGCTTTCTTAGCTGCCTGGACGCCCATAAATGCAGGCTGCAAATAACCGGGAGGGAGGGGAGCGAGTGATAGAAACATGTATTGCTGGCTTGCTTATCTGTGGCAGGAGGGGGCTTGTATGACTGTATGTATGTATTTGTTTTATTCAAAAGTGCCTCTTCCAATCCAAAGTTGCTGCAGCGTTGATTTATGGAGTGAGCTGGGGGTGGAGTTGCGCTTGACTCGAGCTGTCAGGGGATGGCATTACAAATGGGGGCGCGACAGAAATCTGCAATGGTGGCGGTTGGGAGTTGCTCTGCTTTCCACATTTTTTTGTTTGTTTGGGGCGAGCTGCGGGGGGGGGGTAGGCTGACTCTCGCTGCAGCGGGCGGGGAGGCGGGCGGTGGTATGACTTGGTTACTGCACCACCAACTACTAGTACTGGGGCATGATTTGTCTGGCTAGTGTGGCCCTGGATGCAGACACGCCTCCTGAAAAGGCTTTTCGGTCCATTGCAAGTTGCAGCTTGCAAAAGGAGGAGGCTACGGCGCTATGTTAGCGCAATCGAACAGGGAAAAAAAAAGTTTTTCGGACTTCGGAGCACCGGGGCACGAACCGGGGCACAACATTTTTTGACCAGGGCACGTGCCCTGGTGTGCCCCAGTGTAGTGCCGCCAGTGCTGCCAAGGGAAGCCATCTGTTTGTAATCAGTGGAGGGACTGAAACATTGGGTGGGACAGACACATGCTAATGGTTAGGCCATCAGGAAAAGAGAGAAGGGGAATAGGAGTAAAGGGCCACTAGGGCCTTCACATACAACCACAGGTGGGACTGGCAGGGGAGGATGGGCCACAGGACCTTTTCTGCCATCATCTTCTATATTTCTGTGTTTCAACTGACTTCTGCAGGTGCCCTTGGCAATATGGTGAGATGCTATATTGGTAATGAATGAAGGTGGTGACAGGAGTAGTTATTACTGAATAGAGTAGTAGTGATGTGAAGGTTATTTTGTTTTATGATAATAATTAGTTAAAAGCAGGTCATGTGAGTGAACTATATGTGTAGGGTGTGCCAGCTCCCACAAGCCCACTCTTACAGGCAGAAGGTCCTAAACATTGGCCGATGCTACTGTATGTATCACAGGCCTGCTAATGCAGGCAGTAGGTCATTGTGACAAAGTACAACCCCCTGCATCAGTGCACATCATATATCTTTGATAAGTATGAACGGAATGCATGTTTTAGGATGTGACCTTTTGTACATTTCACTAGAGGTGACAGGCTAAGAGAGACGTAAACACTTGTAACCTAATTCTTTACCTAGAAGATGATAGTTGAAGATCCCTTGGAGTTGCTTATTAGCTGTCAGAAGAGATGTGAAGGCCATGAGTGTGAAGGGAGTGGTCTGCAGGCTTACATCAAAGGAAACCTGGATTGCTGCTAAAACAGTAGTATGCATCCAATTTTCAGGGAAGAAACTATGTCTTACCATCAGCTTTCACAGATAATACTAGGTTGGATTATGCAACAAGGAACAACTCTGACCAATTATCAGGATCATACATGTCACCAGATGATGAAGAGTTTACGTGAAGTAACAGTTATGTTATGTCGCAAAGAGAAGAAACCAGCCTAAGTAAGCAATCTGTGGGTCAGTAAGAGAGACAGACTTGTGAAAAAGAAGAAATTTGAGCCGTAGGTCAAACACCTTACTTGCTTGCTTATTGCTTGCCGACAGAAACAGGCCACACGGGCTATCAAGTCTTCTCGAGGTGCAGCTAGCACTCCACTTACAGCTGCCCCTCCCTCCTTTACCTCACCACACAGATGAGTGCCAACTGACCTTGAACCAGGTTAAGCCTACAGTACACCTAGAAAAGAAATAAAAACTGACCTGCAAATTGTTTTACCCCTGTGGCTAATTCTTTGAAATTAAGATGTTATTGTCATCCTATCTGATTTGAAAACAGAAAATTTGTGATGCAGTAAGTCACGTCTTCAGAATATAAAGTAAGCAACCATGATTTGGAGATTGCTGCATGGGTGAACAAAGTCCTTGACCTGAGGTAGGAGCACTGTTATAACAAAGTTGGCTCCAGTGGTTTGTTGAAAGCCAGAGAAAGAAATTTCCAAGAGGTACAAACCAAGAGGTCACTGTTACAAACAGTTCCTATTATCTGTCAGACTGTGGCTGTACTAAAGGGGCTAAGCTGTGTAAGCATAACCAACCTTAATACCAGCATATGCCATCATTTATATACCCACTAGAGTGGGCAGGTCTCAAATACCACTGGGTGCTATGTCTTATAGTCTTACTAGTACAGGCAGAAGGTCCTGCACAGTGGCAGATGCAAGCTCTCACATGCCCATTAGTGCAAGCAGAAGGTTATAAATGTCAGCTGAAGATGGCTCTCCAAGGCCAACTGGTGCTGGCAAAAAAAGTTACAGACTATGGATGCCAGTTGTGAAGGCCTGCTTGTGTGGATACAAGTTTAAAGATAAGCAAATGCTGAAGTTACATACCCCCCCATCTCTTTGTGTTTTACACACACACACACACACACACACACACACGAAGGACCTGGTACTCAACAGAGCTCCTTTCACATCAAAAGAGTGACTTTTGTTCAGAAACTTTAGAAATCGTCAGATAATTGTGCATTTTTATCAATCATTCCAGTTAGCTAACGCACTGTATTTAACTGTAGTTTCAGGCAGCCAGGCTCCCAGGTCGCACCTGTACAAAAAGCTTGCAGCTTAGTGTGCTCCTCCTGGTTAAAAAATTGAAAAAAGGAAAAAAAACATTTGCCATGTATAATATCGCTACCCTTGGGAACTGATTTTTTGTATCTGCTGTACTCTGTTATGCTTTATTCTCTGTCCATCCTGTGATCTTCAGCTAAACTGCTTTACCATTTTGTATTGTATTATATCGCTGTGTATTATTTTTTTGTATCTGCTGTACTCTGTTATGCTTTATTCTCTGTCCATCCTGCGATCTTCAGCTAAACTGCTTTACCATTTTGTATTGTATTATATCGCTGTGTATTATTTTTTTGTATCTACTGTACTCTGTTATTTTTGTCACTACTTTCTTGTTGTATTCCTGCACTGGACGTTTGTGAAAATGGGCATTTTTGCTCACATACTTTCCAGTATACAAATAAAAACTGATTGCTTGATTGACTGATTGATTGATTTAAGGAGAGGAGAATGCACACTGTTAGCGAGCTTGTATCGGTAGCTGCTGGCCCAGCAACAAGAGCAGGACCAAGTAAATTTAGTAGACAGGGGAAGGGGCAGGTAGGATGCTTGCTTTTTTATTAAGTGCTGGTGGCAGTTGAGGGCACAGACATCTTTAATTTTTTTGTTCTCTGTATCATTAGCAGGGCAGAATGAATTTATTAGATTGGGAAGGGTACGTTTTGAAAATTTATCTGGCAAGTATTTTATTTTAATTTAAGTGTTCGTTATGCAGGACACAGAAATCCATCTTTTTCTTTGGGGGGGGGCCTGTGAGTAAAAACTAAGTGTAATAGGCTGCTGCAGTGAGACTCTAGGTCTCTCAGTGAGGGTGAAAAGGAAGGTGTGTCAGCATGTCAGTGGGCAAGGGGCTTGTGTGTGGCACTGAAATCTGCTGTCATGCAGAAACAATAAGAAGAAGCATTTGTCAATGCCAAATGTTTGCTTGCTGGGATTGGCATTGGTAGTGTAGGAGTTAGAGAGATGCATAATAGGAACGGCAGAGAAGTATTGAACAGAAGCCAACCCCACCACCACCCTGCAGAGACTGACAGGCATTGGGGGTGTGCCTTTGGGTCGTCAGGCATAATGGCCATGCCATTTCACCACACCCTACCCTGCAGACACAGACAAGTATTACGGTGTGCCTTGGGGTCTTTGGGCCTTGTGCTCACCCCATTCCATAAGGAAATACAGTGAGATGGGTGCAGTATAGGGGAACAGGGTGAACTTTGGGGACAAAGAGTGCAAGGCACACCTCGATGCCTATCATTGGCTGCAGGGTGTGGATGGGGGTGGAATGGCATAAGCACTACAGGCGGCAATCCCAAGTGACATCCCTGATGGCTGTCAGACTCTACAGGGTGTGGCGTTATGGTCAGGAACCCTAATGCCCCAGGTGTTCGTTGGTATTTTCACTCCAAATTTTCAACATGTTTTTTTTGTGACCCCCACCTCATGAACAGTGGCAATATCAGTTTGTTAGCTGAAAGCTGATTTTGCACAGCGACTATGTCATTTGGTACCACAGGTGCAAAAACATATTTCAAACAGGATGTGAAAAATGACAGCTGTACTGTTCATGGGGAGGTGTAAAAAATGGCAAAGTTGAAAATCTGGAGGGAAAATATTAAAAAAAAAGTAACAAGTGTGCGTAGAAACTGTGCAACGCACACCTGTAATGTAATTAGTTTTGGGATTTTCTTACAGCAGATTGTCAGCACAGGCTTTTTGACACCTCTGCTCATGAACAGCGTCACTGTCATATTCTTAATCTGTCCCAACACTGATGTCCCACAGTGACCACGCATTTCTGCACCAGACGTGCAAAAACACATTTCAGGCAGGGTGTGAAAAATGACAGCTGTACTGTTCATAAGGAGGTGTGGAAAAATGCCAGTGTTGAAAATCTGGACTGAAAATAGTACAAATTTGTGAACTTACAAGGGTGCATGGAAACTGCGCAATGCACACTCGTAACACAGTCATTTATAGGAATTTTTTCAAATTTTCAACATAACCATTTTAAGACCTCTGCTCATGAACAGTGTCACTGTGATTTTCTTAATCTGTCCCAAACATTGATTTCGTACACCGACTGCGCCATTGTGCGCTACATGCGCAGAAACACATTTTGGGCGAGATGTGAAAAATGACAGCTGTACTGCTCATAAGGAGGCATGGTAAAATGGCAATGTCAAAAATCTGGTGTGCAAATATTAAAAATTTGCAAATTTGCGAGCGTGCGTAGGAACTGCGCAATGCGCACCCATAAAACAGTAATTTTTGGGAATTTTTCCACCAAATTTTCAACATAGCCATTTTAAGACCTCTTCTCATGAACAGTGTCACTGTGATTTTCTTACTCTGTCCTAAACATTGATTTCGCACACTGACTGCACCATTGTGCGCTACATGTGCGGAAGCACATTTTGGGCAAGATGTGAAAAATGACAGCTATACTGCTCATAAGGAGGTGTGTTAAAATGGCAATGTTGAAAATCTGGAGTGCAAATATTAAAAATTTGGAAACTTACGATTGTGCGTAGGAACTGTCCAACGCACGTTCGTAAAACAGTCATTTTTAGGAATTTTTTCACCAAATCTTCAACACAGCCATTTTAAGACCTCTGCTCATGAACAGTGTCACTGTGATTTCTTAATCTGTCCCAAACATTGATTTTGCACACCGACTGCGCCATTGTGCACTACATGCGCAAAAGCACATTTTGGCTGATATGCGAAAAATGACAGCTGTACTGCTCATAAGGAGGTATGGTAAAATGGCAGTGTTGCAGATCTGGAGTGCAAATATTAAAAATTCGCGGACTTACGACCGTGAGTAGGAACTGCACAACGTACGCTCGTAAAACAGTCATTTTTAGGACTTTTTTCACCAAATTTGCAACATAGGCTTTTTGAGAGCCTACCTCATGAAAACTGGCACTGTCGTTCTGTTACTTGGTCCCGAAAGGTGATTCCATGCAGTGACCTAAAATCACATTTCGGGGCAGATTAACGCCATGACAATGATAGTGTTCATGAGGAGGGGTCCCAAAAACCCTATGTTGATAATTTGGTGCCAAACTTCCAAAAAATGCCTGAGATATGCATCAAAGTTGAAAAAACCCCTATTTGTTCCATTATACAGCTTACGGCATTTCCTCAGTTACGCGTCGGCTTTGAAAGAGTGCAGGCGTGTTCCAGTTCACGAAGATCGTCGCGCGGACTCCGGAGAAGTATGGCGTGGGGTGTGGGAGGCAGGGTCCACAAAGGGTGGAGTGCGGGTGGGGAAGGGGCAAGGAGACTCGAAGGACCGTTTTTGTTTTCAGGTTGTTTTTTTTAACAGTATGACGATGCGGGATGTTTGCCACACTAGTGTGGACTCCCAGCGTGACAGCTGGAAGGCTGTTTGGGGGGTGGAGCTGATGGGGGATTGGGCACCTCCGTCAACCATAACAATTTTTGCCACGCTGGGGTGGGCTCCCAGCGTGGCAGTTGGAAGGCTGTTGGGGGGGAGAGCGCACTTCAGATCATCCGAAATGCGGTGCCGTACAGTTGAAAGGGAGAGAGCATGCTTCAGTTATCTGATTGTGCTCACTGAAACAGCTCTCTCCCTTTCAACTGTACAGCACTGCATTTCGGATGATAGCACTATGTTTCTTGCACATGCGTGCAAGCAAACATAAAAAGAACTGGTGGAGAAAGAAATACAGGGGAAGAAAATTAGCAGAGAAAGGTTCTGCTATGCCAATTCTACCAAGTACCAGTTATGGTTATGAAAAGGAGTCGGGACTGGGAGTTATAGCAGGAGTGATGGCCTCTCTCCCTGATTTCTAAAACTAATAGCCCATGCCATTGCCAAACCTCTGACCACTGTATTTAACCTCTCCCTTACCTCATCTACCATTCCCCCAACTTAGAAACAAGCCAAGCTTGTCCCCATCTACAAGTCTGGTTATGCCCTATCAGTGGAAAACTACTGACCTATATCTATCCTCTTCCACTTAAGCAAACTCCTTGAAAAAGCTGTGCAGCAGCAGATCACCGACTACATGGCAAAATATAACCTCCTCTCTCCACAACAACATGGATTTAGGAAAGGCCACAGCACCACCACAGCATTGGCTTGCTTCACTAACCATGTCCTTCGCAACATAGATGAAGGCAAGCTCACGGGCGCCATTTTTGTGGACCTCACCAAGGCTTTCGACTTGGTGGATCACAATATACCTCTAAACAAACTGAGCTGCTTTGGCTGCTCTTCTCAGCCACCACATGGTTTTGAAACTACCTTGCCAGCCATACACAGACTGTCTGCACTGGAGGTGCCATCTCCCCCACCAGGGAGGTTCTCACTGGGGTCCCCAAGACTCCATCCGTGGACCCATCCTGTTCTTCCAATTTGTAAACTCCCTTCCAAAGATAGCATCACCTGTAATTCTCTTCTGTACACCAATGACTTTATCCTATTCCACAGTGACGAAACATTGGCCAACCTCTCTACTACTCTCACAAACAACTATGGTGCCACCCATCAGTGGTTCCTCACAAACAGACTCCTGCTCAATGCCAAAAAGACGCAAGCCATGTTGGAATTACAAAGTGGACTGCCAGGGATTTGCCTTCATAGCCCTGAACTGAGCCGTGGTAGCGCAAGCATCACTGCCATTGACTTGTAATGGTAAAGGGGGCTCAGTGTCAGGATAGGACCCTCATGGGCTCTGCATAACTCCCAAAACTCATAAGGTGTAATTCCAACACTGTGTGAAATACCCCATTTAACTTCCACTAGATTCA
The DNA here is from genome assembly GCA_016271365.2 of Neoceratodus forsteri. Taxonomy (NCBI): domain Eukaryota; kingdom Metazoa; phylum Chordata; order Ceratodontiformes; family Ceratodontidae; genus Neoceratodus; species Neoceratodus forsteri. The sequence continues at coordinate 660,109,292 of CM057458.1, forward strand.
AAAATTTCATAGAAGTAGTAGAGCAATATTCTTTCTTGGAAATTCCTTTCACTGTATCTTTCCTGAGCATTTGTTCAAGTTATTCAAACTTGTTTTATTGAGATAAATGGTGTAAAATGAACACAGTGATATCACAGCACCACTGCTAATGCAGTTCCTGAGAACAAACACGATTTAAAGCAGCATTTTTTTTAGTTGGCAAAAAATGTCATCATATAGTTTTTTTAGCATAATTATGTGTATTTTTTTTTAAACTCAGCTTTATTCAAAGTGAAAGTAAATGAATTACATTAAGAGACAATCCATTTCAAACTTCAGAGCTTATAAATAACAATACCATCTTGTAGTCTGATATCCGGCTTACAAAGGATTGTACTTCCAGAGTACCACAGAACAACACAAGTAACTTGGTAAAGCTCTACAGTATATCCTTCTGTAACCACCCAGTCCCCTGGGATTACTAGAATCCCATCAGTGCTAGTGCTAGGCAGGTAGGAAAGGCAGCTGGTAGGGAGCTCATTAGGGGCTTCCTACATAATGAAATAATTGTTTACTCGGCTAGCCTGAGAGAGGGATGATTATGTCATTTAGAACTCTCACAGCAGCCTAACCATTTTTGAGTCAGCTGCTCAGGGGAAGTTTAGAATGTTCAGTTAGTTTGAGTTAGAGTATCAGAGTGGCAGGAGGTCTGCCAATGGGGCTCTGAAAAGGGAGCCCTGGTCTTTTCTCACCCTAGTTTGGTAAAATCCTCAGTTTGCCTGTGAAGAGGTGGAAACTGTTCTCCTACAGGACTCTTAGTTTCACTCCAAGGGGAGTGAGAGGGACTGCAGTGTCTAGTGTACCCAAGGGGCAATCCCCTGAAGGTCCTGAAGTGTTTAGCTGCCTTGAAGAAGGACTGTGAATGGAATCTGACAAGCTACCAGAAAGGAAAAGGTGCCTTTCTGTTGTTCCTTTTGTGACTGGGAGGAAGGAGCAACTAACCTGTGAGTACAGAATTGGAAACATGTTCTCTTGGGAGGTCGTCTGGGGTGTTTGTGCCCAAGATAAGGCTAGATCACACCAGCAAAGCAGCCCTTTTTACCTCAAGGTGCTAATTTAAAGTTTCGGAGTCTTTAGCAATGCAACTGGGATTGAAAGCTTATTTTGGTGTAACCCTGAAGGAATAGCAAAGACTGTATTTATTTTATTTATGACTTTGATAACCGGGTAGGTGCACTGGTCCAGGGGACCATTTTTAGGCATGACCTGGGCCAAGAGGCAAGAGGAACATAATACGTGATATACATAATGGTAATACAACACAGTACAAGTTATAGGTGGGTAGTCTAGTACACTGGAATTGCAATAGAACTACAATGCAGTAGAGTAAACTAAGTACACCAGTTGTTACAAGGAAATAATACAACATAAGTAAGGATAAGAACAATAATAATACAACATAAGTAAGGAAAATCAACACAAGGCAAATTGGTGAAGCACAGAATTACAGCATTAGGCTGAACCCAGCTAACCCACCCCTCCACCAGCCCCGGTGCAATTGACTAGCTACCAAATGATGACAGGGAAGAAGGGAGGAGAAGAGTAGGGTAACTTTAGGGTTCAAGAAGGTAGGGGGAATTTCCTGTGCATATCGTTACAGCAGTGTTTAGTAAGTTACTAAATTGATTACTGCAATGCCCTGTACCTACGGTTGCCGGGGGTTGATATCCGCCGCTTGCAGCTGGTGCAGAACACTGTAGCCAGGCTTTTGACGGGGACATCAATTAGGAATCATATTACGCCTGTGCTGCGCAAACTGCACTGGCTGCCGGTTCAGTGGCGGATCACCTTTAAGGTCGGTTTACTGACCTATAAAGCCCTACACGAACAGGGACCGCAATATCTGCAAGATCTACTTGTTCCCTACCATCCCTCCCGCTCACTCAGATCCACCGACGAGGGATTGCTAGAGGTTCCCAGGGTTGTTTAAAAATATCTAGAGACGCAGCGTTTTCCTATGCTGCCCCGACCCTGTGGAATTCTCTACCTCGTCGGATACGAAGCTGCCTGACCGTCGAAAGCTTTAAATCAGAGTTAAAAACATATTTATTCCAAAAGGCCTATGGGGAGTAGTTATTGCAATGACATGAAATTGGAACTGTATTTTATTGTTGTTTGTTATGTTACATGTATGTTTTATGTATTTAACTACTGTACAGCGCTTTGACTTTGAAAAGCGCTCAAAAAATAAATTTTTACTTACTTACTTACTTACTTACTTACTAAGTAGCCAGGATTTGAGGTTTTGTTTGAAGGCATTATGGACATTGGAGGATCTAAGGGGCGCAGGAAGCCCATTCCAGAATGTGGGGACAGCAACCTAAAGGACGTTCCCTCCCATTTTGGTTGTGGTGTGTGGTACCTCAAGAGGAGAACAGCAGAGGAACGGAGGCACCTGGGCGAGGTACGGAGCTTACAGAGGCTGGAGAAAGGGGAAACAGCATTGTGTCTTAAGATGGTTCCACAAAGTAGTCTAGGGTAAATTCAAAGTGGCCCTGTAGAGACAGCCAGCTGAGGGAGCAGTAAAGGTCACAGTGATGTGTAGAGAAAGGTGCGGACAGCGCAAAGCGACAAGCGCTGTTGTAGGAAGACATGAGTCTAGTAATGAGGGTGGCAGAGACACGAAAGTAAATGGGGGAGCAGTGGTCCAGTATAGGGAGAAGGTTTCCTCTGACTATACCTAGGTGAGCCTTGTTGGACAAGTATGGCTTTATGAAGTAAGCAGTCCAAGTTTCTGGTTTATCTTGCAAATAGCAGTGTTGGTATGGTCTGTGAAGGAAAGAGTGGGGTCGAGAGTGACCCTGAGATATTTAAAGGAGGAGGCATTTTCCAGGGGAGGACCGTCGGGTGAGAGGATAAGAAGGGATGAATTGTCGGCAGTGGATTTGGTTAGGAGTGGCCTAGATGCAAATAGCATGGCCTTGTTTTTTTTGGCTTTGACAAGTAGTCGGTTGGAGGAGAATCAGCTATGGGCAGCACTGTAGTTCTGGATAAGGACCGAGGATATTCAAGGAAGGGATTTGTCACTGTGGAAGATGACTAGGTCATCCAAGTAAAGGACAGTGTTGCAGTTGAGGCAGTTGGAGGGGATGGTGTTGATGAAGATAGAGAAGAGCAGGGGGCCCAGGATGGACCCTTGGGGAACTCCAGTGGATACAGACATGGCAGGAGAAGTGACTGAGCCGATACAGACTGATTGGGAGCAGTTAGAGAGGTAGCACTGAAACCATTTAGTAGTTTCCTCGGAGCAGCCAATAGATTGCAGTTTAGAGAGGAGGAGGGTGTGGTTTACCAGATGGAAGGCTTTTGATAGGTTGAAAAAGACTGCACCTGTAGCACAGCCATGATCCATGTTGGTGAGGATGTAATTGGTGAACAGAGCCAGAGTTGTTGTGGTACTATGATGCTTATGGAAGCCGTGTTGCTGGGCATATAGGAGGTTATGTTGATTGAGATATTTGGGTAGCTGGTGGTGGATAACCTTTTCAAGGAGTTTGCTAAGGTGGGGGAGAATATATATTGGCTGGTAGTTATCAGTTGAATGGGGGTTCCCCTCTTTGAAGATAGGAACCACCTTAGCAGACTTCCAGGCAAGAGGCATGGAGGAGGTGGACAGGGCAAGCTTAAATATAAAGGTAAGTGGCCTGGCAATTAATGGGGAGACTAGTTTTAGAAAAACTACGGAGAGGCCATCAGTACCAGGGCTGTCCCAGTTGGGTAGACTCTGGAGCAGCTTAAAGGTGTCCCTGGGGGAGATAGTGTTAAAGTAGAAAGGGGGCTAACAGGTGGTATGAGAAGGGGGGGCAACATTGGATCCAGGCAGGAGGGAGTAGAGTACTGGGGCGAGGGGAGAGTGGGGCGAGAGTAGTGGTGTGAGGTGGGTGGGGGAGGCGAGGGGGTACTGGGCCCGGGGTGAGGGGAGTTACTGGGAGGGAGTTTGCTGAGAAGGGCCGGTAGGTCTGTGAACTGGGAGTTGAGTGTTTTGGCCACATCGGAGGGGTCGGTGAGTAGTCCAGAGGGGGAATTTAGGTGAATGGTAGGGCTACTTGTATGGGAGTATTTGGGGCAAACATTGGGAGGAACGCCATCTGGAATTTCAATGCAGGGCTAGCTGATTCGTTTGATGGATACCAAGGTCCCCTGGGCAAAGGCCAATGCCCAGGATGAAATTTAAGTATGTGGCTCAGGTCAGGAGTTTACACTTTGGAAAAGGAAATCTGTTTTGAAAATGGCACAAGTATGTGATTCAGGCCACGAGCATAAACTTTGGAAAAGGAAATGTTTTGAAAGTAGCTCAAATAGAGGTTCGGGCCACAAGCACACCCTTTGGGAAAATGAATAGAGATGTTTCTATGGAAAACTGTACTGCCTAGAAAATGTGGTTCTGGAAAAAGAGTGTACCTGTGCTGCAATGACAAGCCATTGGGGGTCCACTTGTGCTTTAGTAATATTTGTGAATAAAGCCATAGGCCCCAATATTGAAAACTGCACCTGGCAAAGGTGCAAGTGGTTGCTCTGTGCAACTGAATTGGGCCAGAGCAACAAAGAGATATATTCAGAAGAGATGCACAATGGTGCAACTCTACTGAATATATAAAAATATGCGGGCGGCGCAAATACAATGTGCCGGTGCATCCCCCAGACAGGTGTGAATACCTGGAATAGGAATGCGCCAGCACATCTGCAGATGCGCTAAGCGCACTTTCAGATATTCGAACCAAACAATACAAATAGGGGTCGTATGCATGCAAGGTGCAAATGGGGCCATTTGCATGTCATTATGGCCCCATTTACATGAGTTGCGCAAGGCTTGCCGGCGGAATGTGCCAGGTGCCCTGCACAGTATGTTCAATGTCCCTGGTAGTCTAGTAGTAACCCCCTCCCCGCACAAAACCCCAATCCCTGTAAAATAAATATCTAAATATCCCTGGTAGTCTACTGGTTCCCCCCTCCCCACTCTGTACTCTGATCTCCATAAAATAAATATTTTACTCTCCCTGGTAGTCCAGTGGTTCCTCACTCCCCACTCCATACTCCGATCCCTGTAAAATAAATATTTTACTGTTCCTGGTAGTCCAGTGGTTCCCCCTTCCTGCCCAGTACCCCAATCATAGTACTACAAAGAAAAACCCCAACCCTGGTAGTCTAGTGGTACCCCCACCTCCCCACCCACACAGGACCCCTATCCCACCCCGCTCCCCTACCCAGGTCATCGGCAGGCAGCAAACCCACCAATTCATCTCCACAGCTGCCGGCTGAAGTGCAGCTTACAATAACACCTGCAAGCTCATTGGTCCACACTGCTGACCAATGGGCTTGCAGTATGTACTGTAATAGTCATTCACAACTGTGTGAATGAATGACTTCATTCACAAAGTTGTGAATGACTATTACAGTACACACTGTAAGCCCATTGATGACAGTGTGGCCCAGTGAGCTTGCAGGTGTTACTGTAAGCTGTCATTCAGCGGGCAGCCACAGAGGTGAGCGGGTGGGTGTGCGCCCGCTGATGACCTGCGTGGGAGAGGTGGGATTGGGGCCTGTGTGGGTGAGGGGTACCACCAGACTACCAGGGTCGGGGTTTCTCGTAGTACTATGACTGAGGTGCTGGGCGGGGAGGAGGAACCACTGGAATACCAGGGACAGTAACATAATTATTTTACAGGGATCAGAGTATGGAGCAGGGAGGGGGTGCCACTGGACTACCTGGGACAGTAAAATATTTATATTATGGTGATCAGAGTATGGAGTGAGGAGGGGGGAGACTACCAGAGGTCTGTATGCACTGTACGGGGATTGGACGTGGTGCATGAGGGGGGACACCCAGGGACTGGCAGATGCTATTTTGCGCCTTGCAATACAGCAGCCCACCTGTAGGTGGCTACCAGTTAGGCCTGTTTTTTAAGGGCGTAACTTTGTGCCCATGTATGCAGCTCATCTCCAAGATGTGCCGGCAGATGCGCCGCACATCTCAGCTGAATATCAAGATGTGCTGCATATGCATGGGTACGCCCCCTGGAGATGCACCGCATACATTATCTTTGCACCACGGCACATCCTGAATTGTGCAGCGGCTTTCCACCTTTTGAATATCGCCCTAGGGCACATTTCTGGGGTTGCGCCGGTGCAACTGCTTTGAATATCTTGGCCACACTGCACAATCCCAGTTACTGCTTTGGAAATTCAGCTTATTGCTTCTGTGTGAATGTTATTGGGGGCTCTCAGCAGTTAGGACTAGCATACGCCTAGCATCCTGTCCCTTGGGCCTGGTGGTATGTTCAAAGGTTCATTTTTTAGTATTGTATCCCTACCCCCCATCTTTTAGATAATGAGCCTGGTATACACTTCAGAGCTAGGGGTGGTACCACTTGTGTAATTCTGCCAAGAGCAAATTGCATGCCATGATTTGGGCACTGGTTCTTTTTGGGGGGGGGGCACCAGCTGGAAAAAGTGGCAAGGGGGTTACACTTCTATAAGTAACAATAAATCCTTAACCTTGATTAAAAAGAATAACAAATAAAACTGGTCAGCTTAAAGAAAATTAGTTCAATGCCCCAGTGCACCACACACAAATAGTAGGGGAAAAACCAATGCAGAGCAGAAGGGGAGAGGGCCCCCATCAAGGGACCCCACTCAACAAAACCAACCTGCAAATAAAATAGCATGCCCGCATCTCAGGGGGGACTTCCACTCCCAAACCACCCAAAGTCAAATGTTACCCAACTAGATTTTATTCATTGTCAGGGGGAGCAACAGTCATCCCCTCTGGGTGAACCCCCACCCTCCACACACAGAATCCAGGCATGCCCTCATCAGATGTTTTTCCTCCCTTAATTGCAGTCTGGCTGTGAGGGTCTCCATCTCAAATATCTGCTTCAAGCGTGTTATCCATTTAAAGAGCGAAGGAGAATATTTCTGTAACTAATGCACAATGATACATTTTAATGCCACTGCCCAAAACACCAGAGCCATCTTACATGTATCAACAGGGAGGTGGACCACTGTGGGAAGGCCCAACATCCAATACATTAAAGTATTAGGGATGTTGTCTTGTAAAATTTGCAAGCCCGCATCTTGTATGTCTACCCAAAACCCACTTAACTGAGGGCATGCCCAAAAAATATGCCAATGGTTACCTTTTCCCCTGCAACCTCTCTAACAGTCTGCCGTGTTTGTAGTATTGGAATGCTTAGTGATTGTTTGGGTTCAGAAGTAGTGAACCAGGATCCTCCAGAAAAATTCACGCCAAGTCGGGGAGGATGTCACCCTTGCATTATTATGTTTCTGACATAATTAGAATCATCACCAGTATATTTTTATTTTTCTCAAATGTTTTTAAAACAACTGTTATTGCTAATTTTATAATTAAAGACTCAAATAATTAAATATGGTCATCACTAGGAAGTTTTTAAAATCCCCTTCCTCAAGGTCACATTTTGAAATATAATAAGGGATTCATACTGTGGATGTATTAAGAGGACACTAGCACACATTTTTTTTTCTGCAGAGATTTATTTTCTCAGCCACATCCTTTGATCAGGGATGTATTCTTGTTTGTGCGTTTGTGTTTGTGTGTGGAGGGGGGTGTAATAAAATATCTGTTGATTTTGAGTGTACAACACTGGTGAGCTGCCGTAGGGTAGAAGAACCAGTAACATGGGGGGGGGGGGGTAGCAGTGTGGGCAGCACTGAGTACAAATTTGAAATTCTGGCTACACCCCTGCTTGAGATGGAGGTAGTAATGCAGGTTGAGGGAAGTTGCAAAAAAATGCAAGTATAAGCAACTGTCCCAGGCAAAGACATTGCCTGAGTCCGAAAAATAATTGTTTTTTGAGCTTGCCTCTGAAACTCAGATCAACAGCAAAAAGCAAAAGCCAAGGAATTGCCAGAGTCCAAGATGCTGCCTGCACAAGAAGCTCATTTTGAGGCTTCAACTCAGGGCATTAATAAACAACAAAAACACAGGCATTGGCTCCAGTCTGAGACATTGCTTGAGCCTTAAATGCTGTCCAATTAGCAGGCCCTCTGGGAGCCTGCATTTTCTCATGAAATGGTGCGTGCTCTATAGGACAAGGGTAGGTGCAAAAAGCATACACAAAAAAAGCACAAGCATCTGCCTGAGCCTGAATTAAAACCCTAGACAATGCAAGTCTCAGCCAAAAAAACAAAGCACAGACTAAAGTGCAAGCAATCGCCTGAGTCTGACACTCTACCCATGCCTGAAACTCTGCCAAATAAGACCCCCCCTGCTTGAGCGTGACTCCCTGGCCTAGCCCGATTCTCTGCCTGTGTACTGCTCCCCCCTACTTGAGCATGATCCTCTGCCTGAGCCCGATGCCCTGCCTGAGACTGACACTCCACCTGAGCTTGGCACTCTGCCTGAGACTGACACTGCCCAAGTCTGTCATCTTACCGGAGAGAGACACTCAGCTTGAGCATGATGCGCTGTCTGAGCCTGATACCGTGCTGGAGTGAGTCTTTACCCATCGGTAGTGCCACTTTCTCAAATGAATCTCATCTAACGCCTATCTCTGAAACGGCTGTCCCAGTGCTAGCTGCAGGCCATGGCAAGCACCAGAGTGGTTATACTCCTGTCTACCAATAGAATTTCCCAAATATGGAAAAACCATGTGTTCCCCCATTTACCTGTAATGCAGGTGTCTGTGCTGGCACAAAGGAGTTTACCCCCATACAATATTTTCAGTTATTTTTTAGCAATGAAACAGTGTCTCGCAGTGATACAAACAAATTTATATGTCGATCTTTTTTGGCTCAAAATAGGGGCAAGCTAAAACCACATGCAAAGGCTCACCGGTGGAGTTCTACAAACTCAAGAGGAAATGAAAAGATGCTGGGGTTTGATACTGGAAATGGGGATAGGTGCAAAAAACACCATCAGCATGTACTGACCCACCCACCCTGCTCATTCTACCTCGTTTCCAGCTAAAATGCAGGGTGTATTAAATAGCTGACATAGCACAGTAAAATGCTACGCAAAATGGGGGGTAATATTAACCATTTCCAGAAATGTGTAGAAGTAGACTGCTAACCATTTTTTCAGTGAGTCCCTGGCACTGTAGAAACAATTAATAAAATTATGTAGATATTTTCTAAATTTTGCTAACCATTCTGTGCCAAGTGCTATGCATTTTTACAGCCAATTGGCACTTCTCTGTGTAAAACTGCAAATCAATTTTTTTGCCTTAATACCCTGTATTGAGTAAGAACCGGTTTCAGCTTCTGCTGAGGTTTATGCACTGCAATGACAACACCCAGGCTTTGCCAAGGGACAATCCAGAGTATGATAGACTTTTTAAATTAAGGCCTATTATCAATTACCTCTTTAAAATGTTTTCTGATATGTATGCCCCATCCCAAATCATCTCAGTGGATGAATCCCTTTTGCTGTTCAAGCTCAGAATAATATTCAAACAATACCTTCTTCTAAAACATGTGCAATATGGAATTAAATTGTACAAACTTTGTGAAAGTTTCACTGGGTGCACATATCATTTCTGAATCTATACAGGAAAGGATGCCATGCAGGATGTACCAGGCTGCCCCCCACCAAATCTGAACACAAATGAGAAAATTGTGTGGAGCCTAATTCTTCCCTTGCTAAACTCTGGCTATAGCCTCCTCGTGGATGACTTCTACACTAGAATTCCTCTCTTTAATGTTCTGTATCAATCTGACACAGTAGCTTGTGGCACTGTCAGGTGCAACAAGCAGGGATTTTCAAAACATCGGCAGCCAGAAAGCAAAAATGTGGAGAGACCAGTGCTCTCCAGCGTGGTAAACTGCTGGCTGTAAAATTCACAGATAAAAATGATGTGTACCTCCTAAGTACAATTCACGATGAATCTACAGCAGCTATTATGGTTTGTGGTTAGGAAAAAATTATATACAAGCCTCAGTGTGTTCTAGATTATAACAAGTACAGAGGAGGTGTGGTCAGAACAGACCAGATCTTCATGCCCTATGATGCCACTCGAAGAACTATGGCTTGGTACATGAAATTAGCTATTCACCTGTTTCAACTGGCTATGTACAATGCTTCTATTCTGTACTGGGAAGAGACATCCGATGCTTCAGAATCCTTCTTAAATTTCCAAACTGTCATGAATGTTTTTTTATGTTGTTTTGTTGTTGTTTTTCACCAGGAGAGACACACTAAGCTGAAAGCTTGTTTACGGGTAACATAGAAACATAGACTTTGACGGCAGATAAGGACCGCTTGGCCAATCTAGTCTGCCCATTTCCCTACCTACAGGATAGGCCGCAGATCCTAGTTAACCAAGAGCCTATTTCTTCCTACCCCCCACAAGTATTGCCTTATGTCTGTCCCATGCATTTTTGATTTCTACCACAGTTTTAGACCCCACAACCTCCCCAGGAAGGCTGTTCCATGCATCCACTACCCTCTCTGTGAAATAATACTTCCTCACATTGCCCCTGAACTGCCCTCCCCCCCCATCTTTAAATTGTGTCCCCTTGTTCTTGCACATCTCTTTTTCTGAAAGATGCTACCCTTTTGGACTTTGTTGATTCCACTGAGGTACTTAAAAGTTTGGCCCCCCTCTCCCTTCTTTCTTCAAGGGTATACATATTAAGCTCCTTTAGTCTCTCCTCATACGGCTTCTCTTACAGACTGTGCACCATTTTAGTTGCCCTCCTCTGGACTGCCTCTATCCTGTCTATGTCCTTGCGGAGATGGGGTCTCCAGAACTGGACGCAGTACTCCAGATGGGGTCTCACCAACTGTCTGTACAGAGGATAACAACTTCCTGTTTTCTGCTGATGATGCCTCTCCCTATGCATCCCAGTATACCCCCAGCCCTCCCTACTGCCTTCTCACGTTGCTTTGCTAGCTTAAGGTCATCTGATATGATTATCCCCAGGTCCCTTTCCTTTTTGTTGTTGTTAGTACCCCGCCATTGTGTATTCTTCCCTGGGTTCTTGTTTCCAGGTGCATTATTTTGCGCTTCTTTGCATTGAATCCTAGCTGCCATACTTCTGACCATTCCTCTAACCTTGCCAAGTCCCTTCTCATCCTTTCCACGCCTCCTTGTGTATCAACCCTGTTGCAGATCTTTGTGTCATCTGCAAAGAGGCATACTTTTCCTTCCAGTCCCTCTGCAATGTCACTTATGAAGACATTAAAAAGGACTGGACCCAGTACTGAACCCTACGGTACCCCACTAGTAACTCCTCTTTCTTCAGAGTGGACTCCATTTACAATTACCTTCTGTGTCCTGTTGTCCAGCCAATGTCTTACCCAGGCTACCACCCTGGGACCCACTCCCAGGCAGGTTAATTTGACTATTAATCTTTTGCGTGGGACTGTGTCAAATGCCTTGCTAAAGACTAGGTAGGCCATGTCCACAGCCCCTCCCTGGTCTACTACCTTGGTCACCCAGTCAAAGAAATCTATTTAGATTCGTCTGACATGACCTTCCTGCTGTGAACCCATGTTGCCTTGGGTCCTGTGCCTCACTGGCCTCTAGGTACTCAACAATTCTTTCCCTCAGAAGTGACTCCATCACTTTCCCTACCACAGAGGTCAAACTGACAGGTCTGTAGTTTCCTGCCTCTGTCTTGGTCCCACTTTTGTGAAGGGGAATCACATCCGCCTTCCTCCAGTCCTTGGGTACCACACCATCCTCCCATGATTTATTAAAAAGAGTAGCCAGTGGTTTCACTAGTCCCCCCCTTAATTCTTTAAAATTCTGAGGTGAATTCCATCAGGCCCCATTGCTTTGTCCACCTTCAGTTTTAGGAGTTCTTGCAGAACCCTTTCTTCTGTGAAAGGACTGGGATCTACCCCCCTATCAAGAGTGCTTCTGTTAATTGGATTAGGCACTTCCCCCTCCTCTTTTGTGAATACTGAGCAGAAACATTCATTCAGTATCCCTGCTTTTTCACTGTCCCCCTCTGCCCACCCACCATTCATTCTATTCAGCCTCACTATCCCTCCCTTTGTCTTTCTACGCTCCCTGATGTACCTATAAAAGCTTTTATCCCCCTTCTTAACTGAGTTGGCTATCTAATCCTCAGTTTGGGCCTTCGCTATTCTGACTTCCCTCCCTGCTTCCTTCTGCCTTAACTGGTACAGCTCTCTGTCCTGCTCCTTCTGTGTTTTCTTATATTTCTGGAATGCTATCTTTTTCTTCCTGACTTTCACAGCCACCTTTTTTGAGAACCATAGTGTTTTTTTCTTTCATTTTGATTTGTTTATTTGCTTCACACAAAGGTTTGTTGCCTCTGTGATGGCAGTTTTGATGATTCCCAATTGTTGCTCCACACCTCCTTCTAGCCTGTTTGCTAGTGCTTTTCTGAGGCACTCTCCCATCTTGCCAAAGTCAGCCCTCCTAGGTCCAGTACCCTCACTTTTGTATAGCTTGACTCTGTAGCTGAGTTTAACGTGAACCACACTGTTTGATGGTCACTTGTTCCCAGATGGCAACCCACTTCTAGATCTGAGATCCTCTCACTGCCCCTATTTGAGAGTATGAGGTCTAAGATTGCTCCCTCACGAGTGGGTTCCGAAACTAGCTGTCTGAGGCCCGCCACCTGTAGGGAATCAAGAATGGCCCTGCTCTTGGATGTGACTGCAGCAAATGTGCTCCAGTTAACATCTGGCATATTCATGTCTCCCATCAACAGTATCTCCCCTTTCTCTGCCATCCTAAGAATGCCTGGGACTACAAAGAAGTTAAGTGACTTGGCTCAGGGTGTCACAGTATGTAAGTGGGGTTGTGGGATTCAAACCCAGGTCTCCAGGTTTGCAGCTCGGAGCCTTAAACCACTGCGCTATACTGCCTCCTTGTACTTGAATGTGAGTCTCCTTTCTGAGTCAACAGAAATACCTGAAACAGAAAGGAATGAGGGTATAACCAGACTGACTAAAAGATATTTCTAATGAACTCTGAATGTTGGCACCCATTCCTCTCCTCCAGCCTCCAGCCAATAGGGAGGCAGCTCTTTCAGGGAAAGAGTGCAATTGAGTAAAGCCACTGTTTTTTGCTCCTGTGTGTTGGCTTTCCAACACAGTTACCCATGGAACATCGAGGGAGCAGCAAGGGGTTGAGAGGGCAGAGAAGCTTGCAATTAGTCCCCCCCAACAGCTGCCGGAGACCTCCGCCAGCAAGGACCAAACTCTGTTTGAATTTCAGCAAGCATGCCTCTCCTCTCTTCCAGAGTCCAACCAATAGGGAGGCAGCTCTTTCAGGGAAAGGAGTGTCACTGTCTGCATTTCAGCAGTGCTCTGCCAGTGGCCCCCATGCTGTAGCCCCCATGTGAAGGACCACACACCAAGGATAGCAATATTGTCTGCCTAGTCTGCTGGAGTCAGCCATTAGTCTGTCAGTTGGCCAATCACTCTGCTCTTCTCCTCCCAGGATTTCCACTGCCAATACTGCGTAAGTAGGGATTCTAAAACATAAGACTCCTCTAATTGCTGTTGTAGTCTTAGTCTGCTGTTGTAGCCTGCTACACTAAAACTGCCGGCAATAGGACCTAGGATATCATCATATATAGGGTAGACCTGGCTACTCAGCAATCTTATCCACTGTATACTGGTGTTGCCTAGCAACTGTGAGTGTAGTCAGACTCTTATAAACTGCCATTGCTCCTGAACATAGCCAAAACCCTATCTAGAGTAAGCCATTATTGTAAAATAATACTGCTGCATGCGGTTTGTTGCCTCCTGTACTAATGCAACCTGAAACTTCGATCTTGCCAGCTCTTTAATGACTTAATCAACACCCTACCTAGGGTTGATCTATTCTGTATTCCTTTACCTTAACTGCTGTCTTATATTGCAATTATAGTCTAACTTCAAAATTGCCAGTCCATCAGGAATTTGCCAACCATATCAGGATTTAACCAAACACCCTATATCACGTGGGCCTTCTCTGCATTCCTTCACCACTGTATGTGTTGCTGCCCCAAAATGCTATTGTAGCCTGTATCTTAGTAACTGCTAGTTCTCCTGAAATCAGACATATAGACAACCTGTTAATTTCTTGCCCCTAATGTTAACATGATCTGGCCTTGAATTAGGCATTTCTTTAGTAGTTAACTTTACAACTTCTTATGGAAGGCTTGTTTTAACAACTTCATAGCTTACTCTTTGCTGATGTAACTTGCTACTGCCTATTATCTAACTGTATAGCTGCTACAAGTGAACCTGCTTCTCTTCCCCAGCCTGCTCTGGGGCCTCTGCACTCTATACCATTGGATCAGCTATACTGCCTTTTTGTCTCCCTGTCTGCCCTCTTTATCCTCTTCATCACTGACACTATGCCTGCCTCAATGACTTCAAACAGTAACCCCTCTCCCCTCTCAGATTTTGCAATGTCCAATGCCTTAGTCTGTGCCTGGCGGATTACTGTACTTACACACTCGGCTTATGTGTTCCTAAATTCTGTTAGCTCATGTCATGTTACCTCAATAAATTCTGTTGTTACTTCCCACCTATAATTACTCGACCAATATTTATAGCCATTGTTCTTCTGACGTATCTACTGTTACTGGCCAATGGAGATACAGAACCCAACCCTGGGCCTCCCAAACCTGCTACTCCCTCTCTCACTCCCTCCCTGGCAAGGAGAGAAGGGACTCAAAATAGCCCAACTGAACGTCAGAAGTCTCCTACATAACCTGGATGATCTTGCCATCTGGAATTTCCACTACCAGTCCAACATACTCTGTGTGTCTGAGACATGGCTCAAGCCATTAACACCTAACAATCTCTGTGATACTGCAGGGTACAACTTCATCAGACATGACAGGTCCTCCTGTAAATGTGGTGGGGCACCATTTTAATTTCACTGCTCCTAACTCCCCCATCTCCCTCTGAAACACCCCTGAATTGTGTCATGGTATTATAACCTTGGGAAATTCTGAGAAAATCCACATATTTTGTGTATATCTTTCTTCAGCTACCAAGGCCTCACCACGCTAACTGACATCATTGGCCCCTGTGTGAACAATAATGATTGTGTTATCCTTGAAGATTTCAATATTGAATTACTCAAATGTAATAAATGCACAGTGGAACAATCCCTAAATAAGATGCTCCTTACCCAAATAATTTCCCATCCTACCAGAACGGACAGAGTGCAACCCTTATTGATTGGGTGTTAGTCTCCAAGGTTCACAAAATTACTTGCTCTGGTGTACTCCCTCTCTATAAGCAATCATTCCCCAGTTTTCTGTGTATGACATGCCAAAGTCCAAAAAATTCCACCTTGCCTAATTCATTTTTGTGACTTCACCTGTCTGGACCCCTTTCAACTTAAAACTGAACTGGCCAGCCTTGACTGGTACTACTTGTGGGCTGCCTCTGACATTGATCAGGCTGTCTCTTATTTCAATGCTGTCTTCTCCAGCCTTCGGGATAGCTATGTTCCCTTCACCACTAGGAGAGTTTGTGGTCCAAAAACTAAATGGTTAACACACTCTCTCCTGTCCCTCCTAAAGGAGAGAGACAGATGCTGGGCTGCTTTCAAGGCCTCCAGTTCTATCTCTGACTGATCAACCTATAGAGCCCTCAGAAACAAATGTAAACAAGCCATCTGGCAGAGTAAGAGTTGTTTTTATCAAACCCATCTACCCTCCTCTCTTACAAAAACCCTCATCAATTTTGGAATTGCCTCATAAGATCCCTTGGCCATGGTAGCACCTTTACTCTGCCTGACTTCGAGACTGAGACCATACTATCTCCAATGCCTTCAACAAGCTATTTCCTGACCTCTCAGCATACACTGAAGTCTTCAACACACCCTTGAATAGTCAGACCCTCTCCTCATTTACTCCCTCAGGGCAACATCCCCCTTCCTCTTCAATCAGGTTAGTATCCGAGGTTCCTGAGGCAGATCCCTGCATCCAAATCTGCTGGCTCTGATGGTATAGAGCCTGAACTCCTTAAACTTGCTGCTTGTGAACTGGCATCCCCTTACAAGAATCTTGAACCTTTCCCTTAGTTCTATCACTATACCGACAGTTTGGAAAATTACAAACATAGTGTCAGTGTTCAAAAGAGGGACCTACAAATTAATAAATAATTAAAGACCTATCACCATCCTACTAGTACTGAGTAAGGTGCTCGAGAAAACTGTAGCTGTCCAACTCATCTCCTACCTTACTAACCATAACCTCCTCTGTCCTGCCCAGAATGGCTTCCGCCAAAGCCATAGCACTAATACTGCACTGCTCACTCTTACCAACAGTATCTTTACCTCTCTCGATAAGGGCAAGTTTTCTGGTGCTGTCTTCTTTGACGTCACAAAGGCTTTTGTCATGGTAAACCACACTCTCCTTTGCAATAAGCGAAGTGCCTTGAGGATATCTGAGCATGCCCTGCCTTGGCTCATTCGCTACCTCAATTACAGACAGCAACATGTCAGGGTCAGTTCCTTTTTCTCTCTCAAGCAGCCTTTCCTCCACCCTTGGTGTCCCCCAGGGCTCCATACTTGGGCCTCTACTCTTCTCCTTACACATCAACTCAGTTCACCACCACTTTGCAAACAGTACCACTCTTCCATATTTCGGTGATTTGGTTTTCTTTACCAGTGCACTGGATGTAGCCAACATTAATAGTGCCCTCACCGTGGATCTGAAGGCAGTTGAAACGTGGTTCAAGGATAATAGGCTACCAATGAATCCCTCTAAATCTCAAGCCATGCTCTTTGGAACTACCCACTGACTAAAAAAACACTTGCACTTCACTAAGAGTGGTCTGTGACAATGGCTCCCCCGGACTCCGTAAACTCCTTTAAATACCTCAGTGTGACACTTGATCCCTCCTTCGACTTCTCTTTACATATAACGTCTGTCAGTAAGGCTGTTAATGTCAGTCATAGCCTAGCCTATTGAACCGGTCCAAATCTTTCCCCATCAGCTTATATAACAGTGGCATGTGGCTTATTCCCCCCGGTTAGCCTACACCCCCTTGCTACTGTCCTCACCTATGTCCACCCAAGCACTTACATTGATCACAATCAACTGTTATTACAGTGGTGCCACCTCTTGCGCAGCACGATATGGGTTGCCGTGAAGAAATAAAAAGCAGTCCCCATTCTTATAAGCTCCTTAAAAAGTTATACTTCTGCTTCTTCTCTGCTCAGGAAATGGAGCTCAACCCTGCCCCCCACACAACTTACCTCGCCTATCGATTTTGCTGAGGCCACAGGTCTCAAAATGATGATGGTCAACATTTTAAGCCTGCCTAAAAACTTGTACAGCTGCAAGCCTGGTCTGTACATCGCTAACCCAGACCTATCATAATTACTGAGTCGTGGTTAAAAAAAGACGAACACTAATCAACAAATATTACTGCAGGGCTACAATTTATTTAGAGCAGATAGAGAGTCTAGAGGCAGGGGTGTGGTTATCTCGCCAAATCTAAGTACTTGGTCACCAATATTAGTTGCAAATCTCTAGCCAAGGAATTTGAGTTAGTTTCATGAGCCTTCATCTCCCCTCCTCGGAATGTATCACTATCCTAGGTGGCTATAGACCCCCGTCTGGTGGTGATGAAGTCCTTAATCTTTTGAAATCCATGTTCGTAGATGCAAAAACTGAAACAATATTTCTAGGAGATCTAAATATGTACTGGCTGTCACCTAAATCACACGGCCTCAAATCCCTTTGTGACGAGATAGGTCTTGGGCAATTAGTCAGTGAACCTACTAGGAACAACACTCTAAATATTGCCAACAGTTCCATTCTAGATGTGGTACTAACTACCCATCCACACAAAATATCTCATTTGGCAGTGTTTCACAACGACATGAGCGATCATGGAATTGTTGCTTGCATAAGATCTCAAATTAAGGCCCGTCCGCAACCCATCCTTATAACAAAAAGATCCTTTCGCAAATTCAGTGCAGTAAACTTCCTATCTGACCTGAGCATGATCAGATGGCAAGATCTTTACCTAGCCAAAGATGTCAACAAGGCAGCTTGCATCCTTAATGACAAACTCACTACAATAATAAATAAGCATGCCCCTTTCATCAAAGTAAGGGTACGGAACAATTCCAACCCCTGGTTCACCTCAGATCTCAAGGCAGCCCTTATAGCTTGAGATAAGCTCTGGGCTAAAGCTAGACATTCCAAAGAATCTTTGGATTGGTAGGCCTTTAGAACAGCCAGGAATAACTGTGTGAAAAAACTTCGCTCTGCTAAAGCTAACTATCATATTTCTACTCTCGAACAAGCTAAAGGTAACCCTCATAAAATATGGAAGACTATCAAAGCTATAGAAGGATGGCCCATGGCCCCCTCTGTCCCAACAAAGATAGTTGCAAGTGGCAAGATTGTGGAAAACAAGTCCCTAATCCTGGAGGAACTTAACTCCCACTTTGCCACAGCTGGATTAGCTTTTGCCTCGTCACCTTATGCTGGTGCTGCGGTGAGCCAGCATACCCCTCCCGACACATCTAGTCCTGCACCCAGCCCCTTCCAACTGTGCGAGATAACTTATAAAGAAGTAGAAGATTGTCTTCTTAACTTAGACACCAAAAAAAGCGCAGGGGACGATGGCTTGGAACCCTTTTTCCTAAGGTCAGGCTACGCCCATCTCACTGCCCCAATTCTCCACATCTTCAATCTTTCCATTACATCTGCCACTGTGCCGTCCTGCTGGAAATCAGCACATATCCTCCCTCTATTTAAATCTGGTGACCCATGCAATGTAAACAACTATAGGCCTATCTCCATATTGCCTATCCTTTCTAAAGTTCTCGAAAAACTGATCCATATTCAGTTAAAATCTCACTTGGAAACCTTCTCTCTCATTAACCTAGCTCAATCTGGCTTCCGGGCTAATCATAGCACAATCACTGCACTAGCAAAAGTAACCAATGATTGGATCTCTGCTATAGATGCTAAGAAGGTAACTAGTGCAGTCTTTTTGGACCTCAGCAAAGCTTTTGATACTGTTAATCACAAACTATTAGTCAATTGCCTTGCAAAGTTGGGTGCCACATACCATACCACCCAGTGGTTCTCTAGCTACCTAACTGGAAGATTCCAAAAAGTAAAGGCGGAAGGCTTTTTTTCTGCTGCCTTGCCAGTTGCAAGAGGAGTCCCCCAAGGATCTATCTTAGGCCCTATCTTGTTTTCTCTGTACATTAATGACTTAGATGCTAACATATCTACGTCCAATCTGCACTTTTTTTGCAGATGATACTGTGTTGTATACTTCTGGCTCATCGTTATCTGAAGTCAAGGGAGTGCTTCACGCGGGCTTCACACAACTTGAGTATAATCTAATAAAGGCAAAGCTTCTGCTCAATGCTAAGAAGACTAAAGCGATGATATTCTCCAGCAGTGCTGTCTCAGGCCCCCCCAATACCCTTGCCCAAGACTTCATTGTCACCACGCTAAACGAGCCTCTAGAAGTTGTAACCAAATTTAAATATCTAGGTATCTGGATCGACAATAAATTATCTTTCAGTGACCACGTTGAAGATGTCTCTAGAAGGTTAAAAGCAAGGTTTTTTTCTTCTACAGAAATAGGCCCCTTTTCCCCCTTGAAACTCGAAACAAGCTTGTACAGGCCACTTTTCTCCCCCTATTCGACTATGGCGATGTAATCTATTCCTCCACCACTCTTGCAAATCTAAGTAAACTGGACATCCTTTATCACCGTGCGTTACGGTTCATTACCAACTCCCCTTACCGTTCGCACCACTGTGACTTATATGCAGCTGTTGGTTGGACATCCCTTACTACTAGACGCCTGCTCCATGCTGGGCTATGGACTCTTAAACTGCTCCTGCAGAAATTGACAAGCTATCTCTCTTCCCTTATTAGTATCTCACATAGTGCATACTCGTTAAGAAAATCTGACTTTATTATGCTTGACATACCAAGGACGCGGACTTCCTTTGGTAAATGTGCTATTGCATATGCCCTTCCCTCCATTTGGAACCAATTACAAACCGTACTGAAACTAACTAGCACAGTTCCAATAAACTTCTACAAATCGCTAAGTTCAGCCAAAATGAAAGACACCTGTAACTGTCATTAAGTCTCTTTCTTCCCCACGTGTGCCATATTTATCCACTGGTAAGGTATAATTGATTTGTCATATTAACTGCTTTCCCTTCCCCTTCTACTCCTGGCTTTATCTTTGCTTACGCTCCACTGCTACTCTATCAAATCACTCCTCCCCCCCATATCAGTTGTAGACTGTTGTTTGTTCTAGCTGCCAAAATACTGTGTATGTATTGCACACACCACTCATCATGTTTCATTTATCAGTATGCAACCTGTAAGTAGCTTCCCTGTCTCACATCAATGTTTACCACCTGCGGTCACCCTATGTGGTACCCTTGTATGTATATCCAGCCTGTATCATGTAACGTGCATTTCATGTATATACTGTTATTACCTATCTGTGTTTGTACTTTAAGTGTTTATGTCACAGGACCTCCTTGTGAATGAGCTTGCTCAATGGAGTTTTCCTGCAATAAACTTGAAACTTGAAAAACTTGAAACTAACTTACTATTCCCCAAATTAACCTATGGTCTGTCCATCTTTGCCCATGCCTCAAGCTCCATACTGCATAAGTGGGAAGTGGCATGCAACAATACCTGCCTGTAAGCACCCCATTGGGGCTTACTAAGGTCCAAAGGGTTAATTTCTGAGATCACCTGGAGCCGCCTACATGTGGGCAGTCTGAGTGAGCCCAAAAGCCTTTAAGGGGGGAGTTTTGGCATGAAAAGGGGGAGTCTGGTCTAGGGCTAAGGACTGGGGAAGAGTGTCCAGGAGGGGGTGATTGCCTCCCGGCCCCCTGGGCTGTCTTCTATGGCGGTGTTGGTGTGTAGATGTGGTAGTGGTCAGTGTGTTCCAGAAAACATGCTGCCGGTGTTCGAGGCCTCCTGCCGAGTTTAGTCTGGCTGTGGAGGGAGCAGGGTCTGTGGGCAGTAGTGACAGCCTGCCCCAGTCCCTAAGGGGCAGAGGTGAGAGTCTGGCTCACCCCTCTTTGGAGTGTGCAGCTATCTGGTCATTGGTGGAGCAGATGGGAATGGACAGATAGCACAGGGAGCATATGTCTCTGCAAGGGGCCCACTGCTTTGGGTATGTCCCCGCCATGTGTCCCGGCGTGCCCACTTCAGCATTTGCCTTCGGTCTCAGTGGCAGAGAGAGATAGCCTGAAGAAGTGGTGTGAAGGACCAGTTGTAGTTTTGTCATCAAGTGTGTAGCAGTCAGAGGTTCAAACCCTGGTAATGCTATCTAGTATTTATGGAGGCAGGCAGGGGAGAGGGGAGATATCTATGAGCTTGAGTTTTGGGGACCTGTATTTCTTCAAACCAAAAGAGTACAGGAGGAAGATAGAGAAGATCTTAAGCCACCTTGGGTAATCTAACAGGCCTGATTGGCCCGCATTTGTCACGCTGCTGCTACCAGTCCATTTGTAGGCCTGAGTTGGCCATGGGCCATTTTTTAGTGGAAGTCTTCATGATCCCAACTCGCCACTGGTTGAGGTACTTGTGTGCCTGCGATTAATTCCTACTAACTGTAGCTCCCACAGTCCATGGAGTGACCATTGTTTTCTCCGAGTTCTTAATTAAATGGAGTTTTATGAACTTTTAAAACCATTTGGACAATGGACTTATTTATTCAGCTAGTTTAGCTGTGATTAACCCTCATTTACTCTGCAGCTGCAGTGGCCCCGTCCTAGGCACCCTCCTTGCTAGATCATGAACCAGGTAATGCAACCATCTGGTGGTTTCTATGCTTGTGGACCCCTTCCCACGGACTTCTCCATCATAGCCCTAGACACCAGGGAGGGGGGTCTACATGCCATTTTGCCCTTCCATGCAACTGACTCACTCACCATTGTACACTATATTCCAAACTAGGTTGGACTTCCCCTTCTGCTCTTTGGGACCTCTCTCTTGGAAGAATTATCCACAGTACATTGCTGAACCAAGTGCCCCACTCCATAGCCTCCCTCCCTCCTGGTGCCTTGTGAAAATACCTACTCCCTCAGATCCTCTGATCTTGACCCGCTATCCATCCCTAGGACAAGGACTAAGTATGGTGAGATGGCCTTTGCTCTTGCTACTCCTAAACTATTGAACAGCATCTCACATCACATACGTCAGTGCCCAGTCGCCAACACCTTCCAGTGCCAATTCTAATCTTACCTGCTTCAGCACCCTATATGTGCTTGTTCCTAACCCTTCTCTTCAGCGCTACTCCTCCTGCTTACATTTGTCAGTTCACTGTACTTAGTTACTCCTTTGTCTGCACTTTTCTGCTTCCTTCTACCTACCCACTCTGTGCTTCCCTGCTTCATTAGGCAAGTGCTTTGCTGTGTTTAGTTTCTCAACACACTTATTTAGCAAAATTTATAGCTTACTGCATGGAACTATAATGTTTTTGTACTTCAATGAATCTTCAACCTGTGTATTGTGCACCTCTGGTTCTTATGTTAAAGTTATCCTTTTGTGCACCCCTGTGGGGATCGTAGGGGCAAAAGCCACCGTTGAATTCAAGAATGCATGGGGTGGACAGAAGGCAACACTAGCAGTAAGAAGGAGAAGGTAAGCTGCAGATCAACTAGGGTCTGGAGTTTATGCAGCAGTTAGGGAAATGAGCAGACTAGGTGGGCCAAGCTGTCCTCATCTGCCGTCAGATTCTATGTTTCTATGTAAAGGTCTAGTGATGTACAGTGCTCTCCTGGGTTGTGCCTGAAAACAGGCATATGTATGCCTAGTGCATCTTAAATGGTAAACAAAAACTAAATAAATAAACACTCCAACTTACTCTGAGGAAGGCTAGACTCCAAAACAGATGTAGCATCTGCTACAAAAAAGTCATCAGGAGAGACATGAGATATTATTGTCCACAATGTCTAACACAGCCAGGCCTGTGCCGGGAGGATTAATTTGAGAAATACTATACCATGCTCATTTACTAGAATGACTGATAGGTATAAAAGCTCGTGCTGTACAGGAGAAGGGCAAAGTAGTCACTAGGTTAAAAACATTTTGGGAGAGGTTATTATGTTCAGCACCCACAAACCTTTGTTATTATTCTTCTTTTGGTAATTAAGTAATACACACTAGCACAATGCCTGTTTTCAGGGGCAACCTGGGAGCGGGAGAGGGGGTTAAGTGTCTTACACAGGGAGGTTGAGGGAATGAAACCCAGGACTGCTGGATATACTAAACTCATTCAGAACTTGTTACTCTAACCTCCACTACCAGCCCTTTGTTCAAGGGACCTCTTGCTATAGTTTACAATTGCAGAAGTTATATATAGTTTCTTTTTCACTTGTATTTTATGCCATTTTCCAACAAGCAAATAAAAGTCATTCCATCCAGAAACACAGTTCCATGTGATGTTTGCACAGTAAAAAATAAAATTACTACCATGCATAGAGAGTTTTTTTAATATTAAAATTAGCAAATGGGTCCATAATGTTAAGTGCTCAGCATTAATTCTCTGGCCTGTAGAAACCAAGGATAATATGTCATTATATCAACAGTTATTTTTTTCTTAGTCCCCAGAAAATAACACGCATGTTCAAAGGGTTGCTACCCATAATCATTGTATGAATTATGCACAATAATATAAAAAACTGAAAAAGTTTGCAATTTTCACTTTTTTTCAATCTATACGTCTGGGCATTTTACATTGCATGGGCAAAATCAGCCTATTTCTAATTCTGCTGGAGTATTCTGGTAATGCATGTGCCAGATACATGCAGTCTAACCATGGCATTCTGTTCAAACCTGCCTATTACAATATGCCCATGTAAAAAATGTCATGTAGTGCCTCACTGTCCGCATTTACCACTCCCAGAAAACTTTGATGCATTGCATTACCCAGGGGACAATATATATTTCTTTAAGCTGTGCAAAATGAAGACTTCAGGGATGTGTGAGAAAGTCCCCTCCAACCCTCCCCCCCAATGTTTACTAGCTATAATCCTCCATTGCATTAGGTTCCATAGTTAAAAATACTGAAAAAAATGCAATATTTTGGCCCATTTCTACCTAATTATCTGGCTATCTCATTTTTCAAGTACAAAATCCTCCCAAGTTTGGCTTCTTTATGGTGTACGTATTGTATAGGTACCACAAACATGTACCTCCTTGAAAGTATCATTGGCACAAAATGCTCGAAACCTCTTATTATTACATAGAATCATAGAATCTTGATGGCAGAAAAAGTCCCTGAGGCCCATCAAGTCTGCCCTTTCTACCTCTTTATTTATTCTGCCACCTTTCCTTCGGCCCCCCTTCCCATTCCTACATGTACAACTAATTTAAAATACACTTAGCATCCTAAGGGTTTCAAGCTTGTATCTACCAGAATCTGTGGTAAAGGAACATAAGTTTGGTACCATTGTAACCAGTTCTCTCTCTAGACTCCAACAAAAGGGTTTCATATACTTGCATCCTATTTTACATTGCTGGTTACTAAAACGTGAGAATTATGCAAATTGTCATTACTTTTCATAGTCCTACCAAATGTAGAAGAGGATTATGGGTGGTACATATTTGGGTAGCAGGCAATGTTACTCAAGATTAAAATCAGTATTTTGTGCAGTTTCAAAAAATATACACTTTTCCAGTGGTGCCATAGTGTCCCAAATGCATACAGGTCAGAGAATCAGTGCTGTGCATTTTCCATTATGGGTCCAAATTTTCCCCTTTAAAATACACTTAGAACCTTATATGTTTCAAGCCTATTTCAACCAAATCTTTGTCGTAAAAGTACATAAATGTGTATCGCTATAACTGGTTGTCTCATTAGAATCCACAAATGTGGTATTTATGTACTCCAGTCTATGTTACTTAGATATTTGGTTTGCTAAAGTGGGAAAATAATGTGAATTTCCATCATTGGTCATAGTTCTACCAAATGTAAAGATGGATTATGGTAGTAAACATGTAGATGGCAGACAATGTTACACATTTTTAAAATCAGCATTTTGTGTAGTTTCAGAAAATTTACACTTTTCATATGGCACCATGGTGTACTGAATGCTACAGGCCAGAAAATCAATGCTGTGCATTTCCCATTATAGTCACACATGTTCTCCCCTTTCAAATACACTTAGAACCCTATATATGTCAAATCTATTTCAACAAAACCTTTGTGATAAAGGTACATACATTTTGTATTGTTGTAAATAGTGATCTCTGTAGAATCCACAAATATGATATTTGTATACCTACACCCTATTTTTGATTTGCTAAAATGGGAAAATTATACGAATTTCAATAATTTTTTCATAGTTCTATCAAATGTAAAGGAGGATTATGGGTAGTAAACTTTTGAATAGCAAGCAATGTTACCTATTTTAAAAACCAGTACTGTGTGCCATTTCAGAAAATATATACTTTTCCTATGGTACCATGGTGACCTAAATAGCTATAGCTCAGAGAATTAGTGCTGTGCATTTTCCATTATAGGCCCTAATTTTTCCCTTTAAAATATACTTAGAACCTTAAATATTTCGAGCCTATTTCAACCAGACTGTTGTGGTAAAGATACATAAATGTGGTATTGTAACTGATATCTCAGGAGAAACCAAACATGTGGTACTTGTTTATCTCCAACCTATGTTACACAGACATTTGGTTTCCTAAAGTAGGAAAATGATGTTAATTTCCATTATTTTTCATAGTTCTACCAAACGTAAAGGAGGATTATGGGTAGCAAACATTTGCATAGCAGGCAATGTTACCTATGTTTAAAACCAATATTTTGAGTGGTTTCAGAAAATATATGCTTTTACTATGGTACGTAGTGTCCTGAATTGCTACAGGCCAAAGAATCAGTGCTGTCCATTTTCCACTATTGGCCCCAAATTTCCCCTTTAAAATCCATATAGTTCTCCATATGCTTCAAGCCTATTTCAACAAAACATTTGTGGTACAGATACATAAATGTGGTACTATTGTGACAGGCACTCTCTGCAGAATCCACAAATGTGGTATTTTTGTATCTCCAGCCTACATTACATAGACATTTGGTGTGCTAAAGTGGGAAAATTATGTGGGTTTCCATCATTTTTCATTGTAAAGGGGATTATTAGTAGCAAACATTTGGACAGTGGGCAACATTAACCATTTTTAAAACCAGTATTTTATGAGTTTAGAAAATGAATACTTTTCCTATAGTATCATGGTGTTCTAAATGTCTATAGGCCAGATAATCAGTGCTGTGATTCTGAGCCCTAATTTTCCCCTTTAAACTACACTTAGCACCCTATATGATTTGAGCCTATTTCAGCCACATGTTTGAGGTATGGGAACATAAATGTGGTGTCACTGTAACTAGCACACTCAGTAGATTCTACAAATTGTGTGTTTGTGTACCTGCACCCTATGATGCAGGGGCATTTGGTTTTGTTGAAGTGTGACAACCATGCACATTTTCAGTATTTTTCATAGTTCTACTAAATGTAGAGGAGGATTATGGGTATCAAACATTTGGATAGTGGCAATGTTACCTATTTTTAAAACCAGTATTGTGTGCAGTTTTAGAAAATATATACTTTTCATATAGTACCATGGTGTCCTAACTGTCTACAGGACAGAGAATCAATGCTGTGCATTCACCATTATGGACCCAACTTTTTTATCCCTTAAAAATACATTTAGCAGCCTGTGTTTAGGGCTTATTTCTGCCAGACTTCTCTGGTAAAGGTACATAAATGAGGTACCATTGTAACCAATGATCTCTGTAGCATCCGAAAATGGGGTGGTTACCTACCTGATTTTTAGGTCACATTGGTATTTGCGTTGGTAAAATATGAGAATTATGCAAAGTTCAATAATTTTGCATGGTTGCGTCGAATATAAAGAAGAATAATGGTTAGCAAACATTTGGGTAGTGGGTTGTATTACCCATGTTTAGAACCAGTATTTTGTGTAGTTGCAGCAAATATATACACTTCCTATAGTAACATAATGTTCTGGGTTTCTACACGCCTGAGAAGCAATGCTGTGCATTTTCCATTATGAATCCAACTATATCCCCTACAGACTAAACTTAGCACCTTATGTGTTTAAGGCCTATTTCTGCCTAACATCTGTGGGAAAGGTAGATACGTGTGATATCCCTGGAATGGGTGCACTCTGAAGAATCAAAAACTCCATAGTTTTGTATTGGTTCTTCTGTACTTTGTTGTATTAGAGCTCCACAACTGTAGAGTATTTGTGACAACAACGATTGGAATGAAATGTATACTTAAAGTATTTTCATTTTACCTCTTTAACAGTATATTTATTTAGATTATCTTGTACAGTTGCATATATTTGTTTAGATTTGGCCGAGGCCAACTTCGACATTGAGCATTTTGTCTATTTTTTGGTAGATACATGTACAACCCAGTACAAGGTATGTAAGGTATGTAACCCAAAATCTCTTAGTTCAGCCCTGGACACTCATCATTAATGCAAGAATTATTTTATATAAATGTGCAAATATATATAGACTGCTAGTCTTAAATAGACAGGCCTGGTGCTGTACATTTCAAAGATACAAGATTTTGTATGGTTATTTATAGTGACAGTTTTTTAAGCCTGGCTGAAAAATCAAACTATTTGCATCTAAAATAAAATTTTAAAATTAATACAACATAATATGCACCTTACACATCTATGTCAGTGGGAATAATTTACAGATGTTTGTATAATTAGTTAGCCTTATGGCAGGAGAACTTAAAAATGCATAGCTTTTATACATAGCCTGGTTTTCACATAGAAGAAACTATAAAGAAATCAAAGATGCACATCGCCATTTTTTCACCTTTTATTTATTAGAAACTAAACAGAGTACCACTGCAGTAACCTGCTTCTGCCTATACAAAATATTTTTTGTTGTGTATATATACAGGCGTAGAGAAGTTCAGCAACATACTGTACAGCTTACCATGATTTTCAGTTAAATAAATGTATGTCTTTTGAGATCTTCTCTGTAACATGTTTGAGTAGAAATAGCATTTTGTTTACATTTCAGGCAATATTTCATGGTCACGTGACCAGATAGGAACAAAATATTACTACATATAAAAAGGTCAGACTGCCAATAATAACAGTCATGGTTTCCCTACTTTTCCTTAAAGGGAAAATATGGACATTTTAAGTAAGCAATAATACCTGACAGGGTGGGTGGTATTGAGATATACCAGACTACCAGGAGGCATAATAAGACCTGACACAGCAGGCAGAGGGCCTTATAGCCCCTGGAAGATCTGGTATAGCCCAATACCACTCACTCTTCAGGGTATTTTTTGTGCTTAGAAAATGGACTATATGTGGCATTTTTATATGAGAAATTAAAATTGCCAAGAAAATACAAAAAAAAAAAAAAAAATTATTCAAATGATTTTCAATGGTTTCTTGTGGTAAAATAGTCCCTCCAATGCCATTTTCCAGTGCAGTCTTTCAGACTTGGGGCCCGATTTTCAAATGACTTGCAAATGCCACAAGTCCCTGCTGCGCCAAACATATGGCACAGAAGGCTTGAGGCATTCCATCGGCATTGACCGTGATTCTCAGTCACGTGTGCCAAATGCCACATGTTAGACCAACTCCTCCCCCAGTCTAACTTGTGCCATTTGAGGGACCCTTTTTACGTGACTTGTGCCAAATATTTGGTGCAAGCTGCCATAAATTGTGAAAACTGTTGCAGCTGTGCCGAGTGTACTAAAATTGGGCACAGTTCCATCAAAGAAGTTTGGAGCAGCTGCACCAAACATCGCGGTTGATACAGGGCTTGACATAAGCCCTGCATCAACCTTTGAAAATCAGGCCCTTAGTTCCATGCAGAGATCCCCACCATTCTTTCTGTCACTCACAGTTGCTTTTGGGGAGACTTCCCTCCCGCCCCCACTGACACACATACACGGTGCATCCAATTTGAAATGTGTACTGAAGGTCACTGCAGCATGGTCTCCTAATGCGGTACTTTTGCAAATGGTGAGAGTCACTTCCTGTCTTATGCTGCTTTCAAATGAGCTGTGGCAAATGAGACAGTAGCATGAGACTAGCGCTGAGACAAACAGCCAGATGCATCTTATGCTGGCGGTTTCATTGAATGAAAGCAGAAAAGATGTCTCTCTGCATTTTTTCCAGTTTTTATTAGCTTCTGTGGCTACTGAGGAAGTTATGGTTGCATTAGACCATTAGGCGAATGAGGCAGCTGGGGATCCATTCACTCAGTAAGTGATCAAAAAATGTGGCTGTGAGTGAGGCTTTAAAAACTGGAGGGCACAGCGATACCCTTTGTAGTGCATTTTTTTATTTTGGCACTTGCTTTTATCTGGGCATTGTTGAAAAATAAATGTATGCCTAGACAGGGCTCTCAGACAATCAGCATATAGTATTTTTCAAGTCCATTTTCTAATTTTAAATAATATAGTGCAAAAATTACAAAAATTACCTCACATAGGGGTGCACAATACCTCTGGCAGCAAAAAGGTTAAACCACCAGAACACAAATAGGAATGGCTGCCTTGCTAGGAAACCCGGAGAAAGCAATTAAGAACTGTATTTGAACTGGGAGATTGCAACTAGTCTGGAAGAAACAGCAAAATGGCAAGTATGCAACAGCACATGTCAAAACAAGAATGATAAAGGCTGGGCACTGTGAAAACTAAAACTAGACAAGAACCAAAACAGAAAGAAACACAAGAGGTGCACGAGAACAGGAGTGCAGCAGGAGTAGTTCACTGGGAGAAGCACAAACTGCAGCCAGGGAGATAGAAAGCAAAATAATGGCCTAGACAGCCAGTGGAGACACAAATCAAACAGAAAATCCAAAAGCACAAAGGGAAAGTAGGAGACAAACATTGGGTGGGGAGGGAAGCTCAGGCAAAACCTCAGGCAGCAGCAAAGAAACAGTGCTTCTGAGTGAGGCTGGAGGAAGCTGGCTTAAATAGCTCAGGAGGGGGCGTAGCTTGGTAGCTCCCACTCACTGAACTGCAAACATAGTCTTCAAAATCTTCTAAATCCTGTCTTAGAAACATAAAAACATAGAATTTGAAAGCAGATAAGGACCATTTCGCCTACCTAGTCTGTCCATTTTCCCTACCTGCGTTATTACCACAGACCAATTTTGATCACTCCCCCCCCCTTCCTTTTCAATATGATTCCCTAGTGCTTATCCCATGCCTTCTTGAACCCCACCATAGTTTTCGCCCCCGCCACCTCTGCTGGAAGGCTGTCCCAGGAATTCACCACTCTTTCTGTGAAGAAGTACTTTCACACATCTCTCCTGAATCTACTCTCTTCCAGTTTCATAGCATATCCCCTTGCTCCCGAGCACCTTTTTTCTGCAAAAATATTTCCCTTCTGTATCTTATTTGCCCCTGTGAGGCATTTAAAGGTATCTATCATATCTCCCTTCTCCCTCCTCTCTTCCAGGGTGTACATATTGACGTCCCTTAAAGAGCGACTGACACAAAGTTTAGGTCTAGGCAAGCAACTCATACAATGGAGTTACCTGCCACATGAGCTATTTTTGCCATATTTCACCTTTTTTTATCACTTAGAGAAAAGGTTATAGCCTCCATAAAGCCTGGCTTCCATGTGCAAGCCGAGCAGCCACAGAGCACTGCAGCCCCACGCCTAAAACCAGCATAATTATGAAGTGAAGTAGGGAATGAGGTTGCAGGTGCTCTATGGAGAATAGAAACATAGAAACAGAATTTGACAGCAGATAAGGACTGTTTGGCCCACCTAGTCTGCCCATTTCCCTACCTAATGGATAAGCTGCAGATCCTAGTTAACCAACAGCCTACTTCCTACTACCCCCCACTAGAATTGCCTTATGTCTGTCTCATGCATTCTTGAATTCCCCCACTGTTTTTGATTCCACTACCTCCTTAGGAAGGCCATTCCATGTATCCACAACCCTCTCCATGAAAAAATACTTCTTCACATTACCTCTGAGCCGTCTCCCCTCTATCTTCAAATTGTGCCCCCTTGTTCTTGCACATCTCTTTTTCTGAAAGATGCTACCCTCTTGGACTTTATTGACTCCCTTTTGATACTTGAAAGTTTCTATCATGTCCTCCACTCCCCCTCTCCCTCCTTTCCTCGAGGGTATATATGTTAAGCTCCTTTAATCTCTCTTCGTACGTCTTCTGTTGCAGACCCTGCACCATTTTAGTTGCCCTCCTCTGGACAGCCTCCATCCTGTCTATGTCCTTGTGGAGATGGGGTCTCCAGAACTGCATGAAGTACTCCAGATGGGGTCTCACCAATTGTCTGTATAGAGGGATAAGAACTTTCTGTTTTCTACTGGTGATGCCTCTCCTTATGCATCCCAGTATCCTGCCAGCCCTCCTTACTGCCTTCTCTCATTGCTTGCCCACCTTTAGGTCATCTGATATGACTACCCCCAGGTCCCTTTCCATTTTTGTTGTTGTTAGTATCTCACCCCCCATTGTGTACTGTTTCCCAGGTGCATTACTTTGCACTTCTTTGTGTTGAATCTAAGCTGCCATACATTTGATCATTCCTCCAACCTTGCCAAGTCTCTTCTCATCCTTTTCACCCCACCTTCTGTATCGACCCTGTTGCGGATCTTTGTGTCATCTACAAAGAGACATACTTTTCCTTCCAGTCCCTCCACAATGTCACTTACAAAAGACATTAAAGAGGACCGGCTCCAGTACTATACCCTGCAGTACTCCACTAGTAACCCCCCCTTTCTTCAGAGTGGACTCTGTTTACTATTACCCTCTGCATCCTGTTGTCCAGCCAATATTTTACCCAGGCTACCACCTTGGGACCCACTCCAAGGCTGGTTAACTTGTATATTAATCTTTTGTGTGGGACTGTGTCAAATGCCTTGCTAAAGTCTAAGTAGGCCATGTCCACAGCCCCTCCCTGGTCTGCTACTTTGGTCACCCAGTCAAAGAAATCTATTAGATTCGTTTGACATGATCTTCCAGCTCTGAATCCATGCTGCCTTGGATCCTGTGCCCCGCTGGCCTCTAGGTACTCAACAATTCTTTCCTTCAGAAGTGATTCCATAATTTTCCCTACCACTGAGGTCAAACTAACAGGTCTGTAGTTTCCTGCCTCTGCCTTGCTCCCACTTTTGTGAAGTGGAATCACATCTGCCCTCCTCCAGTCCTCAGATACCACCCCATCCTCCCATGATTTGTTAAAGAGAGTAGTCAGTGATGTCATTAGTTCTACCCTTAGTGCTTTTAGAATTCTTGGGTGAATCCCATCAGGCCCCATTGCTTTGTCCACCTTCAGTTTTAAGAGTTCTTTCAGAACCCTTTCTTCTGTTAATGGACTGGTATCGACCCCCCCCCCCCCCATCCAGAGTGTTTCTATTGTTTGGTTTAGGTACCTTCCCCTCCTCTTCTTTTGTGAATACTGAGCAGAAGTATTCATTCAGTATCTCTGCTTTTTCACTGTCACCATCTGCCCACATTTCCTCCCCATTATTAAGCCTCAGTATCCCTCCCTTGGTCTTTCTTTACTCTCTAATGTACCTATAAAAGGTTTTATCTCTCTTCTTAACAGAGTTGGCTATCTTTTCCTTAGTTTGGGCCTTTGCCATTCTGACTGCCTTCCCTGCCTCCTTCTGCTTTAACTGATATAGTTCTCTGTCCTGCTCCTTCTCTGTTTCCTTATATTTCCTGAATGCTATCTTTTTCTCCTTAACCTTCCCTGCCACCTCTTTTGAGAACCATAGTGGCTTTTTCCTTCATTTTGTTTTGTTGATTTGCTTTACACAATGGCTTGTTGCCTCTATGATGGCAGTATTGATTTTTTCCCATTGTTCTTCCACCCCTCTTTCTTGCCTGTTTGTTACTGCTTTTCTGAGGCACTCTCCCATTTTGCTAAAGTCAGCCCTTCTAAAGTCCAACCCCTTTGCTTTTGTATGTCTTGACTCTACAGCTGTATTTATTGTGAACCACATTGTTTGGTGGTTGCTTGTTCCCAGATGGCTACCCACTTCTAAATCTGAGATCCTTTCTCCATCCCCATTTGAAAGTACCAGGTCTAAGATTGCTCCCTCCCGAGTGGGTTGCAACACTAGCTGTCTGAGGCATGCCCCCTGTAGGGCATCAAGGAGGACCCTGCTCTTGGATATGGCTGCAGTAAAGGTGCTCCAGTTAACATCTGACATATTCAGGTCCCCCCATCAACAATATCTCTCCTTTCTCTGCCATTCTAAGGATTCTTTCTATTATTTCCGTGTCCATTGCCTCCCCCTGAGATGGGGGTCTGTAAACAACCCCTGTGCAGAATGTGGTGCCATTTCCTATTTCCAGGGTGACCCACAGTGCCTCCTCCCCTCCCTGTTTACCCTTTAGTTCTGTTGCTTTCATTCCTTCCCTTATGTAGAGAGCTAATCCTCCTCCTCCTTTACCCTCCCTGTCCCTTCTGTAGATTGTGTACCCTGGTATATTGACATCCCAGTCATGGTTCTCTATGTACCATGTTTCTGTGACTGCCAAAATATCCAGGCATCCCTCTTCCATCAAGGCCACTAGTTCAGGGAACTTGTTACCCATACTATGGGCATTGGTACTCATTGCTCTCCATTTTTTGATGGCCTTACCCCTTTTAGGCCCATCCCTGTCCTTACTGCCTTTGCCTTTTTCTGGATTTACCCCTGTTTGGCTCCCAACTGACTTCTCTACCTTTCGGTCTACTTCACTAACTAACCTGTTTTGTGGGGGGGTATTTCCCTGCTTCTCTTCAGTGCTTCCCCCTTTGGCTAGTTTAAATGCTTGCCAATGAAGCATTTAAACCTATCACCTAGGGTCTTGACTCCCCTTCTGGACAGATGCAGACCATCACACCAGTATAGGCCTGCATCCCTCCAAGTGGACCCCAGTCCCCAGGGAAGCCAAATCCCTGAGATCCACACCAATTTTTCAACCAGTCATTGAATGTTATATGAGCAGGGACATGAATGTTATAGGATCAGGGAGGGGGGCCACCTAAATGTACTTAGATTACCTTTTCTGGCAGGTATACATGTATGATGCTAATGTATAGCATATATTATAGTGTGTAGGTGGGCGAGTAAGTGACTAGATGTTTGATTATCAATAAAATGACAACTTAGCCTTTTATAGAAAAAAGGTTTTTGGAGCTTGATGTTTTTTTTTTTTAATGTGATGGCGTGTGCTGGACTATTGTGTGTTTATTATTACTGCTTGGTTTTCAAGCACCACCAAATCTTGTGCGAGCTCTACTGCCAGTTTGTGGTTACAACTGAATCTGATTCAGCTGACAGAGTACCACCCAAAAGGTTTACATTACTATTACAGATAGTTGAGACGTGAATCTTGTAATAACTGGGTATGAAAGAGACAGACAGACCCAGATGCACAGCAGTGAACTAGCAGCAATCCTTATTCTTGGAGCAGGACAACTGGCACAGGTGGCCACTGGGCATGGCAGCAACTACCAAGGACTATAAATACACTGGCAAGGACTTCAGCCAGTATGGCTACCCCAGTACTTCTTTAAGGTAAGCACACATATACTACACTCCTCTCCCTTAGACAAAACATAGTCTGGAAATACCCAGCATTAACATGTCCTAGCTTCTGGGCTAAAGTAAACTATTCAGTAACCAAGAGCAAGTTTTTGGGATAATTAATATTCAGCCTAAAATAATTATCTGCTAATTACTGTAGCTGGTCTCACTGCTAAGCTTACAGTGTACCCTACTACAGTAATAGTTGCTTACCTAGCTAATAGTACTTGCTGTCTAAATTAAGGCAGCAGAAATAATTACCTACCCTGAAGCTGATTAGTCTATTAACTAGTTAAGGATATTACTAATGTGCTACAGAGGAGTTATTAATTAGCACCACACTGCAGTGTATTTGTTTGACCTAGCTAATGGTGCCTCCTGTCTAACCCTAGGCAGTAGAATGAATTACCTACCCTGCATCTGCTTACTGCACAACACAGAAACTAAATCATTATTAAGCTGTACAAACCACTTCACCCCATACTGTACCATAATATGAACCTGTTATGGCACCTCTCTGCTAGGCCTGAGCTCCCACATACTGCAAAACTGCTACTATTTGTACTGATGCTGCTGAGCCAAATACCTATTGGAAAGCCCAGCTTGTGCACCAAACTGGTTGAAGCGGGTATTACTGACTTCCCAAATAACTGGAAGTGCCACTGGGTACCAGGGGCTCTTGCTTAACATATCTACTCCCAGAGGTACTTTAGGAGAGTGCTACTGCTACTCTCACAACATATATCCCTCCAGTGTCACCTATAAGCCTCACTTCCACAGGAAAAAAACAAAACTCTGAGTCACAAACAGTGCCTGAGAGCCCTAAGAAGACTTACATTCATCTTACTCCTATTGGCAGACAATATCTACCGAAACCCTGACCCCATGGGCAACCTTGGTCCAGCACCCAAGCAGCATGGGAAGCTTAGCATTGTCCCCCTAAGCACTGGAAGCCTTCTCTCTAAATTTACTTTATTTGAAGCCTGAGTTGCACTAGTACAACCAGATGTTATATCCCTCATGGCAACCGGGCTCAGCCCCAAGATCCCTGATGCCGCCATCACCTTGCCAGGCTTCACTCACTTCAAAGAGGTCCAGGTGGGCAAGCGTGGTGGAAGCTCCTTTCTCTACTTAAGGTCTCACATGATGAGTTCCAAACTTGAAATAAGTGGCTTGACTAGGGATTGTCAATGCCTAGTGGTTAAACTCCTACTAGGGAGGGGGCACAAAACTCTTGCCCTTATGACAAATTATATACCACTTAATAAACACCAAGATGTCCTGAAGTCCTTCTCTAGCTACTTCAAACAAATTAATCATAATTGGGAAATTATTGTCACAAGCAACTTCGGTATCAAATGGACCTCCAACTCTAGCACTGGACATAGAGATATGATTGCCAGTCTTTTCCTCTCCCAAATGGTGACTGAAAACACCAGGCCACCTATAAAACTTGCACCAGTACCTTAATAGATTGGATTCTGGCCACAGATCCTGACAGCTCAAAGATGTCAGAGTGCTATCTGACACCGTTAGTGACCACTTCCCTGTGCAATGCTCATGGCCAACTAAACATATCAAGCCTCCCCCCAGATTTACCACCACAGGTCCTCTGCAAAAATAAGGTGGCAGTATTTAAATCCTTCTTGGCTAATATAGATTGGAGCTGCCTGGATGCCATTCCTGATGTTGACTCTGCCTTTCACTTCTTAATAAAGGAATTCTTTCAGCCTGTGACAAGTTTACCCCCCTCAAAAAGTGTAAGGTGTGGGGCAGCTTGTCTGGATGGATCACTCATGAACTATTGGCCCTCGTGACAGAAAGGACATGGTCATTAGCAATCAATCAATCAAAGTCTTTATTTAACCAGGTGATTACCGTTGAGCAAGCTCATTTTCGAGGTGGACCTGGGTTTGTCAACAAGGAACAAGGGACAATATACAGGGGCTGCAACACACAAGAAAATAATAATAATAAAAATAAAGTGAGATACAATAATAGTATATACAAAGTATCAGCAGGTAGCATTGACAGTAGTATATGTTTGGAACAGAAGATACAGCTAATTTTGGGTAGGACACAATTTTTCAAATAAGTAAAGAAATATACATATCAGGTGCACCGAACACAAATAAAACCTAATATAAAAAGATATATAGTGATATGGTATGGAGAATATAGAGCTGGAACCAGGGTCAAAGGAATGTGGAAGGGACAGATATGGGGGCAGAAAAAAGGGAGAGGGAAGAGTTGATTATAATAATAATAATAACTTTATTTTTAAAGCGCCTTTCAGAAATATCAAGGCGCTTTACATCAAAACACAATATACAATATCAATTTTAAACATATAAAAAAAAATACATTAAAACATCACTCGGTTAAAACAAACCATGCGATCATCCATACGATCAGCAGATATTTACAAATAGTTTCCATTAATCATCCAGATAAGCCAAATGCCATAAGTAGGTTTTTAAATCTTTCTTAAATACTTCCACGGAGGTGCACTCCCTTAACCGGCGTGGTAGAGAATTCCAAAGAGTGGGTGCAGCATAAGAAAATGGTCTACTACCAGAAGATTTTAAATTCACTCTTGGAATCTCTAACAAGCCCTCGTCGGCCGAGCGGAGCGATCTGCCATGGCAGTAAGGCACCAGAAGTTATTTCAGATAGGTCAGACCCTGATCATGAAGGGCTTTGAAAATCAATAAAATGACTTTAAAGGTGATCCGCCACCGTATAGAAGCCAGTGCAGTTCGCTCAGCACTGGGGTAATGTGACTGGATCTCCTTGTCCCAGTCAAAACCCGGGCTGCAGCATTCTGCACCAGCTGAAGGCGATGGATTTCAACCCCAGAAAACCTGAAGTAAAGGGCGTCGCAGTAGTCCAAGCACGAGGACACAAAAGCGTGGACCAGCGTTGGTAGGGAGTCAGACGGAACAAGGTGACGCACCCTGGCAATATTCCTAAGATGGTAAGAGGAAGTCCTGACAACGGCCGACACTTGAAATTGACGGGTCAGCCTATCATCTAGGACAATCCCAAGGTTGCGCACCTGTTCAGAGGTCAAAAGTGACACACTGCCAAGAAAAATTCCAGAGGGCGTGCCATCATGTGACCTCGCTATCTGACCACCCAGGTCCACCACTAACACCTCTGTCTTCTCTGAGTTCAACTTTAACCAACTAGAATCCATCCACCCTTGGATTTCCTCCAGACAGTTATTAAACACCAAGAGTGCTCCATCCTGGTCAGGTGCAAAAGACAAGTATAGCTGGGTATCATCTGCATAGCAGTGAAATCTCAGCCCATACCGTCTTATAATGTCTCCGAGGGGCAGCATATACACTGCGAATAACATGGGTGACAGCACTGAACCCTGAGGCACCCTACATTAACAAAGGAGTTGAGCCGAGGAATGAACCTCGACACAACTCTATATGATCTCCCAGTGAGGAATGAAGTGAACCATTTTAAAACAGTTCCCGACATTCCACAGATTGACCTCAGGTGTGCTAACAACACCAAGTGATCCACAGTGTCAAAAGCTGACAAGAGATCAAGAAGAACTAGAATGGAATGTCTCTTCTGATCTCTCGCCCTCAGAAGATCATTAAGCAACCGAACCAGCGCAGTCTCGGTGCTGTGTCTTTTACGAAAAACGGATTGGAAGGATTCATAGACATTATGGATGGTTAAATGGTCTTCCAATTGAGCTGCCACTACCTTCTCAATAACCTTCCCAATAAAGGGAAGGTTAGAGATAGGTCTGTAGTTTGAAAAACAGTCTGTCTTTTAATAGTAGGAATTAGAGTGTACTTGGACTTATAGGAGTCACTATTTAGGGTAGACAGGCACAAGACTCCTTATTATGATGTAGATATAGAGATTTAAAGCTGCTAGGCTGATGGGGTGAGTTAATTTCAAAGTTTTTTGCAGTTTGTTATACAGTTGAGGGAGCACAAAGCTGATGGCTGCTCTGCCAATATGAGATTTTGCTTTGTAAACATAAAGGTAGATATATGAGGTGCTTCTCAGGGCATACTTCCCCAGAGTGCAAAAAAGTAAACAGACAGAGATATACTGGGGCAGTTTATTTGAGATAGCTTTGTATGTCCAAACTGCAGCATTTTTTTGCCATCTGTAAGCAAAGGATGACCATCCCACTGCCGTGTACAATGCACAGTGGTGGGTTGAGTAAGGAAGACCCGTGATAAATCTTATGGCTCTGTGATGAAGCGTATTGAGTTTGGCTAGGGTACCTGCAGGTCTCTGACTATATAGAAAATCTGTATAATTCAATAGGGAAAGAAAGGTAGTTTGATCCAGTTTCAGTTTAGCATCTCTTGTGAGGAGATTATTAATCCTAAAGAACAGACCAAGTCTTTGTCTAAGTTTCTTTGCTAAGTGATCTGTGAAAGTAAGTCTATGATCTAACCAGATCCCCAGGTACTTGAACGTTGGTACGTAGTCCAACCGCTCACCTAGAATGGTAGTGATCTGAGGGAGTGTCCCAGCAATTGCAAGATTTATTGCATTGTGAAGGGGCGAGAGGAACATTGCTTTGTTTTTTTTTTGCATTTAAGAGCAGTTTCTGTTTTATAAGCTGATGTTGCAGCAGATTAAATTCATTTTGAAGGGCTTTACATGCCACATCAGGGGTGGGGCTACTAGCATAGAGTACCGTATCATCCGCGAATAGGTGTATTTGTGCTTCTTTGATGGGGGCATCTCGTTGTTAATATAAATGGTGAAGAGCAAGGGACCAAGAATGGAGCCTTGTGGTACACCCCTCAATAGGGGTTTTGGTGGAGAAACTTCCCCCTCTGCCTTTACTTGTTGAAGTCGTCCCGAGAGGTAGTTGAAGCAATAGAGCAATAGAGACTGGGTCAGTGGTGCATCTACAGAAATACAGAGAAGTGCACAATAGATGCACCAGGAAGATCAGACTGGCCAAATCTGAATATAGTAAGGCCCAGCAAACCTAAAACTGGAACAGTGGGAAAAATTCTGGGAGATCATTTCTGAGCTCTTGGGTAAGAGTGAGAAACAGCCTTGTAAGCTGTTTAAAATTGATGGGACAAAGATCAGGGACCCAGTAGAGTTAGCAAACAGATTCAACACAGCTTTTACAGACATGAGTCCCTCATCCCTCGAATCCCCTCATGGGTAACTCATGAAGATGAAGGTAACAAAGCCACTAGCGGACAGGACACTGAGACGAGGCATCCTAAATTCTATATCGAATCAGTCTCCACCAAAGACATCCTAAAAGTATATCAAAAGAGTATTGAGTAAAACAAGGGTTTTGCAGCGCTCCACATTGTCAATAGGTATTCATAACTACTGGGTAATGTGCACCCCCACTAGGAGAAATGGCACAGCCCAAAGCTTTAGAATGCTGGGTATATGAGGATTCTGAGCAGGTACTGAGTCAAAATAGCACACCATGAAGAGCACTACAGGAACTGTGCTGTGTGAAGCATGAAAGGATTAGAGCAACAGGGGTAGAACAGCGTTAAGGAATTACAGCTACCCCTGTCACTCTATACTTCACCTGGAAGGGATCAACTAGCCATGTGCTGGGGTGCCTGGCTGAGCCACTCCCATGGTGGATTGGCTAGGGCATTAGCATACTGTGAAGCAGAACATCTAGGACTGTAGTTCAGGTCTGGCTAGGTCTCCTCCTGCTGAAACTTTTATTTAAAAAAAGAACTTTTACCCCCTTCCAATTTTCTCCCCATCCCTGAAGTCCATGACTCCCTTAAATTGATTATTTTAAGTACAGGGGGTGTGGAGGGCAATGCCCCCCCAAGTCAGGGTGTGTGGGGGTGGAACCCCCCTCAAAAACAAACAAGTCCCATTGTATTCAATGGGGCTGTGCCTTTTCTGTCGAGTTGCTGTTGTATCTGACCTTGTTTGGGACACCACTGTTTTGCTTGTGGCATTTATTGCCATGCAGTTATTGTTTGTGGAGACATGACCCCATGCCTTCCAAGCAGCAGTAACTCTCCAGTTTATGCTGTGCCACAGACAGGGGAACATCTATCAAGCCTTTCTGTGAAGAAACTTTCAGCTGTTTTAGTTTGGGGCTGCAATTCTGCATAGCAGGTTGGGGCTCCTGGTAACAGGGAGCACTCCTAAATTTAAATCATGCCTGTTAAGCTGCAGCTTTCAAATTGAATAACCTGCCGTCCCTTGCCAGCAATTGGGTTGGGGACATGTCTGATTTTTTTTTTTAGGGTGTTGTATTTTTGTGGTCTCCATTTTTAACAAAAAAAAGGGGGGTGCCACAGGTAAGTGTCATTTCCTTTCTTGTTTGGGAATATTTAGCCTAGGGATCCTGGGGGTTCCCTATCATCTATTTGGGTGTTGATCCCTCCAAACCACCCCCTCCCCCAGTATTTAGGTTATTTTTGTATGGATTACTGTTCATTTTTTGGTGAATTTTATTCCTGAGGGAACTGTCCTTTTAAGAGGCATTTCCCTTTTAATTGTGTCAGCAGCATAGCCTTGGCTTCCTGCTACTGCTACCAGCAGTACAGCTTTTTTACTTTATTACTTTTCTTCTGTCCAGAGTCTTTTTATCACTTGTGTTTAGTGAGGCTTAGCGTCCATTGGCCATCAGCAGGATTTTCAGCTCTCCCAAGCTGTCCGTTTTTCCCACTATCCAATCTTTTTTTCAGGTTGGGTGCGCACCTGTCAGTTTGAAACTTCCTCAGCCCACCTTCGCACATCTATAGTGTGAATGTGTGCCCTCCTTTGAAATCATGACATCACATACAACGGCATAACGTCGTGCAAGTGCCCATGAGAAAGAGCATGCATCTCAGTTTCTCACAGCAAAACAGATGCATGGCTCTGCCCCCTGCTGCCTGATATTTGTTTTTCTTAGACAAGTGACCAGTGGAATTGTGGCTTTAGATGCATTTCATTTTTGCAGATGACACTTGTTTTTCTTAGGAAGACACACTCCAGAGCACCCATTTGTTCTTTTTGAACCCTGTGGAGGTGAGACTCCATTTTTTTCTTCTGTCTTTGGATTTATATATATATATATATATATATATATATATATATATATATATATATATATTTTTTTTTCATTATTGCTAAAAACTGCATTAATACATCAGTTAGGGTTCAGGATAAAGCAACAAAAGGAGGGAACTATAACGTTAGGGTTTTCAACCCTAACTCCCCACCCCCAACTTGGAGGCAGCAAATCGGGCATACCGTGAGGTTGTCAAACCTAACGTTCACCCCATTCCATCACTAAATAAGCATAGATGTGTACACTGAATGAAAATGGAGTGAACATTAGGTTTCACAAGCCCTCAGCATAACTGATTTACTGCCTCCAGGGTGGGGGTGGGGTGTTAGGGTTGAAAACCTTAACATCATATTTCCCTACTTTTTTCACTTTATCCTGAACCCTAACTGATGCATTAACACAGTTTTTTGCAATGGATTTCCTTACTTTTTTGAGATAGTCTAATTGTATCCTTAGAGTAATCGTATCCTTATTTGCCTGTGGGAGCACTGGGCCCTCCAGGCCCTGCACTCCCATCCCTACATTGATGTGTGTATATGTATGTCACGGAAGAGCAGGGCCCTCTAGGCCCTGCACTTCCATTTGTAGCACCACAGCAACCAAATTGTCAGCATAACATTCTTATTACCCCACCTCATGTATCCAGTGCTGAAAATGTTCAAATCACCACCAAAACGTCATTCCACACCACTGTAATACAATTCTGCACCACAGGTGTGAAAACACATTTTGACCAGGATTTGAAAAAG
The DNA here is from genome assembly GCA_016271365.2 of Neoceratodus forsteri. Lineage (NCBI taxonomy): Eukaryota > Metazoa > Chordata > Ceratodontiformes > Ceratodontidae > Neoceratodus > Neoceratodus forsteri. Next base: position 660,151,647 of record CM057458.1, read on the forward strand.
GACAGCTGTGATATTCAAGAGATGGGGTAATAAGAAGGCTATGTTGAAAATTTGGTGTCAAAATATGTAAAAGGTCCAAAGTTACAAGCAAGCATAGCAAAATTGCAATGAATAGGCATAACATTGCCATTTTTACATACTTTGACCCCAGATTTTCAACATAGCCTTCTTATGACCCCACCTCATGAACAAGGGCAGGAATATTTTTCAAATCCCAAGTTGTCAAGTGATCATGAAATCACCTTTCGGGTGGGAGTTATCTAATGACAGTCATATTGTTCATGAGGCAAGGTCCCCAAAAGGCCATGTTGAAAAGTTGGTGTCAGAATATGAAAAAATGGCTGAGTTATTCATAAAAGTTGAACCCCCCACTGAAATACATTAAATCACATTTACTTTAGTTTCTCATATTGCAGTTGCCAGTTCCAGCAGCAAGACTTGTCTTCAATCAGAGAGCGGATCTCAAATCTGGGACCAGTTCAGGTGAGAGCGGTTGTGTGTGGGGGTGTACCAGGGTGTGTGTGGTGGTGGGTGCTGAGTGGGAGGTGGGGGTAGGGAGGGGATCAGATCGGCGAGGGACTTTTTTTTCAGGTTTAAAAAAATAAAACTTTGAGAATCCCTTTCTTTATTTCAGGAGTGAGAGATCAGGGATTGGGGTGTCACTAGACACCAGGGAAACAAATAAGACTATGGGGACAGCAATCAGGAAGGGGGGGTGCCACTAGACACCAGGGAAACAAACTACAGTATATTACTGGCACTGTGATCGGGGGGCACTAGACACCGGGAAATCAAACAACATTATAGAAACAGTGATCGGGGGGGGCAGACGGGAGGATTCTGTATTTTATATTTTGCATGTACTTCTCCTGCAATTTAATGAGCAAATGTGAGTTTTTTGTGGGCAGAATCATTTGATCTATTATGAACTTTACTGTTCAAAGTCTTTTCAGATCTAACAGTGAACTTCAAACTGTTAAATTGTGTGAATGGTTATTTACCACTCGCGCTATCCTTACATTAGCAAGTGACAGGTGAAATGGTTCTCCCCACAAAAATACACATTTGCCCTGTACATTTACACATAAGACAAAAACGAATAAAATATAAATACAGATATTGTTCATTCATTGCCAAACAGTAGTTATGTGGAAAAGCATTTTTTAAACTAAGAAAAAAACAAGATGGCTGACGTCACAAACAGTATTTCTCTGAGCACAGAACAGTAAATCCTTCGGTGATAACAGTTTGAATGATTTTCACTTACCTGCCTGTCTAGCTGCTAGCACAAAAACTGTTAAAATTTAAAAATGGTGAGATACCTTTTCATCAAACTATCCAAAGATGCACCCTTGATACAGACACCATCATCCCTGAAAATTTCAGGAAAAAATTTAATTTCTGCTGGGCTGTAGATGAGAGCAAAAAATTCCCATGTTAAGTATAAGGAAAAAAGTGGCAACTTTTCACTTTTTTTGCCACTCCATATCTCAAAAACCATACAAGATACCATATGGAAACTTTCCACATTTTGAGATACTGGCAGAATGACTGCGTATGTCAAATGCTATTTCGTCAAAGAATGCCGAGGTTATTAAGGTGCAGAAATTGGAGTTTAGCATAGAAGCCGTGGTACAACCCTAAATATGGGGTGCTACCACACCCCTATAATATAGAAAATACTCAGCAAAGGACCTATTCATTTTATTTTAAGACTCAGGCATAATCTGGGCTAATTTTGGCACCATGGCATATCAGAGAACATTAACTTTTAAAAGGTGTAAGACCTGCAAAAGGGTGATGAGACCCTTAGCTATGGGTCCCTTTTGCCTTCATTGTGTTACTAAGGCAAATATGTCTCTGGGGGGGGCACCTGGTTCTTCAGTTGGCATTAGCAAAGCAGAATTGTGTAAATTCTTATTGTTGCTCTTAGGAGAACTTCTGAGGTCCAATATTCCACAGGACATCCCATCAGATACACACAACCCAAACTGGGCTCCCCAGGTCAGGGGGGCCAACACAGGCACGTCCAGGTGTGCCCAGTCAAGCAGGGCTTCAGATACTGATGTGCAGGCAGACCCCAGCCCTAAAAATTTAGAGGGCCAGGGAAGAAGGTATCGGGGATCTTGGGGAAAATCCTGACCCTTCAAAAGGTACTTTATGATTAGGACTACCCCACTGAGGAGAAGGAAGAAGAGGAGTGGATGGAGCCAAAGTGGAGGATCCCTATCCCTCCCCTGTTTGATACCAAGTCCTTGTCCTTCCTGATAGCTGAGGCATGTAGGTCCTTATAGCTCAAGAAGTGAGCAATCTATAGAGACAATAGATGTCAATCCTCTTCTGTCCATGTCCTTCTCTGCTCCAAGGTGTTTCCTGAGGTTTATTCACTGTAATCAAATCGTTGAACAAGAATGGGCAAGGGTGAACCAAAGAAAATCTCTGCCAAAAACCAAAAGCTCGGTATTGCCCTTTTATGAAGGAAAACATTTGCAGGTGGGAAACCCCTTCTTCTGGTGGACAAGGCAGTGCACAATTCTGTCAAGCAAACCACTGTCCCTATTAAAGGGTCAGTGGCATTAACGGACTCACAAAATAAACGAGTAGATGCCACGTGTAGAAGGGCTTTCACTTCCAATGGCGCAAGCCTTCACACCTCCTATGCTTTGTTTATGTGGCCAGAGTTTTGAATTTGTGGGTTACTACCCTAGCCAGATTCATTCCCGATGATTCAGAGGGAGCAAGCATTTCACAATTGTTGCTATAGCCTCCACCTTGCTAGGTGACACCACAGTGGAGAATTTGCACATCTGCACGCTTCTGCCTATCACAGTGTCTCTGCCATGCAAAGTGTATGGCTTAGGCATTCGGTGGCTGATCAAGCTTCAAAGACTAAGCCATTTAATCTCCCTTTTGAGGGAGGTTTTTTGTTCAGTTCTGGCCTGTGTGATATTTTAAAGGATAAGCAGGGCCACCTTCCAGTGTCAAGCAACAGCGTAAGGCCACATCAGCCACAAGAGATCAATGAAGCAGCTGGCACAGGCAGTTTTGAGGAGGCTTTCATCCCTTTCAGAACTTCAGTAACCAGAGAAATAGAGGAGCCTATTCTGGTAACAAGGGCTACAGTAACAGAGGGCCTTTGCCAGATGCCATTTCAGGAGGCCCAGAGCAAAAACCTGGTGCCTCACAATGAGGATACGTAGGCCCATCTCTGCCCCCTACCCTTGGTGGAAGACTGCACAATTTTTACTCAAGATGGGCCCAGATAACTTCAGACATGTGGATTTTGAAAATTCTAGCCTTAGGCTATGCAACTGAATTTTCAACAGTCCCCTCAAGGGATCCTGACCCATCTCATTCAAATCGGAGCGATTGTGCCAGTTCCTCCAAGCAAGCAAGGCCAGGGATTCTACTAGATCTATTTTGTAGTTCCCAAGAAGTTGGGGGGTTTCAGGCCCATCCTGGATCTGAAACACCTAAACATGTTTGTGTGCCATACAACCTTCAAGATGAAGTCCCTATTTTCAATCACCCAAGCTGTTCAGCTGGGGGATTTCCAGCTTCCATAGATCTGACAAATGCGCATCTTCACATTCACATCCATCAGTCTCATCAGAGGTTTCTCAGGTTCTTGGTACTGGGTCAACATTTCCAGTACAGGGCACTTCCTTTTGGCGTTGCAACAGCCCCCAGGGTCTTCTTGAAGGTGCTTATCATCCAGGTGGCTCAACTCTGACAAGAGGGACATCATGTCTCTCCTTATCTGGATGACCTGCTTATTCGAGCACCACCTGCAACCTTGGCAAGGCGATCAGTGCTCAGGACTATGGAGATACCAGAGTCCCATAGCAGACTGGTGAATCAAGAGAACAACTCACTTGAACCATCTCAGACCCTGGATCACCTGGGAGCAGTATTCATGATGGACATGGGGAAGGTTTTTCTTTCATAATCCAGAGACGAGACCCTATTGAAATAAATTCAGTGGCTAACGGCTCAGTCATTAGTTTCAGCCCTACACCTGCTGTGAATGCTGGGTCTCATGATGGCAATGATAGGCCTAGTTCTGTGGGCCTGGCTTCATATGCAGCACTTACAGAGGTTGCTGTCAGCCTGGGGTCTGACCTCAGAGGTGTATCAGGCCAGGATGTGCCTCTCTCCTCAACTGCTGCACTCTCTGAGTTGGTAGATGAGTTTGCAGAATCTGAGTAAAGGGGTTCCTTTGGAGCTCCCCCCAGATTTCATTCTGATAACAGATGCCATCCTGTCCAGCTGTGGGGCAGTTCTGAACCAGTTGCCCACTCAGGGAACTTGGTCAGTGCAGGAACAACATCTCCACATATACGTTCCGGAGATGAGGGTGGTTTGCCTCGCTCTTCTTTGATTTCAAAGTCTACTTCAATCAAAGGCAGTGAAAATAAGGTCAGACAATGCCTACACAGTGGCATATATAAACAACCAAGGTGACACAAAGAGCAAGGAGATGCTAAAAGCTACTGATCTCCTCCTGTGAGCAGAGGAGAACCTTCTCTCTCTATTAGCAGTCCACTTGGCAGGGGAGTTGAACATACTGGCTGCTTGGCTAAGCCATGAAAATGTTCATCAAGGGGAGTGGATGTTGAACTCAGAAATGTTCGACCTCCTGTATCAAAGATTTGGTCGGCCCATGATCAATCTGTTCATCTCCAGCCATAATGCTCAGATGCAACAGTTTTTCAGCTACTACCAGTGTCCACAGGTGGAAACAGTGCATGCCCTGACTCAGGAGTGAAGCTTCAACAGGGCGTATGCCTTTCCTTCACTGTGTCTACTCCCCAAAGTCATACGCAAAATAAGACACTCAAGAGGAAGCTTTCTTTTAATAGCTCCGGCGTGGCCCGGAAGACAGTGGCTCTCGGACTTAGTGAACCTAACTCACTGAACCCCCTTTTGCCTTCCAGTGCAGGGGGACCTTCTCTCTCAGGGCCCCATTCTGCACCAAAATACAAGAGCAATGCAGCTTGAAGCCTGGCTCCTGAAAGGAGGACTCATAAAATTAGATTTCTCTAAGAAAGTCGTAGACACCCTGATGGCTGCCGGGAAGACTCCACTTCTGCAGCTTATGTTTGCATATGGCCTATTCTTCAGCTTGGGCCAGGGAAAAAATGTCCGCCCTTCCAAGGTCTCAGTCCCACGGATTTTGGATTTCCTGCAGAAAGGAGTGGAAAAAGGTTTGATCCTGAGCACCCTGAGAGGTCAGGTGTCAGCCCTTGGAGCACATTTGGGTATGTCTTTAGGAATTAATAGAGAGGTTATTTGTTTCCTGTGAGCTGTGAGCAGGAGCCTACCTCTGTTCAGATCCCCTATTCCCCCATTGGATCTGAATCTGGTTCTGAATGCTCTCTGTAAGTAGCCTTTTGAGCCGCTGTCATCTAGTCCACTGGACATGCTGTCTTGCAAGGTGTGTTTTTTTATTGCTATGTGCTCAGCCAAGAGGATTGGTGAGCTTCAGGCCTTGTCTCACAAAGAGCCATACTTTGTCATGCATAAGGACAAGATAGTGCTCAGAAGAGTTCCATCCTTCATCCCAAAGGTTCCCACGGCCTTCCATGTGAACCAGGAAATATGTCTTCCTTCCTTCTGTCCACAATCATCTCACCCAAGAGAGACAGAGTTGCACAAGTTGAATTTGCGATGGGCCATTAGACATACCTTAAATGAATGGCTGAGTTCTTGAAATCAGATAACTTGTTCGTCCTTTTCAGAGCAGCCAAGTGGGGTCAGAAAGCCTCCAAGGCCACCCTAGCTAGGTGAGTGAGGGCCTGCATTGCTAAGGCTTATGTCACAGTACAAAAGAGGTCTCCAACTCTCATCAAGGCCCACTCCACCAGGGCTATAGCCACCTCCTGTCAAAGAGAGGTCAAGTGTCTGTTTTAGAATTATGTAAGGCAGCTACGTGGTCCTCTGACCACACTTTCAGCACACACTACAAATTGAATGTTCAAAGCTCTGCTGATGCAGCTTTTGGTCGCAGAGTGTTGTAAGCAACAGTTCGCAGGCAAACTTCTTCCCGTACATGACTGACATATGGGATAATATTCTCCCCCTTCCCATTTTTCTGGGCACTGCTTATTAGAACCCAGTAGTTATGTATACCCATTGACAATGTGGAGTGCTACAGAAAGAAGACATTTCTTCATACTTACTGTAAGTTCCTTTTCTGTTAGCTTCAACATTGTTAATACCCCCCCCCAGGAGTCTCACTTCTGTGTGAGAATATTATCCGATATACCTGCGGGGGATGCCCATTGTTTGATTATAATCCCTATTTATAATGTTACCTAGGCATCCCTCTATGGTTTACTTGTTGCACTGTAGTATTTAAAAAAAAATGTTTTAAGTTTTTTCAATTTAGCTGCTTTCACACACTTTTAACAGGTTCAAATTTGAAGCTAGCTGAGGGTGTCTTTTTTGTTACTGGTAGTGTTTTCATTGCTTGCAATTTTTGACAGGTTAATGATTATGTTTTCTTGTTTCAGGTTAAAATGTTTGCAGAATGACCTTCAAGTTGTAGTCTCTGTGGGGAAGACAAGGCTATACTACCCATTTGTCATCACCAGAAAAGACAGTTCCTCTGATCACAGTTCTCTGTAGGTAATGAAGTCCACTGGCCAGTGGGTGTCTTCTGCCAAGGTAAGACAGTTCTTCCTATATCTTTTTTATGAAGAAGGTTATATCTATGTGGATAGCCGATTGTGTGTTTTTTCATATTCAGTTAGATCAATATGACAGTTATTTCTTGTTTTGAGGCACTGCGAGGACAGTAGTGACTGGAGAGTTGCTGCTGCTTGGAATCCTCATATGCCCAACAATCTAAAGCTTTGGGGTATGCCATTTCCCCTAGTGGGGGTGCACATTACCCAATAGTTATGTATACCCATTGACAATGTTGGAGCTATCAGAAAAGGCAGTTATGGTAAGTATGAAGAAATTTCTTCTTTGGCTGTGATACGATTGATATAAACTTACTAGCATTGGTCCTTGAGGAACTGGCCCACCCTATTTCCAAGATCTTCAACTTTTCTCTGAACTTCCAACAGTTCCCAGGGGTATGGAAAACTGCACTGATTATGCCAGTTTTCAAAAATGGTGACCGCTCTAATCTGGCTAACTATAGGCTAATTTCCATAATGTCCCCCCCGTCCAAGGGCCCTGGAGAGAATAATTTCAAACCAACTTGTGACCTATCTGGAAAAAGCACAACATCCAACACATACAACAGCATGGGTTCAGAAAGATGCATAGTACCAGCACTGCCCTAGTTGAATACACCAGCTACCTCCATGAGGCCCTCAACAGCAGAGACATTGATTGGGGGCATCTATATCAATCTGACTAAGGCTTTTGACTTAGTCCAGCACAAGCTACTACTTGACAAGCTCTTCTCTCTAGGCCTATCTTTGGACACAGTAGACTGGTTTTGTAGTCACTTCTCCAACTGATCCCAACATGTAAAAATAGATAGCTTCCTCTCTGACATAAGGATACTTGACCCCCTCTTATTTGGACTGTTTTCTAATAATCTTCCTGGGGCCTGCCAGTCAGCAAGGGTAATATTATCTGCAGATGATGCTGTCATCTTCTACAGAAATACTAGCCATTGTAAAGTATCGGCTGCCATCAGACCAATTTTGGATACCTGGAAAAATGGTTCATAAACAACAAATTGATTCTGAACTATAAAAAAAACAAAAGCTATGCTCTTCTCAAACCCACAACTGAAAAATAAGACCCCCCCAGTTGTCCTCAATGACAAGGGTCAAAGGCTGAAAGAAGTAGAAACCTTTAAGTACCTTGGTGTCACACTGGGTGATATCCTATTTTTTGCGCCACCTATGAACAACATTGTTGCCCTGGCAAACAGAAAACTGGGTGCCCTATATAGGCACTGCCTCAACCTCACAGCTGAAGCTAGATGCCTTGTTATCATTAGTTCTGTTCTGTCCCTCATCGACTGTGGGCTCCCTGTGTACGCTGCTGCTTGTGACACTGTATTAAATAGGGTCAGGGTTGTATGCAATAAGGCCTGATTTTGTACTAGGGCCTGAAAAGCTCACCCACAGCTGCACCCTGTACTTCCTTACCAATTAGCTACCCCTATATGGCAGATTAAAATACCAGACCTGTCTGCTTGATAAAAAGGCAGTGCTGGGTCTCACCCCCCCCCATCAAACAAAACGGCATCAACCCTATTAACAATCTATATCATACCAGAAGCATTACAAAGAAATGCCCTAGAACTGCCTCTACAGAGGAACAACCTAGGAAAGTGTCCCTTTGCCGGTAGGGCAGTAGGCTGGATGAATGAGTTGCATGAATCCCTACTAAGCCTCCCGAATATTGCCCAACTTAAAAGAGCACTGTATGCAGCCGTCTCCTCCAACTTCAACTGTACTTGCTTCAATTCAGTGAAACTCCACACTGTTTTATTACTGTATGGCCTAACTTAATCTTCTTATCTAATGCTGAGTTTGTCTTGACCATTTTCCACTGGGAGTGATGAAGATGTTTTTACTGTTTTGTATGTAACAATCTTTGATGTGGAAACTTTGCAAATGATCACCTGTGCTCAAAGGTACTCTCTGAATAAACAAATAAATAAATAAATAATTTTGCCCCACCAGTAGAATTTGTTACTAACTAAGTAATGCAATAGGTAACAAGTCCAGCTGCACAGATACACAGATTCATTTCATGGCTTAAAGATCCAGTCTGTGTGGTGATCTTCACTGCTGCATCTGGTATCCCTAGTATGGAGCAGCTGCTGCCAGTAAAGCATGAACTCCAGTATTATTCAGCATAGTCCCCAGTGGGACTTCCGGGGCAGGAGCAAAATCCTCAGTATCTCTCTCTTCTTCTGGAGTGATGTCTTCTGCTGAATGATTTGGAGCCTTTGTAGGTAACAGGTGATCCACACGTATGTGAACAAGGCAATGTTGCACACAGACTCCATAAGTCAAAAGTCCACATTTATCAATCCCCCCCCAGGAATCCAAAGACATTTGGAATGCCTGAGGACCTGAGCTATCATCATCTCCCCAGGACAAAAGATCTGAACTGGCTTGGTCGACTTGCCATGACCCCTCTGCTGTTACAGTTGATGTTTTGCTACCGTACTGGACAATTCCGACACAAGCAATGCCAGATGGTACATGGTTGAAGTCTAAGGAACAGTTCAGCAGATGTTCACTCTGTGATGGTGTGAGGAGTGTTTCTGTAAGTAGACAAAAAAAACAAGCCAACATTTGGGTTGCAGGTATTCATGAAGTTGGACCCACCTTTTAGGGTGAAATTTAGGACCTTAGAGAAGACTGGATCCAATCTTGTTTCCTCTGCTACATCCCATGAAGCAATAGATAGCTCCTTGATGTGTGACAGTTGGAACAGTGCCCCTTTATCTTACTGCTCTGTCACATATTTGCATGGCAGTCTCAATAGGGCATCCACATTTGCATGATCTTGAGAATGCCTTTATTTGATGTCGTAGTCGTAGGCAGAATCAGGGCCCATCACTGTATCCTCAGTGCTTTGAGTATTGGTCTTGCTACCTCCAGCCCCAGACTGGCAAGCAGAAGCTTGTGATCTGTTAACAGACAGAATTTCCATCCACACAAGTACTTACGAAACTTGACTTCTCAACCTCAAAGATTATGCTTATGGCTTCTTCTCAATCTGAGCATAATTTTTTTCACTTGGAGACAGGGTCTTTCAAGTAAAAGTAATTGGGTATTCAGCCCCTGAAGGTAACAAATGAGCTATTACTGCACCCACCCCATATAGGGATGCATCACACACACTAGTCTCAGAAGTTTTGCTGGGTCGTAGTGCAATAACCACTTTCTGTTCAGAAGGTGTTGCTTGCAAGACTGGAATGCTTCTTCACACTGCAGTGACCAATTCCATTTCACTTCTTTGTGTAGCAAGTCATGAAGTGATTGCAACAATGTGGACAAGTTTGCCAGAAAATGTCCATAGTAGTTCAATAGATCCAAGAATGATCTTAACTCGGTCACATTTGTTGGCGTTGTTGCATTGACAGTTGGTACCAGACACCGAGCATCTATCCAATAGCTCAGGTACTCAACAGAATTTTGTTGAAAATGACACTTGACTAGCTTCCCTCTTATTCCATACCACTACAGTCTGGATATGACCTGCTACAGGATTGTCGGATGTTCTTACACTGTGGGCGCTGTTACCAAGATATCTTCCCTAGGGCAGACTACATGGTCCAGCCCATGCAGTATCTGGTTCATTGTGTGTTGGAAAATTGCTGGCACTGTCAAAATTCTATAGGTCATGCAATTATATCGGTAAGGTCTCTTGTGGGTGTTTAAGGTGAGATAAAGCTCTGACTGTGGTTCTAATTCAAACTGCTGGTATGCAAAGGATAAATCTAACTTGCTGAAGAACTTTCCAGTTGCAAGTGTGGCAAACAAGCCCTCAGCATTGGGTAGTGGGTGTGGTTCTGGTTCTAAGCAATGGTTCACTGTAACCTTGTAGTAACAACACAGCCTGAGTGCTTTGTCTTGCTTTGATGCCACAACAATAGGGAAGCCCAGACACTCCTCTCTAATCATGACACAATATCATGCTTTTCCAGATGATACAGTTCTTTCTCAACTGCTTCTTTTAAGATGTAGGGTACTGGTCACAGCTTGTGAAAAATTGGAGCAGCCCTATTTGCACTCAGATCTTTGCCTTGAAATCCTGGGTTGTGGCATAGTCGTCCTAGAAAATAGGACCATGTTTCTCATTGCATCTGGAGGTGCTTTTGTCAGTTTGAAGTAAAAATCTTTTCCTGTTTCAACATGATCCTTTTAAGCCAGTTTCTTCCCAGTAATACAGGTCTTTCTCCTTACAGTACCAAAAGACGCAAAGTCCAAGTTCCTCCCTCATAGGTGACTGGTACCTGAGACTCCCTCAAAACAGGGATTCAGTCTCCAGTATAAGATGTTAGCTGAATATGTGATAGTTACAAGAAGTCCTTCTTGAGGTTCTCCTTGTAGATGTGCTCTAGCACTAGTGATACTGATATCTTGGTGTCAAGCTGCATGCTAACTGATTTGCCTGTCAACTCAGTCTGAAGGAAAATTCCCTCTCTATTTTCTTTCATTGTGTAGACAGTGAACACCTCCAATGACTCTTCTTCCAGTTCAGCCTCTGGCATGGTGTATGTGACATACTATGCACAAGCAGTCCAAGATGCATTTTTGTACTCTCTCTGTAGATGACCCACTTTTCCCCAGTTTTGGCATTTTCTTGTCAAATTTGGCATGTGCTATGTTGGTTGTTACTCCTACAATGGTAACAAAGTGGTTTTGACTTTGTGGAACTGGCCTGTGGTGCCGACTTCTGATACATTTTTAGTTGCTGAATAAATGGTGGTGGACCATTTTGTGGTCTAGATTGTCCCTTGGTCCCCAGCATATAGGGGGTCCTGTGAACCCCACTCCTTGGTGGTTCAGAATGTCTCACTAGCTCCCTGGTATCCTTCTGGGTGAACTCCAAAACAAGCACAACATCACACGCTGACTTGAAAGTTAAATCCTTTTCTGACAAAAGCCATTTTTGATAACCTTCTCCTCTCAGACTGCAGACAAATTGATCCCCTAGGACATCATCCAGAAAGTGGCCAAACTCACAGTTGCTTTCGGACACTTCAGTGCAATGATGTAGTCAACAAGAGCACCCCCCTCCTCTTGGATCCAATGATGAAAATGAAAGCATTCTCCAATGACAACTGGCTTGGGCTTGAAATGCCCTGAAAGTGTTTCAGTATGTTGATCATACTGCATGCCCAACAGCCTGACAGAAGCAAACAGACTCTTGAGAAGTCCATAGACTGGGTCCAAAAACTGCCAGGAAGTAATCCATTGTTTTGTCATTGTTGACTTCGTTTGCAACCAACATTGAAAATGCTCCAAATTAGAATCAGTCCTCTTTTAAGTTGTTGAATTCTGGCACTAGTTCAACTGATGCCATATCACCAGCAATTCCTGATATGGTGCCTAACACATAGCCCCTGTGGCTTGTGACATGCTGGGGTTATGCAGGCTGGAAGGAGGTGGTGCCTGCTTGCTGCTTCTTTGCCTCCTTCTTGTTGCTAGGCAGACTGTTGTGACCCTGGGTTCCCTTGCTTTTGTCTTTCCTTGTAGGTACTACCTTATTTTAAATAATATATATCTTTTTTTCCAGCTCCCTATGTGATTGCTGCCTGTATTGTTGTTGGGGAAGGTCCACCGAGTCACGTTAGATCACAGCCTCAGGAGCAGGCAGAGCAGAAGTGAAAAAGGCAGTTCAGGCCACAAGGAAAAATTTTTACTTTCTTTTTTTTTTTTTCTTTTAGTGCAATCGCACTATTGGCAACTGAAGTAGACACACAAAAGGAAATTTCCCTTTCAGTTCAGTGCCAATGCCTGGTAGCAAATGCAGTCATAAGATGGGAGGGTTGCTGACAGCTGGGTGGGAACACCAAACTTTTTGTTACAGACCCATCTGTTAACCCTTCCTGTAACAATGAAAACAAATATTTTTAAAAATATGAATGGCGTTGCTCTGCCATTTCCTATAACTTCTTACACCAGAAAACAGTTTTAGCACTATCTCCTTGCGTATCACATTGAAACAGCAAAATTACTACAGCAAAAATTTCAACAAAATTTGAAATTTTCACTGTAATGTCCCCGCTGGCGAAATTTCGCTGTTTCCCCTTGATACTTCCCCCTTCTGAATCAAGTGTGACTTGAAGTTGGATCGCTAGAGAACGGGGAGTGCAGGGGGGGAGGCAAAGCCCCCCACAAAACAAACAGCCAATGTTTAACAGGTGAAATGTCACCTTTTGACATTGTGACTTTCGCTGTGCCACATTTCAATAACTTTGTTGTCGATGCGACTTGGCGGAACCATCTCCTTGTAGTGTTCTCTATCTATAACAACAATATTGCCCCCTTTATCAACTTGATTAATCACAGTGGCCCAGATATTCAAAAGGGTTGCACCATGCACAACAGGGATGCACCAGCGCAAGTCCAAAAATGCGCCATTCTGTGATATTCAGCGGGAGGCAGTTGCGCCCCCTAAATCACAATGTGCAAGAGCGCAATGATAATGAATGCATGTGCAACTGAAGGGGGGAACCATGCATAAATGGCGCAGTGCGATATTCAACAACATGCACCATGCGCAATAGGGGAGCAAACGGAAGTTGCGTGATAGCGGAAATGATCCAAAATAAAAGGAAAAGAGAGAGGCACAAGAACGCTACAGGGAAGCCACATGTCGGTGAACTGCAGGCAGCCACACAGGCACACAGAAACTGGGAGCAGGACAAGGCAGGAGCAGGACAGAGCACCTGGAACCACCAGGAACAGGAAAGGTGTGGGGAGCCTGTGCCACAGTGCAGGACAAAAGGGGGAAGTGCCACACAGCACTGAGGGCACAGATAGTGGGCAGTGCAGCCAGTACAGGGAGGTGTTCCCGGTGCAGGGGGAGTAGCAGCAAGGACAGTGGGGGGAACAAAGAAACAGCTGCCGGGGGAGGTAACACAAGCCAGGGACATGGCCAGTGCCACCATCCAGATGGAGGCAGTTATGAGAGGGGTGAGAAGCCAGGCAGCAGGGGGGCGCGACCGTAGAAGGGTCCGTCAGTGGTATGCCCCCAACAGGCAGTACCGAGCCCGCACAAGCTTTGAGCTATACACTGATACTGAGATTGTGGGATGGTACCACCTGAACTGGGCAATCCTGAGGTGGCTCTGTGAGCTGTGCAGTGATGTGATGCAGGCACCCACATGACGGAGCCATGCTCTGTCAGTGGAGTACCAAAGCGACAGCTTGCATGTGCCTTCTCACCACGGGTACCTTCCAGAGACCAACAGGGGACATGACAGGCATAACCCAGTTGGCTGCATCACGCCTCCTCACCCAATTCCTCAGCGTACTGCTGCCACATGCTGCGGAGTACATCGTTTCCCCAGCACATCGGCAGAGCACACAGCAAACATACAGGAGTTCCACAGGGTACACGTATGCCTGGCATGCTCGGGGCAATAGACTGCATCCATGTGGCCATCTGCACGCCACCTGGCCCTGAAGGGGCCGCATACATGAATCGGAAGGGATATGCAAGCATTAACTGCCAGGTGGTGTGCGATGCCATGGGGCGCATAATCAATGCCTGTGCCACGCACCCTGGGGGAGCACATGATGCCTTCATCTGGCACCAGTCTGCACTGTGTCACAGGTTCTAGAGTGGAGACATCCCCACTGTCCACCTAGTGGGTGAGTATGCAAACCACGCAGAAAGACATGGAGCTTGGGAGGGGCATAGTCAGAGGTGACATGGGTATTGGCCTAGATGGCCCAAGGCAGGGCGACGCTGATCACCAAACTAATGTCCACCCTCTACACACAGGTGACAGTGGATACGCACTCCGTCCCTGGCTGCTCACACCATACTGGAGGCCCGTGACCCCATTGCAGCAACGCTACAATGAGGCACATGCCACCACTTGCAATGTCATCGAGCGGGTGTTCGGGATGCTGAAGGCATGTTTCCATTGCCTGGACACGTCTGGCGGTGCCTTACAGTACAGACCCTCAAAGGCCTGCGGGCTATTCCTGGCCTGTTGCATCCTGCACAACGTGGTCAATGACTGTGGGATAGCCGTACAGGTCAAAGAGGGGGACAGTGATGGGGACGATGTGGACGCTGGTGAAGATGGTGATGGGCAACCCCCCTTTGGTCGAAGGGACCTCCAGCTGATCCAGATGGCACGGCTGCACTGGGACACCATCACAGAGGAGCACTTCAACCAACCCAGGTAAGTCATGGGGCCATGTGCAACCACCAGTGGCAAGGGCACAACCCACAAACACACATGGACAAACCCCAAGGGTGCATGTCATTAAGGAAATTGGCCAAGCATGGAACTGCACACGCCGTCAGGGATGGGCAAGGTCTAACATGGCACATGGTCTCACACACACACACACACACACACACACACACACACACACACACCCCACAAGACATGCACAAAGGGTAGGAGACACGCCGACCCCAACCGCCACCCCTAGCCACAAACATGTCCACAGACCACCACGCCCAGTGCCTGTCATTGTGCGTGTGTCAGATGCTGGGCACCATTGCATAGTGGCAGACAGCGTAACGCAGGCATCATCATGCACATGCCACAGTGGGCAGCAGCCAGGAGGGTGTGCAGATGGAATATGTGTGTGTGTGTGTGTGTGTGTGTGTGTGCAGGGCCGGGTACCCCACCCATGCATTGCACGTTGAACAACACAATGCACTCAGGGCAGCATCAGACAGTAGCCATGGTGGGAGACAGATCAGTCACGCGCCACAGTGCCACGGCCACCACGGATGCATGGGCAGCCCTGCCAGCAGTGACAGGCTGACCAATGGCCTCATGGGATGGCACTGATGGTCCTCCAGGGGTTCCGCTGCATGAACGCGACTGTGCTCATGCATGGGGTCTGCAGCACACCGAACATGCCTGCACCAGGCATGCTCGGGATGCCCACAACTGAACCCGGTGTTGACAAGGAGGGTGTTGCACGACGCCGGGAACGGGGGGGTGGACACTGCACTGTGCAGTGTCTGCGACACATGGGCAAATAACTGTGTGCCCATTGTGGCCATGACAGCTGTGATTGCCTGTGTCTTCCTGTCAATGGCAGCGGTCACATCCTCCTGCATCCGGTCCATCCCTGCCAGGAGCAGAGTGGTGTCTCTGCTGCGCCGCTCCTCTGCCTGGTGCAGAGCCGCACTGAGTGCATCCACCGCCATCACAAGCTGCAACTGCTGATCGACTGATTCTTGAAGTATGCGGGTGTGCTCTTCTAAGAGGTCATCTGCCTGATCGGCATGCTGTCCCTCACGGTGTTCATGTCCCTGATGAGCAGCATCCCTTGAGGGTGGGTGCTGCACACCAGGGTCAGGCCTGGGCATGTCCACAGGCGGTGCACTGACGCCACCCCCTGACACTGTTCCCCCATGGTCACTGGCCAACTGCTGACACTGCTCCTCTGGCTGCCGCTCTCCAGGGCTCAATGGTGTTGCCACAGTGGCCGCAACAGCCCCACTGTCCAGGACACACACCAGTGCTGCCCCACTGGTGCAGACAGGCACAGGCTGGGATTGTGATGTCACGCAGGCCTCCACAGCGGCACCACCCATGGCCATGCCCCTGATGTCACCTGCTGTGTGGCCATCCTGAGGCCCACACATATCACTGTCCATGAAGTGAACTCCATCATCATCATTGACGGATCCGGCACCAGCCCAAGTCTCAGCATGCTGGCATCCATGGATGCTGGCACACTGGGACACGGGCAGGGCCTCTTCCGCACCTGCTCCACCAACATCAGTCCGGATGTCCAGGTGGGCCCACTGTCGCCCTGACCCTCGGATGCCTGTGGAGGTGGACAGGCCCTCCTCTATGTCCATGGTATCACCCTCAGTGGACAAGCCCACCACCGCTGACCCATGTAGATGCTCCGGAGCTGTAAGGGAACACAGTAGCATCAATGTATCTGCCCTACCCTGTCCCCCCCATTGACAGATCAGGACCTACCATGCAGTGATGGGCTACCACCCATCTGGAATCCACCACCTGGAACACCCTCGATGGCACAACACCGCATGCTGCCAGCAACCCGCTCTTCTTGTGGGGTCAGGCATTGCACGGCCGGCTGTCCCCCACCGGTCACAGACCATGCTGCCCTGATGGCAGCCACCTTGTCCTTAATCCTCCGCCTGTCCATGCCCATCTTCTTTTTGCACTCCTGCACAGACCACTGGTGGCTGCCATGCAGGTTGACGGCACGCACCACCTCTTCCCATGCAGCAGCACGGGCCTGTGGTGTTCCCCACCGTCCGCTGAGCAGCGACTCCTGGTCGAGGTAGGCCTCAAACAGGGCATCTGTTTCTGCCTTTGTGAAGTTAGACCTCCTCTTCCTCCCACATCTCTGTTCCTCTTCCTCCACCTCACGATCGCTCATTCTTCATCCTGTGAGAATGACAGGTGTTACTTGTGACTGTGCAGTCCCATGCATGTCCCACACACCACAGTCCACACTCCCAAACAGCATGCAACTCACCTCAATAGACTGCAATAAAAGACTATGGCCACTGCAGCCCAATGTTGCATTTTTATAGTGCAACGCATGCAGATGAGGTGAGGCACAATTATAAGTGGATGCAAATGCAGTATCTGCGCCATTGAATGGCTGATTAGCTGATTTACATATGCCGGCTGAATATCGCGCTGTTGCACTTTGTGCAATTGTGTTGAACGTGCTCAGGCAAGGGCGCATTTCTGTGATGTGCGCAGTACACACCGAACGGCGCATGGCCGGGGTGATGACGCAGACACCTGCTGTGCTGCTGACGTGCTGTGAGCGGGAGGCAATGCAGGGCATGGCCACCATTGTGCCAGTGGCGCTACTGCGCTCTTCACATATATGGCGCTCTGGCACTGGGGCACCGTAGGCGCACTGGGGCCACAGCGTGGTAGGCCGCTACAGGAGGTGGCACACAGGCACCCAATTGTGCTACACGCAGTGAGTACCAATCACGCTGTGGTGGTCCGTGCACGAGAGACCCTTGACCCTGTACCTGACCTTTAACCCCTAGGCACCATGCATCTGCATGGGTGCACCATTATCGTGCTGTTTGGTGACAGCATGATGGGGAATGGCAGTGCTGTGCAGTGCAGCATCTGCACATGGCGGACTGTGCTACTGACCACCATTTTGACTCCAACCAGCTTCAGAGATGGCAAGAAGGAGGGCTGCTGTTTGGAGCCAGGTGGAGTTAGCCAGTTTGGTGACCATAGTAGAGCCCCATGCTGGGGCACTTTTTGGAGATGCACCCCTGGACAGGGCCAGGAGTGCAGTATGGGAGGAGGTGGCGGTGGTGCTGGAGGAGGCCACAGGAATTGGGCGCACGGCTGAGCAGTGTCACCACCAATATGGGGACCTCCAGCACAGGGACCCGGACAGGCTTGCCCGCCTACAGGCATGTGCCAGGAGGGGCACGGTGCCACGGCCAGGTAGGTGCCCCATCCATACACTGTTAACGTCCATATGGGTATCACAGTGGCATGTGTCCAGCACATGGGGGGGCCATCCAGTGTTGGCCGTGGTGGTGATATTGGGGTGGGGGTGGATGGGTATGGCTGTGTGGGATTGCACATACATGGGGTGGGGGGACTTTGCTACCAGATTGTACCGATGTTCCTCTCTCCATGTTTGCACCCTAGGCCCAGAGGAGCGCCGGCGGGTGAGGGAGAGAAGGCAGTGCCAAGATGAACAGCAGGCCAGGAGGGATGCCGGACCACACAGGGGTAGGGATCAGCCTGATGATGGTGAGTGCCTTACATCCATGATTACTATTGCATGCTGTGTAACAGGGCAGGCAGCGGGGCATGGCCACCATCCATTGACACCACTGCCATGCACGCAACTTGTTACAGTCAGCACTGTCCAGTGGCACTGCATGTCTGGGAATGCATCAATGGTGGTCCATGCGTGCACCGGGTACCTGGCTGTGCCACTGCCTTTGCACTGCATAGCAATGTCACTGTACAGCCACGGTGGTGCTGTGAGGGACATGGGCAGTGGGTGTGTGCAGCGGTCCACATGGCTGTGGGTGCCTGGATAGGCAGGTCTTGTGGACGCGGTCACTGTGGGTGGTCACACACCATCACAGGGGCGTGGCACACTGCTGTATGCCATGCACAATGGGTGGGCTTCAGGGGGCTGGACAGTCACACGTATTGACTCTGCTCTCTTGTCCTAGGTGGACAATGCTGGATGGCCCTGGAACAGGAGCTGCTGCAGCTGGTGCGGGTGTCTCTGGCACTTCTGGAGTGGATGGAGCGGAATAGGGTCCGGAGAAGAAGCACCCGGAGGCACCACAGGAGTGGAAAGCGGGGCAGACAATAGGCCCTCCATGACCTCCTGACTCACCTAACCCCCCCTTGACCCACCCTCACACCCCTTCTTCCCTCACCCATTTGTACACCCCTGCCCCATGCCCGTCCCCACCTGGTTTGTGTCCCTTTCCCCCCACCCTTGTATATATCTGTAAATATGTTTGATTGTTTATATTGTTTAATATATACATTCTGTTATGACAACTGTGGTGGTCTCTGATTTGCAGTGGGCTACAGGTGCTTGGCTGCAGTGGTGTGCATGGCATCGGGGTGGTGCAGGCATGGGCGTGTGTGTGTGTGTGTGTCCGACAGGGACCTGCCTATGGTGTGGGTGGGGGAATCAGTCACTGTCTGTGGTTTGTATGTTGTTCTCTGTGTACTGGTTGCCTGTGCAGTGGTCCACGGAGTATGCTCTGAGTCCATGGTGCCCCTGTCAGACCGTCCATGGGCTGTGCAGCTGACACCCTTGCATGTCTGTGATATGCACCATTTGCTGGCATGTCAGTTGTGGCTGTCCATGCTGTACAACCACTGTACCCAGCACAATGCCAGGTTGCCTCCTGTCACCGGTGTGGTGCCTGTCTGCCTTGGATGGCACTGTGGCCTCCGCTGTTGTTGTCCCACCTCCATGCTGTCACTTGTGTCTGTTGCAAGGGATGTGCTCCACTGTCTGTCACTTGTGCTCCGGCCGCATGCGGGTGGCGTACAGCTTCATGGTGCCTGCGCAGGGTGGCTGGCACACCTGTGCCATGTAGGGGTGCTGGTCATGTGTACACGGCTGCCATGGCCACATGCCAATGGCTTGGTTGACCCACTACTCTGTCCCTGTGTTGGTGTGTCCTTGGGTATGGGTGGGTGTTTGTCCATGCACTGTGTTGCATCCTGTGTGGCGCATGCTTCCATGCAACACTGTGTGTGTCTGTGCTGGCTGTTGTGGCCAGTGCTGGGATGGGATATGTCCTTGGGAGGGTGTACAGGGTGCTGTACCACTGGTGGTGGGGTCCAGGGCATGCCCTGTTGCATGTGGGGTACCTCGTGTGCCAACACATGGTCGGTCTCTCAGCTGTACCTCAGGGGGGATATGCAGGGTGGCACTGTGTATGTAGTTGTTGTATCGCTGTCTGCTGCTACCCACTGCAGGGTGCACATGGTGGGGCTGCCTTGCATGGCTCCGTGGTGCACAGGGTTGCATTGTCACAGTGGGGGTGGTGGCATGCATGGGGTGTCCTGCACTGTTGGGCGCTACTCCTGGGCAGGGTGTATGGGGATCATGGTGCAGGGTGTGCTCTGCATTGGTGGGATGGTGTGGAATGGGGTGGTCAGCCCTCCTTGTGTGCTGGTCACAGCTTGCCAGAGGGTGTGCTGGGGCACCGTGTCCCAGCTGTGGGTTGGTTGCTGGTATCCATGGGCCGTGGTTATTACGGCACTCCACCGGTTGTGCAGTGCATGGGGTGTGGGGGGCAATGTCTGTTCTGCTGTGTGCTCCTCTGCCCATCTGTGGCATGGGTGGTGGGCCCCTGCATCTTGTCCCTGCGCATCCCTGGTTGTGCTGTTGCACTACTGCCCTGCTTCATGGGGCATCCCTGGTTGCACTATGGCGCATCTGGACTGCTCCACTGAGCATCTCTGGTTGCGCTATGGTGCATCTGAACTGCGCAACTGCACATCCCTGGTTGCGCAATGGCACAGGTGGTGTGATATTCAGTTGTGTGCTGCAGGTGCATCTTGACCTGCACCGTTTTTGAATATCGCACTTCTTGCGCATGGGCGCAGTGGACTTGAGCTTGCTCCTGCTGTTGCACACTTTTTGGGCGCAGTTTGAATATCTGGGCCAGTATATTTTGGCAAAGTCAAATCTTTTAAGGCTTGTATCTCAAAGGAAACAAGGTTGTTCTTAAGCTGGCAAGCAGATTTCTTTAAACTACCATGTACCTGGTTAGTAACAGCCTTCTCAAACAATTTGATGACCACATTGTGTGTCAATGGACAGAAATCAGATTCCTTTTTGCATATTATTTTCCTGGTTTCCTTAAAATTGTCCAGATCAATGTCTGAGCTGTCCCTGAGTGCAGACGTATTATGCTCCCCCAGATTCTCATCAATGATTTTTTGTGGTATCTCCAGGTTTGCAAAGTCAAGAGGTTGTGCACTTCTTTCATATAGTCTCTGTTCAGTTTCACTGCTGGTATGGGCATCCTCCCTTCTTGTGTCACGTGACACTAGAATTTCTTCCAGAAAAACATCCAAGTCCTTAGTTTCCTGTAGGTCCTACGGAATGGTATATCCCGTTTTGTCTTTTCTTGGTACCACCAATGATTGTTTGCCCCCAAAAATATTTCAACTTGATTTTCCTGTAAAATTTAAATACGTCCACACGAATTTGAAAGCTATTGGGTATGCGGGTGGGCACAAAATTGAGGCCCTTTAGTAACAGAGAATCCTGTTCTTTCATCAGAGTAGTGCTTGAAAGGTTTATAACTTGTAGTTTAGCTCCTTTCTGTCCTCCAGTGATATCTTTGTTTTTTCTTGCCTCTACCTTACCTTGTGACATCTTGCATTTTTTTTTTTTTTCTTGTTTTTTTATTTTTTTTGAATTTGTCCTAAAAAAATTAATGTTCCTGTTCACAATATTTCCCTGATTCTCAGGACTGGTGTTCACCTCCAAATCAGTCACCGATTCCCCTTGTCTGCCTTTTTTATTTGATCTTCTATTGTTTTATGGCTGCATAGCAAGAGCTATGCCAACATATAACGAATATGAGGTGGAGAGGAAAAAGGGGCTAACACATCACAAATGTTTGCTCCACTCTCCGCCCAGAGAGCGGAGTTGAAACACATACAATATGGAAGAATCAGTCCACTTTCTCCATCTGTCTCCGTCTATCTACCCCCTCCCCCCCACACACTTTTTTTCCTCTCACCTCTCTTGTGCTCTGGTCTACTGGACTACAAGAGACTATTTGCCAACTGCCCTGCTGCAGTGTTTGTTGTCACTGGCTGCCTATGAGGGCTCTGAATCTAAACTCCTTCCTGGCCTTGTTGTTCAGCTCAGTCAATCCAGACCCAGTAGTACTCTCTCTCTCTCTCTTGGGCATGGTATACACTCAGGTGGAGAGTGCTGAGTGGTGTCCGCAGGTATCTGTCTGACCGTCCACTCCATGTCTGCCAGAGTTAGGCTGCTGTTGTCTGCCCCCCTGCACTTTTTTCTCTCACCTCTCTTGTGCCCTGGTCCACTGAACAACCAGAGTCTGGCTGCCAACTACTCCGCTATGTTGCTTGTTGTTGCTGGCTGCCTCCTAGGGCTTCGATTCCACACTACTTCCTGGCCTTGCTGCTCAGCTCAGTCAATCCAGACCCAGTAGTACTCTCTTCACACTCTCCCCTTCCTCTGGTTCCCCCTTCCTCTCCCAGGTCCAAGTTGCCATTGAATGCCTGCTGTTGTGAACTCCAGTTCTCCCTCCCTCAGGTCTCAATCACCATGGTAGGCCTGCTGCTGTGACTTCCAGTTCTCCCTTCCTCCCTCTCCCTGGTCCCAATTACTGTGGGGTGCCTACTACCGTGACCCATCCTGGGATCTCTTCAGACATACATCTGTTTCCATGTAAGTTCCGAGTGTATTTGCCTTTTTTTGTTAAGAAATAAACTGGGCTACCTAAATGCTGACTGCTGACTTCCTGGTGCTAGTGGTCGGCATTCTCTGAGCAAATTCCCCTCTCGCATTCTGCAAAGTCGCTCCTCTCTCTCCATACAATTTCACACTATATTTATTTTTTAAAATAAGAGTAACCAGCTGCTAACCTGATTCCTGTCCTTCTCTGGTTCCCATACAAAACCAAAGAGATATCATCAAAGCTGCTGACAAGATTAGCAACCAAATACTGACCATTGACTTTTGTTGCCTGCGGTTAGCATTCTCAAATCTCTTCAGACTTGCTCGCCTCCATGTAAGTTGCTGCATTTTATCAAAATTGAAAAAATTTTCTTGGCTTAATACTGTAGATTGTGCTATATCTCCTAAGTGACATTCCAAGAGTTGCTGTACAAGAGCTGTTCAGCCATATAACAGCTGATCCATGCTAGCATGAAATTTAATTTGTGCTACTAGGGAGGCTGGAGTAGTTCCACAATATGTTATGTACAAAGGAAGAAAATGGCTCAAGAAACACACAACTAAAGCCATGGCAAAAAAAAAAGTTACAGTTTTAGAAAGAGCCTAACTCACAGCCTCCGATTCTAACAAAACAAAAAAAAAAAACACTGCTGAGCACAAAATGTTGGTAAAAATGGAGTAGTGTTTGCTACTGCAGGATAGTTTACTTTGCAATAAAACTTATTTGCTTTATCATCTGACAGCCCAGCAGTGTTTTTTTCATAATCATAGACTTTGAGCCAGGATGTTTCTAAGTAAGTAGCTACTTGCTGTCACATTACTGTATATCAGTACTAGCGCATTAACATAGCAACATAGAAACATAGACTTGGACGGCAGATAAGGACCGCTAGGCCCATCTAGTCTGCCCATTTCCCTACCTACAGGATAGGCCGCAGATCCTAGTTAACCAACAGCCTATATCTTCCTGCCCCCCACAAGAATTGCCTTATGTCTGTCCCATGCATTCTTGAATTAGCAGCTGTATTGGCTCTGATAGGAATTTGTTATTTCTGTACTGCCTTCACTGTCTACTCTTGGAGCATCCATGGCTCTGTGCTCGTTTCACAGTGCCCCAGTTACAGACATTGTCATTGTCATAGTCGTATTGGTCTCTTTGTAGCTTACTTTGTTTTCTTGCCAGAAGCTGTTTCTCATGTTCAAAAACACAAGATATTAAACTGTTGTGTAGTTCTTTAGTTTCACTGGTGCCTAAATTTAGCTAGTTCCTCTTTGGCCAGACTAATTTCTTTTGATCATTTTCAAGTTTGACTATGTCCTCCTTAACTACTAGGTGCTCAAAGTTCAATAAGTACTCCTTGGCAAATTTAACCCAGTCATCTGTATGTCTAAATTCCTCAAGGCCAACAGATGGGGCTTTGTTCGCCCGTAGACCTCGTGGTGCCCGCCTCTTCTCCAACAAGGTCTCAGATATAATTATGTTATATGTGACATTAATCTCTTGAATGAGTAATTCCTCTTATTTATGAAAACAAGTTTCAGTATCACCTGTGGTTTTTGTTATCCCGGTTCCATTCAATTCAGCTTGGTTAGCTTCTTTCTAGCTTGTTGTTGCCTCGTCTATAAGAAGAGTGACATCTCCAAATCGAAGTGTGTGTTTGCTGCTTGATCCTGCTGCACTGTCACCAAACAAAATTCTATTTCCAGCAATTCTTCTTTGACAAATGGGTTAACTCTCATTGCTGCACTGAATTCCTGATGCAGGTCAGTTTTGCGCCAGTTACTCTGTAAACTCCAACTTACAAGTCCTAGATGCAAGCATTTCATTTTAATTCAGTTTTGTTTTTCATACTTGTAGGCTGCTGAGCATAAATGGTTATTTTTCACCAGCAAAAAGTTATAAATAACAAGATGTAACAACCCAAAAGATTAAAACTTGTACTCGTACAGTACATACAAAAGCTACCAAAAACATCATACATCCTAAACACGTGCAAACCTTCTTTTTTATGTAGCCAGTGCTTAAGTTTAGCTTTGAACACATAAATAGTGTTTTAGTTTACAGTTTTAAGGGAAAGCAAATTGTGAGATATAGGAGCACTGTACTGTATTGATTTTGACTAGACAACTTTCTGAAAAATGGAACAGTATAAGTCATTCAACTTAAAGATATGGTATCACACGCATTATTATTCCTGTTAAACAAACTAGAGGTAGAGGGAGGAAGATGACCCAGGTTATTTTTTGCAACAGTAGAGCCAAATGTAAACTGTATCTGTCCTCTAAAGAAAGACTAGGGTTGCTACATTTAGATGAGGCAAAAACCGGATACTAAAACACTTTGAAAACTCCGCTCCTAGCTCCACCCCTTTCATGACTGTGCACTGTTCCTCCTTGTCAGTAATTTATTAGGCTGTTGAAGATTTTAATGGATCAGAAACAGAACTGTTAACATGCTGTGCCTGTTAATTTTGCTTTTCTAGGTTCTCCCGATTGATTAATTGATTAATTGATTGATTGATTTACATAGTTTTACCAGCTAAACTTACAGAGATAAGGGAAGTCTCATTTACAGATGTGATCTGGGGAGGTGCAAGGGAAACACACTATAAGCAGTATACAGGATATGTAATAAATTGTTTGTTTGTTTCCTATGCATACTATTTTTTTTTCCTGAATCCAATTTCTTTTCATGTCCACAACCAATACTATTTCAAAGCCAATAGACGTGATCATACAGTTTCTTGACAGAAAAAATAGAGCTAATTTAAAACATTAAAAATGCTTAAATTCTGGTAGAGATGAAAAATTTACCAGCAAATGAAAATGGAAGATAACTGCCCATCTTTGCTGCAGTGCTTCTTTAAGATGCAGAATGGAAAAAATTAGGTGCTCATGGTCTTAATGACCATACTTTACACTTCCCATGTAGACTGCTTATATGAAGAAAGGGTTATAGTG
The DNA here is from genome assembly GCA_016271365.2 of Neoceratodus forsteri. Lineage (NCBI taxonomy): Eukaryota > Metazoa > Chordata > Ceratodontiformes > Ceratodontidae > Neoceratodus > Neoceratodus forsteri. Next base: position 660,177,218 of record CM057458.1, read on the forward strand.
ACAACAGAACTTGTAAGTAACCTGGACGTGCATCTGAAACAATATATAATATGACAAAATATGTTTTAGGAGCATGTAAGAACTTGAAATGGCCCAAATGCCTGACTGTTTCTGAGCAAAACCAGGTACCCAGATAGGGACCCTGAAAACTGGATTATCAGGTAAAAAAACCGACAGGTGGCAACCCTAAAAGATACCCAGCATTATCATAAAGGACACAATGATGGGTAGATCTGGGGAGGTTGGTAAGAAACTGAAAAACATTATTGTACACAACTCATAATTTAGACATTGTACTTTCATTGCCTGTAAAGTAAACCGGTAGCCTATAGTCTTTTTTATTTTTTTTTAATAATTTTTGGCCAGGAAAGACACACCAAGCCAAGGCTTGTTTCTAGGTGCATCCTGGGAGCACATGGAAGTTACGCGACATGCTCCTGGTCACACAGTATGAATGTGGTGGCTGTGGGATTCAAACCTAGTTCTCCAGGTTTGCAGCTCAGTGCTCTTAACTACTACACTGTACTGTCTCACAAACTAAGAGACTATGGGCTAACAGTTTCTGAGACTCAGGGATTAGAGAATTCCTAAGCCTAAACAGCAAATTCAGTCTTTGGTGAACTGGCTTAAGGACATGCCTCACATGGGACTCAAATAATAGGGCTCTATCATTATGTACTCCCACATACATAAAACTATCTGCTTGTTTGATTGGGTCACATCTCTTCAGTCAGAAATAGAAAGGTTGGATTCTCTTACTGGGACCAGAAAAAATCATTAGGTTAGAGTTTTTAGAATTTAGAATTGTGTTTCAGTCAAAAGCCAAGTCTGAAATGAATTAAAGTCAGTTTGTACTCAACATGGTGAGCAGGTCAGCATGCCTCGTGCTTGTCTATGAGCGCTAACTACAACAGCCAGTTTACAACACAACTTCCCAAACATGCAATCATGCTACAGTGCAACCAGGAGGTGCACACTGCGGGGTGGCTAACCCCAGCTAAAAAGCCAGAAAACACAAAAAAGTGTACGTTCAAGGTGAGAAAAGGAGGTCACTCAAGTCAGATTTGCTGTAGGACATTTTTTTTTACTGCACAAAGACAAATTAACATGCGCTAAGTCCTTCTCAGCAAAAACAATTCATATGATTACAGGTGCAATACAGTACAATATTAACTTGAGATGACCAATATTATTACAACTGGAGGCCAAGTGCCCTGGCACTTCACTCCTAAACTAAGCTTCATCAGGGGTGGGGACTTGGAGACTAGGCAGTGTTTAAATAGTCACCCATTCATTACATAATAAAGCTCATAATGCGGTACATGTACTTTACACAATTTAAAGTGACAGTAGTGATGCCAGCCTGGTGGCGCTGAAAGCTGAGGCACTGGACGCCTTACCTCATGACCCAGGTTCGGGAATGAGCACAGGCCACCAGTGGTCAGCTGGGGAAGGGGAGAAGGATCACGCATCTGAGGGACTGCTTTCCTTTTCCAGGGAGGGGGGTCACCAGTGGTCGGCATTTGACTGGACCCTAGCAGAGGCTGGGGGACGGTGCACCGACACTGTAGAAAAGGTGAGGAGATAAGGTAGATGGTAGGAAGGAGTGCATGCAGACAAGTGCATGCTCACTCCATAGGCATCATTGCATGCCTCATCTCCTGGGAGAAAACTAGGAAATAGTTGCCACAGCAGAACGATGGAGGGCACCTCGCAGGTTCTGCTCCCAGCTAGCCACAGCGCTGGCCACACTGGATTCAGTCTTGGTGGGGGTTGGGGAACCCTGCTGGCCCCACCAGGGGGGGTAAGCCCTGGGGATATGGGCCAGTACTGGATGGTGGACGCCGGGGGACAGGGCTCCCTCGGGAAGAAAGAAGGGCCGCGGCAATGAGGAGAAAAAGAAATAGCAAAAACAAAAATAGTGACAGTAGTGAATAAAATATAGAATAATGCATGGAGAATGTGGTTTATGGGGATTTTATGCACCTCCGAGGTGTGTGATGCCCCATAAACCCCAAGGGTGAAACTCGAGGGGTTTATATGGGCATCACACACCGAGGGGTGCATAAATTCCCCAGAGAACCACACTTCTCCATGTTTTATTTTTTATATTTACTGGGGTTTTTTTTTTGCGTTTTTTGGTTTAAATTATCTTTTTTGTCACTTTGCAAGGGTAACTGTTACCACCGACAAGCTTGTCTTGCACTGAGTGACTGATTGTGTAGCGCTTGTGAATGTCCAGTGTGAGGACAGCTTGTTCAGCATATTTTCTGGTGAGGCTGCGGTACTGTTCTGCCCATGAGCCATGAGCTCAAACTGATATGGTTTATGAAGTCTATAAACCACATATGTGGTTTATGAAGCTCCATAAACTGCATATGTGGTTTATGGAGCTGTTGGGCACATGATGGCAGTGGTTTATAACCACTAACCAGTAAATATAAACCTCTACATAAGGTCCTCATGCAACAGCTAGGATTGTAAGTATAATTGTGCATTCTCTTACAACAAGGCAGAGTAGGGAGCAAAAAAATTTCCTACACAAAATTTAAAAAGACTTTCTGCTGCAAAGAAGAGGCCATGTGAAGACAGCCACATGACTTGAAAAGTCATACCTCATTACCATTTGATTGACAATTATTTGTTTTTGTTTTCATCTCAGTTTTGCCTTGGCAGCTATTTTGTATCAAGGTCAAACAATGAAAGGCTCTGACTTCTAAATGCGCTAGAGGTAGTTAGGAGTTAAATAAAATACTGCAGACCATTGCTCTTTGCACCAATGCTGACATTTTTGCCCGAGTCCTTTTACACCGACACTTTCTGATAGCTACCAATATGAAATGGACATTGAGGCAATTGAGAGGGTGCCATGTAGGGCTACCAAAACGATCAGGGATATGAAACACAAAATCTATGAGAAGAGACTGGTGGCCCTTAGCTTGTGCGTGTTAGAGAAAATGAGGCTGAGAGGGAATATAATCTCAATTTTCTACATATACTCAGGGGTATCAACAAGAGGGAACAGACAGAGACGTTAGATCTGGTGTCATCCAGCAAGACATGAGAACATTTCTTGAAGCTCAGAGGTGGTAAATTCAGGGGTAACCTTATGGAACACTTCTTATCTTAGAGGCAGTGAGCCTAAGAACCAGTCTACCAGTGGAGTCAGTGGACACAGAAACAGAATTTGTTGGCAGAAAAGGACTGCTTGGCCCACCTAATCTTCCCAGCTGGTCACTGTCTAGTCTGTCACTGCAGACCTCAACTGATCTCTAGCGACCTTCCTGCCTCCCTCATTTATTTATCATTTATTTTATTTATCAGGTCTAGGATTACAAATACCTTTGAGCCTTGGCTCTTTTACAAAGGTTCCACGTCAGAAAAATACAAATTATGGGGAACATCAAGACAGACATTACAACAATTTTTGTCTCGTCCATGCATTCTTGAAGGCCTCTACTGTTTTTGCCTCCACCACTTCCACTGGCATTCTGTTAGAGGTGTCCACCACTCTTTCAGTGAAGTAGCACTTCCTCACATTCCTCTTTAAAACCCTCCCAGCTTCACTACATCTTCTCTGGTCCTGGTGCTCTTTCTCATTTGAAAGTGACTCCCCTCCTTTTCCCTGTTCACCTCCATGAGGTACTTGCAGGTCTCTATCATGTCCTCTCTTGATCTCTTCTTCTTCATAATGTACATGCTGCGATCCTTCCATCTGTCCTTGTGAAACCCCTGCACCATTTTAGTTGCCCTCCTTTGGACTGCTTCCACCCTATCTATAGCCTTTCTGTGGTGTGACTTTCAGAACTAGCTATTCCAGGTGAGGTGAGTCAAGCAAGTGATACAGTGACAACGCCACTTCCCTCTTCCTTCTGCTGCAGATATCTCTGCCTATGTACGCCAGCATGCCACTGGCCATACCCACTGCTTTTTCACACTGCCCTACCACTTTGCGGTCATCAAAGATGATAATCCAAAGGTCCCTTTCCTGTTTAGTGACTGTCAGTACCTCCCCCCATCCTATACTCGGGACCTGGATTCTTGTGCCTAGGTGAATGATTTTTGTACTTCTTGGCATTGAACCCCAACTGCCATACTTGTAAACACTCTGAGTTTGCCAAGGTCACTATGCATTATCTCCATCCCCTCCTGAGTGTCTATCCTATTACTAATTTTGGTATAATCTGCAAAAAGGTAAACCTTCCCTTCCAGCTCATCTGCAATGTCACTTACGAAGACATTGAAGAGGACTGGTCTCAGTACTGAGCCCCTGAACAACCCTCTGGTCACTCACCCCCCAGCGACATTGCTAAGGGACTGAAAGGGAAGGTATGCCTCTTTGCAGATGACACTAAGATCTGCAACAGGGTATACACTCCAGAAGGAGTGGAAAAAACGATGAAGGACCAAGGCAAACTAGAAGAATGATCAAGAGTGTGGCAGCTAAGATTCAATGTGAAGAAGTGCAAAATCATACATTTGGGGCGCAGGAACCCAGCAAAGGCTTACATGATGGGAGGAGATACTGATGGCCATCAAACAGGAAAGGATCTGGGGGTAATCATATCAGATGACATAAAGGTGGCCAAGCAATGTGCCAAAGCTGTGGGGAGAGCCAGTGGGGTACTGGGATGCATAGGGAGAGATATCACTAGCAGAAGAAAGGAGGTGGTGATGCCACTGTACAAATCATTGGTGAGACCCCATCTGGAGCACTGTGTCCAGTTCTGGAGGATGCAACTCCATAAGGACATAGATAGGGTAGAGGCAGTTCAGAGAAGTGCAACAAAAATGGTGAGGGGCCTGCACCAAAAGTCATATCAGGAGAGACTAGAGGACCTCAATATGTATATCCTAGAGGAGAGGAGAGAGGGATATGATAGAGACCTTCAAATATGTCAAGGGCATAAATAAGGTACAGTAGGGTAGCAGCTGTCAGAAAAAGAGATGTTCTGGAACAAGGGGTCATGATATGACGTTGGAGGGGCGTAGACTAAGATGTAATGTGAGGACGTATTTCTTCATGGAAAGGGTGGTGTATGCAAGGAACAGCCTCACAGTGGATGTGGTGGGGGCTAACTTGGTAGGGGAATTCAAAAATGCATGGGATAGGCATAGGGGGACCCTAGCAATAGGAAAGAGAATAAAGCCAGAGATCAAGTAGGGTCTGTAGTTTTTGCAGCAGGTAGGGAAAATGAGCAGACTGGGTGGGCCCAGCAGTCCTTATGTGCCATCAATTTCTATGAGAGTGACTGCTGTTAACCACAACCCCTCTGTAGCCTATCCATTTACCAGTTCTTTACCCAACTCACCACCTTGGGTCCCACCCCAGGCTGCTCAATTTCTTTATCAGTCTCCAAGTAGGACAGTGTTGGAGGCCTTGCTAAAGTCTAGATATTTCATGACCACTGCCCTCACCTGATCTAGTTCCCTGGCCACCCAGTCAAAAAGTCAATCAGAATCATCTGGCATAACATCTCCCCATGAATCCATGCTGCCTTTGACCTTGTACCCATTGGATTTAAGATGCTCTACCAATCTTTCCTTTAAAGAGGGACTCTGGTCAAAAGTGCTACATTGCAGAATTAGAATAAGCATACCCCCAATAAATCTCACACCAAACATTAGGTTTCTGTGTTACTTCATTTTAAAGTTATGGGCTATTTTGTAACCCTGATTTCACTACCTGTTCAAAAAAGCCAGGTTCAGTGAAGAAGTGCTGATGATGTAATCTCCTGAACTCACAGTCTAGCCCTCCCTGTTAGCAAGCTCATAGGACCTGTTTCTCCAAAGTTTAAAAGATCATTCTGCAATGGTTTTCACAAGTAAAACAGGCAGCACCATTCTAAAAACATTGCTATAAAATATATGTGTTTCATGTTTTGTAACAAAGTTGACAAATTTATATTTTAACGCCTTTTTTTGCATGATTCATTTCTCCAGAGTCGCAGGATGCTGAGTCAGCATGCCTCCAGGCTGCTGATACCATGTGAAGTGTTACTCTGCATTGCCAGTTTGGAAGTTGTATTGCTACAAATGTTGCATTGTTGGAAACTGCATTGCTGTTTGTCAGTGTCTACTTCACAATAGGTTTTAATAGTGGCCTTATATGTGTTAATTCCTATTAGGGGTGAAAGTGAGCCCTGGTAAAACAACAATCAATGTAATGTGGAGTACAATGTAGATGAGCCTGAATATAGCTCAAGTAACAGCCTGTTAATGAGAAGACAGGAAATGAGCTCTGCTCAACTGAGTATCCCATTCATTAATACTTTGATGATGAATAACCTATTGATAGTTTGATTAATCATTGAGCTGGCTACTGCATAGGAACTCTTAGTAAGGTTTCAAAACAGCACTACCTCTCCCACCCCCATTTACGGAGTGATGGAATAATTGATTTAAAGTGGCATCCTGTGAAATCACCTTAATTGAATTATAGATGTGAATGATCACAGCCTTTCACCACATCAAAGATATCCAGTCTGCAAATCTCATATTAGTGTGCTGTGACTTAGCATCCAGCGACCCAGGAGAAAAGGACCACAACAAAAGAGCACCAAAAACAAAAATATGAATTTGCCAACTTTGTTACAAAACCTGAAACACACAGGTTTTAAAGCAATGTTTATTGAATGGTGCTGGCTGTTTTACTGGAGAAAACCATTTGTACATAGTTTTTAAACTTTGGAGAAGCAGGTCCTGTAAGCTTGCTGACAGGGAGGGCTAGACTGTGAGTTCAGGAGATGACATCATCATCAGCTCTTCACTGAAACTAGCTTTTTTGAATAGGCAGTGAATTTAGGGTTGTAAAATGATTTGTAACTTTTAAACAAAGTAACTTAGGGATCTCAGTTTTGGCATGAGGCTGATTGGGGCTATATTGATCCATATTCTGAATTTATTGATGCCAGTAATTTGTGACCATAGTCCCTCTTCAACAGGGTTCCATTAATTTCCCCACCATAGAAACATAGACTTTGATGGCAGATAAGGACGGCTTGTCCCACCTAGTCTGCCCATTTTCCTACCTATTGGATAAGCTGCAGATCCTAGTCAACCAGCAGCCGACATCCTCTTACCTACCCCTCCTAACCCCCACTATAATTGCCTTATGTCGGTCCCATGCATTCTTGAATTCCTCCACTGTTTTTGACCCCACAACCTCCTTAGAAAGGCTGTTCAATGCATCTTCCACCCCCTCTGTGAAAAAATACTTCCTCACATTGCCCCTGAGTCATCCTCCCTCTAACTTCAATTTGTGCCCCCTTGTTCTTACACATCTCTTTTTCTGAAATATGCTACCCTCTTGGACTTTGTTGATTCCCTTCAGGTACCTGAAGGTTTCTATCAAGACCCCCCCCCTTTCCTCAGGGGTATACATATTAACTTCTCTAAGTCTCTCTTTGTATGGCTTCTGGTGCAGACCCTGCACCATTTTGGTTGCCCTCCTCTGGATTGCCTCCATCCTGCCTATGTGGATATAGGGTCTCCAAAACTGTACGCAGTACTCCAGATGGGGTCTCACCAACTGTCTGTACAGAAGGATAACAACTTCTTGATTTCTACTGATGATGCCTCTCCCTACACATCCCAGAATCCCCCAGCCCTCCTTAATGCCTTCTCACATTGCTTGCCTACCTTAGGGTCATCTGATATGAGTACCCCCCGGTCTCTTTCCATTTTTGTTGTTAGTACCTCCCCCCACATTGTGTACTCTTCTCCTTGGTTTTTGTTCCCCAGGTGCATTACTTTGCACTTCTTTGCATTGAAACTAAGCTGCCATACTCTTGACCATTGCTCCAGTCTTGCTATGTCCCTTTTCATCCTTTCCACCCCTCCTTGTGTATCAACCCTATTGCAGATCTTTGTGTCGTCTGCAAAGAGGCATACTTTTCCTTTCAGTCCCTCTGCAATGTCACCTTTAAAGACATTAAAAAGTACCAGTCCCACTACTGAACCCTGTGGTACCCCACAAGTAACTCTCCTTTCCCCAGAGTGTGCTCCATTTACTATTACCCTCTGCGTCCTGTTGTCCAGTCAATTTGTTACCCAGGCTACCACCCTGGGACCCACTTCCAGGCTGGTTAACTTGTTTATTAATCTTTTGTGTGGTACTGTGTCAAATCCCTTGCTAAAGTCTAAGTAGGCCATATCTATAGCCCCTCTCTGGTCTACTACTTTGGTCACCCAGTCGAAGAAGTCTATTAGATTCATCTGACATGACTTCCCACTGTGAATCCATGCTGCCTTGGGTCCTGTGCCCCGCTGGCCTCAAGGTACATGACAATTCTTTCTTTCAAAAGTGATTCCATCATTTTTCCTACCACTGAGGTCAAACTAACAGGTTTGTAGTTTCCTGCCTCTGCATTGCTCCCACTCTTATGAAGGGGGATCACATCTGCCTTCCTCCAGTCCTCAGGTACCACACCATTCTCCCATGATTTGTTAAAAGGAGAAGTCAGTGGTGTCACTAGGTCTCCCCTTAGTTCTTTTAGAATTCTGGGGTGAATCCCATCAGGTTCCATTGCTTTGTCCACTGATGTGAGACTGACCAGCCCATAGTTGCTAACCTCCTTCCTGCTACTGCTCTTATGAAGAGGGACCACATCTGCTCTCCATCAATCCTCCAGAACCATGCATATTTTCAGTTAGTTGTTAAATAAACATAGAAACATAGAAGTTGACAGCAAATAAGGACATCAAGGCCCATCCAGTCTGCCCATTTCTTTTTCTACCTTATGAATGTGCCATTGGCCTTTGCTCTCTCAATGGCCTATCTATTGACATCTGTATTGCTCCCTTATGCCTATCCCATGCCTGTTTGAAGCCCTGCACTGTATTCATATCCACCACTTGCTGAAGTAGGCCATTCCATGCATCCATCACCCGTTCTGTGAAAAAGAAGTTCCTCACATTACCCCTTAATCAGCCTCCTTCTAATCTCATGCTGTGTCCTCTTGTCCTGCTATTTTTCTTATATTGAAACATGTTAGACTCTTTCACCTTGCTAATTCCCTTAAGGTGTTTGAATGTTTCGATCATATCACCTCTCTCCCTCCTTTACTCTAAGGTATGCATATTGAGCTCCATTAATCTGTCCTCATATGTTTTCTGATGCAGTCCCTGCACCATTTTGGTTGCCCTTCTCTGGACTGCCTCAATTTGGTTAATGTCCTTGTGAAGGTGTGGTCTCCAGTACTGCACACAGTACTCCAGATGGGGCCTAAACACTGTCCTGTAAAGAGGGATTATTACCTCCCTCTTCTGACTTGTGATACCCCTACTAATACACCCCAACATCCCCCTAGCCTTACCTACTGCTTTAGTGGTATGGTTGGATGATTTCAGGTCATCGGTGATGATGATGCCCAAGTCTCTTTCTTCCCTAGTGACTGCCAGCAACTCCCTTCCCAGCCTATAGGTGGCTTCAGAATTTCTCTTCCCTATGTGCATGATCTTGCACTTCTTTGAGTTAAACCCCAGTTGCCACTCTTCTGACCATTTTGCTAGTTTATCCAGATCTCTTCTCATTCTGCCCACTCCATCTGGATCATCTACTCTGTTGCAGATCTTGGTGTCATCTGCAAACAGACAAACCTTACCCTTCAGTCCATCTGCAATGTCACTGATGAAGATATTGAAGAGGACTGGCCCCAGGACTGATGCCTGAGGTACCCCACTTATGACTTGCATCTCTTCTGACTGTACACCATTTATCACCACTCTCTGTTTTCTGCCAATCAACCAGTTTGCCACCCAGGTGACCAACTTCTGATCCACCCCAAGCCTACCTAGCATATTAATCAATCTTCTATGTGGAACAGTATAGAAATCTTTGCTGAAATCAAGGTAGGTGACATCAATTGCTCCCCCTTGGTCCACCACTCTGGTTACCCAGTCAAAGAAATCTATGAGATTAGTTTGGCAGGGCCTTCCATTTGTAAACCCATGCTGTCTTGGATCCTGTGCTCCTATGGATTCCAGGTGTTGCAATATCCTTTCCTTAAGGAATGCCTCCATAATCTTGCCCACTACTGAGGTAAAACTGACTGGTCTGTAGTTCCCTGCCTTCTCCCTGCTACCACTGTTGTGAAGTGGGATCACATGAGCCCTTCTCCAGTCTTCTGGGACCTCTCCTGTGCTCAGAGACTCACTAAACAGCTGTGATAATGGCTGTGCTAGTTCCACCCTTGACTCCTTTAGTACCCTGGGATGTATGCCATCAGGTCTCATTGCCTTGTCCACCCTGAGCTTATCGAGCTCTTGTAGGACCCTTTCTTTTGTGAAGGGATGAGTGCACACCTCCATCTCCCCTGTGTCCATGGTGCTGAGCTGTGGGCCCTGCCCTACCTTCTCTTCAGTAAATACTGAGCAGAAGTATCTATTTAGGATAGATGTCTTTACATGGTCCTCCTCCTCACATGCCCCCTTATACCCTTTGATCTTAGCAATACCACCTCTGGACTTTCTCCTCTCACTAATGTATCTATAGAAAGTCTTGTCACCTTCTTTTACTGTTCTTGCTAGTGTTTCCTCGGTTTGGGCCTTTGCCTGCCTTACTGTCTTCCCTGCTTCCCTTAGGGCAGTTTGGTATGCCTCCCAATCTTCATGTTGCTGCGTTCCCTTATATTTCCTGAAGGCCAGCCTTTTGGCTCTAACCTTTTCTGCTACTGTTTTCAAGAACCAAAGTGGTTTCCTTCTTCTTTTGCACTTCCTTTTCTCTCTAACACAGTGGGATGTTGGTTCAGGTATTGCATCCTTAATGCTTGCCCACTTTGCCTGTACCCCCTCACCTGTATTTCTTTTTGCCAGGGCTAGCTTAACTCTGTTGACCATCTTATCAAAGTCAGCTCTTCTGAAGTCCCATATTTTTGTCTTGAAATGGGATGATTTAGTTCTAGTGGCCAAATTGAACCATAATATGTGATGGTCACTGGTCCCCAGGTGATCTTCTACCTGTAGATCTGAGATCCTTTCCTAGTTAGTCAGTACTAGATCTAGGATAGCCCTGTCTCTTGTGGTTTGTTGTACCAGTTGTTTGAGGCCCTCCCCCCGAAGGGAATCTACCACGTGTCTAGTTCTGGCAGATATTCCTGCTAGTATTGGCCAATCTGTATCTGGCATGTTGAAGTCTCCCATTATCAGAACCTCCCCTTTAGCTGTCATGTTTTGTATATCTTCTAACAGTAATGTGTCTATGTCCTCCCCTGGTCTGGAGGCCTGTACACAACCCCAGTTCGTATGGCTGTCCCATTTCCTGTTTCCAGGGTGACCCACAGTTCTTCTGGCTCCTTATGTGTATTCTGAATTTCTGTAGCTTTGATATTTTCATTGACATAAAGGGACATGCCACCCCCCCACCCTCTTTTTTCACCTCAGTCTCTTCTGAACAGTACATAGCCAGGTACTGAAGTCTTCCAAGTGTGGTTACTGGTAAACCATGTCTCACTAATGGCTACTATGTCTGGGATTAGCCTCAAACATTATTGTCTGCAGGTCTGGGATCTTGTTTTCCAGACTGCAAGCATTTGTGTGCATGATTTTCCATTGGCCAGATTTCGGTGTGTTAGTTGTTGGGCGATGTCTGGCGTTTCCCCTGTACGTTGTATGGGGAGCCAGACCTTTTTCCTTACCTGGTGATGCAAATGAACTAGAAATATGCTGAACTCCTGTTTGACTACTAGCTGAGGGGGGTAGGGGTGTTCTTCAAATTTGATGTATCGGGTGCTGCACACTCTCCCCATTTACTAGTTTAAATATTCTGCAAAGACGTCAAACTTCTGCCCCAATGCTCCGACTCCTTCCTTAGTCAGATGCAGTCCATTAAATTTAAAGAACTTTCGCTCCCAAAACTGTTGCCAGTTCCCTACAAATTTGTTTTTTCCTGGCACCAGCCCTTGAGCCACATGTTTAGCTCCCCATCTCCCCTTCTCTGACCTTCCGTCCATCTGTCCCCTCTCCTAGACTGGCAGGATCTCAGAGAAGGAGATGCCAGACGAAATGGATTAAGTGTCACCCAGCCTGGTCAGGTGTTCCTTGGTCTCCACAATTGACTGGCTGGCAAGATAATTAGTCCCTATGTGTACCAGGACATCAATGTTTTCTCCTGCTTCCTGAACAATTTTAGCATTGCGGTCAGTGTCTCTCCACGCTGATGTACCTGGTAGACATCTGACCATTACCCCTGGCTGGAGATAAGTATCAACTCCCTGAATCATTGAGTTTCCTATGATCAGAAGTTTTTTGGATTTCCTTTTTGCTTTTTTTGTTTTGGTTCCTGTTTTGGGTGAGTTTTGTTGTGCTAGCTCCTGTGCTGCAGTGTCCTGCTGTGCAGTGTCCTTTGCCCCTTTGTTTGATTTCGGAGATAGAGGCAGATACCTGTTTGTAGTTTTTATATGGTTTGTGGAGGTGATATGTTGGAGAGCACCAAGTGATGGGGCACCCAATTTGCCCCTCCTAACCACCTGCCAACCTCCCAGACCAACTACCCTCTAAGGTCGAGGTGCTTCTGTCAGTGGGGTAGCTAGCACCTCCCAATTTCCTTTAATACCCATGAGTGTATCCTGTCTGGTCCTACAGCCTTGTCTACTTTTCATGCTGCAAGTCATTTCAGGACTGTCCCCTAAAAAGGGACTTGTGTCCACCTCTCCCCCTTTGTTCCTGCTACTCCCTGATGTGCTCACATCCCCCATGAAGACAACAAAGGCCATCAAAGTAGCCTGTACAGTTTTTTGTTTACCAAGAGAATCCCTAGACATTCCGGGTAGCAGAGTACATGTTTGCATGACAGTACTTATTCATACCTGCTTATGAGGCGGGGGAAGGGGGCTGACATGATAAGCTCAACCTTAAATTATTATGATGATAATGTCAGCCCTTTTTAGTTCAACATCAGGTACCACGTATGCTGCTAAACAGGTATTGTGTATAAAGGTACACTTTCACAGTAGCATTTAAACAGAGTGTATGCAAAACATTGTTTTCAATTTCATATAAAATGGGTTGGTTATTAAGCATCTGATTAGTTAAAAGTGGTCACATGACAGTGCCTTCATTTCTTGTTACTGTACAGTTCAGCCCCCATATTCAGAGCCAGATGCAAGTGCTGCACAGTCTGTTGCTCTGCACTTAAGATAGCACAAGGCAGGCTCTGAGCAATGGTCAGCCAGTAAGCGCACAGTGACGTAGCATGCTAACTGGCCGAATATCAGGCCATGTTGGTGCAACACTAAGTGGACATGCTCTGCATGACATGGACCAAGGCTGCATATGGCCCACAGGAGATAGCACTGCCCAAAACAGGATAGCACCAGGGCTTCTGAGGGCCATATTCAGCCCAAGCATGCAAATGAGCTCATTGCGTATGTATGACATGGTGGAATAGGACCCTGTCCCAGTTGTTATGGAAAGAGTTTAAATGCAAGAATCTGTTCTATTCCTTTTCTGTCTTTTCTCTGTCTGGTTATGCAACCAAATCTTTCTGTGAGAACTAGGATTTGATCACCCCGAAGGTCTCGCAGTTCTTTGCCTCTCACTGTCTCTCAACCTTCCCTTGCATATCTGCTGATATAAAATATGTGCAAATCATTGTATGGAAATGAAACTGATATTGGGATCCCTTTGTTTAGAAAATATATAGTGTTACTGTTGAAATGTATACAATTATAGTTTGAGATGATTGCAAAAAGCTATTGGGAACTCAAGAGGTTACCTGAGTGCAGATTTTTAAGCCTTTTGCTGAAGAGCTGTGGAAAAGGGGCCTCAGCTCAGGGGCATTGTGTTCTAGCTGCACATGCCTGATACAAGAACAGGATGCTTGTTAAGAATGGGAGTTGGAAGGATTTATAAGAGAGCTGAGCTGCAACTGCTTGAAAGAGAGAAAAGGGACACAGAGATTAAAGGAAAACTCTGATGGATCTTTATTTTATTTTGCCTTTGTAAATAATTATACTGAACAAGTTTATTTTTTTATGTTACTGCTAATGTAAATAAATATTTTGGTAACTTCTACAACTACTCCTAGTTTTCCTATGCTTCCTGACCTGTGCCTTGATGACAGTATGCAAGGTGCTAAGGGGCCATCTGCATGCCCATTATGAGCTCATTTGCATGAGCATAGCATCCCCGTAGAGTATCCTTGTCTAGTGACACTTAACATGACCCTGGCTATAAAGTGTTCCCCTCTCCTCCCAATCCCCCCTGTAATAATAACAATACAGAACCATCCTTGGTGGTATAGTGGCCCCCCAGTTACCCCTGTAGGAATAATACAGAACCTTCACTGGTGGTATAGTGCCCCCCTTGATTGCCCCTATAGGAATGATACAGAACCTTCTCTGCTGATATAATGCCCCCCATCATCCTTACAGGAATAATACAGAACCTTCCCAGACAGTATAGTGGTGCTCCCCCTAATCACCACTGGTTCATAACAAACAGACCTTGTACTAGCCTATAATAAGGCAGTGGGAGATGCCCTGGACTTGATTGCTCCTGCTCATGTTTAACCACTCACTCTTCGCCCAAGGTCCCCCTGGTATGATGGGTCCTTGAAGGAGTTGAGTCAAGTTGGTCAAAGGCTGGAGAGAGCATGGCAGAAGTCCAGCCTGGATGCTGACAGGTTTAGATTGGTAGAACATTATAACGACTATCAATCAGAAATCACTCATAAGAAGGCAGAGTTCCTGTCCAGGGAGATTTCTGCTGCGCAGAATCGACCGGCTCAACTCTTCCGAGTTGACAGGTTGTGCAATCCAATCTGTCTCCAGTCCGGGAAATCTTTTTCACAGAATAAGTGTGATGAGCTAGCTCATTTTTTCGCAGATAAGGTTGCCAGCATCAGGTCCAGAATTGGCCCGGCTGTCTCTATGAAGGGTTACAGAGGTCAACGGGAGGTGGCGAGCACCTGGGCTTTCTGGACAGATTTCAGTCAACTGGAATTCATGGACATTGTGAAGATTGTCCAGACTTTGTGCCCAACCCGTTGTAGTTTGGATCCGGGACCTACCCCCCCCCCTTTTAGTGGGGTGTGTAGATGTTATCTGCCTGATCCTAGCTGAAATTGTATGGAGATCCTTGGAGGAGAGGATCTTTCTGGACCCATTAAAGGAGGCAGTCATTTGACCACTCCTTAAGAAATCTTCCTTGGATCCCAACAATCCAGCTAACTACTGACCCGTCTCTAACCTTCCCTTTGTGGGGAAGGTTTTTGAGAAGGTGGTTGCATTGCAGCTGGATGATCCCCTTGTTACTCATAATGTCTATGAAGCCCTTCAGTCTGGTTTTAGGAAAAGGCATTGCATGGAGACTGCTCTTGTTCGGGTACTAAATGACCTCCTAATGGCGAGAGATTGAAAGGCTTGTACCATCTTAGTCCTTCTCGATCTCTCAGCAGCTTTTGACACTGTGGACCATGGAGTGCTTTTGGAGACCCTGAAGTTCCTTTGTGGATTGTCGGGTACAGTCCTCAACTGGTTACGATCTTTTCTCACAGGCAGATCTCAGAGGGTGGTCACTGGAATTTATTTCTCTGACGCCCGACCTCTGTCCTGTGGGGTGCTGCAGGGCTCCATATGGGCACCCATGTTGTTCGTAGTGTACATGTTACCAGTGGGAGATATCATTAGATGATACAGCTTGAGTTTTCACTGCTATGCAGATGATACTCAGTTGTATATGTCCTTTGTTCCCGGACAGGTTGATGCTATCTCTATGCTAAATAACTGCCTTTCTGAGATCAAAGACTGGATGGGCTCTAGCTGGCTGAGACTGAATCCGGATAAGACTGAGGTGTTGGTTGTGGACCCGGGCCACCCGAGGTCGGGTTTTGGGTTTGGGCAAGTGTCTGGCCTGTGGCTAGGCAGTGTCCAGCTCACGACCTCCGATCGGGTGCAGAACCTGGGCATTATTTTTGATGACGGCTTGACCCTGAAATCTCAGGTGTCAGCTGTGGTCAAATCCTCATTTTACCATCTGAGGAATATCATCTGGGTGAAACACCTAGTTCCGCCGGGTGACCTTCCAACATTGGTCCATGCCTTCATCACTACCCATCTTGACTACTGTAATGCCCTCCACCTAGGGCTGTCTGGGGTTGACATCCGCTGCTTGCAGCTGGTGCAGAACGCTGCAGCCAGGCTGTTGACAGGTACCTCCAGGTCCAGTCACATAATGCTTGTGCTGCGTGGACTGCACTGGCTGCCGGTTCAGTGGCAGGTCATCTATAAGATAGGCTTGCTTACCTTTAAAGCCCTACGCAAAGCTCACTATTTCCGTAACTCCCCCTTTCCATCCTGACGCTTGCCATGTTTCTACCCCTGGCTCTCACTCTTTCCCTATTAACCCTTCCTGCTGCACCCACCCTTCCCTGTCTGCTCCAGCCTGGCTAAAATCCCACCCCATCCATAGTAGTGTCCCAGTTATCTACCCCTCTTCCGTCATTATCATAATAAACAAGTACACGACAGTCATCGTCACTTTCTGCGGTTTTAGCCCAATTTTTCCCTCAGTCGTCGGTAATAGATCTCTCCTCTTCTTTACCTCTCTAACCTGCCACCCCATACATGGCCTCTTTCCCCTATATGTGTAGTTGCCGGCTGCCTTACTCAAAAGATCTCTGCTTATAATCCCTGTATGCCTATGGTTGATTGTACATCTGCTGACTTCTTCAGTTGTAAAATAATGCTGTTTTTTTATTTATTTATTTCAACCTTGTACTGTACTGTATACACTGTATATACTTTTTCTTCCTTGTATATTATTGCTTTTTGTATACCTGCTTCTGTACTGTACTTTGATGTATTCATGACCAGGTCCACCTTGCAAATGAGCCTTGCTCACTGGTGCCCGGCTGGATAAATAAAAATTTTGATTGATTGATTGATTGATTGATTGACAAACAGGGACCTGACTACCTGAAAGATCTTCTGACTCCTTACACCCAAAATCGTCCTCTCCGATCTGCCGACGAGGGATTGTTAGATATTCTCAGGGTTCATCTTAAAACAACTGGAGCTCGTGCATTTTCATTTGCAGCACCAACCCTGTGGAATTCTCTATCTCATCAGTTAAGAGAATGCCTGTCCATCAGTAGTTTTAAACTTATGTTAAAAACTTATTTATTTTCAGTGGCCTTCCCAGACTGAATGATTTTTAAATAATTATACTGCTCTCTGTTTTTATATTTGTTGTTACAATATGTGCAGCGCCTTGATATTGAATGGCGCTATATAAATAAAGAGTGATTGATTGATTAATTGATTGATAACACATACTGTGGTACAGTACATGCCATTGCACTCATTGACATTGAGAAGGTGGCCTACCTAGGAGTTCAGTGGTGGGCTGTTCTGCCGCTATCTGTTTTTGATGAACAGGTGATTGGATGAGGGAGGTGTGGACCGGAGGGTCAGCAGCAGATGGATAGGTGGGTTCTGGCACATGGTCATTGGGTGGGGGGCCCACTACACCACCAGGGAAGGATTTTACATTATTGATTCAGGGGTGCTCAGGGGGCCACCATACCACATGGGAAGGGTTTATATTATTGATACTGGGGCAATCATCAGGGCCACTATACCACCAGGAAAGGTCCTGTAGTATTATTCTTACTTAAATTAACAGACCCTTCTCCCCTCCACAGGCATCCTGCCCAGTATGGGCAACTGCCTCCTTCTGCAAGCTACAGGAGTTGCTCTGACACTGGTGGCTGTTCTGCGCTGACCTGCCCACCTCACAGCCTACAACCAGGCATCCTGCCCAGAATGGGCGACTGCCTCCTGCTGCATGCTGTGGGAGCCACTCTGACCCAGAGAGCTGTTGTGCACTGACCTGCCTGCCTCACAGCCTACAACCAGGCATCCTGCCCAGAATGGGCAAATGCCTCCTTCCACAAGCTGTGGGAGCTGCTCTGACCATGGCAGCTGCTCTGCACTGACCCATCCGCCTCACAGCCTACAACCAGGTATGGATTTTGAAGAGCAGCCCAGAGCCACCAACAGGATTGAACTTGGTGCTTTTTGCTTTTCTGGCCAATTGGCTGCACTACTACTGCTCCTGAGCACTGTCTGGGCATAACGCTATTCCCCCTTCTCTTATTGGCTCTTGCCTCTATCTTTTCTAAGCTTTCTTTTAATACAAAAACTGCCAATGCTGAGTTTTCCAGTACTGACTGTTAAGTAGAACAGGATTATTAAAGTTATAGTTTGTTGATATTTATTTATTTTTGTCCACTTTCCCATTTGCAAATTATACTGCAAAGCCACTAGAGGGCAACAACTCAAGAAGGATACATCCCTTAACCTATACTGTTTTATCTCCAATACTGCTCTCATGGCTATCCTTGGCTGGCTAGTAACCCTGGCCTTCCTTATTCTTCTGTGCTGTGCAGACCAATTTATTGCACACTACTTAAGATTCCATCCTTGGGTTAGTACCCCTCCCCCTCCATGTCACATCTGGCCTGACTCCCCCTGCATACTCTTATGCACCACTTGCTTTCCTAAACCTGGCACCGCCCTCCTTGGGCTCTGGCTCTGCAAGCATTTGTGTGTATCTACCGTACAATTTGCCCCTGGAATGAAGCCTTCTTGTGCCTCACTATGGGTCTGTATTTCTGTTCTTCTCCTTCTGGCCCGAGCAAGGGATATTGAGCTCAGTCCTGGACCCCCTTGCCCTGTCTCCACACAAATCCCTGTCACTAATACTCAAGCCCCTCCCAAAGGCCTGAAAATAGCACATATGAATATTCACAGTCTTTACCCTAAGATGGCTGAATAAGAAGCCTGGGTTTCCCAGAAGAACCCTGCCATCCTATGCATCTCAGAATCATGGCTTAAGCCAGCTATCAAACAGCATGAGGTGTCATTACCTGGCTATAATTGCTTTAGGAAGGATAGGGTGGGCAAAAAGGCTGGGGATGTCCTTATGTACACTCGCTCTGACCTGAATGTCATTGAACTCCTTAAGCCTGACTCTGGATTCCTAGTCATGGAATCCATATTCCTCTCCTTGACACTTGGAAAGGTAAAAAAAATGAATGGTTGGGTGCACCTACTTACTGCCCAGCAAGGTTTCTAGTTGCCACCCTCCCTTCCTTAACTCCTTTTCCAGTCTCCCAAGCCATGATGTTGTACTTTGTGATGATCTCAATATTGATTGGCTTAACCCTACTGCTGACAAAGTGCATTCTACTCTTGCAGAGTCTAATCTAGTACAACTTATTCAGGATCCTATGCCTCAGTGCCAAGTCTGGTAAACATGCTTTGCTTGACTAGGTGATTACTAATTGCCCCCAGAAGGTCAAAGCTGCTGGAGTTCTTTGAGATTGTATAAGTGACCATTCTCAAACTTTCTGTGTAAGGAGGAATAATTATTCTAATCCCTCCTCCCAAGATTATGCTTGTTAGGGACATGACCAAGTTCATCATCAGTAACTTCTGTACCTCGATCATTAACACTGACTGGAGCCCAATTAAGACTCTCCCTGATATCAGTCAAGCCCTGGATTACTTTATCTCCACCATCACTCAAATCATTAATAACCTTGCCCCCTTGAAAAAATGCAGGTCCAAAGGTGTCAAGGCTCCATGGCTCAGCAAGGACATTAGGGTGCTTATGTCCTCCAGAGAATGGGTATGGCAGACTTACAAAAAAAGTAGGTTGCCCTCCAATTGGCAGATCTATAGGCAACTTAGAAATAAATGTAAACACACCCTCCATAAAGCCAAACGCCATTATAAATCCTTACAAACTGAACACCTTTGTCACCCCAAATAGTTTTGGAGACAGATTAATTCCCTGGTCATAGGGAAAGCTGCTGAACTCCTGAGCTCCCTCACTGCCCAGGGTACCACCCTAACAGACCCCCTCTTCTAGTGCCAAAGTATTTAATTAATTCTTTACAGATCTCCAAAAGTACACCTCTCTCTTCCAGAACTCATCTGTTCCTGCCTCGGCCCCATCATCTTCAGCCTACTGTGGGACTCAGCCTGCATTCCACTTGAAGCTGGCCTCTCTCAAAAAAGTCCAGCGGCTTCTTGGTAACTTGAAAACTGAGAGCTCACCTGGTCATAACACCCTGGAGCCCAAATTTCTTAAGCTGGGTGATCCTGCCCTAGCTCGCCCTGTTCGTGACTTATTCAACAGGTCCTTCCTCTCAATTGCAGTTCCCGACAAGTGGAAGGTAGCTGTTGTCATGCCTGTACATGGGGGGGGAGCTAACTCAATGGCCAAAAATTTCAGACCCATATCCATCCTTTGCCCATTGGCTAAAATTCAGGAATGCATAGTATACAATCACCTTTAAGAATTATCTTGAACACCACAACCTGCTATCCCTCTTCCAACATGGGCTCAGAAAGAACCATAACACCCTCACTGCCTTGTTAAAAGTAACCTCTGACACATTCCAGGCCATGGGCCATGGTTCTAACACTGGTGCCATATTCGTCAACCTTACAAAAGCGTTCGACCCGGTGAACCATGGTCTCCTGCTCCAGCAACTTCATATACTTGGCCTTGACACTGGTGCCCTATGCTGGGTCCAAAGCTACCTATCCTGCCAGTCTCAAAGGGTCAAGTGGGCCAGTTCTTTCTCTAGCCTCAGACCCATAATGCATGGTGTACCCCAGGGCTCCATTTTAGGTCCTATGTTAGTCTCCTTATTTATTAATGATTTACCCAGTAACTGCTGAGGGGCCTTTGTGCATCTCTATGTGGATGATGTTATCATCTATTGCTCCTTTCCAGATGTTGGCTGGATAAACAGAAAACTAGCATCAGACTTTGCTGCTCTTGAAGGTTGATTCAGACAGGATCAACTTGTCCTTAATATGAAAAAAACCAAAAGCATTTTATTTTCCCACTCATCCTCCTCATCATGCACCATCTCCCCTGTCTGTATCACCTCTCTTAATGGAGATTCCCTTGAGCCTGTCACTACCTTCAAATATCTGGGCATCACTTTAGATAACTCTCTCACCCTCAACGCCCATGTCTCAATCATAATTAAATCACTAAACCAAAAGCTAGATCTCCTTTATTGCATCCGCCCCTTCTTCACCTCTGCCTCTTTCCATAAGATTGCTCCTCGTCCTTTCTTCCACTGCTAACCTATGGTGTTCCCTTACTGCCCTCTACTAATGCTGCTGCACTGTCTCTCCTAAATCAGGCCTACTACAGGGTGGGAAGGTTCACCTTGGAGACCAATGCCTGTCACCACCACTGTGACATCCTTGCATCATTGAACTGGTTGCCCTACGAATCTAAACTGTGGTATACCACCCTGTGTTTCATTCATAAGCTGGTGCATAAATTTACTCCTCCTTGCCTAACTGAGATCATAAGCCTAAGACAAGCTCCTTGTGCACTAAGGTCTGCCTCCCTTCCCTTCTCATTAGACCCAATGTGTGACTAGTGGCTGCCCATAAGTCCTTCTTATCTGCAGCAGTGTATGACTGGAACTCCCTTCCACCCTCCATATTATCATGCTCCACCCTTCCCAAGTTCTGAACCAATTTGCTTTCCTCTCTCTCTCTCTCTCTCTGCCTCTGCCTCTGCAGTATGCTTCTGCCTTCGTTGATGACTGATCTTCTCTTATACTGCTCTATATCCTTCACCTCATCCGACCTGACCCCTTGTTCAGGCCCCTCTTTTTATCTCATGACATTCTTGCCATATCTTCACCTCCTCCTGTACCAATACTACTTATCTGCCTTCAGATTTTGCTGCTTCTGATCATCCTGAAACTGACTTGCAATATGTAATTACCAAAGTGTAAATATCTATTTTCTTAGCTGTTATAAACTGTTACTTTTATATTTCTGTATGTTTTATGATTCTTTATCCCCTAACTTCTGTATGTTAATTTTGTTATTACTGTAACATAATTCCTACTTTGTTTTTGCACTGTACTGTATTGTTTGTTGCTGCACTCCAAGGTCAACCCTAAAAAAAGGAACTGTAATTGTCTCAGTGGACTTACTTGGTTACCAAAATTCAATAAATATATAAATTACAGGGGGATCGGGGGGGGGAGGTGGAACACTAGACTACCTGGGATTGGTGGCTGCATTACAGCCGCCCTGCCTTCAGGGTGTGGGAGCATGGCCTTAGAACTATGATAAGATGGGGTTTTTAGCAGCAGAAAACAGTGTCACTCTGTAGCTGATTAGCACTGCTGCAAACCTTTAAATGTACCACTACACCATTACGCACGAGGGACTCCCTCATTTGCATAGCTGCAGTGGTATAGGTAGCACAGTCACACTGCCAAGTTTGGGCAGTGCTTTTTTTTTTGGATAATTGAGTAGATGGGAGATGTCACTTAAAGGAAAAACATGAGTTGTGGACAGGCAGAGAATGATGGGACAGCACAGTGGCAGGGGCGTGGGGGGTTGACATTCTTCACCAGCTCAGATGTTATTTAGTATACATACATGCGTGCTGATACAAATGCAGTGTCCCAGTTGCCAGAAGTCACAGTGGAAAAAGTAGATTTATTGTATTCATACAGTATATTGTTCACATTTTTATGTTGATTGCGTGGGTGTGCAAGAAACATATTGCGGCAGCTTTCCAGAAGCGGGTTGTGGAGGCACGGCACTGTTGTGGTCAATGCCCCCACCACCTGTAAAGGCTTGGCCTGCTTTCCCCAATGCCATGGCATGCTGCTGCTGACACTAGTTCATCCAGCATGTCACAACCTTGAAACATTTCAGCCGCTGCAATCTGGGGCCGCCTTGTCATTGCAGCATCAGCAATTCTCTGCAACGAGGGAGCGACCCGTCATTGCTGAACGGAACATTGCTACTGTAATATTGTTTGTGAATATGGCGGCGCCTTGCCACCATGTTCACAAACAATAGTAATCTGGTCCCATTGCCGAGGGGGTGCCCAATCCTCTGTGGCATCATGTGCCCCTCCCCACAACAGCGTGTTTCTGCCGATGGGACCACAATCCCCGTCGGCTTCCATTCACCGGTGCTAGTTGACTTGCTGATGGGGGAGCCCACTCTCTCTCTCAGCATTATGTCCCCCCTCCCTGTTTGATGTGCCAATGGGGAGCCCACTCCCCAACAGCATCAGGTCCCCCCCAAAAGAGTAGTAGGAGAGTTGTGCCAAGGGAGGTGCCCAATCCCCCTCGGCTCTTGTGCCCCGCCCCGCTTTTTGTGCTGACGGGGGTACTCTATCCCCCATCGGCTGCACACACCCCCCAAAACATTCAGGTGGCATGCTGGGAGCCCACCCCAGTGTGCCCAATGCCCTTGTAAAGAAAAAAAGTCCAGCAATGTTTTGTTTTTTTTAAACCTGTAAAAAAAAAAAAGGTCCCTTGCAGTCTCCCTCCCCCCCACAACCTGTGCCCACCCACTGCACACCCTGCCTCCCCCACTCCCCCTCACCCCCATACTTACCTCCGGAGTCTGGCATGAGCGATCTTCGGTGGACGGAACACGTCTGCACTTTTCAAAGCTGACCGTGAACTGAGGAAATGCCAGTAAGCTGTATAATGGAATGAATAGGGTTTTTTCAACTTTGATGCATATCTCAGGCATTTTTTGGAATTTTGACACCAAATTTTCAACATGGGGTTTTTGGGACCCCTCCTCATGAATTCTATCACTGTCATGGCGTTTTCCAGCCCTGAAAAGTGATTTTGCGGTCACTGTGTGGAATCTCCATTTGGGACCGATTAATGAAATGACAGTGCCAGTGTTCATGAGGTGGGTTTTCAAAAAGCTTATGGCAAATTGGTGAAACATCAAAAATGACTATTTCGCGTGCATTGCACAGCTGCCTACTACACTAACGTAACTTCATGAATTTGCCATATTTCACACAGATTTTCAACATTGGCATTTTTCACACCTCCTTGCGAACAGTACAGCTATCATTTTTCACATCCTGGCCGAGATGTGTTTTCACATTTCTGGAGCAGAATAGCGTGGTCACTGTGGGAAATCTGTGTTCAGGACAGCTTATGAAAATGACAGTGACACTGTTCATGAGCAGAGGTGCTAAAATGGCTATGTTGAAAATTTGGTGACGATACTCTGTAAAATGATTGTGTTACGAGCGTGCATTGAGCAGTTTGCACACACGCTTGTATCTTTGTGAATTAATAATATTTTCATTCCAGGTTTTCAACATTGCCATTCTTCTGCACCTCCTTATGAACTGTACAGCTGTCATTTTTCACATCCTGGCTGAAATGTCTTTTCACAGTTCTGGTGCACAATAGCACGGTTGCTGTGAGAAATCTGTGTTTGGGACACATTATGGAAATGACAGTGACACTATTCATTTCCAGAGGTCCTAAAATGCCTATGTTGAAAATTTAGTGACGAACGTCCATAAAATGAGTGTGTTACGAATGTGCGTTGCCCAGTTTCCACACACGCCGAAATGTGTTTTCGCTCTTCCGGTGCACAATAGCGTGGTCGCTGTGGGAAATCAGTGTTCGGGACACATTAAGAAAACCACACTGTTTGTATCATCTTAATAAGTCAAATCAATAAAACTTATTAACCACAAAAAAAAAGAATACCATACTGACACTGTTCATGAGCAGAGGTCCTAAAATGCCTATGTTGAAAATTGTGTGATGAAACTCCATAAAATGACTGTGTTACGAGCAGGCATTGTGCAGTTTCCATGCACCCTTGTAAGTTCGAAAATTAGTAATATTTTCACACCAGATTTTCAACACCGGCATTTTTTCACAGTTCCTTATGAACAGTACAGCTGTCATTTTCACATCCTGGCCGAAAAAGTTCGCTCTGGCGCAGAATACCGCAGTCGCTGTCAGAAATCAGTGTTTGGGACAGATTAGAATCAAGCAAGTGAGAGAGGGGAGGAGTGACCGAGCTCAACTGAGCTCTGTTGGGACTGCTGCGGATTTCTTTGTGGGCAGGTAAAGGCGCCAACGCAGGCAGAAGCCCAGTACAAAAGGGCAGCCTGCAGCGCTGGGAGACACAGAACGAGCGAGTGAGGGAGAGGGAGTGAGTGAGCTCAACGGAGCTCTGTTGGGACTGCTTCAGATTTCTTTGTGGGCAGAAAAAGGCAGCAATGCATGCAGGGGCCCAGTACAAAAGGGCAGCCTGCAGTGATGGGACAAACAGAATGAGCGACTGAGAGAGGGGGAGTGAGTGAGCTCAACGGAGCTCTATTGTGACTGCTGCGGATTTCTTTGTGGGTAGAAAAGAGCATCAATGCAGGCAGGAGCCCAGTACAAAAGGGCAGCCTGCAGCACCGGCAGAAATGGAACAAGCGAGTGAGAGAGGGGGGAGTGAGTGAGGTCAACGGAGCTCTGTCGGGACAGCTGCAGATTTCTTTGTGGGCAGAAAAAGGTGCCAACAGAGGCAGGAGCCCAGTACAAAAGGGCAGCCTGAAGCGCCAGCAGAAATGGAACAGGCGAGTGAGAGAGGGGAAGTGAGTGAGGTCAACGGAGCTCTGTCGGGACAGCTGCAGATTTCTTTGTGGGCAGAAAAAGGTGCCAACAGAGGCAGGAGCCCACTACAAAAGAGCAGCCTGCAGTGCTGGCAGAAATGTAACAAGCGACAGAGAGATGGTGTGAGTGAGGTCAACAAATCTCTGTCAGGACTGCTGCAGATTTATTTGTGGGCAGAAAAATGTGCCAACAGAGGCAGAAGCCCAGTACAAAAGGGTAGCCGGCAGCGCCAGGAGAAACAGAATGAGCAAATGAGACAGGGGGAGTGAGGGACCTCAACGAAGTTCTGTCAGGACAGCTGCGGATTTCTTTGTGGGCAGAAAAAGGTGCCAATGCAGGCAGGAGCGCAGTACAATAGGACATCCTGCAGCACCGGGAAAAACTGAATGAGTGAGTGAAAGAGGGGGAGTGAGCAAGCTCAATGGAGGTCTCTCATGACTGCTATGGATTTCTTTGTGGGCAGGAAAAGGCGGCAATGCAGGCAGGAGCCCAGTACAAAAGACCAGCCTGCAGTGGCGAAAGAAACAGAATGAATGCATGAGAGAGAGGGGGGAGCGAACGAGATCAACGAAGCTCTATCATGACTGCTGCAGATTTCTTTGTGGGTAGAAAAAGCTGCCAATGCAGGCAGGAGCCCAGTACAAAAGGGCAGCCTGCAGCAGTGGGAGATAGAATAAGCGAGTGAAGGAGGGGAGTCAGTGAGCTCACTGGAGCTCTGTTGGGACTGCTGTGGATTTCTTTGTGGGCAGAAAAAGGCATCAATGCATGCAGGTGCCCAGTACAAAAGGGCAGCCTGCAGTGGCGGGAGAAACAGAATGAATGAGTGAGAGAGAGGGGAATGAGTGCGTGAGCGAGCTCAATGAAGCTCTATCATGACTGCTGCAGATTTCTTTGTGGGTAGAAGAAGGTGGCAAAGCAAGCAGGAGTGCAGTACAAAAGGGCAGCTCGCAGCACTGGCAGAAACAGAATGAGCGAGCTCAATGGAGCTCTGTCGGTACTGCTGCAGATTTCTTTGTGGGCAGAAAAAGGTGCCAACAGAGGCAGGAGCCCACTACAAAAAGGCTGCCTGCAGCTCCAGGGGAAATAGAATGAGCGAGTGAGACGGTGGAGTGAGCGACTTCAACGGAGCTCTGTCGGGACAGCTGCAGGTTTCTCTGTGGGCAGAAAAAGGTGTGAATGCAGGTAGAAGCCCAGTACAAAAGGATAGCCTACAGCACTGGGAGAAACACAACAAGCGAGTGAGAGTGGAGGAGTCAGCAAGCTCAATGGAGCTCTATCGTGACTGCTGCGGATTTCTTTGTGGGCACAAAAAGGCAGCAGCTCAGGTAGGAGCCCAATACAAAAGGACAGCCTGCAGTGCCGGCAGAAACAGAATGAATGAGTGAGAGAGGGGGAGTGAGCAAGCTCAATGGACCTGTGTTAGGACTGCTGCAGATTTCTTTGTGGACAGAAAAAGCTGCCAACAGAGGCAGGAGCCCAGTACAAAAGGGCAGCCTGCAGCGCCAGGAGAAACAGAATGAGCGAGTGAGAGAGGGGGAATGAGCCACCTCACTGGAGCTCTGTTGGGACAGCTGCAGATTTCTTTGTGGGCAGAAAAATGTGCCAACGCAGGCAGGAGCTCAGTACAAAAGAGCAGCCTGCAGCACTGGGAGAAACAGAACGAGTGAGTGACAGAGGGGCAGTGAGCGAGCTCAACGGACCAACGCAATCAACGTTCAGTATTGACAAATGTCTGTTCTATTTGTATTGACATATGAGCAAATGTCCTTTATATTTGTGATTTAGCTAAATCCATTCTCAGATCTTTCACATGGGGAATATTCAGTGTGACATTTATAGCAGCTATATGGTTTATTTACGAACTGGTATTATACAACGTATTTTGCACAAAACAAGAGCATGTTATACTGTCATGTGATAGTCTACAATTTCTGAAATGAACAGTATTTCCTGCCATATTCATCACATTTGCTAAAAGAAAAAAGTTGATGACAATATGCAAAAAGATAATAAACATGGCCCTATCATAGCAGATTTCTTGGATGGCTACTGTATGGACAATGAATAAATTATACCTGAAACAAAACCAATGTCTATGAATATTCAATCAGTTTGCTTAAAATGCTGAAAAATAACACACACATCAGAGAGACAGGGTCCTAAAACAATATAGCATATAGATAGCCCCTACGGTGTATGGGTTTCTATACGTATAATTTTCTTGTTGTGGGACAGTTCAAGGTATCACATCATATGGGTAAACCAAACAGAGCGACTCGAAAATGAGCAACTCAATTTGGGCACCCGTAGGAGTAGCAATGGTGGAAGTATAGCAAGGGGGATGGGATAGAGAGGGATCAGGGACAGAATAGCGATGGATAATGATGGGGCTTTGCATGGTGATGTGGGTTAAAGAGATGAGTGCAGCCTGCTGCTGCTGAGCTGGTCGCCTGGCATGGAAGGTGCAGATGCCACCTACAGTGCCAGTGGTTCTGGGTTTGGGACTGTCTGTGGGTACTCTTTTAAAACTGTGTGGGTGTTGTTAATTTTTTTTTTCCAGTCTGTTGCCCCAGTTGCAGTATCCCCCCATTCAATGTCCACCCCCCTGTTGTTGATTACATTTACGACCCCACATTAAACATTTAGCTTCTTGATGTCACCCTTTTGGTAGGTTTGGAGGTGAGTTCCATCCTAATTTTGAATTTGGCAACATGTACTCGCTCTTGTGAAAGTCGCCATTGTATTTTCGCTATTATGGCATGGAACCCAGTTCAAGAGCCAACAACAGTTGTTGTAGTCCATACAAAGGTCACAAGAAATTGTTGTAATATAGTAGTGACATCACAACTTTTCACTATAAAGTTTATTCCAACAGTCTCTCTTTGTGATGCTCCTCTGCCCCCACCCTCATCCAAAACACAAATCTACCATACATATTTTACATTTTAGATTTTAAATGTAATTGTTTCCTTTTTACTAAGAACAGAAATACTACAGCCCACTCTGTTTTATTTATTCATATAGTATAACCCAAATACTATAAAAAAACATATATATATATATATATATACAGTATATGCAACTGATGTCGTCTCAACCCCGTGATGAAAAACAAGGCCTTGTTTTGTATGGTGGCCCATACATTGTTCTATATTTTTGATATTCATACTTATGGCTTTCATGCCAATTACAGCCATAACTTAAGCAACCATAGATTCTGTTTTCAAAATATTTAACTGCAAGAATAAAATATTTTTTTTAGCTTTTAATTCTCATGAGGTTTCCTGGATAGTTGTCATCATGGATAAGACATTTATTCACATCTGATGTTGTCTAGTTATGATCCATTGTGCTGGACCATTGTTGGTACTGCATTTCAGAACCTGTGCATGTACATTTATGTATAGAGAAGTAATGAGGCATGTCAATTTTTACTGTCATTCTGTTGAAATAAATCACCTACACCCTCATGCATACTAAAATACTCACTTCAGTCTACGCCTGAAGGATGACTACACCACAGACACACACACTCATATTGTATTGCAACACTAATATCACACCTGTCACTCAGACCCCTAACCCCCACCTCCACCCCACCACCCACCACAAATAGGAACCACCCACCCACCCCAACCTTTGCCAGACATATCCAGCATCACCACTGCCACATAATCCACCACCAACACCTTTTTGCATCCTTACTTTTCCAGTACATACAGGCACATCCAATGCTACCATACAACACACAGACAATCATGCACTACTAGAAAACTTTGAATTTACTATTTAAAACTGTGTAACCAACAGAGTCCAGTATTTACACCTCATCACTATCATCAGACGTACAAATTCTGTTCACTACCAGTATTGCCATGTGTAGGACTGCACAGTAGAATAATATATGACACTGGTGTGTGTAATATATACTGTATATTCTTTGCAAAAAACTGTGTTAATGCATCAGTTAAGGTTCAGATTAAATCAACAAAAGTAGGGAAATGTGGCATTAGGGCCTCCAACCCTAACTCCCCACCCCAACTCCCAAGCATGAAAAGGATAAAACATTATGGTTTTCACTGTCCTTACTCTTGATGAATCAGGGGTGGAGTCTTCCTTGGGGTTCTCAACCCTAGCACTCACCCCTTTGTGATATAGCCTTCAAACATTCAGAGCTGTGTTTCCCCACATGTTGCCAACAACCTGTAGGCCCTTCTTGAAGAAAACATATTATATGTCACTTTATTTGTTCATGGAATGAGGTGGGCATTAGGGTTCAGAATCCCAAGGAAGATCCCCATCACTGATTCACCAAGAGTCAGGATAGTGAAAACAGTCATGTTTTTACCTTTTTCTGCTTGGGAGGAGTTAGGGTTGAAAACCCTAATGCCACACTTCCCTACTTTTGTCGGTTTAATCTGAACCCTAACTGATGCATTAACAGTTTTTTGCAAAGACTTTCCTTACTTATTGAGATAGTAGAATTGTATCCTGATTCATATGGATCCCTACTGAACACATCTATCAGGCTAGGGAAGCCCAGGGCCTGGAGGGCCCTGCACCTCCATCCCTTCATAAATGCGCTGCAGCACACATCCATCTGGCTGTGAAACCACATAGCCCAATGTATTTACTTGGTTGTAATTGTTTTTTATGGGGCTCACTTCAAAGGAAAAAAAATACATTAAGTGCATATGTTAACATGTCCCCCCGGAGCTACTCATTGCTGTATAAGAGTAGTTTCATGTG
Source organism: Neoceratodus forsteri (assembly GCA_016271365.2). NCBI lineage: Eukaryota > Metazoa > Chordata > Ceratodontiformes > Ceratodontidae > Neoceratodus > Neoceratodus forsteri. The sequence continues at coordinate 660,207,417 of CM057458.1, forward strand.
CGTTCAGCTGGAGCTCTTAACTGCCAGTGGTTCATTGTATATGGGCAAAATGTGGTTTTCTCTTTGTTACCTACAAGTCAGTATATGTTTGTCAGTTTTCTGTGAAATTTGCTATGGCTGTAGTGGAAAATGAGACACACCTTTGGTGCATTTTTGATGATGGTCACACTTTCCCTGGGGATTTGGCACCATGGTGAAGCATGGAGGTAATTTGAGGTGCAGTGTGTAACCCCTGAATGTTTGGGGGGATTATGTGTTACTGTCATAGTAGTCACTGACATACATACATACATATATATATATATATATATATATATATATAGTCCCCTAACTCCAATTATGATTGATTTATGGCTTGTTAAAGAGTTGCTGACACCTCAAAGAAAACTTTGAAAAACATAATATTTAGGTTCAATTCAGCTTGCATTCCATATGTATTCGATAGACTTCTCCTCCCCATTACTTATTACTGAGAAATCTGCATGGAAACATGCTCTATATCTCTTAGCGTTTATCTGCTTCTTTTGTTTACTCCCTATTTCTTGTCCTGGCCCTTTTTCATGACATCACAATCTATTGCCATGGGAGTAATTGTGATGTCACAAGTAGAGCATTATGACCTCTGGTAGGGAGAAAGCAAAAGGATTAGGTTAACTCTTTAGGAGCAAAGAACCCATTTTCATGCAAATAGCCTCAGTAATAAATAATGGGGATGAGAAATTCAGAACTAATGTGAAATACAAACTGAACTGTGTCTAAATAATATGGTTTGTTAAAGTTGTCCTATGGCGTCAGCTACTCTTTAAAGTTGCAATGTTATCCTATGGGAATTTTCATTGTTTATTTTTTATGTTTTTTATATGGCCGCTAAATTTTTTTTTAGAGGGGTTATTATGTGTTAGTGTTGTAGTACTCATTGAGATCTTTTTTTATACATAGATTTTCCCTTAACTCCATAGGGTGATAGAGATATGGCTTGTTAAAGTTGCAGTGTTGACTTATGGGAATTTTCATTTTTTAATCTTTGTAGTTTTGTGTATGGCCCCTACATTTTTTGGGGGGGTGGTATTATCTGTTACTGCTGTAATATTCATCTGGGGCCTTTTTTCAAATATAGAGTGTTCCTTAACTCCAAAGATTAACAGACTTACAGCTTGTTAAAGCTGCAGTGTTATCCTATGGGAACTGTAATTTTAATTTGTTTATGTTTTTATTGGGCCCCTGAATTCTTTTGAAGGGTATTATGTGCTAGTGTTGTAGTACTCATTAAGGCATTTCTTTTTATGTATAGATTGTTCCTTAACTGCAAATATTGATGGAGTTATGGCTTCTTAAAGTTGGAATGTGTGTGGGGGGGTCCAAATTCTTTTTTCATATCAAGGAATCTTTTTTCATGAGATTGTGTCATTCTCTAAAAAAAGAAAGATTCCTTCATACAAAAAAAAGAATGTGTAAAAAACTAAGTCAGGATTCTTTTTTCATATGAAGGAATCTTTTTTTGTGAGATTGTGTCATTCTGACATAAAAAGGTTCCTTCATATGAAAAATGAATGTGAAAAAACTAAGTCCAAATTCTTTTTTCATATGAAGGAATCCTTTTTTTGTGTGATTGTGTCATTCTCATGAAAGATTCCTTTTGTATGAAGGCAATCTCGTTTTGTATGGCCACATGAAAAAATGAAATCGTCTCACAAAAAAAGAAATTTAAAATGTTTTAAAAACACATTTTTGGGTCATTTTTCCAAAAGCTAATTGCATAATCCAGCTAATGGGACCTCTAATTGGCAAGATACATGTGCTGGTGTGTTTCCATGATATCATTTTTATGGGTTTTCAAAAAATATTTTTTGGAAAAAAAATGGAAACAAGATGGTAGCCATACAAAAAGGAATTTTTTTCTCATGAAAAAAGATTACCCCCACCAATATAAAACAGAATCATTTTTTGTATGGCCAGATTCTTTTTTGTATGAAACAGCTATCCAAAAGACCATATTGAGCATGATCAGAACCAAAATTTAAAATCCTTAAAACTCTGGAACAGTTTAATTTTTTTTTTCAATCTCTTTTTCCCTTCAGTCATGGTCTGAGGGGCCTCTCTCAGGCATCCTGCCTGTTCCTGCCCTGCCTGAAGTCCACCTACCTGTGCCTCCTCTTTCACTTCTCCTCTGTCCACGATCAGCACCCCCGGCTTAACCCCTCCGGGGTGGGCCCCCTCTTTGGGTGCACTTATAAACAGACTCTGATGTGGGAGAGGACCCAGGTGGAGGAACCTGGAAGACCAGGCAGGATAGACTCGTCCTTGGGCATGGGGGAAGGTGCCATTGCCTACCCCTCAGACCAAGCTTTTCCTTGTTCTAGAGATCCCTCCCCCCTTCCCAGGTTTGTGCACATCCCCGATGCAAGGTGTACATGGTAACCCATGCCTGCATCAGGGCAAGTGGTCTCCACCAGGAGCTGCTGGCATGCCAGGCAATCCTTGATCTACCCCCCCGGGTAGGAGAGCAGCCCATAAGGCACTCAATCCTCACCCTTACCGACCCTCGGCACCCGAGCTCGCTCCCGAACCCGGGTCCCCAGCGCAGCATGAGGTGTGGCATCCAGCACCTCAACACTCAGTGCCACCGGGCCAGCAGTTTAATACCTTTTCACCAAACTAATGAAAGGCACCACTCTGGCCAAGCCCTTTCTACCCTGAAAATTTTCAGACCAAAATTCCAAACTGTCTGGGTGCTACACGATGACAAAAAACAGAAAAAAAAAAAATTTTTTTTCACTTTATTTCACTATCTAGAGCTCTGAATCCGCACATTCAACTGGAACAAAACTTGGCATGATAAGAGACCTTGCCCACGAGACCAGGAATGCAAAATTTCATATAAATCGGTTGAACAGGGTCAAAGCTATTAAAGTGCAAATTTAGGGGGTTAACATTAAACAGCCTACTCAACCCTTGCTATTGTGGCATTACTGCACCACTATAATATACAGGTACACTAGTGATTTTTTTTCTTGTGTACTTCTTATGTACACGGGGTTGCAGTCTACATTGTATGCATAGAACGTTTGGGGTGGGGGAGAAGCATACCTAGACTTAGTCACTGGCAAACAACCAGACTGTTTTTGTGTCTACACTTGGATTCACTGCAAAAAAAAAAATAGAAATTATGAGTGTATGTTTGCTATATCATGGTATGCTGATGATAATATAAAAGGTGTTCGGTTCTACATTTCTATATTGAGTTTATATATATATATATATATATATATATATATATATATATATATGCTTACATATCTATAGCTGGAAACTCATATACAACTAATTACATAACATTTTGATGGTTGAAGTTATGTAAATATTTGTAGGTGACCCACTAGGGACCAGTGATCACCGTACAGTGCAGATCACTGTCAGGACTGTGGCAGATTTGTGCCAGAAAAAGGCAAGAGTCTTAGATTTCTAAGAGGGCTGCCTTTAAAAAGATGAGGGAATGCATCTGATGTGCCCTGCAAGGGGTGGAGGATTAGGGTCGCATGGAGGAAAAATGGGCAAAAATAAAAGGGGCAATAGTGAAGGCAACAACTCTCTGCATCAGGCGAGTAAAGAAAACTAAAAGGAAAAGAAGACCATGATGGCTCTCAAAAGAGGTGGCTAGTAGGGTTAGAGCAAAAAGGTTAGCATTCAGGAGGTATAAGGAGTCACAGAGTGAGGAGGACAGGTAGGTGTATCAAATGATGCAGAGGGAGGCAGGGAAGCAGTCAGGTGCACAAAAGTGCAATCAAAGGAGAAAATAGCCAAGCCATTAAAGAAAGGGGATAAGACATTTTTTTAGATATGTAAGTGAAAAAACAAAGACCAGGGGAGGGATAGTAAGACTAAAGTGGCAAAGGGGGGTGTGGGGGTTGGCAGGAGACCAAGAAAAAGCAGACACCCTGAACAAATACTTTTGTTCAGTGTTCACAGTGGAAGGGGACGGTGAGGGACCACAGATTACGGGTAGGGACATCGAGGGAAGGGAGGTATACTCAAGCCCATTTACAGTGGAGAGAGTCATAAAGGAACTAGCACATCTGAAAGTGGACAAGGCTATGGGGATAGATGGGATACACCCCAGGATATCAAAGGAGATCAGGGAGGTGTTAGCTGTATCCCTGACTGTCCTGTTTAATCACTCACTGGAAATGGGTGTGGTCCCAGAGGACTGGAGAAGAGCTAATGTTGTCCCATTAAACAAACGTGGCAGCAAGGATGAGGTTGGTAATTACAGACCAGTCAGCCTGACTTTGGTGGTGGGGAAACAAATGGAATCACTACTCAAGGAAAGGACTATGGAATATCTTAAAACCATGGGCTTACAGGATCCGAGTCAACATGGATTCACAACAGGGAGGTCATGTCAAACACATTTTTATTTTTTTCCATATTCTGTTTATATTCCTGTCCCCATGCCCCCTTCAGATCGACCCTCCCAGCCCCGACTTGCCTGAATTACTGGGGTTTACCTTTCTGCCCAGCCCAGGAGCAGAGCCTGCGGAGAGTCAGGCTTCATCCTACAGCCATAGGATTTCATTTTTCTTTCATTTTTCTCCCCCTATTGCTGGGGCACACATGCCAGATGTGCATACATGGAGGCATACACATGTCAGCGGATGTCCCACAGCACCCACCCCTTCTGTGCACCCTACAGACCCACACTTCCCCCAGGCCTCCACCTGGGGGCAGTCATTTGGTGGGAGTGCAACCCTTCTCCTCCTGGGAGAGGAGAGTTGTCCTCTGGATGCTCAATCCTCTCCCTCCCCGTCGACCCCCAACAACCCGGAGTCATTCCTGAACCTGGGTCACTGGCATGGCACAAGGTGTGGCATCCAGCACCTCAACCCTACGTGACACCAGGCTGGCATGATGTCAAACAAGAATAGAAGTTATAGCAAAACTGATTTAATGCATACTAAAGAAATAGTGGACAAAATGGATAGGCAAAATATGCTGAAAAGGGTTTCTAGGGAGAATAACACTGATTATGTACCTCCTCTGAATTTTATTACAGAGTACACTCCACACAGTTTCCAGATTGGAAATATATTGAGAAAGCACTGGGATATGCTTAAGTTGGAACTAAGACTTGCCTTGGAAAGAGTGGACCCCAACTGGTATACAAAAGAGGACCAAATTTATCAGACCTGGTAACAAATAGCCACTTTCAACCTTGCCATCACACCATATCAAGGAATTTGCCAGGTGAGACTTTCCTATGTGGAAATTGTAATTTTTGTGCTTATTTATAGACTAGTCCCACATTTCGCCATCCAGTGACTGGTAGAGGATATTTGAATCGGGACTTTATTAATTGTGTTTCTCCTTATGTTGTTTATGTGGCAGTGTATCAATTCAAGAGTTTCTAAGTTGGAAAGACGAAAAGGAACTTTAAAGTCCATATATCTGAGCATTTAAGATGTATTAATAATGGGGATTTGAATAACGCTCTAGCAGCACATGTAATAGACAAGGGGAGTGGACATACTTTTACATTTCAAGGTCTGCAGAAAGTGTATGCTGGCCCTCGAGGGGAAGACAGGGAGAACAAGTTATTACAAATTGAGAGTAAATAGCAATGTCTTTTAGGAGCCCATAGAGAAAAGGGACTCAGTGCTATGTTCAGTATAGTTCCATTTCTTAGATAAGGGACATTAATTTGTTTGAATCTGGGGCTTTCTCTATATTGAAATTTTCCTTTTAGAAACAGGATCCTTGTCGATTCTGGTGTTTAAGGGATTTTTCCCGTTTGAATACATGTATTTAGTATCATATATGTTTTTGTAATTTTTGCAGAGTCTAAATATTGTAATATATAAAGTGAGTAATGAATATTGCTGCTATTGATTATGTGGATGTGTGTACTATTTAGGTTTCACTTTTCCCATTTGGGATATGTATTTTATAATAGAATACTTAGTACTTTATTATAGGCTGTCTTTAAGATTTGTACTATTTAAGTGGGTATGTTTGATTAGATAGTACGCATTGATAAAGCGTCTGTGACGTGAAACGTACGTCTGCGTGGGCACGTGGGGTGCTGCTGTAGTTATGTACCTTTTGTAAGCTGTTTTGATGATGAAATAAACTGCTTTTTAACATGACCTAGCTTAAAGGTCGTTCATTTGTGCTCGCTGTGCTGGGTAGCCCTACTTTTGGATAAAGTACGTTGTTGTTTGTTGTGGCACCATCTTTTTACAAGTCGCCACCTGTTTCTACTGTGTATACGATGATGTCAAGCAAATTTGATAGATTTCTTTGACTGGGTAACCCAGAAAGTAGATCAGGGTGGTGCTGTCGATGTTGTCCATTTAGATTTCAGTCAGGCCTTTGACACTGTTCCACATAGGAGACTTATAAACAAGCTGGGCAGCCTGGACAAGGGTTCGAAGATGACAAATTGGGTAAGAAATTGGTTGGGGGATAGGAGACAGAGGGTGGTGGTAAATGGAGTCTACTCCGAGGAAGGGAGAGTGACCAGCAGGGTCTCACAGGGATTAAGTACTGGGTCTGGTTCTCTTTAATGTCTTTATTAGTGACATTGCAGAGGGACTAGAAGGAAAGGTATGCCTTTTTGCAGATGACACTGAGATCTGCAATAGGGCAGACACTAAAGGGGGAGTGAAATGAATGAATAGTGATCTAAAGAAACTTTAGGAGTGGTCAAAAGTTTGGCAACTCAGATTCAGTGTGAAGAAGTGCAAGATCACACACTTGGGGCACAGAAACCCAGGGGTGGAGTACAAGATGGGGGGAGTGATATTGTCATCCACTAAGCAGGAAAGGGATCTGAAAGTAATCATCTCTGATGACCTAGAGGTGGCCAAACAGTGTGATAAGGCAGTGTGGAAAGCTCTTGGGAGGCTGGGTGAACAGGGAGAGGTATCACGAGCAGAAAGAGGGAGGTAGTTATACCACTGTATAAGATTTTAGTGAGACCTCACCTGGAGTACTGTGTTTAGTTCTGGAGACCACGTCTCAGAAAGGACATTGACAGAATAGAGGCAGTCCGATGAAAAGCAATTAAAATGGCGCTGGGCCTGCATCATAAGCCCTATGAAGAAAGGTTAAATGACCTCAGTATGTATACCACTAAGATATGGAGGGAGACAGGAGATATGGTTGAGATTTTCAAATATCTAACAGGTATAATCAGGATACAAGAGGAAAGTATTTTTCAGAAAAAAAGATGTTCAAGAACAAGGGGACATGCTATGAAGCTAGAAGGGGGGCAGATTCAAGGGAAATGTTAGAAAGTACTTTTTCACAGAGCAGGGTGGTAGATGCTTGGAACAGCCTCCCAGCAGCGGTGGTAGAAGCAAAAACTGTAATGGGATTCAAAAAAGCATAGGAAAAGCATAAGGGCATTTTATTAGTTTGAGATGGAGGGGTAAGGCCAGAGATCAAGTAAGATCCATAGTACTACAGTAGGTAAGAATAATGGGCAGACTGGGTGAGTCAAGCGGTCCTTATCTGACCGCAATAATCTCTGTAATCTATGTAAATATGATTGTTATGAAAGTAAGACGCTTGTTTCACAACATTACAGTTTACAGAGATATCGCATTAGTAAATGTTATGTACTAACCCATGTTAAAGTAGAATGAGATGTTTTCTGCATTGAAGCAAGGCTGATAAAAGTAGCCCTCCCATGCCTTTGATATACTCGATGTGTAAGCGGCTTGTTTGACAACATTACAATTTGTGGAGATCTGTCATGAATAAATGTGGATCCGGCTGATAACATCGTGGACACAATATCGTCGAGAAAACAACGTGGACAAAACATCATAGAAAGCATGGTCATGGTGGAAATAACAACGCGGAACAAAAATGCTGGGTGCAGAGTGTGACGTGTGCTGCAGTGTTGCAGTGTGTCAGCCAAGTGCATGTAGGAAGGTACAGGATCAATGAGGAATGAACTGTCAGGCAGGGTAATCAGGCACAGACAATGTGGAAACCAGCAGGACTAGGAGAGAACACAGGACCTTAGCAAAGAAGCCACGAGTAACAGCAAATATACAAATGTGAGGTGACTGGGCTACCCAACATACCAAACAAAACAACAGCAGTGAAAGAGACCAACACTGCAGCCCTACATACTAGCAGCCCTGTGCATTACCTATCGTAATCAAGTGCACGTGTCAGGGGCCAGAATGCCGGCAAACCGCACTGGAGGAGAGCCACCCACACAAGACAACTGACCTGGTCCCCCACAAAGCAGGCAGCAGAGTGGCTACAGGACACCAATACAGTGCACACAAACAATGTCACGTGACAGGAATGCGGTGGCCAACCTGTGCAGGTGTGCTGCATCCTGCAATCACTGGTGGGCCCATAAAACACTCCCACTCACTGGGACCAGGCAGTCCTCGTAGATCCGTGTTGCTGTACACCTGTAAAGCCACAGTGCCATGGTACCTTGTGGCTCAGCATGAGTCGGGGATGCCTCTTGAGTACCTGAGGAGCCAGAAGGGGAAAACCCTCTTGCAGCATGAGAGATACCTTTACTACATGGAGTGAACCACAAGGGAGAAGGTATATTGGAAGTTCTCAGTGTACTACAAGGGGCAGTGTGCCACCTGGGTGCATACCACCGGGAAGGAGGTTGTTAAGGTAGTCAACACCCATAACCATGCCCCAGATCAGGGTGCAGTTGGCATCTGTGAGGCCATCATGGACATGAAGGAGAGGGCATCACAGTCCAATGAGTCCCCACACCAGGTCGTAGTGGCATCCAGCAGTTCCATACCGGCAGCTCTGGGTGGGAGAATGCCCTGAATGGACCTCTTGAAGTGGAGAGTATGGTGTGTGTGAATGGCCGCCCACTGTCCACCACCCCACCAACCTCCCTGCATGACCTGTCCATACCAGAGGAGTACAGACAGACCCACACTGGTGAATCCTTCCTGCTTCACGACTGTGACAGGGCTGACAGGATCCTCATATTCATAACAGATCGGAATCTGCTGTACATGTCACACTGTTCCTCCTGGTACGCAGATGGCATGTTCAAGATGGCACCCCTATATTTCCTGCAGCTCTATACTGTACACAGGTTCCAGTACTGTTCTGTGATGTCGTCGAGGCATAGGTCAGGAAGCACAGGAAAACCAGGAGCCGTTGTAGAATTCGCAAAAAGTATTTATTTGTACTAGCAGTAACAGAAATAAACTTGTTCTGTATAACTATTCACAAAGGCAAAATAAATAGAGAAGATCCATCAGAGTTTTCCTTCAGTCTCTGTGTGTCTCTTACAGGCACTTGCAGCTTTTTCCTTTTATAAGTCCTTGCAGCCCCCCCTTCTTAACAAGCATCCTGTTTTTTTCTAAAATGTTCTTGTATATTTCAGGCAGGTGCAGGCAGGAACACAATGTCCCAGAACTGAGGCCCCATTTCCACAGCTTCTGCAAAAGGCTTAAAAATTGCATATTTTAGGTTAACCTTTTGAGTTCCCAATAGCTTTTTGTACTCATCTCAAACTATAATTATATACATTTCAACAGTAACACTATACAGTTTCTAAACAAAGGGATCCCAATATCAGTTGCAGTTCCACAAAATGATTTGCATATATTTTCATACCAGAAGATATGCAAGGGAGGAAAAGACAAACAGCAAGGGAAGACTGAGAGATAGCGAGAGGCAAATTATTGCGAGACTGTTGGGGTGATCAAGTCCGAGGTCTCACAAGAAAATTGGGTTGCATAACCAGACAGACAAGAGACAGGAAAGGAAAGAACAGAACAGATCCCTGCATTCAGACTCTCCATAACAACTGGGACAGGATGCTATTCAACTCTGTCACATGTGATCCCCTCCATGTACATTCTCCCGCCCAGCAAGACAGGTGCCACCTACACCCATGCAACCAACACGCTGAAGAGGCTTCATGCAGCCTTCAAACCCACCACCATTGTACTGGACTTCAAGCAGGCAGCAATGAAGTCATTTGCAGCAGTGTTCTGAGATGCCCACCTGCACAGCTGCTTTTTCCACCTGTGCCAGGCCCTATGGAGGAAGATCCAAGAAGTGCCTGATGTGCTGAGGTGGTATGTACAGGATGATGATTTTGCACTCCATGTCTGCCTGTTTCCTGCCCTGGCCTTTGTGGCCCCTGGGGATGTATCCACAGTGCTCGAGGTAATGCTTTCCTGGGAGTCTTTCATCTGCCACTATGACCTCCATGCCGCTGTGTTGAACTACTTTGAAGACACCTGGGTCGTGCAGCCCATCCGTGGTGATGTCCAACGCCATCCACTCTTCCCTGCTGATCTCTAGTGATAGTGTAAAATGTTTTATTCATATCATATATGAACAAAGGATATACTCGATTGAGCCGAAGCTCATTTACAACGAGGTCCTTAGTGAAAGTAGCAATGTTACAATACATAAATACAATATATATTTATTCTATTTATGTATTGTAACATATCTCTCTGGAACTGTTTTGAGGCCAGTAGGATGGGCACAGTACGGACAAACAATTCAGTGGAGAGTTGGCATCTGGCCTTCAGTACACTCATTTGCACCTGTCACCCCAGCCTGTGGAGCTTCATAGATGCATCAAAAGCTAAACAAAGACTGAATGAATTAAAGATTGAGCAGTGTGTCTCTGGTCAGTTTGTGCCATCCAGGAGGAAGAGGTATAAGAGTGCATCCAGTCACATACGGCAGATTGTGCAGGACTATGGCAGACAGAGCACGTATGACTAGGGGGCATAGCGCATAACTTCCAATGGCAGGTGTGAGTGGACTTACACCTGTCCCCATGCCTGCATCACTGGAACTGTCTCTTTGCCACAGTGATGTTGGGGGGGATTAGGGGACCGGGTGTGTCTCTCTGCCACAGTAATGTTGGGGGGTGAGGGACTAGGAGTGTCTCTCTGCCACGGTGATGTTGGGGGTGAGGGGACCAGATGTGTCTCTGCCACAGTAATGTTGGGGTGAGGGGACCAGGTGTGTCTTTCTGCTATGGTGATGGTGGGGGGTGAGGGACCGGGTGTGTGTCTCTGCCATAGTGATGTTGGGGGTGAGAGGGACCAGGTGTGTGTCTCTGCCACAGTGATGTTGGGGGGTGTGAGGGGACCAGGTGTGTCTTTCTGCCACAGTGATGTAGGGGGAGGGGGAGGGGAACGGATGTGTATCTCTGCCACAGTGATGCGGGGATGGGTGGTTCCAGGGCTACTGGTGCATTATGTGGGGCTTTCCTCTGGTTGCCTGCCAATAAATGGTTGTCACCTGCATGTACCGTTGTCTGCATTTTGTTTCCCTCAGAGTGTTTGCAATGCATACATTGTATGCATTGTTGCTGTCTGCGATATTGTGTCCTGCAATGCCATTGAATGCCGACATTTCATGTTTTGTCTGCGATACTGTGTTTGGCGATGTTTTTGTCAGCACTGTTATTGGCCAGATCCGTAAATGTTATGTACAGACCTGTGTTAAAGTGGAATGAGATGTGTTCTGCCTTGAAGGCTGATAAACGTAGCCATCCCGTGAACTTGATATACTCGATGTTAGCTGAATACTTTACAGGAACAGCTTGCACTGCAGTTTGTTCATCTTTGACGCCACTTACGAGGTTAGACATTTTTTGCTGTAGCTTCTTGTTTAAAGGGGAGTAGTCATTCATGCTTTTGGGGTTTTAATGCCCAGTAATTTGCATTATCTCTGTTGGTGCAATTCCACAGTCATTTGGTTTCTGCCTTATAAATTATGATATCACGCTTAGCCAGTGAGGATTGTTGATGGGGCGGGTGCAGTTTTTGAGGGACGGTAAAACTGGTGGATGAGATTTCATATCTTGGGCACTGATGGAAATGGAAACATTGAGGGGCTGTGCCTCCTTGCCGCCACACACACAAGACTGGTTAGTTTTAGGGTGAAAGCCTCCTGAGCCCCCCTCCTCCTACTACTGTACTTCTACTACCATTACTACTAAAATTACCACAAATAGTTGCAGAGCTTACAAGATCACAGATGTCATCAGACAAGATATCATCATGATGCGGAAATCTCGTTCGATGACATCATAATCCCATCTGTCTGGCAGAAACTGCACCCGAGCCTTGTTTATTTCTAAACATTCCAGGTACTCTTAAACCCATAATAGATTGTCTCATGTATATGGTTCTAAAATTCAGATGTTCTAAGTTCAGTTGGCACAGTCCATTTTCCAGAAAGGGGAGTCTCTGGCACAGTTTATTTTCCAGAAAGGGGAGTCTCTTATATTCAACAAAGTAAAGTATTTTTATTTCAGATTCTAGTTTGTTTTAAACAAAGGCCTTTGCATGATGTGTGCTATGTTTGCTTGTACAGTTCCTGGGTCTCTTAAGGTTATAAGAGTTTCTTCTCAAGTCCGTTGTGTGCCAGACCTGCTCCGCTTTGCTTCACAGTTCTCTCACCCAAAGAATTCAAGAATGCGCTCATAGCCATAAGGGACAGAGTAACTATACATATAAACATATACAATATGTTTGCGGGTGCTGTAGTTAGTTACTTTTTTTGTCTGTCTCCAAGCCTTTTTTTTCAACATTGTTTTCAAAATAAAGCAAAGCATATTTATTCCTATTGGCTTGTTTTTATACCACAGTAACTTAGACTGGTAAACAGGCTTGTTGTTATTAATTGCAAGGAAAAATGGGCTTTCTTGGGCTTTCGTACATAGTGGCTATTCAGATTCATGCAGTTTGTATGTGTTCACAAGGCATCAGTTTAAGTTGCTTTTGTTCTCATATGCCTTTGCAATTTTCTTTAACATTTTGTCCAGTTTTTGTATTTTTTGGTGTACTGTCGAGTACATCAGATACTCGGTTTAATTTTCATCAGTTTTTATTATGTCATACCATTTAATATTTCTAGATTCCCCACACACTCTTATGCCAAAATACATTGAATAGACTAACTGCAGTGTGTTGATCACAGACATTACAGAGTGTGGGCCCAGCTGCTGTTTCTCATACAGCGTATCAATCATTTCTTTCGTCAGCTCGTATGAAGCATTCATTTTATGTCCTTTGTCCCGTGTTTTCAGTTACTTTTGCTTTGCTCCTAGGATCTTCCTAGCAAGCTTGAATCATGCGTCTTTTGTCACAGATGCCACATAGTTTCTGAATTGCAAATGTCTGTCTATGCTCTTAAATACTGTTCTCAGATTGACTGGCTAGTAGGGTGTGCCATCCTTTTTTGGGGCCTTCATAAAAAAAATCTGCTATCAGGGTGTTTAATTTGTTAGTTTCAATTGAGCTGGATCTGTTTTCATTGTGGGTCTCACCTATGTAACCTTTTACAATGGCTAGGTCATACAAAGTCTTTCTAACTGTGTTCTTGTTTCATTCATTTATGCAAAAGAACTGAGGTTCGATGGCCTACGCAACCAGAATAATGTTATGTTTGTGCAACTGTGTTACATTGTTTTGGCTTTTCCCGCTCTCTATTCAATGAGGAATTACCACCCTGTAGGGGTACCAAAGTCAAAGAACCTTGTAAGAGGGTTCCACCCCTAGATGTGCCATGGGAAGGTTCCCTTGGGTAAAGGTACCTTAGGAAGGAACCCCCTGGAAGTAGAGAGGTGAGCTGCTGGAGGAGGAGGGGATGATGGTGGGGCAAAGAAAAAGTGCTTCAGAGAGAGGTTGAGAGGAACTGCTTATATAGCTTAGGACGTAGGCATGGCTGGTTGCTCACCCATTGAATTGCAGGTGTAGCCTTTCAATTCAATGACCCACTTAACTAGAATAATGTCATGCTTGTGCAGCTGGGTTATGTTGTTGTGGCCATTCGCATTGTCTATTCCATGAGGAATTGCCATTCTGTAGGGGTTCCAAAGGCAAAGAACCCTTTAAGAGGGTTCCACCCCTAGAGGTGCCATGGGAAGGTTCCTTTGGGGCTTCCTAAGGAGAGAGAGAATGGCTAGTAGGGCTACCATCCATCTCCATCCAACAGCAAAACCTACATAAGTAAGCTAAGAAATACTACTAAAACTAAGTATTATGATCTGTGGCATGGAGGAGAGAAAAATCCTTTGAGGAGGAAATCTTTGAGGATCCAAAGCCGAGATCGCCTTCCCTCCAGGCTTCAGATGTTGTATTTAGTGACGACTCTGCTACTGCCATTTAGAAACTGAAACAAGGGGAATGGAAAATATTCCAATTTAGAGGAAACTCTCACTTTTTCCCTCTAAAGGGAATGCCTTGAAGGGTTGCGAGTAGTGGGTCTCTGCAACAATACACCTCGGAGAGAGGAAGAGGAGAGAACTATCGTTGAGGCACTCACTTGACCTGCCAATCTACCTGAAATCAATTGAACCAAAGGCGGTCATAGGGAGAATGCATTGAAGGTGCCTTAGGTGCTTGATACTGCAGCTAAAGGATAACAATATATCCACCCTTGCAGCTAGCCATAAATTCAACATCAGGACGTGCCGTCGAATCATGAATGACTAAATCTCCACCTGGGGTAAGGACGTTCCCACTATGGGCCAGATAGGAAGGACCCCAACCCTAGCTTCACACTGTGCCCATAATGCATTTGTGAAAAGAAAGAAAAAACAAAGGTGATGACTTTGCACAGTGCTGTCTTTCTTGATGTGAGTAATGTTATTTGTCCTTTTCTGTTGGTTACTGTAAAAAATATCACACTGCAAACTCCTGCTTTCATTCCCAATTACTGACTTTGGGATGCCTACTTGTGCCACAGTTGTATCACCATTGCCTGCTGTTTCCATCATTCTGTATTAAGATACACAGAAAGAGTGTTTCCATATTTGCTACATAAAGAAAAGGGTGGTTTCCACATTTAGTACAGTGACCGCTGACATCTGCAAGGTCCATGGAGCAGGTGGGTGAGAAGGTATCCCGTAATAACAGCGACGCAATAATAGCGACTACAAAATAGCGACTAAAAAATCACAAAAAACAATTAAGTGACCAGGATATTAAAACGACTCATCTCAAATCGTGACTACATTTACAATAATAGCAACTGTTACAGACACAGTACGGTACAAGGAAGGTCACAGTATATGTCCGATCAGTTAGGCAGAATACAACCAAGAATGTCATGAAGTTGCAGCTTACTGCCTGGTGACAGCGGATATTGAAGAGCCAGGTGCAAGTCAGACAAGCAGGGCACTTATTCTTAAGAGGATTTTAGGTTTAATTCTTCATTTTTTTTCTCCTTTCTCCTAGATGATTCCTCTTTGGAGAGCTGTAGTGGGAATGGCTCCTCTACTTTAAACCCCTCCACTTCAAGCAGCACTCAGGGGGACAATGCCTTTCCAGAAATGATGAGTGGCAATGGCATGGTTGCCCCTCTTGACTTCAGTTGTGCCTCCTCCGAGGAGCAACCCATAAACCTGGACACGAATAGGAGATTAGAACCCCAACCAAGCCTATTTTTTAGTCACTATTTTAACATAGAACCCTATAGAACTGTGTATTTTTGTAGAGTAAGCATTCGTAGGTAGTTTGAGTATTAGAATTAATTTGAATTCTGACATTTTTCTGAAGAGTTTACATTTTCAAATGTGTGTCCCATTTAAATTTTTCAGCGTGCTTGACTGAGCTGTGGTGGGGGGCATGGCTTCATCTGTGACATAAATGTGGGTGAGCACTTGTTGCTTCAGTGTTGGCGTGCTCAGTATTTGACAGCTGCTGTAGTCATGCAATTGAGTCACTAATATTTATGTCATCTCCATTGTTTTTAAGTGGTATTTTTGTTTCATTGTAGCCAGTAACATTGATGCCCAATAAGCAAATTAAGGCTTTGTCTTTCATTAACTACCATATTACTTTAGTGTGTCCTGTCAGTTCTGAATTTACATCTGTCCACCTACTCTGTCATTGTCAGCTGTCTGATTGAGGAAGGTTTCTGTGTGATGATAGATGGAGATCTTTACTGTCTTCTTATGCTCCTATTCTTATTTAGCTTGATAGCAGGCAGGAGAGGCAGCATGAAAGTCTTGAAGAAATAAATGCGCCGTTTTAACAATCGCAGTTTTGTACTGTCGCCTTTATTGTGGTCGCCAATGTGTACTCGCCCAAATTAACATCGTGATTTTTTTGTCTCTATTTTAACATAGAACCGGGTGAGAAAGAACAGTGAGCACTGAGCTGAGTTCTTATTGAGCTCGGTCCCAAGCGTGATCACAATGACAAACATAAATCTTGTAAGATGTCAATAAATGTAACATGCTGTCTATGGCAATCGGGCATTACTTGGGAATTAGTGCCTGGTTGCTCCTTGCTCCTTTGCTCACATGTTGTTGTTTGTCCAGTCAAAATGTTTTATTTGTGTTTGACATTTATTGCCATGGTACAATACTACATATATACATGCACTACAACCACTAACTATTTTCAAACATCATTGTATTATACATATATAGCACTGCAAACATTTGTCTTCAGCTCAAATTTAAGAGTAAATTTTTTTGAAAACACATATTTTACTGCAATTAATCAGCATCTCACAGATAGCCTCAAATAAATTGTATAAATGTAACCAAGTAGTGAGTGTCCCTGCTCACAAAAACTAGCAACCAGAATGAATCCTAACAAATGAACAGAGAGGTGAAACACAAGAATGGCAACTACTAGTTGGGTACGCAGACTTCAGTTTTCTGCATGCCAGACCTGTTGAGGGAGGGAGGGAGGGAGGAGAGAGAGAGAGAGAGAGAGAGACTAGAATATGAAACAGAAAAGTTAATATCTTTCACATGCATTTGTATTAATTTCCTTAAATGACTATACAGACTTGATGACAAACTTTTTATCAGTAGATTGAAAGGGAAGAGCTGGTTCTGTAGTAGATGCCCACAGCTGGGGGTGGGGTGAGGGGAAAGGCAATTGTAAATTCTCTTACTTCATCTTAAATTATTTTGAGAAATGTAAGCAGGTATCCAAAACCATAGACAAATGTCTCCTATACAAAAAGTCCAACACTGTATTTAAAAGAACCAAAGTATGGTGGGTAAACCTATTTACACTACTTTTGAACACACCAATAACGTAATGTAAAAAGGAGGCTATTTATTTACTTTTAAGAAAAGGGGCCAATTCAAAATGCTCATTTCAGCCTGGAAGGATAGTGGCTACTAAATAAAAAATCCAAAAGGCTTCTTGTTACAGAACTAAATTATCAAAATCGCCTCCTCTGGGTTGGGGTGCACATTGTCAATTGCCAAAAAAGAAAACCAGTGTTTACTCACAATCCTAGTGTTACTCACATGTTGCGCAGTGGCATAAACTCAGGTCCACATTCATTATTGCTCTAATGTGTTCTTTGACTCTAAATTGCCTAATGGTCTTACCCACATAAAACACTCCACAGTTACATGAAGCAAGGTAGAGTATACCACTAGTGTCACATGTGGTTAGCCATCTGATCTCAAAATTCCCTGTCAGTATGAGGGTTCTTAAAAGTTTTACGCTCAAGGATGTAATTACAGGCCGTACATTTTTTACATTGCTAACAACCCTTAACCTCTTTGATTTAGCCATGTTAAGGAGTTAGCCTGTGTGTTCCTACTGTGAACTAGAATATCCTTAAGATTCTTAGCTCTTCTGTAAGTAATTCTAGGCTGTTTCCTTACAAATTCCTCAAGGGCCTTATCTTCTTGCAAAATATGCCATAGCGATTAATCAAGTTTTTAAACTACTTGACTTGTCTTGAATAGGTAGTGACCACATTGAATCGGGATATTTCCGGTTGGTCATTAGTTTCCCTTCAATTTTTTGAAATCAGATCCTCCCTCCTAACTGAACTAGTAGGATCAAGAGCTTGCCTTATATTTTCTGCCAAATAAACCCTTTCCAGAAATCTCTTTTCCTAATATTTAGTGCCTTCCTTGAATTTAGCATCTGTACTGCTGTTTCTCCTCAACCAGAGAAACTGTCCCTTTGGAATATTTGACACAGTGTGTCTGGGGCGTCAACTAGAGGTGCATAAAAGAGTATTCTGGTCTGTCTCTTTCTGAAAAATGTTAGTAAACAGGCCCCTTCCTGTGATATTATTATGATCTAGAGGAATTAAAGGATTTTGTCACTTATTTACATTCCACCAATGAGAACTTGAGGTTTACACATACAGCCAATAGGAATAGGATCCAGTATTTGGATATACTGTAGAAATCTACAAAAGGGAGTAAGGAGACCTGTCTAATAAAATTTTTTGAAATGAGATAGACCGTAATACTCTTTTATTAGCCTCTAGTTGACACCCCTGGTGAAACCTTATTTGGAAGGCAAAGCACTGGGGCTTTGTCTGTGTTTTGTCAACACTGGAGTTTATGCTAACAAGAAATAAAAAAAGTTTAATTTTGACTTAAGTCTTGCCGTTTACTCCTTTGAGCTGAGAGTGTACTTCATCTTGGAACACTTACCTTGTCACACAGTCTGGCCACCTTTACTTCATCAGATATGATTACCTCCAGGTCTCTTTCTAGCTTGGTGGTTGTCAGTACCACCCCACCCATTTTGTACTCTGCTGCAGGGTTTCTGTGCACCAAATGCATTATTTTGTACTTTTTTGCATTGATACCCAGCTGCTATACCCTTGACCACTCGTTGAGTTTTCTAAGGTTTCTACTCATCCTCTCCAACCCACCCGGCGCCACTGGATTGTCCACCCTATTTTATGTTTTGTTGTCATCTGCAAAGCGGCAGACCTTCTCTTCCAGCTCCTATGCAATGTCACTTATAAAGACATTAAAGATGACAGGTCCCAGCACCGATGCCTGAGGCACTCGCTGGGTCACCCTCCCTTCCTCGGAGTGAACTCTGTTTACCACCACCCTCTGCTGTTTATCCCCTAACCAATTTTGTACCCATTTTACCATCTTTGAGCCCAATCCTAAGCTACCTAGCTTGCTTACTAGTCTTCTATGTGGAACAGTGTAGAGGTGCAGCCAGTACCTCCATGAGCTCCCTCAGCACCCTTGGAAGCACCATGTCTGGCTCCATTGATTTGTCCTCTTTCAGATTAATGAATCTCTTCAGGATTCTCTCTTCCAATAATGGACTAGTGTCCACTTCCCTACCTCCAATGCTCCTGTTACATTTTTGTGGCCCCTCCCCTTCTGTTTCCTCTTTAAACACTGAAAAAAGTATTTTTGTTCAGGATGTCTGCCTTTTCCTGGTCCCTCTCTGCACACTTACCCCTTCCCTTTTTAACCTTATAATCCCACCCCTGGTCTTCCTCTTTTCACTTACATACCTAAAAAATGTCATATCCTTTTTCATTACCACCTGCGTTATTCTCTCTTCAGTTTGTACCTTCATGCTTCTAATTGCTTTCCTTGCTTCCCTCTGTTTCCCCTGAAACACCTCCTCTCCTCCTCCCTTTGCATCTTCTTATACCGTCTAAATGCTAATTTTTTAGTTTTTACCATTTCCACCACCTCTTTCCAGAACAGTCTCTTTTTCATCTTGTTTTTGCTCCCTCATTTGATGCAGAGGTTTGTTGCCTTCACTATGGCCCTTTTTAGCTTCATCCACTGTTCCCCTACTCCACCCAGATCATCCCTGAGGCATTCACCCATCTTTATCAAATCTGCCCTCCTAAAGTACAGCACCCTCATCCTTGTGAGGTTCAGTTCCACAGTCATCTTTACATTGAGCCACACTGTATGGTGATCACTGGTCTCCAGGTGGCCTCCCACCTTGACATCTGCAACACTGTCCCTGTTAGTGAGTACTAAGTACAGTATTGCCCCATCATGAGTGGGTTTACTAACAAGTTGCCTAAGGAACACCCCCCTGCTGGGAATCCAGGATGTCCCTGCTCCCAGCTGAAACCACAACTGAGAGGCTCCAATGTACAGCCAGCAGACTGAATTTCCCTACAAGCAGCACTTCCACATTTTCTTTTTTTTAATTTAATATGCTTTATTATTTTAAACACATACACACTTACACTTGTGTACAGTGAAAATTAAGGCATCGATATGGTAAACAGAAAGGATGATACATGAGTTTTGTGGGATGCTGGAAAACATTATAAGGAGTACATTAAAACAACACCCACTATTTAAGACAAGACATATCCTATTAAATTAGCCCTCCCCCCGTGCAATATCCCTTTCCCACGGAGACATGACTCAAGGTAGCATGCATAACATAACTCAGCAGTGAGCTATATCAACAAATAACAAGAGATTACAGAATTCATGTGCTCAGAGGGTCAAAGTGAGCAAAACCTGAGGAAAAATGTTCAAGACTCTGGAATGGAAATATATCCCTGATAGAAGAGGTCAAGTTGTTAAGAGGGCTTCAAACTTCCCCCACCTCTTAATGTATGACGCAGACCAATGCTTTAGACTAGCAATTGTTTCTCCACTCTGAGGTTGAACAAGATTTCATTTAGCCATTCAGAGTACAGAATAGCATCTTGGTCAAGTCAGTGTCAAAGAATCAACCTTTTCACAGAAAGTGCTATTAAAGATATGTGAAATCTCCTTTCTAACACTGGTATGTCAGCCTCCTGCCCAAGCACACACATTTCTGGAGTTAAACAGCTTTATAGGCCTAGTAAAGGGTCCAGCTCCATTTTGAGCTTCTCTTACAAAGGAGCAACTTTAGGGCATTCCCAAAGAATGTGGAAGAGATGTCCTTCTGCTCCACTACATCTTGAACAGCAATTATTGGGAAGTTTCCCCATCTTATAGAGATGTTGTGGTGTGAAGTAAATGTTGTGCAGGATGTAAATCTGTGTAAGGCACAGTTTATCGTTTGTCACAAAGCGATACATAACCAACCATAGTTTATCCCAATTGAGGGGAGAATCAGGGAAGATGGAGGTCCAGTATTCTGATTTACCTGTAGCCTTTGGGAACAGTTGTTCGAATAAACATGAGGCCAAGTGGGAGACAGAATGGGGCTGAGATGCCAATGTGATGATTTGGGTAAGGAGGTCACTACGGTCCACATCCCACTTGTTAGACCCAAACCAGGCAACTAGCATATGCCGAAGTTGGAAAATCTTAAAAACGCTTCTTGTCGGGAGATGGAATTGGGTCAGATGTTCTCGACTGCTGGGAATTAATCCCTCAGCTAGGAGATGGGATACTAGTTTGCCTTGCAATTCAGGGAAGTTCAGATCTGACCACATAGTTCCACCTATTTTAAAATTTGGGTTTCCCCAGAGAGGTTGTGTGATATCTCAGGAGTTGTTATAAAGCATAGTGGACTCGCAAAGAGGTGGTAATCACTGTATTTTTAAAGTTAGATGGCAGATTATTGGGGAACACATAAAAGAAACTGACAGGTCTATACCTGCTTGTTGGACTAACTGAATTTCTATCTGAAGCCAGATCGGGGTACATTGAGATTCTGAATTCCTGATAAACCATCTTGCATACTTTGAGAGGTGGCTAGACAGGTAATAAATGTAAAAATGTGGGAGTTTAAGCCCCCCAGATGCCTAGGGGTCCCTAATTTAGTAAAAGATCTTCAGGGGTGTTTGCCTTTCCATATGAAGCGTGTAATGATTGAGTGGAGCCTCTAGAACCAGCTATGGGGGAGACAAATATTTAGCATATTCAGGGGGTAGAATACCTGGGGAAGAATATTCAACTTGACCACACTAATATGTGCCTGTAGGAAAAGGTAGAGGAGATTCCATCTATCAAGATCTTGTTTGATAGTTTCTACTATTTTATATAAATTAAGTTGCTTCACCAACGACTGATTTTGGGACGGGGTAACACCAAGATATTTTAGACTTGTCACCCAGGTTAGCTCTAAGTAGGCATACTCGGCAGGGACTGTTTTTGCATTCGAGGGCATGATTACGTTTTTTTTCACACTGAGCTTGTATCCAGAATATTTCCAAAATTCAGCAATTATGTGAAGTACTTCTGGGATAGATGAGTGCAATCTGGAAAAATGCAATAAAATATTGTCTGCATAAACAGAGACTTGGAGATCAAAGGTACCCACTTGGACACCTGTAATTAAAGGGGAAGATTTAAGCAAATGGATCAGTGGCTCCAGATATAAATTGAAAAGAAGGGGAGACAGGGGGCATCCCTGCCGAGTGCCTGAGGAGAGCAAGAAACCCTTAGAAAGTACACCATTACAATATACCTTCGCTTGCGGGTTAGTATATAAAACCAGGATCCATTTTATAAAACTGATAGAGAAACCAAATTTCTCCAGCACTAAGAACATGAAATCCCATTGAACCCTGTTGAATGCCTTCTCCGCATCCAGGGAGACTAGGGCCATAGGGTGCCTTGCTCCTCTAGACGCGGAGAAGCAATGCAACAGCTTCCTCAATTGGTCCGCCGAGGACATCCCTCTCATAAAGCCAACCTGCTCAGGCCCAATCAGACCATCCCATACTTTTATTATCCTAGAAGAGAGAATTTTGGCAAAAATCTTCATATCATAATTCATGAGAGAGATGGCGCGGTAACTAGAGGTTTTGTCTTTGGGTTTGTCAGGTTTAGGTAATACAATGATTATTGCTTCTAACAGGGAGTAATCTATAATACCTTTCTGACAGAGGAAGGTAAATAGTTTATGGAGAATGGGTGCCAGTTCTTTAGCCAGAGCCTTATAAAGGTTAGAGGGGAAACCATCTGGTCCTGGAGCTTTGTCAAGTGGGAGAGATTGTATAGCTTCGAGAATTTACAGGGTAGAGATGGGCTGCTGTAAAAATGTTTACTATTCTAGAGCCAAGCAGGGTAATTAGACAGATTTTAGATATGTTTGGGTCAGTTCTGGTGAGGGAGGGATACTTAGGGGTGAATATAGCTCACTATAGAAATCCTCAAACTCCTGAGCTATGTCGGGGAGAACGTTTTGAGAATCCCATCTGAGGGAGATAGAATAGACTGGATCAGCTTGAAGGTCTCCTGATGTCGAAGCTGTAGGGCTAACAAATGACTAGCTTTCTTTCCTTGGTCCACATATGTCGAGTGAGTTTTAAGCATGGTATACTCAGCTCTTTCTCTAAGGCCCTCAGCATACTGATGCCTGAGTTTAAACAGAGTGGTCTGTTTGGATTCGAAGGAGTCTAAGAGTGGATCTTGTTCAAGGGTTCTTATTTGACTCAGCAGTCCCTGTAGAAATGCCTTTTGCTTCCTTTTCCTAGTTGCAGCAATACGTATAAATTCCCCACTTAAGGTACACTTAAAGTGAGCACCAAACCTTATCATAATCTGGAATGGATCCCTCTGTGATCCATATAGCAGCTCAATAAAATTCTCAGGTCCTCAAGTATCTGAGGTACTTTCAACAACTGAGTGTTGAGTTTCCAAGTGTGGTCTCTTTTAATATTAGGAAGGGGAATATATTCCATCCAGATTGGGGAATGATCCGATAAAACGTGAGCTGCTATCCCACTGTCAGTTACTGCAGGTAAAGAAGTTATGCTGAGTAAAAAGGAATTGATCCAGGAGTACGATTTGTGGGCAGGGGAGTAAAACGTATATTGACGTTCTCTGGGATGTGTGACTCTCCAGGTCCCACAAACCTCCCATATCTATTAGTTCATGTAGGGCTAATTGGTTGGGGGAGAGGAGCATGGATTACTGTTGGAACCTATCAAGGTCCATGGTCAGAGTCACATTCCAGTCTGCGGCAAGGAGGGTTGGCATGTGAGTGTAGGGAGCAATCAAGGTGAGCAGGTGGGAAAAAAATTCTTGGGAGGGCACATTCGGCCCATAAATGCTTCCCAGGAGCATCTCTGTTTGCTCAAAAATGCTGTGCAAGGGAATATAGCGTCAACTATACTGTGTTTTATACTGATGTTAACCCTTTTAAAAAAATAATATCGCCACTCCTCTTTGTTGGGTGGAGTTACCTGCAGCAAACACTTGTCCAACATTTTGTCGACAGAACAAAAGCTGCTCTGTGGACAGTAAATGTGTTTCCTGCAGGAAGGCAACTTTACATTGAAGAAGCTGTAAATGTTTAAGGATTTGATATCTCTTGCCTTTTTCCCTTGCACCTTTAATGTTCCACGATATAACTCTCATCCGGTTATAATCTTACCAAGTGGGCTTAAAAATGGGGGCCTAAGCAAAAAAAAAAAAACTTGTGGGTAAAAAGAACCAGTTATCCTGAAACCCCATGTCTTTGTTCCCCACCCACTAGACATATACCCCCAACTGTACTCTCCTCCTCCCAACCCTCTTCCTCCCAATCTGACGACCCCTAACAACAATAAAGTGGCCCCAACCTGAAACCCATGCTTCCCAAACAGTATTGTAAACAGGTTCAGGGGTACTGGCAATAGACCCACTCCCCTACTCCCCCGATTAGCAGGTCCTTCATCAATCCCATCCCAGGCAGTGTGGCAAAAGATCAGAACTTCTCCTGCAGGGCCTGTTCCCCCAGTCCTAACGACCGACTCTCCATCCCATTCCAGCACATGATGCTACATCTTCCCTTAATAGGGGTTTCTCTCTCCCGCCCCTCCTCCCCCCTCTGCACTAGATCACTAACCATCAGGTACACTCAGTGTGTTGTCTGCAGGAAAACATTTTCCAGATCTCATTTATAACATCTAATGGATATCAATAAAAAGAGAGAAACTTTGCAATAACAGTAACTTGCAATACAAGGCATTTCAGCTTACAAATAGTAAACAAACCATGCTGAAAACTATGTGAGTTAAACAGTCAGCTCAAGTGGTAGGAGCATTTTCCAGGCTGAATCCACTTAAGAAACAAAAGGGAGAGATACACTTTCCCCTAATATTGCAATAAGCAGAAGGAAAATAAATAAATAAATAAAGAGGGCCCATAATTCCGGCCATAGAAGCTCTAGGGGAGACAGAAGATGTGTTACATAGGGCCCCTCAGCCTAACGTCCAGCCATCAACTTAGAATAGGCTATATTCACCACGTGCATAACAGAAGCAAAATAGAAGCATAGCGAGGCACACTAAGGCTAAAATAAAAGATATTAACCGGCTGGGTATTTAAGACTCAGAGGTCGTAGTGTCCCAAACCCAATATTCAAATCTAAAATGTATGGACATGCCACGACATCTGCAATTGGTGTGTCACCCAGATTCGTCCGGCAGATCAAAACATACAGAGCCTTATAACTTAAATCCACCAGCGTGTTTTTGCCAAACACCAACTGTTGCTAAAGTAAGTGGCTCCGGAAAAGGAAAGTATAAGAAAAATAATTTGTCCCTGTTTAGTTGAAGAATGGGACTGCAATACCAACTGCTAACGTTAGGAGGCCTATACTTGTTGTGCATAAAACAGAAATGCAAGTAAATAAAATTAGTCTGAGTAATATAAGTCTTAGATAATACGATTCACTCAAAAGGCATGAAGGGCAGCCGTGGAAATGCATGAGCTATGGCACACGATAGTTGAAGATCCAAACTGACATATAGCAGATGGATCATGGCTTCAAGGAATTAAACAAGTGTTCAGCAGTTTGATATTGCAAGCGCATAGACAACGGTTCACCAAAGTCAAGGGAGGTGCAAGGAACCATTAGCTCATTAGAGCTGCACTACACTGCCCTCCACTATTATTTGAAAATAGGCGGGATGTGAGCCCGCACTCCTGCTTCACCACTAGGGGTTCATTATGATAAAAGTTCAGACCAGCAAATTCAGTGTGTTGCAGCTAGAAGAAATAAAAGTTTGTAGATGTTATTTCCAGCTTGAAATAGATCCCTCTAGTTATACTCCCTTTGGTCTGGAGAGCCGTGCGATCCACATTAACATAGACAATATCAAGGACAAAACTTAACAGCTGAGGCGTCCAGTGATCGGAATTAACTATCGCACATACATAAGCCCCAAGCTGAGTACTTCTATGTCCAATAAAGCCCATCAGAAAAAACAACAGATCAAAGCTCCTCAGACCGTCTAGAGGGGCAGACCAATCGGCCAAGTCTCATTGTTATAACCCAGGGTCAGGTAGCATGATGTTGCCTCTACTGTAAATTACGGCTCAGAATTACAGCTTTAAGTAGTATGTCGAAGTCCGACATTCATTTTGGCTCCGCTTGGACCAACCAGGATCTCTGCAACCTAGGCAAATCCTCAGCCCCAGATGAACCACTTTATAAAAGGCACAGATAAATCAGTTATAACTGAAAAAGAAAGCATCACAGCCAAAACCACCATTGGAGTTAGCAGTGTTCATTTAAATAGATCTGGGTACCAAGCTTTAAGGGACATGGTGGCCTGATCCAGGCTATTGAAGCTGTGCCATTCATCTTTATGCAGCACTTGCAGGACAGCTGGGTATTTCATTCTGTACTTCGCTCCTGCCATGATCAACTTAGTGACCACTGGGTGCATTTCAGTACACTTCAGTCGTACTGACTTGTGGAGATCCTGGGCTATTCTTATCCGATGGTCTTCCCACTGAATCTCATGCAGCTCACACATTTTATTTAGAACGTGCTGCTTATCAAGAAAATTGAGCAGGCGGAATAGTGAGGGCCTCGGGGTGGACCCCAAAGCTGGAGCCAGGTGCAGCGACCTGTGGGCTCATTCCACAGTGTAGTCCGATCCATTAGGGGAAGGGCCTGCGATTTTGGAGCAAAATTTTTGTACAAACACCACTGGCGCTGCCCTTCTTCCCCTTCGGGGAGCCCCAATATCATGAGGTTATTCCTGTGGTACCTTCCCTCGAGGTCCTTCAATTTAGATTCCATAGATTTCAATCTGCAACAGAGTTGGGCCATATCTGGATCCACACGGGCTTGCCAGTCATTCAGAGAGGAGATCCTGGATTCGTTGTCACTGGTTCTTCTGGTAAGGACTTCCAAAGATAGTCTCATATTCTGGATGTCATGTTCTAGGGTGTCGAGCGTAGACCTTAGAGGAGAAAGTTCCTCCAAGAACTGGGCCTTAGTTAGAGCAGCCTGGGGAGTTGTATTAGTGTCTGCCCCAGAAGCCTGTGCCTTGGAGTGCTTTGCTGACTCATCTCTGGTTGGTGTTGTCGAGGGGGTGTGGCGCAGCAACGCATCTTTCATTTCCTCCTCCATCCCAAGTGCTTTTTGGATTGTAGAGTCACTGGCTGACTTCAGCAGTCCTCGGTATGCCAGGATTGCAAGATTATAGACTCTGATTAGTGCTAAATCTGAGTTTTACCAGTGAGAGGAACGGGAGCTCAGGAAAGCACATCTGCTCATGCAGCCATCACATCACGTGTCTCAGCACTTCCACATTTTCTGCCATCTTGCCAGTGGCTTCCACCAGTACCTTATGTAACTCTTCCCTCTGTTCTGGAGGTCTATTGATCAAGCCAGTGCAACTTGAGTTGTGGTGGCCATTACATGGAGCTAGATCCACTGGTGGATCTCAAGAGATTTTTGTTGGATCTTGGGGCAAAGGTTGCATTTTCAAATCAATGAAGATCCTTACAGCTGTGAGCGTAATTATTGCACTTTTTGTCCATTTTATTGTTAGTGGATCCCAATATAAGGTGTATTGGCCACCACTGAACTAGAGGCTCCATTCACTGTCTCTAGGGTTGCCCACAGTACCTCTACTTCCCCCTATATTCCCTGTATGTCAGTCACTTTTATGCCTTCCCTCATACAAAGCACCACACCCCGTCCTTTCCTTACCACCCTGTCCTTCCTGAACAGAGTATAGCCTGGTATAGTCATGTCCCATTCATGGTTTTCAGGGGTTTATAATTGCATCCCACACTGAGGGAGGGCATAAAATCTCAGTTTTATTTATCCCACTATGTTTTGTTTTATATAACTGATGGGCTCTGTTGTTTCACCACAGCAACTAAACAAGCATTTGTCAATGCCGAATGTTGCTTGCTTCTATGTGCTGTTTAGGTATTTGGAAGTAATTAGAGTGAAAATATTGAAAATTCGCGAACTTACGAGCGCGCGTAGGAACTGTGCAACACACGCTCATAAAACAGTCATTTTTAGGAATTTTTTCACCAAATTTTCAACGTAGCCATTTTAAGACCTCTGCTCATGAACAGTGTCACTGTGATTTTCTTAATGTGTCCCATACATTGAGTTCGCACACCGACTGCGCCATTGTGCGCTACATGGGCGGAAACACGTTTTGGGCAAGATGTGAAAAATGACAGCTGCACTGCTCATAAGGAGGTGTGGTAAAATGGCAATGTTGAAAATCAGGAGTGAAAATATTAAAAATTCACAAACTTACAAGCGTGCATAGGAACTGCGCAACGCACACTCGTAAAACAGTCATTTTTAGGAATTTTTTCACCAAATTTTCAACACAGCCATTTTAAGACCTCTGCTCATGAACAGTGTCACTGTGATTTTCTTAATGTGTCCCATACATTGAGTTCACACCGACTGCGCCATTGTAGCGCTACATGGTGGAATCACGTTTTAGGCAGGATGTGAAAAATGACAGCTGTACTGCTTATAAGGAGGTGTGGTAAAATGGTAATGTTGAAAATCTGGAGTGAAAATATTGAAAATTACGCAAACTTACAGCGTCGCGTAGGAACTGTGCAACGCACGCTCGTAAAACGGTAATTTTTAGGAATTCTTTCACCAAATTTTCAACATAGCTATTTTAAGACCTCTGCTAATGAACAGTGTCACTGTGATTTTCTTAATATGTCTTATACAGTGATTTCACACACTGACTGCGCAATTACCCGCTACAAGGGTGGAAACACGTTTTGGGCGAGATGTGAAAAATGACAGCTGTACTGCTCATAAGGAGGTGTGGTAAAATAGCAATGTTGAAAATCTGGAGTGAAAATATTGAAAATTCGCGAACTCACGAGCGTGCATAGGAACTGTGAAACACACGCTCGTAAAACAGTCATTTTTAGGAATTTTTTCACCAAATTTTCAACATAGGCTTTTTGAGAGCCCACCTTATGAACGCTGGCCGTGTCATTTCATTAATCAGTGCAGAAAGGTGATTTCACACAGTGACTGCGAAAACCCTTCGGGCCCGAGTAACGCCATGACAGTGCAAGAATTCATGAGGAGGGGTCCCAGAAACCCCATGTTGAAAATTTGGGGCTAAAATTCCCAAAAATGCCTGAGATATACAACAAAGTTGAAAAAACCCTATCTATCCCATTATACAGCTTACCGGCATTTCCTCAGTTCACGGTCGGCTTTGAAGAGTGCAGCGTGTTCCGGTCCACCGATGATTGTCGCGCCGAGCTCGGAGGAGTAAGTATGGGGTGAGGGGTGTGGGGAGGCAAGGTGTGCAGTGGGTGGGTGCGGGTTGTGGGAGGGGCAGGGAGACTCGAGGACGTTTTATTCAAGTTTTTTTAAGAAGGCGACGGGGCGTTTGCCATGTTGGGGTGGGCTCCCAAGCGTGGCAGCAGGAAAAAAGCTGTTTGGGGGGACGTGGAGCTGACGGGGGATCGGGCACCCCCATCGGCCAAAACAAGATTTTCCATGCTGGAGTGGGCTCCCAGCGTGGCACTGGGAAAGCTTTTGGGGTGGGGCGTGCAGCCTTGGAGCTGACGGGGGATTGGGCACCCCCCGTTGGCTATAACAGTTGTTGCCACACTGGGGTGGGCTCCCAGCGTGGCACCTGGACAGCTGTTGGGGGGGGACATGGAGCCGACAGGGGATTGGGCACTTCCGTTGGCCATACAGTGTATGTGTGGGGGAGAGCGCATCAGCACGCAATATGCGTGCTTGTGCGTGTGTAGTGGGGGGAGAGCTCTGCTCACTGAAGCAGAGATCTCCCTCTCAACTGTATGCCACTGCATTTTGGAGCTGTCACAGACAGCTGCAGCACTCATTGGGGAACTGGGGCCGCGCCTGCAAACACACTGACTGCATTGGAAGAGGGGCTGACACACCTCCGAAAACTCGGATGATGGCACTATGTTTCTTGCACATGCGTGCAAGCAACATAAAAAGGCTTGTTTGGTAACTGGTTTGGTAATAGAGAGCACGTTAATTCATGTTATGGACCGGGACTGACACGTTTCCATTTTTTTTTGTCTTTTTGCATGTAAGTAGTCGGACGGAAAATGAGTGACCGTCTGACAAACTGACGTAGCCTACTTAGGTGAGAACAGTTGTGAGGGATTTACAGTTAGTCAGCACAAAATTGTAAAAAATGTGCACAAGCAGAACTCTGGATTGCAGCTTTCCCATATACAAAGCAGCACGCATTTGCCATTATCACAGAGGGTCTACTGGGGAAGGTGTGTCTATTTGCGGATGACATGAAGATATGTAGTAACAGGGTTGATAAGGAAGGGGGGTGGAGGATATGAAGAAGGATTTGGCGAGGCTGGAGGAGTGGTCAGAAAGGTGGCAGCTATGGTTCAACACAAAAACATGCAGAATTATGCATATAGGGTGTAATAACCTGAAAGCGAAATACCAGCTTGGGGGAAGGGACTGGAAGAGACAGAACAGGAAAGAGACCTGGGGATAACCATTTCAGACAATCTGAAAGTCCGGAGTCAGTGCAACAGAGCAGCAGGAAAGGCACTAAGAATGCTGGCATGCATAGGGAGGGGTTTCACAAGCAGAAGGTGATCCTGCCACTATACAAAACCATGGTCAGGCCGCATGCAGAATACGGGGTCCTGTTCTGGAGGCCATACCTGCAAGGGGACAAGGACAGGCTGGAAAGGGTCCAGAGAAGAGCAACCGAAATGGTGTGGAGGCTGCAGGGGAGGTCATACAAGGAGAGACTGAGAGAACTGGGCCTGTGCACACTTGAGGAGAGGGGGGGAGAGGAGGGATATGGTGGAGACATTCAAATACTTGAAGAGCATAAATAGGATGAGTGTCGACAGCATCTTCAAACTAAGTAAGAACAATTCCACTAGGGGGCATACCTACAAACTGGAAGAGAGCAGATTCAGAGGGGACATCAGGTGGAGGTTCTTTACCGAGAAGGGTGATACAGTCATGGAACAGGCTGCTGGATTGGGTGGTGGGGGCAGATACAGTAGACAACTTTAAAAGAGCCTGGAACAACCATGTGGGCCTAGCGGGCAGACTGGTAAGGGAGGGAAGGGGGTCTTCCTAGAGGGGAGGTTTACGGGCAGACTGGATGGGCCAAGGGGTCCTTTTCTGCCAGCAGATTTCTATGATTCTATGATTATAACAAGCTGGTTATAACAGCCAACTATAACTAGCATTGTCTATAAGACAAAATTCACACCAGTTAGTATATATAGAACAAATTAAAATAGTAAACTGAATTACAAGGCTGCCATTTCATTAAAGGAGTCTGGTGACATCATAAATCATGAGAGGCCTCCAGGTCCTTTCAGACCTGGAGGCCATCACGGAGGAGACAAGTCTGGATTTGTTGGGTGTAACAGAGTCATGGTGCACAGACACTCATGACTGGGATATGGCCATGCCAGGCTATTCTCTGTTCAGGAGAGACAGGGAAGGGAGAAGGGATTAGGGAGAAGGGGAGGTGGGTTGTACCAGAGGGAATCAAGGCTATAGAAATACAGGGACACCCAAGGGAAGGGCTGAATGTGCTGTGGGTGATCCTGGAGACAACAGCTGGGGTAGCTATTTAGTTTATTTATTTAAGATTGACAAACAGTTTAGTTGTCACATTGGTCCTAGTAAGAACAGATCCAGAAGCAAATGGTTTGATACCTTTTATTGGACCACTATAAATGTCACAACAAAAGAACAAAGTGATCAAAGTGCTTTGTTCTTTTGTTGTAACATCTATGTTGGTCCAATAAAACGTATCAAGCAATTGCTTCTGGATCTTTATTTAAGATTAGGATTTACACCTTTGAGCCGGGGCTGTTTTACAAAGGTTCCAAGTCAGTTTAACACAGAACAATACATATGGTACAGGCAAGTTCACACGGACAACAAGACAATAATAAACAGAGATCCAGATCATTGTCAGTTTCAAAGTGGAAAAGGCACACAGCAGCATTACAATAGGTGTGGTACAAAGCTGGTTAGGTGCAGTACATAGCTTAATTAAGAACACTTGAAATACATAAGTGCAAGGTAGATAACAGCAGCAAGATATTGCGGTATAGTGTGTGGTATAATGCTTGTTTAGGTACTCGTGTGTTAAACAGGTGCTAGTTAAATAGAACAGCAGCATAATAGTAGGAGATGTGAAATTCATATAGTAGTTGGAGCAGTACATTCCATATAAATGCAGACCAGGTAGTGTACATTCCATTACTAGGTGGATTGACCTAGGAGTAGCAGAAGGAGAGATTTATCAGGGGTGCTGGTGGCTGACTCGGTAATGGGGGTGGTGGCAGCCTGAGATGGCTCTGTCAGGAGGAGAGGTAGTTGACGGGACAGCAATGAGCCAGGTGGTAGGCAGGGGAGATGGGGATCTAGGTGCGAGTTTGGGAGGGGGTCGTCTGTGTGTTTGAGCAGAAGCCAACTGTGGCTAGGTGGGGCAATCACAGTTATTTGCTTGGGATAGGAGAATACGGAGCTCTCTTTAAAAAAAGCCCAGCTTTCCAGTGTCAATGAGAAAGGCAAGAAGGTCATTTAGCCACTGAGGTCCTCAGTAGGATAAGGATCTCTGGGCAAAAGTAATGCACTTAAACGGGACTTGGAGTGCACCCTTGACTGTGCTTCTCATTGTTTTTGAGGATCAGGTGCATTGGAAGATGCTTGCCATGAATTCCCGGGGTGGGTCCTAGGATGGCTTTTTTACCTAGCAAGCAAGCCTGGTGTCTAGCCCTAAGATGACGTGGGAGTCATCCAGTATCAGTGTAGAGTCTGCATATGTGTTTGTGTCAGGTAGTCTGCCCCAAGGACCAGCCTGCAGGTCTTGTTTAAGAGCACTTTCATCCTCTTCAGGGCAGTGTCAGTGCCAACGCTGTAGATTACCAGCCCATAATCAATAGTGGACAGTACTGAGCTGCTAGTTACCAATTGCAGGACCTCAGGGGGACATTGCATGTCTGTTTCTATAAAGGATTCCAAGCTTTATGTAACCCCCCTACAAAATGGGGTACCCGAAAAGTCTTCCTTGAGCTTGCCTAAATGCTCACTGCCAGGCTGGTGTCCTGCATTTTAGCAGTTTAAATGTGATTGCCAGAGAGTGCCTATATAGTTGCTGTGTACTGTCTCTTTAAGAGCTGCCTGGATTGCAGTCATAAGTAATCTGAGAGGGGGCTCTGTTGAAAGATGTAACTATTTGCTGAAAATCATTTAGAGTGATAATGATAATGTAGTTTGTCTAACCTGCCTTCTTTGCAGCAAGGACTGTTTTGTGTATCTCCACTATCTTGGTCCTGGACTGCGAATTGGACCAATCAGTTCTGGTGGGACCTAAAATGGAGCTGGACTACAGGAGCTGTCTAGAGGCAAAATCTGTAGGAATTGTAGTTTTGGGCTTTTGGCGCCTTTTTGCACCTAAAGGGGGAGCTTTTGTTGTGACTGACAGACAGATCAGCTAATCAAACCTTTTGGATTCTGGGGAAAGTCCCTGGCTTGCTGGCAGTTGAGTCAGATCTCATTTGGGAGCCTAATGAGCAAGAACTTGAAACAGTCAAGTAGCCGTCTGAGTAGTTTCGCGTGGGAGAACTGTGGAAAGGCCTGAGTTGTGGCCTGCATGTCTGCCTGCTGCCCCTGAGAGGGAGAGAAGAGAATTATTTCGGACTAAGTCCAAGTTTGTGAGAACGAAGTAAGCCGTTGATTTTTTACCATGCTCATACCTGAAGAAGACCGAAGATTCGCTGAATGTGATTGGCCTGTCAGGATTTCCAGATGCTTATGAATCCCTGGTTTGTGCAGAGACTTTGCGATCATGACCAGAGAGCTGTTTGCCTGGTAGAGTAGAAGTTCCTTACGTGTAAATGTGCTGTGTATTAAAAGTGGGTCGTGATTTGGTTCCCTACTGTGTGAACTGTGTTCTGCTTGCTGGAAGCTTTATCCAGCCTAATCGGACTGAATCTGCATTCATCTCCATTCAGCCTGGGACATGCCATACTGGCCATGCCAGACTACCCCACTGCACAGAGAAAGCCACCAACAAGAGATCTGCCTGGGGATCAGCCCCTTTGCTCAACCCCCCCCCCAAATTTCTTTCATTAGCTCGTCATAGGAGGGAGGTGATTCCAGTCAGGTGGCAAGGCACAACTGAAGCAGTAACAATTCTGAAAACAGAGCAGATTTAAGCATCCGGTCCAGCCTGGTTCGATCTAATTCATTTGATGGCAAATGACCCTTTTCAAGGCACTCTTGTAGCAGCTTTTCAAGCCGAGGTACATACACAGACAATGGCTCCCCTGGGTACTGCTGAGCGTTTCTTTCTCTCCACCACAGATCCTCATCTGAATCCAGGCTCCCATACATATTCTACAATGCATCCAGATAGTCCTGTGCAGTTGCTTCAAGGTTATTGGCCTGCTTGGCACGAATGGTAGCCAGGGCAGGACCTTGGAGGCTCTCACTCAACCTCTTTCATTTCTCTGCTTCTGAACATTGCTATTCAAGTACTAGGGGGCAACAAGGTCCATCCATGTCTCCCAGTCATCCTCCCTCTGGGGGTGGGGAAGGTGCCCGGAAAGATTCTCAGCCTTCAGTAGGAGTCGTGACTAATGGCAGGTACAGATATAGGGGCCAGCATTGGCATGGGCAAAGAAGGCAGGGCCATAACAGGTGCTGGAGTGGGAGGGGGTGTTGGGGAAGGAACACCCCCAGGTGGCAGGAATAGTTTCTTAAAGTCCTCTATGGTTTTCCCTTCCTCCAGCAACAACTTAACAAATTTCTCCTCAAAAGTCTCAAATAATGGTGGGGGCTCATCCTCCCCAGGGTCTTTACTGTCTTTTGTTATCACTTTCCAGGCAGCTGGAACCCCTTCTGGGGTAATAGTCTGTGTCACTTTAGAGCTGTTCATGAGGTCACTACACTCTACCAAGGCGCTGAAAGTTTGGGCGATCAAATCAGCCTGTCGACCCACCACCACAGGGTTTTTTAAACATTCAACTTTGGAGAGTGCTCCCTCTACAGTGTCTACAAATCATGAAATCAGATATACGTAAATGTAAACCTTAGAGAATTAAAGTAAATACTAATAAATGTTGTTCTGATAACATTTAGACGCTGAATAAGAGCAACGCACAGATTTGGAGATCGACATTGTTGTTGAATGGGATAGATAAAATTAAAGGCAGGTTCTGGCTTGTTGAGGTAAGGGAATAGTAAGTAAAAACATAAAATCATTCTTGCAATAATGTGGAGGTATAAAATTCAATTGAATATTTTGATTAAATGTAGATAGTAAGTTTAAGTACTAAATAAGAAATTGGGGACTAAAAGTTATGGGAAAACAGGCTGTTGCCGATATAAATATTTTTCTGTTATGAATTTAGGATCAGACATAATGCGCTAATAATGGTTGTTTGATGTGTTATAGGAACTGATGAATATAGTCACATAGAAATTGTTGAGCATTAAAAGGAACTTCAAACAACCAAAGTTTGAATGGTAACTAGTACATAACATTCTGTAATGATAATTATTGTATTTGTATTATACATGGATTTCAAGATGTAAAATTAAAGATGTTATTTCTGTTTTAAACAGATGGAAATTGTTTTATGAAATATGCCCCGTGAACAAGCTCTGAGGAGCGAAACGTAGGGGTGAATAAAAGACAAGAAAAAAAGAAGTGAAAGAAGTATCAGAAGTGATTTATTTTGCTGTATAAAGTGATGACCCCCAGTCTATTTAAAAATATTGATATTAGTTTATACCTTCATTTGGGGGGTTTGAAAAGATAACCATTACCCAGTTGGTACAATGTTTAGTAATTTTTCTCCTCAAAAGTCTCAAATAATGGTGGGAGCTCATCCTCCCCAGGGTCTTTACTGTCTTTTGTTATCACTTTCCAGGCAGCTGGAACCCCTTCTGGGGTAATAGTCTGTGTCACTTTAGAGCTGTTCATGAGGTCACTACACTCTACCAAGGCGCTGAAAGTTTGGGCGATCAAATCAGCCTGTCGACCCACCACCACAGGGTTTTTTAAACATTCAACTTTGGAGAGTGCTCCCTCTACAGTGTCTTTACTGGTACCCAGAGGAATATCCAGTATAAGTAGAGCATTTTGAGGTCGATCTCCTGCCAGTACCACCACCAACTGGTGTACAGCCATTTCTACTAAGGTAGCCATTAATCTTTAAAATAATTCATAATTTTTGGCCACTAGAGGCACAAAATCCCAGCGGTGCCTCAAATGTAACCCCTAGGTGGCGCTATCCCAAGAGCTACTACCCCTGCCTGCTTGGCTAGTAGCAGGTTAAGGGGCCTGAGTTCTGAAACGGGTGCCTCCTCCCAGAGGTCAGGGTTGTAGTGGTCAAGCTAACCTAGGCACAGCCCTCCAGGACACTGTAACCCCCCTCTTTCCTTACTCGTGGCTGGAACAATACACAATAATCACTTTCACAATACCTCTGATACACCACCAAAGTACCCACACTGTTTGCATGTACCACCAGGCCTTTCCTCTGGCTCGGCCCTGGGGACCCCGTGTAAAACAAGGTTATACACAGCAAATAACAGCAATACAGTACTCTTGCACAAACTGGAACCACAGTCAGGGTAAATGCAAAAAAGAGTTAGATCTGATTTATTTAAGGGACTTGAACAAGGAAGGGGCGTAATCAGGTTAATTTGCTTAAAGCTCTATCAGTCAAACAGTTATTCATGCACTTCAGGGTCCATAAACAGTCACACACTCTTGGAACCTAGATGGAGAATGGTGGGCTACCCAGGAATGTTGCAGCTGGTTGGGGCTTTGTGATGGAAGAAAACAACATGCACAACACACACTATTTGTAATCCAGAGCCGGAGAGTTCAGTTCGTGAAAAGAAAACAACAAGACAATCAGATGACACACTTTTAGATTAGGCTGTTGTTGCAGGGAGCTACCCTGATGATTACTCACGATACCCAAGACTGGACACAGGCTGGACGAAAATCGAGACAGCAGGTGGTTAATCTGGAGTGCCAGAAGAAGCAGGGCCCACATGATTCACTGAAGTGTCATTCCTGTTCACAAGGAGAGACCTGCCTGGGAATCAGACCCCTGCTCACGCTTGAACAGGAATGACACTTCAGTGACTCATGTGGGCCCTGCTTCTCCTGGCACTCCAGATTAACCACCTGCTGTCTCAATTTTCATCCAGCCTGTGTCCAGTCTTGGGTATCGTGAGTAATCATCAGGGTAGCTCCCTGAAACAACAGCCTAATCTAAAAGTGTGTCATCTGATTGTCTTGTTTTCTTTTCACGAACTGAGCCCTCCGGCTCTGGATTACAAATAGTGTGTGTTGTGCATGTTGTTTTCTTCCATCACAGAGCCCCAACCAGCTGCAACATTCCTGGGTAGCCCACCATTCTCCATCTGGGTTCCAAGAGTGTGTGACTGTTTATGGACCCTGAAGTGCATGAATAACTGTTTGACTGATAGAGCTTTAAGCAAATTAACCTGATTACGCCCCTTCCTTGTTCAAGTCCCTTAAATAAATCAGGATCTAACTCTTTTTGCATTTACCTGACTGTGTTCCAGTTTGTGCAAGAGTACTGTATTGCTGTTATTTGCTGTGTATAACCTTGTTTTACAGGGGGTCCCCAGGGCCGAGCCAGAGGAAAGGCCTGGTGGTACGTGCAAACAGTGTGGGTACTTTGGTGGTGTATCAGGGGTATTGTGAAAGTGATTATTGTGTATTGTTCCAGCCACAAATAAGGAAAGGGGGGGGTTACAGTGTCCTGGAGGGCTGTGCCTAGGTTAGCTTGACCACTACAACCCTGACCTCTGGGAGGAGGCACCCATTTCAGAACTCAGGCCCTTTAACCTGCTACTACCCAAGCAGGCAGAGGTAGTAGCTCTTGGGATAGCACCACCTAGGGGTTACATTTTGGAGGCACCGCTGGGATTTTGTGCCTTCTAGTGGCCAAAAATTATGAATTATTTTTAAAGATTAATGGCTACCCCAGTAGAAATGGCTGTACACCAGTTGGTGGGGTGGTGTACTGGGCAGGAGATCAACCCTCAAAATGCTCTACTTATACTGGATATTCCTCTGGGTACCAGTAAAGACACTGTAGAGAGACCATTCTCCAAAGTTGAATGTTTAAAAAACCCTGTGTGGTGGGGTAAACAGGCTGGTTGATTGCCCAAACTTTCAGCACCTTGGTAGAGTGTAGTGACCTCATGAACAGCTCTAAAGTGACACAGACTATTACCCCAGAAGGGGTTCCAGCTGCCTGGAAAGTGATAACAAAAGACAGTAAAGACCCTGGGGAGGATGAGCCCCCACCATTATTTGAGACTTTTGAGGAGAAATTTGTTAAGTTGTTGCTGGAGGAAGGGAAAACCATAGAGGACTTTAAGAAACTATTCCTGCCACCTGGGGCTGTTCCTTCCCCAACACCCCCTCCCACTCTAGCACCTGTTATGGCCCTGCCTTCTTTGCCCATGCCAATGCTGGCCCCTATATCTTTACCTGCCATTAGTCACGACTCCTACTGAAGGCTGAGAATCTTCTGGGCACCCTCCCACCCAGAGGGAGGATGACTGGGAAACATGGATGGACCTTGTGCCCTCTAGTACTTGAATGTACAATGTTCAGAAACAGAGAAATGAAAGAGGTTGAGTGAAAGGCCTCCAGGTCCTGCCCTAGCTACCATTAGGTATAAACAGGCCAATATTGTATGACTTAACTACTGAGGACTATCTAGATGCATTGTAGAATATGTAAGGGAGCCTGGATTCAGATGAGGATCTGTGGTGGAGAAAAGATAACATGGTACCCAGGGGCCATTGTCTGTGTATGTACCTTGGCAGCTGCTTTACAAGTGCCTTGAAAGGGTCATTTGCCATCAAATGAATTAGATCAGACCAAGCTGGACCGGATGCTTAAATCTGCTCTGTTTCAGGAATTGTTACTGCTTCCAGTTGTGCCTCTAACCTAACTGATCTCACCTCCTCCTATGACGAGCTAATGAAATAAATTTGGGGGGTTGAGAAAAGCGACTCCGTGGGGAATTGCATCCATATCTGCTGCTGCTGCTGATGACCGAGTGATCAGCCAAGTGAGGATCAGGAGCAAAGTCGAGCACTTAACAAGCACTCTGAGAATGAAAGGACTTCGCCCTGGGCCCAGCACACGAAAGACAAGCTACTAAAAGAAGTCCGAGAGAGTTGAAGATGGAAGCTCTGTCTGAGGTTTCCCCCATGGAACAAGATTCTGGTCCCTCTCAGGATATGGCTGCCATGAGGGTGGGGTGCACCCTCAGGCATCCTCTACGAGAGGCTAGCTCCCAGGCTGAAATCCAAGAATTGACTGCCACCCTAAAAGACTGTCAAGATCATT
The DNA here is from genome assembly GCA_016271365.2 of Neoceratodus forsteri. NCBI lineage: Eukaryota > Metazoa > Chordata > Ceratodontiformes > Ceratodontidae > Neoceratodus > Neoceratodus forsteri. Next base: position 660,246,717 of record CM057458.1, read on the forward strand.
TACCCTCTCACAGCTGCAAGCAGATATTGGACCCGATCCTTGTTACTGCCTCAGTCCCTCATACAATGTTGTCTCCAAGGATGACCCAGGAGTCTATCATTTGTCACAACTGGAAACGATGGCCATGTGAAGAGAGTGCTGGTCTCAGAAAGACTTAGAAAAAGGTAGCAAACAGACTCAAGGGGCTCTAAAAAGCAAATCAATGGCAGTGCCTGAAATGACCGCGGTGAGGGTTCAAAATATAACTCAAATTTCTGCTGTGCTAAATCATCTGTCAGGCCTCTGCTACTGCCTCTCCAGAGTGGTCCAGAATAGTGGGCCCTTCATGGTAGACTTCTGTGACTGCCAATGGTATACATGCTCGGGGCTGTCCCACAGAAGGGCTGCAAGTGACCATTGTATTTCAAAGACTTGCATGACAAACACTTATCTGATGTGTCATTGCAATCCTGAATACATGTATGGGCCTGAGCACAAGCAGTGTCCTGGAGGCTGTACTGAGTTAGCTTCAGCCACTACAAAGCCTGACCTCTGGGAGGACAACCATTTCAGAACTCAGGCCTTCTAACCTACTACCCAAGCAGGCAGAGGTAGTAGCTCTTGGGATCTTTCACCTAGGGTTTACATTTTGGAGGCAACGCTGAGTTTTGTGCCTTCTAGTGGCCAAAATTATGAATTATTTTTAAAGATTAATGGCTACCCCAGTAGAAATGGCTGTACACCAGTTGGTGGGGTGGTGTACTGGGCAGGAGATCAACCCTCAAAATGCTCTACTTATACTGGATATTCCTCTGGGTACCAGTAAAGACACTGTAGAGAGACCATTCTCCAAAGTTGAATGTTTAAAAAACCCTGTGGTGGTGGGTCGACAGGCTGATTTGATTGCCCAAACTTTCAGCACCTTGGTAGAGTGTAGTGACCTCATGAACAGCTCTAAAGTGACACAGACTATTACCCCAGAAGGGGTTCCAGCTGCCTGGAAAGTGATAACAAAAGACAGTAAAGACCCTAGGAGGAGAGCCCCCACCATTATTTGAGACTTTTGAGGAGAATTTAAGTTGTTGCTGGAGGAAGGAAAACAGGGACTTTGAAACTTATTCCTGCCACCTGGGGCTGTTCCTTCCAACACCCCCTCCCACTCTAGCACCTGTTATGGCCCTGCCTTCTTTGCCCATGCCAATGCTGGCCCCTATACCTGTACCTGCCATTAGTCACGACTCCTACTGAAGGCTGAGAATCTTCTCGGGCACCCTCACCCCCCAGAGGGAGGATGACTGGAGACATGGATGGACCTTGTTGCCCTCTAGTACTTGAATGGCAATGTTCAGAAGCAGAGAAATGAAAGAGGTTGAGTGAGAGCCTCCAAGGGTCCTGCCCTGGCTACCATTCGTACCAAGCAGGCCATAACCTTAAACAACTGCACAGGATATCTGGATGCATTATAGAATATGTATAGGAGCCTGGATTCAGATGAGGATCTGTGGTGGAAAAGAAAGAAATGCTAGCAGTACCCAGGGAGCCATTGTCTGTGTATGTACCTTGGCTTGAAAAGCTGCTACAAGTGTGAAAAGGGTCATTTGCCATCAAATGAATTAGATCGAACCAAAGCTGGACGAGGATGCTTAAATCTACTCTGTTTCCAAATTGTTACTGCTTCAGTTGTGCCTTGCCACCTGACTGGAATCACCTCCCTCTATGGCCAGGCTAATGGAAATAAATTTGAGAGGTTGAGCAAAAGCGACCGGTGGGAATTGCATCCATATCTGCTGCTGCTGCTGACGACCGAAGTGATCAGCCGAAGTGAGGATCAGGATAAAAGTCGGCACTTAACAAGCACTCTGAGAATGCAAAGGACTTCCCGCCCTGGGCCCAGCACTGGAAAGACAAGCTACTAAAAGAAGTCCGAGAGTTGAAGATGGGTAGCTCTGCAAGGGTTTCCCCCATGGAACAAGATTCTGGTCCCTCTCAGGATATGGCTGCCATGAGGGTGGGAGTGCACCCTCAGGCATCCTCTACCGAGGGTAGCTCCCAGGCTGAAATCCAAGAATTGCTGCCACCCTAAAGAACTGTCAAGATACGTTGCACCACTCTCACCGCTGCAAGCAGATATTGGACCCCGATCCCTTGTTACTGCCTCAGTCCCTCATGCAATGTTGTCTCCAAGGATGACCCAGGAGTCTATCATTTGTCACAACTGTGGAAACGATGGCCATGTGAAGAGAGAGTGCTGGTCTCAGAAAGACTTAGAAAAGGTAGCAAACAGACTCCAAGGGGAGCTCTAAAAAGCAAATCAATGGCTGAGGAGTGCCTGAAATGACCGCAGTGAGGGTTCAAGAAATACTAACTCAAATTTCTTTGTGGCTAAATCATCTGTCCAGGCCTCTGCTACTGCCTCTCCAGAGTGGTCCAGAATAGTGGGCCCTTCGATGGAGACTTCTGTGACTGCCAATGGTATACATGCTCGGGCTGTGCTCAATAGCGGGTTGCAAGTGACCATTGTATTTCAAGACTTGCATGACAAACACTTATCTGATGTGTCATTACAATCCCTGGAAGGCTTACATGTATGGGCCTGAGCAATAAGTCTTATCCCTACCTAGGGTGTGTCCATCTCTGGTTGTCTTTTTCTGCAACTGCAACTAGTGTAGAGGAGTGAGTAGAGAACTTGACCCTAGTGTGTCCCCCCCCACTGGACTGTATGATGGGGTTCCCCTGCTAACTGGAACAAACGCCCACATGTATAGGAGACTGGCGCAACTTTGTCATGAGAAACAAGGGCGACGGACTGGGAGGGCCCCAAGAATTACGGCTCTGATCAAGAGGGCCTATGATTTGCAACAGAAACCCAAGGAAGTAGACCAGGATGAACCGGTGGGGATCGTGTGGAAGAAGGATCCCGATTCAGTGGTACTGGCCCCTAACGCCCAGTGTACCATTCAAGGGGAGGTCCACCTCCAGAAAGAAGTCAAGAACAAAATACTGATGTTGGATGTGCCAAGGGATGGAAGTTGCCAGAAGGATTATTGGTCAAGCCCAGCATCTTGACTGCTCATGCCCCTGCCTATGCACAACGAGTGATGGTCCAGATTCACAATTTGTCAGATTGGGAAATCCAGGTGAACAGAGGGTGTACCCTAGCTATGGTACACTGTGCAGACACTGCAGTATTGCCCAGCAACAAGCACCCTGGTGAGAAGGAGAGAGTGACCTCAGACTTGTTTGACTTTGTTGACTCCCCATGCCAACTGAATGGAAGGCTAAAATTAGCAAGAGACTTGCCAGAGAGACCAGGTGTTTTTGGTGAAGGAATGGGATGTAAGATGTGTCCAGGGTGTGGAGCATCACATACACCTGCACGATGAACGGCCATTTCGAGAGAGGTCCTGACACCTAGCCCCAGCAGACATAGATGATGTGAGAAGACACCTGCAGGAAATGCTCACTGCTGGCATGATACAAGAATCCAGGAGCTCATGCACCTCTCCCATTGTGGTTGTGCGTAAGAAGAATGGGTCTGTGAGGATGTGTGTTGATTATCGAACCTTGAACTGGAGGACCATCCTAGACCAATAAACTATGCCTCGTATACAAGATGCCCTGGACTGCTTGAATGGGCGCAAATGGTTCTCGGTGTTGTATCTTCACAGCGGATGCTACCAGATCTCGATGGCCCTGGAAGACCGTGAGAAAACAGCCTTCATCTATCCATTGGGGTTCTATGAATTTCTGAGGATGCCACAGGGGATATCGGGTGCCCCAGTCAGCTTTCAGAGACTGATGGAACGTACAGTGGGAGATATGAATTTGCTGGAATGCCTGGTGTACTTGGACGATGTCATTGTGTTTGGGAGCACCTTAGAGGAGCATGAGAACTGACTGTTTAAAGTCCTAGACTGACTGGAAGACTTTGGCCTCAAGCTGTCCATTGACAAGTGCCAGTTTTTCCAAACTTCCGTAAAGTATGTGGGGCATATAGTATCTACAAAAGGGATAGAGACTGATCCCAGTAAGGTTGAAGCACTGCTACTTGGCCCCAGCCCCATAATCTGAAAAAACACAATGTTTCCTGGGGTTCTGTGGCTACTACCACAGGTTCATAAAGACTATTCAAGGTGATTAGCCCGCTCTTGAACCTTACCCAGGGTTACCCTCCTACCAATCGTAAATACAAAAAAGGGGCTGTTAAAGAACCAGAAAAAGTATACTTCCACCCAGGTGAACTTTTCGGGCCCTGCTGGATGCCCAACTGTGAAGCAGCCTTCCATGAGATCATATACCAGTTCACCCATGCCCCCACTCTTGCCTATGCTGACCCCACAAAACCCTATGTGCTGCATACGGACACTAGTCTGCAGGGTCTAGGAGCAGTACTGTATCAAGACCATGAGAATGGCCTTAGACCAGTAGCTTTCGTCAGTAGGAGCTTGACCCCATCTGAACAAAACTACCCTGTGCATAAGTTGGAGTTCCTTGTGCTAAAATGGGCCACCATTGACCAGTTTCATGAATACCTCTATGGGGCAAAGATATTGGTGAAGACTGACAATAATCCGTTGACCTATGTACAGACTTCAGCTAAGTTAGATGCCACTGGGCCCCCGGTGGCTTTCTGCATTATCAACCTATGATTATGCTGTTGAATACAGACCGTGCCTGAACCATATTGATGCTGATGCCCTATCAGGAAGGCCCACTTCCAAGAGTGATTGGGTCAGGCTGTCTGAACCTGACATTCGAGCATTGTGCCAAAAGTTTGATAGAGAGGAACAGATGTCTGAGGACCAAGTTGACTGTTTAGTAGATTGCTTGGGCCCTTCTGACACCTGCATACCAGCTGCTTATTGCCACTTCTCTGCTCTAGATATTAGTGCACTACTCAATTTGACAATGACAGCATTCAGTGGGCTCAATCCCAAGATCCTATGATTCAGCCAGCACTTGATGCCCTGCATGCGGGGAAAGATGTGTCTAAGTTACATTCCACTGACTTGCGAACTGCTTTATTGTTTAAAGAAGACCCCAGATTGAAGTTGCTCAATCAGTTGTTGTATAGAGAGACAGTAGATCATAGTGGCAAAGTAGACAAGCAACAATTGATCCTGCTCATGGCCTTTAAAGATTTGGAACTGAGGTCCCTCCACAATCACATGGGGTACCTCGGTATTGACAGAACTCTTGACCTGGTACAATCTCGCTTCTACTGGCCCAAAATGGGAGCCGATGTTGAGCACTATGTAAAGACTTGTAGTCGCTGCCTGCAAAGAAAATCCCTGCCTCAGAGGGCTGCCCCCCTTGTTGATATTACTACCAGCACCCCCATGGAACTAGTCTGCATAGACTTCTTGTGTTTAGAACCTGGTCAGTGGAACATTTGCAATGTGTTAGTGGTTACGGATCATTTCACATGGTATGCACAAGTTTTTCCCTCCAAAGATCAAAAGGCATCTACCATGGCCAAGGTGCTAGTGGAAAATTTCTTCATCCACTATGATGCCCCCCAGCGGATCCACTTTGACCAGGACAGAGATTTTGAGAGTTGACTAATCAAAGAAATGCTCTCTCTATGGAGGGTGCAAAAGTCAAGAACCACCCCTATCACCCGCAGGGAGACCCTCAACCAGAACGTTTTAACCGCACCCTTCTAGACATGCTGGGCCAAGCATAAATGGAGCCAGCAGATTAGCACTGTGGTACATGCATACAATTACATGAAAAATGATGGTACTGGGTTCTCCCCCTACTGCCTCATGTTCGGGAGAGAGGCCCGGCTGCCAGTTTATGTCTGTTTTGGGGTCTCTACAGATGGGGTCTGAGCTGAAAACTACGTGCAATATGTACAAAAACTGAAAGCTCAACTGAACCATGTCTATCAACTGGCCCAGACAATGGCTGCCAAAAGAAATCTAGCCAACAAAGAGAGGCATGATAAAAAAGTAAAGTCTCAAGAGCTTCGACCTGGACCGTGTGTTGTTACGCAATTTGGGACTGCATGGTAAACACAATATTGCTGATCGGTGACACCATCTTCCCTATGTAGTAGTTGGAAAGTTGGATGATTTACCTGTGTACAAGGTGCGCCCAGAGAACAACTCCAGAGCTGTCAAGACCATGCACCATAACCACTTGCTACCTATCGGCCAAGTCATGATTGAGGCCGAAGCCCCAGAAATTAAGCCCCCTGGTCCGGTGACTCATGCTGCTGCAAGAAAGAGACAGAGTCAACCTACCCCAGTGGTCACAGATTTAAGGTTTCCTCCACAGCAGGCCCAGAATGACAGTGACTATCAGTCCACTTCTGATAAAAGTGAGTGCAACTATGACTATTACTCGTCTTATGAACTGAGTCAGCTGTTTCGAGGTAATCCCATGATTAATTGTGGGGATGAAGCTGGGCCTTCTGGGCTGCCTAACCTCCCAGCTTTGTCCTTGGAGCCAATGCTCCCTGAAAGTGAAGCACAAAGTATCACATCTGAAGATGCTGAGTCTCTGTGTATTGTGGGACTGTATGATTTGCCTGAGGAAGGGGCTGATTGAATGAGTCTTTCTGGTGACATACCAGAACTTGAAGAAAAATATGAGAGTGCTGACCACCCCCCTTCAGTGCCTCAAAGCTTGACTGTGCCTGAGTCTTCTTAAAATGAGTCAAGCATTGTAGAAACAGAGCCTGCAGAGCAAGGAGTTGACAGTGCCCCAAATTTGGACATTCCTACCCAGGCAGAGGCATCCCTCACAAGTAATGAGAGTCCCCAGACCAGTGCTGAGAGTACAGAGACTGTAGTTGTCCCCCTCAGAAAGACTGGCCGAGCTGTCAAGCCAGTAGTATGCCTCAGTTATGATTCTCCCGGGAGGCCAGTGGATTTGACTCTCAATGTGGTGCACAAAGGTGTTTATGTCTCACCATGCTCACTGCCCAAATTGAGCTTGACAGCCAATTCCAAGTTACTTGTCTTTCCCTCTCACCATGGTGCCTCTGTCCCCTCTAGCCCCAAGTTAGCTGATAGGGAAGGGCTCCCTCTTGCATTGTTTAAGGTACAAGAAGTTATTACCTGATTCAGCATAGTAATGTTCAATTTACCTGTGTGAAATATGCACAATGTGTTGTCAGAATGGATATGGTATCATGAAGTGTAGTGAATATATTTAGTAAGGTAATAAGTTTATGTTAACTGATGCATGATAGTACAGACTTGATGCGGACGCCAAGTTTCTCCAGGCAGGGAAGGATGTAACCCCCCTACAAATGGGGGTTCCCGAAAAGTCTTCCTCGAGCTTACCTAAATGCTCACTGCCAGGCTGGTGTCCTGCATTTTAGCAGTTTAAATGTGATTGCCAGAGAGTGCCTGAATAGTCTCTGTGTACTGACTCTTTAAGAGCTGCCTGCATTTCAGTCATAAGTAGTCTGAGAGGGAGCTCTGTTGAAAGATGTAACTAATTGCTGAAAATCATTTAGAGTGATAATGATAATGTAGTTTGTCTAACCTACCTTCTTTGCAGCAAGGACTGTTTTGTTTATCTCCACTGTCTTGGTCCTGGACTGCGAATTGTACCAATCAGTTCTGGTGGGACCTAAAATGGAGCCGGACTACAGGAGCTGTCTGGAGACAAAATCTATAGGAATTGTAGTTCTGGGCTTTTGGTGCCTTTTTGCACCTGAAGGGGGAGCTTTTGTTGTGACTGACAGATCTCCTTACATGTAAATGTGCTGTGTATTGAAAGTGGGTTGTGATTTGGTTCCCCACTGTGTGAACTGTGTTCTGCTTGCTGGAAGCTTTATCCAGCCTAATCGGACTGAATCTGCATTCATCTCCATTCAGCCTGGGACATGACACGCTGGCCCTGCCAGACTACCCCACTGCACAGAGAAAGCCACCAACGAGAGACCTACCTGGGGATCAGCCCCCTGCTCCACGCTTGAACAGGAACGATGCCTCAGCGAATTGTGTGGGGCCTGCTTCTCCTGGCATTCCAGATTAACCACCTGCTGTCTCGATTTTTGTGCAGCCTGTGTCCAGTTTTGGGTATTGTGAGTAATCATCAGGGTAGCTCCCTGCAACAACAGCCTAATCTAAAAGTGTGTCATCTGATTGTCTTGTTGTTTTCTTTTCACGAACTGAGCCCTCCGGCTCTGGATTACAAATAGTGTGTGTTGTGCATGTTGTTTTCTTCCATCACAGGGCCCCAACCAGCTGCAACATTCCTGGGTAGCCCACCATTCTCCATCTGGGTACCCAGAGTGTGTGACTGTTTATGGACCCTGAAGTGCATGCATAACTGTTTGATTGATAGAGCCTTTAAGCAAATTTACCTGATTACGCCCCTCCCTTGTTCAAGTCCCTTAAATAAATCAGATCTAACTCTTTTTTGCATTTACCCTGACTGTGGTTCCAGTTTGTGCAAGAGTACTGTATTGCTGTTATTTGCTGTGTATAACCTTGTTTTACACGGGGTCCCCAGGGCCAAGCCAGAGGAAAGCCCTGGTAGTAAGTGCAAACAGTGTAGGTAATTGTAGTGTATCAGGGTATTGTGAAAGTGATTATTGTTTTTCTTGCCACATGTAAGGAAGGGGTTACAGTGTGCCGAGGAGAATATGCCCAAGTAAGCTTGACCACTACCAACCCTGACCTCCGGGTGGAGGCACCCGTTTCAGAACTCAGGCCCCTTATTTATTTATTTATTTATTTAGCTTTTGTTGACCAGGTAAGTACACTAGACAAAACATATGCCTATTTTCAGGTACGACTCGGGAAAGTACAGGAAATTAAAAGAACATAGAAAGTACAAATTGAAGCAAGTAAAGGCAGATACACTGAAGTCAGGAGAGGCATAGCACGCATAGTATGATAGCTCAGGTTATAACAATGGACACCATCAAATGTAAAAAAAAATACAGGTTTTCAAAAACAATATTCCTAGCAATATATACAGATATATACAGGATTGACACACTTTACACAGGGCCACACCCAGGCGGGCAATCAACAACAGCAGGGCCGGAGCCAAGTACAGGAGATGATGTGCTCATGTCCAGTGCAAGGACCAGGGTACTCAGGGAGGTCTGCAACAGTCACATACTGAGGAGAGTTTCAAGTGCTTCCACAGGGAGGTTCGTAGACACGCCTGGGAAGGGGAGGACCTGACCTGGACAGGAAAAGAGTTCCATAATCTTGGGGCAGAGGATGCAAAATCCCTGTCCCCCATTTGGGTATGCAACTACTAGCCAAGCAGGCAGGGGTAGTAGCCCTTGGGATAGCGCCATCTAGGGGTTACATTTACATTCACAGTTTGGGTGACGTGGTCTGTGAGTAAAGTGAAGGACAGGGTGTCATCCTGGTGTATTCCTAAGTATTTGAATGAGCTAACTTGTTCCAGTGTTTCCCCTTTTTGGCTGAGAATGATCAAGAGACCAATATTTTTCTTGGTCTGAGTCATTGTAAACAGCATGTCTTTAGTCTTTTCGTAGTTAAGTAGAAGTCTGTTTTGTAGGAACCACTTTTCAAGTTTTTAAAAGCTGTCCTGTAGTGCTGCAGTTATTTGGGTCAGTTGCTTGCCAGGAACAGAGATCACGGCATCATCTGCATATAGCAGCATGCTTGCTGGGCAGATGGAGGGTAGGGACTTTATGAACAAGCTGAAAAGCAGGGGGTAAAGTATGGACCCTTAGGGGACTCCAAGGGTCTCCTCTCTTGGGTCAGATAGTGTTCTGTTTATTTTCAAGCACTGTGTTCTGAGTAAAAGGTAGCTACCAAACCAAGACAGTTTCAGGGGATAGGCCAAGGGTCAGTAGGTTAGCGGGAGGAGCTGATGGTTCACTCTATCAAATGCTTTAGTGATGTCTATGAATATGCACCTCACTGCCGTGCCCTTGTCCAGTGCATCATTCAGGGATTGTATACAGACCTCCAGCACAGGGACAGGAGATGGATAAGTACTTGGATAAGACATCATTAGGATGGCAAGTAAGGGGGAGGTGTTGCTAGTTGGGGACTTCAGTCTGGTAGTTGTGGATTGAAGACTTCCAGCTGCAGCTTCAGCAAGGAGTAGGGTGATCCTTGACTCCCCACTTTTGGCACCCACATTTAGCTAAAAAGGGCAATACTTGGCCAGTTGCAAGCTGACAGCATCTCTTTTAGAGTTTTGAAATAGGCCAGTCATGTAAATAAAGCTGATGGTTATATAACTCACTTAACTGATTTGAGCCAGTTAGCAGTCAGCCCTGCAGGACATCTTATTCTATGTACAGTTGTTGTCCCATGTGACACCATGGAAGAAGAGTATTCCATTTCAGAGGAAGCATTACATTCATGGTTTAAAGTTTAAAAATTAAAAAGGAATGAAAGAGTGCCACCCAATGACGCAGTGGGTAGCACATCCCGCTGCCATGCTAGTGACCCAAGTTTGGGGGTAGACTGGGGACGGTTACCCCCCCAACACCGACATTTCACCAGCGAGGTCCCCCACGGCAACTACAGCACCATGCTGCTGTGGGAAACCCACTGGAACCCGGCGCTGTCTGTCAAGGGTCCTGCACACCCCCCCCCAATCAGCTCTGACTCGGAGCTCATAATCTTAAAGTGGAGGGGGCGAAGCCCCCCGAAGAAAACAAGGATGGACAGTGAGAACCGTCAGCTGACTGCAGAATGCGGTCAACCTGCCAGTGTCGCTGGGGTGTTCAACAAGAATTTTGTCGAGCTCCTGTCGTGGATCCAACTGGGAAGACAGCCGCTATAGGCTGGTGAAACTCACTTCAGTGGTGGGGAAATTAATGGAACACTTGTAGTACCCCAAAGTTTGGAGTACAACATAGACAGGGATGGAGGGTGGAGGATACGGGGAACACGGACTAAAGAAAGGGTACTTGCAGTGGGTCAGTGGCTCCTCCAGCATCGCTCCCCTCTGGTCAGTATCATGGGCATGTGGTAGCAGCAGCAGCAGGGTTGGTCAGGTGGAGTGTGGCTCCCCAACACAACCTGTTCCCCCAGACAGAGCCCGAATCAACGAGGGGGAAAAGAAAGGGCAGATGGACCAAGCTGTACTGCAAAGAAGCAGGTCTGGGCGGATGATGGACCCCGAACCTGTAGTTATGCCCCCAGCAGCCACAGCAGTTTGCAAGAGGAGCCTGGGGGAATGCAGCTCCCCAGCTAGGTTTCCTACCTCCCCCAGCAGCACTGGAACCCCGACCATAGTGGTGAGTGCATCAAGTGCCCAATTTCCTTAAACTTGTGCCACAGGTGCCGGGGAGTGGGGAGAGAAGGACAAGATGGGCAGAGCGTCCAAAAAGGAGATTTAAAGAGGCAGTGGCCCAAAAATTCTTGAGGGGAGCATAGTCAGCTCCCAGGAAGGGCAGACAGCCCTAAGGAGAACAGGGGGACCCAAACAATGGTCGAAAGGCCCGAAGAGAAAGAGGAAAAGGCCCCAGGATGGGCCAGAGGCCACAGATTTATTTTTTCTCTTTTTTTTTTTTTTTTTGGTTCTGTTTTAGGCATCTCCAGAAAAAAGACAGTCTGAGCTGAATAGCAGCTCACCCCAAGATAAGAGGACAGGGGCACCACAACTTGAAAACCCTGAAAGGTAGGGGAGAGAAAGGAAAGGGGTGAGCTTAAAGATCCCTTTGTCTCTTTTAGTGCTGTTCTGTGCCAGGGGCAGAGCCGAAAAGCAAAGGCCCCTAGCCAACTGCTGAAAAGGAGGGTCTGGCTGTGAAGGTCCAGTGTCCAGGCCCTTAAGCATAGTAATTAGTGGGCAGGCTGGATGAGGTGCTACCTCAGGCACAGGGGTTGATTAAAATTCATGAGGGAGGTAGGACCAGGGCGAGAGTCCCATAGACACCTGTGTAGGGGTAGTTATACATATTAATGAGGGGAGGGAGTTGCCTAGTGGCCCTGGATTGCCCACAGGGTTTGATGAAGGCTTCCTGAGCACCACCCAAACTGGACTGTGCTGTTGCCTGCCTAGCGCCCCCTACAGACTGCACCCTTTACAAGAACCAAACTGTCTGCTTGAAAATCTGAACCATTTGCTTGCTGTTGAACTGTGTTATTGAGCTGCGTCTTTGTGTACTTGACTTCCAGCTTCACCTTGTTGCCCAGATTAGCTTCTTCAGAGCCTGACACTGACTCAGAGAGGTCCCCGACCCATTCTCCATCTGCAGCAGAACTGTCTCCAGTGACATCAACTTGCCTTGAAGTTCCACCACAGTGTTCCAGCATCAGTCCTGTGATGATAAGTGGTAGAGAGCTGCTAGTTAGGTATCCAGTAGTGAGTCAGCTTAGGAGTCACCCTGGCTCAAACATGAGGGACCACAGTTAATGCCGTGCAAGCCATTGTTTTTTATGTTTGCTTGCATGCATGCACAAGAAACATGTTGTGGCAGCTTACGAGAGAAGTGGGTTGTGGAGGTGAGGCACTGTTCTGGCTAATGCCACCATTGCTTTTGTGGGCTTGGCTGTGTCACCAATGCACGCTGATGGTGCCACTAGTTCTCAAGTGTGCCGCCAACTTGAAATGATTTGCCCACCACAATCAGGGAGTGCCTCGTCATTGCAGCATCAGCCTCTCGCTCTGTTCTGAATAGTTTGCATGCAGATGAGAAGCCGATGCTGTGATGCCAGGGTGGTCCCTGTTTGTTGTGGCAAATGGTATCTTTTGTGGCATAATGTTTTATTTTTTTCTGATCTGCACTTTTGCGTTTGACCCGCCCCAGTAGCCGCACCCGGCAGGGTTGCCAACAGTCCCGTATTTTACCGGGATGTCCCGAATTTAAGGCAAAAATCCTGTGTCTTGTTTGAAATTCATATGGGACGCCTATTGTCCCATATCTTTTGGTGGCCCCGTGTACTGTTAAAAAAAAAATTGGTGTCCCAAAATCCATAGTGGATGTGGAGCCTTTGTGCGCATGCACGACTCACGCAATGGACACTGTGCAGCTGGGATGTCATTGATCGAGAGAGCAGGAGAGAAGCCAGCCATCTGCCTTGCTGCTATTACTCGACTGGAGCTGCTTGGGAGTGCACGCTTGGTTCATCGGTCAGTCTGCCGCAATAAAGGACTACAGGCGAGGAACTGCTGCAAGTTGTTGCCTTTCCAGGACCTGTTGTGGGCCGTCATGGTCGTTCGGAGATGAAGGAGGGGAGTTTGCAGGCAGTGGCCAAAAATCATCAGGAACAGGTGGCAGGAATTGGATACAGCCTCTGAGTCAGGACCGGTTGGGAGGAAGGGATGCTGGTTCAGTTGGTAGCAGTGCGTAACGCGGCCTGTTGTGCATTCTGGCTGGTTGGAGACTGGGCTGCCTGCTACTGAGCAAATAAAGTAAGTGCTGCACAAAAGGGTCTGAATTTCTTTGGAATGGAGGGCAAGGGGTGTGAAGACCTGAAAGTTGGGGGATGCAATAAACTGCATAGGCCTATGAAATGCCTGAGCCTGGGCTTTTCTGTTGCAGCTTGTTGCTTTATGTGCAAAGCATATGCTGTGTATTTTTATGTTTGCTTGCACGCATGCGCAAGAAACATAGTGCCATCATCCGAGTTTTCGGAGGTGTGGCAGCCCTCTTCCAATTCAGGCAGTGTGTTTGCAGGCATGGCCGCAGTTCTCCAATGCCTGCTGGAGCTGTCTATGACAGCTCCAAAATGCAGTGGAGTACAGTTGAAAGGGGGAGCTTCGCTTCAGTGAGCAGCGATAAGATATCACCTGCTCATGCACGCCCCCTATATGACACATCAGCATTTATTACCGCGCGTGCTGCTGCCCCTGACGCACACACTGTATAGCCGGGGTGCCCAATCCCCGCCGGCTGTGCTGCGCTCCCTCAAAGCCTTCACATGCCACGCTGGGTGCCCGCCCAGCGTGGCAACTCATCATATAGCCGACGGGTGCCCAATCCCGTGAGGCTCCAATATCCCCAGGTACAGGGTGCCACGCTGGAGCCCACCCAGCGTGGCAACAGACGCTACGGCTGATGGGGTGCCCAATCCCCATCGGCTCACGCCCCAACCAGCTATCCTTGTGCCACACTGGGAGCCCACCCCAGCATGGCAAATGTCCCGCATCGTCATTTAAATGAAAAAAAAACCTGCAAATAAAAAACTGTCCCTCAGCGCTTCTCCCTGCCCCCTCCCACAACCCGCACCCACCCACTGTGCACCCTACCTCCCCACACACACACCCTCACCCCATACTTACCTACGGACCTCGGCGCAACCATCTTCGTTGGACCGGGAACATATCTGCACTTTTCAAAGCCGACCGCGAACTGAGGAAATGCCGGTAAGCTGTACAATGGGATAGATAGGGTTTTTTCAACTTTGCTGCATATCTCAGGCATTTTTTGGAATTTTTTCACCAAATTTTCAACATGGGGTTTTTGGGACCCCTTCTCATGAATGCTGCCACTGTCATGGCGTTATTCGGGCCCAAAGGGTGATTTTGCAGTCACTGCGCGAAATCACCTTTGGACCGATTAACTAAACGACACTGCCAGTGTTCATAAGGTGGGCTCTCAAGAAGCCTATTTTGAAAATTTGGTGGAAAATCAAAATGACTTTATGAGCGCAGCGCTATGCAGTTCCTACGCACGCCATAAGTTCACGAATTTTCAATATTTTCTACCCAGATTTTCAACATTGCCATTTTTACCACACCTTCTTATGAGTAGTATAGCTGTCATTTTTCACATCTCACCCGAAGCGTTGTTTCCGCCCATGTAGCGCACAATGGCGCAGTCTGTGTCTTGAAATCAATGTATAGAGGCAAATTAAGAAAATCACAGTGACACTGCTCATGAGCAGAGATCTTAAAATGGCTATGTTGAAAATCTGGTGAAAAAATTCCTAAAAATGACTGTTTTACAAGCGTGCGTTGCACAGTTCCTACGCACGCTCATAAGTTTGCAAATTTTCAATATTTTCAATCCAGATTTTCATCATTGCCATTTTATTACACTTCCTTATGAGCAGTATAGCTGTCATTTGTCACATCTTGCCCAAAACATGTTTCCGCCCATGTAGTGCACAATGGCGCAGTCAGTGTGCGAAATCAATATATGGGACATTAAGAAAATCACAGTGACACTGTTCATGGGCAGAGGTCTTAAAATGGCTATGTTGAAAATTTGATGAAAATCCCTAAAATGACTGTTTCTGACGTGCGTTGCACAGTTCCTACGCACGCTCGTAAGTTTGCGAATTTTCAATATTTTCACTCCAGATTTTCAACATTGCCATTTTATTACACTTCCTTATGAACAGTACAGCTGCCATTTTTCACATGTCATCCAAAATGTGTTTTTGCACACATAGCGCACAATGGTGCAGTCGGTGTGCGAAAGCAATGTTTGGGACAGATTAAGAAAATCACAGTTACACTGTTCATGAGCAGAGGTCTTAAAATGGCTATGTTGAAAATTTGGTGATGAAAGTCCATAAAATGACTGTGTTACGAGTGAGCATTGCGCAGTTTCCACGCACCCTCGTAAGTTCATGACTTTCTAATACTTTCAGTCCAGATTTTCACCAGTGGCATTTTTCCACACTTCCTTATGAACAGTACAGCTGTCATTTTTTACAACATGGCCGAAATGTGTTTTCACACTTTCAACGCAGAGATGCGTGGTCGCTGTGGGAAATCATTGTTCGGGACAGATAAAGAAAATCACAGTGACACTGTTCATGATCGGAGGTCCCAAAATGCCTGTGTTGACAACCTGCTGTAAAAATCCCAAAACTAATTACATTACGGTGTGCATTGCACAGTTTCTCGTACTGCTCGCGGACTTCACTAAAGTTTTGATATTTTTACTGCAGATTTGCAACATTGCCATTTTACACCTCCCCATGAACAGTACAGCTGTCATTTTTTACATCCTGTTCTGAATGTTTTTGCACCTGTGGTGCTAAATGTCGTAGTCGCTGTGCATAAGCAGCTTTCGGCTAACAAACTGATATTGCCACTGTTCATGAGGTGGGGTCACAAAAAAAAATGTTGAAAATTTGGAGTGAAAATACCAACGAATGCCTGAGGTATTAGGGTTTCCAACCATAACGCCCAACCCTGTAGTGAATGACAGGCATCAGGGGTGTGACTTGGGATTCTTGCCTGTAATGCTCATACCATTCCACACCCTGCAGCCAGTGAGAGGCATCGAGGTATGCCTTGGAGTCTTCGGCCCCAAAGTTCACCCCATTCTCCTATACCGAACCCATCTCACTGTATTTCCTGATGGAATGGGGTGCGCATAAGGGCCAAAGACCCCAAGGCACACCGTGACACTTGTCAGTGTCTGCAGGGTGGGGTGTGGTGAAGTGGCATGGCCGTTATGCCTGACGACCCAAAGGCACACCCCAATGTCTGTCACTCTCTGCAGGGTGGTGGTGGGGTTGGCTTCAGTTCAATACTTCACTGCCATTCCTATTACACAGCTCTGTAACTTCTACACTACCACTGCCAATGCCAGCAAGCAAACATTCGGCATTGACAAATGCTTGTTTTAATTGTGAAGCAATTGCAAACATGGGGGAGCACTGCAGTCATTTGAGAAACAAGAGGTTAGGAAGAAGAAGCAAACTATAAACTAATAAATGGGGGGGGGGCTGGGAATCTGACTGACTGTTTAGGAATGTTATGATAGTGTGCCACCAGTGTAAAGAAAATGCTTCTGAGCTGCAAGGTTGAGACATGTTAAATGTGTTCCCCCATGGGTCTTTCTTGATGGTTGAGCAATGTACAAGTACTGTGACCTGCTAGCATGCCCTCTGTGTGACTGGAGTACCCTCCCCCCCAAGGCTGCGGGCTAAGTATTTCGCTTTTTTTTAAATTGGTGCCATTTTGGGCTGTTGACCTCATTGGAGCAGTGGGTGGCCCCCCACCCCCCAATCATTGGTGGTCAGACGGTCAGTGGAGGCATTTTTCAAATTTAGCAGCAATCTCCATCTGCGCATGTGCCTCCAATCAGAACTGCAGGCTGGCATCGAGGATCAGTGAGGCGAGTAGGCATTGGCACATAGTGCAACCCAGTGTCCGGACCATGTGGAATAGCAGAGCACAGTGGCAATTCGCGATCTACCCTTCAGTGGCAGCACAGAGGAGCAGCAGACCAGTAGCAGAGGTCACGAGTGGTGATTCATGCGGGGTTAGCAGGAGAAGAAGCCAGGAGGAGTCGGGACCAGGACGGAGGGCTGAAGGTGGTGTGTGGCAGTGCAGCAGGTCACTTTCCTGTTCCCCCAAGAAGCATTAGCCAGAACAGGCCGCCCACAGCCCTGGACCCTGGGGGAGAGAGGAGGAGGAGAAGAGAGAGAGAGAGAGACAGCGGTGGCACCAGGAAAGACAGGCTAGTTGAGCGGCAGAGCCAGGAGAGGCCTGAGAGTCTGACTCAGGTTGCAGCAGGCAGTGTAGAGCAGAGGGCAGCAGGGCACTCAGGCGATGGTCACAGAGCAGCCAAGCAGGGAGCCGTCCAGGCCAGGCCACTGGTAGACCAGCTTAGGGAAGGAAGGGAAAGGTCTTTGGGGAGTGTGTGTGTGTGTGGGGCCCGTGATGTGGGAGGGAGCAAACAAGAGCAGCGGAGCATGGTAGGTAGCTCAACAGGGAAGGGCAGCAGCAGATTAGACCACCAGACTCCAGGCCCAGCACCATAATCTTGTACCCAGGTGGCAGACAGTACCACACCTTCAAGCCAGGGCAGCAACTTAATTAAAAAGGAGCAGCATCGCACCAGGCCCAGCATCCACCAGCAGCCAGGCAGAGCGGGCCTGGAGGAGAACAGAGTTAGTCCAGGGAGAGCAGTAACAGCAGGCCTTGTCTAAACTAGCGAGAGGGCCAGGGGTAAGTTCAGGTAGCAGGCCTTGCTAGAGAGAGTGACAGTGTCTGGCCTGAGGCAGTCAGAGGGAGGTAGCAGAGCAGATTAGAAGAGAAATGAGGAGGTCACCAGGTCAGAGGCAGAACAGAGGAGAGAGATTCCACCTTACTCATCATCTCAAGCAACCCACCAGGAGTCAGACAAGGCCAATCAGGCAGAGGCAGCATCCCTTACCAGCAGGTCAGCAGCACCGACACATCAGCACTGTCTCCAGCAGAGAAGAAGACCAGAAGAACCCAGACCAGCAGTGAGTGAGTGACAGCACATTGATGGGTGGTGGTAAGGGTGAAGGCATATTCCTTCCCCCAATCAAGAGAGCCATCCTGAAAGTCCCAGCACTAGCCAGGTAAGGTGCCAGTGGCACACTGGAGATGGGAAGGGATCATCGTTAGGGAATGCATCAGGTGGCTTGGGATCAGGGTGGGAACTGGGAGTCTGGATGTCCCTATCTGACACTCCAAGAAATCTGCACTCAGTAAAAGAAAGTTGCAGCCATGGCTGGCAACTTTCTTTTACTGAGTGCTGATTTCTTGGAGCGGTTGTAAGTGTTTGGGCTATCTGCCTACTGTCAGCACCAACCTCCATAGTAGTAGCGTGGCTCCATCTGGGACATGCAATGTTCCTATGTTGCCTATGTGGAAGGGGGTAGAGAAGTATGAGAGGGAGTTGCTGAGCAACCATCCACACATATTTTGGTACTATTTCTAGCAATAAAACCCATATATATATATATATATATATATATGTGTGTGTGTGTATGCATATGTATATGTATATGTGTGTATATATATATATATATATATATATATATATATATATATATATATTTATGCAATAGGGAGGAGGATAAGAGTGTCAAATAACAGCAGTATTTTTGGCTGGTCAGACCTACAGTGAGAATATCGCATTTATCCTCACGGTAGGTCATTTATCCTCACTGTAGGTAATAACCAGGCACTTTCTGCATTTCAGCACAACTGCTCACAAAGGCTTTGATTGGTGGGAGCTGGCAGCATGAGCCGCACAATCAGAATGCACCTGCTCCCTTGCATTCCAGCTCCCACTGGCAGTTTCATTTCTCTCCAGCAGCACACAGAACAGTTTCATTTTCTCCCCTGTTCGTTCACTGTAACTTATTTAAAAAAAAATTAACTTTCAGTTTCACACACTATTAATTACCATTTCTCCTAAAGGTCCAAAATACCAGACAAAACACACTGAATTATTTTCATTGTCTCCCCCACCCCACTTTCACTTCAAATATTAAAAAAAAACTTTCAGCCTCACACAAAACATTCACTTCCTTCAAACCGCAGCACACAAAAAAGCAACCAACTCTCTCTTTTTTACTCTCACCACTCTCCACAGCAGCACAACGGCACAGTGTCCAGATGTAGAAGTTCAGTTTTACGGAATGCAACACTCAGTCATCCGCAAACAAAAAGAAATAGACATACCTATTTTTAAAAAACGAAAATCACACTGATAAAAAACTTGGCCCATTGCATAAATGAAACATACAATACCCCCATCGAAAATGTCTCTGATATTTTCCCTGGAGCAGTTTGACCTGGCATCACTTGTGGCTTTGCCACCGTGATGTCAAAGGTCAACCAGACTGGGAAAATATCAGAGATATTTTCGATGGGGGCATTGCATATCCCATATAAATATATATATATATATATATATTAGATAAACCATTCTGAAGTGTGCGGTCGCACTCTGATATATGCACACCTTGGTGTGCGTTGTTATGCATGAGGCCACAGACCTGGTGCATCAACCACCCAAGGTGTGTGTATATCAGAGCACAATTGCTCACCTAAGAGTGGTTTATCTATCTCATAAAATGTCAAAATCATTTTGGAGGGGAGTAAAAGTGCAGGTGTGCAGTCACGCTCTGATATACGCATGGTCATGTGATGTGTTTTATACAATCAGAAGATTGGATTTGGAGATTCTTTTTTTACCCATTTTATAAATGTGTATATATATATATATATATATATATATATATATATGTGTACATATATATATATATATACACACACACATATATGCGTGTGTGTGTACGTATGCATGTGTTACCTTTTCCAGAATATTCTTGGCACTTTATTTCCCTTTATCATCATGACCCTATGTGAACGAACTCGGGTATATACTGTAACTTAAATGGAAGTGATTATTCAAGTGAAGGAACAGAATCAAATTGCATGATATGCATCTGTGTGGCAGTAAGCAATCTTGTCTGTGGCCCATCATGGAGGCAGCAGTAAGTTATTAACAGTCTGTAACAAAGGACTCCCAGCAGCTTGTTTCCACCACTAACTGTCTGATGGCAGTGTCCTTAAAGCAGCAGTGTGTGAATGTGTTGGAAAACTTCACCTAGGCTATGTGTTTTTATTCTGTTTTAGATTGCCTCCCCTTATCTACTAACTTGTATGAACTTGCATTATTAGTACTTTTCACAATCTGAAAAGGATAGTTTCTTTGTTTAATGACCCTGACCAGGTATTCATCAGTATTCTCAGCTGTTTTTGTACATCAGTTGTTTAAAATCTGTTCTGTTGTGACTAATATGGAACTATAATGCAGCAGACAAAGCTCCCTGACCTTATGGGACATTAGGTGTTCAAAAACGGCTGCAAATACTGATGCAAACCTGGTCGTCTGAGCCATCTTTAAAGGATCTGGCAGGTGGTCGAAAATGCCTTCTCATGTCATACATTGGTAGTGACCACAAATTAGAGTTATTCTTCATGTTCATCAGCAAGGGGCGCATCTAACCTCTACCTTACTCCCTCCGCCTCTACATTCTCCTTTCACTCTGTCTCCCTTAAGGAGGTAGAGGACCTGCTTTTGCACCTGGACACCAGGAAAAGTGCTGGTGCTGGCTGCACTGAGCCATATTTCTTAAAGATCAGCTACCGTGTGTTGGCAGTACCAATCATGCACCTCTTTAATTTATCCCTTTCGCTGGGTATACTTCCCATGGTTTGGAAGACAGCCCAAGTTGTACCCTTACTCAAATCTGGTGACCCAAATTACACCAATAATTATAGGCCTATCTCACTCCTCCCTATCCTCTCCAAACTGCTTGAAAAAGTAGTAAATTTGCAACTTAGAAACTCCTTGGACTCCTCTAACCTGCTCAGCCAGGTCCAATCAGGCTTTAGGCCCTGCCATAGTACAGTCACTGCCCTCAGTAAGGTAACGAATGACTGGCAGAAAGCCCTTGATGACAAACTCTTGGTATGCACAGTCTTCCTCGATTTAAGAAAGGCCTTCGACACAGTTGATCACGACATACTGCTGTCTGCCTACACAATATTGGCATGGACAAGATATCGCTGAACTGATTCTCCTCTTACCTCTCTGGGTGCACTCAGCAGGTAAAAGCTGTGGGTGACCTTTCCCCACTGAAACCTACCAATAGAGGCATACCTCAGAGATCAGTTCTGGGGCCTTTGCTTTTCGCACTCTATATCAACAACATTGACCTTGGGATCATGTCTTCTTGCATGCATCTTTTCGCGGATGATACTATCCTATACACGTCTAGGTGTACTCCTGAGCATGCTTGCACAGACCTGTAGAACGATTATAATATTCTGCAACATAACCCATGTAACCCCTAGGTTACACTATCCCAAGGGCTACTACCCCTGCCTGTTTGACTAGTTGCTGGTGAAGGGGCCTAGGTTCTGATACAGGTGCCTCCACCCGGAGGTCAAAGTTGGTAGTGGTCAAGCTGACCTGGGCACAGCCCTCTGGGACACTGTAACTACCCTTTTCTCCTTCTAGTGGCCTGAACAGTACACAATAATCACTTTCACAATGACCCTTATTCACCATGCAATTTCCCACAATGTTTGCACTTACCACCAGGGCTGGTTCCTCTAGCTCGACCCTGAGGACCCCCTGTAAAACAAGGTTAAACACAGCAAACAGCAACCGTACAATACTCTTGGCACAAACTGGAACCACAGTCAGGTTAAATGCAAACAAATTTAAATCTGATTTATTCAGGGGTCTTGAACAAAGAAGGGGCGTAATCAGGTTGATTTGCTTAAACACTATATTAATCAGACAGTTATGCATGCAGTTCAGAGTCCCTATACAGTCACACACTCTGGGTACCCAGGTAGGAAAACGGTGGGCTAGCCAGGAACATTGCAGCTGGTTGGGGACCTGTGATGGAAGAAAGCAACATGCACAACACACACTATTTGTAATCCAGAGCCAGAGAGCTCAATTTGTGAAAGAAAAGGCAACAAGACAATCAGATGACAACACTTTTAGATTTAGCTGTTGTTTCGGGGAGCTACCCTGATGTTTACTCACAATACCCGATACTGGACACAGACAGGATGAAATCGAGACTGCAGGCTGTTGAGCTGGAGTGCCCAGAGAAGCAGGGCCCACATGAATCACCGAGGTGTCATTCATATTCAAGGCGTTGAGCAGGGGGCTGATCCCCAGGCCCGTCTCTCGTCGATGACTTTCTCTGCGTAGCAGGTATTCTGGCTGGGTCAGTGTAGCAGGGCCCAAGCAAACAGAAATGGATACGGATTCTGTCCTTGAAGCTGGATACAGCCTCCAGCAAGCAAAACACAGTTCAGACACACAGTGGGGAACCAAATCACGACCCACTATAAGCACACAGCACATTCACATGTAAGGAAATTCCTCTGTACCAGGCAAATGGCTCTCCAGTCGCAATTACAGAGTCTCTGCACAATCTGGGAGTTCAGAGGTAGCTGGAAGTCCTGAAAAGACCAATCGCATTCAGCAAATCTTTGGTCTTCTTCGGGTTAAAGCCTGGTCACAATTCAGTGGCTTAATTCGCTCTCCAAGTTCGGATTCAGTCTGAAAAAAGCACAAGTTCCCTCTCAGGAACAGCAGGCAGGCATGCAGGCTAAACTCAGGTCTTTCCACAGTTCACCTGCGTGAATCCACTATGGATTGCTGCTCGAACTATCTCAAGCTGTTACTTCTTCACTTCCCAACTCAGACCTAACTGAAACTGCAAGCAGTGTGGGACCTTCCCCAACATCCAAAAGGTTTGGTTCGCTGAACTGTGTGTCAGTCACAACAAGGGCTCCCCCTCCAAGTTATTTTAGGCGCCAAAAGCCCAAAATTACAATTCCTACAAGTTTTGGCCCCACCAAGCCCCTGTAGACAGGCTCCATTTTGGAGTCCCAAATGTACTGATTGGCTCATTCTGCAGTCCAGGACCTAGACGATGGAAACAAACAGAACTGTTCAAGCTGCAAAGAAAGCAGGTTACAACAAACTGCAATATTGTTACTACTCTAACAAATGATCAGCAAAAAAGTACATCTTCTAACAGAGGTCCCTCTCAGATTAATTATGACTGCAATCCAGGCAGCTCTTAAAGAGACACTACACAGAGGCTATACAGGCACTCTTTGGCAATACATTTAAACTGCTAAAATGCAGGACACCAGCCTGGCAGTGAACATTTAAGCAAGCTCAAGGAAGACTTTTTGGGAACCCCCATTTGAAGGGGGTTTACACCCTTCCCTGCCTGGAGAAAACTTGGCGTTCGCTTCAAGTCTGTACCATCACAATATTAAAAATGCAATATAAACGAGACATATGTATCATTAGCTTGTTACTTCACTATACCTTTCAATATACTTCACATTACTACATTCATATTGACAATACTTATGCATGTTTCATACAGGTAAGGCTGATTCCACTATGATTAACACATTAGTAACATCACAATACTGCTTCAGGTAATAACTTCCTGTACATTAAACAATGTAGGAGGGGGTCCTTCCCTATCAGTTAACTTGGGGCTGGATGGGGCAGGGGCACCATACTGAGAAGGAAGAACAATCAACCTGGAATTAAGCTCAGCTTGGGTAGTGAGCTCTGAGGAAAATAAACACCTTTGTAAACCACATTGAGAGGCAAATCCACTGGCCTCCCGGGAGAATCATAACTGAAGCACAATACTGGCTTGACAGCTTGGCCAGTCTTTCTGAGGGGAACAGCCACAGTCTCTGTACTTTCAGCACTAACTTTGAGCTTTTGTCATTCATGAGAGGTGCCCCTGCATGGATGGGAACGTCCAAACTGAGAACACTGTCAGCTCCTTGCTATTTGGTCTCTGTTTCCACAACACTCTGCTCATTTAGAGAAGGTTCTGGCACAATTACACTTTCTGGCACTAAAAGAGGGCTGTCAGCACTCTCATATTGTTGTTCAAGTTCTGGTGTGTCACCAGAGAGACTCAGACCATCAGCCCCTTCTTCGGGCAACTCACACAGTTCCACTAAACACAGGGAGTCTGCAGCCTCAGATGTGATACTTTGCACTTCTCTTTCAGGGAGCATTGGCTCCAAGGACGAAGCTGGGGGATTAGGCAGTCCAGAAGGCCCAGCTTCATCCCCATGATTCTGCATAGGATTTCCACGAAACAACTGACTCAGTTCATAGGAGGGATAATAGACATTACCATAGTCACTTTCAACAGAGGTGGACTGACAGTCACTATCATTCTGGGCCTGCTGCAGGGGAAACCTTAAATCTGTAAGTACTGGGGTAGGTTGACTCTGTCTCTTTTTTGCAGCAGCATGAGTCACCAGTCCAGGGGAGGCAACGTCTGCTGGCTCAGCTTCAATAATAACTTGGCCAATAGGCAGCAAGTAGTTACGGTGCATTGTCTTGACAGCTTTGGAGTTATTCTCTGGGCATACCTTGTATACTGGTAGATCATCCAACTTTCCAACTACAACATGAGGAAGATGGTGCCACCTATCAGCAATTTTGTGCTTGCCATGTAGTCCCAAATTGTGTAACAACACACGGTCTCAGGGCCGTAGCTCTTCAGCCTTTACTTTCTTGTCATGCCTGTCTTTGTTGGCAAGATTTCTTTTAGTGGCCATTGTCTGGGCCAGTTGATATGCATGGTTCAATTGAGCTTGAAGTGTGAGTTGAATCATAGGATCTTGGGACTGAGCCCACTGAATACTGTCATTGTCAAGTTGAGGTAGTGCATTAATACGTAGAGCAGAGAAATGGCAATAGGCAGCCAGTATGCAGGTATCAGGAGGGCCCAAGCAATCTACTAGACAGTCCACCGTGTTTGCAGACATTTGTTCATCTCTGTCAAACTTTTGGCACAATGCTTGGATGTCAGGTTCAGACAACCTGACCCAATCACTCTTAGAGACTGGCCTTCGTGACAGGGTGTCAGCATCAATATGGTTCAGTCCTGGCCTGTATTCGACAGCATAATCATAGGTTGATAAAGCAGAGAGTCACCGGTGCCCAGTGGCATCCAACTTAGCTGAAGTCTGTACATAGGTTAATGGGTTATTGTCGGTCTTCACGAATATCTTTGCCCTATAGAGGTACTCGTGAAACTGGTCAACAATAGCCCATTTTAGGGCAAGAAACTCCAGCTTGTGCACAGGATAGTTTCGTTCTGATGGGGTCAAGCACCTGCTGGCAAAAGCTACTGGTCTCAAACCATCCTCATGGTCTTGATACAGCACAGCTCCTAGGCCCTGCAGACTAGCGTCCATAATGCAACACATAGGCTTGGTAGGGTCAGCATAAGCGAGGATGGGGACATGGGTGAGCTGGTATATGAATTTGTGGAAGGCTGCTTCACATTCAGGTGTCCAGCTGGGCCCAAAATGTTCACCTGTGTGGAAGTACACTTTCTCTGGTTCTTTTGCAGCCCCTTTCTTGTATTTACAGTTGGTGGGGGGTAACCCTGGGTGAGCTTCAGAAGTGGGAGAATTACCTTGGAATAGTCTTTTATTAACCTGTGGTAGTAGCCACAGAACCCCAGAAAATGTTGTAGTTCTTTCAAGTTATGGGGCTGGGGCCAAGTAGTCAGTGACTCGACCTTACTGGGATTGGTCTCTATCCCTTCTGCAGATACCATGTGCCCCCACATACTTCACAGAGGTTTGAAAAAAATGACACTTGTCAATGGACAGCTTGAGGCTGAAGTCTTCCAATCGGTCTAGAACTTTAAACATTCGGGTCTCATGCTCCTCTAATGTGCGTCTGAACACAATGACATCATCTAGGTACACTAGGCATTCCAGCAAGTTCATATCTCCCACCGCACATTCCATCAGTCACTGAAAGGTGGCTGGGACACCCGAAATCCCCTGTGGCATTCTCAGAAATTTATAGAACTCCAAAGGACAGATGAAGGCGGTTTTCTCATGGTCCTCTATGGCCATCAGAATCTGGTAATATCCGCTGTGAAGATCCAATACTAAGAACCATTTGCTTCCATTCAAACAATCCAGGGCATCTTGTATCCAGGCATGGTGTATTGATCTGGGACGGTCCACCGGTTCAGGGTTCGATAATCAACACACATCCTTAACGACCCATTCCTCTTTCGCACAACCACAATGGGAGAGGCATATGGGCTCCTTGATTCCTGTATCACACCAGCAGTGAGCATTTCCTGCAGGTGTCTCCTCACATCATCTATGTCTGCTGGGGCGAAGTGTCGGGATCTCTCTTGAAATGGTCGGTCATCATGCAGGCATATATGATGCTCTGCGCCCTGGACACACACACCCCCATCCCATTCCTTTAATGAAAACACTTGGTCTCTCTGGGCAAGTTTCTTGCTAATCCTATCCTTCCATTCAGCTGGCAGCGGGGAATCACCAAAGTCAAATAAGTCCTGGGTCACTCTCTCCTTTTGGCCAGAGTACTTGTTATTGGGTAATACTGCAGTATCTGCACAGTATACTGTAGCTAGAGTGCATTCTCTGTTCACCCGGACCTCCCGATCTGACACATTTCGAATCTGGACCATCGCTCATCATGCGTAGGTATGGGCACGGGCAGGCAAGATGCTGGGTTTAACCAATAATCCTTCTGGCAACTTTCCATCACCTGGTGCATCCAACATTAATATTTTGTTCTTTATGTTTCTCTTTAGGCAGACTTCTACATGCATTGTGCACTGGGCATTGGGGGCCAATAAAAAGGAGACCGGTTCCTTTTTCCACACTATCCCCACTGGCTCATCTGGGTCCTCTTTATTGGGTTTCTGTTGTAAGTCATATGTCTTTTTTACTAAGGCTGGAATTCTTAGGGCCCATCCAGTCAGTTGCCTTTGTTTCTCATGGCAGGGTAGTGCTAGTCTCCCAAACATGTGGGTGTTTGTTCCAATTAACAGGGGAACCCCATCATACAGTCCGGTGGGGGAACACACTAGGGCCAGTGTCTCTACTTGCTTCTCTACACCAGTTACAGTTGCAGGAAAAGACAGCCAGTGGTAGACATATCCTAGGTAGGCATAAGACCTGTCACTCAGCCCCCACACATGTAGGCCTTCCAGGGATTGTAATGGCACATCAGACAAGTGTTTGTCATACCAGTCCTGAAATACAATGGTCACTTGCGACCCACTGTCACGCACAGCCCGAGTAGGAATACCATTCACAGCCACAGTAGTCTTCATTGAAGGGCCCACTATTTTGGACCAGTCTGGAGGGACAACAGCAGGGGCCTGGACAGACGATTTAGCCACAGAGGGGTTTGAGTTAGGATGGCTGAAGCCTTCACTGTGGTCATTTCATACACCCCTTGACCACTGACTCATTTTCCGAAGCTCTCCTTGAAGCCGGTTCACCACCTTCTCTAAGTCCTTCTGAGACCGGCATTCCCTCTTCATATGGCCATCCTTGCCACAATTGTGACAAATGACAGGCTCTCGGGGTATCCTTGGGGAGAACTTAGTAAGGGATGCTGGAGCATCGATGGGAGATTGTGATCAGACTTTTGATGGTAGTGTACCATGTCTCAAAAGTTCCTTTAGGGTGGCAGTCAATTTCTTGAGCTCAGCCAAGAAGCCACCCTTAGTAGAGGATGCCTGAGGGTACACCATCATCCCCATAATAGTCATGCCCTGACAGGGGCCAGGGTCTCTGTCAGCAGGGGATACCTCAGAAAATGCACCCGATTGTACTTTTTGGACTTCATTCAGCAACACCTCCCCCCACCGTTTAGCCCATGGCGGAACACTCATAGTGGTCTCCATTTCGAAAGGGCCTTCCAGTGCCATGATCATTTGGGCTGCACTCACCCTATAATTACAATCTCCCTCTTCACCTTCTACCTCTTGGAGTTCTTTTATCAAGTTACAGTAGTCAGGTGGGTTACCTCTCCTATCCTGGAGCCTTAACTGGATGATCTTCAGTTTAGAATGCTTGGCATGTTGCAGTATGTGCCTCAGACTCACACGGTTCAAATCACTGGTGGCTACCCAACCTTTCTGGTAAGCTTTCTGCAGAGCTCTTTCTAGGTGAGTAACATACACAGACAAACTTTCCCCCTTCCATTGTTTGGTACCTTGGAATTTCCACATCAAAGTATCCCCTGACTCAAGGCTCCCAAAATTGCCTTCAAGTACAGATAGGTACTTCTGAGCAGATGCATCAGGGTTCGTGGACCTCAAAAATGTAATGGCATCAAGGGCGGGGCCCCTCAAACTTTCTGTTATTCTTTTCTGCTTCTCTGCCTCCACACACTGCCACTTGGGTACCAAGGGGGCAACATAGTTGATCCAGGTCTCCCAGTGGGGAAGGTGCCTGAGAAGTTTCTCAGCCTTCGGTAGAAGTCATGACTAATGGTGGATACAGATATAGGGGCCAGCATTGGCACAGACACAGAAGGTGAGGCAGTAACAGGTGCTGGAGTGAGAGGAGGTGTTGGGGAAGGAACACCCCCAGGTGGCAGTAACAGTTTCTTAAAGTCCTCTATGGTTTTCCCTTCCTCCAGCAACAACTTAGCAAATTTCTCCACAGAAGTCTCAGATAATGGTGGGAGTTCATCCTCCCCAGGGTCTTTACTGTCTTTTGTTATCACTCCCCAGGCAGCTAGGACCCCTTCTGAGGCAATAGTCTGTGGCACTTTAGAGCTGTCCACAAGGTCACTACACTTTACCAAGGCTATGAAAGTTTGGACGATCAAATCAGCCTGTTGACCCACCATCACAGGGTTTTTTAAACATTCAACTTTGGAGAGTGCTCCCTCTACAGTGTCCTTACTGGTACCCAGGGGAATATCCAGTATAAGCAGAGCATTTTCAGATTTGATCTTCTGCCCAGTACACCACCCCACCAACTGGTGTGCAGCCATTTCTACTGGGGTAGCCATTAATCTTTAACAATAATTCATAATTTTTGGCCACTAGAAGGCACAAAATTCCAGCGGTGAGCCTACAAGATGTAACACATAGGTGGCGCTATCCCAAGGGCTACTACCTCTGCCTGCTTGACTAGTTGCAGGTTAAGGGGCCTAGGTTTGATATGGGTACGGTGTTGGGGAAAGGGGACAAGAATTGGGAGATAGAGTACAAAAAAAAATATATAATGTATATATTATATAATAAATTACAAAAAGTAATAATAGTTAGAATAGACATTTACAATTCATATTCGAATTCTGGAGGCCACACCCCAGAAAGGACATAGGGTGGAGGCAGTCAAGAAAAGGGGCAAGCAAGAATGGGGGCAGGAGTTGCACCAAAAGCTCTATGAGAAGAGAATGAGAGATCTCAACATGTACACCCTGGAAAAGTGGAGAGTGAGAGAGGATGTGATAGAGACCTAGAAGTGTTTTACAGGGGTGAACTGGGTGCAGGAGGGGAGTCTCTTTCAAAGAAAGATAAGCACCAGGACCAGAGGACATGGGATGAAGCTCGAGAGAGGGAAGTTAAAGAGGGATGTGAGGAAGTACTACTTCACTGAAAGGGTGGTAGATGCCTGGAACAGACTGCCAATGGAAGTGGTGAAGGTCAAAACAGTAGGGAGCTTCAAGCATGTGTGAGATAGTCATAAGGGAATATTAGTGAACAGTCAGGGAAATGAGAAACTCGCCAGAGACTAGTTAGAGTCTGTCTGGGCAGACTGGGTGGGCCAAGTGGTCCTTTCCTTTTCTGCCATCAGACTCTAAGGTTTTATTTAGAGCAAAGTTCAAGTAATTTATAAATGTCACCAGCACCACAAGATGCAATTACAAGCCTTGTAATTTACAGTTGGACAACTTTTTATTTTCTTTAGTATAAGGTCACTGTTAATAGGGTTTATAACTGTCACATATGAATGAAGCTGTTTCCTTGTCAGCAGAAGGTTGTGACAGGGTACAATAAGACCCTGTTCCATTTGTTATGGAGAACGTGTTTAAATGCAAGGATGTATTCTTTCCTTTTCTGTCTCTTCTTTGGTTGCACAACCAAATTTCCCTGTGAGACCTCGGACTTGATCAACCCGAACAGTCTCACAATTCTTTGCCTCGCACTGTCTCTCAGTTTTCTCTTGCTGTCTGTTTTCCTCCCTTGCATATCTGCTAATATAAAAATATGTACAAATCACTGAAAGAAACTGATAATGGGATCACTTTTGTTTAGAAAATATTTAGTATTACCGTTGAAATATATATTAATTGTATTTTTACATAACTGTAAAAAAGCTAGAGGTTACTTGAGTGCAAATGCTTGAGCCTTTTGCAAGGGCTGTAGGGGCCTCAGGAAGCTTACTGTACTACCAGCTCTCTGATATTTACAAGAACAGTACATTTTGCAAAAACAGGATGCTTGCTAAGGATGGGGGTTGAAATGTCTTATAAAAGAGCTAAGCTGAGCAGTAAGAGAGATGACAAGAAAGATTTTATTTTGCCTCTGTACATAGTTCTTATGAACAAGTTTACATATTTTTTTATGTTACTCCTACTATAAATAAAGTTTTGGTGAATTTTACAACTGCTCCTGGGTTTTCCCTATGCTTCCTGACCTGTGCCTCGACGACAAAGATTAATCAGAATGCTTTGTCTGCAGTACCCCAGAATGTTCTAAAGTACATGGAACATCTCAGACAATTGTGACACAGATATCAGTTTCAGATTTTATTGTTCTTGATTTTACAAATATGGAAGTAACAGTTGCTCAATGTTTTTTTAAAAAGGCGTGATAAAATTTAAAAGGGTCCACAAGACCAGCTTTAGTAAAATTTAAATATTAGCAGCATACTGAATAATATAATGCATCAGATAGGCCTTCTACAAAAGCAGTAATTCACAGTTCTGACATGACAGCTGTGAATTACAAGATTTCTGATGTCACAGTTCTGCTATTACAACTGTAAATAATGAGATTTCTGATGTCACAGCTGTGAATTACAACAAAAAAGTGTGTAGGCTATCTGTGAATTACAAGGGCTGACCATATATTATAAAATAAATAATGAGGGAACTGTGTGTGCACTCTTATTTTACAACCCTGAGGTTTGTGATGACCAGAGGTCATCACAAACCTTGAGTTGCAAAACAGCCCTTGCTACGCACACCCATACCCCCATACATTTATTTTATGCAGCTGTATATTTAGAGTCAATTACTAGATTTAGGCTTATTATACAAAACTGATACAACCTTTAGCTGGGTGGAAGAATGCTATTTTGTAAAAGTAGTAGGCTATCCCTACAGTATGTATAATCCTGCCCCCATGAATGGATACATCCAGCACTCTGCAGCTTTACAGCACTTGCTTTGTAAGTTAGTGTTTATTATTGAGAAACATTCAACGCTTTCAATTACCTCTTGCTCTGCGAGGATAAATACACTTTCATTTTCAACAGCTGCTTTGACCCTTCACCTACTGTGCTTCAAGCATGAGTCACCAGTCGATTCACACACCAGGAATGCCAGCTTTAAACAAACTACAGCAAGTCACTTAAAATAAATAAGTCCTGCTTTCATCTGACAATAATCTATGCTAACCACATTTCTGACACACACACTACCACAGGATGCGTTAAATTAAAGTCAGAAGCTCTAGGCTCTTCTAGCCATGCCAGCCGGCCGTCATCAGAATTATTGACACAGTTAAGTAACCCACATTACAGACTGCACTGCACATGATGAAACTGGAGGAAACCCTTTCTGTTGCAGCTTCTGTCACAAGCAATAAAAAGATGCTGGAGTTTAGAAATATTAGTAGCTGGTTTAAATAGCTACAGTCAGTCTATTGTTTCAAAGTTTTTTCCACCCACCTTGAACATGTAAGACACCCTCCCTCCATATTCAGATGGTTGCCCCAGAATGCAATATTCAGCTGTGCTGCGCCAGTCAGACACGCTAGCACCTGAGCACAAACATGATGTATTCAACTAAGAAAAAGGGGTCCGTGACATGAATATTTGGCACAGCATGATATTCAATGGTCTGTGGCATGTAGCATGTCTGAGCACAGTGCAAATTAAGACCTACAAAAAGCAGGTCTTAAGCCAGGGCAAATGACAGAGGTGGGTCGCATCACTGCGCAACACAAAATAGCTCACATTGTGTACCTCATGCAGGCTGTCATGGAGGATGAGGAGCGCG
Source organism: Neoceratodus forsteri (assembly GCA_016271365.2). Lineage (NCBI taxonomy): Eukaryota > Metazoa > Chordata > Ceratodontiformes > Ceratodontidae > Neoceratodus > Neoceratodus forsteri. The sequence goes on from CM057458.1 coordinate 660,278,962, forward strand.
CCAGTGATCCCTCTGGGCCCCTGTGTAGACCCTGGTGGTGCTATGCCACAAACAGACAGTACCGTCCATGAGTCATACTCGAAGTCCTCAGTGACAAACACATTGTGAGTCGGTACAAGCTCAGCAGGGCCATGCCCATGCAGTTGTGTGAGATTCTGCACAAGCAGCTCTGAACAGACATCCACCGCAACCATGCAATGTCTGTAGAGCTCAAGGTGACAGCAGTACTGTGCTTTCTAGTCACTGGAACCTTCCAGATACTGGTGGGTGACACCAGCAGTATCACACAGTCTACCACCTCGTGCTTGTTGGGCCACTTCCTGCTAGCCCATGCTGGGAAGTTCATTGTATTCCTAGACACACCAGCAGAGTGAACAGAAACCATGCAGCAATTCTAGCGGGTTGCACCCCTGCCGGCCACACTGGATGCCATTTACTACAGCCATGTTGCCACCCATGCACCCCCAGGGGATGGGGTGGAGGCCTATATGAATAGAAAGGCTTCCACTCCTTCAACTGTCAGGTGGTGTGTGATACAACAGGGAACATCATCGGTGCCCTGGCATGGTACCACAGCAGTGACCATGACACCTTCATCTGGCACAATTTCAATTTTGTGCCAGCGTTTTGAAGACAGGGATATAAGTAGTGGGTACTTTGATGGTGAGTATATGCCCAAGGGCCCCCTCCCCCTCATAGCTGACATTGATGTCACTAACCAGTGCCCTTTTACTACACAGAGGACAGTGCATGTCTCCTGCATCCCTGGCTGCTAACACCTGTCTTGTGACCTGCATCTGTTGCAGAGGACAGGTACACCATGGCAGACATCACTACACACAACGTCATTGAGAGGATTTTTGACATGCTCAAGATGCTGTTCAGATGCCTTTACCATTCTGGTAGTGCCTTAAAATACACCCCTCAGAAGGCCTGTGCCATATTCCTTGCCTGTTGCATACTACACAACATGGCACTCAACCATGGACTATGTCTACCAACCCCAGAGGGAAACACTGCAGAGGATACATAGCCAGCGGACCAGGGGATGCAGGAGCAGCTCAATAGATGTTACCCCAGGATGGCCAGAAGGGTCCCTGGACTACAGAGACTGCCTCACTGCATATCTGTACTGACCCAGATAGTAAGTACAGAGCATACAGGAGTCAGTAATGGTTTAACAAAATGTATTAGAAATGTCACAAAAGAATGTCAAGACAATATAGAGATTAAAAAGATAAGGTTGGGAGGGTACAAAGGGGATTGAAAAAAAGATAAGTCATCTAGGCTGGGAGGTACAAAGGGGATTAAAATAAATAAAATGCCATTCAGGTGGTGGGGGTTCAAAGGGGATTAAAATAAATAAAAAGCTATACAGACAGGAGGGTACAAAGAGGATTGAAAAGATAAAGCCATCTAGGCTGAGGGTATAAAGGGGATTAAAATAAATAAAAATATGGGGGTCAAGAGGATGGAAAAAATAGATAAACCATCCAGGTGGGGTTCAAAGGGGATTAAAATAAATGAAAAAAGATTTTCCAGACAGGGTGGTTACAAAGAGGATTGAAAAAAATAAGCCATCTAGGCTGGGGGTACAAAGAGGGATTAAAATAAATAAAAAGCCATCCAGGTGGAGGAGGGGTTCAATGGGGTTGAAACAAATGACAAGCCATCCATGTGGTAAAGGGAGGGGATCAAAGGGGGATTAAAATGAATAAAAAGCCATTCAGGCCGGGGGGGGGGTTCAAAGGTGTACTGAAACAAAAGACAAGACAGCCAGGTATGAGGGTAGGGCATAACATTGTTATTAAGAAAGAGGGAGCATGAGGTGGCACATCTGGAGTAGTTTGGTGGCACAAGCACCCTAGGTGTGGCTCATACCACTACTACAAACATGGGGCTGGTGCATGCAGTCAGTGTGTCTGGGTGGGTAGCAGGGTGGACATTTTGCAGGCAAGGGGACAGATGTGGGGATGGCATGAGCCACCCATGGCCATGGCCCTGTGGGGTACTGGCCCCTCCAAGGAGCAGTCTATGGCCAGGGGTACATGGCATCTGGCAGCAATGTGCCAGCATATGAGGTGTGCTTGGTGTCCTAGGCATCCATCTGTCCACACTGCAGGGACTGGCCTGATGCTGAGGTGTCTGCCACAGAGTGACACTCCCTCCACTGAAGCAGTCAGTGCTGCTGTCAGCACCTGTACTGTCAGAGACCATGGCTATGGCCTCCATCATAGCAGCAGCCACCCCACCTAAGCCAACCATGAGTGACTGTTCCAGTCTCATGAAGCCAGCGTCCAAGACTGCTGGCTGGGACTGCTCCAATCTATCCAAGGCCACTAGGTGCTTCACATGACAAGCTTCCACACACTGCTCATGTTGCTGGTGCTTGTGGTCCCACAGTATGTAGTGCATATAGCCCATCTCGGGCTGCAGGCCCTTCTGGGCCCCCATGGGGGACTGCAATATTTGCCTATTGGCTGCTGCCTGCTGCCAGCATGGACTGTCCTGGGGAGTAGGGTCAGGCTGCACCCTGGCCCTTTGTGTGAGCTGGGGTTACTTTATGGTTGGTACTGCACCTGAAGCCTGGATATTGGGTGAGACAACAGTGCCTGGGCCAGGGAGATTGTCCCCTTTGTGGCACATTGCAGCAAGGGGGGTGTCCATGCCAGGGATAGGGTTCTGGGACTGCATAGCAGTGGCTGGGCCAGGGGCAGGATCCTTGGGTGGCACGACAGTGGCTGGGTCTGAGGCATTGGCCAGGGTGACACAGCAATGACTGGTCCTGGGACAGTGGTGGCTGGGTCCCATCAGCAGGGGGTCCAGTAGAGATGGCCAACTCTTCTTGGTCCAAATGGAACCTGGAGATTCCCACACCACCACTCCACCACTCCTCCATGTGACAGGGTGATAGGTCCCTATCCAGTAATTCAGGAATAGTGTACACAGTTCACCTGGGTGACACATTAAATACAAAAATACTTAACTAACCTGTGTTCCTGCAAAGTCTGTTGTGCAGCAGGATCTCCCTCTTTCCTTGTCTTCATCTGTTCTCCTGCAAGATGGCCACCTGCAGGGGAAATCTTCCTTCCTCCTTTCTGTGGGCGTCATAGCTAATAATTTGGCCCCTAATTATGGCTTTCAGTGCTTCCCAAATAGAGGCCATGGAAGTCTCAAAAGGTGTGTTAAAGGAAAGGAATTCTTGAATTTGGATTTTGATCCATGGTAAAAACTCAGGGTCTCTAAGAAGAAGCGGGTCAAGATGCCATGATGGAGATTGAGAGGGCGGAGGGCCCAATAATAAATGTAACTGAATAGGAGAATGATTGGATATTGTAATTGGGGGGATCGAGGTTTTAATTATTTTGTCAGTGATGAATGGGGAGGTAAACCAATAATCACTTCTACTGTATGATTTATGAAGTGGGGAGTAAAAAATATAGTCGTGATCCCTAGGATGTAACAATCTCCAAGTGTCAGAGAGTCCGTAATCTTTTAGTAGAATTGATAGAGCATTGATACATCTAGGGTACGCATCTTTGGAAAAGTTACTCCTATCAAGGCAGGCTTCCAAGGCAAGGTTAAAGTCGCCCCCCATCAGGGTTGGTATGTTACTTTTGTTATTTAACATAATTTGATGAGCCAAATAATGAAAAAATTCTGGAGAATCAGAGTTGGGGACATATACATTAATTAACATAATAGGGCCAGTAGGAGTATTCAATATAACTATTACCCATCTGCCTTCTACATCAGTAATAGTATTAACATGGGCCCATTTGAGATTTTTATGTAATAAGATGAATACTCCATGTTTTTTTGAGAAAAAGGAGGAAGCAAAACTTTGGCTGACCCAATCCCGCTTGAGTCTAATGACATTGTCCGTTAATAGTCTAGTTTCTTTTAAGAAAGCAATTTGAGCTTTATGTTTTTTAAGGTAGGTAAGAGTTTGCTTACACTTACAAGGAGAGTTAAGTCCCTTGATGTTCCAAGAATATGCTATTAGATCACTCATGGGAAATAAGATTGAGGTATAACAACAATATTGGACTCAAGGGACTCATTTTTAATAAAACTGGGGATGTCATAATCTCAACAGGGAGAAAGCATAAACCAATAGAGGCAAGCGGAATTTTAACATTGTATGGACCACACATTTTAGTTTAAAGGTTATCAGGTTGTCTCTCTGAAAAACAGTATAGATAGTGTAGCAAAATACAGTATAAATACAACATTAAACACCTTGTAACTGTTTGAAAAAGGAAACTTATTATTATATAGTGACTATCAAATAACATTTATGATGTGTGGAAAGACATGAGTCGATAAATACAACCAGGGACTCTCCTACCGCACAATCTGGGTGAAATAAGAAGTTAGTTAACTTAGGAGATAAAGTCCTAAGTTACAAACTACTATAAAATAGGTGGAACTAAAGTAACATGTAACAAAGCAATCATTTAAATTCCCTGAGGAAACCAGAATCATCAATTGTAACAATTAGTCAAAAATTAACAATATAAACAACTGACCAGGCAGTAATAATATAAATTGAACTGAGATTAATATCAGTTCAGACACAAGAAAGGTGCCATTCTAACATATAGGCACAAATTGTAGTAATGAGCAGAATTAGGATTAACAGCTTGACATAACCCTTAAAGTCAAATTGTTTAAAACCGTATGAATTAAGTATATATAGGTAAGGGTCTTTCAAAGAGTCCACTAGAGAGAAATAAGAAAAAAGGTTGTAGCATAAGACCTAGTAAGCATTGGGTGATTGCTAACCCATAATAGGAGCTTTATGTACAAAAGGGGTGTACATATAGTAATAAATATATTGCATATGTATTGTGTTTTAAGAGGGGGTTCTGATAACTCAGGCTTCGAAGCAGGCTGGAGCTCTTCATATAAGCATCTAAGATGTGTATGAGGTAATGACTTGAACATTGCCTGAATTATGGGCTAGAGTATATAGTGGAGTAATTAGGTCTATATATAGGCCCAATAAGCCCCAACTATGAGTTATTCAGCCCTATAACAATAACGATAGTTCTGGGCTTCAAGCCTGGAGTACACATCTCAGTAAACTTATTAGATGCAAGGTGTCTAATAAGGGGCAATGTAATGGTAAGATAGTTACCTAAAAAATACGGGAATAGACTGTATGAATCTTGTATCAATATCACAGTGGTTGTTAATTAAAGGTATATATTGAGGAGATAATTGAGGTTTAAATGTTCAATTAAATAACTTTAAGCAGTATATAAAAATATATGGGAAATGAGAGAGAGAGAATAATTTAGAGCTATAATAGAGATAATGGGTTAGTAATAACATTGGTGCTACTAGTATAAAATAAGGGTTTAAAATTGATATAGACAGTAGACTGTTTGAATGTCCCCAACCCATATTCAGTTAGCTGATAAACAGCATTAAATAAGATGGACTGAAATATATAGGAAAAAAAAAGAAAAAAGCCCCGATTGGGGTATGACCACGATGTACAGCATTACCACTTCAAAATGTGCTGAAATGAATAGCAATTAGTCAACAAGTACTTGCACATTGCGGTTAGTGCGACGAATATGAGCTGCTCAAACTGAGCTCAGCTAGGGGGTTTCCAGTAATCTTGTCATAAATTAAAAAAAAATTGCCCAGAAATACTATTAGGGAACAGTTTATTACTGAGTGTGTTGGCGCCTGTATTCAGCGCATAACAAACATCTTAAAATGTACGTCAGCAGAAAATATAAACGCACTTGTAGCTGGGAGATTAATCTTAGGAAACCCTCCCCCATATTGACGCTTGTAATAAAAAAAAAAGCACGTGTCCATATCCTTTCCAGCATTGTTAAGAAAAAGCTGATTAAGTGAGGGAAATAAGAGCACCATTATAACCAGCATCTGACTCATACTACAATAGTAGGATCAAGCCCTATTTAAGGGAGAAACATTAAGTGTGTGATATAATCAAAAAATCAAGTAACCTTAGCATTTTTTGCATCCAGTCTAGCGTGTGAAGATTTACTTTTTAGCTTTCCTTTATGCTTCTTTTTCGGGGGTTCAAAGGGTTTCCTAGGTGAACTAGAAGTTAGCTCAGCCCAGGATGAATCTGCCGAGTTTGAGCACTGCAAGTCCCTTTCTAAACTCACGGGCATAGAAGGGCCATCCTCGTCCTGGACGTCTTCTTGTGAGGAAAGCCTTTCTTCGTCGACCAGTAATGCATATTTATTTGAGAGTGGGATGGGGGAGAAAAAGCCAGCATGTTGCTTGTTGGAGCCAGGAGGCACTCCGGAAATATCAGCCACACAGCGTGCACTCCCTTCGGGTTGAGCAGAGGAGCTCCTTGCCTGGATTCATGCCAACAGTCTGGAAGGAAGGACTGCAGCTGCCTCTCCAGCAACAGGGCCGCCAGGTGTAACAACACTTTTATCAAGGTGAGCAGATTGTGAAGTAAGTCGGGGAGGTTCAGAGCTGACTTCAGGTTGTGAAATAGCGTTTCGAGATGGAGAGGGATTTCCATCAGGATAGTGATTTAGGTATGCCGGGACTGCTTCTGGAGAATTAAAATCTTTGAAAGAGTTGTTAATGAACAGGCACAGTACAGCGGGGTATCTTAGTGAAAATGTTATATTCCTCTGATGCAGTAGAGGTTTAATTGGATTAAATGCTTTCCTTTTACTGGACAGATCTTTAGAGAAGTCTTGGAAGATAAGGATTTTGTGGTCTTGCCAATAAACGTCCCCCAGTTCCCTTGACTTGCGTAGGATTAATTATGTGTGGGAGTAGTTTAAAAATCTGGCTATAATCAGTCGAGCTTTCTGATCGGGCCCTGGACGTGGTCCTAGAGTGCGATGCAAGTGTCCAATAGTAAGGATCTGATCGGGGGAAGCTTGAGCATGGCTGGGAGAACGTGTAAGAGTAACTCACTGGTGTCCCCAAGTTCGGAACCTTCAGGAAAGCCAAGAAAACATAGGTTATTCCTCCGGTTGCTATTTTCTATATCATCAATTTTGTTTCGTAAACCTTTGATTACTCTATCCTGTCCTCTTATAGTAGCATGCAGATCATGTATCGATGATTCATTCTAAGTGATTTTAGTTTCTGTAGAGGTGAGTCTGATGTCCAGTGATTGTATGTTTGTGATGTTTTGCTGCATGGCTATTTTGAGGTCATTTATTTTGGATATCAGTTGTTGAAACATTGACTCGATTTTGGTAAGAGAGCTGGTGCCCATTGAACTTGCAGCCATTTTACAGGCCTCAGTTGGTGATGAATCCCCTGAATGAGAAAACAGGCGTGTAAAGGTTAATAATGATCCAAAAAGATTACCACAATGGCTCTAGTGTTCCTGGAAGGTAGATCCTGTCAGGAGGCTCTATAGAGAAGCCTGGAGAGTTGAAGATGGAGGATGATTACTGTAAAGCCCAGGGAGCTAGAGAATTAAGCTGCCATTTTCATCAGCGCTAGGCCACGCCCCACCTGCATTGTGTGTTTTGCAGTATGAGTTTTTATTTATTTTTTATTTATTGAATTTTGGTAACTGGGTGAGCCCACTGAGGCAAGACTATCCCTTTTTCAGGGGTGACCCAGAAAGTGCATTGCACTGGCAGTGTAAGACATTGATTGCAAGATTGGTACAGGGATAAAATACATATACGACTACAGTGAACAACTAATAAAGTTACAACAAATGGTAGGAAACAATGATAAACCAAAACATCATACATTATTAACAGATATTATTATATATACATTTTGACAATGGTACAGTACAAGAGGGAGCAGAGTTGTGCAGAGAAAGCATGCTTCTACTGTGGGAGGGAAATGTTCATGTGTGTTTCACCAGGTTGCATGAATATTTGTGGGTGAGCACCTATGTGGTTGTGGTTGGGGACACTCACCCAGCTCTTGGAACACTGTCCCACCACTGAGACTATGGTGTGTCAGCGGCTGTGCTGTCTACAGGTTTCATCATTACTGTGACATGCATGCTGCCTTGTGTGTATACTGCACCTTGACATGCATTACACATGGTGTGGCATGCCCCCTGTGTCACAGCCTTGGTATACCAATGCAGTGGCAGTAATACACATTGCCCCAAATAGTACACCAGTCACTGTCAGATCTGTTGTGCCACATGGGCAGGCCTAGGTATGCATATCTGTCTGGCAGTAATAGGCACTGGACACTTCTGTACCATTACACACACCAGTGGCATGCTTTGTGCAGCATCTAGCACCCGTGGTAGCCTGCCTTCATTAGTGCCATCTCCAGTACCATCTGCTTTGGTGCCCCACCAATGCATCGCACCAGAGCCAGGCTGCTTTGCATTGTTGATGAATTTCTGCCTGTAGTAAATATTTATACTTATTACTTGATCCTGCTCAGTGTATGCACCTTTTTTAGCTATTCTGCTTCTGGTACCAGTATCACTGGATGAAGGTAGTACCATTGGTTGCGCTGGTGTGCACATTTTTTTTAATCAACTTGCATCACACCAGAGATGGCCTTATGTGGAATGAGGTCAGTGGCAGGGGTGGTCATTGATGGGCCTTTAATGTAATGTACCACAAATTTGATTGACATTTTGATGCATAGTTGGTAGTGTTTATCCAACACAGTGATGTTTATAGTGTGAGCATTCCACGGGACACGGGTGGTGCCATGCATACATTACAACATGACTGGGTTTTTGCAGGGCTGATGTCCTACACAGGCTCTATATGAGGGAATCCCCTATGCTTAGGGTGGGCCCAGCATCTTCTGGGATGGAGGGGGCCTCCAGGCAGCTCTGCATCTCACACCGGTGTTATGGTGACCACGGTACAGTATGTTAGGTGCCCACCCAATTACCACACCATTGCATGCATGTGCCCACTGTCGAAGCCTCACGTTCAAAGGTGAAACATTGGAGTGGGTTTTTCTGCCCATCTGGTGGTTACCTGCTGCAGAGGTGTAAGTGCAATTTTCTGATTGTATGCATGCACTTTATGTAACAAATGTATTTTGCACCTCATTCTTTGTATGGTTTGGTGTGCAAGTCTAGTTCTTAGTTTTTAATGCATGTGTTACCCTGTTTGCATCACACAGTGCTGCATCACAGTCCCATCCATATGCAGCTTTGCTCTGTGTGCCACTGGTGTATGTGCCTTGGCCCGCCCATGCTGCTGAACAGGGTGGATCATGAATGTCCGTTGTCCTACAACCTGTGTGGGTCTGTGTGCTGGATGTCTGTACTGCAGGGCTCTGTGTTTTGGTGCAAATCATAGCCATTTTTGCCATTACACTGCCTATTGCACTCTGGCTTGGCGCTGCTGTTGCATGTGCTGCAGTTTCAGATCTGATATGTCTGCCTTCTGATGTCATGTGTCCCTTGCAAGGCTCTGTCACACATACCACTGCAGCATGGCAGACTCATTATATGTGCAGTCCTCTACTGTGAGGGTTCACAATCCTGTCTCTGGTATACCATGCACATTTCTTTTGGAGCTGTGTGACTCAGTCCAAGTGTCTGTGGCATGCTGGACCATGTGCCACTGGTCGTACATGTGTTATGCATCTTATGCCAGTCCTGTGTCCCTTATCCTATGTGCACAGTGGGCTAAGTTCAGTGGCTTTCTTTCCACAGGTACCTGGAGTGCTGCAGGATGGTAGCAGAACATCATCCTACATGAGGGATGACCTACTCCATTGGTAGGTCCACCTGCTGGTGAGGTGAATGAGAGAGTGGACCCATGTAATCAAGGACCTTCCAGCAACAATCCACCACCACTTGCAGTTGCTTCCACCACCACCACCACCACCTCTACCACTGCCTGCAGCCAGCCTCTTAATGGACATCAGACTTGGCAGTGCTCATGGGCAGGTACCTTTGTTTTGTTTTTTATTTAACAGGCAGAGTACACTATATATATATATATATATATATATATATATATATATATATATACACATATGTATATTTAATGGGCAGGGTGTCCTTTTTTATGATGTTTAATGGGTGGGTTCCCTTTCTTTTTGTTATTTTATTGGTGGGTGCCCTTTGTTTTTGCCATTTCATGGGTGGATGCACTTTTCTGTTTTTTCTTATATTTAATGAGCAGGGTGCCCTTTGTTTTTTATTACATTTAATGGGCAGGTGCCCTTTCATTTTTATTTCATGGGCAGGTGCTCTTTTTTTGGTTGTTTTTTACCGGATGGGTTTCCTTTTTTCTTTTCTATTCTATTCTTTGACGGTGGGTGGTGCCCTTTTTTCTATTTTTTGTGTTGTTTTCCATGGACCATTGCTTATTGTGTTATCCTTTAATAAATATTTGTGATACCGTTGCTGCTGTGTTCTGTGCCTTTCATTGGTGCCCTCCTCTCCCAGCCAGCCCCACCCCCCAGCACTGTTCTCTGTGCTACTTGTGCTGCACCTGTGTGCAGCGCTACATTCAGAGGTATATTCAGTGCTGCACCTGTGTCCTGCACTGCGTTTCACTATGCAGTTACACTAACCACATTACACTGTGCTGAGAGCTCAGTACTCAGAGCCGTTACAGTGTAGGAAGCTCTAGGGAACTAAAAACTCAAAAGCAAACTAGCTAAATAGGGCCTACTGTCAATGCTCTTACCCATTTCTAAGTCTATAAGAAAGATAAGAATTTAATTTGTACTTACGCCCCATGGAACTATTAACATCAGGACTGTATCCTGTTTTAACCCTTCGTATTACCATGCAATGGTTTTGCAGATGTTGTCTGTGAAAGCATTAGACAATACTGGGGTTACCTGAAGATGAAGTGAGGATTGTATGTAACTAAATTAAATCACTTTGAAAACACGTTTGCATAACAAAAATTGTAACACTGTTGTTTGTTTTGCTTCCATATGAACTGAAAGTCCGAGAAATGTTTAAAAATTACTTATTTTGTTAATGTATTTCTGCCAATATAATGTACTATTGATACAGTATATCAATATAGTACTGTAAGAGTATTTACACTATCAGTAATTGTTTTGCTTTATAAATGTTTTATTTTGCTAATAAAACTATACAATACAATTGTGAAGTACACATTAAGCATGGGGCTTAATGCTAGCTGCCACCCCTTTAAGCACTAAGAATCGCATGTTACAAATTGTTGCACTGCCTGGCAGTGCCATGTGATCCAGGAACAATCTGAGCAATCTGTCAGTCTGGAGCTAGATCCCATGAAGAGCACAGTGTTCGGCAGCTGCACTGAATAAACAACCTTTTCTGCATTTATTTTATGCATCTGTCAGTTTATTCGAACTATCCAGCAAGGTGCCCACTACAGCAGCAACTGATGGGCCTGGCAGAATAGAAAGAAGGTAGGTAAGAGTCCTTAGCGGCAGACAAACGCCACACATGGTGGAAAATGCGGCCCTTCTTCTGCCCAGACCCCATCTGGCTTGACTGCATTGCTGGGTACCCCAAGTCCCTTGTCCCAGTATGCCTGAACAACTGCTTGACTGTCACCTGCACCACAGTCCTGGCTGCAGAGAAAAATAAATGAACTGTCTTCTGCTTTTATCAGCAGTCCTCCTGCAATCCTGCCACCAGGACTATATCTAATAACTAAATGTGGAGCCCTGCTGGTCCAGCCTTTATTGATTGCAGGGCACAAAAAATATTAATTTCTTCACCCCTAAGCATAGACGGAGCTCCTCAGCATAACTGCACACCCCCCCCCCCCACCCAGCTCCAACCCCATGGCAGCTTACCTGCTTGACAATCCCTGCATGTAAAGCAATTTCTTACTGCTCCGTTTTGCAAAGCAAACTTCCTGTACAGCTGGGATCACAGTTAAAAGAAAAACCAAAAGATTAAGCATAGCCCTGTCACTCGCAAGGATGCTGTTCCTTGAGCTGTCACAATGCAGCACCGCTTGTTTCCCTGTGTTCCTTCCAAACTGGTGCTGCCTATGTGTGCAACCAACAGCTGTTCTGTCCCTCCGATTCTTGGCTTATTAAGCTCTCCCTGGAACTGCCAGAACTCTCCTCTTGCCCTAAAGACACACAGAGCCTCCACTCCCAGGTCGCCCATGTTACAAAAAAGGCCAACAGTAAATAAATCAAAATTGGTTGTGGAAACCCAGTCAGGGCACTAAAAGTAGAAGCACCATAGGCACAGTAGGGAGCCATACAAGAAAATGCAGATCTGCAAATTCATCAGCCCTCCTGCCTCTTGCTGCATCGGACCACAGCTCCTCCCGAGGGTAGGACAGTTTCTTCCAGCCTACCACACCAGCCTCCCTGCCTTAACAGCTCAGGGCCGTACCGCAGCCTGTCTGCCCAACTGCGCCCAACTCAGGGAGGGTTTCTCTATTTCGACCACGCTACAACTGGCCCTTCAACAACTAAATTTAAAAAAAAAATCACATGCAGTACTGCAACTCTGTATGCTGCTTCTCGTCCACTCTACCTCATCACAACTGCAGCTTTCCTATCACCATGGCCACTACAAGGGAGTGATCCTCTCCACTCGACCACACTCTAAGAGACAACAAAAAAATAGAAAAATAAAGAAATAAATACTAGACTGCAGAGAAGGAAAAAAAACAGAGCGATCTGCTACAGAAGGACTTTCTACAACGAATAAAGACTGCAGGAGCCCAGCTGGAGCAAGCAAGTAAACTGGGTGGCAGAAAACACAAATAAATAAAGGCAGGGAAAAATAAGGACAAAGGCCACCAAAATAAAAAGTACTGAAATGAATGAATTAAATTAAATAAATGGAGGCAGTACCTCAAACACAGACCAGAAAAGTAAATAAAATACAAAGGGACAGAACTGGGAGACTACAGAAAAATAAAGCACAAGCTCAATAAACTAAACGGAAAGTGATCAAATAAATACAGAAATTCCCCGGCAAATTCTGTCACTTACCAAAAGTCTGAAAGCTCACCATTTGTTTTGTCCTCTCAGTTGGGGAAGAAGGGCAGCAGCACAGTTATCACCATTTTAGCCCTTGAAAAGCAGCATAGCGGCCTTGTGGCACAAAGCAGCTATCTTTGGTTTCACAAAACAACAAGACAGGAACTGAACCTTAATCCCCCTACTGGCGGCCATCTTGGTAAAGTTAAAGAATACAGGAACTGTATGTCAAAGTTCAGAGGCCATCTTGTGAAGGACACTAAAATGACCTCACTCCATAGAAATCAATGGCAATCCTATTGAAATGAATGGACACTGCAACAAATAGCTGACTTTTGCAAAGGAAGGAACCTTTATTTAAATAACAGACAACAGTGAATTGAGTTGGAATTGTTTATTAAGACATCCTTTGATAAATTTTGCTTACAGATAATTGTATTTTGTCTACACCAATAATTTCTGCTCAGTAGTCCATCTACTCCATGATGTCCCATCTCCTGCATGACGGCAACACCTTCTCACCCTTATGACCTTCATTCAGTGAAATGAAGCTCATCTCCAACAACCATATCTGAAGAAGATGCAGCTATGGGCGCCGGAGCATCCATAGTTCTACCTTCGCCCATCTCAAGGGCATGTGGCTACAAGATAGAAACCATTCTGCATGACATCCAGTCTTCCCTTTCCACTCAAGGAGCACCAGCTATGCAAGCCATTCAAGATGACCTGGTCTACAGTAAGGCTATTTCACCTCAGTCCATGGTCCATACCAGCCTACAGCCAGTACCCTTCTCAGCCTTGCCTCATGAAGATGCCGTCGACCGGCTTGAGCAATTCCAAGCCTGGATTTCCTTCAATGGCTGGACTGATCCCTTGTGTATTTCCAGTGCCTTGTGCTTGCTTCTGAGAGGGACTGCCATTTCCTGGTTCAACGCACTTACAGACAAGTCAAAGGAGATATAACTTTCAGAGACCATTTTGTCCAAGCACAGCTGCTCTGTTTACTATCATGACCACTCCTGCTTCACCAGTTACCCCTCAGTAAGCAACTGTCCTCTTCAAAACTTCCAGCATCTCCAATAGAGAAACAGCAGCTGTTGAAGTTCCAGAATTACCCAGATGTCTTTGTTGGTCCAGATAACAAGCTCGGATGCTGTGATATCCTGCAACACACCATCGAGGTGCAGCCCAACCAGAAACCAATCCATCAGTGAGCCTACAAATTGGGACACAAACAGAAACAAGTCCTAGAAAACTTAATCAAAGACATGCTTGACCAAGACATTGTTGAAGACCCTACAAATCCCTGGGGTGCACCTTGCCTGCTGGTGGTAAAAATGGACAGGGGGTATCACTTTGTGGTAGAGTACAGAAAACTCAGTGCTTACACAGTGCAGGATGCTCTTCCCTTACCTACAACTGAAAATGTCTTACAGAGTTTTGGCACAGCCAACCCAGCTTACTTCACAACTCTAGACCTTCAGATTGGGTTCTACCAAGTTTCCATTGATCCAGCTTCTCATCCATACACAGCCTGGCACTGCCACTTGGGACTTTTTCCATTCAAATGACTGCCTATGGGACTTTGGAACAGTGCAGCCACATTTCAGTATATTATGGAAGCCATACTATGTGGGTTGTCTTGGAAATCTTGTCTAGTCTAACTAGACTATGTTATTGTCTTCAGCAAAACTTTGCCAGAGCACCTCCAACATCTCAGAGAAGTGTTTGAACATCTCAGACAAGTCAGTCTCAAGCTTTGCCCTGAGAAGTGTTGTTTCGTACAGCATCAACTTCATTACCTGGGACATGTTGTTAGTTCTCAAGGCATCTCTCCAGGCCAGACAAGCTCTCAACAGTCAAAGGTTTTCCGGAACCTAACAATCCCAAGGACCTTAGAACTTTCCTAAGCTTGTCTGGATACTACAGAAAGTTCATTTGCAACTATACCAAGATTGCAGCTCCACCGTACACCTCACCAAAAAAAGGATGTGAATATATATGAACTTCCGAGTGCAAAGAGGCCTTTGAAACTTTAAAGAAAAACTCATTTTTTCTCCAGTATTGGCCTACCCAAGGTTCAACCAACCCTTCAAACACTACTCAGATGCTAGTTCATTTGCAATAGGTGCTGTGCTACGTCAGTTCCAAGATGGAACAGAATGAGTTGTTTACTATGCCGGGCACTCTCTTTCCACAGCTGAGCAGAACTATGGCACCACAGAAAATGAATGTCCAGCCATGGTATTTACCGTAAAGAAATTTGACTGTTACCTTCGCTACTCCTCCTTCACAGCTATTGTTGATCACTCTGACCTCAGATGGTTATTTGAAATGAAGGAGCCAGTAAGCAAGTTTGCCCGATGGATCGCCATGCTGCAAAGCTACAACTTTGAAATTCAGTACAAATGAGGTCGATTTCACTCCAATGCTGATGGTGTAAGCCAGAGATGGTATCCCTCTGCATCATCCTTAACAGATGAGGAATCCAGGAATCCTGCTTACAAGCTCTTCCTTTCCATTCCACAGATGTGCTTCCTGTGGACACTCCTACAGCACCTCAAGTTTCTTTGCTGCTACCACCTGCTCCTACAGAAAAAAAGCACAAATCCTCACTTACTGCAAGTGGCCAAAGAGCTTCTCACCTCCTCTTCAACTGATATCTCCCTGGTGATGGTCAAAATGCAACAAAGAACTGATCCTCAATTCATAGACATAATCACGTACTTAGAGTCTGGAACCTTACCACAACAATGGCAACATCGCCAGGATGTACTTTTCTTTGCTTCACAATACTTCCTCAATGACGGTATGCTTTTCCACATTTGGAACAAGGAAGGCAAGCGCCATCGCATGGATGGAACTTATGTACAGTTAGTTGTGCCAGCCTCTCTAGTCAATGAAGTTCTCTCCACTCATGCCTCTCCACTTTCTGGTTGCCATATGGGAATCCACAGAACTCTCAAAAAGACAAGGCCTCACATGAACAAGGATATTGTCCGATTTGTCAAATCCTGCCAGCCCTGCTCCCAAAGAAAGCCTCCTGCCAAACCGACAAAGGCACACATCATTCCAATGTCTGTAGCCACTCAACTATTTCAGCAAGTCAGCACAGACATTCTTGGACTTTTTACCCACATGCTCTGGCTCCAGCAACAAATACATCCTTGTTTTTGTGGACTGCCTTACAAAGTATTTGGAACTAATCCCCCTAAAAGACATTAAACTGTCACGGTAGCAAATGCCTTCCTGAACACAGTCATTTGTTGTCATGGTAGCCCGTCATACCTGCATTCAGACAGAGGCACTAACTTCCTTTCAACCATTGTGCGAGAAGCATGCAAACTTCTTAACATCAAAAAGACTCACACAACAAGTTATCATCCACAATGCAATGGACAGAGTAAAAAAATGATGTCTACCATTCTTAACATACTCTCCAGGTACCTGGATGAAACTCATGATACTTGGGACTGTTTTTTGTGCCCTTTGTTTAATTAGCCTACAATACCAGCCCTTGTGGCAACAGTACGGAGTAAACACCATTTTTCTTAGTCCATGGACAACACCCAAGAGCTCCACTGGACAGGGATCTCTCACTGCTAGAGGTTCCAAAGTCAGATTCTTCCTTCATTATTCCTGTGCTGGAACAGCTTGAACTTGCCAGATGTGTTGCAATCACCACGTTGGGCCAGAGAAAATCTGCCATGCAGAAAATGTCAGCAACCAAGTCACATGAGCCTTCATTTTCCTTTGGGGACATTGCCTACTTGTACCGATCAGTCTTAGTTCCGGGCACCACCAAGAAACTACTTCATCCTTGGACTGGTCCCTTCTACATCGTAGAAGAGCATCCTCCTGTTCATGTCTGTTTGTGACGCAAGTCCAATGGAAAGCTGGTACACAACGAAGTCCGCATTAACTGACTGAAACATGGGTACCTGAGAAGCACCCTCCCAGATAACCCCAGTCCCCCAAACAATGAAGCTGCACTTGAATCTTCCATACTCTCTAAAGCTGAAATTCCTTCAGGCAACTTTGCTCAGTTTCTCCAGAACCCCATAGTCCTGACACTTTCCAGCTGGAATCCATTTTGCCTGATCAGCCAGATGAACTTTCTGGGACTTCTTCTTCTTCTTCTTCTCTGGACTCTCTCGTACACACTCTGGTGTACCAGATCAAGAAGATCTTAAGAAAGAAGTTCACCAACGGATCCTGGACGTATCGTGTCAAGTGGTGTGACTTTGATGGCACACAGAACTCCTGGATCACTTTTAATGACTTGACCTCATCCTGTCAGGAACTGGTGCAGGCCACACATGCCTCCATTCCCACTAACCAGAAAAGTTGATGGAAGTCTTGATCTTTTGTGTAACCAGACTCATTGTGGTTGGGACTAATTTCTTTGGTGGTATTCTCCATGTTAAAGTGTTTTGCAGTAAGTGTCTTCTTGTACCTGTCTCATTGCACCTGTTGCTATGGTACTACATGACCTGCATTGATGTATTTTCTTCCAGGAATGCCCTTTCAAATGGACAGTTCCATATGTATTAGGATTGTTCTGCAACTATAAATTGCTCTATATATCCTGTGTTTTGGGGGTATCCTCCAGCTGCTGCCCTTCCCTCTTTTCCCTTCTTCCCTCCATGCACTGTGGCACTTGTCACCCTGACCAGGCTTCAGGTTGCTGTGGTGTTCCCCCTCAGTACTACTCTGACTGGTAACCATTGTAGTCCAGATCCTTTCTTCCCCCCCCCCAACAGTGGAGTAATGTTGGTAAAAGTTGTCATAATGTTGGGTGAATTGTATTTGTTTCATGCAGAAAGCATTTTTTTAGTAACTTTGTCTTATTATAATGTTAAAATGCTATTGGTGTTCAAGTGGTGCTCACATTCACTGTCCCAACGGTGATATGAAGTACACATTAAACATGGGGCTTAATGCTAGCTGCCACCCCTTTAAGCACTTAGAAATGCATGTTGCAAATTGTTGCACTGCCTGGCAGTGGCATGTGACCCAGGAACAATCTGGGCAATCTGTCAGTCTGGGGCTAGACTTCATGAAGAGAACAGTGTACTGAATAAACAACCTTTTCTACACTTATTTTATGTGTCTGTCAGTTTATTCAAATGGTCCAGCAAGGTGTCCACTACAGCAGCAACAGACGGTTCTGGCAGAACAGAAAGAACGTAAGGGTCCCTTGTGGCAGACCAACACCAAAACGCCACACAATATACACAATATTACATCATAATAAATAACTCAGAATATTTTTATATAAAAAAAATTATGATCACATCATGCAGTATGTAGATTATGCAGATAACCTAGATAATCTTCCAAGTAATTCATATTGAAAGTCAATACAGAGATGAGGGTGAGGAGACAGGGAGGACCCAAGCAACTACAGACCTATCAGTCTTACCTCCATTGTAGGTAAGCTGATTGAGACCTTGGTAAAGGAATGCCTGGGGTCCTTCTTAGAGGAAAACTGCCTTTATCATGGCAAACAGCACAGGTTTGTGATAGGAAGGTTGTGTCAGAAGTTGGAAGACTTAGGAGTAGGGAAGGGTTTAGTCAGATGGGTGGGGAGCTGAATGAGGGGAGGCAACAGAGGATGGTAGTAAATGGGACCAAATCTAGGGATAGGGTTGTCATGAGCAGGGTACTGCAGGGGTTTGTCCTGGGGCCTGTCATCTTCAATATGTTCATTGGTGACAAAGAGAAAGGTATCCAGGGCAAGATGTGTCTCTTTGCAGATGACACAAAACTTTGCAGTAGGATGGGCAATGAGAAAGGGTGTCGGAACTTCAGAGGGATCTGGAAAAACTGGAAAGGTGGTGTAACTCTCTCCTAAAAGGAGGCTTACCTTTGGCTGTCTCCAGACCACTGCTGCCAACATCCCCTGCATTGCTTCTTCACACCAGTCCCAGTGCAGACTGCAGCTGCAAGACCCGAGGCTGGACTGGGGGATACTGTAATTTGTTCTGTGGGTTTGTTCAGCACCCTTCTCACTGTGGCTTGCATGCCACCACCTGTCTTTGCTCAATGGGCCCCTTGACTGCCTTCAGGGTCGAGGAACCCACAGCAAGGAGATTTCTCAGTTTCAAGCAGCTTTCAAAACTGTACAAAATATAAAACTGCTCCTCTCTGGGAACATGAACTTTGGAGATACTCAACAGCACTCACCTGCCACCAATTGATCCCCCAGTTTCACCAGATGGCAGCAAGAACTGAGAGGTATTGATCCTGATGGCCCGAAGCAACACCAAGAGACAGAAACATGTTAAAATTGCAGATGAAGTAAAAGACTACAAAAACAGTTATGTTTGTAGTTTTTCTAGCCCAAGGACTACTGGAAAGGGTCAGAAGATTCACGACCTGGCTAGGAATAATCTGTGTTTAACTTCACAGTGCCAGTTAGTAGCAGACTAGCTCAGTTATGCAAAACAGCTAAATTATTACTTCCTGTCCCTGTGAAACTGACATCAGTTTGAATCTCTAGCAGCAGCCCTACAAAACAACTAAATAGTAAGCTGGCTCAGGACTTGCATGTATGCTTTTCCTCTGGAACTGACAGCCACTGAGAGGCAGGGGTTTAGCATAATGAATAATGCATGAGATGCTAGCCGCTGATATATGATACCTGGATTTCTGTACAAGGGAGAGACACATGCAACAGAGCAGATAGGTGACAGAAGGAGAAAGACCTGTAAGTAAAGTCAGCAGTGAGCCACAAGGCTGGAAGAAAGCTGTTTAAAGGAAAGCAGGCTTTTTCCTTAACCCCCCCCCCCAAAGCCTTACCCCGTGATTAGAGTTTTTGCAACAACAGATCATTTTTTCAAACAGTGTAATTTACTTAATTCTAATTTTGAAAAGACTGCCATCAGGAAACATGGTGGGTGCTGTGTGGTGCCATATCATGTTATGGTGCGGCTCCGCGCTGCTTGCTTGTATTGAAAACCATGCAAGGAAGGACTTCAGATTTTGGCCAGTTGATGGTTAAGCCATAGACAGATCTAAACTCTTCTAAGGGATCCATAATGGGCTTAATAGACCTATGTGTGTTTGAAAGGTACAGTAGCAAGTCATCTGCGTAAGCTACTACTACTTTGTGTTCCAGTCTGTTAACTTTAATGCCACGATAAGAGTGTTTTGTCTAATGAGACAAAGAAACAGATCCAAGACTATAATGAATAGAAGTGGGGATAAGGGGCACCCCTCTCTTGTTCCTCTCTCTAACAAAAACTTTTCGGATAAAATATTGTTGGTACATACTCTGGCAGTAGGACCTTGATACAAAATAGCCACCTGTGAGACAAAACTATCTCCCAGTCCAAAAGCATGCAGTACTTCATATAAATAATGCCATTCAATGGAGTTGAATGTCTTAAGTGCATCCAGAGATAGGAGAAAAGATTTGTCCTGATGTTTGAAGGCCACCCACATTGCTGATAACACTCTTCTTATATTTTCAAAGTCATATCTCCCCTTAATAAAGCCCACTTGCTCCCCATGTATATACTGTCTAAGTACAATATATTTTGTAGCCTGTCTTTGTCCAAATTTTGTAGTCAACATTTAATAGGGAAATTGGGTGGTAACTGGCTAGGTCTAAGGGGTTCTTGCCCTTTTTAAGTAAGACTGTAATGATCACCTCAGACATTGTCGGGGTTAAACATTTCCTGTTAAATACCTCCACAAACACCTTTTGGAGTACAGGAGCTACTGTATTTCTTCATTCAACAGAGAGTAGAATTTGGCTGGCAAACCATCTGAACCTGGGGCTTTAGTCCCGGACAGATCTTTAACTGCCCATTTAATCTCATCTAACGAGACTTCCTTACCCAGTTCCTGCTTTTTAAGCTCAGAAATTGTGGGATTTTAGCCTTGGATAAAAACTGCCTAACTGTGTCTAAATAATGATTACAGTTACTCACATATAATCTGAAGTCCTTCCATTGAATGGTGACAGAAATTACATCAGAATGCTTTTTATTAAAAATAATTTAAAGTGGGCAGGAGACCATTTTGTTTATCTAGGTATTCATCTCCCACATAGAATAGAGAAGTTGGTGGCCAATAAAATGAAACCTTTATTGGAAGAATGTAATATTACCTTAGAGCAGTAGGGTACACTTAATTTATCTCTATGGGATGAAGTTAAAGCCCTTAAAATGATGCTGGTGCCCATCTGTTAAATAACATACTGATGCATATTAAGCCTACTTGGTTTAATAGAACAGACTCCCTCACTAGATCTTTCCTATCAGAAAGAAAAAAATCAAGACTTATTTTAGGGAAAATGAGAACACGGCAACAAGGAGGAATGGTCCTCCCACACTTTAAGCACTACCATCAGGCCTTCATGTATGGGCAAACCAGTCACTGGTTTCTGTCTGGTGATGATGTACCTGTGCGGGTTAGATATGAAGATTCTATAACTAGGCCCTACTCTCTTTATCATATTATAATTATAAAGCGTGGCATGGAATGCCAGGGTACTAGGTTCAAATCCCAGTAGATGGCACCCATTATCCTTTCACATTTCCTTCATGATTTGCCTCACAGTGGCTAACTGCACTGAGAAAAGAAGTTGATTTGTATCTCTGACATGCCTAGTTGCTGGCTTACACATTGCCTAGAAAGGAATATGTGTGTCTGACAGGGAGATTTGGTCTGCTAATCTCCTGAGTTCCCCTATAGCTCAGGTGGTTACAGCATTGCATGGAATGCCAAGGGCCTGGCTTCAAATCCCAGTAGAGGGCACAAATTTTCCTTTCACATTCCCTTCTTGATTTGCCTCACAGTGGCTAACTGCACTGAGATAAGAAGTTGATTTGTGTCTCTGACATGCCTAGTTGCTGGCTTACGCAATACCTAGAAACATACCTCTTTTTTGTCCCTGATTTTCAGGGACGTCCCTGATTTTATCTCAATATTTTACTCTGTCCCTCCTAAATACTGTGTTTCCATGACCAAAAAGTGGGGGTTGTAAGCATAAAATAATATCAGACATTAATGTTACAGATGTGTTCTTCCTTAGAAAATGCATTTTACACTAAACCACTTATTCTACCATCTTCCTGAGTGGATATCTCCAATTCTTAAGACGTGTCCCTGGTTTTAAACCTTTGTCCCTGATTTTTTTAAACCTTGTCCCTGATTTATGAGGCAGGGGGTTGAGAGTTGTGCCTGGAAAGGAGTGTGTGTGTCTGACAGGGAGATTGGGTCTGCTACTCTCCTGAGTTCCTCTGTGGCTGCTCAGGTGGTGGTTAGAGCATGGCATGGAATGCGAGAAGCATGGGTTCAAATCCCAACAGAGGGCACACATTTTACTTTCACATTTCCTTCATATTATAATGGGTATTCATCCAGCCTATTTACACTCATATCCATACCTCAAACCTTGGCTAGGTCTGTCAGGCACTTTGCTAGCTGTATGTCACTTTCCTCAATACCTTTAGACCCCGATTTGGAGAAACCCTAGGGTCAGAGTTGAAGAGAAACCATGGTTAACCCTGTATAGGAAAATAAGCGAATACTGTTCCTGTGTGACATGGTGGAGCCACAAACTGGTATTCTCAGACCATTTACTGAATTGAGGGAGTTGTATGAATTACCATACACTCAATTTCATTATTATCTGCAACTGAAAGAGGCACTGAAAGACATATTGGATAACAATTATGCCATACATGCATCCAAGGGTTTTGAAAAATTGAACACAATAGCTAGGAGCAAGTGAGGTGCTGGTAAATTATACAGACTCTCTCTAAGTGCAGACCCTGACCTTACATGTAAAACTAAGGAAATCTGGGAAGACAGTTTAGGACATGTATTATCACAAACAACGTGGGCACTAATGTGGAATAACTCTTATAAGACAAGTAAGGATTTGCAGGGTCATCAAATCAATTCAAAATTTTGCACAATTGATATTATACTCTTGATAAACTATTTAAACTAGACTTTTCTCCGAACAGTGATTGTTGGAGATGTGGTTGCTCAAATGCAAACCTACTACACATGTTATGGGACAGTCCGCTAGTTAGGAACTCTTGGGTAGTTATTTGGAGAGCTTGTGTACAAATTCTTGATGCTAAATTGCCATTTCAGCCCAAAGTCTTTATTCTAGGGGATATGAGTAGACTATGAAACCTGAACTTAATGGTAAACAATGGTTCATGGCAGCTGCATTTGGGTTCAAATGCCTAATATTGAGCCATTGGAAGGATATGTATTCCCCCAGCTAAGATGAATGGGCTAGATACCTATCTAGGCTGGTTCTGAATGAATGTATTGGTCACCTGACAACAAGAACATTATATAAGTATGAAGCTACCTGGGGTCCCTTTTTAAGTTGGATAAAGTCAGGATAATCTCTATGTTCTTCTATCACCATTCATAAGGATCCAGTGTAACCGTGTGAAGTGTATTTGCTCATTGAATGTTGCTATGTTGCTTTTTTTAGCTGCCTAAAAGTTTTATAAATATTTACATTGTATTAAGTTATAAATCTTTAATTTGTTCTGCTATGCCATGACCATATTGTTTGCCAACCGTTATATATGCTTGTTGTTTTTCTCTTTTTTCCTTAAAATAAATAAAATTTGTTTGAAAAAAAAAGAAAAGCATGCAAGGTGCAGAGCTGCACTGTAACCTGAAATGGCATCACGCAGCACAAACCATGTTTCCTGATCACCTCAGTTGCAAAATGAGAATAGAGTAGCTTGCACTGTTAAAAAAAATATTTTGTTGTGAATACCCTAATGGGGGAATAAAGCTTTGGGGGTGGGGAGTGTAGGAAAATGACAACTTTCCTTTAAAGAATCTTTGCAAAAAGATTTCTGTTTCCTCCAGGAACAACACCAAACTCCTGCCCTGGGCTTTGCGAGCTATCAAGACTTGTCCTGACAGAGGGTCTAAGTCACCTAAGGCCCTGAGTATTCACTCCTTGGGGGGGTGAAGGCAAGTCCGTCGAAGGGTGAGACCTGCACAACCCACATCTCTCCCCACTGGGAAGAGTGTTGGATCCACTGCACCTGTACCATTGATGGCATCTGCAACCCTGAGGGAGACATCCCAACAGAGCCAGCCTGCAGAGTCGGCTAAGGTCATGAGTGCTGGATCAAAACTCCTCGAATTCTTCTGCTAGTCAGGAACAGATGAGAGTAATTGCTGAGCATTTCTGCTCAATTATTATTCAAAGCCCAATTATAGAACAGCAACAGCCAGGAGCAACTAGTATTTGTGTTGAATAATCTATTTGGGATATCTGACCAGCAGCCCTTCAGTCGGTACTGCACCAGGACCAAGATCAGGCTTGCAACTGCCCACTGTGCGCACACAATTGATGGACTGCATTGGGAGCTCTCAAGGGACATTGGGGTACTGATGCACAGTAAGGGAAACAGTAAATACTGTGTGGGTACTCACCAGAGGGTGGTGGGATTTGGGGAGTGATCTCAGAACTATTTTACTGCATTTAACCCATTCCATTGCCCCATCCAGAGTCTCTTCCTGTCACCCTAATAAATATCCCTTGCGTTAAATTGCACTTTATTTTGGTTTGCATATTGGTGTGTTTGCATGCATGGAGCATAAGTTGGGGAATGTTTAAAATGATAAAGGTTCCCTGTCACGAGGGTGGGGGTAGCATTCATATTTTGTGGGGTAGTACCCTGGCAGCCATTTGTCAAAGGGATCACCGTAGGTGGAGGCACCATACCACTTTTTTATTACCTCCAATACCAATCCATCCCACATGCCATTCACCTACAGGCCTTATAGACTGTGCCCAGCTAATATTAGGCAGGAGTAGCTTCATACTTTCTGGGTGGGGGGGTCACAGTTGTCAAAGATCTGGCAGTTGAGATTCAATGCCAAGAAGAGTAAGATGATGCACTTATAGAAAAGGAACCCATGTACAGAGCATTGAGGGGTTAGGCTGGCCAGAATTTCAGAGGAAAGGGATCTGGGTGTCATCATCAATGATTTCCTCAAGCATACCAGCCACTGCAATAAGGCCTACAGTAAGGCATCAAGGATGCTGGGATATATTGGGAGGGGGTTTGATAGCAGGAGATGGGAAGTTATATTAGTCCCGGCACAGATCTCTGGTTAGGCCTCATCTGGAATACTGTTCCCAGCTCTGGAGCCCTCACCTGAGAAAGGATATAGATCATAAAATAATAGGCATAGTCCATAAAATAATCTGTTGGATTAAGAACTGGCTCCAGGGTAGGTTCCAGAGAGTCCTGGTCAATGGGACATTATTAGAGGAGGGCAGAGTTACTAGTGGCATTCCACAGGGGTCAGTACTTTGCTCAATCCTCTTCAACATATTCATCAGTGACATTGCTGAGGGACTGAAGGGGAAGGTCTGCCTGTTCGAAAATGATACAAAAGTCTGTAACAGGGTGGACACAGATGAAGATGGGAGATGGCCTTACCTGGCTACAACATATTCAGAAGAGACATGGCAGGTAGGAAGGGAGGAGGAGTGGCACTGTATGTGAAAAATGACATAAGGGCCACAGAGATCCAGGAGGAACAAAATGGGGGCGAGATACTGTGGGTTAAGCTGGAAAGGAAAATGGGGCCAGCCATCCGCACAGGTGCGGTCTATAGACCACCAGCCCAGGAGGAAGAAACAGATAGGGAGCTGATGCTAGCCAGCCAAAGGATGGCAGACAAGGGTGAGGTAGTACTGGTTGGAGACTTCAATATTCCAGATGTGGACTGGAGCATCCCAGCAGAAGCAGCAACTAGGAGCAGATTATCCTGGACTCCCTTCAGGGTGCCTTCCTCAAGCAACTGGTCATGGAACCAACTCGGCAGAAGGCAATACTGGACCTTGGTGCTCACAAACAGGGACAGTGTGATGGGGATAACAGTGGGGAGCACCTGGGGACAGTGACCACCAGTCATTGTGTTTGAAATCACAGAAAGAGAGAAACAAAACCACACAAAAACACGTATCCTGGATTTTAGGGGGCAGACTTTGGGAAAATAGGGAGATACTTGAAAGAGGCATTAGGGGAATGGGGCAGGAATCGGGTTGAGAAACAGTAAGGTATTTAAAATGGGGATTACAAGAACAACAGAATTATGCATTAAGCAGGTTAGCAAGAGGAAAAGAAGAGGAGACCATTATGGTTTTCCAAAGAGTAGCAAAGAAAGTGAAAGCCAAAAGATTGCATTCAGGCAACACAAAAGACACAGGCAGAAGGGATAGGGAGAAGTACCAGGAGAAGCAAGGGCAGGAGGTCAGTAAGGGAAGCCAGCGCTCAGACAGAAGAATGCATTGCAAAATTAGTGGGTAGAGGGGACAAAACCTTTTACAGGTACATAAGTGAAAAAAGAAAGGCAAAGGGAGGGGTAGTGAGACTGAAGAAGAAGGATGGGGGCCACGTGGAGGATGACAACAGTAAAGCTGACATATTGAACAGGTATTTCTGCTCAGTCTTTACTGAGGAAGAGGAGGGTAATGGGTCTGAAGGGAGTACAAGGGGTGAGAATGGTGCAGAAATGGACACAAGTCCCCTTACACGAGAAAGGGTCCTGAAGGAACTGGAAGTAATAAGAGTTGATAAAGCAATGGGGCCAGATGGGGTGCACCCCAGGGTCCTTAAAGAACTAAGAGAGGTGGTGGCTGAACCTCTGGCTATCCTTTTAGCCAATCACTGGAAACAGGGGAGAGTACCCAAAGACTGGAGGACAGCAGATGGTCCCTTATACAAAGAGTGGGAACAAAGAGGAAGCAGGGAACTACAGACCAGTCAGACTCACTTCGGTAGTGGGAAGATCATGGAAGCACTACTGAAGGAGCGATTGGTGGAACATTTGGTTATCAATGGACTACAGGACCCAAGGCAGCATGGTTTCACCAGGGGGAGGTCATGTCAGACCAACCTCGTTGAATTTTTTGACTGGGTGACTAGGGGGTGGATCAGGGGAGGGCAGTGGACATGGCCTATCTGGACTT
Organism: Neoceratodus forsteri; assembly: GCA_016271365.2. Lineage (NCBI taxonomy): Eukaryota > Metazoa > Chordata > Ceratodontiformes > Ceratodontidae > Neoceratodus > Neoceratodus forsteri. Next base: position 660,305,837 of record CM057458.1, read on the forward strand.
CAGCAAGGCCTTTGACACTGTGCCACATAGAAGACTATTACACAAACTGGGGAATATGGGTGTGGGCAGGACAGTAGTGTGGTGGGTAGGTAACTGGCTGGGCAGCAGGACACAGAGGTGGTGGTAAATGGCTGTCACTCCACAGAGGGAAGAGTGACTAGTGGGGTACCACAGGGATCAGTGCTGGGACCGGTCCTATTCAACATCTTCATCAGTGACATTGCAGGACCTAGAAGGCAGAATTTCACTGTTCACTGATGACACAAAGCTCTGTAACAGAGTAGACACACCAGAGGGTGTAGACAGAATGAGAAGGGACCTGCACAAACTTGAAGAATGGTCAGGGGTTTGGCAGTTGAAATGCAATGCAAAGAAGTGCAAGATAATGCATATGGGGCACAAAAACCCTGGCACAATATATCAGTTGGGGGTGAGGATACAGCATGCACCAAGCAGGAAAGGGATCTTGGAGTTATCATCTCTGATGACCTCAAGGTAGGGAAACAGTGTGACAAGGCAGCAGGTAAAGCAAATAGGATGCTAGGATGCATAGGTAGGGGCAACATCAGCAGGAAAAGGGAGGTCATAATTCCACTATACAATACACTAGTGAGGCCCCACCTGGAGTACAGTGTACAGTTCTGGAAACCTTACCTATGTAAGGACATAGACAGGGTAGAGAAGGTTCAGAGGAGGTCAACAAAGATGGTACATGGATTGCATTACAAGTCCTATGAGGACAGGTTGAAGGATCTGAACATGTACTCCCTGGAGGAGAGGAAGGAGAGAGGGGATATGATAGAGACATACAAGTATCTTACAGGGAGGAACAGGGTGCAGGAACACACTATTTTTAAGCGAAAAAGATGTTCCAGAACTAGAGGGCATGGGATGAAGTTGGAGGGAGGATGATTCAGAGGAAATGTGAGGAAGAATTTATTCACAGAACCGGTGGTGGACAAGTGGAACACCCTGCCAGAGGAAGTGGTAGGGGCTGAAACAATCACGGGATTTAAGAATGCATGGGATAGACATAAAGGAATTCTGGAGGTCAGGGGTAAGGGGCAACAGACTTCTAGGAAAACATAAACTGAACTTACAAGCTCAAATGGGCAGACTGGGTGGGCCATAGGCCCTTATCTGCTGACACTGTCTATGTATCTATGTATCTATGAAGGTGCCTCTAGGATGGTAGCCGACTTCAAGAAGTTAGAAGACTGGTCAGGGACAAGACAGTTAACATTTAACACCAAAAAGTGTAAAGTGATGTGCATGGGAAGATTTAACCCAAGGAAGACGTGCACTCTAAATGGGCATCAACTCGAAGAAACCAGTATAAAAATGGACCTCGGAGTAATTGTTACTGAGTATCTAAAAGTGGGCAAACGTTGTGAGAAAACAGCATAAAAGGCCAGCAGCATCCTCGGCTGTATAGGCAGAAGGTTACAAGCAGGAAACACGAGGTAATTATCCCACTCTACAGGTTCTTGGTCAGGCCGCATCTGGAGTACTGCATGCAGTTCTGGAGACTGCACCTAAGAAAGGACATAGACTGCTTGGAAAGGATTCAGAGGAGGGCAACCAAGATGGTTCATGGTCTGCATCAAGAACAGTATGAAACAAGACTCTGTGAACTAAACTTATACTCGCTAGAGCAGAGAAGAAATAGGGGGGACATGATAGAGACATTCAAATACGTAAAAGGGATTGACACAGGCCAGACTGGGAACCTATTCCAAGAGATCAAAGCAACGCGTACTAGGGGCCACAGTTTGTGCATAGTGGGAGGCAGATTTAGAACCAATATAAGAAAATACTTTTTCACAGAGAGGGTGGTGGAACCATGGAGCAGTCTGCCCTCGAGGTGGTGGCAGCAAAGATGGTACAGGAATTGAAGCTAGCATGGGACAGGCAATGTGGGCACATTGGAGATAATAAAACAGGGTAGGGGTAGAAATGTTTTTTGGCAGACTAGATGGATCGTATGGTCCCCATCTGCTATCTACTTTTTACGTTCTTATAGATGGGCTGGATTCAGTACAGAGAAGGGTCACCAAAATTATCCAGGACCAGCAGGGCCGATCCCATGAGGAAGGATGTAAGCCCTGAACATGTATTTGCTGGAAGTCAGATGCAAGAGATGGGAGCATGACAGAGACATATAAGTTTCTAAAGGGTATAAATAGGGTGAATGGTGAAGACCTGTTTGTTAAAAATAAGAATGCAGTAACAAGGGAATACATTCAGGAGGGAGGTCAGGAAGCTCTACTTCACCGGGAGAGTGATGGAGCAGTGGAACGGATTGTTTGTGAAAGTGGTGGGGGCAGGTACCCCTTATGAGTTCAAACACAGCTGGGACAGAGCAAGGGGTCTCATAGTCCCACTAGGGGGAACCGGGGATTATCCCCCCAGGACACTAAGTCGTTGGGTGAGGTGCTGTAATATAGGAAGACTCAATGGACCAATGGTTTCTTTCTGCCAACAGTCTATGTTTCTATTACACTATCAATATACAATACTGAATCTACAGTATTCATATTCAGAGTCAGTCACAAGTGCAGCGCAGCCTGATGCCTTGTGCTTGCAATAGTGCACAGCCAGCTCTGAGCAATATTCAGCAAGCTACAGCATGCTGATGGAGCGTGGTAACTGACTGAATATTGGGCCATGTCGGTGCAGCGCTAAGTGGATATCACTCCCCCAACATGAACCAAGACTGCATATGGCCTACAGGAGGTAGCGCTGCCCAAAATGGGATAGTGCCAGCGCTCCTGTGGGTCATATCCAGCCTGGGCATACAGATGAGTTCACTGGGCATGCAAGGCACTAAGGGGCCATCTGCATGCCCATTATGGCTCATTTTCCATGCATACACATCACCTCCTAGCACCCATGCTGGGCAGTAAAGAGATGAATCCTTGGCAGTCTCATGGTCCCCCTTCCCCCAGTCAGCCCCCACAGTATATACAAAGAGCACTTGTAGTCTAGTTGTCCCTCCTCCCCTAATTGCCCCTGTGTCCCCTATATAATGTAAATCCCTGGAGAGCTAGTACACCACAGCAAGCACCAAAGCCCCCACATGCATTTGCCACCCTCAACCCCCCCCACCTCTGAGGACCCCCTCCTCCCACCTCCCCCACATTATAGTCACCACTCACAGTACAAACTGCTCAGATTGGCAGCCGCCCTTCACTCAACTTCTTGGCTGGCCGCTGTCTGAAGAGCATGATCATGTGCACGCACCACAAGCCTTTGACTATACCACTGTGCCATTATGCATGAGGGATGCCATCATCTGCAAAGGCACAGTGGTATGGTTAGGTGATTGCCCTGCTGGGTTTGGGCAGTTCTTGAGGGCCTTTAAACATGCCCTCCCCGTGCACCGGTGCAAACCCAGGTTAGCGTGGGTACTAACAAGTTAGTGCCCATGCTAACCTTTAAATATAGGGCCCTTCATCTTTCTGTCAGTATAGTGAAAGTGTACTATTAATATATTTGAAACATAGAAACATAGACAATGATGGCAGGAAAAGACCAAAGGTCCACCTAGTCTGCCCGGAGTTTCCTATCTGAAACATAGAAACATAGAAGATGGAGACGGCCTGGTGGCACTAAGGGCTGAGGCGCTGGACACCACACCTCATGTCACACCGGCAACCCAGGTTTGTGAACGACCTCGGGTTGTTGGGGAGCCGGCTGGGGGGGAGGGCAAGGAGCAGGATTGATCTCTCCTGGAGTGGACGCTGTCCCTCCCATAGTCCCGTCACCACTGGGTGGAGGCCCAGGGGTGGCGCAAGTGGGAGGGTAGCTAGTAGGGTGGGGTGTTCGCAGTGCCTGAAGTGCGCATTCCTCCTCACGCGTACATTCAGTGCCCCAGACTTACGCGGGAAGGGTGAAAAGGGGAAAAAAAAACACAAAATTGTAAATTTAAAGAAAAAAAAGAAACATGGAAGATGATGGCAGAAGGGGACCTGTGGTCCATCGAGTCTGCCCAAGCCGAGGGACCTATTGCCCTTACTGGATTTTATTCCTCCCAGTCCACCCCTCCACTCTCCTCCCTACTGCTACCAACCTGAGTAACCACCAAACCCTTCACTCTGCCCAACCTATGCTTGAAGCCATATAAGGTCTTGGCACCCATCACCTCCGCTGGCAGACTGTTTCATGGTTCCACCACCTGTTTCACGGAATAGAACTTCCTCACTTCCTTCCTAAATCTTCCCCTCACCAATTTCTACTTGAGACCTTGGGTTCTTGACTTTGTACTCCTGATAAATTGTTCTCGCAGTTCACTTTATTCATTCTATTTAGGAACCTGAAGGTCTCTTATTCTATTCCCACTCTCTTGCCTGGTCTCCAGTGAGTACATGTTCAGTGCCTTGAGACAGTCTTCAAAAGATCTACACTGTTGGCCCTAAATCATCTTGGTCACCCTGCACTGCATCATCTCCAGACTGTCCCTGTCCTTCCTTAGGTGAGGACTCTAGAACTGAGTACAGTATTGCAGGTGTGGTCTCACCAGTGACCTATATGGAAGTGGTAGTACCTTCTTTTTCCTGCTGTCACTACCTCTTCCAATACATACCATCTGTTAGCTCACAAAGTCACCCCAACCTTCCCAAGGCCAGCAGCAGTACCAGCATCCAGCCATCCTCCCCTCTGCAGTACTTCACTTGGGTCAGGGTGGTGTGTCAGCACCAGCACCACTGGGCAGGTCCTGACTGCCAAAACAGAATTTACTTAAAAAATATCTATTGAAAGCACCAGACAATGCAGTGAGCAAGTGGCTGAGGCAGTGAGGGGGTGGGCAAGGACACAGGATAAAGAACTGCCCAAAGGACAGAGCAGAGGGTGAGAGGCCCTTAGTTAAAATTAAAAAGAGCTCCAGGTGGGCAGAGGTACAGCAGAACAAGAGCGGGGCAAAACTCTAGACATTAAACCTGAGCCAAGGTTTTCTTTATTAATTTAAATAAAGTGTGCCGAGCAGAGCTAAGCCAAGCGATTGAGACTTTTTAGGTGAGCCAATGCTCTCCACCTGAGGACTGCCCATAGAGATGGCTATGAGCTGTTCCACAGTCATAGAATTGGACCCAGCAGGGCCTAGGAAGACACTGCCCATATGATGAGATAAACAGAACCCCTAAGAGGCAGTCCAGTGGAGTTGGGCAACATATCCATTTTACAAAATGAACTGCCAGTCCCATGTCATGCCCATTTTACAAAACAAACTACCAATCCTGTGTTGTGCCCATTTGCAAAATGAACTGCTGAATACTGTCTTGTACTTATTTTACAAAATGAGTCGCCAGTCCTGTGTTGAGCCCTTTCTACAAAATGAACTGCCAGTCCTGCATTCTGCCCATTTTGCAAAATGAATTGCCAAACATGTCTCATGCCTGTTTGCAAACAAATGACTTAAAACTTGTGAGATATATTGTTTGACCTAAATAACTGCTTAAAGTGTGTGGTACCTTCTCCTAAAGACTGCCTTAATTTTAGTACCTGACCATATATCAGTCCAAGCCCAGTGACTACTGGTATGTTTCTGCTGCATGGTAAACAGATACTTACTGTAGTTATCTACGGACTGCGCAGGTGTCACACCAGTTAGAGACTGTTCTTGTCTGCTGGCTGGTGACATCCATCATCTTTTGGACTACAACTTGGGGCAGTCAGCCCAGCTAGAATTAGGGGTTATTCATGACGGGCCCCTCCAGCTACTCAGTCAACCTGCCTCCCTACCCCATTAAGGAAGTGAAGGAAGTTTAGGAGCTGCCCCGGCTCAATAGTTAAGGACACTGAAGTGCAGTGGGGTGGGGGTTTCTTGTTGCAGGAACAAGAAGAATGGCCAGATCCAGCAGTGACAGAAATGGCCAGATCCAAGGAGGATGAAAGTGGCCAGATTGAGGAGCAATGAAAGCGGACAGATCCAGGAGCAACAAAAAGCAGCCAGATCCCAGCATGATGAAAGTTCAAGATGCCTGGATTACCAATCTTGTGTGCTTTATGCGACCCTGTTCAGTGGTCTGCCATGACCTCCCTGCCAACACCCAGAGGATCTTGTGAAAAAATCCAGATGTTCTGCACTGATCAGCAGTCTGCCATGACCAGACCTATCTACAGATACAAAAGTCTTGAGGTGCCTTCGGTCTGGCGGTCTGACACAGCTTTTCCCCAGGCAGTTACATTTTTCAATCCAGGGGATGAGGAGCATCCTCTGGTGGGCACCATTTTCATAAGTAAAGTTCTTCTGGCCCTTGTGGAGGCATCTTTCTTCAGTTCATTCTAGTACATTTTCCCCTGGAAATTCCCCCTCCTGCATGCACCCCCATTGTTAGTGGAATCCACTTGCAGGTCACTAGTCAGTTTCATCAAAGATTAACCAAACTATTATCTTGGGTTACCACTGGCCATGGTCATGGAGCTTTAGAATTCATGCAAGTGTCATAGAGCTTTAGAATTCTTGCAAATGTCATAGACTTTGGAATACTTGTAATCATCTTAAAGAGCTAGTGTATCGCCTAAAACTACTATTAGTTTTTGAAAGCAATCAAACTTTTTCCATTCCCTTTGATTAATTAGAAATTTGTTTACCTGATGATAGTAGTGTAATGCATGGGACAGCACTCTGCCTGGCAGCTGACATATCTATCTCTGTAACCTCCCACAACGTCATCAGCATTGAGACCTCACTGACTGTGACATCACTGCTGCTTCGGAACAGCCACTCAGTAGCTGCCAGGTCGGTCACTTGTGATGTCACTGCCAGTAATATCACAATGCTGGTGATGTAGTGGGGTGGGGGCAGAGATATATATATACATATATATATAGATATATATATATATATATATCAGCTGCCAGACTAAGAACAGTCCCACACATCCATCACAATATTACCACATAGAAGACTTTCTAGTGAGCGAAGGGGAAAAGAAAAATACTTCAGAAATGAAAAGTGACAACGGACTACTTCTTGAAATTTTTATTATTTACCTGCCTGCTTGTTTTGGCTCCACTAACTCTTTAAAGTATAGCAATCATTTAGAGTTTCATTAGTGATGGTCTTTTCAGTGGGTCAGTTTCTTTGTGATTTGTCATGACACTTGTACTTCCCTTCCTACAATAAAATCTTCTGATTGCATCTGAAGCTGTGCCTTCATCTCTTTGCAAGCCAGACGAACATCAAGTCTGAGCGAATGAGAACAAACCTGTAGTCCATTTGGTGATGGCACAAGGTGTGTGTGCATTGCACTTCCCCATTCTCTTTACCTTTTTATTTTTCCTATACTTGAAGACCCTGAGAGCCCTCCCCCCTTGTCTCTTCCACTGCTCCTTTTTGGAGCTCAAACTTATTTTTACCCACCTTACTGCTACCAGTCCCCAGTATAGGGGGAGCAATAGCCAAGTAGCTTCCCTTCTCTCACTCCCTTTACCATGGTTCCCTAGCCTCAGTGCCTCCTGCAGTCAGTTTCACTGTCTAATGTAGATGTTACACATCTGAACCAGCGCTCCGGTCCCCTCTCTTGTCAGGTGAAGGCCGTCACCTTTGCGAAGCCTCCTGTCCCTAAAGTACCCACATTCTCCTACAAAGTGATACTCTTTCCCCTGATGCCATCCCTTTAACCACTGTTTTAATTCCTCTGTCTCTTCCCTCTTTACTCGGTCTTTCCCTTCCCTCCTACTTCACACAGAGAGGGCCTCAGTAATGGCCAAAGAGACCGAGTTTACTTGCAGTCTGTCCTCCAACCTCTGAAAGTTCTGCTTCACTTGCTCCATAGGCTGATTCACCAGATCATTGGTACCCAGGTTTCCCAGCACCCCCACCTGCACTATACTCCTTATTCTGTCATTGTTTCAGATGGCTGATACCCAGAAAGACACCTGACCATCCCCCACCCCTTCTCCTCCCACCCACCACCCTCTCTACTCCCTTAATCATAGAATCCCTGATCACTAAGACTTTCCTAGCTGTCTTCTTTTTAGTCTCACCCTAGGTGCCAGCTGATCATCACTCCATTTCCCCGATTATCCGGTCCCCCCACCCCAAGTGGAGTCAGTATCACTCAAGTTTGAAACACACAATACCGGGTGTCAGGATCCTGAGACTGATATCCCGAAACTCAAATCCCGACACTCGGTATTTGCTGGCGGAGTTCGTGGAGGGATGCAGAAAGTGCCCCAAAGCCTCTGCTGCGGGCAAGTACTGTGTCAGGATTCCATGTTTTGGAATATTGGTCTCGGGTTCCTGACACTTTCGATGATCGTGAGTTTAGATTTTTGTAGTAAATCCGTCAGAGTCAGGTACCTGAGTTTCCTCAAGGGCACGAAGTGATTTGCCATCGGCATGGTGTGGGGTTGGTTGGCCTCCTTGTTACTTCCCTTGCTACCCACCACCTTCCCCTTCCCTACCACTCTCCACCCCCAGAACAGTGGGCCTCTGGGGGAGTGGGGGTGTGGGCTCCAGCTGAGCCAGTGCCACAGAAGAGATATCTCTTCCTTCGCTGCTACCAGCTGAGCATGGGGCTCTGCAGTGGTCCTGCAGAAGGGGAAGTGAGCCCCTCCTCCAGAGCATAACCCCGGAGAAGAGTGCCCCACAGTCCCTGCAACTGACTTGCTCTACACTAAACCTCATCCCTGTACTGATCTTATAAGGAACACCATTAGAAGACCAGAGTTGCTGAAAAAGTGGAGTGACAACACCTAGCTTTACCTTAAAGGTATCTTAATATTTATTTATACTTCTCTTCCTTTTGAAAGTAGCAGGGGAAGTGGGAGAAAAGATCAGTTAGTAGTGGTTCAGGCACTTTGAAACTTAGTAGGCAGTGAATGGGTTACTTTGAAACTTGGGTTTTAAAATTGTAACAAGTGGTGTGGAAGAAACCAGGTCAGGAACTTAATCTTGGGGTGAGTAGATTCAAGAAGCTCTGTGAATCAGGTGTTTAATTGGGGGGTGGAGCTGAGAAAGGCTTAGTGCCTTCTAAAAATTAATTACTACATGGTGTTTTGCTAGCAGCAGCAAAGGGACATAACAAACACATACATACATACACACAAACAATCACACAGACGATACTTCCCTTCCACCCACCTGTGGCTAGCTCCACTTTTATAGGCTGTAGGGGGTGATTGACAGCAGATAGATACTTCCTGTGGAAGCAGGAAGGGAGGGTTCACTAGAACACATAGAAACAGCTACAGGACACATAGGCAACTAAGCAAGGGTGTTTCTCCACAAAGGAAAGTAGAGAGGGGAGAGAGAGAGAGAGAGAGAGAGAGAGAAGGACACATAGATAAGATGGGACTGGGAGTGGTGCAGTGGATGTGGGGTGGCAGTCTTCAGGGAGACTTTATGGAAGCTGTGGTGCTGCCCCATCTGCAGACACATCTCTGGGCTGAGGGCGGAGGTTGCTCAACCCCAGGCAGAGTTGGTCAGGATTCAGGGGACCTCCTCTCCAACCCAGGAACCACCAAGTCCGCACCCACTGCCTCAGTGGTTGCCAAGGAAGAGGAGCGGCTGGACAATGGTGGGCTTGGGAAGGGTGAGGGTGGTGAGGAAGAGACACAGCCCTCCCTTGGTTCCACTCTATAACTCTAATGCTGCTCTGGCAGGGTGGGACTGTCCCAGAAAGGCATCCGCAGTGGTAACCAAGGAGGATGTGGGCATCCTCAATAGCGCAAACTGTAGGGAGGGAGGCAGAGGGCTCAGGAGGAGGTGGAAGCAACTCCTGGTGGGGGACTCTATCATTAGGTGGGGTAGACTTGAGGCCAGGAGGGGAGGGAGTGAGGGAGATCAAGTACCTACCTGGCGCCACAACTTGAAGGGATGGACAGTGCATCCTAAGGATCGCTGGGGCAGTAGCACTGGAGGGTGAGCTAGACATCATTGTCCCATCTGGGGACAAATGACCTAGCAAGTGGTGAGGCTAGGGCAGTGCAGGAGCATTTCATGGAGTTGGGCAGGGGTCTTAGACAGGTGGCACACTCTGTAACCTTTTCAGAGGAGTTACCCATCAAGGGTAAGGGGGAGAACAGGGTACTCTCCACCAAGAGATGCACCAGGCCCCAAGACCACACACAATGAGTCCCACCCCACATCCCCCCCCTTCTACCTTAAAGCAGTCACCATCTCCAAAGCTAGAAAGTATCTTTTGCATGTGCTTGGCAAAACTAGATGCAGTAGTGACTCACTGGACCTTACGTTACTGGCCCTTACCATTCAAGAAGTGCTTCTCCCACTAACAAAACTTTTGAACCTATTTCTTCAACTGGGACAATTCCCCCTGCTCTGGAAGGCCACAGTTGCCACCCCAGTCAAAAAAAGTGGTGACAGAGACATACACGCGAATTACCAGCCAATAACTATTCTGCCCCCCCAAGGCATTACAAACAATAATTGCTGACCAGCTGGTTGACTATTGGGATAAGCATGAAATCTAATGCCCACAGCAATGTGATTTTCGCAAGGGGCATAGTACCTCCTCCGCCATGCTGGAGTATTCAGGATTCCTGCATGGGGCTCTTGAAAGTCATCAAGTTGCTGGGGTGATTTACGTCGACCTCTCCAAGGCATTTGACACTGTCAACCATAAATCACTTCTCACAGAACTCCTCTCTATTGGCTGCTCCACTGAAACAGTAGGATGGTTCAAGAGCTATCTCAGCAATAGGTCACAATGAGTAAAAATTGATGCTACCCTCTCCAATAGTTGGGAGGTACTCATGGGTGTTCCTCAGGGGTCAATTCTTGGCCCACTCTTGTTCAGCCTTTTTATTAATAAATTTCCATCCATCTGCAAAAAGTGTATCCCTCTCTATGCAGATGACGCTGTCATCTTTTCTAAAAACTCTGACCCACGCCAACTTGAGTCCCATCTACAAAGTGATTTCACTGCAGCGGAAGCTTGGTTCACCAAATACAAACTCCTAGTGAACTATAAAAAAATATTCAATATTATTTGTGAACCCCCACAACAAGTATAAAGACTTTCAGCTAACAATACACAATAACCTTCTTACCCCGAAAGAATAAATTCAAACCTTCAAATATCTTGGCTTCACCCTGGATGGCTCTCTTTCATTTGCTCAGCATACAGAACAAATTGTAAAGTTAATCAAACCCAGAATTGGCCTACTATACAGGAACTGACATTGCCTGTCCCAAGAAACCCTGTTTCTAACCGTAAAAAGCTCTGTACTGTCCATTATTGATTATGGTTAAGTGGTTTATGGTGCTGCCCCTGACACCACCCTCAAAAGAGTTTCTGTTGCCCTAAATAAATCCTGCCAAATGCTTCTAGGCACTAACTGCCTAACCCACACCTGTGACCTATATACGCAAACTAACTGGCTAAACCTTCAAGGCAGAGTACAATATCAAGTATGTCTACTCGGGGGGGGGAGGACCTGTCTAGGACTCCCCCCAGCCATCCAGAAGCTCCTCATTACGCCCCCAACCCCCACTGCACAAGAAGCAAAACTAGACAATCTCTTATTGTCCCCTTCTTTCGCATCTCGTAGGTGAAAAGGACATTTGTGTACCATGCCCCTTTTTGGCTTAATTAACCAACCCCCGCCGACATAACCAGTGAGCCCAAGTTAGGACCTTTTAAAAGAAAACTATATCAACATTTCACCAGTCTGAGCAGCTGTGATTGCTGGCCAACCTGAGCAGCTGTGACTGCTTGCCCTGTTTTCCTCTTTTCCTTACCCTTATCCTGCCTGCTTCTCCCTCTCCACAAACAGAGACAGTGTGATGGGGAAAAAGTGGGGGAGCACCTGGGGAACAGTGACCACCTGTCACTGTGGTTTGAAATCACAGAAGGAGAAGAACCAAACTGCACAAAAACACATATCCTGGATTTTAGGGGAGGCAGACTTTGGGAAATGGGGAGATGCTTGAAAGAGGCCTTAATGGGAATGGGGAGAGAATCAGGGGTTGAGGAACAGTGGGCAATATTTAAAACCAGGATTACAAGAGCAACTGAATTATGCATTAAGCAGGTTAGCAAGGGGAAAAGGAAGAGGAGGCCATTATGGTTTTCCTAGGAGGTAGCAGAGAAAGGGAAAGCCAGAAAGATCACATTCAGGCAATACAAAAAGATGCAGGCAGAAGGGGATAGGGAGAAGTACCAGGAGAAGCATAGGGAGGCAAGGATGTCAATAAGGGAAGCCAAAGATCAGACAGAAAAGCGCATTGCAAAATCAGTGGGAAGAGGGAACAAAACCTTTTACAGTTACATAAGTGAAAAAAAAAGGGCAAAGGGAGGGATAGTGAGACTGAAGAGGGAGGATGGGGGCCACATGAAGGATGACAACAGTAAAGCTGACATATTGAACAGATATTTCTGCTCAGTCTTTACTGAGGAAAAGAAGGATAATGGGCCTGAAGGGAGTACAAGAGGTGGGAACGGCGGAAAAATGGACACAAGTCCCTTTACACGGAAAAAGGTCCTAAAGGAACTAGAAGAAATAAGAGTTGATAAAGCAGTGGGGCCAGATGGGGTACACCCCAGGGTCCTAAAGGAACTAAGAGAGGTGGTGGCTGAACCTCTGGCGATCCTGTTTAGCTGATCACTGGAAACAGGGGAGGTACCCAAAGACTTGAGGACAGCAGATGTAGTCCCCTTATACAAAAGCAGGAACAAAGAGAAAGCAGGGAACTACAGACCAGTCAGCCTGACCTCGGTAGTGGGGAAGATCATGGAAGTACTACAGAAGGAGAGATTGGTGGAACATTTGGTTGCCAGCGGACTACAGGACCCAAAGCAGCATGGTTTCAAAGGGGGGAGGTCATGCCAGAACAATCTCATTTAATTTTTCAACTGGGTGACAAGGAGACAGACAGAAGGAGGAGGGACCTGCAGAAGCTTGAAGAATGGTCAAGGGTTTGGCAGTTGAAATTCAATGCAAAGAAGTGCAAGATATTGCATATGGGGCACAAAAACCCTGTAACAACGTATCAGTTGGGGGGGGTGGATATAGCATGCACCAAGCAAGAAAGATACCTTGGGGTTATCATCTCTGATGACCTCAAGGTAGGGAAACAGTGCAACAAGGCAGCAGGTAAAGCAGTTAGGATGCTAGGATGCATAGGCAGGGACATCACCAGCAGGAAAAGTGAGGTCAAAATTCCACTATACAAGACACTAGTGAGGCCCCACCTGGAGTACAGTGTACAGTTCTGGAGACCTTACCTATGTAAGGACATAGACAGGATAGAGAAGGTTCAGAGGAGGGCAACAAAGATGGTACAGGGATTGCATCACAAGTCCTATGAGGACAGGCTGAAGGACTTGAATATGTACTCCCTGGAGGAGAGGAGGGAGAGAGGGGATATGATAGAGACATACAAGTACCTTACGGGGAGGAATAGGGTGCAGGAACACACTATCTTTCAGTTTAAAAGATGTTCCAGGACTAGCGGGCATGGGATGAAGATGGATAGAGGTAGGGTAATTCAGAGGAAACGTGAGGAAGAATTTCTTCACAGAAAGGGTGGTGGACAAGTGGAACACACTGCCAGAGGAAGTGGTGGGGGTTGAAACAATCACGGGATTTAAGAAGGCATGGGATAGACATAAGAGAATTCTAGAAGTCAGGGATAAGGGGCAACAGACATCTAGAAAAACATAAAGTGAACTTACAAGCTAAAATGGGCAGACTGGGTGGGCCATAAGCCCTTATCTGCTGACAGTGTCTATGTATCTATGTATCCCCTCCTACCCCCCCATGAGCCCTATCTTACCACCCTCCTAATCTGCTCCTTGCATGCGTCTTCTTATTTACTCCCTGATGCACTTATTTCCATCCCTACATCTCTCCTCCCTCCCCCTACTTTGACAATAAAATGTTATTCTGCTTAGTAGTTTAAGTGCTCAGACACAGTAAGTAAATTAATTTCAAGCTTTATTGCTTAAATTAAGAGTGTGTCTGAGTAGCACACTCTTAATGTAAGCAATAAAGCTTGAAATTCATTTGCTGACTTTGTTTGAGTGTGCTTTCATAGCATTAGGAGTGCAGATCCACTTTGGAGTTTGGTTTTCGCTTTTGGGCTGGCTGCCCTGATCTGCAACCACCAACACTGAGAGTGTATTGCAGGTCTCCATCTGGAACTGTACTGTTCAACAGTTTGCTGGAATGAGATGTGGTACCAGAGGACTGGAAGAGGGCAAATGTAGTCCCTCTCCACAAAAGTGGGAGCAGGGAGGACGCTGCCAATTACAAGTTAGTCAGCCAGACTTCGGTGGTGGGAAAACTAATGGCATCACTACTGAAAGAAATGTTTGCTATATATCTCGAATCCAATGGAGCACATGATCCAAAGCAGCATGGAAATGATAGATGACATCTTTAGGATGGCAGAGAAAGGAGAGATATTGTTGATGGGGGACCTCAATATGCCAGATGTTAACTGCAGCTCCTTTGCTGCAGCCACATCCAAGAGCAGGGCCATTCTTGATGCCCTACAGGGGGCATGCCTCGGACAGCTAGAATTGGAACCCACTATGGAGGGAGCAATCTTTGATCTGGTACTCTCAAATGGGGTTGGAGAGAGGATCTCAGATCTAGAAGTGGGTAGCCATCTGGGGACAAGTGACCACCAAACAGTGTGATTCACCATAAACTCATCTGCAGAGTCAAGCCATACAAAAGTGATGGTACTGAACTTCAGGAAGGCTGACTTTGTCAAATTGGGAGAGTGCCTCACAAAAGCACTAGCAAACAGGCAAGAAGGAAGGGTGGAGCAACAATGAGGAAACATCAAAACTGACATCACAGAGGCAACAAGTCTTTGTGTGAAGCAAATAAATCCAAATGAAAGAAAAAACTCTATGGTTCTCAAAAGAGGTGGTGGGGAAGGTTAGGGAGAAAAAGATAGCATTTAGGAAGCATGAGAAAACACAGGAGCAGGACAGAGAACTGTACCAGTTAAAGCACAAGGAAGCGGGGAAGGCAGTCAGAATAGCAAAGGCACAAACTGAGGAAAAGAAAGCCAACTCGGTTAAGAAGGGGAATAAAAACTTTTGTAGGTACATTAGGGAGCGAAGAAAGACAAAGGGAGGGATAGTGAGGCTGAATAAAGGGGATAGTGGGTGGGCAGAGAGGGGCAGTGAAAAAGCAGGGATACTGAATGAATACTAGTGACACCACTAACTACCCTTTTTAACAAATCATGGGAGGATGGTGTGGTACCTGAGGACGGGAGGAGGGTGGATGTGATTTCCCTTCACAAAAGTGGGAGCAAGACAGAGGCAGGAAACTACAGACCTGTTAGTTTGACCTCAGTGGTAGGGGAAATGATGGAATCACTTCTGAAGGAAAGAATTGTTGAGTACCTAGAGGCCAGTGGGGCATAGAACCCAAGGCAGCATGGGTTCACAGTGGGAAGGTCATGTCAGATGAATCTAATCAATTTCTTTGACTGGGTGACCAAAGTAGTAGACCAGGGAGGGGCTGTGGACATGGCCTACCTAGACTTTAGCAAGGCATTTGACACAGTCCCATACAAAAGATTAATAAACAAATTAGCCAGCCTGGGAGTGGGTCCCAGGGTGGTAGCCTGGGTAAAACATTGGCTGGACAACAGGACACGAGATGATAATAGTAAACGGAGTCCACTCTGAAGAAAGGGGGGGGTTACTAGTGGGGTACCGCAAGGTTCAATACTGGGTCTGATCCTTTTTAAAGTCTTTATAAGTGACATTGCAGAGAGACTGGAAGGAAAAGTATGCCTTTCTGCAGATGACACAAAGATCTGCAACAGGGTTGATACATGGTGGGGGGGTGGAAAGGATGAGAAGGGACTTGGCAAGGTTGGAGAAATGGTCTGAAGTATGGCAGCTTGGAGTCAGTGCAAAGAAGTGCAAAGTAATGCACCTGGGAAACAAAAACCCAGGGGAAGAGTACACAATGGGGGGAGGTAGTGACAACAACAAAAATGGAAAAAGACCTGGAGTTAATCATATCAGGTGACCTAAAGCTTAGCAAACAATGTGAGAAGGCAGTAGGGATGGCTGAGGGGATACTGGGATGTATAGGGAGAGGCATCACCAGTAAAAAAACAGGAAGTTGTTATCCCTCTGTACAGACAGTTGGAGAGACCCCATCTGGAGTACTGCGTCTAGTTTTGGAGACCCCATCTCCGCAAGGACATAGACAGGATGGAGGCAGTCCAGAGGAGGGCAACTAAATGGTGCAGGGTTTGCAACAGAAGCCATACAAGGAGAGACTAAAGGAGCTTAATATGATTGCCCTTGAGGAAAGGGGGGGGCATGATAGAAACTTTTTAGTACCTCAGTGGAATCAACAATGTCCAAAAGAGTAGCATCTTTCAGAAAAAGAGAGGTGCAAGAACAAGGGGACACAATTTGAAGATAGAGGGGGGATGGCTCAGGGGCAATGTGAGGAAGTATTTTTTCACAGAGAGGGAGCTGGACACATGGAACAACCTTCCTGAGGAGGTTGTGGGGTCAAAAACAGTGGGGGAATTCAAGAATGCATGGAACAGACATAAGGCAATTCTTGTGGGGGTAGGAAGAAATAGGTTGTTGGTTACCTAGGATCTGCAGCTTATCCAGTAGTTAGGGAAATGGGCAGACTAGGTGGGCCAAGCAGTCCTTATCTGCTGTCAAAGTCTATGTTTCTATGAGTCACAGCGGGAAGATCTTGTCAAACAAGTCTGATAGGTTTCTTTGACTGGGTGACTAGGGAGGAGGATCAGGGAGGGGCAGTGGATGTGGCCTACCTGGATTTCAGCAAAGCCTTCGACACTGTCCCACATAGTTGGCTAGTAAACAAGCTGGACAGCCTGTAAGTGGGTGCCAGGGTGGTAAACTGAGTCAGAAATTGTCTTACAGGTGGTAGATGGAGGGCAAGATGGCTGCAACCTTGTAGGCTGCTTTATGCTACGCTCCAGACCGACGGTCGACGAAAACTCATATTCAGACCGATTGCCATTTGTTGACAAAACCGGTAACTGATAATCGAAAAGAACTTGTGTTAAAGTTAAAAATGGACAAGAAGCAAAAGGAAAGGGGATCTTCCTCATCCTCTAGTGAAGTTTAGTTCATCTGATACGGGCCTATGGACAAATTCCTCAGAGTTGGAACACCAAGCCCGGGAAAGGATGGGACACAGACGGGCGCTGCTGCAAGTTCTGTGTACTCTCCCCGATGGCAACTTGTAATGTTTTGGAGCCTAGACCACAGAATGAGCAGGTTGAGACTTCAACACCGCAAGTACAAAATACCTTACAAGCTGAGAAAGAATGATTAATGGTTGAGAAATATAAAGCATACCTTTCAAAAGGAATCCCAGTTCCAATGGATGAAACTTACATGGGGAAAAAACGGAGCTCTTGTCAGAAAACTCAGATGTAAGTACAAGTGCAAGTGCGGAGACAATCCTAGAGAAGCTAGAGAAGCCAGAGAAATTTAGGAATGCAGAGAACCCAGAAAGACTAAAATCATTGGCAGATGCCCGTGAACCTCTAATGTTGCGTGCATTGTGGAATATTGGTACGTGGATGGCTAAAATTGACTCCAGGTTTTTAAGTATTGAAACTAACTTACAGTCATTAAATGCAAAAACCGCAATTCTAGAGACTGAAATTGCTCAAACAAAAACAGACCTGGAGCAGATAAAAAAGATGGTAGATACTCAAGAGGATAAAAAAGCAACAACAGAGGCTAGAGTGGCTGCTGCTGTAGTCGGGCAGAACGTAGTAAACTGCAAAACTGAAGTACTTGAAAACAAACAGATATAAAAACTTGCGATTTCTTGGCATACCTTGTGCTTTGAACTCTGAGTACTCTGAATTAAGGGATTTGATTAAAAATATACTAATCAACAGCTGGCCTGGTGGCACTAAGGGTTGAGGCACTGGATGCTACAACTCGCGCCATGCCGGCGACCCAGGTTCAGGAACGAGTCTGGGCAGTTGGGGGTCAATGGGGAGGGAGAGGATTGAGTATCTGGAGGACAGCTCTCTTCTCCCAGGGAGGGAGGGGGACTCGGCACTTGACTGGCCTCTAGCGAAGGCCAGAGGCACAGCAAGAGCAGAGCATACAGAGTGGGTCGGGGAGTGGTGGATGTCAGCGGAGCCACCTTGATGTCAGGGTGCATGCCACACCCCAGAACAGGAAAAATGATGCCAGAGCACTGAGAGGAAGGAGCGCCTGCACAGACACTAATGGCTCCTGCCTACCTGACCACCGGAGGGACCCGATGACATTGAAATGGTCTTGGGGTGTATGGGCCCCACCTCATACCCACCTGGGTGGTATAGCCATGGCTCTATGGGGGTCTGCTGGGGATTCAGATAAGGCAGTGAAGTGGGGCAGGTGCATAGACATCTCCCGACGGAGCGGGGCTCCAGCGTGTGGGGGAGAATAAAACAGTAAGTTAAAAAAATTAATATATATATATTAATCAAGACTTTTCAACTGCCTGAAGACAATCTGCCTATTATCACAAAAGCATATAGAGAGCCAGCCCAGTGGTGCTGAGGGTTGAGGTGCTGGATGCCACACCTCACGCCATGCCGGTGACCCGCGTTTGGGAACGAGCACGGGCTGCTGGGGATTGGCAGGGAGGAGATGGATCGAGTGTCTGACAGACAGTTCTCCATCTCTGGGAGAGGGGGGATCGCCTTTGGTCGGTGCAGGCCTGAGCCCCGGCAGTGGCTGGGGATCAACATTGCACCACCGTAAAGGCTTGAGGGGCGAGGGCATGGCTGATGCTTGAGAGACTGTGCGCAGGAGTGTGCACAAGCCCGCCATGGTGTCATTGCATGCTGGCTCTCACTGGGACAGAAAGAGTGAAAAAAGGTTACCCTGGTGGCTGTTCATAGCAGCTTGATGGCTGTGCCGTTGTGTTGTGTCCTGGAGGTAACACCCTGAGCTAGATCATTGTCGGTGGGTGGGGGTCTCTGCAGCCCTGCCACGGGTGTATGCTGTAGGAGCTTCAGGAATGAGAGCCTCATGGGAATGAGGCGATGGGCAGTGGCCGGAGGAGGGCTGACCAGGGCCAGGGTGTAGGGAAGTAAAATAGATAACCAAAGGAAAAAAAAAAGCATATAAAGTAGCAACAAAAAGAAACCCCAACAATAAGAAGCCTCCTATTTTAATTTTTTTATTTATTTATTGAAATGTTTCACCAGGAGGGCACACTGAACAACAAGTTGCTCGTCTCACAGTGCAACCTGGGAGGAAGGGGTACATAGGGTTGTGAAGGATGATCAGTTACAATAATAAATATTTTAGCACAGTTCGCGTTTGAGACTGATCAGGATTCTGTTTCGAAGTTAGCTCATGAGGAAGGTACTTGAGTATAGAGGCTTTGAATGCTCTATATTTCCAGACTTCTCACATGCAACTCAGGAAAAAAGACAATGCTTTCAAAATTTGAGGGCAGGCATTCTGGAAATGGGAGCAACCTTCACTCTTCAGGCACCAGCTAAGGTTAAAATAATACATAAAGCTCAAACCTATGTTTTTTGAGAACACATGGTCCTGGGCATGATAATCCTTCAGACATAGATTCAGACACAGATTTGATAAAAGCTGCCACAGAAATTGAAAATACTATGTTGGACATATAATGGAAAGAGCTAATAATGTATGTCCATGTAATGTATGACATTACCCTCTCCCAACTCACCTCTTTTCTATCTGACACCTCCTTTTTCACCCCTTTCCAGTCTGGTTTCAGGAGAAACCACTCAACCACCACCTCTCTCCTATGGCTCACAGACTCCATCCTAACCGGGATGGACAATGGGGCAAATTACCTCTGCCACTTTTGTCGACATGGCCAAGGCCTTCAACACCATCTCTCACTCCCTTCTCCTCAACTCACTCCCAGCAGCTGGCCTATCTCCCTCCACCACAAACTGTTTCAAGGCCTACCTTATTGGTAGAACCAATCAGTCAAGATCTTGGACGACACTTCCCTGCCCCTCCCGATTAGCACTGGAGTCCCCCAGGGCTTGGTACTAGGGCCCCTCCTATTCTTCATCTTCTTAAACGACCTTCCCTCTGTTTGCTCCCTATCCCCCGTGATACATATGTATGCAGATGATACAGTCCTGTATGCATCTGGCTCCTGTCCTGTTGAGGTTACAACCAGCTTACAGCAAGACATTGATAAGATTCAGCTCTGGTTTGCTAACCATAAACTTTCCTCAAAGCCAAAAAGACTGATTCCATGAACTTTGGCACAAGGCAGAGACTCTCTAGGCTTTCCTCTCTACCCACTTTTCACACCCTTGAGGGGACTTTACTTGAGGACACATCCTCCTTCAGGTACTCAGGTGTTTGGTTGGACCAACATCTAAACTTCTCTGGGCATATTGACACCATCCAGAAAAAACTGCACCCCAAGCTTGGTGCCCTGTTCAGGAACTGTAGTTGCACCCTTCCTATGGCTAGGCATGAACTTGTTCAGAAAATGATACTGACCATTTTTAACTACTGTGATGTGGTCTATGGTGTGGCCACTAAGTCCTCCCTGGCCATACTGGACGCCCACTTCAATTCTTTCTGACGTTTTGCCCTGGATGCCCCCCCTCGTACCCATCACTGCGATCTTTATCGTGCCTTATTCTTCCCCTCTCTTACAAATAAGTGACTCTCCCACTGTGCTAAATTCACCTCCAAGCACTGGTTGAGAGATCTCCCTTCCTACCTCACCCCTTCCTTTGTAACACCCAACCACCCTACCATTCCCTTAGATCAACTGACTCCCGTACTCTGGTTGTCCCCCACAGATCTACCCAAATCAGCCAATCCAGTTACTCTCACCACCTCCCAAAAATGTGGAATCCACCCCCCCCCAAAATCCGGCACTCATCCGCCACCTACTCCATCAGCTCTGCCCTCAAAATGTATCTTGTACCTAGCTGCTGCTGCCATGTCCCTTCCTAATTCCCTCCTCTAAGACCTAGTCAAACCTTACCCCCTACAGTCACCTTCATTTTACCCTGTGCACACCCACCCTTTCTCCCCTTTCCCCTAATTGCTTCCCCCTTGTTGGCCTTCCTTGATCTTTCACAGAATGTAAAGGACGCTGAATGTTCTCTATGGGTCCATCTCCTGCTCCCCAAGTGGCTTGTATCTCTCATCTACATTTTTCTCCCCACCATCTTAAAGGGGTCTCTCTGGAACTCTCTTTTTTCCCCTTCTCTCTGGTCCCCCTAGTCCCCTTGCAGGGTTGCTCAAATCCTGAAGGGGTCTCCAGGGGCATGACTCTTCCCCCTCTCCCACCTCACCCCTCCCTCCCTCTTTCTCCCTTTTCCCTTTTTCTTTCAAGTAAGCACTTCTTTACTTATTAACTCAGCACTTATTATTGTCCCCTCTTTCTACATGTTATGTGCAACAATATTGTAACACTGTTTGTAACACCTGTCTTACAACTGTATGTTAATGTTGATCCTGTAACTTGAATGTTTAATGTCTCATTCCAGCTGTACCCCTTCTCCCCAGGTCGCACCGGGAGACAAGTGACTTGTTGCTCAGTGTGCCTTCCTGGTGAAACATTTCAATAACTAAATAAATAAGCATGTTGAATAATGTATTTGTTGAAGTGTGACTTTGATATACTTAAATATTATTACCCGTAAAAATAGGCTTTCAGATTGATTTTTTTAGAATTCTAACATTATTTTGAGCAGGTATAAAGTCTTGACTAACCCATTGATATATTGAAATTTTTGCCCCCACAGATGGGGACTGTAAATATTAAGATATACAGGTAAAATAATTAATGAATGAATGTATTTAAATGTTTTTTTTCCCCCTTCGGCAGTGTATAAATTGAAAACCTGACTAAAATAAAATTTAAAAAAAAAATTGACTGAGCGATAGGACACAGGGGATGGTGGTGGCGAACAGAGTTCCATCCAAAGAGAGAGGGGTGACCAGTGGGGTCTCGCAGGGATCAGTACTTGAATCAGTCCTCTTTAATGTTTTCATAAATGACATTGCAGAGGGACTGGAAGGGAAGGTGTGTCTCTTTAAAGATGACACGAAGATCTGCAACAGAGTTGACACTCCAGGAGTGGTAGAGAAAATGAGAAGGGACTTAAGTAAGCTTGAGGAGTGGTCAAAGGTGTGGCAGCTATGAATCAATTCAAAGAAGTGCAAGGTTATGCACTTGGAGCACAGAAATGCAGGTGAGGAATACATGATGTGGGGGAGGTACTGACGGCCACCAAACAGGAAAGGGATCTGGGAGTAATCATATCTTTATTTTTTATTTATTTGTACAATCGGATTTGCAACCTTTGAGCCAGAGGCTCATTTACAAAGGTACCTCGTCACAGAGAGGACAACAGTGTTACAATATTACAGTAGGTTGACATACAGATTTAGACAGATTTTACACAGTAGTATACATACATTTTTACATATATTTTGTACATTTCATAAAACAGTAGTTACATAAATACAGATATCTATCAGGAGGAATGAAGGAAACCAGGTGGGGGAAGGGGCGGAGGAGGCAGTCCAGAGGACTTTGTCGATATCTGATGATCTAATGGTAGCCAAACAATGTGAAAAGGTTGTGAGGAGAGCTGGTGGAATTCTGGGGATCATAGGGAGAGGTATCTCCAGCAGAAGGAAGCAGGTGGTGATACCACTGTATAGAACATTGGTGAGACCTCATCTAGGGTACTGTGTCCAGTTCTGGAGGTTGCATCTCTGGAAGGACATAGACAGAGTAGAAGCAGTTCAGAGAAGGGCGACAAAAATGGTACAGGGGCTGCACCAAAAGTCACATGAGGGGAGACAGGAAGATCTCAATATGATAGAGACTTTCAAATACCTCAAGGGTGTAAATAAGGTTCAAGAGGGTAGCATCCTAAAAAAAATGTGCAACAACTAGGGGCCATGATATGAAGATAGAGGGGGTAGACTTAGGGGTAACATGAGAAAGTCTTTTTTCATGGAAAGGGTGGTGGATCCAGGGAACAAACTCCCGGCATAGGTTGGAGGGCCAAAAACTGTAGGGGAATTCAGAAATTCATGGGACAGATATAAAGGAACTGTAGCAACTAAAAAGAGAGGGTAAGCCACAGATCATTTAGGATCTGCAGTATATGAAACAAATTCCTTCTGCCGCTTTGCCCTGGATGCCCCCCCCGCACCCATCACTGCGATCTTTATCGTACCCTATCCTTCCCCTCTCTTACAAAAAGATGATTCTCCCACTGTGCCAAATTCACCTCCAAGCACTGGTTGGGTGAGCTCCCTTCCTACTTCACCCCCTTCTTTGTAACACCCCCACCACCTTCCCATTCCCTTAGATCAACTGACTCCTGTACTCATGTTGTCCCCCATAGATCCACCCAAATCAGCCAATCCAGTTACTCTCACCACCTCCCAAAAATGTGAACTCTTTCCCCTCTCTCACCTCACCCCTCCCTCCCCTTTCCCCCTTTTCCCCTTTACTTATTAACCCAGCACTTATTACTGTCCCTTCTTTCAACATGTTATGCACAACACTGTTGCAACACTGTTTGTAACACCTGCCTTACAATCTGTATGTTAATGCTGATCCTGTAACTTGAATGCATAATGTCTCATTCCAGCTGTACCCCTTCCCCCCAGATCACACAGGAAAACGAGCAACTTGTTGCTCAGTGTGCCTTCCTGTTGAAACATTATAATAAATAATTAAAAAACAGGTAAGGAAAATGGGCAGACTAGGTGGGCCAAGCGGTCCTTATCTGCTGTCAGATCCTATGTTTCTATGTAACCCTTAGACTTGCCTCAGTCAGCCGTCTCCTTCTAAATAGGGAAAGCGGCAAATTTTACTGACTGCTAGTTGTGCAAAGCACAGAGATATGTTTTTTATTTCATTTTTTTGCATTTGTGTGAACCAGCCCACTGGACAGCCACTGAGAGAAAAGTGAAGGCTGCTGTGTGAGACATCAGGTCTCTTAGTGTCTGACAGTGAGGTGGGGCGAGAGTGTCAGTGTGGTGTGGCCAAGTGGTGTTGTTCTTTCTTATTTCCCTTGATTCCCTCTCATCTTGTGTGTCTTGTGAATAATATATACATGTCACATGAGCATCTAAAAATTATTGATGGCTACTGCGGATCATCATACATCCAGCAGTGGCTACTTCAGTATAGTGTCATTATTTTTCATCTTCCATGTAGCAAATATGAGGAAAGGAACAGCAGAAGAGAAGTGGTTTGATGTGAGGAAAGGTGCAAAGAAAGGTTCCACCATTCCAGTTCCACCAAGTACGAGGTCTGCCACTGGTGGTGGCAGAAAAGGAGATGGCCCTGATGGGACTGGAAGTCAGAGTCATATGGGTATAAGGAGGACTTCAGCTGGGCACATGATGATAACAGTCAGGAAAACCAAGATGTATTACTCCCTAGAAGTCCATTGGTTCCACACCAATTCCAGGCAGACTTCCGAGTCAGTCATCCAGTGCATCTGGTGAGGAAACCATGCAGAATAGTCCAGAAGCATACCACTTTTCTATCCCTCCTCCTGCAAATGTTGTCACTACCTGTTCCAGAGTCAGTTCCAGTTCCCATATCTGAGACAGAGTGATCCATCCAGAAATGTAAAGGCAAGCCCTTCCCCGATCCATTCCATATGAACATAGCAGCTGCCACAGCCACTTCTGCATTGACAGATGCCAATCTGCCTTGACACTGAGTATGACTCTGGCACAGCAGCAGACCAATAGTACAGTAATACCTGCTCCTGCCCTGCTGTCCCATTCCTAACCATGTTAAGCCACACCAATGTGCAAAAAAAAAATTCATGCAGTCATCGCCCAATTCCTCACAAAGTACCCACACAACCCCAGCAGGCCACTGTCCATAAACAACAAAGAGATCCTCTGCAGTTGGGAGTATTTTACAGATGATACCCATATCAACTGAAAGCATGTAGCAATCAGTGTGGCAGAAAGATCAGTTGGGTCAGTCAACTTGAACACTGGTAGCCACCAGTCAGGATGATCATGTAAAATGTGAACACTGCATCTTCTTAACAGCCACATCCATTCCCAGTCCCCACTCAGGTCAGACGGACAAGCAGCAGAGACAGCTGGGTTTGGATATTGGATGTGATGGGATGAGACAGTTCATTTAAGTGCACAAACCATCACGGCTGTAGCCTGTGACAACTGTTGCATCCTCAGGTGCCAGTGAAGTGTTGCAAGGTATCCAACCACTGCCAGCCTTAGCAGAAGTTGCACTGAAGCAGACCAACAATTGAGGAAGTGAACTTTCTCAATATAGTAGTAATGGAGAAGAAAATATTCTGTGGTTCATCCAGCCAGTGCTAAATATCTTGTGTCTCTCGTGTCTTTCTGGGGGATTGGTGCTGGTGTGAGACTGTAAGAGTCTGTCAGTAGGGTGTGGCCATGTGGTCTCACTTTCACACATTATCTAATCCCAAGTCCTTCCTCCCAAGTTCCACCTACCTCAATTCCCTTCCCTTTTGCTCTGCAAGTGGGACATCACGTAGGCATCTAAAAATCTTCACGTGACTACAGTAGTGAGTCATAGTTTTTCTTCTGGAGCTGCCATCTGCCACATCATTTACAGTATCATCTGTTGTGTTGTGTATAAACTTTGAAGAAATATGTTATGTCTCTCAGTGTCTCAGTGGTGTGGTCTGTGCTGTCAGTGTGGTCAGGACGTAGGAGATTGGACTATATGTGTCAGACTAGCAATAAATCACATATATTCAAAAGACCTGAGACTAAAAAAACACAGAAGCTGATGGGTTCCACTCGAACCACAATCAACCTTCCCAGGTATTGCAGTGCAATCGGTGATGATACCATCCTGGGCAATCCCAAAGCAGACTGCATTCCTCCTGCTCCTTCAGTGTTATCAGTTCCAGGTCCCCACCCCAAGATAGAACTGATACATCTCTAAATGTAAAGCCAAGCCCTCCCTGTCATATATGAGCAACATGACAAATGCTGCCCATCTCTAACAGCATCATTCCACTTTGCACCATAGTGTGCCAAAAACAATAATCTGGAAACAAGTTATCATAGCTCAGTGTGCGTTTTATTGTCAAATATTACCAAACACATGAGTAAATACAATTTTGGAAACACTGGGAGAAAGTCATGTGGTAATCCCAAATCTTGAATTCACGATTCATGTTTTCTCAGCATATAAATAAAAATAATAAATAAAAATAATAAAAAAGTATTATAATGTATTATATCATTTACATCTTATATTACATAATATAGTATCATAATACTATTTATTAGTCATCTTAGATTACAGTGAACCAATAAATGCCTCATTCTCAATTGAATTTTATTTATTAAACTACTTTGCAACCACATCCTCTTGAAATAATATGAAATATAAACATACATTATATAGGATACACAATGGCCTTACTCAGAATATGCCATTTATTTTCATGAATGATGGGCAGGAATATAACTCATGAGTGGCAGAGCCATGAGTGGGTAATGAAAGTCCTGCTACTTTACGAGTGATGATAAATGTCATATTCTGAGTGAGGCCATTGTGTGCCCATTTATACAATGTATTTTAAATTGCAGAGCTTTCAGATTAGTTCTTTTAATGAAAATGTAATGGTTTCTTTTGTTTTCACTGCTCTGTTTTCACTGCAGTAGAGGTCATTGTGATGTCATCAGGCATTATTCATGCTGCTCTCCATTGGTTAAGAGCTCCTTTGTGACCCACCTAAAGTGGAAATAAATGCATGCTGATGACCCACCTAGCATTGACATAAATGATTTATTTTCATTTAGAATGCTTTCATGGCTACAATAAATTATTTATCTATAAGGTTTGACTCCCGCCTACATTGTATAAATAAATATATATTACATAAAATATATAAATTAAATAAATACAGTTATTATTAAAATATAGTTCATTTTTATTAAATATCAAGTAAATAAAATGTAAAAATGAGTATGAAAAACTTAACTGAATGGATGTGATGTACTTTATTTGGAACACTGGGGATAGCTGTGGTTGCTGATAGCACATGTTTATTTCTGCTGCATGCATTAAGTATGTCAAACAGTAATTGTTATAGTACGTACAAGTTTGTCTGACCCCATCATGAATGGGATGGAGATGAGTGACCACACACTTCACAGCTCCTCCTCCTCTTTGTCGTCCTTCTCAACAACTATCAGTTGTGTTCCATTAATTTATAAAATTAATAAATGCAAAAAAAAACCATTTAAATAAAATAAAAGTTTTGGATGGTACAATATTGTCAAGAGCAATATAATGCCCTTAATTTATTTATTTGCATTTGTTTCATATGTATATTGATGCATTCTTTTTTATATAATTTAAAAATCTCTGGGGCCTACAGCAATACAGTAATTTGCATGTGCAACCTTTTCTACTTCTAGCGTACCAGTAGAAGCCTGCCCCCCAGCCTCACCCTGGCTAGGAGTTGCTCTGAATCAGTGCTTGGCTCTCAAGGGGGAGTTACATAAAACATTTCTATGCACGAATGCGCTGCAAATTTTGACCTATACTTTTTTTTGGGCTATTTTAGACTATCCCTTATATCCTGACTTGTACAATGCCCTTCCTTCTCCATTTTGAGTCTGCTTTAGTACTTTTTTCCACATTTGAAATCATAAAATGAGTGCTCCTTTTAATATGGCTCAGAACAGGTTTTCATCGGTATCTGAACATTCTGAACATGTATTGTTCCATTAGGTCAGGGAGCATTGTCTGCCGCATGATAGTTCATTTTAGTCACAAAAGAAGTGATTTTAAACAACTGGTGTACAAAAACAGCTGAGAATACTGACAAAAAGCTGGTCAAATCTATATTAAAAGGAGAGCTCCTTTTATTATTTCACATATAAAAAAAGTACTAAAGCAGACTCAAATTGTGGAAAGAAAGGTATCATAAAAGTCAGTAGATAAGGGGTAATCTAACACAGAATATAAACGTATAGGTCAAATTTTGCTGACATATTGAACAGATATTTCTATTCAGTCTTTACTGATGAAAAGAATGGTAATGGGCCTGAAGGAAGTACAAGAGGTGCAAATGGCACAAAAATGGACACAAGTCCCTTTACACGGAAAAGGGTCCTAAAGGAACTAGAAGGAATAAGAGTTGATAAAGCAATAGGGCCAGATGGGGTGCACCCCAGGGTCCTAAAGGAACTAAGAGAGGTGGTGGCTGAACCTCTGGCAATCCTGTTTAGCCGATCACTGGAAACGGGAGGTACTCAAAGACTTGATGACATCAGATGTAGTCCCCTTATACAAAAGCAGGAACAAAGAGAAAGCAGGGAACTACAGACCAGTCAGCCTGACCTCGGTAGTGGGGAAGATCATGGAAGTACTACTGAAGGAGAGATTGGTGGAACATCTGGTTGCCAATGGACTACAGGACCCAAAGCAGCATGGTTTCACTGGGGGGAGGTCATGCCAGACCAATCTCATTGACTTTTTTCAACTGGGTGACAAGGGAGGTGGATTAAGGGAGGGCAGTGGACGTGGCCTATCTGGACTTCAGCAAGGCCTTTGACACTGTGCCACATAGAAGACTATTAAACAAACTGGGGAATATGAGAGTGGGCAGGACATAGTGCGGTGGGTAGGTAATTGGCTGGGCGGCAGGACACAAAGGGTGGTGGTAAATGGCTGTCAATCCACAGAGGGAAGAATGACTGGTGGGGTACCACAGTCATCAGTGCTGGGACCGGTCCTAGTCAACATCTTCATCAGTGACATTGCACAGGACCTAGAAGGCAGAATTTCCATGTTCGCTGATGACATGAAGCTCTGTAACAGAGCGGACATGCCAGAGGGTGTAGACAGAAGGAGGAGGGACCTGCAGAAGCTTGAAGAATGGTCAAGGGTTTGGCAGTTGAAATTTTATGCAAAAAAGTGCAAGATAATGCATATGGGGTTCAAAAACCCTGTACAACATATCATTTGGGGGGGGGGGGTATATGGCATGCACCAAGCAGGAAAGGTACCTTGGGGTTATCATCTCTGATGACATCAAGGTAGGGAAACAGTGCAACAAGGCAGCAGTTAATGCAATTAGGATGCTAGGATGCATAGGCAGGGACATCACCAGCAGGAAAAGGGAGGCCAAACTTCCACTATACAAGACACTAGTGAGGCCCCACCTGGAGTACAGTGTACAGTTCTGGAGACCTTACCTATGTAAGGACATAGACAGGGTAGAGAAGGTTCAGAGGAGGGCAATAAAGATGGTACATGGATTGCATCACAAGTCCTATGAGGACAGGCTGAAGGACTTGAATATGTACTCCCAGGAGGAGAGAAGGGAGAGAGGGGATATGATAGAGACATATGTAACCCCCTTGCAGATGGGGGTTCTTTAGAGCTCCCTCAGAGCCTGTTTGAGTGCTCCCTACCAGGCTAGTGTCCTGCTTTTTAGCTGTTAAATGAGTAACACGGAGCGTTTTGAAGCCTCCGTTGCTGTTTCTTTAGGGACTGCCTGTTGCAGTCATGATTAATCGAAATGGGGGGCTGTGGGTTATATGCCCGAGTCCTGCCTGGGCCGCTGAAAAGTAGCTTGCTTCTGGGGTCGCTAGTGGCCCAGAGGGAGTTTTGCTGGGGGGATATGATTGTCTGTTGAAAATAACGTAAAATAATAGTGATAATGTAGTGATTCTAACTTGCCTTCCTTTGCAGTGAGGACTGTTTTGGTTGTCTCCTCCATTTTGGTCCAGAACTGCCGAATTGGACCAATCAGTACTTCGGGACTTTGGAGAGCTGCCTGACCAATAGGGGATCTGCTTGTAGGATGCAGAAGGCATTATGGGATATAGCATCTTTTTCGCACCCCGGAGGGGCAGAGGATCGTCTGACTGACAGGCATGCCAGCCAATGGACACGAGTAGGCCCGAATGTTGAAGAGAGCCCCAGGCTGAGAAGGGGTAGATGCATAGTGCCTGAGGTGAGGGAAGGAGCTGTGTGCTTCTGCGCTGGCAGAGTGTTCTCGCGGGAAGCGCGGGACGGCCTGAGGGGCCGTTTTTGCCGTTTGAGCGAGTCTGAAAAATCCTGCTGCATGCGGTCAGAGGAGGCTGGTGCCAGCCCAGCTACCCACCAGGCTTTACCTGTTTGGAGGATTTGAGAATCTGCTGAATCACGCTCAGTCCTTGGAAAAGCTGAAACTGCTGTCGCAGCGCCTTAGCCAGCTGAGAGTTCATGTTAAGCCTTGGGGGCCGTGGCCTGGTGTGGTACCCCTCTGGATTCTACTATATAGATGTGTGAGGAGGCTGGTGAAACTCAGGCTTAGCTCTGCCCCTTGTGCAGAAACTGTGCTTGCTGGAGTCGTGAGTACTAAACCAGGGTAGCTCCCTGCTAAGTTACAACAGTGGTCTCAAGCTATTTTATTCTATTGCTGGCTGCCTAGCAAAACTTCTTTCCCATCCTGACTGTTATCAGCATTACAAAGGTACATCTGTGTCAGGGCCCCAACCAGCTGCCACGTTGGACTAGCCATTAGGGCATGGGTACCCAGGGACAGTAAATACTAGGTTCAGGCCTGTGCACAGAGCCCTAGGCTGATAGGTATAGCGACAAAGCCAATTAACTTGATTTCCCCCTTTCCTGGTTACTTCCCCTTGAATAAATCAGATTGTCTGTTCTGCAACTACACCCTGGCTAGTTTGTGTATTTATGGTGAACTACTGCATAGTACCTGTGATATAACCACACCTTACTTTACAGGGGGTCCTCGGAGGGTGCTGAGAGATACCAGCTGGAAGGCAAGTGTACGGGGGAAAAGTATTGCTGGTACCTTGTGTGAGCCATTAGCGGGACGAAAGGGGGGTTGCAGTAACACAGAGGGCTGTGACCGACGCAATCTCAATGGTATTAACCCCAACCTCTGGGTGGAGGCACCAGCCAATGGATCTGGGCCACTTACTCTGTCCCTGGGGAGGCAGGCTGGGGTAGTAGCCCTAAGGGTAGCGCCCCCTGTGGGTTACACATACAAGTACCTTACAGGGTGGAACAGAGTGCAGGAATACACTATCTTCCAGTTTAAAAGATGTTCAAGGACTAGAGGGCATGGGATGAAGATGGAGGGAGGGTAATTCAGAGGAAATGTGAGGAAGAATTTCTTCACAGAAAGGGTGGTGGGCAAGTGGAACATGCTGCCAGAGGAACTGGTGGGGGCTGAAACAATCATGGGATTTAAGAATGCATGGTATAGACATAAGAGAATTCTAGAAGTCAGGGATAAGGGGCAACAGACATCTAGAAAAACATAAAAGGAACTTACAAGCTGAAATGGGCAGACTGGGTGGGCCATAAGCCCTTATCTGCCGACAGTGTCTATGTACTTATGTATCCCTCCTACTCCCCCATTTGCCCTATCTTATCACCCTCCTAATCTGCTCCTTGCATGCGTCTTCTTATTTACTCCTTGATGCACTTATTTCCATCCCTACATCTCTCCACCCTCCCCCTACTTTGACAATGAAATGTTTTTCTGCTTAGTAGTTTAAGTGCTCAAACACAGTCAGCAAATTAATTTCAAGCTTTATTAATTAAATTAAGAGTGTGAGTAGTACTACCTTAATTCTAAGCAATACAGCTTGAAATTCATTTGCTGACTGTGTTTGAGTGTGCTTTCATAGCATTAGGAGTGCAGATCTATTTTGGAGTTTGGTTTTCGCTTTTGGGCTGGCTGCCCTGATCTGCACCCACCAACACTAAGAGTGTATCGCAGCACTCCAGCTGGAACTATACTGTTCAACAGTTTGCTGGAAACAGGTGTGGTACCAGAGGACTGGAAGAGGGCAAATGTAGTCCCTCTCTTCAAACGTGGGAGCAGGGAAGACGCTGTCAATTACAGGCTAGTCAGCCTGACTTCGGTGGTGGGGAAACTAATGGCATCACTACTAAAAGAAATGTTTGTTATATATCTCGAATCCACTGGAGCACAGGATGCAAAGCAGCATGGCAATGATAGAAGGCATCTTTAGGATGGCAGAGAAAGGAGAGATATTGTTGATGGGGGACCTCAATATGCCAGATGTTAACTGGAGCACATTTGCTGCAGCCACATCCAAGAGCAGGGCCATTCTCGATGCCCTACAGGAAGCATGCCTCAGACAGTTAGAGTAGGAACCCACTATGGAGGGAGCAATCTTAGATCTGGTACTCTCAAATGGGGACGGACAGAGGATCTCAGATCTAGAAGTGGGTAGCCATCTGGGGACAAGTGACCACCAAACAGTGTGGTTCACAATAAACTCATCTGCAGAGTCAAGCCATACAAAAGTGAGGGTACTGGACTTCAGGAGGGCTGACTTTGTCAAAATGGGAGAGTGTCTCAGAAAAGCACTAGCAATCAGGCAAGAAGGAAGTGTGGAGCAACAATGGGGAAACATCAAAACTGCCATCACAGAGGCAACAAGCCTTTGTGTGAAGCAAATAAACAAATCCAAATGAAAGAAAAAACACTATAGTTCTCAAAAGAGGTGGCGGGGAAGGTTAGGGAGAAAAAGATAGCATTTAGGAAGTATAAGGAAACACAGGAGCAGGACAGAGAACTGTACCAGGTAAAGCACAAGGAAGCGGGGAAGGCAGTCAGAATAGCAAAGGCCCAAACCAAGGGAAAGATAGCCAACTCGGTTAAGAAGGGGGATAAAACTTTTTGTAGGTACATTAGAGAGTGAAGAAAGACAAAGGGAGGGATAGTGAGGCTGAATAAAGGGAACAGTGGGTGGGCAGAGAGGGACAGTGAAAAAGCAGGGATACTAAATGAATACTTCTGCTCAGTATTCACAAAAGAAGAGGAGGGGGAGGTATCTAATCCAATCAATAGAAGCACTCTGGATGGGGGGGGTCAATCCCAGTCCTTTCACAGAAGAAAGGGTTCTAAAAGAACTCCGAAAATTGAAGGTGGACAAACAATGGGGCCTGACTGGGTTCACCTCAGAATTCTAAAAGAACTAAGGGAAGAACTAGTGACACCACTAACTACCCTTTTTAACAAATCATGGGAGGATGGTGTGGTACCTGAGGACTGAAGGAGGATGGATGTGATTTCCCTTCACATAAGTGGGAGCAAGACAGAGGCAGGAAACTACAGACCTGTCAGTTTGACCTCAGTGGTAGAGAAAATGATGGAATCACTTCTGAAGGAAAGAAAAGTTGAGTACCTAGAGGCCAGTGGGGCACAGGACCCAAGGCAGCATGGGTTCACAGCGGGAAGGTCATGTCAGACGATTCTAATCAATTTCTTTGACTGGGTGACCAAAGTTATAGACCAGGGAGGGGCTGTGGACATGGCCAACCTAGACTTCAGCAAGGCATTTGACACAGTCCCACACAAAAGATTAATAAATAAATTAGCCAGCCTGGGAGTGGGTCACAGGGTGGTAACCTGGGTAAAACATTGGCTGGACAACAGGACACGAGAAGGTAATGGTAAACGGAGTCCACTCTGAAGAAAGAGGGGTTACTAGTGGGGTACCGCAAGGTTCAATACTGGGTCTGATCCTTTTTAATGTCTTTGTAAGTGACATTGCAAAGAGACTGGAAGGAAAAGTATGCCTCTTTGGAGGCAACACAAAGATCTGCAACAGGATTGATACACAAGGGGGGGTGGAAAGGATGAGAAGGGACTTGGCAAGGTTGGAGAAATGGTCTGAAGTATGGCAGCTTGGAGTCAGTGCAAAGAAGTGCAAAGTAATGCACCTGGGAAACAAAAACCCAGGGAAAGAGTAGACAATGTGGGGGGGAGGAAGTAACAACAATAAAAATGGAAAGGGACCTGGAGTTAATCATATCAGGTGATCTAAAGGTTAGCAAGCAATGTGAGAAGGCAGTAGGGATGGCTGGGGGATACTGGGATGCATAGGGAGAGGCATCACCAGTAGAAAACAGGAAGTTGTTATCCCTCTGTACAGACAGTTGGAGAGACTCCATCTGGAGTACTGCATTCAGTTTTGGAGACCCCATCTCCGCAAGGACATAGACAGGATTGATGCAGTCCAGAGGAGGGCAACTAAATGGTGCAGGGTTTGCAACAGAAGCCATACAAGGAGAGACTAAAGGAGCTTAATATGTATGCCCTTGAGGAAAGGAGGAAGAGGGGGGACATGATAGAAACTTTTAAGTACCACAAGGGAATCAACAAAGGCCAAGAGAGTAGCATCTTTTAGAAAAAGAGATGTGCAAGAACAAGGGGACACAATTTGAAGATAGAGAGGGGGTGGCTCAGGGGCAATGTGAGGAAGTATTTTTTCACAGAGAGGGAGCTGGACACATGGAACGTCCTTTCTGAGGAGGTTGTGGGGTCAAAAACAGTGGGGGAATTCAAGAATGCATGGGACAGACATAAGGCAATTCTTGTGCGGGTAGGAAGAAATAGGTTGTTGGTTACCTAGGATCTGCAGCTTATCCAGTAGGTAGGGAAATGGGCAGACTAGGTGGGCCAAGCAGTCCTTATCTGCTGTCAAAGTCTATGTTTCTATGAGTCACAGCGGGAAGATCTTGTCAAACAAGTCTGATAGGTTTCTTTGACTGGGTGACTAGGGAGGAGGATCAGGGAGGGGCAGTGGATGTGGCCTACCTGGATTTCAGCAAAGCCTTCGACACTGTCCCACATAGTTGGCTAGTAAACAAGCTGGACAGCCTGCAAGTGGGTGCCAGGGTGGTAAACTGGGTCAGAAATTGGCTGACAGGTGGTAGATGGGGGCAAGATGGCTGCAACCTTGTAGGCTGCTTTATGCTATGCTCCAGACCGACGGTCGATGAAAACTCATATTCAGACTGATTGCCGTTAGTTGACAAAACCGGCAACCGATAATCGAAAAGAACTTGTACTAAAGTTAAAAATGGACAAGAAGCAAAAGGAGAGGGAATCTTCCTCATCCTCTAGTGAAGTTTAGTTCATCTGATATGGGCCTATGGACAAATTCTTCAGAGTTGGAACACCAAGCCCGAGAAAGAATGGGACAGAGACGGGCACTGCGGCAAGTTCTGTGTACTCTCCCCGATGGCAACTTGCAATGTTTTGGAGCCTAGACTGCAGAATGAGCAGGTTGAGATTTCAACACCGCAAGTACAAAATACCTTACAAGCTGAGAAAGAATGGTTAATGGTTGAGAAATATAAAGCTTACCTTTCAAAAGGAATCCCAATTCCAATAGATGAAACTTACAAGGGGAAAAAACAGAGCTCTTGTCGGAAAACTCAGATGTAAGTACAAGTGCAAGTACAGAGACAATCCTAGAGAAGCTAGAGAAGCCAGAGAAATTTAGGAATGCAGAGAACCCAGAAAGACTAAAATCATTGACAGATGCCCGTGAACCTCTAATGTTGCGTGCATTGGGGAATATTGGTATGTGGATGGCTAAAATCGACTCCAGGTTTTCAAGTATTGAAACTAACTTACAGTCATTAAATGCAAAAACCACAATTCTAATGACTGAAATTGCTCAAACATAGACAGACCTGGAGCAGATAAAAAAGATGGTAGATACTCAAGAGAATAAAAATGCAGCAACAGAGGCTAAAGTGGCTGCTGCTATTGTCGGGCAGAACATAGTAAACTGCAAAACTGAAGTACTTGAAAACAAACAGATATAAAAAGTTGCGGTTTCTTGGCATACATTGTACTGTGGACTCTGAGTACTCTGAATTAAAAGATTTGATTAAAAATATACTAATCAACAGCTGGCCTGGTGGCACTGAGGGTTGAGGCACTGGATGCTACAACTCGTGCCATGCTGGCGACCCAGGTTCAGAAACGAACCTGGACAGTTGGGGGTAAACGAGGAGGGAGAGGATTGAGTATCCAGAGGACAGCTCTCCTCTCCAAGGGAGGGAGGGGGACTCGGCGCTTGACTGGCCTCTACCGGAGGCCAGAGGCACAGCAAGAGCAGAGCATAGAGAGTGGGTCGGGGAGTGGTGGATGTCAGCGGAGCCACCTTGATGTCAGGGTGCATGCCACACCCCAGAACAGGAAAAATGATGCCAGAGCACTGAGAGGAAGGAGCGCCTGCACAGACACTAATGGCTCCTGCCTACCTGACCACCGGAGGGACCCAATGAAATTGAAATGGTCTTGGGTGTATGGGCTCCCACCTCATACCCACCTGGGTGGTATAGCCATGGCTCTATGGGGGTCTGCTGGGATCAGATAAGGCAGTGAAGGGGCAGGTGCATAGGCATCTCCAGACGGAGTGGGGTCCAGTGTGTGGGGGAGAATAAAACAGTAAGTTAAAAAAATATATATATATACTAATCAAGACTTTTCAGCTGCCCGAAGACAATCTGCCTATTATCACAAAAGCATATAGAGAGCCAGCCCAGTGGTGCTGAGGGTTGAGGTGCTGGATGCCACACCTCACGCCATGCCAACGACATGCATTCAGGAACGAGCACGGGCTACTGGGGATTGGAAGGGAGGAGATGGATTGAGTGTCCGACGGACAATTCTCCATCTCTGGGGAGGGGGGATCTCCCTTGGTCGGTGCACGCCTGACCCCCGGCGGTGGCTGGGGATCAACGTTGCACTACTGTAAAGGCTTGAGGAGCGAGATCATGGCTGATGCTTGCGGGACTCTGCGCGGGAGTGTGCACGAGCCCACCTTGGTGTCATTCCATGTTGGCTCTCGCTGGGACAGAAAGAGTGAAAAAAGGACACTGGTGACTGGTTGTAGCACCTTGATGGCTGCGCCATTGCACTCTGACCCGGAGGTAACACCCCGAGCTAGATCCTTGTCAGTGGGTGGGGTTCCCTGCAGCCCCGCCATGGGTGTAAGCTGAAGGAGCTTCAGGAGTGAGGGCTTGATGGGATGGAGGCGATGGGCGGTGGCCGGATGAGGGCTGACCAGGGCCAGAGTGTGGGGAAGTAAAATAGATAACCAAAGAAAAAAAAAAAATGCATATAAAGTAGCAACAAAAAGAAACCCCAACAATAAGAAGCCTCCTATTTTTTTTTTTTTATTTATTTACTGAAATGTTTCACCAAGAGGGCACACTGAACAACAAGTTGCTCACCTCACAGTGCGACCTGGGAGGAAGGGGTACATAGGGTTGTGAAGGATGATCAGTTACAATAGTAACTATTTTAGTACAGTTCGCATTTGAGACTGATCAGGATTCTGTTTCGAAATTAGCTTGTGAGGAAGGTACTTGAGTATAGAGGCTTTGAATGCTCTATATTTCCAGAC
The DNA here is from genome assembly GCA_016271365.2 of Neoceratodus forsteri. Classification (NCBI taxonomy): domain Eukaryota; kingdom Metazoa; phylum Chordata; order Ceratodontiformes; family Ceratodontidae; genus Neoceratodus; species Neoceratodus forsteri. The sequence goes on from CM057458.1 coordinate 660,343,030, forward strand.
TTCTCACATGCAACTCAGGAAAGAAGACAATGCTTTCAAAATTTGAGGGCAGGCATTCTGGAAATGGGAGCAACCTTTACTCTTCAGGCACCAGCTAAGGTTAAAATAATACATAAAGCTCAAACCTATGTTTTTTGAGAACACATAGTCCTGGGCATGAGGATCCTTCAGACCTGGATTCAGACACAGATTTGAATAAAGCTGCCACAGAAATTGAAAATACTATGTTGGACGTACTGTATAATGGAAAGAGCTAATAATGTATGTCCATGTAATGTATGACATTGCCCTCTCCCAACTCACCGCTTTTCTATCTGACACCTCCTTTTTCACCCCTTTCCAGTCTGGTTTCAGGAAAAACCACTCAACCACCACCTCTCTCCGATAGCTCACAGACTCCATCCTAACTGGGATGGATAATGGGGCAAATTACCTCTGCCATTTTTGTCGACCTGACCAAGGCCTTCAACACCGTCTCTCACTTCCTTCTCCTCAACTCACTCCCAGCAGCTGGCCTATCTCCCTCAGCCACAAACTGTTTCAAGTCCTACCTTACTGGTAGAACCCAATCAGTCAAGATCTTGGACAACACTTCCCTGCCCCTCCCGATTAGCACTGGAGTCCCCCAGGGTTTGGTACTAGGGCCCCTCCTATTCTTCATCTTCTTAAACGACCTTCCCTCTGTTTGCTCCCTATCCCCCGTGATACATATGTATGCAGATGATACAGTCCTGTATGCATCTGGCTCCTGTCCTGTTGAGGTTACAACCAGCTTACAGCAAGACATTGATAAGATTCAGCTCTGGTTTGCTAACCATCAACTTTTCCTCAAAGCCAAAAAGACTGCCTCCATGAACTTTGGCACAAGGCAGAGACTCTCTAGGCTTCCCTCCCTACCCACTTTTCACACCCTTGAGGGGACTTTACTTGAGGACACATCCTCCTTCAGGTACTTAGGTGTTTGGTGGGACCAACACCTAAACTTCTCTGGGCATATTGACAGCATCCAGAAAAAACTGCAGCCCAAGCTTGGTGCCCTGTTCAGGAACTGTAGTTGCACCCCTCCTATGGCTAGGCATGAACTTGTTCAGAAATGATACTGCCCATTTTTAACTACTGTGATGTGGTCTATGGTGCGGCCACTAAATCCTCCCTGCCATAATGGACGCCCACTTCAATTCTTTCTGACGCTTTGCCCTGGATGCCCCCCCTCGTACCCATCACTGCGATCTTTATCATGCCCTATCCTTCCCTTCTCTTACAAATAAGTGACTCTCGCACTGTGCTAAATTAACCTCCAAGCACTGGTTGGGAGAGCTCCCTTCCTACCTCACCCCCTCCTTTGTAATACCCTACCACCCTCCCATTCCCTTAGATCAACTGACTCCCGTACTCTGGTTGCCCCCCCCCACCGACCTACCCAAATCAGCCAATCCACCTCTCACCACCTCCCAAAAATGCGGAATCCCCCCCAAAATCCGGCACTCATCTTCCACCTACTCCATCAGCTCTGCCCTCAAAACATACCTTGTACTTAGCTGCTCCTGCCATGTCCCTTCCTAATTCCCTCCTCTAAGACCTAGTCAAACCTTACCCCCTACAGTCACCTTCATTTTACCCTGTGCACACCCACCCCTTCTCCCCTTTCCCCTAATTGCTTCCCCTTGTTGGCCTTCCTTGATCTTTCACAGAATGTAAAGGATGCTGAATGTTCTCTATGGGTCCATCTCCTGCTCCCCAAGTGGCTTGTATCTCTCATCTACTTCCCCCCCCCCCCACCATCTTAAAGGGGTCTCTCTCTGGAACTCTCTTTTTTCCCCTTCTCTCTGGTCCCCCTAGTCCCCTTGCAGGGTTGCTCAAATCCTGAAGGGGTCTCCAGGGCTTGACTCTTCCTCCTCCCACCTCACCCTCCTCCCTCCCTCCCCTTTCTCCCTTTCCCCTTTTCTTTCATGTAAGCACTTCTTTACTTATTAACTCAGCACTTATTATTGTCCCTCTTTCTATATGTTATGTGCAACAATATTGTAACACTGTTTGTAACACCTGCCTTACAACTGTATGTTAATGTTGATCCTGAAACTTGAATGCTTAATGTCTCATTCCAGTTGTACCCCCTCCCCCCAGGTCGCACCGGGACACGAGTGACTTGTTGCTCAGTGTGCCTTCCTGGTGAAACACTTCAATAAATAAATAAATAAATAAATAAATATATTGAATAATGTATTTGTTGAAGTGTGACTTTGATATACTTAAATATTATTACCTGTATAAATAGGCTTTCAGATTGATTTTTTCAGAATTCTAACATTATTTTGAGCAGTTATAAGGTCTTGACTAACCCAATGGTATATTGACATTTTTGATCCCCCCCCCATGGGGACTGTAAATATTAAGATATACAGGCAAAATAATTTAACGAATGAATGTATTTAAATGGTTTTTTTTTCCCCTTTGGCACTGTATAAATTGAAAAACCTGACTAAAATAAAATAAAAAAAAATTTGACTGAGCGATAGGACACAGAGGATGGTGGTGGCGAACAGAGTTCCATCCAAAGAGAGATGGGTGACCAGTGGGGTCCCGCAGGGATCAGTGCTTGAATCAGTCCTCTTTAATGTTTTCATGAGTGACATTGCAGAGGGACTGGAAGGGAAGGTGTGTCTCTTTAAAGATGACACGAAGATCTGCAACAGGGTTGACACTCCAGGAGTGGTAGAGAAAATGAGAAGGGACTTAAGCAAGCTTGAGGAGTGGTCAAAGGTGTGGCAGCTATGAATCAATGCAAAGAAGTGCAAGGTCATGCACTTGGAGCACAGAAATGCAGGGGAGGAATACATGATGTGGGGGAGGTACTGACGGCCACCAAACAGGAAAGGGACCTGGGAGTAATCATATCTTTATTTTTTATTTATTTGTACAATCGGATTTGCAACCTTTGAGCCAGAGGCTCGTTTACAAAGGTACCTCGTCACAGAGAGGACAACAGTGTTACAATATTACAGTAGGTTGACATACAGATTTAGACAGATTTTACACAGTAGTATACAGACATTGTTACATATATTTTGTACATTTCATAAAACAGTAGCTACATAAATACAGATATCTAGCGGGGGGGGGATGAAGGAAACAGGTGGGGGGGCGGAGGAGGCAGTCCGGAGGACTTTTTTGATATCTGATGATCTAATGGTTACCAAACAATGTGAGAAGGTTGTGAGGAGAGCCGGTGGAAAGATGGGGTTCATAGGGAGAGGTATCTCCAGCAGAAGGAAGCAGGTGGTGATGCCACTGTATAGAACATTGGTGAGACCTCATCTAGGGTACTGTGTCCAGTTCTGGAGGTTGCATCTCTGGAAGGACATAGAAAGAGTAGAAGCAGTTCCGAGAAGGGTGACAAAAATGGTACAGGGGCTGCACCAAAAGTCATATGAAGGGAGACTGGAAGATCTCAATATGATAGAGACTTTCAAATACCTCAAGGGTGTAAATAAGGTACAAGAGGGTAGCATCTTAAAAAAATGTGCAACAACAAGGGGCCATGACATGAAGATAGAGGGGGGTAGACTTAGGGGTAACATGGTAAAGTCTTTTTTCATGGAAAGGGTGGTGGATCCAGGGAACAGCCTCCCAGCATAGGTTGTAGGGGCAAAAACTGTAGAGGAATTCAGAAATTCATGGGACAAGCATAAAGGAACTGTAGCAACAGAAAAGAGAGGGTAAGCCATAGATCATTTAGGATCTGCAGTATATGAAACAATTCCTTCTGCCGCTTTGCCCTGGATGCCCCCCCCCCCGCACTCATCACTGTGATCTTTATCGTACCCTATCCTTCCCCTCTCTTACAAAAAGACGATTCTCCCACTGTGCCAAATTCACCTCCAAGCATTGGCTGGGTGAGCTCCCTTCCTACTTCACCCCATTCTTTGTAACACCCCCACCACCTTCCCATTCCCTTAGATCAACCGACTCCCGTACTCAGGTTGTCCCCTGTAGATCCACCCAAATCGGCCAATCCAGTTACTCTCACCACCTCCCAAAAATGTGGACTCTCCCCCCTCACCCCTCCCTCCCCTTTCCCCCTTTTCCCCTTTACTTATTAACCCAGCACTTATTATTTTCCCCTCTTTCAACATGTTATGCTCAACACTGTTGTAACACTGTTTGTAACACCTGTCTTACAATCTGTATGTTAATGCTGATCCTGTAACTTGAATGTATAATGTCTCATTCCAGTTGTACCTCTTCCCCCTGGGTTGCACCGGGAGATGAGCGACTTGTTGTTCAGTGTGCCTTTCTGGTGAAATATTTCAATAAATAATTAAAAACAGGTAAGGAAAATGGGCAGACTAGGTGGGCCAAGTGGTCCTTATCTGCTGTCAGATCCTATGTTTCTATGTAACCCTTAGACTTGCCACAGTCAGCTGCCTCCTTCTAAACAGGGAAAGTGGCAAATTTTACTGACTGCTAGTTCTGCAGAGCACCGAGATCTGTTTTTTATTTCATTTTTTTGCCTTTGTGTGAGCCAGCCCACTGGACAGCCACTGAAAGAAAATTGAAGGTTGCTGTGTGAGACATTGGGTCTCTTGGTGTCTGACAGTGAGGTGGAGCGAGAGTGTCAGTATGGTGTGGCCACGTGGTATTGCTCTTTCTTATTTCCCTTGATTCCCTCTCATCTTGTGAGTCTTGTGAATAATATATACATGTCACATGAGCATCTAAAAATTATTGATGGCTACTGTGAGTCATCCTTCATCTAGCAGTGGCTACTACAGTATAGTGTCATTATTTTTTATCTGTCATGTAGCAAATATGAGGAAAGGAACAGGAGGAGAGAAGTGGTTTGATGTGAGGAAAGGTGCAAACAAAGGTTCCACCATGCCAGTTCCACCAAGTACGAGGTCTGCAACTGGTGGTGGCAGAAAAGGAGATGGCCCTGATGGGACTGGAAGTCAGAGTCATATGGGTATAAGGAGGACTTCAGCTGGGCACATGATGATAACAGTCAGGAAAACCAAGATGTGTTACTCTCTAGAAGTCCATTGTTTCCACACCAACTCCAGGCAGACTTCCGAGTCAGTCATCCAGTGCATCTGGTGAGGAAATCACGCAGAATAATCCAGAAGCATACCACTTTCCTATCCCTCCTCCTGCAAGTGCTGTCACTACCTGTTCCAGAGTCAGTTCCAGTTCTCATATCTGAGACAGAGTGATCCATCCAGAAATGTAAAGGCAAGCCCTTCCCCGATCCATTTCATATGAACATAGCAGCTGCCACAGCCACTTCTGCATCGACAGATGCCAATCTGCCTTGACACTGAGTATGACTCTGGCACAGCAGCAGACCAATAGTACAGTAATACCTGCTCCTGCCCTGCTGTCCCATTCATATCCATGTTAAGCCACTCCAATGTGCAAAAAAAAAACAAAACATGCAGTCATTGCCCAATTCCTCACAAGGTACCCACACAACCCCAGCAGGCCACTGTCCATAAACAACAAAGAGATCCTCTGCAGTTGGGAGTATTTTACAGATGATACCACATATCAACTGAAAGCATGTTGCAATCAGTGTGGCAGAAAGATCAGTCGGGTCAGTCAACTTGAACACTGGCAGCCACCGTTCAGGATGATCATGTAAAACATGAACATTGCATCTTCTTAACAGCCACATCCATTCCCAGTCCCCACTCAGGTCAGATGGACAAGCAGCAGAGACAGCTGGGTTTGGATATTGGATGTGATGGGATAAGGCAGTTCATTTAAGTGCACAAACCATCATGGCTGTAGCCTGTGACAATTGTTGCATCCTCAGGTGCCAGTGAAGTTTTGCAAGGTATCCAACCACCACCAGCCTTAGCAGAAGTTGCACTGAAGCAGACCGCCTCACTGAGGCACAGCAATTGAGGAAGTGAACTTTCTCAATATAGTAGTAATGGAGAGGAAAATATTCTGTGGTTCATCCAGTCACTGCTAAATATCTTGTGTCTCTCGTGTCTCTCTGAGGGATTGGTGCTGGTGTGAGACTGTAAGTGTCTGTCAGTAGGGTGTGGCCATGTGGTCTCACTTTCACACATTGTCTAATCCCAAGTCCTCCCTCCTAAATTCCACCTACCTCAATTCCCTTCCCTTTTGCTCTGCAAGTTATACATCCTGTAGGCATCTAAAAATCTTCATGTGACTAATGTAGTGAGTCATAGTTTTTCTTCTGCAGCTGCCATCTGCTGCATCATTTATAGTATCATCTGTTGTGTTGTGTGGTGTTGTGTATAAACTTTGAAGAAATATGTTAGGTCTCTCAGTGTCTCAGTGGTGTGGTCTGTGCTGTCAGTGTGTTCAGGACATAGGAGATTGGACTATATGTGTCAGACTAGCAATAAATCATATATATTCAAAAGAGCTGAGATTAACAAAACACAGAAGCAGATGGGTTCCACTCCCAGTACAATCAACCTTCCCAAGTATTGCAGTGCAATTGGTGATGATACCATCCTGGGCAATCCCAAAGGAGACTGCATTCCTCCTGCTCCTTCAGTGTTGTCAGTTCCGGGTCCCCACTCCAAAATAGAACTGATCCATCTCTAAACGTAAATCCAAGCCCTCCCTGTCATATATGAACAACATGACAAATGCTGCCCATCTCTAACAGCATCATTCCACTTTGCACCATAGTGTGCCAAAAACAATAATCTGGAAACAAGTTATCATAGCTCAGTGTGCTTTTCATGGTCAAATATTACCAAACACATGAGTTAATACAATTCTGAAAACACTGGGAGGAAGTCATGTGGTAATCCCAAATCATGAATTCATGATTCATGTTTTCTCAGCATATAAATAAAAATAATAAATAAAAATAATAAAAAAGTATTATAATGTATTATATCATTTACATCTTATATTGCATAATAAAGTATTTAATACTATTTATTAGTTATCTTAGATTACAGTAAACTGATAAATGCCTCATTCTCAATTGAATTATATTTATTAAACTACTTTACATCCACATCCTCTTGAAATAATATGAAATATAAACATACATTATATAGGATACACAATGGCCTTACTCAGAATATGCCATTTATTTTCATGAGTGAGGAGGCAGGACCATAACTCATGAGTGGCAGAGCCATGAGTGAGTTATGAAAGTCCTGCCACTTTATGAGTGATGATAAATGTCATATTCCGAGTGAGGCCATTGTGTGCCCAATTTATACAATGTATTTTAAATTGCAGACCTTTCAGATTAGTTCTTTTAATGAAAATGTAATGGTTTCTTTTGTTTTCACTGCTCTGTTTCCTGTGCAGTAGAGGTCATTGTGATGTCATCAGGCGTTGTTCAAGCTGCTCTCCCATTGGTTAAGAGCTCCTTTGTGACCCTCGTAAACAATAATACCCAACATGGTGGTATTGTGCTATACCGGACCATGAGCGTAATATGACGCTCGGGCCTTATAGCCCTGGAAGGTTCAGTATAGCACAATACTGCCCACCATGGAGGGTATTATTGCGCTTTAGAAAATGGGCTGTTAAGAAGAAAAACATTAAAAATAATAAGGTTTACGTTGTTATATTCTTTAAGTTTTAGTGTGTGTAGGTATATGTTTAGAAAAAATCACAGTTCCTGGTTTGCCCACTAGATGGTGCTGCAAGTGTATACTGTCCCTGTTTGCCTCGGTGCTGGTTTCCTTCTTTCTTGATCCAATCGGTTGTCCTGTTTTTAAGTAAAGTAATCTCTGCCCTCCCCGCCTGAACAGTATTATTAATTTTCTTTAGATTTTTACTGTTAGGCAATGCGGACAGTTCTAATCATGAGCTGCACCCAGGACAGAAGATCGGGAGCTGCTGAGCCAAGGAAGTCAAGCAAGCAAAAAAAAAAAAAAATGTAAGCACACACAACGTTTTTTTTTTTTTTTTTTCTGATGTGAGGAAAACACAAGTATTAGCGTGTCTCAATTCGCGACCAGTTGGCTGTGCAGTGGAGCTGACTGGAAACGGTTGGCAGCAGGGCTCAGACTCGAAGAAAAATAATTTGTGAGATTGCGGTTTAAAGTTTCTCTGCAATGGAGCTGTGTGTGTGATGGGAGGGAGCCTGGGCTGTACCATTGGTCCGATCTCCTCACTGTCGCCGGAGAAGCTACATTTTCATGACACAATTGAGATGAGAAGTGTTGGCTTTTGCGGTCATGAAGATGGTAGTTGGTGGTTAATTACCGTGACAAATGGTGGAAAAAGCTGATGGGGTCTGAGCCGTGGGAGAAATAGCAAACATTGCTTTTATTTATTTTATTTTCTATGTACAGTGCTGTTTTTTCAATTATTTTGTGGTGCCTGCTCTAAGGACTTAGTTTGTAAGTGTGTGTGTGGTGGGGAGGGTCTCGCTAAGGGATTTAAAAAATGGCGGCAGTTTGAAATTACATGCCCAGTGCTTCAGCCAATGAGGAAGCAGGGTACTGGGCACAAGGATACTTTTCTGGCTATCAGACAGGTTTGGGTTGGGGCTTTTTATTTGGTGGACATCTATTGTCTGATAGATGCCCACCTAAATAAGTGTCTCAGCCAATCAGAAAAGAGAATTGTCTTTGCCCATTTTCTAAAGTGGAAATAAATGCATGCTGATGACCCACCTAGCATTGATATAAAATATTTATTTTCGTTTAGAATGCTTTCATGGCTAAAATAAATTATTTATCTATAAGGTTTGACCCCACCTACGTTGTATAAATAAATATATATACATTACATAAATTATATAACTTAAATAAATACAGTTATTAAAATATAGTTCATTTTATTAAATATCAAGTAAATTAAATGTTATAAAAATGAGTTTGAAAAACTTTGAATGGATGTGATGTACTTTATTTGGAACACTGGGGATAGCTGTGGTTGCTGATAGCACATGTTTATTTCTGCTGCATGCATTAAGTATGTCAAACAGTAATTGTTATAGTACGTACAAGTTTGTCTGACCCCATCATGAATGGGATGGAGATGAGTGACCACACACTTCACAGCTCCTCCTCCTCTTTGTCGTCCTTCTCAACAACTATCAGTTGTGTTCGCATTAATTTATAAAATTAATAAATGCAAAAAAAAAAATGTTTTATAAAATTAAAGTTTTGGATGGTACAATATTGTCAAGAGCAATATAATGCCCTAAATTTATTTGCATTTGTTTCCTATGTTTATTGATGCATTCTTTTTTATATAATTTTAAAATCTCTGGGGCCTGTAGCAATACAGTAATTTGTATGTGTAACCTTTTCTACTTCTAGCGTACCGGTAGCAGCCTGCTCCCCACCCTACCCTGGCTAGGAGTTGCTCTGAATCAGTGCTTGGCTCTCAAGGAGGAGCTACACAAAACATTTCTATGCATGAATCTGCTGCAAATTTTGACCTATACTCTTTTTTTGGCTATTTTAGACTGTCCCTTACCTCCTGACTTGTACAATGCTCATCTTTCTCCATTTTGAGTCTGCTTTATTACTTTTTTCCACATTTGAAATCATGAAATGAGTGCTCCTTTTAATATGGCTCAGATCAGGTTTTCATCAGTATTTGCATCTCTTTTTGAACACGTATTGTTCCATTAGGTCAGGGAGCATTGTCTGCTGCATGATAGTTCATTTTAGTCACAAAAGAAGTGATTTTAAACAACTGATGTACAAAAACAGCCGAGAATACTGATGAAAAGCTGGTCAAATCTATATTAAAAAGAGTGCTCCTTTTATTATTTCACATATGAAAAAAAGTATTAAAGCAGACTCAAATTGTGGAAAGAAAGGTATCATAAAAGTCAGTAGATAAGGGGTAATCTAACACAGAATGTAAACGTATAGGTCAAATTTTCACAAGATTCATGCACTGCTGCTTTAACTAATGAACTGGGGTGTACCATGACACTCGGCACCTGTGCAATCATGGTGGGGCACCAGTTATACACAGCAATAACAAACAAATGTATTTTCCTTTAGTTAGGGTCAAGTAGTAGGTTTATTCTGTACACAAGGTAGACAAGCAACAACTTTTTACCCAATGATGTGTTGCAGGTGCAGAAGGTACAAAGGGTACATAGTCCATGGCACTGTATGCAAAAGTCCAAGAAGGTCCCCAAATTAGGGATCAAACACAAGTCACTTTCTCCATTTCTCTTCTGGGATCAGAGCAAGGACAGAGCATGTCCTCACAGGATTTGAACACTTGGTTTTAGAAAACACATTTTCTCCACACATTCAGAAACACTGTTGAGGGTAGCGTGGTGCCAATACTGAATACACTTTTTGTCAGAGACTGCATATTTTGGGACAGATAATGTCTTTACTGAAAATATTCTCTGTGATGTGTACTGTACAACTTGGATTTGTAGTACATGACTCCTTTCCCGTCTTCCGATCAAAAAGCGTATTGTCCCTTTCCCCGTCAGGGTGATCCACTCCACCCACTGCAGAAATTGTGCCACTGAGGCACAACTTGGACTGTTCTTTTTCAAACATCCTGTCAGACAAACTGGAGTTTTGTCCCTTCAGATCCTCACATGCATTCCCATTGGGACCGTCCTAATGGAGTCAGCACTGGGTTGACACACAAAGCAAAAGTCTTTCATAATTCAAGGATGTTTCCAAAATCTTACTCTCAGTTCCCATAACCACATGTGAAAAGTCCTTCACCCCACACAGGAGCACACCACTGGAGATGGCCACCGCCATGACTCAATACCCAGCTACTCTGGGACCAAACTGGGGACTGAAATAGGACAGGAGAGGGATGGGACCTCTCACTGCAACTCCTTCTGTCAGACTAATTCAAAACTCTGAGTGAGCAACTGACTCCCTGCAAGTAACATTCCATTATGGCTCATGCTGCAGCAAGAGTTTCTTCCGCTGGCACCTCTTCCCAAGTGGCTGACCATAGTGTCAGGGAAGATCTAAAAGTGTTAACCATTTACAACCCAGAGTGACTAAACAAAAAGAAACCCATTACACTGCATAGGATTTTAGTACACTGCTAAACATTTTAAAGACTCTGCTGTAAAAACCTGTAAACGCCCTGAAATAACACTTCTAGTAAATACCCTAGTAAATCTGTCTAGTCACCTGAGTAGGACAGTGGGGTTACACATGGAACTAAAGCAGATAATATAGGAGAGTATAAGCCTTGAGGTCAGTAAGAAATATTAACTATCTGTCTACCCTTGTTTCCCATGCTGCCTCCGGTGAACTTATCCTTTTGGGTGATTTCAACTCCAAAGGACTGAGTCCCTAAATCTCACCCAATTACAATAGATTACGATAGACTATAGGCTAGTGGTCTATGGAGCTGCCACTGATACTGCACTCAACAGGGTCCAAATTGCATTAAATAAGGCATGCTGCCTGACCCTGTGTGCAGACTATTACACTCACACTTGCACCCTATATGAGCACACAGACTGGCTTAACCTAAAAGACAGGCTCAAATACCAAACCTGTCTACTGGGTAAGAAGGCACTCTCCTCAAAAAACCCCACCCCGCATAGAAAACCTGCTTAAGGCCTCTCTCTCATCCCACATTGCCAGAGGGAGGAAGAATGGAGCACTGTCCATCCCATTCCGGTGAACCTCACTTGGGCAGCGCACTTTCTCCTACCAAGCCCCCCTCTGGCTAAATGAACTCCCGTGGAAACTACAAACACACAGCCTGCTACAGTTCAAAACAGGCCTCAAACAGCACCCAACGTCTAGCTCACAATGCACCTGTTTCTCAATCCATACTTGAAAGACTAACCAACACTTCCAGCTAAACCCAGAACAGATACCTAGAAAAACCTGCCCTCATCCCAGCCTAGCCAGGAGCACAAGTAAGCTAGTAATCCTCCTTACCGCTCTGCGTACTGCCCCCCCAAACCCCCCTTCTCCCACTTTCCCAACCTTAGTCTATCAATGGACTTTTTTGTGGTCTCCAGGGCTGAGCCACCCAGAGAATCATTTAAGACATATAACCTAAATCCTCTTACAATCGCTCTGTTTTCCACTGTTTTTCTAAAATTCTCATGTACTACTCTTTAATTGCCTAATGTGCTGAACCCTGTAACAACTGTATTTGTTCTGAATCTGTAACCGCTGTATTTGTGTCTTGTATTATTTGTCCACCCTGATGTGGAACCTTTGTAAAGGAGCTCATGCTCAAAGGTCTTCCAATATTACAAATAAATTCATAAACACAATTAATTTATGAACCCCGACTCAATCCTCACTCTTCCAATCACTCCCTACTGGAGTGGGTACCTGCCCCCAACCCCCACAGCATCAGAACAGTGCAGGCACTCTACCAGATGCCTTCAGTGATCACAGCATGACCTACTGTGTCAGGAAGGTGCGATTTACCCACTCCACCACTAAATACTTATGGTCCAGATCACTTAGATCTCTCAGCATTGATGCCCTACTACACAACCCTACTGTCTCATACTGGTCACCTGTCTATCATGTCCCTGACATTGACACTGCCCTATCACACTTCCAAACCATACTTACCCACACATGGAACTCTCATGCCTCCTTCCCAAAGAAAATCAAGGATCAAGTGAGCCCACCATCCGTGGATCACGCCTGACCTTATTGCCTTGTATAAATCCTGTAACCTGGGCCTGTTTTAAATCCTCCCAATCCCTACCTGACTTCCTATTCTACAGGTCACTCAGGAATTCATGCACCAAGGCTATCCACTCTGCTAAGGCCCTCTATTTCAAAACTAACCTCCAGTCTAACCTCAATTCCCCAGTAAAATTCGGAAAAGTTATCCACTCAATTATTGACCCCCTGCCCAGTCCACTTCCCCATCCTCATACGGAATGGCTGAATTGTCTCTGACCCTTTCTCTGTAGCTCCTCATCTTAATAGTTTCTTCACCACCTGTACTCTACCCTTCTCCTTTAACCTCCATCCATCCCTCTCTGCTTTCTCTCCCCCACCATCACCCAAAGGCTTCTGTTTTCCCCATCTCTCCCCATGAAGTTTACCTTGCCCTAACTGCACTCAACCCTTCTAAGTCCAGTCCTGATGGGATAGACCACAAGCTCCTACATATCTCAGCCCTGGTCATTGCCTCCCCACTAGTTCATATTCCGAACCATTCCTCCTCCCTCTGTGTTAAATTTATAAGATACCCCCTGCACAAACGGGGTGACCCCTTCTCCCCTGGTAACTTCCAGCCCATCTCTCTCTCTTTTCCCCTCCCCTCCCTTACTAAGCCTCAGGAGACCCTCATCTACTCCAGACTTGCTAACCTCTTTCGCTCCTCTGATTTCCTATCCCCCTTCCATCTGGCTTTAGGAAGCACCATTCCACTGCATCCTCACTACTGTGGGTTGCTGACTCTATCCTCACTGAGATGGATCAAGTAAGGTAAGGTAAAAGTTAGGTAAGGTAACTTTATTTATATGGAACCCAATCCCAGAGGCTCTGGGCACCTTACAAGGTCAAAGCAAGCAGGACATAATATCAACAAACAAATAAAGCTGCAAAAGGGTTCTATACAAACAAAAATCTAAAATTTAACAATAAATAATGATTAATAAATAATAATAATAAATAAACCATGAAAATCAGCTGTATTTAGACTGGGAACACCTCTTTAAAGAGATAGGTTTTAAAACCCCTTTTAAAATGGCTCCACTGAGGGCACCTCCCTCAACAATCTAGAAAGCATGTTCCAGAGGACTGGGCTGGCCACTTCAAATGAGTGATCACCTGAGGTTTCAGCCTGGCCCTCAGAACCGCTAGGAGGTACTCAGTGGAGAAGCTGAGTGAGTGGAACGGGTGGCAGGTGTAAGGAGGTTAGTTAGGTAGCTAAGGCCCAAGTCGTATAGGGCCTTATAGGTGAGCAAGCCCACCTTGAAGATGATCCACCACCTAACAGGCAGCCAATGCAGATTGTGCACTACCCGGGTCATGTGACAAGACCTAGGTAGGCCTATCAGCAACCTGGCCACTGCGTTCTGCACTAGCTGCAGTCAGTAGAGGTTCCCTCCATTGATCCTGAAGTAAAGAGCATTACAGTAGACTAACCTGGATGTAACAAAGGCATGTACCAGTGAGAGCAGGTCCTCAGGTGGAACTAAGGGTTTAATCTGGGTGACATTCCTTAAGTGGTACAAACAACTTTGGATGACCGATGACACCTGAGCATCAAGTGTTAACCTGTCATGCAGGATGACCCCCAGATTTCTCACCCTAGAGGATGCCATCAATGGGGTAGATCCCAGAACAAGTCCTATTACCACCCTGGAGGCATTCACATCATGCCTGTGACCAGACTCACTCACCAGCACCTCTGTCTTGCTTGGGTTTAGCCTATGCCAGTTAGAGGACATCTAGTCCTGGATCTTGGCAAGGCAATTGTTTAACACTTCGATGGCATCATTTGTTCCAAGGGAAAAAGACATATACAGCTGGGAATCATCTACGTAGTTGTGAAAACCCAGACTGTAATGTCTGGTGAGCTCTCTCATGGGCAGCATGTACACCATGAACAACACTGGCAATAGGATTGAACCCTAAGGAACTCCACATGGTAGGCGTTTCAGAGAGGAGGAGGAGAAATTCTCCATCACTACCCGTTGCTTTCTATCCAAGAGATATGACTCAAACCAGTTGATGACCATACCGGTGAGTCCACAATACTCTCTATGGCGATCTAAAAGCACAGAGTGGTCCATGGTGTCAAATGCTGAGAGAGAGATTGAGAAGAACAAGAATTGACCAGTCTCCCCTATCCCTAGCCCTAAGAGGTCATGATTTTGCACCCTGGCCAATGCTGTCTTAGTGCTATGCCTTGCCCTAAATCTAGACTGTAATGGCTCATTGATGTTAAAGGCTGCAAGGTGTGTTTTGAGCTTCAGTGCCACGAATTTCTCGACAACCTTCCCCAGAAATGGGAGATTGGAGATAGGTTGATAATTCACCAGGACATCAGGGTTGAGTGATGGTTTCTTCAGAAGGGGCCTCACCAGTGCCTCCTTCAAGGCATCAGGGAACACCTCCTCTGAGAGTGAGCACCAGATTATCCTGGCGAACACCGGACCAACGATCTCAACACATCTCCTTAGGAGACATGTTGGGGCCAGGTCCAGCTCACAAAAAGGTGGGCCGCAGCATTGAGATCATCTCAGTGACCTCAGCCACCCCCACTGGCCAAAACTCCTCCAAAACAATAGACATATCCATGCTTCTACCAGGCCCACCACCGCAGGGCTGATCGTGCTCCACTGTGGGAGATCCCAGATCAGAAAGAAGATACTCTGTCAGAGAAGAACTGAGCAAACTCTTCTCCACATTACCTCAGATATTTTCATTGATCTGGCCAAAGCCTTTGACTTGGTGTCCCACCTTCTCCTCCTTCACAAAGGAACACGTAAACAAACTGTCCTCCACCAACCTCACAGCCACGTTGCTGTTTGGTTCAATTCATACCTCTTAGGACGTCAACAGTCTGTACAGATGGGATGCGCCCTATTCCCCCATCCCAATCCTAGCAGGAGTCCTACAGGGTTCCATCCTGGGTCCTGTCCTCTTTTTCATTATCCTCATTGGCCTCCCCTCTGAGTGCATCTCCTCGCACATCCACACGTACGCGGACGACGTGGTCATCTACCCTTCAGGCCCTACAGCCTCAGCTGTGATTGTATCACTCCAACAGGATTTCCATAATGTACTGCACTGGTTCCAAGATGACCAGTTCAAGGTTAACACCAAAAAGACGGTGTTCACAAACTTCGATATCTGCCAGAATCTGGCCAGAATCTCATCCCCACCAGTTTTCACCACTTTAGATGGCACCCAGGTGGAAGTGGTCCCTGCTTTCAAGTACCTAGGAGTGTGGCTTGACAGTCAGCTCGATTTCTCTGTCCACATATACACCATTCATGCCAAACTCCATCCCAAACTAGGTGCCCTGTTCTGAAATAAAGACTGCTTCTCCCACCAGGTCCACAGGGAACTACTAACCAAAATGGTTCTCCCAGTTTTTGATTATGCAGACATAGTCTATGACATTGCCCCGATGCATCCCTTGCCAGAATGGATACCCTATATAATGCCTTCTGCTGTTTTCCCTCTGACTCACCCTCCCTCGTACTCATCACTGCTCCCTCTACTCTTCCCTCTCTGAAGTTATTAGGCTGTAATATATATCATATATTAGCCCTATACATGTATAACTAGTAGCAAAAAAACTGTATGCAAGTGAAAAAATTGTTTCTGGTCTCCGCAATTCCTCATGTACTAGATTATGGAACAACCTCTATGTATATCAAAATCACCTGTATGAGAGATTTTAGTATGCTGTAATAATTGCTAAAGTATGTCCCATATGAAAGTGACTACATTTTATTGTCTTGTTTTAAATCAGTAAACTATAATTGTAAAAATAAGAAGAGCTTTTGTTGTGCAGTCGAGGGTGCTTGATGGGCCACTCTCCCTCCCCAGCAAAATGCTGCAGTGAAAGTGCTACAATATTAAGCACTGCCTTTCCTTTTGCTTATCAGTTCATGGTATCAGATATATAATAACAAGAAGAGGTCAGCAGAAAAAGACCCAGAGGTCCCTTCAGTCTGCCATTTCACTGACTACCTTCATGCTTGGTCTAACACTGAACAGGGTTTAAAGAGCCGATAACCCAAGTGGTTGATCATCAGCCCCTTCCCCAGTTATCCCTTTTTCTCTCTGGCCTGCACCCCACACACCCACACTCCATGATGAATACTGAACAAAAGTAATTATTCAGTATATCAGTTTTTTTCTCATCGTCCTCCACCCATGTCCCTTCCTTCTTCAACCTGATGATGCCCTCCCTAGTTTTCTTTGTTTCCCCAAATCTACCTAATGAAGGTTTTCTCTCCCTCCTTGACCCCCTTCGCTGTTCATAGCTCTATCTCTGCTTTACTTTTCCTTATCAGTATCCTGGCCTCTTTCAGTTTTTTCAGATACTATTCTTGGTTGGACTCATCTGTACCTCCTTGAGGTTTGAAGTGCTGCTCTTTTTGCCCATATTAGCTGTGCCACCCCTCTGGATAACCAGACCAGCTTTTTCTTTTTCATCTTCTATTTTCCTCCCCTGTGGGGTGGCTGACAGGTGACTTTGGCTCTCCTCCTCAGGAGGGCTTACATCCCCCTGTGACCGTGTTGCTCTCTACCGAGCCCCCCCCAGTGAGTCCCCCACAGATTTCCCCTCATGGTGGGGCCAGGGAGGGAAGGGGAGGGCCACCCCCCCAGTGCACACAATCCAGTTGCTAGGGGTTGAACTGAGGATTGAGAGCACAGGCTGGGCTTCATTTAGCCTGCCAGTATTCCCTTTTCTGTATTCATCCCATCCCCCTCCCTGTTGCTGGGGTGCACACGTGGAGGTATGCACATGCTGCAAAGTTCCACAGCACCCTCCTGTCGGCATCTTCCTAGCTGTTCTGCCCTCAGGCCTCCACCTGGGAGCAATCATTCAACAGGACTGCCAAGTCACCCTGCCTGGGAGAGGAGAGCTGTCCTCTGGACAATTGATCCTCTCCTTCCCTGGCCAGTCCCCTGCGACCCACGTTTGCCACCAAACACAAGTCACCCGTGTGCCAAGAGGCAGGGCCGCAGTAATGGGGGGGGGGATGTGGGGATGTTGTCCAGGGCCCCGAGCTCAGGAGGAACCCACCTGAGGAGCTGACATTAATCCTGGCATTAGCTGGTTTGGGAAACAGGGGCCCATTTCAAGTGACTTGTCCGGGGCCTCACAATTCATAGCTGCAGCCCTGCCAGGAGGTAAGGTACAATGCCTCAGCTCTCCACGCCATGAGGCAGGCTTCCAGATCAGCTTTTTGTACTTTTGTTCTTCTCAACCTATCTCACACATAATGCCATCACTGTTGTTACATCCCTCATATTGACATTCCATTTAGGTTTTTCCCTTCCATTCCCTCTACCCCTTCTAGCTTTTCAGTTAACATTTCTCCCGTCTAGCCAGAGTCCGCCATTCTGAAGTCCAGGACCACAGTTTTTGTACTAGAGCAATATACTCTTGTGGTTGTGTCGAACCACACTGTTTTGTGGTCACTGAACCTCACTGGTTCCCTCACCTCTACTTCTCAAACTATCTCAATGTTACTGCGTCCCTTGCCATTTCATTACACTGTATGACTACTGCAGTGTGGGCTCACACAGTTCACTCCCAACTTCTGTAAGAACTGGCAAGCCAGTCCCATACTGCTCCACTGAAAATGATGTCCTTTAAAACTGCCCTTAACTTGACAAAGGGAGAAAAAAACAGCACTTTTCATGCAATGTGAACCCCACCTTCTGGCCAAACACTAATACTGCAACACTTTAACAGTGCCAGTTTTTTTTTTCCTTCCCTTTTATCTTTTCTTTCTTTCTCACTAACTTAAATTAAAAACTTTCATACCGCTCAACTTTTTGTCACTGAAATGAGGGACACGAACACTCAAAATGAGGGACAATGAGGGACAATGATCATCATAATGAGTGACACATCCTCTAATATTGAAATACAAGCTCAGAACACTGAAGTAACCATTGTGTTTACTTACATAACCTTTATTGTTGATGTTGCATTTTAGAATTTTATGAATTTCTGCTTTAAAGTCTGAATTTACAGCACATTCTCTATGTGAGCAGCATCTCTTCCTTAAGGGATGGATGGGAGACAGAACAATTTTTAGGGGTAAAATGATGGACATCCCTCATAATCAGGGACAGCTAAGAGGCATGAAAACGTTTATTTACTAATCCTTACATTTATTTATTTATTTAAAAATGTTTCACCAGGAGGTGCTCACTGAGCCGAGGTTCATTTCCAGGTGCGACCTGGGAGAAGGGGGAAAATACAGCGATACATATATGTACAGGTAAAACATAGCAGCGGTGCAGCAATTGGCATGGGGGGGATACAGCAATAAATATATATTGTACAATTTCAACAGTAAAATCCACAAGCTGAAGTAGCAGGACTGAGGATGGTGAGCAGTATGCAATGATATGAATTGATACAAGCGTAAATGGAGAGAAGGGTGTGATATACCTGAAAGTGCAACTTAGAATTTAGGATGACCATAGAGTGGACAGAGAATGCAGAGTAGGATTTAGAAATGGGAGTAAAAATTAGATGGGATAGAGAGGTGAGTCATGAGAAGAGAAATGAGTTGCAAGTGCAGATGCATGCATGTATCCAGTTCAGTTGTTACAATCTTACAAATGTATAATGTTCACTTTCAGCTACCTCAATAAATTAAATGTTCTACATAATTTTAATAATGTTAAATGTACACAAAAAGTTACATTACATTTACACCCAGTTCTCATAGTCTCAAACAGCTTGGCTCCTCAGTCCCCACATCCACTTAAACACGCCAGTGCTGTGTCATGGATAAGTTTACTTTATTAAAAAAACAGCAGTAAGATGCTCAACACACCCTCCCAAAGTGCAGCTAAACATTTTCACACCACACTAGCACTTTCTCAAGGCTAACTGCATACAGGTGGCTAGCATTTAAAAAGCACCTATTTAAAGTGACAAATTACTTCTATATGCAAAGTGCAATAACAACAATATTTTATAGCAAATACCGCCAAAAACTGACATAAAACCAGGCATATAATTATACATGTATACATACATATGAAAAGAACACCACTATAATATAATAGACACCTACAAAGATACAACTAGGAACACCGGGAAAAAAGAAAGGTAAGGAGGGGGTTGGGGAGTTGGGGAAGAGGAAGAAGGAAAATTATTACCAGATAAAATCATAGCAAAAAAAGATTCATATGGATGAGAATACACCCACAAATGATGTATGAAAAAACATTTTTTGTTATATATCCATTCTGTAAATATTCATCAATAAACAGGAGAAAACATCACTGGACTTGGCCACTAATAATTTATAAAAAGGGGGCCAACTGGAACTGATCATTTACCCCCCAGAGGGGAAAAATATTTCATAGATAAGGCCAGAAGGCCTCCCTCTGCAACAGCTTTCTGTATAAATCCCCACCCTGCACAGATTCATAAACCCTTTCTGTTGCCTGAAACACCAAATTATGTTCTCTGCCTTTATTTTGTTGATGTTGCACCAGAGCAGTGGCTCCATTAGATTTGTGAATGCTTCTGACATGTTGTCCAGTCCTTTCCTTCAATTTTCTTTTAGTTTTACCCATGTATAAAGAGGGGCATACACAGCATTGAGCAAAATAAATAACATTGGTAGTGTTTATTTATTTATTGCATTTTGTTGATCTGGTAAGCCCACTGGGCCTAGAAGTCCCTTTTTCAAGGGCGACTGGGGGGAGGGGGATGCAGATGGTAAGCAACTGAAATTCAACCAGATTAAGCTCCTTGTTTAATTTTTTGTTTTAGTGAATGGGAGAAATTTGGCCAGGACACCAGGGAAATTCCCCTACTCTTTTTCGATAAGGGAGCATGCCTTAGACAGCTAGTGGTGGAACCCACTCGGGAGGGAGCAATATTAGACCTGGTACTCTCAAATGGTGAGAGGATCACAAACTTAGAAGTCAGTAGACACCTGGGAACAAGCGAGCACTGCACAGTGTGCTTCACAATAAACACAACCATGGAGACAAGCCATACAAATACAAGGATACTGGACTTTAGAAGGGCTGACTTTGGCATAATGGGTGAATACCTGAGGAATGCATTAGCAAATGGCCAGAAAGGAGGGGTGGAAGAACAATGGAAAAATCAAAACTGCCATCATGGAGGCAACAAGCCTTTGTGTGAAACAAATAAAGAAAACAAAGCGGAATAAAAACCACTATGGCTCTCAAAGAAGTGTCAGGGAAGGTTAAGAAGAAAAAGGCTGCATTCAAAAAGTATAAGGAATCACAGACGGAACATGACAGGGAACTGTATCAATTAAAACAGAAAGAAGTGGGGAAGGCAGTTAGAAAAGCAAAGGCCCAAACCGAGGAAAGGATAACCAACTCAGTTAAGAAGGGGGATAATCTTTTATAGGTACATTAGGGAACATAGAAAGGTTAAGGGAGGGATAGGAAAGATTAATAAAGGAGAGGGGAGGTGGGCAGAGGGAGACAGTGAAAAGGCAGAGATACGAATGAATACTTTTGCTCAGTATTCACAAAAGAAGAAGAGGAGGAGTTACCTAAACCAAACAGTAGAAGCACTCTGGATAGTGGGGTTGATACCAGTCCATTTAAAGAAGAAAGAGTACTGAAAGAATTTCTAAAACTCAAGGTGGACAAAGCAATGGGGCCTGGCGGGATTCACCCTAGAATCCTAAAAGAGCTAAGGGAGGACCTAGTGATACCACTAACTACACTTTTTAACAAATGGGAAGATGGGGTGGTACCTGAGGACTGGAGGAGGGCAGATGTGATTCCCCTTCACAAAAGTGGGAGCAAGGCAGAAGCAGAAAACTACAGACCTGTTAGTTTGACCTCAGTGATGGGGAAAATGATGGAATCACTTCTGAAAGAAAGAATTGTTGAGTACCTAGAGGCCAGCAGGGCACTGAACCCAAAGCAGCATGGATTCACAGCAGGAAGGTCATGTCAGACAAATCTAATCAATTTCTTTGACTGGGTGACCAAAGTAATAGACCAGGGAGGGGCTGTTGATATGCCCACCCAGACTTTAGTGCATTTGACACAGTCTCACAAAAGATTAATAACTGGTTAGCCAGCCTGGGAGTGGGTCCCAGGGTGGTAGCCTGTAGAAAACTGGCTACAACAGTACACAGAAGGTAATAGTGAATGGAACACATTCTGAAGAAAGGGGTTACTAGTGGAGTACCTCAGGGCTCAGTACTGGGTCCAGTCCTCTTTAACGTCTTTATAGGTGACATTGCAGAGGGTCTGGAAGGAAAGGTATGCCTCTTTGCGGATGACACAAAGATCTGTAACAGAGTTGATACACAAGGGGGTGGTAGAAAGGATGAGAAGGGACTTGGCTAGGTTGGAGGAATGGTCAGACATATGGCAACTTAGATTCAATGCAAAGAAGTGCAAAGTAATGCACCTGGGAAATAAAAATCCAGGAGAAGTGTACACAATAGCAGGGGAGGTACTAACAACAACAATAATGGAAAGGGATCTGGGGGTATTCATATCAGATGACCTAAAGGTGGGTATGCAATGTGAGAAGTCAGTAGGGAAAGCCAGGGGGATACTGGGATGCAAAGGGAGGGCATCACAAGTAGAAAAAGGGAAGTGGTTATCCCTCTATGCAGACAGTTGGTGAGACCCCATCTGGAGTACTGCGTGCAGTTTTGGAGACCTCATCTACGCAAGGACATAGACAGGATGGAAGCAGTCCAGAGGAGGGCAGCTAAAATGATGCAGGGTCTACATCAGAAACCATATGAAGAGAGACTGAGAGAGCTTAATATGTATACCCTTGATGAAAGGAGGGACAGGGGGACATGATAGAAACTTTTAAGTACCTCAAGGGAATCAACAAAGTCCAGGAGGGTAGCATCTTTCAGAAAAAGAGATGTGTAAGAACAAGGGGTCACAATTTAAAGTTAGAGGGGGGACGGCTCAGGGGTAATGTGAGGAAATTCTTTTTCACGGAGAGAGTGGTGGATACATGGAATCGCCTTCCTGGAGAGGTTGTGGGGTCTAAAACAGTGGAAGAATTCAAACATGCGTGGGACAGACATAAGACAATTATAGTGGGGGGTTGCAGGAAATAGGCTGTTGGTTAACTAGAATCTGCAACTTATCCAGTAGGTAGGGAAATGGGCAGACTGGGTGGGCCAAGTGGTCCTTATCTGCCATCAAAGTCTATGTTTCTATGTTTCTATGATAAGTGCTATGGGATCTTTAGCATCCACCTGAGCTACCACCAATCCAGGCAGATGGGACCTCGGTTTAACATCTCATCCGAAAGACGGCACCTCAAAAGTGCAGCACCCCCCTCATGCTGCACTACAGTGTCAGTATTGGGGTATTAACCCAAGTGCCAGATGTGGGAACTGAACTCACAGCCCTCTGATCTCCCAGCCTCAGAGGCAAGTGTGCTACCTACTGTTACAAGTGACAAAATCTAAAACTGTGTACTTTGTACCTGAAACCGGATGTCTAACTTCTGCTTCTGTTACCACATATTGCCAGTACTGACAATTATCACATTTGTGGTTACCTGTATGTAAATGCTGGTATCTTTTATAGCCCATGTTTTTATCCCAAATCATACTATTAACTAGGTGGTCCCTCAAATGGATATCTCTCGAATACCATCCTGGGGGGATTTTGAACAGTGTGCTTCAATTTTTTTTTCTGTAGACAAAATGTGCCAATTGTGTATCACAATTTTTTTAATCAAATGTACTTGGGGAGTGAAAATTGTAACAAAGACAACAGTATTTATCTTATTCTGTCCATCCATAATTTCTATTCTTATTCCTAGTATTAGGGGCTAATGAAGCTTCCCTCTGTAAGCTATCTACCTTTTCCTTCACTTGTGTAACAATCTCACCATTGTAACCGCTCTGTAAAAGTCTGTATGTGAGCATTTCTGCTTAGATCTCATAGTCACTCTCATTAGTACAATTTTGCTTGGCGTGCGTGAACTGTCCAATTGGAATCTTTTTTGTCACATGTCCAGGGTGACAATCACTAAAATATAGTAACGGATTGCTGGCAGTTATTTTTCTGTATAGGTTTGTGACTGTATCCCCCAGACAAACATTTAGTAATTATGTCCCAAAAATTAACTGACTGGAGGCCAAAGGACATTGGAAATGTTAAGTTTTCATTAGTGAATTCAAGATATTCAAGATATTCAATGAATTTGTGTAACTCCACCTATGTTCCCTTCCAGATTAAAAATAGATAATCAATGTATCTCTTATATAAATCTTTTTTCCCCAGAAACAGGTCTGAATCACCAAAAAAGGCTGACATGTAAATATTGGCGTAATTTGGGACCATGGCTTCCCCCCATGGCTGCCCATTTACTTTGCAAGTACATTTTGTCCTTAAACAGAAGACAATTACATGTGAAAACTTGTCTTTGAGTGTTAACAGAAATTCAAGTAATGGGACAGAATATTGGGAACCTACAAAAAGTAACTCACATAGTGCCTCAAGACTTCAATCATGGGGGATATTAGTGTACGAAGCCTGAACATCAGTGGTGATGAAAAACCAATCAGGTTGTACACTAACACCCCCCAGGATGTTCAACAAATGTGTAGTCTCTCTAACCTTGTGCCTTGTGCTAGTGCTTTAATGTGGCCACCAATGAATTGTGTCAAAGATTCTGTTAACTTGTCAAAGGTGGAAAATACAGCATTTTTCATGCAGTGTTGACCCCATCTGCTGGGCAAGCACTAATACTGCAGCACCTTAGCAGTGCCAGGTTTTGTTTTCTTCCCTTTTCTCCTTTCTTTCTTCTTTACTAATTTAAATTAAAAACATTTGTTTATTAATACTTACATGGATCCAGTTCAGTTGTTAAGATCTTATTAATGTATTATGTTCACTTTCAATTACCACAATAAATGAAATGTAATAGAATTTCCATGATGTTAAATGTATACAAAAGTTACATTTACAGCCAGTTTCATCCTAACAAGAGCCAAGTCCTCACTGTGTGATCTTGGGCAAACCACTTAGCCCTCCCCATCCAGTGCTTCTGTCAACTCAGCTGTGGAAATAAGTATAAACAGTACCCCACTGGTGAGGCTAAGTTATCCTGGATAATTAAATTGTAAAATAAAAAAAAAATAACAAAAACACTCCTTATACTCCAGTTTATAAAGCTATGTCCAGAACAAAGGAAAAAGAGTTACTGAGGGAGGGTTGGTCTTTAGGACAATGTTAGATATGGGAGGAAAGAACAGATGGGAGGAGTTAGGACTGAGGAGTCTCAGATGCATGATGAAATGAGAGTGGATCAGGGACAGCAACACTGACTCTGAAGGTTAGAGAACATGGCCTGTTTCAGGTCAGCAGATTTCCTAATGACTTTACATTGTCAGGGTATTTAATTACATTTTAATTTTTTATACTTGTTAGCTGAGGAGCAAGATGCCCATTTTCACAAGCAACAAGTACGACAATACATAAAACAGTAAATACAATATAGAAACAAAATACACAATATTGCATGGGTAAGCATTCCAGCTGATTGGAGCAGCAACAGAGAATGCTTTCCTACCAGTAATTATGTAAGTTCTGGGAATGTGACGATTATCTCTGACCCGTGACCCTATCTGGTACATCTGCACTGTTTTACTGAGAAGGTTGCTGAGGTAATAGAAACTACCATGGATGCATACAGGCTAGCTACGAACTGAACATGATCACAAGGTGCCAGAAGGCTATACAAACAATCTGTAAGGCTAACACAACACATCATGGATGTTTGATCCTGTTGAGGACTCATTGGTGTGGTGCAGATACTGTCTCAGCCCAGGGCAGGAGGGGAATGGGGAGCCAGTAAACTATTCTGTGGTCACGGTTAATTCCCAAAGAATAAATTGTTGAAGAAAACAACTACAATACAGAAGCACTGAGGACTCAGAAAAAAGCATAATGGCAATAAAACACATTTATTTATTTATTTAAAATTTTGGTAACCAGGAAAGGCACACTGAGCAGAACATCATTTCCAGGTGTGACCTTGGAACAGGGGGTACAAATACAACAAAGGGAATACAAACTGAAATACAAAGAAATACAGACTACATACAAAATATACATTACAATACAGAGTATATTCTTAAATGACAGTATGATACAGTGTGCAAAAAACTTGCACTATTGTATTGCATTACAGGAATAATGCAGGAGAATCGACAATCAGGTAGTGACAAAACAGAGAGCATATGGTCACAACTAATGTAGGAAGTGGAAGAGAGGGAGGAAGACAATAGTAAGGTTGAGGGTTCGTGCCATGGGCAACTACAGGATGTAACTGGTTGTGGCCTGAGGAAGTGCTTAAGTGCTGGAAAGGAGGGGGTGAGGTGTGTTTGAAGGGAGAGGTTATTCCAGAGTGAAGGGAGTCTGTAAGAGAAAGCTAATTTTCTGACTGAAGTGCATGCTCGTGGGAGGGCAAAGGAGTGGAGGCAGTTTGTGCATGAGTTGTAGGCGGAGGGAGTAGCTGGAGTTAGGAGAGAGGAGAGGTAGAAGGGAAGAGTTCCAAACCAATATTTGGAGACAAAAGTGGAGCAGTGGGACATGCATCTCTGTGAAAGGGATTGGAGGGATAGGGAGGAGTAGAGGTCTCAGTGATGCATGAAGGAGGGGAATTTGAGGCAAAGTGACAGAAGGCGTTAAAGAGGATATCGAGTTTGGTGAGGGAGGTGGCTGGAGATGTGCTGAAGACAATGTTTGCAAAGTCAAATGCTGGTAGGATAAATTTGACCAGCAGGTTTTGTCTGACTGGGATGGATAGACTGCTGATATGGCAGTAGAGTAATTCTAGTTTGGGGGATAGTTTGGAGTGAAGGGCCTTAAGGAGGAAGGAGAAGTCTAGTGAGGGATCAAGCCACACTCCTAGGTATTTGTAGATTGGGACATTGTCTAGGGGAGTTTTGACTGGGGTACAGAAAGCAGGGAGGACAGGGAGTCTGGCAAGTTTTTGTTTGTAGCCAAAAGTCATGGCTCAAGTCTTTTTGGTGTTCATTTTTAGGCAGTTATCTTTGAAGCATTTAGATACAGCAATAAAGTCATGTTGGAGAGGAGTTTAGATGGATGGGGCAGAGGGACCAGTTAGGAACAGAACAGTGTCATTCACATAAATATGGATTTTGGTATGAGTGCATACAGCAGTGATGTTGTTAATAAATAGGGAAAAGAGAACGTGTCCAAGGATCGAGCCCTGGGGGACTCCAGCAAGGATGGGGAGGGAGGGAGACAGCGAGTTACAGATTTTGACTGAGACCTGCTAGTTAAGTAGGAGCTAAACCAGGAGGCAGAAGCTGGGGAGAGGCCAACGTTGCTTAGTTTGTCTAAGAAGGAGAGGGTGGGAGACAGAGTCAAATGCCTTAGCAAGGTCAATGAAGATAGCTGCTGTGATCTACCCTTACTCCATAGCAGAGTGAATTGCATCTGTAAAGTGAAGAAGGGAGGAAGTGGTTTAGTGGAACTTTCTAAAACCTGGTTGGACCAGGGAAAGAGTGTTGGAGGCAGTAACGAAGTCATTTAACCTTGAGAGGATGAGAAATTCTAGGACCTTGGCAAGTGAGGGGAGAAGTGAAATGGGGTAGTAGTTGCCAGGGACAGTGGGATCACCCCCTTTGTAAAGGGAAATGACTGTAGCCAACTTCCAGACTATAGGGACAGTGGAGGAGGAGAGAGATAGATTGAGAAGGTAAATTAGAGGGGTCAGAATGGAGAGAGCAGTGATTTTTAGTAGTCTCGGATGTAGGCTATCAGGGCTGGATTTGGCTGAATTTAGTGAGCTTAGAACTTTAAGGACATCCGCTGGGGATACCAGAGGCAGGTGAAAGCCAGAAGGCTATGAGAGGGGAGAAGGGCAGGGGCAGGAGGGGGGAGGTCATGCGGGAGGGCACAGGTTGTAAAGAACCGATTTAGAGCATCTGCAGCAGAGGATGGGTCTGAGATTAGGAAGCCTGCCATGCAGAGAGTGGATGGAGGGGGTTCTGAGGAGGGGTGGAGGAGCGAACAGAGATCCTTCCAGAAGGAGGATGGAGAGTTGTTTGAGGTGTGCAGATGGGACTTCAAATACTCTGATTTTGCCTGCCAAATAGACACATATCCCACTAATGCAATGCATTAAGTACTGTATCATCAGGGGGGTACAGTACACGTCATGTGCTGTTATTTCACTTCCTCTCCTTGGTAAGGACATCTGTATGAAAGCAGGATCTTTGTTCTTTGGATTTCATCTGCTGCTGCTATTTGTCTACACACATCAAAATCTCCTGTTTGTGACATCACAGTCGGTTGCTCTAGAAAACTACAGTATTATCTTGTCACAAGCAGGGAATATATCTTCACATGTAGACAAGCAGCAGGAGCAGATGGAATGCACGGACATAGAACCCGTCCTTAATGTGCAGGTCATTAGTAATGAATGAAAGAAAGTTAAATAAAGAATATGTATGAAATGCAGCCTGAATTGTTGAAAAATACAAGCTTCCACTGAGCTGTCAGTGAGTTTATAAAGTCATATAGTATGTTTATATGTGCAGTTACTGTATCTCTTATGATTGTAAGAGCATATTCTTAAGTTCCAAGTGTGAGAGAACCACAAAGCAAAGTTGAGTTTGGCACACAATGGGCTTGAGAAGAAACTCATATAACCATACGAGACACAGGAACAGTACACATAAAGGCAGTATAAATCATGTGAAAAGTTGTGTTTTTAAAGAATGGAGTCTGAATTAAACATCAGACTGTTTCATGTCACAGAAAATTAGAGAAATCCCAGTGTGGGAAATAGAGCATGCCAACAAAGCTTAGAACTTCAGAGTTTTAGAACTACATATTTGCATGACTAACCATCTTAAGGATATAAGAGTGCATGGAATGTTTAGAATTAGAAAATGGGCTGGGGAAATCCTTTAGGCTGATTGGCTAAGGCCACCAACCAGCCAGGCAGTCAGGCAATAGAGACCAGGAAATAATGAGTCCCTGTCTCTGCTGCCTGATTAGGTTCTAAATCCTTGTGCCAACAGAACGTTCATTTTGTAAATGCAGCCATGTTTTTCTTAACACATAACTGAACCACACACACACACACACTCTGCAGTCTCTGCACTGAATTAGCACACATTGGTTAATTTCTATTTAAATCCCTCTTTATTTAAATCGCTTAGCGAGTGCTGACCAACCCCTCCCCCACAACACATACACACTTTCCTTTTGAAACTACCTCGCGTAGCACTTTCACACTCACTCCTCCTGCCAGGTCTTCATTGCACCTGCCTCATCTAGTCCTCCAGCTGCCCACTGACTTAGCTGTGACACACAACATTTGTCCCTCGGCTAGCAAAACAGAAAATGCCATGACAGAAGTGGCAGTTCCTTGTTAGGCTACAGCGGCTCACGCAACCCCCCCCCCATTCATCAGCACTGTTTACCCTGCAAAGAAACAAATACAAAAAACACTGCAGAAGCAGACAACTTTGTGTTTTTTTAAAGCAGTAGCGCTTTCCTTAACAACAGACTCGATTACCGATCGTGCTGTCTCTCGTGACTGCAGCTTTTGAAACTGGTGCTTCTTCACATAAGTCCACAGTCCTGTCATGACCACTAGCAGTACCAGCCTCTTTCGTAACACTTCTCTGCCCACACAGACCACCCCAGCAACATTTTCATAGACGTCTGTAGGCTAGGCAAGACCAAAGTACCTCCTAATTTCTAGCCGCACCAGAATAACTTCAGATCTCACCTGTATCCCAACCCAGACAACCGTCACTCTCTCACCGCACACAACACTTCAGACCACGCTTTCTTCTCCAGGCCCCACTGATGAAACAAACGACAACAATTAAAAAAAAATGTACTTCATTGTCTGGAACACTATTCTCGGCTGCCAACAATGCTCACAATTTCTGTTGCTCATTCTTCCCAAAAGTTACCAGCAACAGCTGGCAGTTAAAAACAAAAAATAGTACAACTAGATGCTACATGATGAGGGGGGCCGGTGAAACAACAAACATAAGCGGACAACGGGGGGGGGTCAACTGCATACAAGCAGCTTTGTTAAAGTGAAGACCTGCTGTCCCGACCACACTCACTCCCAAATCAGGGCTTTGTTTCTTCCCAGATCGCAACAGCTCTCTCAGCCCCAGAATAAAAAAAACATAAACGAAAGGGAGTGTTGCAAATGAAAACAGAGGAAAAATAAAATACAAGGAGGTCCAAGCTGTGGTGTGTGCGTGGGGGGGGGGGTTACCAACAGCATTCAAAATGTTTTTTTTTGTTTCTTTTTTTAGCTACAGTATCTCCATTAGGACAAAAGTCCTCTTTTCCAATACAAGCAGAGGAACTATTTAATTACAAAAAGTAATCTAAATGAATTTTTTTATTACCAATTTTTTCCCAACCTTTTTTTTTTTTACAGTGCCCATTTTCTAAGCGCAATAATACCCTCCAGCGTGGGCGGTATTGGGCTATACCGGACCCTCCAGGAGCTATAAGATACCCTCCGCCTGCAGTGTCGGGCCTCATTACACCCCTGGGCGGTCTGGTATAGCCCAATACCGCCCACCCTGTCGGGTATTATTGCTTGCATAAACACGTTTGGATACAGATTGGCTACTTAACAATGATGTCATAATTTACAGTTAAAAAAAGAACTCTGAAATCTTCCAGTCTTCAGTCAGTTTTGAACACATCAAGTTTCATTTCATTAAAGGAGAACTCTGCTGAATCTGAAAATCATTTGTTTCCCAGTAGAAACTGATTTATAAATGCTGGTTCCAGTTCTGTTATTGGTCCATCTATACTGGCCCATTAGTAACCTCATTGGGTTTGTCTGCTTTACATTCTGGTGTTAAGTGACATTTTTGAACTGAAAGATGTGGTTTCTTTCTCAACCACAGAGTTCTAGAGTAGGATATGAATGCATTGTACCAACAATAGAAGAGCTGAGTAAGGGATGTAAACTACAGTATACAGTTCTAAAATGGTACTTCCTGCATATATGTAAACCAGAACACCCACCAGGATAATGAAAAAAAGCCTGAAGAGATGGAGCAGAAACAGAATTGAAACCAATATTTAAAAATCAGCTTCTACAGAGGATAGTGAATTACAGGTTCAGTGCAGTTCTCTACCATTTAATAGTAGGAGTTCCTTCTCCTTGATTTCAATGGCTACCAGCTACGGTATCTGGTGGAACAATAGGTGATTCCCAGTTACCATTCAAAACCTTGTTTTTTTTTAACAGTTTTATTAAGAAAGTAGCAGATACACAGCAAGACAATTGCACTGCATCCAAGTAAGGTAAACAATAAAACTTTTCTATAAAGTACGGATGTTACAAGAGCATTTTGAAACTGGTGGCGGATTCTTAACACATTTAACAAACTGTAGTAAAATAGTAATTTGAGGTCAGAAGGGCCCATAGGTCCATCTTGTCTCCCCCACCTGCTTCACAAGTAGGGATTAAATAAGTACGCATTTCAAACATGCGCCAATTTGTATAGATTACAATTTTCTGATTGTGAATGCATCTTATTTTTATGAAGTATTTTCAGACTTCTATGAATTCCCTTTTAAGGAATCAGTTATGGCTTCCATAATCAATTTTTCTTTCATGCTGATCTTACTTAACATTTGTGTCTTAATTTCCATGTTCTCCAATTTTTCATTATGTAAAATGATTTCAATTCCTGTATTTTAAATGAACATTTATAGCACCTTTAATTTGAAGAAGAAAGAATATTTTTGTAATTACCAGACTGACCATTTTTTTCTTATTTTATTTAGTATTAAGGTTCAGACACTTAAAATACACCTACCGTCTTCTTGGGTGGTGAGGGATTTGCACCCAAGAAAATACTGGAGTACTATAAAACATTGTCTTCCATCTTATGTTTCCTTGCACGCATGCACAAAGGGAACATATTGGTGGTGCTCGGGCAGTGTAGGGGGATGGCAGGTGTATGCTGTATAAGCCAATGAATGAAGAAATGCAGGAGGCTTGCTGTTCAAAAGCCAATGCTGAGAACGTTGATGATGACAGTGCTGAGATGGCTGATGGCTGTAAACTTTTTGTAGTTCAAAAGATGCTGCCTCACCTGTGACTTTGGTTTTTTGCCCATCAGCCAGCTAACAGATATCATCATCAGGCTTTGAAGATGAACACCAAGCATCACACTCCCTCCATTTTTGTGGGGTTTTCCCCTGACTTTAGTGGTTCCCCTAGTTAAAGAAAGAAGTCTGGAGAGTGTCTCTTTGAAAGCACAAAACACAGCGGGAAAAAAATACTCAGCATACAGAATAAGAATATAAATGTATCACATTTGTTAACGGCATTTCAATAATGAACAGAAAACACCAGAAATAGTTGATTTGAATGACGTATTTGTTCCCATAAAAGCTCTATTATACTGCAAGAAAACAGTTACATTTGGCATGGACAGATGCTTGTTTTCATCACAAGCCCGCCACTAATAAATGGATGAAACCTTTTTTCCACAACCATGCCAGCACCCATTGATTTCCCAGAAAACCGGCCTGTGCTAATACTACTGGTGTTAAGTATATTGTTTGCAAACACTTATATTCTGCGAGTCTTCTACTGCTCAGCTAAATCTTAGGTATGATCACAGAATGTTACGTAGCATTTGATGAAATGGATGGGTTGATATATGACTTCGTCCCACTAGTGAAATGAACATATCCTTTACAGTCCTGAAGGTTAAAATGGCATTTACTCACCTAGTAAAGGTGATTATACCTGCAACCTTTATAGTGCACAGGAAATCATCACATATGGGTTATCCTCCATCCATTCTATTGGCCGATGCATGATCATAAATCTTTTCTGGACTGCCAGAAGCCAATCCCCCAGCTACATCCAGAAATTCCAGTAAGAAACTTCACTAGCACAGAAAAAAAAACACAGACCCAAAAAACAGGCAAGAACAGTAAAGAATGCGACAAAGACCAACAGTGATTAGTACTGAACAAGTGCCATTTACTTAAGAATATTACTGATACATTGATGGTTACACGAACATACGAACATATGAAATTTGTCAGCAGATAAAGGCCTTGAGGTCTATCAAGTCTGCTCGAATGTGCAGCTAGCACCCCTTATTCTGCAGCTGCCCTTCCCTTCCCCCTTCACATACTATATAGGTCGTAAAGCATCTGTGTATGTCAGCTAAGGCAGATCATAGCAAAACAAATAGTAACATATAGTAAAAACATAATAACGCATATGGTAATTTAGGCCCCATCTACCAAAGTACATTAGGCAGGGTACCAGAGAAAATCAATATCATTCTTATCTAACACCCATGAAAAACTAGGAACCAGCCAGGTATGATTCTGGCTGCACCAATGTCTGGTTCGTCCATTGTGGGAGGGACCCTGAGCACTATAAAGGTTGCAGGTATAATCACCTTTACCAAGTGAGTAAATACCATTATCACCTGCAACTTTTCTAGTGCTCAGGAAATCATTATATATGGGACTTACTAGCAGTACCTAGAAAACACTCTGGGTAGGAAATGACAAACTCACATGATCAGTCCACACATGCTGCAGCCTGAAGCACAGCCCTGTCAAATGTGGCTCTATCATCAGAAGCCACATCAATCCTGTAATGATGAACAATGGTGTGGATAAAGGACCAGGTCGCCACCACACAGATATCCTGCACAGAGGTACCTCCCCTCTCCTCCCATGAGGCCAACAATGCCCATGAGTCTAATAATGCCCTGATGGAATGCACCCTAATGCCCCTTGGGGGATCCTAGCCAACTCCTTGATAGGCAACAACTGCTGTACCCTGATCCAGTGAGCAATAGCTTCCTTAGATGCCACCTGGCATTTCTTCCAGCCAGAGAAGAACACAATCTATCCAATTTACAGAAACTCTCAGGCACAGTCAGATTATCTTTAAATAGAGAAACCATGTCCAGAAGATGTGGTTCCCCATTCCCACTCCTGTGAGCCCCAAGCAAGTCTGGCAAATGAATAGCCTGCTCAAAGTGGAAGGGAGAAATCACCTTGGGAGTCAAAGATGGTACCGTGGCAAGGAACACCCTGTCGTTATGAAAAGTCAGAAATTGCTCATGTCAGGAAAGTGCCCACAGCTCAAACACTCAACTGGCAGAGCACATGGCCATGAAGAAAACTGTTCTAAGAGTCATGCAATAAGGGAACTGGGGAACAAATGAAGCTTATGTAGTCCCTCCCATACCAAATTTAGGTGCCAAGACAGACACGTGGGCCTGACCCAGGGAGAGGCAATTTGCACCACCCTGAATAATCTGACCATATCAGGATGTGAAGCTATTTCCCCCTCCTTTGGAAGGGATCCCCTTATTACTGAGATAGCTGACAACTGAACCCTCTATGAGGAGTATGATAAAACCTTCCCGGCCCCATCATTAAGAAAATCCAAAATTTGGGGGAGGCCCACCACCGAAAGTGACAGGCCCTTTGTGGTACACCATTTACAGAAAATCTGCCAATGTCTCTGGTGCTGTAAGTCTTATTCATGGAGTTTCTCCTGGACTTCAATAGTTATTCAACCACCCATGAAGGATATCCCATGTTTAACAGTCTTGTCCTTTCAGCATCCATGCCATTAGGCAAAGGATCTGGGGACTGTGGTGAAGCATTGGTCCTTGAACTAGTAAATCCAGACATTGTGGCACATGCCAAGGTTCATCAATCAACACTGGACTGAGCAGAGAATACCAAGAGCTCATTTGCCAGTCTGGAGCCACCATCAGTATTATTGCTCTCATGGCTCTAATCTTGGAAAGCACCTTCGTAATCACTGGGAGGGGTTAGAAAAATGTAAGCCTTCTTGAATTTCTACAATACTGCCATTGTGTCTATTTCCTCAGCCCGGCTGTCTGGGCAGCATGAGGGAAAACGGTACAGTTGTGTACTGTGTCTGAATGCCATCAGGTCCACTATGAATGGATCCCATCTCTGGCTGAGACCCTGAAAAACCTGAGGGTGCAGCCTCCATTCTGCCTGGTTGAGGGTCACTCAACTGAGCCAATCCATCTGCAAGTTTAGCATCCTCACCAGGTAAGTGGCTGAGATCATCAGCAGGTGTTTTTCTGCCCTGCATAAGGTCTGCAGTGCCTCCCTGAGCATAGCTCTGCTTCTGGTTCCACTCTGTTTGTTGATGTACACCATGATGATCTGATTGTCAGTCCTGATCAGCACTGGCTGACCTATTACCTGTAGGGCAAAGAAAGTCAGGGTCCTGAATACTGCCCTCATCTCCAGGACATTGATTGGGAAACAGGTTTCCATTGAAGACCTTTTCTCCTAAGTAACATGATGACCCAGCATGACTCCTCAACCAAACAGACTGGCATCTGTTGTGATTGTCGCCGTAGGTGGCAATGATAGCAGGACCCATTTTGTCAGGTTGCACCAGTCCTCCCACCAGTGGAGGCTTTGGAGAATGCGTGGATCGTGAAATCCTGGGTTGAGTGATCCCATGCATTCAGTACATATCATTCTTTATTTCTTTTTCTCCAGGTTAGCACACCTGAGGTGCAGCATCTCATTTCCAGAGGGATCCTTCTTGTACCCATTTCTGCAGCTCGGTGGACTGGAGCATTAAGACATTATGTAACTAGCATTAGAAAATGGGTTTTAAAATATCTGAACTCTGATTGGCTGCCAGGGGTACATTTACTTATGTTGAGAGCCCTCAGAATAAAAAGTACCACTCTGTAGTGCCCCTTCATCCACTGAAATATCCTAGTGCCCATCGTGCTTGCTCATTGGCCAAAACCTGCCAATTCAATTTTAAATTGGCACCATTTTAGTCTCTTGTTTATTGAGTGATACTGTCACCCCCAAGGCTAGTGGACAAGTTGCCCCCCACAGTCTGTCTATATTCTGCTAAACAAAAACAAAAGCCTGCCTAACAAGCAAAACACGAAATGAATATAAAATAAAACATGTTCATTAACATAAAAGCGCATTAATTTCACAAACATTTTCACGTCCCGTGCTCCCCCCAAAAGCCGTTCAATGCAGTACCTGCTTCAAGTCGGCAGTGTGTCTCCACATACTGTGACTATAATTCAGGGATGTCCTAACACTGCTTCTCAGGCCGGTTCTCCCCATCTATTCACTTTTTAAATTATTCCTGGCTAAGAACCTCTAGTGACAACTGAAATCAAAAGCACACCTAAACAAAGAAATGTACTTGTTTTTTCCAGGCTTACTTTTGTTTTTCCTCCCAGTCATGTGAGCACCCTGTTCCCTCACAGTAGACCTATGGACCTTCCATCCGTACTTCATAGCTCCATAGTGTGGCAGTGAAGTGGGTGCATATGCAGGCAGGCCCATGGTACCATGGCTATCACTGATGCCATAAGCCCCAGCAGCCAAAGATATGTACACACCGGCCTGTGTGGTTGTGACTCTATGGCCCCCAGGAGTGTGATTATGTTGGTCACTTTTTCTGCCATGAGAAACACAAGACCAACAGTTGTGTTAATCCTGGCACCCAGGTGGATGATCTCTTGCGTGGGGCTTAGTTAGCACTTGTCCCAGTTGAAAAACCCAGCTGTGTTGCTGCAAACACTGCAGCACTGCTTCCATGTCCCTCTGGGTTTGAGTCAGGGACCTGGCCTGAATTAGCCAATCATCCAGGTATGGTATGACATGCACCCCCCTTTTGGGAAGGTCTGTAGCAATCACCACTAGTGTCTTGGTGAAGACTCTCGGTGCTGATGCCTGACTGAATGGGAGACAGGTGAACTGGAAATGAAGGCCATTGATTTGGAACCTCAGAAAGTGGTGGTGGCTGGGGTGAATTGGAATGTATAGAGAAGTGTCTTTGAGGTCTATTGAAGATAGGAAGTCACCTAGTTGAACTGTTGTCAGTGTTGACTGAAGGGTTTCCACTTTGAATTGTTTGTTGACCACGAACTTGTTGAGGAATTTTAGGTCGAGAACCAGTAGGAGTCCCCCGGTTTTCTTGGGAACCATAAAGAACACAGAGTACACCCCTGTGTCTCTCTCTCTTGTGGTGGCACGGGCACTATGGCCCAGTTCCTGGCAAGGTTGTCGAGGGCCTGTTGAATCTCTGCCAGCTTGAGAGGGTCCCATGATGTAGGGGATATCGTCAGTCTGTGTGCCAGTGTCTTTTGAGTAAACTCTATGGCATAGCCTTGTGACACTAGTTCTCTGACCCACTTGTCCATGGTAGTTTGGGCCCATTGATTGGGGAACAATAAAAGGCCCCCCCCACTGGAGGGCTGTCTGCTGGAGCCCCCCCCTCCTTTCATTGTTTTTTTTCCGGTTGAGCCACCACCGGATCTTTTGCCATTGAAGTCCCCATGTTTATCAGAGTTGCCTTGCAGTTGGACTGTGTGAAACTGGATTGGAACTGGGACTTTGCGGCCCCATCCCTCTTGGGTTGGCCTGATGCTGACTTCACCTGACCCCTGTTGCCCCTGAATCTTAGACGAAAAGGGCAACCTGACGGTAAGTACAGGTCCTTCTTTTCCACCATCTGTTTTGCCCCTGCCTGGTCCCTGAGAAATGGGGTCAGTGTGTCTCCAAACAGATGGCCACCTTTGCAGGGTAGCTTCATCAGGGTCACCTTGGACTCAGCTTCCACCTGCCACAGCTTAAACCATAGGGCTTATCTGGCCTGGTTAATCAGGACCGTGGCCCTGGCATCAAATTTCATGATATCTGAGGTGTTGTCCACTATATAGCATGTGGCCTGCATGGCACAATCACCTGTGGAGTCAGCAGAGAATCCTCCCAGAGACCATGAGCAATGGCCTTCACCCACTGTAACAGGGCCCTGCTGGTATACAATACCACTTTGTCTGCTGAGAGAGCCATCCCTGTCACTTCATGAATCTTTTTTAGCGATTCTTTGACCTTTTATCCATTGGCTCATTTAGAGCTGCGGTGCTCTTGACTGGTATGACCGTGCATCAGGCGAGGGCCAATACTGGAGTGTCCACCTTGGAGGCCATGTACCAGGCAATCCAATAGGATTTGGCCAGAGGGTACATTTTCTACATGGCTCACATGTCCGGGATCCTGGATGGTTCCAGCGCCTCCTATTCCTCAACCAGCATGATGTTGAGGGCTGTACAGATTGGGAAATAGTGTATCAACGGCTTTGAGTGCAATGAAAGAAGAGGATCCACTGAGGTGTGGGGTTCTTCTGGCTCCTTTGGGACCTGGAGGACATCTCATACCTGTCGGACCAGTTCGGCCAAGTCCCCCTGCGGGCACAGCTTGCCTGTGTTCTGGTTAGGCTTCTGTTCCACCTCTTCCTGTTTTAATGCATCTACATAGTCTTCTGCCTGCACCATTTCTTCTGTAGTTGCGGGGCCTGTGAAAACCCTGGGCACTTTCGGGGGGTTACTTGTGGTGTGGTCTCTGGCTGCTTAGCTTGTAATTTCTCCAGCCATAGGAATAGCAAGACAGCTTGCACCGGGTTCAGAGTCAGTGGTGCCATGTGGGAGGACGTCTCTTCCATGGTGGCCACCACATCAAGGTTAGGACTCTGTCGTCCGCCCGACTCAGACACTGTGCAGACCGCACAGAGGGCCTTTTCTGTTTGGGACTCCAGTAGTTTTGTGCCACATTCTAGGCAGGAAGTGGATCTGTGGAAAGTAGAGAGAAAACACCGTCAGGAACATGGTCCCTGCAAGCAGCCAGCAACAACAAGACAGCAAACAGCAGAATGTGTTCCATACAGCAATATGTGGCCTGTATCTTTAAAAGTATGTGTGTGTGTATGTCTGCCAGACTCACACAAGATGGCCGCCAGCCTGTTACAGGCCCTCAGTCTTCAGTCCTCATCTCGCAGGATCTTTAATGCCACAAAGTGCCTTATTTAAGATGGTGGCCCCCTGAACTCTCCTAAGGTGGCCGCCTTCCTAATAGATTCTGATGGAGCTGTGGAGACTCCTGCAGTAGTCTCCTGAGAGTTCTCTGTCCTGTGAAATCTCATCCTTGTTGGGGTTTCTCATTTTTAATATATGCCCCAAAAAACTTATTTTGTGGCTGTTCTGTTTGTCTGTTGGGCTAATGGTTCCTGTTCCCCAGTGAACCGTGTTTATTTATATGCCCTGTGCAAGTCGGGCAATCCAGAGCCTTAGGAGTCTCACAAGAGAAGCCATCTTTCTTTCTCAGCTTGAGACTCTTAGCTAACATGGCAGCAAGCTCCAGAATGTGCAGGGGAGTATCAGCAGTCTGGCGAAGCAGCCCCACATGACGTGAAATGTGCAGTTGTTCCCACAAAGCAACAGACATCCGCCACTGCCAATTTGTCACCAGCAGGGTCCGGAAAGCCACGGAGCCCAGAGAATGACTGGCAGTAAGAAGCTGAAGCCCAGACTGCCCTCCAGGACAGTGTCTACATAACTTGGGGAAGGGGGAGATTGCCTTACAGGTAAAACTATTCTTGCCACCCCTCATGCAGCCTCTGACCCAATATTTTCTAGGCTGCCAGCCCAGGCACTGAGTGACTTACTCTTTTCTCAGTGGAGCAGATGCTACAGGATGGTCTGCTCCCCAGTAGTGTCTGATGTTGGTCACTCTGCCTGAGGGTCCCAAACTGGGGCAGGGGGCAGGTCAGATGATACATGAGGGTCTGGTTCTGCCTGATTCCATGCCCAGACATCCAGTAAAGTGTGCCCATGTTACTCTCCCTCAGGGCTAGCCATGCTGACATTTTTTTTTTGCATGCATGCATGCATGCATATGTAACCCCTAGATGGCGCTATCCCAGGGGCTACTACCCCTGCCTGATTTGCCACTAACAGGTTGAGGGGCCTGGATCCAATGGCGGGTGCCTCCACCCAGAGGTCAGGGTTTGCAATAGTTAAACTAACTTGGTCACAGCCCTCTGGGACACTGCAACCCCTTTCTTCCCACTAGTGCCCACACAATATATCAGAATTACCTTCACAGTATACACTTACCCCCAGGTCTGGTTCCGCACTGGGACCTCCTGTGAAATGAGATACAGTGCAACAATCACAGTACAGTACTTTAACATAGACAAATACCTCAGGCAGTATAACTTTGCTGAAACAAGCAGCTCTGATTTGTTGGGGATATAACAAGGACAGGGAAATCAGGTTAATTAGCTTATCACTCTAATAATCTACCTATGGCTCTGTGCACAGGCCTATCCCTATCAGTTACTGTCCCTGGGTACCCAAGCCCTAGTGGCTAGTCCAAACCGTGGCAGCTGGTAGGGCCCTTCACACAGAGAAAAGGAAAATTAAACAGTCAGCAGTACAGTAATTCCATTTGGATTTAATGTGGCAATTCAACAGGAGCGACCCGAATTAGTACTCACGACCTCCAAAGAAGATATGGTCCTTCAATGTCAGCAGGGCTACTTTTGATCTCCAAGAGACTCTCACACATTTATATGGTAAAAAAAAAAAGCACTATACCAGGCAGGCTGCATCTGTATCCCAATCGCAATTACTGCACAACAACCAGGAGAACACACAGCAGATTCAGTTCCTGACAGACCGAGTGTAATTCAACAATTTCTTCAGTCTTCTACAGGGTGAGCCTGGTTTCTACTCTTCAGAGATCCTTGATTCTTTTCACAGGACGGATTCAGTCCTAACAAGCAGTTACACAAGTTGTAGACCAGAACTCTGGGCCTTGCACACGTTTTTGACTGAAACTGTGCACTGAAGGAGCACAGGGTTTCTTTCCCCTTCACTTTCAGATCTCAAACTGAAACTCCCAACAGACAAAAACCGGCACTTCCTTTGAGTTCTTCCCAGTTCTTGACTGGATTGGCTGTCACTCACAATAGACTGCTGCTGTTGGTCCAAAAGGCACGAAGTCTAAACTACATCTCCCAGAGTCACTGCCCATACAATCCTCTTGTGGCTGGCTCAGATTATGAGTCCCAAGTTCTGATTCGTCCAAGGCATCATTTTAGAGCTAGTTTACCCCACACTGATTGGTCCAGTTCCGAAGTTCAAAACCAGAATGGGGAACTAGCAGACAGTTCTGACTGCAAAGAAAGCAGGTTAGACAAACTGTAATTTTATTATTACTGTAAATGATTTCTGGCAATCAGTTACATCTTTCAGACAGGTTCCTTTGCACTCTAGTGACTGCAAAAAAGGGTGAATTGGCAGCAGCTTGTGGTACTCAATCAAAGAAACACAGTCCCCATATAAACTAATTATGTTGCAAGCAGACAGCTCTTAAAGAGACAGTACCAGAGGCTCTAAAAACACTCACTGATAAATGGCTTAAATGCCAAACACCATTCAGGCTTGGAGCATTCAAGCAAGCTCCTGGAAGTCTTTTGGGAACCCCCATTTGCAGGGGGTTTACACCCTTCCTGGCCTGGGAAAGCTTGACGTCCGCGTCAAGCAAGTACCCCCATAAGTTTCAACTGCAACCATATACATTTGCATTAGGCTCGCACATGTAATCATCAGTCAATATATCATTTTACCAAGAACACATTTCTGAAACATTGCAGTACGTCACTCTTTACACAGTATTACATACATTGTACCATAACTCAAGTTATTACCTCTTGTACATGAAACCTGAAGAGAGGGCCCTTCCCTATCAGTTACCTTGGGCTGGATGGGGCAAGGGCACCATACTAGAGGGCAACACAAGTAACTTGGAGTTAGCACTGATGCTCAGTTTGGGCAATGAGCTCGGGACACATACACTCCTTTATGGACAACATTGAGAGGCAAGTCCACAGGCCTCCCAAGTGAATCATAACTGAGGTGCACCACAGGCTTTACAGCTCGACCAGTCTTTCTAGGGGAACTGTTATAGTCTCTGCACTCTGAGCCTCATTTTTCAGCATTGTCCTCACTTGTCAGGGAGTCTCCATGGGGTAGAGAGGCTAGAACTTGGGGCACTTTCAGCTCCAGGAGTTACAGTTTCTGAGTCCACAACACTTGGCTCGCATGGAAGCTTTCGGACACTGGCAGTGGACTGTCAGGACTCAAAATACTCTTCTTGTTCGGGTGTATCACCAGTCTGCCCCAATCTATCATTTTCCTCCCTGAAAGCTCAAACAGTTCAACCATGCACAATGATTCCATTTCATCCTGATCTGATGCTTTGCACTTCACTTTCTGGGAGCATTGGCTCAGGGATGAACTAGGGAGCTTAGACAGTCCAGAAGGCCCAGCTTTGTCTCCAGTATTGACTAGGGATTGCCCAAACAATTGACTCAGTTAAGAAGGATAGTATTCAAAGTCACTCTCACTTTCTTCCGATATGGACTGACAGTCATGCTCAACTGGGACTTGTGGAGGGGAACACTTTAACTTTGCTTCTGTAGGTGCAGACTTTCTTGATCTTTTCTTAGCAGCAGCTCTAGTCACTGGTCCAGAGGGGCATCTTCTAGGGCTCAGACTCAATTAAGATTTGTCCAATGGGCAGTAAATGATTTCTATGCATTGTTTTTACATCTTTTGAATTATTCTCAGGCCTTACTTTGTACACTGGCAGATCATCTAGTTTGCCCACTACAATGTGAGGAGATGGTGCCATCTGTCAGCAATCTTGTGCTTGCCATGCAGTCCCAGATTTCTTAGCAATACCCATCTCCCTCCTGGAGTTCCTGTGCTTTCACCTTTTTATCATACCTTTCTTTGTTGGCAGATTTCTTTTGGCAGCCATGGTTTGAGCCAGTTGAGTACGCATGAGTTAGCTGGGCCTTTAACTTTTACATACTGTAAATAGTTGTCAGCCTGAACCCCATCAGGAGAGACCCCAAAACACACATCTACTGGTAGCTCCAGCTTCTCTTCCAAACATCAGGCGGTAGGGGAGAATCCAGTGGCATCACTTTTGGTGCAGTTATAAGCATGTACCAGGGTGCTAATTTGTTAGCTCCATCTAGGCTTGTCCTTTGGGTGCAGGGTGCCTAGCATATCTAGCAAAGTGCGGTTGAAACGTTCAGGCTGTGGGTCCCCCTGGGGTAATGGTCTGTGGCACTTTGGAGCTATCTATGGGATCCATAAACTCTACTAGGGCCAGGAAAGTGTGGGTGAGCAGATTAGCATGCCCGACCCACCACCACAGGGTTTTTAAACTTCCACCTTGGAAAGTACTCCTGCACAGTGTCGTATTGATACCCAGGGGATGTCCAGGATAAGCATAGCATTTTGGGGGTCGATCTCCTCCCCAGTACACCACTCCACCAGCGGTGCACAGCCACTTCTGTCCGGGTACCCATTTTTCTTAACAGTGGTTCATAAATATGGCCACTAGAGGACACACAATCCCAGCGGTGAGCCTCCAAGATGTAACCCCTAGATATAGCTATCCCAGGGGCTACACCCCTGCCTGATTTGCCACTAACAGGTTGAGGGCCTGATCCAATGGCGGGTGCCTCCACCCAGAGGTCAGGGTTGCAATAGTTAAACTAACTTGGTCACAGCCCTCTGGGACACTGCAACCCCTTTCTTCCCACTAGTGGCCCACACAATATATCAGAATTACCTTCACAGTATACACTTACCCCCAGGTCTGGTTCCGCACTGGGACCTCCTGTGAAATGAGATACAGTGCAACAATCACAGTACAGTACTTTAACATAGACAAATACCTCAGGCAGTATAAACTTTGCTGAAACAAGCAGCTCTGATTTATTTAGGGATATAACAAGGACAGAGGGAAATCAGGTTAATTAGCTTATCACTCTAATAATCTACCTATGGCTCTGTGCAGAGCCTATCCCTATCAGTTACTGTCCCTGGGTACCCAAGCCCTAGTGGCTAGTCCAAACCGTGGCAGCTGGTAGGCCCTTTCACACAGAGAAAAGGAAAATTAAACAGTCAGCAGTACAGTAATTCCATTTGGATTTAATGTGGCAATTCAACAGGAAGCGACCCGAATTAGTACTCCGACCTCAAAGAAGATATGGTCCTTCAATGTCAGCAGGGCTACTTTTTGATCTCCAAGAGACTCCTCACACATTTATATGGTAAAAAAAAAAAGCACTATACCAGGCAGGCTGCATCTGTATCCCAATCGCAATTACTGCACAATAACCAGGAGAAACACACAGCAGATTCAGTTCCTGACAGACCAGTGTAATTCAACAATTTCTTCAGTCTTCTACAGGGTGAGCCTGGTTTCTACTCTTCAGAGATCCTTTGATTCTTTCACAGGACAGATTCAGTCTAACAAGCAGTTACACAAGTTGTAGACGGAACTCTGGGCCTTGACACGTTTTTTGACTGAAACTGTGCACTGAAGGAGCACAGGGTTTCTTTCCCCTTCACTTTCAGATCTCAAACTGAAACTCCCAACAGACAAAACCGGGCACTTCCTTTGAGTTCTTCCCAGTTCTTGACTGGATTGGCTGTCACTCACAATAGACTGCTGCTGTTGGTCCAAAAGGCACGAAGTCTAAACTACATCTCCCAGAGTCACTGCCCATACAATCCTCTTGTGGCTGGCTCAGATTATGAGTCCCAAGTTCTGATTCGTCCAAGGCATCATTTTAGAGCTAGTTTACCCCACACTGATTGGTCCAGTTCCATGAGTTCAAAACCAGAATGGGGAACTAGGCAGACAATTCTGACTGCAAAGAAAGCAGGTTAGACAAACTGTAATTTATTATTACTGTAAATGATTTCTGCAATCAGTTACATCTTTCAGACAGGTTCCTTTGCACTCCTAGTGACTGCAAAAGGGGTGAATTAGCAGCAGCTTGAGTGGTACTCAATCAAAGAAACACACAGTCCCCCCATATAAACTAATTATGTCTGCAAGCAGACAGCTCTTAAAGAGACAGTACCAGAGGCTCTAAAAACACTCACTGATAAATGGCTTAAATGCCAAACACCATTCAGGCTTGGAGCATTCAAGCAAGCTCCTGGAAGTCTTTTGGGAACCCCCATTTGCAGGGGGGTTACACATAGAAAAGGTAGGCACTCTAGTGGAGATTCCACGCATAGCCTGTCGACGTGCCCTAACTTATGAATAGAAAGTCAGGAAATTATGAATCAGTAAAATAAATACAGTAACCCCTCGCTATAATGAATGCTTTGGAAGCCACGACCACTGTTTGTTACAGCTCCCTATTCATTGCAGCGAGGGAGACTAACCAGGTGACAGCTGCCACTGGAGAAGCAGCAGAGTTACAAGCAAACACAGAGACACAGGTCTGGGGAGTGTACTGTGCAGAGAAAAGTGCTTATATTAA
The DNA here is from genome assembly GCA_016271365.2 of Neoceratodus forsteri. Lineage (NCBI taxonomy): Eukaryota > Metazoa > Chordata > Ceratodontiformes > Ceratodontidae > Neoceratodus > Neoceratodus forsteri. The sequence goes on from CM057458.1 coordinate 660,387,895, forward strand.
ACTTACATGCAGAGTTTTAACCTGACACCTTTTGTCTGCACCACAGCTCCGTCCCGATTATGCACTGTCACATAAACAGGATTTTGCTGTACCTTAGAGTATGGGAACAAGAAGAATCACTATCAGCCTCAAGGGATGCACGAAGTAAACTCGAATTTCCAGACGTAGCTGGGGGATTGGCAGTCCAGAAAAGATTTATGATCTTGCATTGGCCAAAAGGATGGATGGAGGATAACCCATATGTGATGATTTCCTGAGCACTAAAAAGGTTGCAAAAGATAATGTTCATTGGTACTGAAGGCATTCTTTAAAGGAAAGCCATCTCAGTCTCTCCAACACTGGACAGTGACAACACCAAAAGTTATCCTGGAACAAAGTGAGCTGTTCCATTCTGCTGAATTCTCCATTTTCGTTCAGCTGCATCAGTTTAACATGTTTATTAATTAAGCATGTCTATGCTGGTCATAGCCTTCCATAACCAGAATCCAAAAGTGTTTAAAGTACTTAAATCCAAATTTTTTCCAAGTTGTTAAAATAGTATGGAATACCTCTGAACTGCAATTTAGATGCTATTTTATCCAAGCTTTATTTATCATTCTTTATTTCTTTTTCTCCAGGTTAGCACACCTAAGGTGCAGCATCTCATTTCCAGAGGGATCCTTCTTGTACCCATTTCTGCAGCTCGGTGGACTGGAGCATTAAGACATTATGTAACTAGCATTAGAAAATGGGCTTTAAAATATCTGAACTCTGACTGGCTGCCAGGGGTACATTTACTTATGATGAGAGCCTTCAGAATAAAAAATACCACTCTATAGTGCCCCTTCATCCACTGAAATATCCTAGTGCCCACCGTGCTTGCTCATTGGCCAAAACCTGCCAATTTAATTTTAAATTGGCACTATTTCATTCTCTTGTTTATCGAGTGATACTGTCACCCCCAAGGCTAGTGGACAAGTTGCCCCCCATAGTCTGTCTATATTCTGCTCAACAAAAACAAAAGCTTGCCTAACAAGCAAAACACGAAATGAATATAAAATAAAACATGTTCATTAACATAAAAGCGCATTAATTTCACAAACATTTTCACGCCCCGTGCTCCCCCCAAAAGCCGTTCAATGCAGTACCTGCTTCAAGTCGGCAGTGTGTCTCCACATACTGTGACTATAATTCAGGGATGTTCTAACACTGCTTCTCAGGCTGGTTCTCCCCATCTATTCACTTTTTAAATTATTCCTGGCTAAGAACCTCTAGTGACAACTGAAATCAAAAGCACACCTAAACAAAGAAATGTACTTGTTTTTTCCAGGCTTACTTTTGTTTTTCCTCCCAGTCACGCGACCACCCTGTTCCCTCACAGTAGACCTATGGACCTTCCATCCGTACTTCATAGCTCCATAGTGTGGCCTGCCTGCCACCACTGCTCCTGGCCTCTGTTCACCGATACATGGCCTTTCATATGTTTGCTTACGCGTGCAGCACACAAGAAACTTATTGAGGTTAGTAGAGTATTGCAGAGGTGTGGCAGTGTTTGGCCAATCCAGCAAACACTTTCAGGGTCGCGTCCCTCAGCCACCAATCAACAGGGAAGCTGCAGATGACAGCAGTTTCAGAGCGAGAGCCGGACTTAAAAGAAATCTGCCAGTCCAATCACAGACAGTTTCATCATTGCAGCAGCAGATCTCTCCCCCCTTCCCGGCAACCAGGCACATTCCAGCCGTGTGCATTACAGTGCACAGTAATGGGCATGGCTGGACTTATGAGTAACTCGTTTGCTCAGTATGCCTTTCTTGGTGAAATAAATGAGCCACGCCACAGCTCTACATAATTGGCAGCTCCTGCCACCTACCACACACTCCCCCCAAAGCCAACATCAGGGTGCCCAATCCCCATGTTGGCATGCCCCCCCCAAGCCCGAACATATCTTTTGCCGATAGCAGGGTGCCCAATCCCCGTGTTGGCATGCCCCCACTATTGTGGTACACTGGGAGCCCACCCCAGTGTGCCAAAGCAATTGTTATTTTTTTCCAACACCAGGATGCCTATTCCCAGTGTTGGATGCCCCCCCCCATGCTCCCTTTTTGTAGGCCGACCTCGGGGTCCAATCCCTGGGTCTGCATTGATCTCCCCTCCACTAGTCTGGCACACTGGGATCCCACCCCAGTGTGCCGCAATTTATTCTTCATAGTATTTCACCTGTAAAAAAGAAAATTGTTCCCCAAGGTCTTTTTTTTTTTTTAAATCTACAGAAAAAGAAAAAAGGTCCCTCGTCGTCCTCGCTGCCTCTCACCATCCTAACCCTCCCTCTGCACACCCCACCTTCCCGCATCCCCCTCACCCACACTTACCTCTGGAGGTCTGGCGCTGTGATCTTCTATGGACTGGCAACATGTCTGCAATGTCTGCACTCTTCAAAAGCTGATCGCAAACTAAAGAAAATCAAGGTAAGCCAGGGCCCCTAGTGCTCTGCGGCAGAATTTTCTGATTTCTGCGGCAGGGCTCCTAGACTTCTGCAGCAGCATTTTCTGATTTCTGTGGCATGATTTATTCATGTCTGTGGCAGAATGCAGCCCTGCTATTAGCTAAAATATAAAGCGATGTCATTGATGACATCACCTACCAAGCGCAGAGGAGGAGCTTCAGGATATTCATTAATCAACTACAGTCCGTCACTGCCCATGGTCATACCACCCTTTATGCGGATGACCTCATCATCCTGGCCAGCTCCCAGGACATCACTACCAATAACTCCCAGCTTAACTCTGACTTCATGTATATTCAAACCTGGTTAGTGGACTATAAGCTTACCATCAATCTAAAAAAGACCCAAGCCATGCTCTTTGGCTCCTTGAACAAGATAAAAACCTGCCCTGCTCCCTTAAAGGTATATGGGGTAGATGGCTCCCTCCTGCAGACTGTGGATTCGGTTAAGTACCTGGGTGTCACCCTTGACCCGCTACTGGATCTTACCCTGCATATTCAGAATATATGTAAGGCAACAAATGGCAAGCTCGGTCTTGCTTATAGAGCGAAAAGCTGCCTCACCCTGGCCGCATGAGTGGCCCTAGCCAAGGGGGTCCTCCTACCAACGCTCTGCTATAGGCTTGTAACCTTTGCCCCATCCCTAAATATAGGCTCACAAAATAGGACACTGCATATAACAATGTATGCCGCTTTGCGCTCTCAGCCCCTCTTCTCATGCACCACTGTGATCTTTATAAGCCACTGGAGTGGCTCCCCCCAGAAAAGCACCGCACCTTTGTCCTCAGCAACTTAATCAACAATATCATCAGAATGTCTACCCCTTCTGTCCTCGCCCTACCCCTCAAACATGGAACCCCAACCTACCACTTAAGATCCAGGGATTCGCAGGACTGCCTGGTTCCAAAAATCTGAACCCTTGCAGGGGATCGGGCTTTCACCACCTACGTGCCGAGAGTGTGGAACTCCCTTCCTCCTCCCATCCCTGCTTTAAAGCCTCCTTATGGGGCTTCCTGAAATCAGCCTCCACTGGTCTCTGTGCCTCATAGACCACCAGCTGTGGCACACTTTTTTCCCAGTTTCATACTGGTGGGGGCATGGCTCCAGCATTTTAAGGCACTTCTTCTCCTGTAACTGGTTGATACAACAATAAGCTGTCATTCTCGCACTGGGACCACTCCCTGCCCTCCCGCCCCAGAGGGGTACCCTGCCTAATCTATCCCTATCTTCTCCAGGTCTCCCTCCTGCACTCTTGTACTCCTCCTGTTTATCCACCTAGGGCCCCCCCCTCCAATTGGGTGAGGCCTACCATATACTGTCCGCCTTGTTGACAATTTCTGTACTATTTTGTTTTATGCTGTATCTCTATTGCACCCCCCCCAGGTATGGCATACCCTATATTGTTTGCCTTTGTTAACAATGTCTCTACTATTTCTGTATTACGCTGCACACCTACCCAATGTCTGTACTATTTCTGTATTACGCTGTATATCTACCCAATTAATCATGTATCTTATGCTGATATCTTAATATTAATCAGTTGTGCCTGAAGTCTCCTTTGCTGTTATCCACTTATTAATCTCTGTTATGCCCAATGTTTCTTGTATGTTAACTTTGACTCTTTCTGCTGTTCCTGCATATATGTACCTTGTAATCCTCTCAGGTCACACCTGAAAATAGGCACTTGGCTGTCTAGTGTGCTTACCCGGTAAACAAAAGCAAAAAATAAATAAGATGGGTGCAGGAGACTGGCACTACAGAAAAACTGTATATTTGAATGAAAATTCACCACAAACAATAAATTCTGTGGCACTATATAAATTCTGCAGCATGATGCAAATTCTACGGAAAATTCTGCAACTGCAGAATCACAGAATTCCGGGGGCCTTGCAGTAAGCCCTATAATGGCAGTCAATGGGGGGGGTTTCAACTTAGGTTGATATCTCAGCCATTTTGGGGAGTTTTGGTCCCAAATTTTCAACATGGGGTTCTTGGAACCCCACCTCATGAAGACTGGCACTGTCATTTTGTTTCTCAGTCCGAAAAGGTGATTTTGTGGTCACTGGGTGGAATCACCTTTTGGGACTGATTAATGAAATGACAGTGCCACTGTTTATGAGGTGGGGTCCCAAAAAGCCCATGTTGCAAGTTTGGTGAAAAAAAAATCCCAAAAAGTACTTTATTAGGAGCGTGCATTGCACAGTTTGTACACATGCTCGTAACTTCGCCAGTTTTTTATATTTTCACTCCAAATTTCCAGCATTGTCATTTTTTCACACCTCCTAATGAACGGTACAGCTGTCATTCTTTGCATCCTGCCCAAAATGTGTTTTTGCACCTGTGCACAGAATGGTGCAGTTGCTGTGCGATATCAACTTTTGGGACAGAGTAATGAAATTACAGTGCCACTGCTCATGAGGTGGGGTCCCAAAAAGGCCATGTTGCAAATTTGGAGAGAAAATACCAACAAACGCCCTGGGCATTAGGGTTTCCAACTGTAACGCCTCACCCTGTGCAGACTGACTGGTGTTGGGGTTGTGGCTTGGGGTCATCGCCATAATGCTCACTCCATTCCACCACCACCCCCACCCTGCAGCCACTGACAGGCATTGAGGTGTGCCTTGGGGTCTTTGGTCCTAATGTTCACCCCATTCTACTTTACTGCACCCATCTCAGCTTATTTCCTTATGGAATGGGGTGAGCGTAAGGGTCGAAGACCCCAAAATACACCATGACACCTGTCATTGTCTGCAGGGTGGGGTGAGGTGGAATGGCGTGAGCATTATGGCCGACGATCCAAAGGCACACCCCAACGCCTGTCAGTATCTGCAGGGTTGGGGTGGGGGTTAGCATTAGTTCAATACTTCACTGCCATTCCTATTATGCATCTCTCTCTAACTCATGCAGTACCAATGCCAATACCAGCAAGCAAACATTCGGCATTGACAAATTCTTGTTTAAATGTTGCCCTGGTCTGTACTCCTGCTTAAAACGGAACATTAAAACAAAAGGGAAAGTACAGAAATGTACCTGCTTTTTGCACCATTCGTTTACTATTCCTCATCCTAGAAATGTTACCTGGACCAAGAATAGTCAGTGTTAGATCTCATAGTGAATCCACGGACCTTCCGTCCATCCTTGTCAGGTACATACTGTATAGAGTGCGATCACTGCCCGCCACCACTGCTCCTCAGCCCTATTCCCCAATGCATTAAGTTCACTTTTTCCTCCCAGCTCGGATGATCTGTCTCCTCCAATAGACAATAGGACAAAAGTCCTTAGATCAAAAAGGAAAATGAAAAGAAACAGCATTGCAGGAGGAGGAACTATTTTTTTGCAAAATAAATAAAACAATTAAGAGTTTTAACAATTTACATGAAAATGTTTTTTTTTTTTTTCAAACATACATAACACAATGACCCATTTTCTAAGTGCAATAGTACCCTCAAGGGTGGGCGGTAGGTGCAATACTGGACCTTCAGAGAGTTATAAGGCCCTCTGTCTGTGGTGTCGGGCCTCATTACGCCCTTGGGTGGTCCAGTATTGCCCAATACTGCTCACCCTGTCGGGTATTATTGCTTGCCTAAACTTTAGGCATTTATTCCAATACCATTACATACAGGTACTATATTTAGATTATTTGTGTGTGCTTTCTCGATTGTATTTTGATCTGTCTGTGATATAACTAGTGATGGTAAGTTATTCCATGCCCAAGTCACCTTCTCTACACAGTTTTTGTTCCCAGTTTTGAATTTGCTGGAAGGAATTAAGCCTTCAAGATTGTCAGTCTATACAGTTAACAATCTGATTGCGTTAAATTAAGCAAAACATGTTGGTTATTTACAATAAAGTTTATTTAAAAACAACAGGCATTTTGTCAGCAGATCATAACTTTCCACAGAATAATGAATTTGATTATTAACTCAGATGACTATTCATGTTACTCTCCACAGGAAGGAGGCAGATTAATTGAGAGGTGGGGTGTATGATATTCTTGTACCTGGACAGACAGACTTGAATGTAGCACAACTTGTCAAGTGGCCATCTTTATTCAACTGGACCCACAACAGTGGGCACAGACAAAGAAATGTCCATTGCATAGGACTGGAACTTTAGGACTGCAAATTCCTGTGCTAGGGACTGCAGCCCTAATGGCATTCCTGGTGCTTCTTACTATATAGATATAGGTATAGGTATAGGTATAGATACACACCTAGATGTATATACAGTACTACTTCCCCCCCCCCCCAATGAAAACTAGTCTAAAATACTTCAGCAGTAACAGTTCCTAACTTCTTTGCCAAAGTATAGTGTACTTTACCCAAAAACAAGTTCAGGGGATTATTCTGCATTTCTGGTAGAACTTGTCACTAACTAACAAGTACAGGTAAAGAGTCCAGTTGCACAGAGGCACAAATTCAGAACAAGACTTGAAGATAAAGTCTTTGTGGTGCTCTTTGGTGCATCATGGGATATCTCTGGGCTGGAACAACGCTGCCAGTGGAACAGGCATCCCAGTATTATTTGGCACAGGCCCCAGTGGAACTTCACAGGCAGAAGCAAAGTCCTCTGTGGCACTGTCTTTGTCAAGACTGATATCTTCTGCTACTTAAATTGGAACCTCAGAATGTAGCAGGTGATCCACAATGTACATGAACAGGTCAATGTCTCACACGAATGCCATAGGTAAAAGGTCCATGTGTTTCAATCACCACCCAGGAATCCAAGAAACCTTGGAATGTCAACAGTCTCGAACCATCACCCTCTCCCCAGGATGGAAAATCTATTCTGGTTTGGGTGACCTGCCATGACCCTCGTGCTGTTGCAGTTGATGTTTTGCAACAGTACTGCATCAGCCGAATCCGACTTGAGCAATGCCAAATGGGTACGAGGTTGATGTTTTAGGACAGTTCAGCAGATGTTCATTCTATGACAGTGTGAAAAGTATTTCTGTAAAATGAGCAAGAAACAAGCCAACCTTTGATTTGTAAGTAATGACTGTCAATCTTATTTAGTCCAAGCTTTTTGGAATGTCTGTACAGCTCATTTAGCTGCACCACTGGATGTTGGATGATAAGGTGGAGTCAAAATATATCAGATCTCATTCTGCTTTAAAAACACTTTAAAGTCTTGTAAAGAAAACTGGGGGCCATTGTCTGATACCGACTGCTGTGCAGTCCATACAAAGCAAATAGTTGCTTCAGAGGACCTGTAGTCTTTTGAATAGTTTTGAGTGGTGTGGGAAGCACTTCCATCCATTTGGAGTGGAAGTCGATTACCACTAAGAAATGTTGTTTGTCCAGTCTGCATAATCGACATGGATGTGCTCCCATGGTGTGATAGCCCAGGACCAGAGATGCAAAGGTGAGTTTGCAGGTTGGTTGCGAACAGTTGTATATGGCGCACATTGGCTGACAAGATGCTGGATATCTTGATCTAGTCCTAGCCATTATAGGTATACCCTGGCAAACGCTATCATCTGAGAGATTCCAGGATGACTTTCATGTAAGTTAGAAAGTAATTTCTTGTGAAACTTTGGAGGTATCATGGCTCAAGCTCCCCACAGAACACAGCTTTGCTCTGTGGACAACTGATCCTTCTTCTTGAAGAAAGACTGGAGAGTCTGATCTCTCGTGAAGTTGGGCCAACTCCATAAGGTGAAATCTAGGACTTCAGAGAGGACAGGATCTCACCTGGTCTCCTCTACGACGTCATGTGAAACCATGGGTAATTTCTTGAGATGTGAAAGGTGGAATACTGCTCTATCATCTTCCTTCTCTGTAAGCATCTTTGCATGGCAGTCTCAATAGGGCATCTGCATTTGCATGATCCTGAGAATGTCTGTATTTGATGTCATAGTCGTAAGCCAACAAAATCACGGCACATTACCGCATCCTGAGTGCTGTGAGAGTTGGTATTACTGCCTTTGACCTCAGAATTGCCAGTAGAGACTTGTAATCTGTTAGCAGACTGAATTTCTGTCTGTACAGGTAATTATGGGATTTCTTGACACTGAAAATTATGCTCAAGGCTTCCGTTTCGATCGCAGCATAATTTTGTTCACTTGGGGACATGGTCCTTGAAGCAAAAGCAATTGGGTGCTCCTCCCCAGAAGGTAACACATGAGACATTACTGCACTCACCCCACAATTGTCAGTCATTTTTTGGAGTTTTTCTGCCTTAAGCTATTTAAATATTAACAACGTCTGAAGTTAAAAACTGTTTTGTCTAATTGCTGTTTCTCCTGGAACCCCAAAGCCTTTCCTCTGTATACCGGTGACACTGCTGGTGCTTCATATCAGCCACTCCCACACCATGGTTACTAAGCGCCCTTAATTTCTAACCTTGTTACTAAATTATTTTGTCTCCTTTCCTGCCCCACCTCCTAAGCTCTGAGGCCTTTGTCCTGTTGGTGCATTTAGACTGATTTCTCCCTTCTTGATTGCCCTGAGGGGCTTGATCTTCTGCACTAGCAATCTGGTACTGAACACAACTGGCCCCAGGGCACTCCCCACTCCACCCTTTCTCTCCTCATCTCCACCTAATATTGGCACTGGCCACTAGGAGTCACTATGGCACCCCTTCTAACTACTACTTCCTCCTCACCTATACCACTCTGCACCCTCCTAATCTCTACTCCCACCTTATCTACTTTTGCCACTTGTGAGTCTCAAACCCTGTACCACTGACCCCACAGCTCTGCCACTAAGCCAATGAGTCAGGTGATTGACTCCCTCTAATCCATAACTCTTATACCTTTTGGCCCCATACTCAGCTAAAAAATACCTTCTGCAGTGGGTCTCAAACCCTGTATGCTTGACACTTGAGTCAGCAGTTCTGCCACTAGACTAGCAAGCTAATACAAACGATGCTGGTTCCCTAAAGCTCTTACAGTTTCTTGGCACCATAATTCACCTACAAAAAATTATCTCTGCACTTCCATTGCAGTTCTCAAACCCTGCTCATCTAACCCCAAAGTCAGCAGCGCTGCCTTTAAGCCATGATTTAATTATTTTAAATCTGCAAACTCTTAAAGCTTCTGCTCCTTTACTATCCCAAAATACTCTACTGTCCTTCCACAAGTCTCAAACCCAGTACCTTTGAGACTGAAGTCTACAGCTGTAGCACCAGACCATCAAGCCAAGACATAATTCTACTGGATCTTAAAGCTCTTAAAGCTTTTGCTTCTTAACCCCCACCCCAAAAAAGGGCACTTCGTTGTCTTTCTTCAGGTCTCAAACCCAGCACCTTTACAACCAAAGGTAGAAACTCCATTCACCAAGCCAGCAAGCCAAAATAATTTGCCTTGATTTCTACAGCTCTTAAAGCTTTGGCTCCCCCCTCTCAGCCACTGTGCCCTAACTCCAAGGCTACCTGGCATCATGAGTACTAAATTCCACCTCACATGCATCATCTTCTTATGCTTCCTGGAACCTACCTCCCACCAGCCAGACCTCAGCCCTTGCCCATGGTCTATGGTGCCCACATATCTAACCACTGTAGCCCACCCACACACCACCATGTCAATGCACCCCGGACCCCTGCATCCACCCCCGTGCTGCCCCCCCAACCCCACCTCCGACTCTGGCTCCCCCTGGCTCCACCACCTCTGCATCTTCCAGACCTTCCAAACCCTGCCCATTCCCTGTTCAGCCACTGCCTGCCCAGCCCCTCAACATACCCACAAGAAACTAACAAACTGCCACCCTAGGGCTAGAGCCTTAGTCATACTACTACTCCTCTCTGGTAATATCCACCCAAACCCAGGCCCTGCCCCTACCAATCCACCAACTAAGTCCAACGAACTCCGGATTGCCTCCATGAACGTATGCAGCCTGCTTAACAAATTTGCTGCCGTTCAGTGCTGGGTCATATCACACCAACCAGACATCGTAGCCCTAGTAGAAACCTGGATAACGAAGTCTACCCTGGACTCCTTTGTCTCCCTCCCAGGCTACACCCTATTTCGCGAGGATCGAGTAGGTAAACGTGGAGGCGGTTGTGCATTCTATGCTCGTGACACCATCGTAGGCCATGCCCTCCCAGCCCCCAAGCTTGTAGATGGTGCCCAGGCCCTCACCCTCAAACTCATCCCAGACCCATCCAACAGCCCCCTCTATCTCACAGTCTCCTATATCCCACCAAGGAACCAGACCCCTGCAATATCATCTCTCACCGAATATCTCTCCTCCTTCCCCCATAAGACTCAACAAGTCCTAGTAGGAGACCTCAATGTAAACTGGCTCAGTCCCACTGCCTCACCGATAAGAGACACTTTTGCTGCATTGGACCTAACCCAACTTGTCACACAACCCACCAGATGTAACCAAAAGGCAAGGACAAACACCCTCTTAGACATCATTGTCTCAAACCGACCCCAAAAGGTTCAAGATATTCAAGTCCTCCCAGATTCCTTAAGCAACCACTCCCCTCTCCTATTCCTCTGGTCTACCCAACCCCCAAACCACTCTCCACAGGCACCTTCACCCAGGAGGACTGCAAAAACTCAGGTAGTTCCTCACTCACATTGACTGGTCTCCCATCCGCCAGGCAACGAGCGTTGACACTGCCCTCGACCGATTCTCACAGGCTTTTACCAAGGTCTGTGATCTTTTTGCACCCTTCACCATGATCCGCTCAAAAAAACAAAATGCACCCTGGGTCACCCCTGCCCTACTCCAACTACTCAAGGACAGGGATAACCTTTGGCATATTGCCACTGAGACTGGTTGGGCTGCCAACAGACCCTGGGAGGGGAGGCACTGGAGGCCTCAATAGGGGAAAAAGACCTAGGGGCCATGGTGGATGCATGTATGAATAACTCTGAGCAGTGCAGGAGAGCAGCTAGCAAGGCAAACAGGATGTTGGGATGCATCGTAAGGGGGATCACCTCTAGGAGCAAGGAAGTGATTTTGCCGCTGTACAATGGACTGGTTAGACCACACCTTTAGTACTGTGTGCAGTGCTGGAGACCACACTTGAAGAGGGACATACAGCTCCTGGAGAGGGTACAGAGGAGGGCAACTAAGATGATATGAGGGCTAGGGGATTTGACGTATGATGACAGACTTGAGGAGCTCTGCCTGTTTTCATTGGAGGAGAGGAGAGACAGGGGGAACATGATTGAGGTCTTCAAGTACCTCAAGGGAATAAATAGAGTAAACATGGGGGGGATCTTTAGACTAAAGCCAGGAGGTATTACCAGAGGGCATAGTTTGAAGTTGGAAGGAGGAAGGGTGAGGGAGAAAAAGAGGAGGAGGTTTTTCACTGAGAGGGTGGTGGACCCTTGGAATGCACTGCCTGGTGAGCTGGTTCAGAGATCCACAGTGAAGGGCTTCAAGAGAGGGTGGGACAGACACAGAAAGTGGATGTATCAGATGATGGCCTGTCCCAGGGGGGTTGGGATGGATGATAGGGGTTTCTGGAACACAAGGGAGGGGAGGGCCTCGGCACCCAACTAGGGATCTGAGGTTCGAGCAGACTCGATAGACCATAATGCCTAATCTGCTGGCAAATAGTGTGTTAGTATGTTAGTATATAACACTGCCTGGAACAGGTGCACATGGGCCATCCGCAAAGCCAAGGCAAACCACTACCAGGCCACCCTCACCTCCTCATGGGGCTGCGCCCGGAACTTCTGGGACAATATAAAAGAAATAACTGGGGAATCATGCTCCCTCCCCAGCACACCTTACAGTCAATGGCACCACCATCACTGACCCCACCGACAATGCCAACTGCCTTAACTCCTCCTTTACTGATCTTAGCCCTGTCTCCTGGGTAACTTTTTCGAGCCTACTCACAACCCACCACCTTCAGATCCACAGTGCCCCCAGTTCTACCTACGCAAGGTATCCATTTGGGAAGCCAAACCACTCCTGCTTAAAGCACTAAAAGGCACCGGTCCTAGCAGCGATTCCCTGGACCCAAAAATACTCTGGCTGGTCCTGGATGAGGTCCTGGTCCCACTTACGGAACTACTGAACCGATCCCTCTGTCTGGGGCAATTCCCCACAACATGGAAAACTTTGACAGTCACACCTATCGACAAAGGTGGTGATCGGTCCACCCCCATCAACTACTGGCCAATTTACATTCTCCCCTCCCCCTTCTCCAAAGCCTTAGAAAAAGTGGTAGCCACCCAACTCATGGAATACCTTGCAAAATATAACATCCTGTGTCCAGAACAGCATGGATTCTGCGGTCCAGGTACAGCTTTAATGGAGCTCTCCAACTTCCTACATGCCTCCCTGGACCATGTCTCACTAGTTGGGGCAGTGTACATTGACCTCTCTAAGGCCTTTGACACTGTCTCCCACCTACTCCTACTAAATGCCCTCAACCACACAGGTTTCTCCACTGGGCCCCTCTCCTGGTGTGCGAGCTATCTATCAGCCTGCTCTCAGCGTGTCAATATCAATGAGGTGCTCTCAGTAACCTGTCATATCCACTCAGGGGTTCCCCAGGGCTCTATCCTGGGCCCACTACTCTTTGGCCTGTACCTAAGCGCCCTGCCTAGCACCTGTTCTGGCAATATTCTGCTATATGCTGACGAAGCCGTGATTTATGCAGCTCATAAAATATCTTACATCCCTCCAAGACTCCCTCCAGCACTCTTTCAGTGATGCCGAGAATTGGTTTAAGAGCAGACTAGTAATTAACCTCAAAAAAACTAAGGCAATGCTGTTTGTCTGCCCCCAGAACAAAGCCAGCAAAAGTCCCCTCCAAATCTTCCTGAGCACTTGTCAACCACTCGAACAAGTTTACTCATACAAATACCTTGGAATCACATTTGACTCGGCCCTCACCTTTCATGCCCACATTACTGCCCTTGCTTCCACTACAAACACGTGCCTTGGCATCCTCTACCGGCACAAGGACTGCCTCCCTCCTGATGCCCTCCGGCTCACCATCACGTCTGGAGTAATGTCCCTAATTGATTACGGCCTTCCAGTATATGGTGCTGCTGACTCCACTGCCCTCAGCAAGATTAGACTCACGCTAAATAAGGATTGCAGGCTATTGACCAGTGCCCCCAGACTCACCCACACCTGTCAACTCTATGACATGGCCAAACTCCTAAACCTCGGCATCTGCTGCAAACCGGCCTGCTAACCAAGAAGATCCTACATGGGCTCCCCGAGTGTATGCCTCCATCCAATTTACATACCCCAGAGCCTCCACCCGAACTTCGGACAAGGTCACTCTACTAGTGCCCAGAACTGGGACCTCCCGGACTCAGAGGTCATTCAGCTACAGAGCCCCCACCTGGTTCAACTCACTCCCTGCAGCCATTTCCAACACTGCCAAAATTGCACCCTTCAAAGCTGCTTTACAAGACCTGCTGTTCAACACCCGCTGCTGTACCTGTCACTAAAGATACTTTGCTGTTTCCTCTGGCACTACTGACATGACCCACTGGGCTGAACACCCAACCACCCAACTCACCCCAGTCCCCCCAGGCCCTCTCTCCTCTGCCAGTACCTGCTGGTACTACTTGAAATATTTATTTATCTACATGTGTTCAAGCAATTGTATGTATTAATATGTATCTCTGTTCATGCAACCTATGTAATACTATGTTGACTCTGTATGTCTGTATTCTGTAAACATGTAAAAATCTGTTACTCTGTCTTGACTGTACTCTGTAAACTATGTTAACTATGTGTGTCCTCTCTGTGATGAGGTACCTTTGTAAACGAGCCGCTGGCTCAAACGTTGTAAATCCGATTGTACAATAAATAAATAAATTAGAGCAAGGATCCAGGTATGTTTCGGGAAAGCAGCTCCAGCCCTGCTTGCTAGCTGTGAAATCAATTGGTGGATGGTGCCTGAATTGGGTCTACTATAGGCCAAGTCAGCATTCCATCTCTCCGAGTGGCTTCAGCTCTTGGGGATTTTGAACTGCCTGCTGCCTTCCCCCAGAGCTCATCTCTCTGCTGCCTAAATGTCTTTCCTTTTCTTTTCCTAACCTCTGCAACTGAATCTTAATTAGCCTAATGTAGCCACTGCTGAATTTGAATTGTTAGAGTAAGGAACTACAATCATGTTTTGAATTGTTAAAGTAGGAAACTACAATCATTTTTGGAGTGTTTTTTCTGCCTCAAGCTATTTTTTTTTTTTACTCTCCCCACTTTTCTACTTGCAAGTTATACATCTCTACCACTTGAGGGCACTGTTCCTAAGCCAGCACTACTCAAAGGGCAAGAACTTTTCTTTCTGACAGATCACCTGACTTTAAATTAGGTTCTACTTACGGCTCCTAATACACCTTATCTAGACCTGTCACTTGACTAGGCATTAAAGAATTACCTTTCCCTAACTACTCCAAGTCGTCTGCAAAAAACAAAAATAAACATTCTTGCCTGGCCCTAGCATACCACAGAATGCTGACTTTAAACATAAGCTGCCTACTTCTCCTTACTTTCTTTACTGTCTCACTTCTTCCCACACCACCTACCCATGCGAACCTCCTAAATAAACCCTCAGTAATCCATCTTGCTTGTTCTCTTCCTCTAATTTCAGCCCCTTTGATCCTGATGTTGGGATCCCCCACTCCATTCTTCTAGCTTTGGGCTCGCCATACTTTTCTACCCTGTGCTTCCCTCTCTTCTGTCCCTAACTCAAATGCACTCTTGTGCTCCCTATCTATCCGGTTTGCTTTCTCTTACTATCCGCCCACCCCCTATTATTCGGTCACATCTAATTCATGGTGCAAAAGTTCAAAGCTTCACTTTATAATCACCTCCCTTCTCCTACTATCCCTTGGGGATACAAACCCTAACCCTGGCCCCCATTTATCAAACATGCAGGTGGCCCCTCTCCCACACATGCCCTCCCCTGGCTCCAACATGCCAACCCTCCCTCGTGGTCTTAAAATCCTCCACCTTAACATAAGAAGTCTACTACCTAAACTAGTCCTGCTGCAACCCCTAGCACTAATGCTGGCCCCTGACCTCCTCATAATAACTGAAACCTGGTTAAATAATAAATCACCTGATTCCAGTATATACATCCCTGTCTACAATATCACCCAGCAAGACCGCTCAGGTAGGGGTGGCTGCGCAGCTATATATACCTTGTCCTTCATTCATACTGCCCTGGTCCTACCTGTATTGGTCCCCACAGCTTACGAAGCCCTTGTCCTCTGGCTCTACATGCCTTACTCCATACCAATCTACATTGCTGGGATTTACTGGCGTCCAGACCTGTCCCCTACTATTGCCTCTAATCTTCTGTCTCAAATTTCTGCCCTCACATCAAACAGCAAACTCTATATACTAGGCGACTAACCAAAACTGGCCTGACCCCTCCCTATCCAAGCTTCATAACAACATTGCGGCCCTTAACTTAACGCAATTAATCCACAAGCTAACCCGACTAAATACTAAATCAGGCAACCACTCAGTCATCAATTGGGCTCTAACCTCACATGTCCACAGAGTAATCGAATCAGGTTTCCTCCTGGATGCACTCAGCGACCATCATATGATCTACTTGGTCTGCAAACTCACCCAGCCAAAAGCCCGCATAAAACATTGCTTGTCCACTCATATAAATCTCTACACCTTTCCCACCTCCTATATGACCTAGCCCACACTGACTGGTCTCTATTTCCTCTGCTACCACAGTTAATGAAACCCTGGACTATTTCCAAGGCCACCTTCTTAACATCTGGAACAAGCACTCACCCTTTAAGCACACTCAAGTACGCAGAAACCATCTCCCGTGGATCACACCAGAATAGATGGCATGTATGAGAGCTCAAGACCAGGCCTGGGAGGGTCACAAAGTCTCCAAATCAAATGCTGATCATGACATATATCGAGCCTTCAGAAATGCTTGCTCCAAGGCTACAAGGCTCGCTAAGTCTGAATACTTTATTTTATTTTGATTTTATTTTATTGAAATCTAGGATTACAAATGCCTTTGAGCAGGAACTGCTCATTTACAAAGGTTCCACGTCGAAGGAATGGGGACTATATGCCAAGGACAGGCTTCATCTTGCCCCATTAGGGACGGAAGTCCTTAAACAGGGGATGGCTGACTACATTCAAGAAAGGTGGGGTTTAAACTTGTGAGGGGGGGAAGGGATAAGGAAGGGGCTGACCAGAAGCCCTCTCCTCCAGATGAGGGGAGTAGCTTCAAGCCCAAAGGGAGGGAAAACAGACTGGGGTGGAGGTTTCAGGAGGAGCAGAGGAGGATGGAAGTATAAGGAATCTGGGTGGGGTTCGAGCAAGAGGATCAGGGATAAGGAGTGGGGGTTGGTGTTAGTAAATGCCAGGAGCTTGGGAAACAAGTTGCCAGAGTTCCAGACCATGCTGTTGGGAGGGTGGATGTGGCGGCAGTCACTGAGGCGTGAGGCCAACAAAAACCATGACTGGGACCTAAACGTACGGGGTACACTATGCTTAGGAAGGATAGAAAGGAGGGCAGAGGGGGTGGAGTGGCTATGTTCATTAGAGATGACATAGAAATTGCTAGGGTAGAAGAGGCAGAGGGAAATGTGGAGGTCTTATGGGTCACCTTACGATCCCCAGCAGGAGATAAGGTCAAGCTGGGTGTAGTATATAGGCCCCGAGATGAGTGATGTTCTAGAGGATGGTTTGCTGGACAACATCATTGCCCACTGTGGACCAGAAGGGGAAGGAGTGGTGTTGATGGGGGACCTTAATATGCCAGGTACAAACTGGGGAACCATGTCCTCTAAGGTGGCCAAGGAGCAGAGGCTGCTGGACGGCTTCCAGGATGTGTTCTTAACACAGCATGTGATGGAGCCCACAAGGAAGGGGCATGTCCTGGACGTGATTCTGGCAGATGGGGATCTGGTAAGGGACATGGTTGTACAGGACCCCCTGACTGGCATGGGGGGAGGGGGGGAGATCTAGGACACTGGCAGTGGACTTCAGGAGGGCAGACTTTGTGGGCATGGGAAATATTCTCAAGGATCACTTGAAGGGGATTACATCAATGACAAGTGCGGAAAGGAGATGGGAGGTCATAAAATGTGGACTTCATGAGGCAGTCAGGATCTGCGCTAAGTTGAAACGTAAGGGAGCAAGGTCACATAAACCATGCTGGTGGTCCAGTGAGGTACAGGTTGCAGTCAGAGAAAAGAAGGCAGCCTACAAAAAATATAAAACAACAAGAGGGGATACGGATAAGGAAGTGTACCATCTTGCATCTAGAAAAGTCACACGTATGGTGAGGGCAAAGTCCAGTAAAGAGCACGGCTGGGCCAGGGGATACATGGAGGAAAGGGTTCTTCCAGTACATTGGAGGCGGAGAAAACTAAGGCCATCTCAGTAGATTGAGATCAGAAGGAAGGTGGGTGGAAGAGGCGAGACCAGACAGAGGTATTTAAAGTACTTTGCTCTGTGTTCACTAGGGAGGGTTGGGATATCTACAAAGCAAGGCATGAAGGGGATAGAGCGGCAGTAAGTGGGATCAGGGGAGCAACAGAAATGGAGCCAGAGGGAGGGAGACGTACCCCATGGGTGTCACATCTGGATAAGGATAAAAAGGCCAGTAAGGTGGAGGGGACAGATGATGTTATCTCCACCAAAAGGGTGTGGTTAGACATCAAGGCCTAAAGAAATACAAATCTCCTGGGCCGGATGGCATTCATCTGAGAGTACTTTGGGAATTGGCGAACATAGTGGCTGCACCTTGGCGGAGCTCTTCAACAGTTCACTGAGACAGGGAGGGTACCTAGGGATTGGCTATAGAGGCATATGTGGTGCCAATCCATAAGGGGGGTTTGAGGAAGTACCAGGTAACTATAGACCCATCAGTTTGACCTCGGTGGTGGGAAAATTAATGGAGAGTATACTAAAGAACAATTGGGGTGTACTTGGAGGAGGGGAGGTCTCGTGGTGCGGCAACATGGGTTTGTGCCAGGTAGGTCATATCAAACCAACCTTGTGGAGTTCTATGAATGGGTAACATCAGAACTGGACAGGGAAAGCCTGTGGATGTATTATTCTTGGACTTCAGCAAAGGCGTTTGACTCTGTCCCCACAATGGTGTGGTGGAGAAACTGATGGGGTTAGGAGTAGGCCCTTTGATGGTCAGATGGATTGAAAACTGACTAGCTGGGCGCACCAGAGAGTAGTGGTCTGTGGGGAGCTCTCGAACCCTAAAGAGGTTGGTAGTGGGGTACCGCAGGGCTCGGTCCTGGGTCCAATCTTGTTTAATGCATACATAGCGGACATCAGGAAGGGTATAGGGTGTGAAATGAGTCTCTTCACGGATGACTCCAAGATGGGAGGAGTAGTGGAGGGAGAAGAGGGGAGATTGGCCCTGCAAGGGGACCTGGACACCCTGGAAAGCTGTGCTCACACATGGAAATTAAATTTCAATATCACCAAGTGCAAGGTGTTGCATCTTGGTCGGGGAAACCCTAAACACAGGTACACCCTGGGAGGGGAGGCACTGGAGGCCTCAATAAGGGAAAAGACCTAGGGGTCATGGTGGATGCATGTATGAATAACTCTGAGCAGTGCAGGAGAGCGGCTAGCAAGGCAAATAGGATGTTGGGATGCATCGTAGGAGATCACCTCTAGGAGCAAGGAAGTGATTCTGCTGCTGTACAATGGACTGGTTAGACCACACCTTGAGTACTGTGTACAGTACTGGAGACCACACTTGAAAAGGGACATACAGCTCCTGGAGAGGGTACAGAGGAGGGCAACTAAGATGATACGAGGGCTAGGGGATTTGACGTATGAAGAAAGACTTGAGGAGCTCTGCCTGTTTTCACTGGAGCAGAGGAGAGGAGAGACAGGGGCAACATGACTGAGGTCTTCAAATACCTCAAGGGAATAAATAGGGTAAACATGGAGGGGATCTTTAGACTAAAGCAGGGAGGTATCACCAGAGGGCATGGTTTGAAGTTGGAAGGTGGAAGGTTGAGGGGGGAAAAGAGGAGGGGGTTTTTCACTGAGAGGGTGGTGGACCCTTGGAATGCACTGCCTGACGAGCTGGTTCAGAGATCCACAGTGGAGGGCTTCAAGAGAGGGTGGGACAGACACAGAAAGTGGATGTAACAGATGATGGCCTGTCCCAGGGGGTTGGGGATGGATGACAGGGGTTTCTGGAGCACAAGGGATGGGAGGGCCTCGGCACCCAACTAAGGATCTAAGGTTCGAGCAGACTCGATAGACCGTAAGGCCTTATCTGCTGGGAAATAGTATGTTAGTATACATACAAAGGTCAACATAAGAATACATCGTTACACAATAAAAAGAAGTAAGAGACTGAGGCATAGGAAAGTCCAGTAATTCAAAATGTTCCAAATGTTAGGTAGCATGACATACCAGCCAAAGGCAATCTTAGAAGTAAGCACTGTAGGTGAGAGGGAAGGGGGTATGCAGGCAGGAAGGCCATTGTCGGAGGGTGAGGGTGAGGTAAGAGCTCTAAAGGGAGGGAGGGAGGGAGGAGATAAAAAGTCAGGATATGCCTGGGGGAGGAAAGGGAGAGGGGGCAAGGGGGTAGGCAGGTAGAAGGGGGCAAGGCGGGGAGAGGTAGCTGTCAAGACTGAAGTCTTTAGATCCACCTTTGATGCTATCATATGTACCCCCTCAAAATTTTGGAAAGTTATTAACTCCCTCTTCTCTCCCCCCTCTAAATCCCAAACTCCACTCATCTATGTCAATAATGCCCTTACATCTGCCCACCTCTCAGTTGCCACTGAATTCAACTCGACAGAGCATTTAGTGTTGCCGCCCCATCCTGTGGAATTCACTCTCTTCATCTGTTAGGGAGGCCCCTTCTGTGGAGGTATTTAAAGCCTGCCTCAAGGCTTTCTTGTATAATCAGGCCTTCCCAGACTGTGTCTTATGGTCCTTACCAATTCTCAGAACCTTATGTTTAGGTTAGCCTTTGGCTTTTTAAGTAGTAATTGCTGCAACTGTTGAGGGTAGTATTTATATAAAATGTTGTTTAATTGCTAAACTATTGTATGTTTATGTTTAATAGTATGTTGTTTTGTATTTATTATGATTTGTAGTATGCATTTTTAATATGTTCGGCACCCAGAGCCTCCTGGATGGGCATCTTTTAAGTAAAATTTACCTTGCCTTTCCTTGCTTTACCTCATGTGCTGCTGCTCTACTAGCTTCTCTTCCTCCTACCCAACCAGTTGTGTCTGTCCACAATAACTCACACCCAAGCACCCTCCCTAGTGACCTCTTCTCCTTCTCTCCAGTCTCACCTCACAATGCTCTAAATGCTCTCCTTTCTCTCAATCCATCTAAGAGTTTCTCACCTGATGGCCTTGACCCCAAACTTTGCTTCCTCGCTGCTCATGCCATTTGTTCACCACTTTCTGCCTTACTAAACCTTTTCTTCTCGCTGGCCTCCGTCCGTGACCTATCAAAGCATGCTGTAGTTCTCCTGCTACCCAAGGGAGGTGACCCTCCTATGCCTGGGAACTATCGTCCAGTCTCTCTCTTGCCTATTCTCATTAAGCTTCAGGAGCACCTGGTCCTCTCCCAACTCTCCTCTTACCTCTCTGACTCTGTTTTTTCTCACTCCCTACCAATCTGGTTTTAGGAACAATCACTCCACCACCACTTCCTGACTTAGGCTCACCGATTCCATGCTCTCAGGTATGGACTGTGGTCTAGTCACATCTGCAATCTTTGTTGACCTTGCAAAGGCTTTTGGCACTGTCTCCCACCCTCTACTCCTAGATTATCTGCGATCTGCTGGCCTGTCTGATTCAGCCACAAACTGGTTTAGTTCCTATCTAACATGCTGGACACAGTCAGTCAAAATTGCTGATTCCACCCCCCCCCCCACTCCAGATTAATGCTGGCATGCTCCATCCTTGGGCCCCTGCTATTCTCCATATTCCTTAATGACCTCCTGTCAGTGTGCACCTCCTTCTCCTCCTCCTCCTCCATCCATATGTATGCTGATGATACTGTCCTTTTCTGCTGTGGCCAATCACCAACTGATGTTGCTTCCACACTTTAGTATGACTTTAAGAAAGTTCAGCAATGGCTAAGCTTCCATCAGCTTTTCCTCAATGCCAAGAAAACAGTCTCTATGACCTTCAGCACTAGGCAGAGACTGTCTAGGCTAACTAACTTGCTCTCCTTCCACACCCTTGATGGCCCTACTCTACAGGACACCTCCTCCTTTAGGTATCTTGGGGTCTGGCTAGATCAGCACCTAATCTTCACTGAACACATAGACTCCATCTTGAAAAAGCTGTGCTCCAAATTAGGTGCCCTTTATAGGAACCAAAGCTGCCTACCTCTACAGGCCAGGTGGGAGAGATTGTCCAGAAAATGATACTAGCCATCTTTGACTACTGTGACGTAGCCTACAGTGCTGCACCAAAGTCATCCTTAACCAGATTGGACACCCTTTTCAATGCTTTCTGTCGTTTTGCTCTGAATGCCCTTTCTTTACCCACCACTGCAATCTATATCGCTCTCTATCTTTTCCTTCCCTGAAAAACTGCTGTCTAGCCCACTGCATCAAATTTGTCTCTAAATTCTGGTTTGATACGCTTCCCCCTTACTTTACCTCCTCACTGTCCTCCCGCCCCACTGCCCCTCTCTCCCTCAGATCCAGTGACTCCTGCACCCTAGCTATACCATGATGCACTACCTCTATAAGCTAATCGTAGTTCTCCTATATGTTCCCTAAGCTCCGGAACTCAATGCCTCATCAAATCAGGCACTCCTCCTCCCCATGGTCCATCTTGACCTCCCTCCTCAACTTCCTCTCTCCATCCTGCAGCTGCTCCTAATTTCCCCTCTGGCTCCTCACTCCTCTTAATTTCCCCTCTGGCTTCACCATCCCCTTTCCCAGCCTAGCACTTAATGTGAGGAGAAACCAATGTAATTTATTGCACTTCCTTGTCCGCATTGTATGTATTAGTCTGCAGTGCTGTTAATTTGCTCCTCTCGCATCAAATCCAATGTTTATCTAATGCTACTGATGTATTGTTTTTTCACTCTGTTGCTTCTCTGTTTTATATTACCTTTGAAAATGTGTTGTTGAGTATTGTATATATACTTTCTATAATATTGCATGGAAATGTGCTTTTGATTACTGTACTCCCATGCTCCCCTTCCCCCAGGATGCTCCGTGAGATGAGCAATTTTATATTGTTCAGTATGCCTTTCCTGGTGAAACTTTTCAATACATAAAATAAATAAATGGGGATGCATTGCACTCCTGTCTCAGAGGTCTGACTGGGTCATAGTGCGCTAGCCACTTGATCTTCAGAAGACATTGCTTGCCAGCCTGGAATGCTTCCTCATACTGTGGTGACCAGTTCCATTTAGCTTCTTTCTGTAGCAAGTCATATAGTGGTTGCAACAATGTGGCTAAGTGTGCTATGAAATGTCCATAGTAATTCAACAGGCCTAAGAATGATCTTAACTCTGTCACATTTGTTGGTGCTGGTGCATTGGCTGTGTCGTACACCTTGCTTTCTGTTGAGGTTAGGTTTTGGGTGTCAATCTAATAGCCTATATACCCAACAGAATCTTGCAGATATTGACATTTGACTAGCTTCACTTTCAGTCCATACTGCTGCAGTCTTGACAACACTTGATCCAGGATTGTCAGATGCTCCTCCACTGTGGGTGCTGTTACCAAGATATCATCCACAAGGCAGATTACATGATCCAGCCTGTGCAGTATCTGGTCCACTGTGAGCTGGAAAGTTGCCAGCACTGTGGAAACTCCGTAGGCCGAGCGATGATATCAGTAAAGTCCCTTGTGGGTGTTCAAAGTTAGATATGGCTCTGACTGGGGTTCCATTTCCAACTGCAGGTATGCAAACGATATGTCCAACTTGCTAAAGAACTTTCCATCTGCTAATGTGGCAAACAAGTCCTCCGTATTTGGTGGTGAGTATGCTTCTAGCTCTAAACAATGGTTCACTGTAACCTTGTAGTCACCACACAGCCTGTCATCGAGGCACAGGTCAGGAAGCATAGGAAAACCAGGAGCAGTTGTAAAATTCAAACAAGTAATTTATTATTAACAGTAAAATTTAAAAAAATGTTCAGTATAACTATTTACAAAGGCAGTATAAACAGAGAAAGTCAATCTGGGCTTCTTCTCAAGTTCCAGTCTCAGTCTCTCTCAGTCTCTGTGTCTCTCTTGCCAGAAACTGCAGCTCTGTTTTTATAAGTCTTTGTAACCCCCGCTTGTTAAGAAAACAGCATGCTTCTTACACAGTGTTCTTATAAATTTCAACAAGTACAGCAAAAAGAACATTGTGACCAAGAACTGACCTCTTGCTTAGAGCTTCTCAGAAAGTTTGAAAACTAGCTTCTCAGTTTAACCCCTTGAGTTCCAAACAGCTTTTTGCAATCATTTCAAAGGTATAACTATATGCTGCACATTTCAACAATAAAACTATAAACATTTCTAAACAAAGGGATCCCAGTAGCTGTTACATTTCCACCTAACGATTCACATATATTTTTACACCAGCAGATATGCAAGGGGAAGAAAAAACAGAACAGCAAGTGAGGATAGAGAGATAGCGAGAGGCACAGAATTGCAAGACCATCGGGTGATCAAGTCCTAGGTTTCACAAGAAAACCTGATTGTGCAACCAGACAGAGAAGAGACAGAAAATGAGAGAATAGAACAGATCCTTGCATTTAAACTCTTTCTCCATAACAACTGGGACAGGGCCCTATTCAACCCTGTCACACAGCCTCACTGCTTTGTCTAGCTTTGGTATTGCAATGATGGGGCCAGCACAGTCACTCTTCTATACTTGTTACACAATACCATGGCTTTCAATATGGTCCAGTTCCTTCTCTAATGCTTCCTTTAAAGTGTAGGGTACTGGTCAAGGCGGGTGGAAAACTGGAGTGGCTCCCATTTGCACTCAGATCTTTGCCTTGAAATCCTGGATTGTGCCGAAATCCTGGAAAATAAGACAATATTTATCCAACACCTTTCTCATGGTATCCCATGAATATAGCAAGTGAGGGAATAAGAGTGAGTCCAAAATAACAAATGGTATGTTGGTGATGTGACCTAAATAGCACCTGGATATTTGAGCGATAAGTAGTGTCCTTCAGCAGTGTGGGAGGAAACAGTAGATAGTCATGTAGTTGGTAGTGTCAGGTTAAAATCTGTGCTGGTTCTGTAGCCTAGAGGTCAAAGTCACTGGCATTGTGTGTGATAGCTTCACCCATACCTGGGCTTGAAACTTGGTGTTGCTTTTTTCGTCTTTTGTTTCCTGCTTCAAAGTTTTGCACCCACAGTCATGCCAGCCCCCAGTGATAATATAATGTTCCCCCTCCTGAGTTTTTCCCCCTTCCTGAGTTGTGTTCCCTCCTGAGCCTCAATATGTTATTTGCCCACTTCCCGATTTTCTCCCTGTCCCTGAGTTATGTGCAAGCTGGTGATTATTTAATTATGGGGTGTGCAGGAGGGGCAAAGTCCCCCACAAAAAGTCAGTGCAGCAGTGTTTTACTGATGTGCACCGAATGCCTTTATTGACAGTCACTGGATGTGCTCTTGCTATTTTGGACTCGCTGTTATTGTTGGTGTTTTTTTTACTTCACCGTTATCACATAGAACCCTTTCTCACTGTATCTTGCAGTACCTTGGTAACAGTGTTTAAGCTGAAGATCTTTTCCCAATTCAACTTGATCTTCCTGAGCCAGTTGCTTCCTAGTAATGCAGATCTTTCCCCTTGCACTACCACCAGAGGCAAGGTTCATGTTCCTTCCTCATAGGTGACTGGTACCTGAATCTTCTCCAGCACAGGGATTCAGTTTCTAGAGTAAGACATGAGCCAAATAAGCAATGATTGCAACGAGCAGTGCTGAAGGTTCTCTTTGTAGACATGCTCCGGCACAAGGGATGCTGAGTGTCCAGTGTCTAGCTGCATGCTAAATAGTTTTCCCACTAACTTAATATGAAGGCAAATTTCCTCTCCACTGGCTTGCATTGCATGGACTGCAAATAGGTGCAATGACTCATCTTCCATTTCAGTTGCTGGTGCAGCATCTATGACATACTATGCATGAGCAGTCCATGCTGCACTCTTGCACACTTTCAATATGTGTCCCACTTTTCCACAGCCGTGGCATTTCTCTTGTTGAAATCAGCATGTGCTTTGTTTGTGGTTACCCCCACATCTGTAGTACAGTTGTCTTGACTTTGTGAAAGTGCTCTAAGGTGCGGGCTTCCGAGAAGTTTAGGGTTGCTGATGAACAGTAGGTGAACAACTTCATGATCTGGAATGTCCCTTAGGTCCTAGTGTATAGTGACCCTGTGAACCCCAGTCTTTGTGATTCAGAATGTCCCACTTCTCACTGCAGCCTTCCCAGGCAAGCTCCATAGCGAGCGCAATGTCATAGGCTGACTTGAAAGTTAAGTCCTGTTCTGACAAAAGCCATTTGTGATAAGCGTTTCCTCTCAGACTGGAAACAAATTGATCCCAGAAAGCCTCATCCAGTAACTGGCTGAATGCACAGGTACTTGCTATACGCTTCAAGTGCAACGATGTAGTCAGCGACAATTTCCCCCTCTTCTTGGGGTGCGACCTTGGAAATGACGATATTTGACAGTGATAAACAGCTAGGACTTGAAATGCCGAGCAAGTGTCTTGGTGATTTGTGCACATGACATGGTCAGCAGGTTGACAGCTGCAGTGAGATTCCAGAAAAGTGCATAGACTTTAGGTGACAGAACTGCCAGGAAGACATCCACCTTTTTGTCATCTGCAATTACATTCACTGCCACCCAACGTGCAAACTGCTACAAGTAAAAATCAAACATTTTGTTTGCTTCATCAAATTCTGGCACATGTCCAATGGATGCCATGTCACCAGGAATTCTGATGACTTTATACTAGTCTGTTGTGGTAGTTTGCATCTATTTGCAGTAATGGGGCTGTAATTCTGAAGTTCAGCCATTGGGTGCTGATGCTGTGCTGCTTTTATGCTGGAGAGGTGCAGTTCACTCCTCCAGCCTAGATGACACTGTGGCAGGAAGCTATGCTGTGGCTATGCAGGCTAGAAGGAGGTGGTGCCTGCTTGTTATTTTCACTACTCCTTAGTGTGTTGTACCTGATGGGAGACTTATGGTTCCCTAAGTTTCCAGATGAATGGATTCCTGCTTTTTTGTGGCCTTTTCTTCAAGGAGGGGCTATATTTTCAGAAATTAAGAAAATATTGGTGTCCCTCACAGGCTGGCTGATTGCTTTAAAGAGTGTTGGGGGTGCATGGATTGTGATGTCAGAAGGCATCAGGGTAGAGCAGGCAGGGAAGCATGATTGCTTGTTTCTGTGCTGTGTGTGTTTTTTTTTTGTTTTCTTTTTTTAAAAGATGTACAGCAGCACAAGAGCACCACTTGCAGGTTGCCTGCAGCAGAAAGGAATGTCTGACCTTCAGTAGTGATGGCTAGTCAGAAGCTGGAGACCACAGCCATCAGGGGAAAAGTTCTGTGCAGAAGCTGGTCAAGGTGAGCATGATGGTCCAAAGCGAGGCACGGGGTGGGGGGAGCTTCTTGTTTAATTAGATCATATGTAGCAGCTTACCTGACCAGTCTGGCACTTGGGGATTGTTTTTTTTTTTTTCTTTATCCTCATCGCCAATGTAATATTCTTGTACCTGAACAGATGGACTCTGATGCAGCACATCTTGTCAAGTGGCCATCTTTATTCAACTGGACCCACACCAGTGGGCACAGATAAAGAAATGTCCATTGGGCAGGACAGGAACTTTAGGACTACAAATTCCTATGCTAGGGACTTCAGCCCCAGTGGCTTTCCCTGTATTTCCTACTATACATATATATCTATTTATCTATCTATCTATCTATCTATCTATCTATCTATCTATCTATCTATCTATTATATAAATATATATACACATACATACATACATACATATACCCAGATGCATGTAAGCCACCCTTCTCGATGCTGGCTTACTGTACTATATTTCTTCCTTTTAGTTAGGTTACCTTTAATGAGCATTCCTTGCTCCACCCCCGGGGGGTGTTGCTGTTTTGCCCGGATTTAAAAAGGTGTTTTCTGGGTTCAAAAGAAGAGCGGGGGGGGGCTGGAGATAGGACAAGTCAAGCTGGGGTTCCAAACCCTCCGGTCCGGGAGGTACCAGCCTGGGTTTTAGCATTGATAGCTACACGTTAACAACTCCAGCAAGAAGGGTAATAGGAGTAGATAGGCATGGGAAGGGGGGGTGGTTGTGCCCTCTACACTAGGGACACCTTACAAGGTCACCTACTCCAAACCCCCCAGTTGGAGGCTGGTTCTCAGGCACTTACTGTCAAGCTGACTCTGGGAAGAGCCCATAATCCTATATACCTAACAACAGTATACATCCCCCCAAAGGACCAAAATTCAACTTTCCAAGC
The DNA here is from genome assembly GCA_016271365.2 of Neoceratodus forsteri. Taxonomy (NCBI): domain Eukaryota; kingdom Metazoa; phylum Chordata; order Ceratodontiformes; family Ceratodontidae; genus Neoceratodus; species Neoceratodus forsteri. Next base: position 660,415,756 of record CM057458.1, read on the forward strand.
ATTTCTGTCATATCTGGACACACTACCATCCCAGTCAGAAGTATTAGTACTTAGCGATTTTAACATCAATTGGCTAAGTAAAGATGTCATACCATACATTGATTTCGCTACAGCCCAAGACCTTACTCAACTGGTCACCTCCCCCACACATCGGGATCCGCGTACTGGAACCTCTTCCTTACTGGACCTCATCTTCTCCAATCACCCGGCCAAGATCACCAATGTGTCCATCCTCCCAGCAGGAATCGACAAATTTCAAAATGGCATGCTAGTCCCGGACAACTGGTCTGGTCAAAAATGGTAGTCCCAGAGTTCCAAGTGGTAGTCCAATACGCTTATATGAAAATTTTAACCAAACATATGTAGAAATAAATTACATGGTGTGTCTGGGGTTGTACTGTTGTATTAGGATGGATGTAGATGTAGAAGAACTGTGTAATCGGGAAAAACAATATTGAGTGACTGACTCTCCATCCAATTCCTTTCTTTTCTGAATGTTAATACAGCAGGTCAGGTGGACGATGTACTGCAGTGTGTGGGGTACGTACCCTGCACCAGACTTTGGGATGCCAAGAGAGGACACCCTAGTTCCCTGATGAGCCCTGGTGCCAGACCCCAAGTAAACAGGTTTAAAGTCTCCACTTCCTTCACAGCTCATATACAAGGGGAGGTCCTAGGTATGGTAGGAGAAGAGACTGAGAGCAAAAAAATTATAAAAAATAATAATAATAATAATACAACAGGATATTGAATTGAAGGTTCATGAAGAATATTTGGCAGCTGGAAAAGAGGACATGTGCTTGTAAAAGAGGACATCTGGTGGTGACCCTAACTAACCATGTGTGCAGGCTGAAGTCTGTTTCAGAAGAGATTGGATAATTGTTTAAGAATTAGTGAAATAAAGCCAAGGCCATCAAACAACAAGCCATTCTGTGAATATAGCATGACTGTCATCAAGGGGTAGACTGACTAGAGATTGGGAAGATAAGAAGATGATGATGGAGCACTACTAGGAGTACTTGCATCGGATCATCATCACTCATCAGGAGAAGAAACGGAAGCAGCAGCGGCACCACCAGCAGTAGATGTAGCAGCAGTAGCAGCAGCATGCCCATGAACATGTCTAGTTCCTGAACCACAGAGCAGCCAGTGGTTAACTGCAGGATCAGGATTAAATTCATGCAGTTCAGGACCTTCTACCGCTATCTGCAGGAGAGACTGTATGTGTGTCATCAGAAAGCGTATCGTATTTTTGTTTTGATAAGGTTCTGAATAGAAAAACTCTTTCACACTTAGCAGTTGAGACACTCATAGTTATTAGTATTTCGACTAAGTCAAGAATAATGTGCCCAATCTGTGGTGGTTTTCTTTTAGTAATTTTGTGTAGACCTGCAAATAGGGCTTGTCAGCTGAAGATTTAAGCAGCATTTTAAATGCAGCATACTCAGACTTTATATGTTCTTGCTGCTCTTCCGTGAAAAATCAAAGTATTTAACCAGGTTTGCCAGTTCACAGGTCCCAAACACCGCTAGTTGGTCTCCGGCAGATCAAACTGCTTGAAATCTAAACAGCTGAACCATTTGAGAGGCACCTCTGAGAAATTTTTAAACCTCTTGTCTATGTACGTTATCGCTGCATCTATTAAATTCTGCAATTGTGTATCTCTTACAAAACTGACTTCTGGGCAGTTGCCTCTGAATGGGAAAGGAACAGTCCTCTCCTCCTCCTCCTCCTCCCCCCCTCTTTGACACAACATACTCCATCCATTTCTGTTCAGGTTTGTAATGGCTAAGGAAAGTTGCCATGTATTTCCTAGTGATGTTTTCAGCTCCGTAAGCTGGGTAAAGCGAGTCTCAACAAGGTTATGGAACTTCCAGTATTACTATGTCATCTCTTGAAACTGGAGTAACAGTTTTTTAGTATTAGCGGAAGTCTTGTAGTATATATAGGGATTTTACAAACTGAACACGCTGTACTTCCTTTAAGAGGGCCTTTGTTCTAGAACCTTCATCACCAGCAGCAGAGGATGCATGTTCTAGGTGTTGAGCGACACTGGGTAGGTTAACCTGAACTGCATGAACTGACCGTGACCTACTGGCAAGCCATCTCGCTTGTTTTATAGCATTAAAGTGAGCAAGATCAGTATCCATGACATTAGCAATTTCTTTTAGTTCTCTCATTTTTTTGGGACTGTAATGATAAAACTTAAATATTCCCTTGAGAGTACTTTCAAGCTTTGATACAAATGTATTTTTTTTTACCACATCAAGAACTGCCAGCTCTAACTTATGGGCAACACAGTGCATTGCAATTATTTGAGGACAGTGTTCCCACAACTTTGCTATGGTTCCTCCTCTTTCACCCATCATGACACTGGCCCCATCAAAATTTGCTGAAACAAGGAGCGGCCCTGGATTGTGAACATTTTGTAGGATACTTAGAGGAAGATTTACTGACTCAAGTGCAGTCGTTATTGCGTGAAATACACCTTCTGCATGTGCATGTTCCAGTGGCACAGCTTGGATAAGCACTGTACGCACCTGTTTTGAGTTTGGGTCAACAAACCGTAGGAAAACATTTTCCCACTCAGTTATACTAGAATCTGTACTACCGTCAGCAAGAACTGTCACATATTTAACATCAATAAGAGTCTGCATCTGGGTTTGGGATATAACTGCTGATATAGCACCACAGAAGTCCCTGGCTCATTTATCATTGGTATAATTAGAACCAAGCGTTATCCCATTTCTTTCTTGCAGTTCACAGAGCCACTCCATGTCCAAGAAAGGGCGCAGATTTTTGGCAATGGAATATGCTGTGTTGAACAGGTGTTGCATCTTGACCTTAGTGCCCTGATCCAACTGCGTAAATGCTTGATACAGTGGGGACTCAGTGATATCAAAATGTACCACACGCTGATCACTGTGTGCAATATGTTGATTCATACACAGCAAATGTGGATTGGACTTGTCATGAGCACGTAGTGACTCAATTCGAAAATTATTTGAGCCAGTGGCAAAAACATTAGGTTTCTTTGAAAAGGCTGGTACTGCAATGGTTGGATATTTTTCGCACACAGTGCAATACATCAGTTCTTTTTTTTCATCATATCTCAGCCAGTTATAAATGGTTAACCAATGCCTCTGAAACAATCTGGCCCTTTTCTCCTGATCGTTTTTCTTATCTTTATTTGGCCTCTCTGGCCTCTCATCCTGCTCATGGAGCACTAAAGTATGTGTTTTAGGGAGTGGGTGTAAACTTTCAGTTAAGCCATCACTGCTTAATTCAAGACACTGATGATCAGCAGTTATATCTCCTGACACAGATATAGGCTCATTGTCATTGCTATTACTTTTATCTGCACTAGACACACTGACAGAGGTGGATTGTGTTTCTGTTTCAGGTGGTGTATTGCTGCTGATGGAGTCTGCTGTTACTCATGAGGCTACTGACCAGAGAGAAAAAAGAGTCTGCTGTTTACTACTCCTACTCCTGTTCTGCATATTGTGGTGGCACTTATCTTCTTCCCCTAATGATAATAAAATATATTTTATTAATTAGGTGTGTCTGTGTGAGTTTCTTTGGGTGGACTGGGTGGCTGGCAGACAGTGATGACACTGGGCGGGGGCCAGAAGGATGAGGTGCTTATTTGCCTAGCCTTTTCAACAAATAAAGGCAATGGATCTTTATTTACAAATGTCTGAAACTTTCAGAGTTATGATTATTGTGCAGACTAAGGCAAGTCACTTATCCAATTTGGCAGGGCAGGCAGTGGCACATAGAACACTCAGAAGAAGTCACTGGACAAAGGCAGTGGAAGAAGCTGGAAGGGAATGGGACTGGGTCTATACTAATAGGAAAAGCCCAGGTTACACAGGGTCGGACTCTGACCTGGTCCTGTTACTTACTAGTAATAACATGGACATGCACACAGCATGTAGATAACTCCCTAAGGCAGGCTGTGCCTATTATTGATTTTAGTTTTGTTTTTTTATAATAATTCACTAGTTGACTGACTCACACACTCATCACACAGTTTAGGGCAGCTACAAATACAAACTAAGGTCAAGTTCAAATACAGTAGTAGTATAGTCTTTTACAACAATTAGTGCAGTTTTGTAAGTACTGCTCTACTTCTCCTTCACCATCTACTGTGCAGTTATTACAGTTTTTACTTTTTTATTTATTTGGGCAACTACTTAGCAAGTCCTCCCTTCCCCTTCCCTTACCACTGACTCCACAGCCTGGCCCTCAAGAATTTAGCACCAGACAGGAGCAAAGCCAGGAGCAAACCCAGCCAGACAGACAGTGTGCAGACTACAGAGCAAAGTAAAAAAAAGTTGCAGCAGTTAAGTACAATGGAGCTGCCTTCTCTCTCTAGTCTATGAACTTCTTCTACCACTTTACAATCAATGCACTGTGTTTCCTTGGATCTCACACTGCACTGCAGCACACACTCCCTGTTTATTTTAAGTACTGTATACCCCTGATTTCCTCTCAATAATTAATGCTCCTTGTGTGGTCCCTTCTTAGGTCCACCCTTCAGTTAAGTTGTGTTAAATACTGGAACAACAAATGCACAGCGCAATGGCACACTCGGTTTTTTTTTGTGGCTTCTAAGTTCTGAACACTCATCAACAATAACAGTTGAAACTAAATAAGAATGGAGTGGTTTCTACAGCGTTCTCCTTCTCCTCTCAGGCTCTCCAGTCTCTATTTTTTGTTTCTGTGGGCAATAGCATGAGCTAACAAACTGCTTCCCCAATCCCCAACCCTTCCCCCGCCACAGCGCGCCCACCGACCTGCGATCTCACACCAAGCAACCTCCCTCACTAACTCAAACTCTCCCTGAGTCCCTGGCTTTTTATTTTAAACAAAATGCTGAGGCCAAGTACAAGTACTACAGTGCACACTGCACTTCAAGTCTCCTCTCTCTCTCCAGTCTCCACAATAAAAACAACGACTTGTTAACTGCTCTGTCTGGGAACAGCACGCACGTCCTTTCTCTGTGAAAATGAGAAAGAGAGTGTGTGTGTCCCCAGATCGCTCCCGCCAAGTCTGCACGGGAGCCAAACTCGGCCAATGTGCATCTTACCCTTCCGTGAGCCTCCCTTCCATTTGCTGCCACACATGCCAGTCTCTCGGCTCCTCCTCTGTGTTCACTCTTTGCTGCTCCTGTCCTGGCACCCGCGGCACTGACTGCTCCTAAGCACCATGCGCTGATTGTGCTCCCCGAGCCTCCTGTACTGTTTCTGCCCCCCCCCGCTCATAGCACGTGAGTGCTGCTCCGAGGGTCAGATGGCCCAGAGTACTCCCTCCGGTGTCGCGCAACAAGCACACCCAGTGGCAAAAGGTGGTAATTGCAGGCAAATTAGGCAATTTTTTTTTTTAAATGCTTGTCCACGGACAACTGACTATTTGATGCAGTGCTTGTCCCTGGCTGGAAAGTAATAGCCCGGGACGTCGGACTATCGTATTTGTCGAACCCTGCCTCCCAGATGCCCTCAGTGATCACTCCCCGGTGCTCTGCTCATGGTCCTGCAAAATCCCAAGATCCCCGCCCAAAGTAATTATGCATCGTAAACTGGGTCCTGGTAAACTGACACAATTAAAAGTGCACCTCAGGTCTGTGGACTGGTCTTTCATCTCGACCTCCATAAACATAGACAGTGCCTTGGATCTATTTACCCAGTCCTTTAATAATATATGTGACCTCTATGCACCCTTCACTAAAAGAATGGTCAAAGGCAATCACGTACCTTGGCTCACTGAAAGACTCAAGTCTCTAATGAGAACTAGAGACTCATTATGGCATCTCTCCATAGAGTCTGGCCTCCCCCACGATAGATAGAATTACATAACAGCTCGAAACAAGTGCACCTGGGCTATTCGCAGGGCAAAAGCTGAATACTATAAAACCGCCTTAACTTCATCCTGGGGCTGCGGCAGTAAGTTCTGGAACAACATCAAGGAAATATGCGATAAGGTCCCCAATCTGGTCCCCTCCCAGGTCATGTCAAATGGGTCCCAGACCTCCGACTCCTCTACCATCGCTGCTGTCTTCAGTGATACTTTCTCTAACCTCAGCCATGTCCTCCTCCCAAATTTCCATGACCCACCAGCCCCTAGCGCATCCTCCCCGCACCCACGTGCCCCCCTTCTACCTTCACCGCATCTCGCTCAAATCAGCCGAACCATACCTTACTGCTGCCCTTAGTCGCGCCTCCTCCAATGCTGACTCCCTTGATCTCAGAATCCTCAGGCTCTTCCTTAAGGAAGTCCTAGCTCCTCTCACCCACATTCTAAACCTCTCCCTCTCACTAGGTCAATTCCCCGCCATCTGGAAATCGACCTCCATCACACCCATATTTAAAGGTAGTGATTGCACAGCCCCTAACAACTACCGCCCAATCCCCATACCCCCCCCAAGGCCTTAGAGCGAATAGTTTCGGATCAACTCACTGACCATCTCAACAAATATGACCTTCTCTGCAAACAACAACATGTGTTCCTCAAAGGTCACAGCACTACTACTGCCTTGCTTCAACTAACATCACACATCCACACAGCAATAGATAAAGGCCACATCACCGGTGCTATCTTCATCGACCTCACCAAGGCCTTCGATACCGTCCACCATACACTACTCCAAACCTCCTTACTTAACCTAGGTCTCTCAGAGGATGCAGTAGGTTGGTTTGCCGACTATCTTTCCAACCAAACTCTTCAAGTTAAAATTGGCAATACTCTATCCTCCAAATCTTCTGTCCTCTCAGGGGTCCCTCAAGGGTCTATCTTGGGTCCCCTCTTATTCAGCCTCTTCCTTAACTCCCTCCCTGAAACCTGCATCTCCAATCTATTACTATATGCTGATGATGCTGTCATTTTCACCTCCAGCCCAGATCCCTCTCAACTCCACCTTTCCTCCAGTCCTCCTTCACTGCTAAAGCTGGTTCACCTCCCAATGCCTTATTATTAATTTAAAAAACAAATGTATGCTTTTCAGCACCACTTAAATTCCAGGATAGGACGCTTCCCACAAATACTATCTGTGTCTCAGACCCCTTGAATTTGTCCATTCTTTCAAATACCTGGGCATAACTTTGGATACTGGCCTTACCTATCACGAGCATATTCGTCATTTATCTAAGGCCCTAAATATTAGATTAGGCCTTTTGCACCGCTTTAAACATTGCCAACCCACGAGGCCCTTAAGCTCACTATCTCCTCCTCGGTACTCTCCCTGCTTGACTATGGCCTTCTGACCTTTGGTGGGGCAAGCTCCTCAGCCCTTGACAGTCTTAGACTTGTCCTAAACAGGGCCTGCCATCTTTTATTAGGGTGTGACAGACTTACCCATACCTGTGCGCTGTATCAGGATACCAACTGGCTTGATCTGGACAACAGAATCAAATTCCACACTTGTGTCCTAGCAAAAATAATCTCCCTTGGCCTCTCCCCTGCAGCTCTTACCCCTTTAATCACCATGGACCAAAAAGCTCAGCACACCTGTAGCTCCGATACCCTACGTCTCTCCATCCCCTCCTGTCGTACAACACAATTCCAAAGATCCTTTTGCTACAGGGCACCCTTGTAGATGAATTCCCTACCCTACGCCTTGCATCTTGATCAAAGAATTGGTCAATTCAAATCACACCTGAGTGCTCATCTTCAGGCCATAAGTATCTGTGACTGTAAATGAACCAGTGCCCTGCCCTTTACTACTTTGACAATGGCCTCTGGCTGGCCTCTTCCTACATTTCCTAATGCCGCCTTCTTAGGGTGTTAAGTTCCCGATATCTGCTAACTGCCTCATACTGCACTAGCTCGGATAGTTAGCCAACTAGTCCTGTAAATAATTAACATCCTTATTCTGTAACATTTACTGTATTGTTTGTATGCACTACCTGCACTGTGTATTCTGTTCTATTGTGTATGACATGGAACCTTGTGAAGGAGTCTGTAACGTTTCCTATATTGTTTTATTCTGCTCTGTTTTGTATCTCTGTAACTATTATACATGACGTGGAACCTTTGTAAAGGAGTCTTTGACTCAAAGGTATTTCTGATCCCTGAAATGAATAAATAAATGGCAACCATTGGGAACTGGACAGCAGCCTGGAGATAAGCCCATCATCATCTGGGTTTGGGAGCACTGGTCCCTGTGTAAATATTATGACAGTGGGGCTGTCGTGGCAGTGGCAGGGTTGCAACAGGGCCCCTTGGAGGTGGCCTTTCCCAGTGTGGCGTGCTGCCAGGGTGAGCTTGGGTGGTTTGCATTTTGGGATCTCGTTTTATTGGGCCTGCCATGCCCATGTCTGGGGCAGGTCCCATGTTAGGTGGCCCGCAAAAAAAAATGCAAGGAAAGTGTAACTGTAAGGAGGGAGCCACGTCACTCATGCTATAGTTAAGCCCACATCCTGTCCCTGTTAGAAGAGAGTTACAACTTGGTTGGTTCTCTGGCAAGGTTTTCAGGGCAGCCGCAGTGTGTTACTAGGCCGCATCCTCGGCTTGGGTTTCTTCAGGATGGGGAGTAAGTCACTCCCCAAATACTGGTTTGGTCATGCATTGTTCCTTCTAAACGTTTTGAGCTTTAATCCAGATCAGGTTATCTGCATGGAGTCTGCACCTGATCTATTGTTTAGGACTGGTTTAAACATCTTTCTCAACCTGGTACTGTTAGTACCTCCAGTATATGCCCTCTGACCTGTTTATCTCTTGGCTCCATTGTGCTGTGCACTTTATTTATTAATTTACATAGAAATAAATTATATTTCTTTATTTGCTCTTTTACTTTGTGTGTGCTGAGATTATTTAAATGAACTAACTATATTCCTCCTTCAACTCAACTCAATTCAATTCAATTTTATTTTTTAACCAGGCCAACACCATTGAGACAATTCATTTGTGAGGCAGTCCTGTATGATCTAACAAACACTGGAGGTACTGTACACATAATTACTAATCACAATGGCAGATTCAACAACATTGGTAACAAAACCAGTGGTACAAAACAAGTAATGTGCAAGTACAGCTTACTTAATTTCCATACATAGAAATCAGGGCAGAAGATACAAAAAACAACGCTAACTGTACAAGGGATACAAGACAGGCAATACACAGGTACAACTCAAAATAATTACAGAAAGGGAACTAATACTAAAAAGAGTGGGAGAACAGGAAGAGTTGCTGGAATGAGGTGTAAGAGTATGGGGAAGGGGCCAGAAGACAGCAAGAGACAGATAGGGGACGGTAGAGAGTAGAAAATGATGGAAGCAATAAGTACAGGAGAGCCTCTTTAGGAGATGGGCCCGTTATTTTGCAAAGCAAGTGCACTTGTCCTTTGTCTGCAAAGCAAGTTTAAGCTGAGATTTAAAGGTATGCATCCCAACAGTATGCCAAAGTTTTAGTGTTTTTTGTAGGGAGTTCCACAGAGTGCGTAGTGCATATCCCACGGATGCGGATCCAAAATGGGTTCTTATCATAGTAGTGTCAAATGTAATATAGGAAAGTTTTCTGAGGGAATGCCTGCAAGTGGAAAATTTAAATAGGTTGCAGATGTAAGGGGGAAGCTTCAGAGTGATGGCTCTATACACCCAGAGGGACACATTGCGCCACCTCCCAGTATTGAAGGAGGGCCAATTAATCTATAGATAAAGGGAACAGTGGTGGGTGTTGAAAGGTGCATTTAAGATAAATCTCAAGGCTCTGTGACAGAGTGTGTCTAGAGTACCAAGGATTGTTTCAGGACATTGGCTGTAGAGGAAATCTGCATAGTCAATTTGGGGGATGAAGGTTGACTGGACCAATCTTACTTTGGCTTCCTCCTCTTAAGAGAAGTTCAGCCTCTGTCCACTCTGGCCCAGTCTGAAGGTGCAGCCACTTGTAAGCTACAGCCTATCTGGTAAGAAAAAAACTTCTCTACGTTGAGTGAGCTCTACAAGCGAGGTAAGGCCTTGTTTTTACTTGAGCTGTAGGCCTGATGCCTGGAAGGCTTCCAGTTTGTACCCCCCCCCCCCATTATCATCTGGACCCCTAGACATAAAAGGGGGATGAGGGACATACATGTACATACTACAGGGTGGGAAGGGCAGAGGGGGACAAACACCCAGGACAGTAGGTCAGGGGTGAGGTAGTTAAAATATGGACAGACTTGATGAACCATCAGTCTCATTCTGCTATAAGAGTCCATGTTTCTGTGAGTTATCTGGCTAAATAAAACTTGCTGTTGTTATAAATCGCACTGAATCTTGCATATTTAAGCAATAATGCACAACAAGGTGTTGTATATCATGGGATATCATCATGCCTTGGGCGCGTTGTGAGGCATGAGGTGAAGCCGAGTGCCTCATGCCCTCAAGAAGTGACAATATCCCATGATATATCACACCCTTGAGGGCATTATTTCTACTATGAACCGGAATGTTTTGGTATAAATTTTTTTCAGTTAAATGTTTTATTGCATTTCCAAAACAGGAGAAAGAAAAAAAAACACACAATTACAAACAGAAACAGAGCACAGTACATACATGTGTGCATAGCTAGCAAGGAGATACACTCAGTAAGTCTGACGATAGGATCCTATGATTAACATTTATAAATCACAACAAGTCATCACCAAAGAAAAAGGAGGAAACAACCAGACTGTTCTGTTGTGGGGTACCTACCTAATCATGTATGGTGAGCCACCACGACCAAGTTGGTGGTACCGCTGCTGATTCATGCCAAGGCTTAAGGTATTCAGAAAGACATACCTCCCAGTGGTCATTCTCAGTGCATTGTCTGAGAAGAGAAGGAAATCTTCACAGAGTAAACACAGTCTGATAGTCAGAAGTATTGAAACCATGAGGATCATAGAGGGTTGAGCTACATCCAACATAGAAACATCATACAACAAAACTATGTACATAACAAGCTATACAAAAACAACAAACAACTGCTGCTTATTATTATATTTCATAAGAAAAGTCACTAGCCAAGCAATAAGTCACTGATTGTATTTATCCATAAGTGAAACATAACTTACCTCATCCTATACCAGCCCTGGGAGCCAGATATGCCATGTATGGAGCCCAGCATTGTTGGCACTTCCCTAGCTGTCCAAGCATTAAGTGGGAATGTCTGTCTAGTTCATGCAGTGCTGGAAGGGCTGAAAAGATTTCAGTAATAGTCGGTGTAGTAGGGCTTCTCCAGTTCCTGAGAATTATGCATGTCACCTGCATACATAGGAGCATTAGCCATATAAACTCTTGAGAGGTAAAGTGTGATGCTTCTGCTCTCATGCACAGCAACATCAGAGGGGTTGAGGGTGGTATAAGGCAGTGGCAAATTTTACTAGCTTCTTCTGAAGCTTTTAGCCATATGTGGGTGATTAAGGATATGTAATAAGTCCCCTCTGGGTTGTTGACACCTCCAGCAGTTGTCTTGGGTCAGCACCTTATCTCTCTTAAGCACTGTGGGGGGTTCTATACAAGAGTGCAATATTTTGTTATGTATCAGCCTGCTCCATATGCATCTATGTATGATGTGTGTCCAGTAATCCAACACTGATCCCACTGGGAGTCTGAGATCTGTATTTTTAGGGCCCTTTCCCATTTGTTCTTTGATGAGGATACCAGAGTGGGCAGAGAGTCCCTAACTGCAATGCATATTGCCCCTGCTGTCTGTTTCGAGAGACAAAGTGGCAAGTTTAGATGGGGGTCTATCTGAATTTATATCAGGGAGAATGATGGGTTTAACAGCATCTCTCAGCTGTAAATATCTCCAAAAATCAGATTTAGGTAGGGACCATCAAACTTGCAAGTTTTGAAAGGTGTTTATCACCTGAGAATTGGGGGCCAGAAGGTCACTAAGGAAGTAAATGCCCTTATCACACCAACTTGGCCAGAACACAGGGCATCCACCTATCTTGATATTAGAGTCTCGTCATAGTGGGGCATACAGAAGGGGTTGTTATTTTTTATGTAATACTTTCCAGTAATAAAGTGTAGGCCCCAGGGTTGGATGAGATTGAAATACGCAGGGTATAACAGCTCATAATAAAGAGGCCAGCAGAGGGTCCAGCCTGAGCCTGTGATTCAGGGCATGCCCATGTGGCCAGGGCCGTGCCTACACCAAGCGGACAACTCGCTCCTCTCCTGCCCATTCTAAGGCAGCCTCCCCACAGCAGCTTCCAGGTACGTCTCTGGGACTCCCCGACTCCTACGGCTTTGACTCTGATTGGCTTTTCACTCCGCTGCATTGCGCTGATTGGACACTACAGGCCCAGGATAATACCGATTGGTGCATTCCAAGCTGGATGTGTTAGCGGGCTCCCGCCCTGCTATTTAAATTCTGTATTTAGCCTAGACTGCTCAATACTTGGGCTAATTTTAGACTCCCTCACTGTAATTTGTAAAGTCAGCTCAGTGTAACCTGTGTAGTTTACCCTTGCTGTTTAATTTTTTGTGATACCTGTGATTTACTCCCATTTTTTTACTAGCCTGCTTTTATTTGTGTCTGACCTACCTAGATTCTAGTTTGCCTGAACTGCCTTATTTGTTTGCTAAGTTCGATTGATGGAAATGCTGTTTTGGCTCTAAATCCTACCCTGCCTATTCTGTGAAATCCCACTGTGCTTTCACCTGCCTGCTCTATCTACATTCTGTGCTTTCACCTGCCAGCCCTGTCTAATCTCTCTGCCCTTTCACCCACGCGCTCTGCTTTTGACCCGTGCATTTGGTGCTCCGAGGCTGTGCTGGGTCCCACTTTTTTCCTCTAATTTTCTATCTTTTGCCCCCTTAGCGTTCACTCATGCACCCCCCACCCCCGCCGCACTGTCCTGCAAAACTTGGCAGGCTAGCTCTCTTCGGCTTAATCAGCATTTTCTCTTTTCACCCTTTGTCCCCTGTGTAATCTGTTTTAACTCCTCTGGTGGCACCTGTCTTCAGCGTACCCCCACCCCCTAGAATGTGTCCTGATTTCTTCCTACCTTTTACCTCCGCCCCCTTCCCTTTGTCTAATTCTGTTGCCACTCTCCAGCTGCTCCACTTAAACTCCCTAACTTTTGCTTTCTTCTCCCGAGGTCCAGCCCGAGCCCATGTTTCAGGGCTTGCCCGTGCAGCTGGGGCCACGCCTACACCAAGCGGACTACTCGCTCCTCTTCTGCCCATTCTAGGACAGCCTCCCCCCACTAGCTTCCAGGTACATCTCTGGGACTCCCTGACTCCTACGGCTTTGACTCTGATTGGCTTTCCTATGCTGCATTGCACTGATTGGACACTACGGGCCCAGGATAATCCCAATTGGTGCATTCCAAGCTGGCTCTGTTAGCGGGCTCTCATCCTGCTGTTTAAATTCGGTATTTAGCCTGCTCAATACTTAGGCTAATTTAGACTCCCTCACTGTAATTTGTCCCTCCCACCCACCCCATCCCCAACCGCTATTAAATACATCTCCTCCCCACTCCACTCCTAAACAACTCCCCTAGCTGCCCAACTGGTTCCCTCTCTCTCTCCTGACCTTATTTGAGTGATTTCCCACTCAACTCCACCCTGCCTGTCTTATCATACCTTCAGACTCTCTACCAGTTGTTTTCCACTGTCCTTCGCACTCTACCTAAATAAAATTTGCACCTGCAGTTAGCTCTTTCCTCCACACCTATACTCTTTGCTCTCTCTTCTCTAGCCCTCCTTATACTCACTCTGCGCATCCTTGCCACCCAGGTACAGTTCAACCTAAACCCCTCCCCCCATTTCCAGGTATGTATCCACCTACTACTCTAAGATCACTTGCCTTGCTCGTGCCCATACTCTTTGGGCTCACTGGCCTGCCTTGTACTGGCCCTATGCTGTCAGCCCTCCACTTCCTGGGGCACACCTCTGTGTATGCCTATTGCACTGTCACCTCAGTGCTTGACTCAGACCTGCCTCCCACCTGTAAGCCCCACGACACTCATAGGCACACCTGGCTCTGGACCCAGCGGACCCGTCCGTGGCCCACTCCTCCTATACTTCTACTCAAACTGATCCTGCTCTCTGACAAAAAACTCCTTTAGAATTTGCCCTAGGAAACAACACAAAGTCAGTGCTAAACACCTCAAAAATTACTTGTTTAGAATTGCCTTTCTGTTGCTTTTACTTTCTGGAAACATACATCCCAACCCGGGCCCTCCTCACAACCGAGGGATATGTGCGTAGAAGTCAGGAATGCTAACTACTGCTTCTCTAAATATCCGCAGTCTAGTAGCTAATTTTTATAACCTCCAGGCCTGGGTAGCCCTCCATAACCCTGATGTACTATCCATTGTAGAGACATGGCCCTCCCCTAGGATTCCCGAAGTCGACATCAGTCTCCCAGGCTACAGGATTTTTAGGCAGGACCGCTTGTCAAGAAGAGGTGGAGGCTGTGCATTCTACCTCAAGGATAGTCTGCAGGGCCTAGTACTCAATCCTCCCAGCTTTGGGACCTCTGCTCAGATCCTTGCCATTAAGGTCCTCCTTGGGGCTCAAAGCAAATCACTAACACTGCTATCCATCTACATCCCCCCTAAGGACTCATCCCATGGTCTCCAAGCTGTCATCGACTACCTAAGTAGCCATACTCTAAGCTCTGAGGTTATACTGCTTGGTGACTTTAATACTAACTGGCTTGCCCCTGAGGCAAACCACTTCAAGGATGCTGTCCAAGCTGTCCATGTCACACAACTTGTTGACGCCCCAACCCGGACTAACTACCAGACTGGCACTAGCACTCTGATTGACTGGATGCTCACCAATCATCCAGAGCACACCTCTAATGCATCTGTCCTCTCAGATAATATCAGTGACCACTCCCTTGTTATGTTCAGCTGGACCAATAAATTTACCAAATCACCTCCTAGAACAGTCACAAACAGAGTCCTCAGGCCCGGTCATGCTGACCGCTTTAGAGCTGATCTCCATAAGCTAACTGGTCAGCCATATATGGGGCACCTGATATAAATAGTGCGCTGGACCACTTCATCCTCCAATTTAATACTATCTGCGATACCCATGCCCCCATAAAAAAGAGGAAAATCAAGGGCCATTACAATCCCTGGATGAGCCCAGACATCCTTGATCCTATGAAATACTGTGATCATCTTTGGCGCACGGCTAGAGCCACAGGGAAGCAGTCCGACACCTTAAAGTGCAAACAAGCCAGAAATAGCTGCACCAGGGTCATCTGTGTAGCCAAAAACCTCTACTATATATTTTTTTTCATTATTTATTTGCACATTGGTTTACAACCTTTGAGCCAGAGGCTCATTTCCAAAGGTACCTCGTCACACAGAGGACAAATACAAATACAAGCATTCTCGGTTACAGGACATAGGTTACATAGTTTGCAGGCACATGTGATAATGAAACTGACAAATACAAATACAAGCATTATAGGTTGCAGGATATGGGTTACATAGATAGCAAGCACATGTGATAAAGACAATTATACAGGGAAGCCAGCTTGGTTACAATGGCACATACTAGTACGACAGTAAGAGCAGGCAACAGAGCAATAGCAGTTTAATCAGAAGTGGTACATACTTGCACGAAGAAAGGGCAAGCACAAGAATAATGGCAGTACAAACAGAAAAGGGGGTAAGATTTAAAGAGGTGTGGTAAGGATGCTGCTCAGTGGGCATTGTCAGGGCACAGAGTGTTGCGCCTCAAATTATAGACAGGTGCAACTACTTGTGTTGAATAGTTCGCTTCTGAGTGCAGTTTTGAATTTCGAAATTGTGGGGGCTACAAGGAGGCCCTGTCCAAACACTGGAATGATGGCCGTAAATTCTGGGCAACCCTTAAAGAAGTCACTGGCAAGGTGCTCAAAACTGCCCCGACATGATCAGCGAAAATGGCTCCCCTATCCTTGACCCAAAAACCATAGCCGACACCTTCAACCTAGTCTTTACGGACCTTAGCCATGTCCTCCCTCCTGACTTCTTCCACCTGAGCAACCTTGTCGCTGGCCCACAGTCCTCCGTGCAACCCCTCTTTCGGTTCAAGACCATCTCAATTGGGGATGCTAGGAAATACCTTCGGAAGGTGCTCAATAAGGGGAGATTCAGTGGGGACACCCTTGATCTGAATCTAATCTCTGTCTCCCCCTTGAAGAAATCCTGGCTCCGCTCACCCACATCCTCAACTTGTCACTGCAACTAGCCATATTCCCTCATAAATAGAAAGCTGCAATAGTCACTCCTGTGCATAAGAGTGGGGACCGGGCCCTTACAGAAAACTACAGATCCATCTCCTTGCTACCACCTCTGTCGAAGGCCCTAGAACGAATAGTTGCAGACCAACTGGTCGAATATTTAGACAAGTACAAACTCCTCTGCCCTGAGCAGCATGGCTTTAGGGCTGGGCACAGCACTACCACAGCCCTTCTAGAATTCACTGGTCACATCCACAAAACACTTGATCATGGACAACTTAATGGAGCAATCTTTATCAACTTGACTAAGGCGTTCGATACTGTTAACCATGCCCTCCTAACTAAGCAACTTACCTCAACAGGCCTGGCTCCTGAAGCAGTTTTGTGGTTCTGCAGCTACCTGGACCATAGATCCCAGCAAGTTAGAATCGGTTCAACCCTCTCAGATAGCAAACCTGTCTGCTCTGGTGTCCTGCAGGGGTCTGTACTGGGTCCCCTCCTATTCAGCTTATTCCTAAATAGACTCCCTCAAGCCAGCCAGTGCTACATCCTACTCTATGCTGACGACGCAGTCGTCTTCACACGTGGCTCAAATCCTGATGAACTGGAGCATCAACGTCAAAGTGATTTCACCTGCCTTGAGAAGTGGTTCATAGATCATAAGCTAACTATGAACTATAAAAAAACTAAGACCATGTTGTTCGCCAGCCCCCATAACAAGCATTGTAACTACCCTTTATCAATATGTAATGTTGCTGGGGCCTACCTGGAACTGGTCCAACATTTTAAATACCTTGGGATCACTACTGACCACTTGTTGCCCTACACTGCCCACATTGACAACACCGCCAAAGCAATCAACAAATGTATTGGGCTGCTTTATCATCACAGGCACAGCCTGTCCCTTGAAGCCCTCAAAATAGCAGTTCACAGCTCTGTGGTTTCCCTTGTTGACTACAGCCTACCTATATATGGCTCAGCCACTGATACTGCCTTTTGGCGCTTAAAAACTGCCTTCAACAAAGCTTGTTGGCAAACCTTAGGGGCACCCAGGCTGACTCATACCTGCGATTTGTATACCAATGCATAGTGACTCCCTCTCTCTGCCCGACTAAAATTTCAAACCTGCCTCCTGGCAAAAAAGACCACCCTTGGTACCCTCCTACCTGGGGTTACTCAACTCCAGGTGCCTTGTATTAATCTGAGGTACACTCATACCTCGGAGCACCAGTCCTTCATTATGCCAAAATGCTGCACTTCCCAAGGACAAAGGTCTTTTGCGCACCGTGCCCTGCTCTGGTTCAACTCTCTTCAGGAAGATCTTGTGCGGCAGCGTACATTGTGCGCTTTCAAAGTCCACCTTAAATGGCACTTGTTAAATGATGCCCAGTTTTATTGTCACTCATAGCTTCGCCTCCACTCCTCCAACACTGATACCCCCTGGGTGCCCCTCTCCCTTTCCCCCCCTCCTTCCTCGAGCCCTGTCCCTCTTCCCACACACTCACCTCTCACCCTTACCCCCTACTCCTTTCCGAGCCTTCCCCTCAATTCCCAACCTCTCACCTCCTACCCTTGCTCCCTTCCTTCCTTGAGACTGCTCCTTCCTCCTTGCCTCCTTGTCTCCTCTCCTCCCCACCCTCACCATCTTCCTTCACAACCCCCCTCCCCCTTGACAGCTTAATTCTCACTGTATTGCCTGCTCTCTTGGCACTTAGGGCTCCTTCCCTGCCCACCCTTCACTTATCTCCTCTCTACTAACCTGTCACCACAGACAACTGACCAGTACTCACCGTTAGGCATCTAATACCTGTGAGTCTATTATTTGGCCCCTACTCCCCCTTATCCTGATTGTCTTGTTTGCTCCATTATATAATCCCCTCTTTCAGTCCTGTGTAATTTTGTACTACTATGTTTTGTATTGTGAACTTGACGTGGAACCTATGTAAAGAGCTCTGAGCTCAAATGGTTTAATTCCGAGACTGTAATGAATAATAAATAAAATCTCCAATTGACTGTTCTATATGTATCCACTGAGGGGAGCAATTACAGCTGGGCTGGAACCATTTCAGAGTTTGAGCACATTGGTATGCCATCTTATGTCCTACCATCCAGGGTAACCCCAACCCCCCTGCTTCCAGTGTGCCCTGAGTGAGTTTAGACTGTACTGTGGCCTGTCGGCGCCACATAGGAAGGAGTCAACCATCCCATCCAATTTCTGGTACCAATGTGAAGGCAAGTGTAAGGGGATATGTGAGATAATTTGAAAATATTTGGGTGCCATGGACATTTTGAAGACAGCTATCTTGCCAGCCATAGTGAGATGCAATCGGTTCCATCGGTCCAGTTCTCCCTTGCACTTGAGCATCAGGGTTCCTAGGTTGTTATCCCACAATTTATCAATATTAGCCCCCACTTTAATACCTAAATAAGTGATGGCATCCTGTGACCACTTGAGACCCTCTTGAGGGATATTTTGGGGGTGGCATTTCGAGTTAAGGGGAAGAACCTCCATTTTACCTCGGTTAACTTTAAGGCCTGAGATATGTGAAAATTGTGTTAGGAGGGCAAGAAGGAGGGGATTGATATCTGTGCATCCTCCAAGGGTACCAATAGGTCATCAGTGTACATCCGAGTGGAGTAGTGGGATTTCCCTACATGTATTCCCCCAAATGTTTGGGTCTTGCTGTATTGCAGTTGCCAGTGGTTCGACTGCTAGTACAAAGAGAAGGGGAGAGACAGCATCCCTGTCTGGTTCCCCTATGGAGTTGGAAGGGGTTGGACAATATGGAATTGGTTAATACACGGGCTTGGGGGGAGGTATACAAAGCTGTAGTGGGAGCACAAAAATGGGGGCCAAAGCCTAGATGGTCAAGAACAGTATGGAGGTAGTTCCATTCAACAGAATCGATCGCCTTCTCAAAATCTATTACTAGAGCAGCAGCAAGGGTATCCACCTGCTTAGCTTGATGAATAAGATTGAGTCGCGTGTGTATATGGCCTGCACTGTATCTCCCTTTTATGAAACCAACTTGGGATGGGTGGATCAGGGAGGGTAAAAGAGGATTTAATCTGTTGGCCAGCGCCCTTGCAAACACTTTACTGTCAGTGTTGATGAGGTATATGGGACAGCAACTGACCGCATTGGTGGGGTCTTTCCCTTTTTTGGGGAGAACAGCTATTATCGCCCTATGAAGGGTAAGTGGAAGAAGACCCTTGTTTCGTGACTCAGTGAAAACCTGGCATGATAATGGGGAAATCGATGGGACCATGACCTGAAGGAAGTCATCTGAGAACCCATCCCCCCAGGGGCTTTCCTTTTTTTTTCTTTTTGTATCTTCTATTTTTTGCTCCCACTGAAGCCCAGGCATCCTTCCAGGGTGCTCACTCGATGAGACTACTACTCCCCGCCTGAACCCCTCATCTCCAGATGTACTCCCCCAACCAGCCAGACAGGCCTAGCCCCCCCGGATCACCCTCTGGGGCGGGTCCGTCCTCCCTTGGTGGCCTATCTGTAATTAGAGAGGTCTTACCTGGGTGACGGGCCGGCCGTGGAGTCCTCCGGAGTGACTGGCCAGTGGAGGGATGTGAGCTTGTCCCTGGAGCCCCCTTCATATCCACGGTGCTTCAGCAGGGGTTTTTCTATGTTTTGTGTGTCCTCTGAAGTGCGGCAGTGGAATGACGTCATTCTGCCGATGTCCACCACACTCCTCCCTCTACTTTGGCCCTAAGCTTGAGTAGTGCCTCTGGTCTCCACTGGGGGCCACTACTATGTCAGGCAAGCCCTGAATCCCTCCCCCGAGAGAGGAGAGCAGTCCGTTGGATGCTCGATCCTCTCTCTCCCTGCCAACCCCTGGGTCCCGAGCTCGTTCCCTAACTCAGGTCGCTGGCGTGGTGCAAGGTAAGACAACCAGCGCCTCAGCCCTCAGTGCCACCGGGCCGGATGACTTTCCCTTTTTTAAGGGACATCAGGGCTGAATGAATCTCTTCTGTATTCAGTGGTGCCTCAAGGGCAGCAGTCTGGAGAGGTGATAGCTTGGGCAGGGATAAGATGTCCAGGAGCTCTCTAGTTTTGGACTTTTTTCAGTTTGGGATGAGGCATAGAGCTGTGAGTAAAATGCAGACATGATGTTATTCGCCTCTTGTGGTTTGGTTCTTACCTTCCCAGTTGAAGGGTCCTTAAGCCCATTAATGTACCTATTTGACTGTTGTTTATGGAGCTAGTTTGCCAGTATTTTCCCACTTTTGTCCTCACCCTCCCAGTATGTATGGCACACCCTCAGCAGAGCTAAATCAGCCTTTCGGGACAGAAACTCATTGATTTTCATACATAGGGTAAGGACCTGCCATCTGATGGAAGAGTGTGGGTTGGGGTGGGACATACCCATAAATGCTTTTTCAGCAGTGTCAAGCTCTCTTAGTCAGCTCCTGCTCTCTATCTTTCCTCCTATGTGCGGCGTATCCCATAATCTTCCCCCTCATGTTAGCTTTATATGCCTCCCACATAGTTTGAGCACTAGTATCAGAGATAGGATTCTCCCACAGGAACAGATTAGTTTTGGATTTGGCCCAAACAACAAACTTGGGATCGTGCATAAGAAGAGGGTCAAGCCTCCATGTGGGGGAACGAGGTAAAGAAGAACCCCAGGATAACAGCAATTGAACAGGCGCATGATCTGAGATAACCATGGGGAGAATGCTGGAGTCAAAGACATGTAGAGTAAGCATTTGGGAGATCAGCCATGAGTCCAGTCTGCTGAACGTGCCATGTACCCATGACTGGAAGGTGTAGTCATGTTCCTTGGGATGAATGAGGTGCCATATGCCTACCAAGTGAAATTCAGAGCTCAGCCTCAGGGTGGCCTACACCCCCCTGGTGTATATCTCCTTACCCCAGTCACTCCTATCTATAACAGGCATTAGCATGAGGTTGAAATCCCCTCCTGCTATAATCATAGTATCATAGTAAAAGCCAGCAGAATAGGACCCATGGTCTATCGTGTCTGCTCAGAAGCCATTCCCCTACTGGGAGCTCTCTCCTCCACCCCCCCAGCCCAAGAGGTGGCCCTCCCTGGCCTCAGCTTCCCCCTGTACCTGTCCCAACCATTCTTGAATCCTTCCACTGTGGTCTCTTCCACCAGACTCCTGGGCAGTGCGTTCCATGGTTCCACCACCCTCTCTGTGAAGAAGTGTCTTCTGCGCTCCCCCCTGTACTTCCCCCTACCAGCTTCCACTCATGCCCCCTGGTAGTTTGCCCCTTCTTAAGCTTGAACACTTCCCTGGTTCCACCCTTATTTATCCCCTTTACATACTTGAAAGTCTCTATCATGTCCCTCTGTCCCTTCTGTCCTCTAATGTATACAGACTGAGTTCATCCAATCTCTCCTCGTAGGTCCTAACCTCCACGCCCTGAA
This sequence comes from Neoceratodus forsteri, assembly GCA_016271365.2. Lineage (NCBI taxonomy): Eukaryota > Metazoa > Chordata > Ceratodontiformes > Ceratodontidae > Neoceratodus > Neoceratodus forsteri. Next base: position 660,437,319 of record CM057458.1, read on the forward strand.
TCATCCTGGTCGCCCTCCTCTGGACCCTCTCCAGCAGCACTATGTCCCTCTTAAGATGGGGTCTCCAGAACTGCACACGGTACTCAAGATGCAGCCTAACCAGGATATTATACAGAGGGAGGATCTCCCTGGTTATGCAGCCCAGTATCCTGTTTGCTTTTGCTGCAGGTCTTCGACAATTCTCTGTGTTATTCATTTTGCTGTCCACCACTATCACTAAGTCCCTCTCACCCAATGTGACTTGCAGTGTGGTCCCCCCCCCCCCCAGGGTGTATGCATGTCCCGGGTTTCTGACCTCCAGATGCAGCACCCTACATTTCCCTGCATGGAACTTCAACCCCCACTTCCTGCCCCCCAGGGTATCCAGATCCCCTGAAGGCTCTCTCTCCCCTCCTGCCCATCTGCCAGTGCTCCCAGTTTTGAGTCATCCACAAAGAGACTCAACCTACTCCTAACACCCCATCCTATGTCTGAGACATAGGAATTGAACAGGAGTGGCCCAAGATTGAACCCTGGGGAACCCCACTGATGATCCTCATGGGAAGAAGACTATCCCTCCAACCACCACTCACTGTATTCACCCTGTAAACCAGTTTTTCACCCACCTGAGCAACTGCTCCCACCCCCATCCCCCCAACTTTGTTAGTAGGCCATTGTGAGGTACCGAATCGAACGCCTTACTGAAATCCAGATAGAGGACGTCCACCGGCCTATGTCGGTCCAGGGCACCCATCACCAGTCATAAAACTCCACCAGGTTAGTCTGGCACGAATTCCCTGGAACAAAACCATACTGCCTGTCATCCAGGTGCCCCAATCTTTCCAGCTGCCCCCCCCCAGCTTCTCCTTGATAATATCCTCCATAACCTTGCCTACCACAGACATTAGGCTAACGGGCCTATAATTCCCCATGTTCTCCTGGACCCCCCCCTTGTGGACAGGCACCACATGAGCCACCTTCCAATCTTGAGGCACCCACCCTGTCATCAGGGAGATGTTGAAGAGTGAGGCCAGTGGAGCTGCCAGCACATCCCCCAGTTCCTTCAGCACCCTTGGATGCAGCCCATCTGGCTATGGCGCCTTCTCAGTCTTCAGCGACCGGAGGGCCTCTCTCACCCTATCCACTGTGATTTCACCCTCCTTTCCCCCCCTCCTCATGCATCCTCTCCTCCCATTCTAGATACAACCCATCCCCTGCCCTAGTCTCATCCAGTCCTTCAGTCTCCAACTGAGCTCCTGGTTCAGTGGGCTCCTCTACTCTTCCATTGGGTTGGAAAGATCCCCCACCTCCCCTGGTAAAGACAGAGGCAAAGTACTCATTTAGTATCTCTGCTTGTTCCCCAGCTTCCTGTGCCCACCCCAGTTCTAATCCTGCTGATCTGTGCCTCACTTTTCTTTTCTCCCTATGTATCTATAGAACCCCTTTCCCCCTAGAATATCCCTGGCCAGGTTAAGCTCTTTCTTCACCTTGGCCCCCTTACCACACTGGTGAACCTCTTAGCCAGGAAATCATACTCTCCCCTCTCCCTAACCCTCCTGGAGCACTTTAAGCTTGCATAGGCAGCCTTTTTCTCCCTCACCGCCTCCTGCACCTACTGGGTCCACCAACACAGCTTACTGGCCCTACATTGCTTGCACCTTACCTTTGTGCAGGCCCTTGAATCCTCCTGCACCCCCTTCTTAATGGTCTCCCACAAGCTACCAGCATCCATGTCTGGACTTATTTTATCCAAGCACCCTTTAAGAATCCTTCCCATGGCCTCAAAGTCCACACCCCCTCCCCCCCCCCGAAATCTATTGCTTCTGTGTTACTGCCGATTTCCTCTCGCCCTAGGAACATAAGAAACCTCACAGCCTGCCAATGGGCTGCTCACCTCCAGGCCCCTTATCTGGTCACTATCTGCTAGGACAATGTCCAGGATCAGATCCTGCCTAGTAGGCTCCCCCACATGCTGGACTAGGAAGGCATCCTGAAAGACAGCCATCAACATCTGCTCCCTGGCCACCGAGGATGTCATAGTGCCCCAGTCTGCCCCTAGCATGTTCAGGTCGCCTATGATCACCACCCTGCCCTTTCCGAGACCACATGACCGCTGATGTTCTCAGCCAGATCATCCTCCAGTTATGCTTCCATTGCGGGGGGGGTCTGTACACCACTCCTATTTTTAATCTTTTACACTCCCCTCCATTTGTAGGGTTACCCAAATTGCCTCCACATTCCTTCAGCCTCCTCGGTTCCATCAACTACCATGTCATTTTTGACTATCATGCCACACACACCCCTCTTTCCACCTCCTATCCTTCCTAAACATTGTGTATCCCTCTAAATTTAGGTCCCAATCATGCCTCTGGGTGGCCCATGTCTCAGTAATTGCCGCTAAGTCTGCTGCACCCTCAACTAGAATTGCCTGGAGCTCTGGCATTTTATTGCCCATGCTCCTGGCATTGATCAGGACTGTCCTCCACCCGACCCCAACACCCTCTCCATTCTTCTCAGCCCAGTGCAATCCCCTGTCTCTCTTCCCCCCTCAGTTCCCCCTGGTCTTTTAACGCTACCCGCAGCCCGCTTTGCATGATCTAGTCCTGAACCCTCAAGCTTCCACTCGGGCTTTCAGTCTTTCTATCCCTCCCCCTTTACAGGTTTAAACCCCACGTATCACCAATGAATCCAAAAGTTTTAGTTTAAGGATCTCCCCACCCCCAGGTTGAGATGCAGCCAATCCCTGGCATATAGCCCCTTGTCTTCCCATGTATCACCCCAGTCCCCCATCAATCCATACTCTTATGACTTGCACCACTCCCAGAACTTCTGGTTCACCCCCTAAGATTTTGCTTATTTCCTCTGCTTACCCTTGGTACTGGCAGTATCTCAGAAAAGGAGATTGAGCATTCTATAGAGTGGCAAACCCTGGCCAATTCTCTGGATCTTGCCTGTATCTCCAGTTCACTGTTCCCTCTAAATCATTTGTTTCCAGATGAACTAGAAAGTCTGGGGATCCTCCGCCTTCCCTTGCCATTGAGTATAGCTGGAATTTGGCCTTATGTACTGATAGGCCTGGGATACATTTAACCTTGACTGGGCTGCCTTTTCTCTTCCCAACCCCCTCCCACTGGATACCTCTAATCATGGAGTCACCCAGCAGCAGCACCTTCACCTCTCCCCTAAGTTACTAGCCCATTTGGGCCCTTCCATACTCCTTCTTCTGTCTACGTCTGCCGGCTTGATCCTTGCACCTCCCACAGTCTGGGTGTCTCTATTCTGTGAGTGCCCTTCCAGGCTCCCTCTTCTGCCTATGCACCCCAGTTTTTCCTCTCACCCCCTGCAACTTGGGGGTCACAGGTCTATATGTGCCCTTCCAGACTCTTTCTCCTGAATATGGCTCCCTGCTTGCTCCTTGCACCTCTTACAGCCTGAATATCACTAGTAGCCCCTCTTAACTCTTCCTCGGTTGGTCTGTTGCCATTAACTTCTCCACCCAGGCTTCCTATTCCTGCTTTCCTTCTCCCTTCCCCCCCAAAGGTTCTGTAGTAATGGACCCTTGTACACCACAGGCTGTGTCAAAACACAATCAGCCAAGGAGTCCTCTGGCAGTGACACTTCACACAATCACTAACTTGTCTGCTAGAATCCCTTACTCCTGCCCAAACTAAATGTAAAAGCACAATAAATGGCAGTTAAGACCAGCCCTCAAATACAGTTACAAACACTCAAAAATACTAGTTAAAAAAATCTTTCAGATCTACTTACACTCATAGCCACCAGCTAAAGGCTCCTTCTCCCACTCCCCTAAGTGAAGACTAACTGAGATGGCAGTTACACCTCACATTCAAACAGCACAAATCCCCTGTAATATGATGCTTGCACTTACAGGCCAGACAGCAACTTTTAAACACATAAACACCAACTTGTCTGCTAGAATCCCTTACTCCTGCCCAAACTAAATGTAAAAGCACCCATAGCTTCTATTTTGTAAGGTATTAATTTAAAGTAAAAAAAATGTTTAAATAATTTGTTGTATTTATTTTTGGTTCATGGAGAATGTCTGTGGAGAATATGTATTCAAAATAATCTGTAGTTTCTATTGTCTCCATTAGGCAGTGCTGCTGCAAGTTGTTGCTCCCTATTGACACTGTGCCTGCTGTTTTGCTCTGTGCTGTGGCTCCAATCCCTGGCTTCTCCACTGTCATTGTTTTAGTGCTGCCTCCCCCTCACATTCTTTCAGTATGATGATATATGGAGAAACGGTACTGAAATGATGAGTTTGATGAGTGTTGCTAATTTGTGAGGGACAGAGTCTCTGTTATGTGAAGTGATTGTGCCACTGCTGGGTAAATTTTGTTTTTCTGCAGAACAGAACTGTTTGAGCCATCAGTTAAGATTGTTCCACTCACACAGAACATCTGGTCGAGCTGTCTCGAGCTGTCATGACCCTAGCTAGTGCACAGTGTAATTTCACATGTAACAGGCAGTAGTTGTTCCGGTCAGAGGTAGTCTGCATCATTTTGTGATAAAAGAAATTACTCGCCTGTTGCTGCCATCCATGCACTGTTGCTTTCCAAACTGCGAGTGGGAGTGTGCGGGGTGCTGCTGCTGCCGGTTGCAACTTCAGCATGGGTGCCCACTGGCGTCAGATTTATTAATTTTTTTCTTTTTTTTCTGTTGGGGAAGCTTGTGGCTGGAGTTTTTTTGAAGCTGTGAGTATGTAGTTAGATGACATCATGGCTTCAAAGACCTCTCAGCCAATCAGCTTCCTTCATTCTTTTAATCCAGTTCATAATTACTTGATGAAGTATGATGTGAGAGCCACCTCTCCTTCAATGGTTACAGTTCAGGCAGCAGCACACTCCTCCTCCAACAGATTCAAAACACCAAGCAGCTGTAGTATTATTTATTTCTTTGAATTTGGTAACCAGGTTGGCCCACTGAGACAATACAGTCCATTTTTCAGGGTTGACCTGGGTCAGGAGTACTGTGTAATAAACAATTATCAAACAAGTGTACAAAATATTAAACAATTATCAAACGAGTGTACAAAAGTATTAAACATGAAGCCACTTGAGTGGGACACTGTTAATGGGGATGCTCGGTTAATTGTGACATTCCCCCAGTAACCAGTTAGCACCCATTGTCTTCAACTTGTACAGTTGTCTGCTAAAGTTAAACAGTCAGCACTAAGAGTCCCACACCCAAGTGTGGGGCTGGTCCCAATTTGTACTTTGTGTGCAAAAACATTTCCATTTACTTACTGTTTACTGCAGTATAGTAGATTGTATTAGACTGATTCTGTTTGACTTGCAAGCTGATATTTTCTGCAACTACAGATCCCAGAATCTCTTGCAGCTGACATCAGAAGAGAAGAGGGCCGCATCAGGGGTGCCAATAGAAATTTCCAGGCCTGGGACACACCTTTAGGTGTGAGACCCCTCTCCCATCCCCAAGACATACAAATGTGTAAATTTGGGCACCCCTGAGCCACCTGGGCCCAGGACAGTTGTCCTGGCTGTCTCCCCCCCCCTGTCGGCACCCCTGGGCTGCGGTACTGGGAGATTCTATACCCTCCAGAGCATGTTAGAGCTTTTATAAAGCTCTGATCAGCTGCATGTAGTTCCCACTGTTCTCCCAAGGCTAAGTACAGTCTGTACTTAGCCTCATACAGTTTGTACTTAGCCCCGGGAGAACAGCAGGACCAAACTAAGATTAGAGCATTAAAAAACTTTAACATGCACTGCAGGCTATTGAAGCTCCCACTACTGTAGCCCTCCTCTGATATAGCTGCAGGGAATTCTGGGATTTGTAGGTACAGAAACTGTCGGCTTGCAAGTCAACAGAATCCAACTAATACAGTCAACTATACTGCAGTAAACTGTAAGTAAAACAAGCATTTGTCAATGCCGAAAGTTGTCGCACTGGCATTGGCAGTGGGAGTGGTGGAGCTAAAGATGCATAGCACTGTGATTTTGTTAATGTGTCCCAAAAGGTGATTTTGCACAGCGAGCACGCCATTGTGTGCCACAGCTGCGGAAAGATATTTTGGGCAGGCTGTGAAAAATGTCAGTTGGATTGTTGATAAGGAGGTGTGCACAAATGTCATTGGTGAAAATGTGACATGAAAATATTGCAGATTAACGAAGTTACAAGAGGGCATGGAAACTGCACAATGCACACTTGCAACACAGTCATTTTAGGGACTTTCGGCACCAAATTTTCAACAGAGGCATTTTAGGACCTCTGCTCATAAATAGTGTCACTGTCATTCCTGGAACTGTCCCAAAAACTGATTTTGCACAGCAACTGTGCAATTCTGTGCCAGACGTGCAAAAACACATTTCAGCCAGCTGCACTGTTCATAAGGAGGTATGGAAAAATGCCAGTGATGAACAGCTGGAGTGAAACTATTACAAATTCACAAAGTCACAAGCGTGCTTGCAAACTGCACAACACACGCTTGTAAAACACTCATTTTATTGACTTTAGTCCCCAGATTTTCAACATAGGCATTTTAGGACATCTGCTAATGAACAGTATCACTGTCATTTTCATAATGTGTCTTGAACATGGACTTTCCACAGCAACCATGCTATTCTGCGTCGGAACTGCGAAAACAATTTTGGTCAAGATGTGAAAAATGACAGCTGTACTGTTCATTAGAAGGTGCAGAACAATGGCACTGTTGAAAATCTGGAGTGAAAATATTATAAGTTTGCGAACTTGCGAGCGTGCGTTCAAACCACGCAACACACGCTCGTAACACAGTCATTTTATGGAGTATTGTCAACAAATTTTCAACATAGGCATTTTAGGACTTCTGACAGTATCACTTGCATTTTTTTGTAATCTACCCCAAACACTGGTTTCCCACATCGGCCACTCTATCATGCACCGGATGTGCGGAAACACATTTCAGCCAGGATGTGACAAATGACAGCTGTACTGTTCACAAGGAGGTAAATAAAAATGACAATGTTGAAAATCTAGCATGAAAATATTGTGAAGTCGCGAAGTTACAAGCATGCATAGTAACTGCGCAACGCACGCTCGTAACAGTCATTTTACGGAGTATTGTCACCAAATTTTCAACATAGCCATTTTAGGATCTCTGCTCATGAACAGTGTCATTGTCATTTTCATAATCTGCCTCAAACACTGATTTCCCACAGCGACCACGCAATTGTGCCCTGGAAGTGTGGAAACACATTTCATCAAGGATGTGAAAAATGACAGCTGTACTGTTCACAAGGAGGTGTAGAAAAATGACAATGTTGAAAATCTGGTGTGAAAATATTGTGAGTTCGCAAAGGTATGAGCGTGCGTAGCAACTGTGCAATGCACGCTCATAAAACAGCCATTTTTGGGAGTTTTTCCACCAAATTTGCAACATAGGCTTTTTGAGAGCCCACCTCATGAACACTGCCGCTGTCCTTGCGTTAATTGGTTCCGAAAGGTGATTCCATGCAGTGACTGCAAAATCACCTTTTGGAATGGCTTAACATCATAACAGTGACAGAATTCATGAGGAGGGGTCCCAAAAACCACATGTTAAAAATTTGGTGCAAAAAGTCCAAAAAATGCCCAAGATATGCATCAAAGTTAAAAAAAAAACCTATTTATGCCATTATACAGCTTATCGGAATTTTCTCAGTTAGCAGTCTGCTTTGAAGAGTACAGACGTGTTCCCAGTCCACCGAAGATCATCGCGCCGAGCTCCGGAGGTAAGTATGGGGTGAGGGGGGTGTGTGGGGAGGCAGGTTGCGTAGTGGGTGGGTGCAGGTGGTGGGTAGGGAGACAGCGAGGGACCGTTTTCTGTTTACAGGTAAAAAAAAATAAAGAAATGTTGCGGGACAGTTTTCTGTATTTTGGGGGTTTTGGCACGCTGGGGTGGGCTCCCAGCATGCCACCTAACTGTTTTTTTGGGGGGTCTGCAGCCGATGGGGATTGGGCACCCTCGAACGCACACAGAGTGGGGTTGGAATTTATGCCAATGGGGATTAGCACCCCGTTGGCACACACAAAGAGGGGGCCGAGCCAGGGGATTGGGCATCCTCACAGCATTCTACAATGGGGTGGGGTTCTTTATGCCGACGGGAGTGGGCTCCCCATTGCACACAAGTAAAGGTGGGGTTTGGAGCCGAGGGAACTGGCCATCTCCGGCATATAACAAATGGGATTATTTATGCCGGCAGGGGAGTGGGCTCCCCGTCGGCAGTACAACCAGACAGAACAGGGTAACCGACAGAGAAGTTAGGCACCCCAAAAGTCGGCAGTTCAGAGGACGGTTTACCGCCATGTGCATAATGGCAGCGAGCACAGCAAGAAAAGGCCCCCTGCGTCTGACGAGCTTTGCTCAGATTGCAGCAGACCTTTTCTTACATGTGCTCGCCACATTATGTATGCATGGTGTGGTGCCGGCATGCAGGCTGATTGGGAATGAGGGACGCACCTACTGATGCATGCCCTGCTTTCGCCCAACAGCGACCGTGTCTCCAAAGCTGCACTGTCCCAAGATGTTGGCTGCACAAGCGCGCCAACATAAAAATTAAGAGATAGGACAACTTTAAAAGGTTCTGAGGTTTTAAAAGGCTCTGATAAGCAACAAAAGGTTTGAATGCTTATCTGAACCTTATCTAAACATTTTAGGACCTTTCTGTATAATGGTAACTGTATATTAAGCATTTTAAACAACTTTTAATCCACATATCCATAGGAAAAAAGCAATGAAGGCACTGTTTAGTAGTATAAACTGCATGACTAGTGAAATGAGTGAATGAAACTGCTGATGTGCCTACTGGAAATATTAGTGCTGTACTGTGCATGCTGACCTCCCCCGCTCCCCCAAGCCTCCCCCACCTCCTGATAATGTTCAAAGGCAGTCAGGTCCCAAATCTCTGACTAGTCTTTATAGCTTAGTAATTAGAGCATTAGTGTGAATGAGAATAAAATGCAGTCATCAGACCTGTGTGTGCTGTGAACTCTGTCAGCTACCCACAATGATTTTGTCAAAAGGCAGGCACATCCCAGAACTCTTTCTAACCACTCTTCTGTTTCTGACTTTTTTAGAAGACAATACTGTGTACAGCTAATAGTTACTTCTATTTCTCAGCAGGCACCACTGTCTTCAGAAATGTGTGTCAGTTATGAATGAAGAAGGAAGGAACACATCAGCAATAGGGAGAATCAAAATGTAGGAAAGAGCACCAGGCAGTCAAACAGCCAGTCAGCTACCACTTCACTACTGCTGCTGCCGCTACCACTAAGGAAAAAAAAAAGAACTACCAGCACTGAGATCAATCTAGTTAAGGCACATTTACCAAAAAGGTCCACTCAAAATGAGAAAGAGAAAGCCAGTCTGGTGGCACTGAGGGTCGAGGTGCTGGACGCCACACCTCGCACCATGCCAGCCATTTGGGTTCGGGAACAAGCTCGGGTCATCGGGGGTCAGCAGGGGAAGGAGAGGATTGAGCATCCAGAGGACTGCTCTCCTCTGCTGGGGAGGGTGGAGTTATGTCTCCCACTGCCACTGCGGTTCCCAGTGGAGACTGGAAGCATTGCAACTTGCAGAAGACATGCTGAGGGGTATGGAGGTGACGGTGGATGTCCTGCAGGCAGGTGCGGTAGCACACCCGTTGCACACCAGATGTCATTGCACTAGATAACAGAAAACCTCTGGCATCCAGGAAGGCAAAGGCAGGTCCAGTGGACGGCCAACCACGCTTAGTGCTAGACCCACCCAACCAGCCTCTGGTTCTCCTCTACGTCCCAGGAGTGCGGTCAGGAGTTTGCTGCCCCACCTTGGTGGTAGGTTCAGAGTTGGGGGATGGTAAGTCAGAGATGCAGTGGGGGAACACTCTGGGGCAGAGGTATGATGTGGGAGGTCTCGGGTGAGTAGTAATGGGTTAGTACCCCATGTCCTGCTGGAAAAAAAGTCCTATGGGGCCTGTACAAGTATATAAAGAAAGTTGACCAAAAAAAAAAGAGAAAGGGAGTGATGATTGAGAACTGGGGCTTGTCTTTCACAGCTGCTGCTAGCACAGTGTCAGTGTAACCCCCCTGTAAATGGAGGTTCCCAAAAGTCTTCCAGGAGCTTGCTTGAATGTTCCGATGGTGTTCGGCATCTAAGCCGTTTATCTGTGAGTGCTTTTAGAGCCTCTGGTATTGTCTCTTTAAGAGCTGTCTACCTGCAGACATAATTAATTTGGATGGGAGTCTGTGTGTTTCCCTGCTTGAGTCCCACTCGAGCTGCTGGCAAATCGCCCTGTTTCTGCCGTCACTAAGTGGACAGAGTGAGTACTTTTCAAAGATGCAACTCTTTGCCAGAAATCATTTACAGTAATAATGAAAATACATTTTGTCTAACCTGCTTTTCTTTTCAGTCAGAACTGTGTTTGCCTAGCCCTCCATTCTGGTTTTGAACTGCTGAATTGGACCAATCAGTGTGAGGGGACCTTTGAAATGGAGCCTGCTGCTGGCAAATCAGAACTTCGACTCTCATTGTGGAGCCAGCCACCTATGTACTGTATGGCCAATGCTTCTGGGAATTGTAGTTTGGACTTTGGCGCCTTTTTCCTCCAACAGGGGGAGTTTACAGTGAGTGACAGCCAAACCAGCCAACTGAACTGGGAGGAACTCAAAGGAAATGCCCGGCTCTGTCTACTGGAAAGATCAGACGAGTTGTGACTGTGAAGAGGGAAGGAGTACCGGGCTCATGCGCTGTTGAGTTTTCGTGTGGGAAGCTTGTGTGGGGCCCTGAAGTTTGGCCTACAACTGTTTGTGAGTTCCAGTGTGGACTGAATCAGAGTTGTAATGAGAAAGAAGCACCAGAAGTGAGGAAACCAGGCTCACCCTGTAGAAGACTGGAGAAATTGCTGAATCGCGCTCGGTCTGTCAGGAACTGAACCTATTGTGTGTTCTCCCGGGTATTGTGCAGTAATTGCGATTGGGATAAAGAAGCAGCCTGCCTGGTATAGTACTTTCCTTTTACATATAAATGTGTGTAGTGCTTGTGGGGAATCGCGTTTCAAATCCCCTGTAAAGTGAATTGAGTGCCTGAAGCTGGAAGTAAACCCCAGTTTAATCCAGACTACATCCATTTGCTCTGAACTGCCGTGGGGTCCAGTCACAAGGACCTTGTCCACATGGTCTGCTCCTTCTGGCAATCCAGGACAATCTGCCTTCCATCCAGTTTCCAGCATTGAGTTTGTGAGTACAAAGCAGAGTAGCTCACTGCCATCTGTTTATCGAATTGCAAGTGTATCATCTAATTGTTGTTTTTTCATTTCTTCACGAATTAAGCCAACCAGCTCCGGATTACAATTTGGGTATTGTGCAAGTGTTTTTTCCATCACAGGGCCCCGACCAGCTGCACCGATCCTGGCTAACCCCCCCCCCCATCCTGGGCACCCAGTGAAAGTGACAATTTGGGACTCTGAATATGCGCACAGTACTGTGATTATTAATGTGTTTAACCTAATTAACCTGATTTCCCCCCAGAGTCCAGCCAACAGAGCCAGTCCTGGGGGTAAGTGCATATTGTGAAGATATTTCTGATGCATTGTGTGGGCCACTAGTGGGAAGAAGGGGAGTTACAGTGTCCCAGAGGGCTGTGACCAAGTTAGTTTAGCTACTACAAACCCTGACCTCTAGGTGGAGGCACCCGCCATTGGACCTAGGCCCCTCAACCTGTTAGTAGTTAAGCAGGCAGGGGTAGTAGCCCTTGGGATAGCACCACCTAGGGGTTACATCTTGGAGGCACCACTGGGATTAGCATCCTCTAGTGGCTACATTTATGAATTACTGTTAAAAAATGGATGGGTACCCCAACACAAGTGGCTGTACACCAGCTGGTGAAGTGGTGTACTGGGGAGGAGATCGACCCCCAAAATGCTATACTTACCTTGGATATCCCACTGGGTCCCAGTACGGACACTGTAGAGGGAGTACTTTCCAAGGTTGAATGTTTACAAGACCCTGTGGTAGAGGGGTGACAGGCTGATCTGCTCACCCAAATTTTCATGGCCCTAATAGAGTGTAAGGACCCTGTAGACAGTTCTAAAGTGCCACAGACTATTAGCCCAAGGGAAACCCTCACTGTCTGGAGAGTGATAACCAAAGACAGTAAAGACCCCAAGGAGAACAAGTCTCCCACATTATCTGAAACTTTTGAGAAGAAATTTGCTAAATTGTTTTTGGGGAAGGGAAAACTGTGGAGGATTTAAAGAAACTGTTATTGCCACCTGAGAACGTTCCTCCACCAACACCCTCTTCCCTTCCGGCACTCGTTATTGCTCATCCCTCTGTGCCAGTGCAAGCCCCCATGTCTGTACCTGCCAATAGTCACGACTCTTACCGCAGGTTGAGAATTTTCTCTGGCACCTTCCCCACCCCACAAGGGAAGGGTGATTGGGAGACCTGGATAGACTGTGTTGCCCCTTTGGTATCTGAGTGGCAGTGTGCAGAGGCTGAGAAATGGAAAAGAATCCTAGAGAGCCTGAGAGGTCCTGCTCTGGAATCCATTAAGTCTTTGAGGTCCACAAACCCTGAGGCATCTGCCTAAAAATACCTAACTACACTTGAATGCAATTTTGGGAGTACTGAGTCAGGGGAGAGCTTGATGTGGAAGTTTCAAAGTACAAAACAATGGCCAGAGGAAAGTTTATCTGCATATGTTACTCATCTGAAAGGAGCGCTACAGAGGGCCTACTGGAAAGGGGGGGCTGGTCGCCAGTGACTTAAACCATGTGAGGTTGGGGCACATATTGCAACATGCAAAACACACAAAATTGCAGCTCCTTCTTGAGGCTTCATGACAGGAGAGGTAACCCACCAGATCATTGTGATTTGATGAAAGAAATCCAGGAAGTTGAGGAGGAGGAGGAGGATTTCTCAGAGCCCCTCATAATTGTAGCTGCTACAACCTCTGCTCCAAGGGCGGGGTCGGCTGCTGATGGCCAGGGATCACTGAAAACCCATGCTGAAAGTCAAGGACTAAGTGCCTGCCAAACAGGGATGGCTGTAAACACCCCGCACTGGGAGTAGTTGCTGTGGGAAATTAGGAAAGTAACAGTCTCATCATGAAGGCTACTCCTATGAGCACGGGCACTGACACTTGTCCAACTGCTTCTGCTATGGGGGTGGGGGTGCCAACCCAGCACCTCATGTTGACAACAGTTTGAAACTTGATGCATTGACTATGGAAGTGAGGGAACTGAAAAGATGTCTCCAAATGTCCAACCCACCACTGGCTGAGGTGGTACCAAGGTTTTCTATCGATAGTACAAATTCCGCAGCCCCCACAGTGATGCCTCGGTCACCCCAAACTTCAGCAGACATATTTTGCCATAATTGTGGGAAGGATGGACACATGAAGAGGGAATGCCAGTCTCAGAAACACTTAGAGAGAGTAGTGAGCTGGCTACAAGGAGAGCTTTGGAGAACAAGTCAGTGGCTAATAGATGCCTGAAATGGTCCCAGTGAGGGTCCCAAAAATGCTAACTCACGTCCCTCTGTGGCAAGGTCAGTTGCCCAGGTCCCTGCTACTGCCTCTCCAGACTGGTCCAGAATAGTGGGTCCCTCCATGGAGACCACTGTAAAGGTGAATGGAGTGTCTACAAGAGCTGTATTAGACAGTGGCTCCCAAGTGACAATTATGTTCCAGGATTGGTATCAGAAGCATTTGTCAGACATACCCTTACAACCATTAGAAGGACTGCATGTATGGGGGTTAAGTGAGAAGGCCTACCTCTGCTCTGGTATATCCAAATTTGGCTGTCTTTCCCCACTTCTGTGGTTGGAATGGCAGAGCAAGTAGAGGCCCTGGCCTTAATGGGTCCCCCTACTGGACTGTATGTTGGGGTTCCTTTACTAATTGGAACGAATGCACATATGTTTGGACAGCTGGCACAGTTGTGTTATGAAAAACAGGGGTCAAGGACTAGTAGAGCTTTAAGAATTCCGGCCTTGCTCAAGAAGGCCTATGAGGCACAGAGAGATGCTGACAAAGTGGAACCAGAGGAATCAGTTGGAGTAGTCTGGTAAAAGGATCCTGAGTCTCTGATCCTGGCGCCAAATGCCCAGTGTACCCTCCAGGGGGAAGTCCGTATCAGAAAGGATGTCAAGAATAAAATCCTCATGTTGGATGCACCAGGCGATGGGAAATTGCCGGAGGGACTTTTGGTTAAGCCTAGTATTTTGCCTGCTAGAGCCCATGCTTATGCCAGAAGGGTAATGGTTCAAGTTCCTAGTGTGTCTGACAGAGAGATTCGAGTAACTAGAGGTTGCACCCTGGGTAATGTGCATTGTGCAGACACTGCAATGCTACCCAGTAGCAAGAGTTCAGGGAAGAATGACAGAGTAACGCCTGACTTGTTTGATTTCGGTGACTCCCCGTTGCCAGCTGAATGGAAAATGAGGATCAGTGAGAAGCTTGCCCAGAGAGACCAGGTGTTTTCCTTAAAAGAATGGAACATAGGATGTGTGCAAGGAGCTGAGCACCACATCTGGCTGCATGATGAAAGGCCATTTCGTGAGAGGTCTCGGCGTCTGGCCCCTGCTGACATAGATGATGCGAGATGGCATCTGCAAGAGATGCTAGCTGCTGGTGTAATACAAGAATCAGAAGCCCTATGCTTCCCCATTGTGGTAGTGAGAAAAAAAAAGAATGGGACAGTAAGGATGGTGGATTATCGCACTCTAAACCGTGGACTATCCTGAGTCAGTATACAATGCCCGCATTCAGGATGCTTTGACTGCCTGAACGGTAGCAAGTGGTTCTCTGTGCTGGATCTTCGAAGTGGGTACTACCAGATCTCGATGGCCCCAGAAGACCGTGAGAAGACTGCCTTTATCTGTCTGCTTGGCTTCTATGAATTCCTGAGGATGCTTCAAGGGATTTCAGGCACCCCAGCCACCTTTCAGCGACTGATGGAGTGTGCAGTGGGGGACATGAACCTATTAGAGTGCCTGGTATACCTAGATGATGTTATTGTGTTTGGCAGCTCACTGGAGGAACATGAGAGCAGATTATTCAAGGTGTTGGACCGACTGGAAGACTTTGGCCTTAAACAGTCCATTGATAAGTGTCAATTCTTTCAAACATCAGTAAAGTATGTGGGACACATAGTATCCACCGAGGGAATAGAGACCGACCCAAGTAAAGTCGAGGCCTAGACCACCTGGCCACAGCCCAAAAATCTAAAAGAACTGCAAAGATTCCTGGGATTCTGTGGTTATTACTGGCGTTTCATCAAGGACTATTCAAGAGTGATCCGCCCTTTACTTAACCTTACTCAAGGGTATCCTCCAACCCACAAAAAATACAAAAGTCAGTGTTCCTCAAGTCTGAAAGAGTGCATTTTCGTCCAAGTGAAGTATTTGGGGCCTGCTGGACTCCTGATTGTGGGACTGCTTTTCATGACATCATATATCAACTTACCCACGCTCCAGTGTTGGCCTATGCTGATCCAACAAAACCTTATGTCCTGCACACTGATGCTAGCTTGCAAGGGTTGAGGGCTGTGTTGTACCAAGAGCACGAGAATGGCCTGAGACTAGTGGCCTTTGCCAGCAGAAGCCTGACCCCTTCCGAAAAGAACTATCCTGTACACAAGTTATATTTCCTAGCTTTGAAGTGGGCTATTGTTGATCAATTCCATGAGTACTTGTATGGGGCTAAGATACTAGTAAAGACTGACAATAATCCTTTGACCTATGTGCAGACTTCAGCTAAGTTGGATGCCACTGGCCATAGGTGGCTCTCTGCCTTATCTACCTATGACTATGCAGTTGAATACAAAGCAGGCCTAAACCACATAGAAGTTGATGCTCTCTCCCGGAGGTCTGTTCCCCAGAATGACTGGGTCAGACTGTCAGAACCTGACATTAGAGCACTCTGCCAGAAGTTTGACAGGGAGGAACAAATGTCCACGGATGCAGTGGACTGTATGGTGGATTGTTTGGAACCCTCTAAGACTTGCATACCTGCTGCTTATTGACACTTTTCTGCAATAGACATTGGTGCACTGCCTCAGCTGGACAATGACAGTATTCGGCGGGCTCAATCCCAAGATCCCATGATCAAATCAGCTTTAGAAGCCCTAAATGCAGGTAAAGATGTGTCCAAATTACGTTCCACTGATTTGAGAACTGCACTGTTATACAAAGAAGGTCCTAAGTTGAAACTGATCAATAGACTGTTATACAGAGAAACAGCAGACAGAGGGGGGCAAGTAGAGAAATGACAACTAGTGCTGCCCACTGCCTTTCGAGATTCCGTACTGAGGTCCTTACATAACCACATGGGGCACCTTGGTATAGACAGAACACTTGACTTGGTGAGATCTAGATTTCATTGGCCTAAGATGGGGACTGATGTGGAGCAATGCATTTGAACTTGTAGTCCCTGCTTACAGAGGAAAGCTTTGCCCCAGAGGGCTGCTCCCCTTGTTAACATCACCACCAGTGCACCATGGAGCTGGTCTGTATTGATTTTCTGAGTTTGGAGTCAGATCAAAGAAATATTAGTAATGTGCTGGTGGTCACTGACCATTTTATGAGATTCGCCCAAGCTTTCCCCATCAAGGACCAGAACGCATCCACTGTGGCAAAAGTACTTGTAGAAAACTTTTTGTTCATTATGGGGCTCCACAAAGAATCCATTCTGATCAAGGGAGAGACTCTGAGAGTCGTCTGATCAAACAGATGCTTTCTCTGTGGGAGTGCAAGTCCTCACCACCCTTACCACCCCCAGGGGACCCACAGCCTGAACGTTTCAACTGCACTTTGCTAGATATGCTAGGCACCTCTGCACCCAAAGGACAAGCCTAGATGGAGCCAACAAATTAACACCCTGGTACATGCCTACAACTGCACCAAAAGTGATGCCACTGGGTTCTCCCCCTACCGCCTGATGTTTGGAAGAGAAGCTCGACTGCCAGTAGATGTGTGCTTTGGGGTCTCTCCTGATGGGGTTCGAGCTGACAACTATTTACAGTATGTGCAAAAGTTAAAGGCCCAGCTAAATCATGCATACCAACTGGCTCAAACCATGGCTGCCAAAATAAATCTGGCCAAGAAAGAAAGGTATGATAAAAAGGTGAAAGCACGGGAGCTTCAGGAGGGAGATCGGGTATTGCTAAGAAATCTGGGACTGCAAG
The DNA here is from genome assembly GCA_016271365.2 of Neoceratodus forsteri. NCBI lineage: Eukaryota > Metazoa > Chordata > Ceratodontiformes > Ceratodontidae > Neoceratodus > Neoceratodus forsteri. The sequence goes on from CM057458.1 coordinate 660,454,463, forward strand.
GCAAACACAAGATTGCTGACAGATGGCACCATCTCCCTCACATTGTAGTGGGTAAACTAGATGATCTGCTTGTGTACAAAGTAAGGCCTGAGAATAATTCAAAAGGTATTAAAACAATGCATAGAAATCATTTACTGCCCATTGGACAAATCTTGATTGAGTCTGAGCCCCCCAAAAATGCCCCCTCTGGACCAGTGATTAGAGCAGCTGCTACTAAGAAAAATCAAGAAAGACTGCTCCTACAGAAGCTGAGTTAAAGTGTTCCCCTCCACAAATCCCAGTTGAGCATGACTGTCAGTCCATATCAGAGGAAAGTGAGTGTGACTACCCTTCTTACAAACTGAATCAATTGTTTCGGGGCAATCCCCTAGTTAATACTGGAGATGAAGCTGGGCCTTCTGGACTGTCTAAGCCCCTAGCCTTGTCCCTGGAGCCAATGCTCCCAGAAAGTGAAGTGCAAAGCATCAAGTCAGATGATATGGAATCATTGTGTATGGCTGAACTGTTTGAGCTTACAGGGGAAGAAAATGATGGACTGGAACAGGCTGGTGATACACCAGAACAAGAAGAGTATTTTGAGTGCCCTGACGTGCACTGCCAGTGTCCGAAAGCTCTCCATGTGAGCCAAGTGTTGTGGACTCAGAGATTGTAACTTCTGGAGCTGAAAGTGCCCCAAGTTCTAGCCTCTCTACCCCAATGGAGACTCCCCTGACAAGTGAGGACAATGCTGAAAATGAGGCTCAGAGAGCAGAGACTGTAACAGTTCCCCCTAGAAAGACTGGTCGAGCTGTAAAGCCTGTGGTGCACCTCAGTTATGATTCCCCTGGGAGGCCGATGGACTTGCCTCTCAATGTTGTCCATAAAGGAGTGTATGTGTCCCCGAGCTCCTTGCCCAAACTGAACATCGGTGCTAACTCCAAGTTACTTGTGTTGCCCTCTAGGTATGGTGCCCCTGCCCCATCCAGCCCCAAGGTATGTTGATAGGGAAGGGCCCCCTCTCTTCAGGTTTCATGTACAAGAGGTAATAATCTGAGTTATGGTACAATGTGTGTGTGTAATACTGTGTAAAGAGTGACGTACTGCAAAGTTTCAGAAATGTGTTCCTGGTAAAGTGATATATTGACTGATGACTATATGTATGAGCCTAATGTGATCCTGATGCAAATGTATATGGTTGCAATTGAAATTTATGGGGGTACTTGCCTGACACAGACGCCAAGCTTTTTCCAGGCTGGGAAGGGTGTAACCCCCCGCAAATGGGGGTTCCCAAAAGTCTTCCAGGAGCTTGCTTGAATGCTCCAAACCTGGATGGTGTTCAGCGTCTAAGCCGTTTATCTGTGAGTGCTTTTAGGGCCTCTGGTACTGTCTCTTTAAGGGCTGTCTGCCTGCAGACATAGTTAATTTGGATGGGGGTCTGTGTGTTTCCCTGCTTGAGTCCCACTTAAGCTGCTGCCAAATCGCTCTGTTTCTGCCATCACTAAGTGGGCAGAATGAGCACTTTTCAAAGATGTAACTCTTTGCCAGACATCATTTAGAGTAATAACGAAAATACAGTTTGTCTAACCTGCTTTTCTTTGCAGTCAGAACTGTGTTTGCCTGGTCCCCCATTCTAGTTTTGAACTGCTGAACTGGACCAATCAGTGTGAGGGGACCTTTGAAATGGAGCCTGCTGCTGGCAAATCAGAACTTGGACTCTCATTGTGGAGCCAGCCACCTATGTACTGTATGGCCAATGCTTCTGGGAATTGTAGTTTGGACGTCGGCACCTTTTTCCTCCAACAGGGGGAGTTTACTGTGAGTGACAGCTAAACCAGCCAACTGAACTGGGAGGAACTCAAAGGAAATGCCCAGCTCTGTCTACTGGAAAGATCAGACGAGTTGTGACCGTGAAGAGGGAAGGAGCTCCGGGCTCCTGCACCCGCCATTGGACCTAGGCCCCTCAACCTATTAGTAGTTAAGCAGGCAGGGGTAGTAGCCCTTGGGACAGCGCCACCTAGGGGGTTACATCATGTACTGGCTGCAACTTCCACCCACTCCCAGGACAATGATTTCATCCAAAGGCAGGCAAATCCCAGATCTCTCTTTGTAACCATTCTCCCAAGTATGACTTTTTAGACGGGAATACTGTATTTGTATAGCTAGTTCTATTTCTCAACAGTCATAGGCACCCCTTTGTTTATCAACAGCTCTCAGTTATAAGGAAGAAACACATCATCATCAATAAGAAATGCCAAATGTAACAGAAGAGAACTGCAGACCAAGTAGGGTCTGCAGCGACACTATAGGTATGGAAAATAGGGCAGATTGGGTGGGCCATCATGTCCTTATCTGACAACAGATTCTATGTTAAGTGCACCAGTCAGTCTGAAAGTAACCACTTCACCACTTCTACTACCACTACTATCGGGGGACAGAACCACCAGCATTTAAAGGCATGTTTACACTGCTGACTTTACAGCATATCAACCCGTGCGAACAGGTTGTTCGGATCCTTTTTGTTTGCACTAACTAAAGAGTGGAGATGTGTATCACAGTGATCATGTTATCGTGCCATGTAAATCTGCTGTGCTCGCTGCGATCAGAAGCTCCTCTCCCAGCATCCTCCACTGGTCCCATGAGTCTTTCTGCTGGAACCAAGAAGCACAGCAGAGAGTCTGACTGGCATGTGATTTAGTACAGGGCTTTGAACCAAAAATACAGCTTCTGACAACTAAAGTATTTGGCAGTCTCTACTGAAATCAGGGTGCTATTTATTGTGCAGTGTGCAGCTATGTAAGTGAGCGTATGTATGTGGGTGAGAGCTGGGGAGGACTGTTTTAAGATTTAAGGCTCAGAGGTACTATATGCTGACTGTTACACTGACTGTGGTATGTACTTCAAGCCAGTTCAAGAACTGGCATATAATAGCAGTACCAAAGTATTTTAAGCAACTGTCCAGTTGAGCAAACTCCCTCCCTTCTTTCTTTAAACAGTTCTACCTTTGTGGGAGCAGCACAGCCAACAGCCAATCCACAACATCTTAAGCAACCAAGCTGATTTCACATAACGAGCAGCAACCTGGCACTCCACTCGCTCCTGTCTGGCCATTACTCTACGTGCAGTGAGTACAGACTGACATTAACTTGCCTAAAGATGATAAATTGCTACTTTGTTCTGGAAGATATGCTTTCTACTTTCTCAGAGCTGAACATGCAGCACTAAATGCCTATTTGTTTTTTAAACAATGGGTCCATTCTCACAGCACTTTTTGTATTCAGGAAGGCATTGCAATGACCAGAAGTGGTAACAGCAGTGAGCGTATTAGAAACATAGAAACATAGACTTTGGCGGCAGATAAGGACTGCATGGCCCACTTAGTCTGCCCATTGTCCTACCTACAGGATAAGCTGCAGATCCTAGTTAACAGTCTATCTCTTCCTACCACCCACAAGAATTGTCTTATGTCTGTCCCATGCATTCATGAATTCTCCCACAGTTTTAGACCCCACAATCTCCTCAGGAAAGCTGTTCCATGCGTCCACCACCCTCTCTGTGAAAAAAATACTTCCTCACATTGCCCCAGCGCCATCCCACCTCTATCTTCAAATTGTGTCCCCTTGTTCTTGCTCATCGCTTTTTCTGAAAGATGCTACCCTGTTGGACTTTGTTGATTCCACTGAGGTACTGAAAAGTTTCTATCATGTCCCCCCTCTCCCTCCTTTCCTCGAGGGTATACATATTAAGTTCCTTTAGTCTTTCCTCGTATGGCTTCTGGTGCAGATCCTGCACCATTTTAGTTGCCCTCCTCTGACTGCCTCCATCCTGTCTATGTCCTTGCAGAGATGGGGTCTCCAGAACTGGACGCTAGTACTCCAGATGGGGTCTCACCAATGTCTGTACAGAGGGATAACAACTTTCTGTTTTCTGCTGGTGATGTCTTCCCCTGTACATCCCAGTATCCCCCAGCCCTCCCTACTGCCTTCTCACATTGCTTGCCAACCTTAAGGTCATCTGATATGATTAACCCCAGGTCCCTTTCCATTTTTGTTGCTGTTACTACCTCCCTCCCCCCACTGTGTAATCTTCCCCTGGATTTTTTTTCCAGGTGCATTATTTTGCACTTCTTTACAGTGAATCCAAGCTTCCATACTTCTGACCATTCCTCCAGCCTTGTCAAGTGCCTTCTCATCCTTTCCACACCTCCTTGTGTATCAACCCTGTTGCAGATCTGTTCCCTGTTGGAGGCAGTATGGCGCAGTGGGTTAAGGCTCTGAGCTGCACATCTAGAGACCTGGGTTTGAATCCCATAGCCCCCTAGATGCATACTGTGTGACCCTAAGCAAGTCACTTAACTTCCTTTTGCTCCCAGGTTGTACCTACAAACAAGCTTTCAGCTTAGTGTGTCTCACCTGGTAAAATAATTGGTAATAATAATAATAGATCTTTGTGTCATCTACAAAGAGGCATACTTTCCTTCCAGTCACTCTGTAATGTCACTTATAAAGACATTAAAAAGGACTAGACCCAGTACTGAACCCACTAGTAAACCCCCAGTGGCAGAGCCAGGTTTGGGAGCATTTGGGAGCCAAGGGGGGCCATTTAGTCAATCATGGGCTCCACAATGGGCACTAAACAGTGAATAAAGATGGTGGCAGGGCACCACTACTCACATTACAGTAGCCAGAGGGGCACCCACCCCCAGCTCCCCCCGGCCCGCCCACTGTAAACCCCCTTCCTTCAGAGTGGACTCTGTTTACACTTACCTTATGTGTCCTGTTGTCCAGCCAGTGTTTAACCCAGGCTACCACCCTGGGACACACTCCCAGGCTGGCTAATTTGTTTATTAATCTTTTGTGTGGGACTGTGTCAAATGCCTTGCTAGAGTCTAGACAGGCCATGTCCACAGCCCCTCCCTGGTATACTACTTTGGTCACCTAGTCAAAGAAATCAATTAGATTCATCTGATATGACCTTCCCACTGTGAACTCTAAATACTAAACAAGTCTTTCCTTCAGAAGTGATTCCATCTCTTTCTCTACCACAGAGGTCAAACTGACAAGTCTGTAGTTTCCTGCCTCTGGTTTGCTCTCACTTTTGTGAAGGAGAATCACATCTGCCTTCCTCCAGTCCTCAGGTACCACACCATCCTCCCACGATTTGTTAAAAAGGGTAGTCAGCGGTGTCACTAGTTCTCCCCTTAATTCTTTTAGAATTCTGGGGGAATCCCGTCAGGCCCCATTGCTTTGTCCACCTTCAGTTTTAGTTCTTTCAGAACCCTTTCTTCTGTGAAAGGACTGGGATCAACACCCTATCCAGAGTGCTTCTGTTAATTGGATTAGGTACCTCCCCTCCTCCTCCTCCTCTTTTGTGAATACTGAGCAGAACTATTTGTTCAGTATCCCTGTTTTTTCACTGTCCCTCTCTGCCCACCCACCGTCCATTCTGTTCAGCCTCACTATCCCTCCCTTTGTCTTTCTACACTCCCTGACATACCTATAAAAGCTTTTAACCCCATTCTTAACCAAGTTGGCTATCTTTTCCTCAGTTTGGGTCTTTACTATTCTGACTTCCCTCCCTGCTTCCTTCTGCCTTAACTGGTACAGTTCTCTATCCTGCTCCTTCTGTGTTTTCTTATACTTCCTAAATGCTATCTTTTTCTGCCTGACCTTCCCCACCACCTCTTTTGAGAACCATAGTGGCTTTTTCTTTCATTTTGATTTGTTTATTTGCTTCACACAAAGGCTTGTTGCCTCTATGATGGCAGTTTTGATATTCCCCTATTGTTGCTCCACCCCTCCTTCTAGCCTGTTTGCTAGTGCTTTTCTAAGGCACTCTCCCATCTTGGCAAAGTCAGCCCTCCTGAAGTCCAGTACCCTCACTTTTGTATGGCTTGACTCTGTAGCTGAGTTTATCATGAACCACACTGTTTGGCGGTCACTTGTTCCCAGATGGCTACCCACTTCTAGATCTGAGATCCTCTCACTGTCCCCATTTGAGAATACAGGGTCTAAGATTGCTCCCTCATGAGTGGGTTCCAAAACCCCCTTATCTGCAGTCTCCAAATACATATCTGTGTATCATACTATATAGTTAAACTCAGTTTCACTTCTCATATCCAATCTCTGATTTACAAATCCCACTGATAGCTTGGTGTCATTTATCATGTGAGTGACTGCCTTTCATATGCGCAAATGCCTGGTTGAGCACTTAATCCTTCCTGTTATTGACTTCGGAGATGTGGTTTATGAAGTCACCCCAAAATACCAGCTGACCAAATGTACACCCTTTTCAGTGCCTTCTGTAGGTGTATTCTCTGCGTCCCTGCCCAGACGCATCACAGTATACTTTATTACCTCCTGGGCTGGCCATCACTGACTGACAGAAGGGTCCAATACCTTGCTCTCTGGTTTTAAATACTAACTAAACAAGCTCCAAAATTATTTGCGCACCCTTCTCACCTATGCTGCTCTGCCTACACACTAGTTTCGCTCATATTCTGTGACACTTCTATTTCCCTCATCCCCTCTCCTCCCCCTCCTCTCCCCTGTGTACCTCCTCCCTGTTTCTTTCCCTTTGTTTCCCCACTTCCTCTCACCCCACCCCCCCTCTCTGCCCCTGGCTTTCCCCATGCTTTCCCATCCTCCCACCCCTCCTGTCCATAATCATTCCTTTGCCCTCTCCCACCACCCTCTCCATCCTCTCTGTCTCCCTCTCCCCATTTTGGCATTTCCCGACCTCTCCCCGGCTCCCTCAATTTTCTCTTGTTACCCCTCTCTTCTCATTTTTACTTTTGTTCACCTCCCCCTTCCACCCTGTTCCAGCATTTTCTGCTCAGTATTTTGAACTTCTCGTTTGATAATTTTACTGGTTGTAACATTGCTTTACTGTAAACTGAAAATTTGATGATTGTGTATATATAACCTCTGTATTTTGAATGTGTACATATGTGATTGCTATGACATGGAACCTTTGTAAAAGAGCCTTTGGCTCAAAGGTGCTTTCCTAGATCATAAATAAATATTCTGGCAACAGATTCCTTGTACCAAGGCACATACTGAATTCTGCCAGCTTGCATTTAGCTACACGCTCCCCCAGCTTTGGAACAGCCTAGACTTGGGTAATAGCCTTCCCACCAGTACTGCCTCTACTAAAATGCTTCTCCAAAACCAAATTGTATCGTACTGTGACTGTACTTACAAACATACACATGAACATACGAACATACAAATGTGCCAACAGGAACAGACCACCTGGTCTATTTAAGTCTGCATGAGTGCACAGCTAGCACCCCTAGTTTGCAGCAGCCCAACCCCTCCTTCCATTTGTCATCCTACTGCCACCCCCACCTCCCCCACCGTCACTCTCCCCTGTTCCCTGTCCCATGCCCTTTTGAAACTGTTCACAGATTTACATGATACCACCCATTCTGGTAGGGTGTTCCATTTTGCTACCACCCTCTCTGTGAAATAGTGTCTCCTCATTCCTCTGTAAATCTTCCCCCCTATTCTTAGTGCATGCCCTGGTGACCCCTTAACTTAAAGACCCCATCTGCCCCATCCTTATTGGATTCCCTCAGATACTTGAATGTCTCTATCATGTCCCCCCATCCCTTCTATTCTCCAGGGTGTACATATTCACGTCTCTCAGCCTGCTGTCATACTCTGTCCTTTCCATTCCACGTATCATCTTTGTTGCCATCCTCTGCACCCCCTCCAGTGGCATGGTAACACGCTTTAGGTATGGCCTGCAAAACTGCACACAATAATCTAAGGGCAGCCTTACCAGCGACCTGTAGAGGGGCAAGATCACCTCTCTTCGCCTGGATGAAAAAACCCTCACTATGCACCCCAGCATTTTGTTCACTTTTGCAGCCACTCTCCTGCACTGGGCAGTGTTGTCCATGGTCCCTGTTATCATCACCCCTAGGTCCTTCTCCTCCTCAGTGATCCCCAGCTTAACCCCTCCCAGCCAGTATTCTCTCCTTGGGTTCTTCACCCCAAAGAGCATAACTTTACACTTCTTTGCATTGAACCCCAGCTGCCACCTCTCTGACCACTCCTCTAGCTTGCTTAGGTCCCTCTGCAGCTGCTTCCGTCCCTCCTCTCCATTCACCACTGCTTCGATTTTGATGTCATCAGTGAAGAGACTTATCTTGCTCATCACCCCATGTGCAGTGTCTGATATGAAGTGCCCGAACAATACTGGCTCCAACACAGAGCCCTGTGGCACCCCACTCATCACCAGCCTTGGAGCTGAGAGCTCCCCTCTCACCACCACCCATTGCAGCCTCCCACTCAGCCAGCTTGTAATCCAGTTCATCATTTTTGCCCCTACCCCTACACTAGTTAGCTTGCCCCTAAGCTGCCCATGAGGCACTGAATCGAAGGCCTTGCGGAAGTCCAAGTAAAGAACATCCACCGCATGACCCTTATCCAGCTCACCTGTCACCCAGTCATAATATTGTATCAGGTTGGTTTGACAAGACTTCCCTGAAACAAACCCATTCTGCCTCACATCCTGGAGGCCATTGTCCTCCATGTATGACACCAGTCTTTCCTTTAGTATTGTCTCCATGAGTTTGCGCACTATGGAGGTGAGACTTACCGGGCGATAATTACCCAGGTCATCCCTCGGTCTGCTCTTGTGTAATGGTACTACATGTGCCATCCTCCAGTCCAGTGGCACACATCCTGACTCCAGTGAGGTGCAGTCAGATCCCCAGCGGCTCCACCAACACTTCCGCCATCTCCCTTAGCACCCTGGGGTGAATACCATCTGGCCCTGGTGCCTTGTCTACCTTCAGTGCCCTCAGTCCCTCTAGGACTCTACTTGCCTCAATTCTTTCATCTGTTGCCTCCTCTCCCCCAGTCCCCACCTTCCCAGTCCATGGTGGTAGTGGTCCCCCCTTTTCTTCTGTGAACACTGAGCAAAAGTATTCATTCAGTGCTTCTGCCTGTTCCTCGTCCTTTTGCATCCACTGCCCACCCCTTTTTATCCTCACTATTGTCTCCTTGCACTTCCTTTTCTCCCTGATGTATCTGAAAAAGTCTTTCTCCCTCCGTTAATTCCCTGCGCTAATCTCAGCTCCCTCTGGGCCTCGGCTTCTCTCACTTTTCTGGTCACCTCCCTGGACTGTCTTGCATACTCCTCCCTGTCCACTTCCTTCCCTGTCCTTCTATACCTCTGGTGTGCCTCTCGTTTTGCTCTCAACACCTCCATATCTCGCTGTTCAACCAACATGGTTTTCTAGCTCTGCTCCTCTTACTCTGTGTTTTGGTGCTGGCTTCTTTTGCCTCTGTAATCCCCCTTTTAATAATATCCCATTTCTGCTCTGCATCCATCTCCTACTTTATGCCCTCTAGTTTCCCATTCAGTACTTCCTGCATCAACCCATAATCTGCCCCCTTGAAGTTTACTACCCGAGTAACTGATTTATCTGGCTCCCCGCACATCGTGATATTATATCACACTGTTTGGTGATCGCTGTCAGCTAGTGGGTCCTCCACCTTTATTTCCCTTACTGCCTCCCCATTCGACATCACCAGATCTAAAGTGTTCTTTAGCCTAGTAGGTACACTAACCAACTGTGTCAGGAGACCCTCCTGGATGCATCCAGGAGCACTTGCTCCCTAGCACTGGAGGTGACTGGAATGCTCCAGTCAACCCCCGTCAAGTTGAAATCCCCCATGATGAGCACCTTCCCTTTTCTATATGCCTTTCTGATTTGTCCTGATACTTCCCTGTCAGGCTTCTCTGACTGGGACTGTGGCCTGTATAGCACCCCAAACCTCAGTTTCCTACCCCTTGAGTCTAGGAGCTGCAGCCAGATTGCCTCTGTTCTCCTTTCTGCCCTCTCGTCCCCTGTGCATTTGATCCCATCCCTCACATAGACTGCCACCCCACTGCCCCTCCCTTCCTTACAGTCCTTCCTGTATACTTTGTATCCTGGGATTGCTAGATCCCAGTCCTGGTGCTCAGTTGCCCACATTTCTGTGACAGCTACAATATCCACCCTCCACATGCTAAGAGTGCCTGTAGCTAAGCAGATTTGTTGCCTAAGCTTCTTGCATTCAGCAAAACCACCCTCCATCCTGCCCTCTTCCCTTCATTGGCCTCCATTTCCTTCCTTCTACTGCCTCCTTTTTTGGCCACCCTGAGTCCTTCCCTGCTAGCCTGGGGGTAGACTGCTTGTGACTCCACTCTATCAGATCTCTGCCTACATGCTGTACACTTGCCACACCCCCATCTAGTTTAAATCCACCTTTGTCGCACTATACCTCCCCAGTCTTTGCTTTTTTTTTTTTTTAACTCTCTTTATCATCCTGTGGCAGGTCCTCCATCAACGTCCACCAATCTACCAGACTCGGGGTCTTTTGGGGGCTTGTAGCACCATGCACACCCTGGCAGATCCCCACAGCCGGTCCGGAGGTATCATCCTCGGTGGACCCCCACTTTTTCCTCCGTTTTCTTCCATGGATCTACTCCCGAGACCCCTGGAAGTGGTAATGCATGCATGTGGAGGCGCACATGCGTACCACAGCTCCAGATGGGGTCTCTTCCTCCCTCCCTGAACGGCCTAATGCCGAAGGTCCTCTGAGAGGTGCCGCTTCTCTGGGCTCCACCAGAGGGCAGCAAAGCTCTGAGGTACCTGCTACCTCTATCCCCGAGGTAGAGGGCTGCCTGACAGCTGCCAGCTCTAGTCCTCCCTCCCTCCCCCGGCTGACCTCACGGCGGCCAGGCTCATTCCGAACCCTCGGGTCGCCTGTGACGCAAGGTGTGGCGTCCAGCGCCTCAACCCTCTATGCCACTGGGCTGGCGTAGTCTTTGCTTTAATACTGTACCTCCTTCCTCTCCCCACTCAGGTGCAGCCTATCCCTTGTGAACAGATTGTTATTATCCCAGGTATTGCCCCAGCCACCCAGAATCCCATATCCCTTAGTTTGACACCATTCTACCAACCATGTGTTCAATTCCCTAATCCTTCCGTTTCTCACTGTGCTTGTGCAGGGTACTGGGAGCACTTCAGAGAATGCCACAGACTCCCCAGTCTCCTCACACAACCTTCCCACTTCCTCAGTCCTCTCCTTTGTTACCGCCACCATTTCCCCAGCTAGGTCATTTGTCCCCACATGTACCACAATGTGTGGTTTCCTCCTACCCCTCCTTACTCACCTTAGGATTGTCTGTCCTGCCTTGTCTGCCTTTAATCCTGGTAAGGACTCCACCCATATCTGACTGTGTTTCTCCCCCTTGCTGCCCCATCTGATCCCCTTGAGTATGGAGTCCCCCAACACTAGTACACCTCCCTCCTCTTTCCTTGTGCCCGTCGCCACCCCCACCCAGGTTCTCATTTCCGGGGCCACTCAAGACAGTGCTTTTACAGTGTGTCCCAGTGTCTTCCCCCTGCCCTTCTCAACTGCGACTCCTCCTCCTCCTCCTGTTTGACTGCCAACCTTCCACTTCCTCCTCACCTCTCTGAGTATTATCCCTCCCCCTACCATCCAATACTCAGTCTCTCCACTAGTAATATCCTTCCCTCCCTTCTCTTTGTGAGTACTATCCCTTGTGCAATCTCCTCCTGCGTCCTCTTTCCCATGTGTTGCTAGTACAGCAGACATGTTCTCTCCTCCCTTTGCCTTATCGTGTGTTGCCTCCTCCCTCCTGCCTACTGCTGCTCCTCTTTTTCTAGGTCCTACTAGAGTCCACCCTTCATCAACCGGCTTCCTGTCTACTGTGCCTCCTCCCGCTGACCTCTCCCTTGCCCCACTGTTCCTTCTTTGTAGTGCCACCACAATATTCTCAGATGTCAGCCCTCTTACCAACGCAATCCTCCCCTCCTCCTTCAACCTCCCCAGCTCCCTGCCAAGTCACTGAACCTCTTCCTCAAGCCTTCTTAGCCTGCAGCATATTAGACACCCTCCCAGCCTCCACAGTATGTTCATCTGCATTGCTGCCCCACAACCAACGCACCCTACAATTCTACTCATGGTCCGCTCCACCTATACAGCCTCTCCACACCACTCTCCCTACAGCAAGTAGAATTAACTAATCCTAGCTCTCCTCTAACAGAAATTGTTATCCTGCGGCCCATTGGCACATAGGTGGATTTCAGGCCATTGGCTTAACTCGGTCTGGGAACGATCTTAGGTTGTCAGAGGGAAGGTGGTCTCGGGAGAAGGATCGAGTGTCCCTAGGACTGCTCTCCTTCTCCGGGGGGAGGAGGGCTTTGTGATTGGTGCAGGAGCAACACCTAGCGGAGGCCAGCGTGTCGTCCTGAGCCGACACACGGTCAATGCTGTCTGGGGCAGGACAGACGCTGGACGTCATTGCATGTCTCTGCCCCAGCTTACAGGGGATTAAAAATCTCCGCTTCTGCCATCTCTATGAAGCCCTGTCCCCAGGCTTCAATTAGTCTCCTGGCCAAGCTCTCCCAACCAGTTACCGTTCTCACGGTACTGGTGCCTGTATGATGCCTTGACCCTGCCCGCGGGGGATAAGCCAAGGGTAACCGGGTGAGTAGGGGCTCAGAAGGAGGTGGAAGTCGTGGGGGCACCGTGACCAGGGCAGAGAACCTGATGGCAGGGGCAGAAGAAAAAAGAGAGAAAATAAAAAAAAAAAAAAAGAAATTGTTATCCTAAATGCCTTTGCATGCAGCATAAGACAGTCAGCTACAGTACTAACTGGAAACCACAATCCTACTCATAAGGATTATAGATCTACTCACAATTTGCACATTTATATGTCCTGAAGACTTAACTCATATGGCTGTTCCTTATTTCCCCCTTCTTGGTCTGTTCTGATGGCTCAGATCAGTTTGCAGCTCCCCAAGCTCCTCCTTCACAGACTTCAAACCGAACCCCCGTGGTATTTCAGTATTTAAGAAAGGCTGCTGGAAGGGGTGGGTGGAAGGGCTTTTACAGTCACACCAGCCACAGAAGCCTTTAAGTTAAATTCTACTTTAAGCTAAATTAAAAAGAAAATAAAACAATATCAAAACTTACAAAAATCCTCTATACATTAACTCCCTCAACAGCAAGTAGAATTAACTAATCCTTCTCTCCTGTCATTTAAAAAACAATAGCAAAACTTACAGAAATCTTTTCCACAGCCAGCAAGCAGACTTAATTAATCCTTCTCCCCTTGATACTATATATTTTGTGTACATCTCATCTTGCTCTATGGACTATGCCTGTGATTGTTGTACCATGCACATAATTTACACAGATGATTTCACCTTTCCATATAGCATAAACACCTAAACTACACTATGCACATAAAGTGTTGAACAACTTTCTAGGTGGCATCACTGTATTATGCAGTGGTTCTTTTTCTAAAAAACTTTTGTTGAATCTCATATCCAGCATTACATGTATTCCTGTACTTGTTAATAGTATGTAAAATTGATGCTTTCTTCTTGTGCAATATTCCATGTCTTGAAAAACTGAATTATTTTTGGAACCAAATGATAACTGTGTTTAGAAATAGCCATGCTATAATGTGTTACTCTTTTAATTGTTGTGATTTATTGCATTGTATTGATGTTTTACTGATCTCAAGAATCTGTTAGTATACGTTCAATGTATTCTTGATTATACAATGGCAAGAAAGAATCCTGTCTTCTGATTGGTCAGTTGGCTGTCACAGCAGGGATGTTATCCTGGCATAAATCCCTGCTGATTGTTTGAATGATATGGATCACCGGCATGATGATCTCCTCTTTCTCTTAAGAAACTAAAATATTTTTACACACTAACAAAAACATTCTTTAAAATTATTTTTTTTATTATGAAACAACAAGCTATTGTATAATAGGAGTAATGCCCTCCAGGGTGGGAGTTATGCTGGGATAACATCCCTTCTCAGGTGTTAGATGCCTTCGGATGGTGGCCTCGGGCCCAACCACCCAAGGTGGGATATTATCCCAGCATAACTCCCACCCTGTCAGGCATTATTCCTTTAATATTGTCCTTGTCCTAATTATCACCTGATGTAGTCCACTTTCTGTTAAAATAAAATAAAAATAAATATTTACTCATGCAGCTGTATCCCTGTAAGCTAATGTGTGACAGCAAGTAACCTTCTGTCACTAGATATCCTGTGCCTCACTTTGCCTGTATTCTACATTTACTGTATGTAATTTATTACTGTGAAATGTGAACTGAGACATACTGTAGGCCCCTTGTTCAGCCATGACACAGATCAAATGCAAAACAACACAGCAATTACAGTACATGGATGTAAACAATGCTACATAAATTATTTTATTTAGTTTTTGTTGACTGGGTAAGTGCACTATACAAATCCTGCCTATTTTCAGGCACGACCCGGGGGAGGGGGATACAGATGAATACCAACTGACCTTGATCCAGGTTAAGCTGTGGTGGTAATTTTAGTGAATGAGGGAAATTTGGCGAGGACACCGGGGAAATTCCCCTACTCTTTTCGATAAGTGCCATGGAATCTTTAACATCCACCTGAACTACCACCAATCCAGGCAGATGGGACCTCGGTTTAACATCTCATCCGAAGACGGCACCTCGTGCGCAGCCCCTCATGCCGGGTAATCTGCAGTGTCAGTACTGGGATATTAACCCAAATGCCAGATGTGGGAACTGAACCCACAGCCCTCTGATCTCCCGGCCTCAGAGGCAAGTGTGCTACCTGCTGAGCCACTGACACTGACAATTAGAACAAGCAAATCCAGTATCCTCTCGCAGGATTGTATCTTGTCCCAGAATAAGGCTGATTATAGGAAATGTTTCCTAGTCCTCTTTTTTCCAGTCTACAAAATAAGTAAACAAATAGAATGTCAGATTGACTGGTAAATCTTTCTGTAAGGTGTGCTGTGCAGTTATGTTGCAATAAGCTCACGCCCTCGGTGGGGTGTGCCCTCAACCGTCTGGGGAATTATTACAACGTAACTACATAAACTGGATTGTAGTGTTTCACTGATATAATGGGTAAACAAGCAAAAAAAAAAAAAACATAAAAGAAAAGACATTTTTTAATTAACATGCGGTTATACCTTAATAACGGAACAGTCATATGGCTGGATGCCGCCAATCACAGTACACAATTTCTCTTTCACACTTTAGAATATGTAATAATTATTTGATCAGATTACATCTACAGAAGGCATGCTTTTGACTTCATACAACTGTGAAAAACAGAGGTTTTGGTTTTTAATGTTACATTTTTAAATTACATGTAACATCTTACTATCTATTTCTTAGTCACAATGGTAATTGTTGCAAGCCCTGTAGATATTTTAAACTTTAAAGAAAATAGAAGGTGTAAAGAATGGACATTTTTTTAAATCTAACTATAGATGAATCAGTCTGAATTTACTACACTTTTCATTTAAGTTGCTCTTAGCTTCAAGCTTCCATTTTGATGCTTTGTGTAGGCCAGCCACATTCGTGACAAAACTTATTGGTACATCAGTGCAGTTGAAGGTGTTCAAAAGAACCAGGTCAGGACCTCCAGATCAGGCAGACTCGATTTACTATACAGTTTCCTTTTCCATTAATTAAAGCAACTGGCCCTTACTCTGCAGCATTCCTGGGCTGTAGATTATTACCCATTCCCTTGATAAGGCAAGAAGTATTGGAATGCTGCATGTGTGTTCTCCTGAATGCTCCCCCTTCAGTGAATTTATCAGAAAAGCCTTGAACTGATTAGAATTTGGGAGCAAGCCCTGAATCAAGGTCACAGCAACCATTTCCTTTTCACTTCCTGAGGAGACCTGACACCGACTGATTTGCAGCACTAGCTGCCCCAGGGATTTGTGGACATGGCTTCCTAATTAGAACAAAATGCCTGTTTGGGGGTCCAAGCAAAGGCAGAACATCGTTAGATAGGCATGAAGCTCCACAGCCCGCTTCACAGTCTGGCTCTTTCAGCTTGTGGAACTCATTCCTTTAGTATGTGCTGCTATTGCTGGAACACAAAACATCACAATGAGGGGTGGGCCTTTACATTCTTGGTTACAGTCCAGCTCTTCTGCATTCAGATAGAAAACTAAATTAAAATGTATTTATTTATGTAGTTTACTGTATAGCCTAACTGAAATGTGTTGTCCCATTTTCACCATGATCTTGCTTCGTCCAAATTTTACTGCCAGGTAGGACCGAAGCCCTTGTCCCACAGTGAGCCACTAGCTGTGATGGCCTGCAAACCTGTGATTCCCTGTTTCACAGTCCTGTACTCTAATCACTCCCTGCTGCCTTCTAATTGCATTCTAATTGCACAAAGGAGAATTTCTGAAGGCAGGTGGGATGCCTGCAGACTACATACACCCATGAACAGCCATGCTGATGGCTGGTGCGCCGTGTCCATTGGATGTACCTGTCACTGATTTTCCAACTGCGGGCATGTTTGCGATTCTTGGATGTGCTTTGCAGCAGCATGTATTTCTGTTTAGAAGCAAGCAGACTCAAAATGCATGCAAGTGGCCCTAACAGTTACAGGCGCTAGACCACAGAGACATAGTCTGGCAGGCATCCCTTTGATGCATGGATGGAAAAATCCAGAGCTTTTATCGCAAGGCCTGCAAGTCAACAATCTGATGCAGTAGGGGCTTGTACCACAATATGCTATAGACTGGAAAATCCTGCCCAATGACTCTAGCATTGTTTATCACCGGGCGGGGGGCGCTATCTACTAGTTAGAAGGCACTATGAACCTGGAGATCTGGTTCCACATTTTTTGTAGGGCTGTGCACTGGGCTTATTTTTTTGTATTTGTATTTGTGTCACTGGTATTTGTATCTGTATCTGTATCTGTATTTGTCTGCATATCAGTGTTTACAAAATGTCTTATTTTACAATTCAGACATGTTTCTGTTGTTAATGATGACACAAGACCAAGGGTTTGAGATGTTTCAATAAAATATGCAGAGTTACCAAGAATATACGTATTCATGTAATGAGCAGTAGTAGTCGTAGGTATTTCACATCAGCCTGAACCAAGGTCTAGTACTAATTCATTTGGTCTAACACAAATACAGAACATCTGAGGGATATTTGTATTTGTAGAAAGTGTTGTATTTGTGTGAATTTGTCCAGAATAGAATTTGTCTTGCACATCCCTAAATTTAGATTTATTGTTGTACTGCGCAGCCCTAGGTAAAGCCAGAGGTTGAAGTTTAAAATTAATACAAAACACAGAAACAACGTTCTTAAAACATACAGGGCCAGATATTCAAAACTTTGCCCCGGAGCTAAATTAACACTGCCCGGCAGGCAAACTTAGCCCGGAGCACAAAGCAAGCTATATTCAAAAGGAATAGCCCAGGGCAGACAGCTTCTGAATATAGCATGGGAATGAAGCCAGGCAAACTGGGCTGGGAGTGCAGGGCAAACTTAGCCCTGGAATAAGACAGCTCTGAATATAGCAACCAGGAAGTGCAAACCACAACAGCAATACAGTGCACAGCGACGTGAAAGTAGGTAGAGGTGAACTATGTGGCCAATGTGTGTGCCAGCAAATGTGTGGACCCACTACAGCTACAGGCAGCAGCACATGTGAAAGTACAGTGTTCAAAACTGTATAATATTCCCCGAATTGTTTGTGCCGCGCTAACACATTTACGCAGGTTTAGCACAGGGCTAAGCCATTAGCCCGGTGCAAGCATGTTTGCCTGGTGCTAAACTTTGCCATATTCAAAAGTGACGTGCAAATGAGCCTACTTAGGTAGTCTCTGGGCAGACATCCAGGTTAGCATCTCATTATGCCCCAATTTGCATGCAGTTTGCCCAGTGTTACTGCAGGGTCCCACAGATCCACCTGTAGGTCATTCTGGAAGTACAGGGGCTGGCCAGGTCTGACCATAGCTCCACCTGTAGGTCAGTCTGGCAGTGCATGATGATAGCTGTAGGCTACATGTAAACAGTGCAGCATAGTTTAGAATATTGTACCCCAGGGGACAACACAGCATAGGCACAGATGGTGGTGGTGCTTCATGCAACTGTTACACTGTAGGTCATTCTACAGTACACAGTAGACAATACAATAGCAAGGGGGCCAGTAGTGTGTGGACACAGCACTGCCTATGGTGTGGAGGGCAGTGCTGATGACTGCACTATACACAGTGACAGGCCCAACATGCAGGCATTTACTGACAGTGGACATTACTGTTACGCTGTTGTGTGACCCACAGATGTTGCACCTCTGGCATGGGATGCTCACAGTGACATATACATGTCCGGCTTTGTGTGCTTTGGCAGTTGTACAGCTGTGTGGTATGTGGCCAGGGGGGGCATATAATATCAGAAAGGCACACTGGTGTTGGGGTATTCCCAATACTGGCCCATGTGCACTGTGTGATGTGTCCCAGCCTTGTGGCCACACCTGGTCTGTGGCCCAGCCTGGCCACCCGTACACTCTCCCCTCAACATCCTCCATGCCAACAGTGCTGCATGTGTGTGCGGGCATCTGTTGATGTCCACAGAACAGTGGTCCACAGGTGTGTGCTGTATGGCCACACTGCCATGCTGTCCACTGGCAGCAGGGTCACCACTTACTGCCTGGCATGGCTGGGACTGGTGGCAAATGACAGCATCATTGTGATGCCATCAGTGAGCAGCATGTTTTCTCTATGTCTGGCTTTGTCTATGTGTCATATTTATTTGTTAGGGTCACGCAAAGCTGCGCAAAAGCCACGCAAACACCGTGCAAAGCCAAAATGTCACGCAAAGCTGATTGCCCAGGGTTAAGACTACCTTTTCCTGGTTGGTAATGTGCACCACGCTGTCACGCTAAGTCACGCAAAACCACTTTGCATGGTGCTAGTCGCTGAATATAGCACTGTGCCTGTATTCATGTACACACCATCAATTTGCACCTTGCATACATTATGATTTTGCCCAGTGCTAATGCAGTTTGCGCGCGCTATTTGGCCTTTTGAATACAGTAAACACATGTTAATCCCGCGCTAAACCTGCGCAAACGGTTTTTGCCCAGTGCAAAGTTTTGAATATCTGGCCCACAGTCTCATACAACATGTATGTAACAGACAACACAGTCAAAATGGTCAAATATACTGTCCTGGATTCATAAAAAGTCCTTGCAGTGTCCAAAATTGCAGAGTATAAAGTACCCCCAAGAAGAAAAAAAAAAAACTGCAGTTTTTACACACCTTCATTACACTTTATAGCCAATGGAAACACAGCAACACATGGGATAGTTGTACATCAAGTTCTTTAACCCCATGAGGCTTTGCACCCCACAGAGTAATTTACAATGGATGTACTGCTTCCCACCTTACATCCATCACTTCCTCACTGTGTGACCCTGAGCAAGTTATTTAACTGCCCTGTGTTTAACCGCTGCATAATCTCTTTCTGAATCTCTGCTCTCTCTTTAAATCCCCTGTGCTCTGAGGCCGGCCCATCGGCGCAGCGGTGGGATTTCCGCTTGCGACGCTGGCGACCGGGTTGAGAGCGGACCCGGTACGTCGGAGGCTGGCTAGGGGAGAGGGATCGGCGTCCTATGGACTGCTCTCCTTCTCGGAGGGAGGTTGGGCAACATCTGGAGCATTAAGGGACCCCTGGTGGAGCTGCGGGGCTCAGCTGCTGCAGGGGAGGGCGGGGCGGGCGCTGGCGTCATGCACATCCCGCCTCCAGGAAGGAGAAACTAAAAAGGAGGAAAAAAGAAGGAGGTCCTCCATCTGGGTGAAGCCTCCCGGGGCTTCAATTCACCCCTGCCGCGCACTCCAACTAATTACTGGTTCCGCAGCACTGGAGCTAGGGGTACCAGTGCCCGGCCTCCCCTCCCGGGGAAGTCGGGGGTGACCGGGAGGGGTGGCAAATGGGCAGGTGGTGGGAGCTCAAGGGGGCCGTGACTAGGCTGAAGGAAGACGGAGGACCTCACAAAATTAAAAATCCCCTGTGCTCTGAAAATTGTAATGACATTCTCTCCTTTTTCTGTCCTGGAGTGTAAGGTGCTTTGGAATATAGTTCATATGAATGTATTCCCTCTCTCAATAATGTGGGGCATCCATCCAGCTCCACAGAGCTGAGCCAGGTAGCTGCCATGTTCCTTGTTTTCTCCAGTCCCCAATGACTTGGGCTGTGTGGTGGGGGACTGCAGGAGAGCTGCAGAATAAGAGGAGAAGGGATTTCTTCAGCACCTCCTTCACCACAAAGTGGTTCCCGCCACACTTCAAAAGCTCTGTGGCCACTGATGAACAGAGCACCCAGTCATGAGTAATGGCAGTGAGGATTCTCGCCAACTGCCCTGACCAAACCAGACTGCAAGCAAGACTACATGCACCAAGGAGATGGTGACAAAGAATTGTTTAAGGGCAAGAGCTCATTAGAAGTTGGACTTTTCAAAAGCACCTTTTGTGCTCTGTTACAAAATACCCCCCTAAGGCCACAAAGGACTCTTACCTAGCTCAGAGTTCAATGCTATAAACATTTTTTTTATGTGGTGGTATTTTTGGGAGGGAAGGGATCATATTTTAACTCCAAGGACCCAAGCCGCTGATCCCTTCCACTTCCTGGTTTGGAGACACACACACCCATGCTTTCCCATGCTCTTACATTACAATGTGCTTGCAGGGGGATGTGCTCCAAACATGCCTATGGAGCGTGGCCCCCTGCTAGCATGTTGTGATGTAAGAGTATAGGAGCATGTGGGGGCATGTCTCCAAACTGGGAAGTGGAAGGGATCGGCAGCTCGGCTCCTCGGAGCCAAAATACGATCCCTTCCCTTCCGAAAATGACACCATATAAAATGTTTTTTTTGTAGCGTTGAACTCCTGAAATTATAAGGGTCCTTCGTGGCTATGAGCACTCATACCAGGAAAGGTGCTCTTTCAGGCCAGTGCCCAACAACAGCAAAGGTACTTGTCATCTTTGTACACCCTGACCCCCATCAGTATGGCTTCTGGGATCAGGGATTGCACATTAGTCAATCAGGCTACAGAACCAGGAAGGGGAGCCACAAGGAGCTCCTGAGATTAGAGAGATTGCAAATTTAAACTTCATTGGTAAAGTGGGTGTGAAGTTGGGAACTTTGTTCCATGTGACACAGAGCAAAGTTTTCAACTTAACCCCAACTTTGCGTACCAACATATTTTTTTCTTTTTTTAACAGTTTTGCATGAAAACACTCTTACCTATTGTTGCATACTGTTCCCACCCCCTTGCATGAGCCTGACCCTTTAGCAGGGCTGGTGTTAGGCACCCACAAAACCCATGCTCACATGGGGGCCCCACATGTAGCTAGGGCTCCAAACAAACAGGAACATTTTGGTTCAGTCAGGCTGCTATTTTTTTAAAGCCATGTGCCAGTGCCAGCATTAAAGGTCCTGCTGTTGCTACTCACAGTGGCATATCTAGGCACATCCCATACTCATGCATGTACAAAAAGTTTTCTTTTTGTTAGCCCAGAAGGTTTGGTGGCCTGAAGGTTGCCTCGGAGGCAGTGCCACCTTCAAGGCAGCACTTTTACCATTAGTAGCAGGCACAGCAGTTGGTCAATGGTGGCATGTACAGCATTTTTTTTCATCCTAGAGGGGTGGTGTCAGGTATGCCATGTCACCCTCAACTTGCAACTGGCTCGCACTAATTGAGACATGGTGGGAAGGAAGTCCACGAGCCCTAGTACTTTCTGCCTGACAGAGAAAACTGTCCTGCTTATCATTTTCAGCGCCTTCACTGGTTTGTGATTTGGGGGCGATCTTCTTCCCATCAGACTAGTTCAAGTTGCTAGTTCAAGCTGCTAAGTAGCATGTTTTTCCACTCGTCGGCCAGCCACTGACAATGGAGTTGAAGTGAGGAGGACCACCAGGAGCAGCAGCAGTGGAGAGATTGAGGGGGAGATGCAGTACTGACTGGCCAAGAGCCATGAGGACCATGCAATGATTCTCCGGGAAGCCAAGAGCAATAGCAGGGAAGGGGGGCTGTTCAAAGTGGTCTTCCACAAACATGTGGGAGCCATGGGGTGTGAACCTGTCATCAGCAGTCTTTTAAGTCCTCTTTTTATCATCTGAGGAATATCGCCCAGATAAAGCACCTTGTTCCACCTGATGATCTTCCAATGTTGGCCCATGCCTTTGTGACCTCCCGCCTGGACTACTGCAATGTTCTATACCTGGGGCTCCCGGGGGTGGACATCTGCCACCTGCAGCTGGTGCAGAATGCGGCAGTCAGGTTGTTGACAGGTTTGTTGAGATCTAGCCATGTTTCACCTGTGCTCTGCGAACTGCACTGGCTGCCCGTGCAGTGGAGGATCACCTTCAAGTCACTTTGTTGATCTATAAGGCCCTACATGGACAGGGACTGCATTATTTGTAAGACCTCCTTCATCCCTACTGTCCCCTCTGTTCCTCCAACGAGGGATTGCTAGAGATTCCCAGGATCCATTTAAAGACCTCGGGGGCCAGAGCTTTTTCTTTCATTGCCTCGATCCTGTGTAATTCTCTTCCTCATCGGATTAGAGAGTGCCTATCCACTGAGACTTTTAAGTCCATGTTAAAAATCCATCTGTTTGATTAAGCTTTCACAGATACTGTCTAATTTATAACTTATATGCGCTGCCTGTCTTAATCGGTGTGTTTAACTGTGAGAATTTTCTGCTTTAACTTTGTACAAGCGCTTTGGCATTTGAAAAGCACTTTTTAAAAACGAAGTCTGACTTGCCTTGCCTTGACAAGGACACACAGGGGAAGTGGGCCTAAAGATCAAGGTGGTGAGAGGTTTCCTTGCTTTGTTTTGTGAATGACTTACTATAGCCCGTTTACACCATCGTGTTTGCAGCACATCAACTCGTGACTGTGGTTGATGCACTACGCTACAATGGTGAGGACACTTACCGGAGCGTGTTAAGAGTGCTCCGGATCCATTTTTGGCTCCGACTCAGGAGTGGGTACATATACCAGATCGAGCGCATTAGGCTGCACTGTGAACTCTCTTCTATGCTTGATCTGCTACAAAGCTGTCTCCCTGCCATTCAAACCCGCCCCACAGATGTCCGGACCCTCCCCTGCAATGTGACTGGCACTGCTGTAAGTGCCAGCAGTGTAAACTGAAAATGTCAGTGCAGCACACAGTGCAGTGGGAAAGGAGCGGCAAAGAAAAAAAACACTGCAGCTTTGCAAACACGGCTTTAGGCTACCAGTCCTGTGGGCAAAAAAGGAAGGCAATCTGTTGTTCTATGAGAGCCCTGGCCACCGGATGCCTGCAGGAGTCATGTTTCAAATTGACAAAGTTTGAAGAGAGGGGTTGCAAATACTGGAAACTTGCAGTCAAGGCTGCCTTTATTACATACAGTTAATTGTTGTTGAGGGTTATGACGATTTCCATTTCATAGAGTTGGTGGTGGCTACAGACTGACTAGATTAACTTTGCTTGCATTAAAACTAAGTGTATGAATGCTGGTGTGGGGGGAGACTGATCCAGGATCAGAAACATAGACACAGAAACATAGACTTTGATGGCAGATAAGGACTGCTTGGCCCATCTAGTCTGCCCATTTCCTTACCTACAGGATAGGCCGCAGATCCTAGTTAACCAACAGCCTATTTCATCCTACCCCCCACAAGAATTGCCTTATGTCTGTCCCATGCATTCTTGAATTCTCCCACAGTTTTAGACCCCACAACCTCCTCAGGAAGGCTGTTCCATGCATCCACTACCCTTTCTGTGAAATAATACTTCCTCACATTGCCCCTGAACCGCCCCCCTTCTATCTTTAAATTGTAGTCCCTTGTTCTTGCACGTCTCTTTTTCTGAAAGATTCTACCCTCTTGGACTTTGCTGATTCCACTGAGGTACTTAAAAGTTTCTATCATGGCCCCCCTCTCCCTTCTTTCCTCACGGGTATACATATTAAGCTCCTTTAGTCTCTCCTCATACAGCTTCTCTTGCAGACCCTGCACCATTTTAGTTGCCCTCCTCTGGACTGCCTTTATCCTGTCTAAGTCCTTGCAGAGATGGGGTCTCCAGAACTGGACGCAGTACTCCAGATGGGGTCTCACCAACTGTCTGTACAGAGGGATAACAACTTCCTGTTTTCTGCTGCTGATGCATCTCCCTTTCCATCCCAGTATACCGCCAGCCTTCCCTACTGCCTTCTCACATTGCTTGCTAACCTTAAGGTAATCTGATATGATTACCCCCAGGTCCCTTTCCTTTTTTGTTGTTGTTACTACCTCCCCCCCATTGTGTATTCTTCCCCTGGGTTCTTGTTTCCCAGGTGCATTATTTGCACTTCTTTGCATTGAATCCTAGCTGCCATACTCTGACCATTCCTCCAACCTTGCCAAGTCCCTTCTCATCCTTTTCATGCCTCCTTGTTATCAACCCTGTTGCAGATCTTTGTGTCATCTGCAAAAGGCATACTTTTCCTTCCAGTCCCTCTGCAATGTCACTGATGAAGACATTAAAAAGGACTGGACCCAATACTGAACCCTCAGGTACCCCATTAGTAACCCTCTTTCTGTCAGAGTGGACTCCATTTACAATTACCTTCTGTGTCCTGTTGTGCAGCCAATGTTTTACCAGGCTACCACCCTGGGACCCACTCCAGGCTGGTTAATTTGACTATTAATCTTTTGTGTGGGACTGTGTCAAATGCCTTGCTAAAGTCTAGGTAGGCCATGTCCACAGCCCTCCCTGGTCTACTACTTTGGTCACCCAGTCAAAGAAATCTATCAGATTCGTCTGACATGACCTTCCGCTGTGAACCCATGCTGCTTTTCCTGTGCCCCACTGGCCTCTAGGTACTCAACTATTCTTTCCTTCAGAAGTGACTCCATCACTTTCCCTACCACAGAGGTCAGACTGACAGGTCTGTAGTTTCCTGCCTCTGTCTTGGTCCCACTTTTGTGAAGGGAATCACATCCACCTTCCTCCAGTCTTCGGTACCACACCATCCTCCCATGATTTATTAAAAAGAGTAGCCAGTGGTGTCACTAGTTCCTCCCTTAATTCTTTTAGAATTCTGGGGTGAATTCCATCAGGCCCCACTGCTTTGTCCACCTTCAGTTTTAGGAGTTCTTGCAGAACCCTTTCTTCTGTGAAAGGACTGGGATCAACCCCCCTATCAAGAGTGCTTCTGTTAATTGGATTAGGCACTTCCCCCTACTCTTTGGTGAATACTGAGCAGAAATATTCGTTCAGTATCCCTGCTTTTTCACTGTCCCCCTCTGCCCACCCACCATTCATTCTATTCAGCCTCACTATCCCTCCCTTTGTTTTTCTACGCTCACTGATGTACCTATAAAAGGTTTTATCCCCCTTCTTAACTTTCGTTGGCTATCTTTTCCTCAGTTTGGGTCTTTGCTCTTCTGACTTCCTGCCTGCTTCCTTCTGCCTTAACTGGTACAGCTCTCTGTCCTGCGCCTTCTGTGTTTCCTTGTACTTCCGGAATGCTATCTTTTTCTCCCTAACCTTCCCCGCCACCTCTTTTGAGAACCATAGTGGCTTTTTCTTTCATTTTGATTTGTTTATTTGCTTCACACAAAGGCTTTTTGCCTCTGTGATGGCAGTTTTGATGATTCCCCATTGTTGCTCCACACTTTCTTCTAGCCCGTTTGCTAGTGCTTTTCTGAGGCACTCTCCCATCTTGCCAAAGTCAGCCCTCCTAAAGTCCAGTACCTTCACTTTTGTATGGCTTGACTCTGTAGCTGAGTTTAACGTGAACCACACTGTTTGATGGTCACTTGTTCCCAGATGGCAACCCACTTCTAGATCTGAGATCCTCTCACTGCCCTCATTTGAGAGTACGAGATCTAAGATTGCTCTCCCTCTGATGGGTTCCAAAACTAGCTGTCTGAGGCCTGCCACCTGTAGGGCATCAAGAATGGCCCTGCTCTTGGATGTGGCTGCAGCAAATGTGCTCCAGTTAACATCTGGCATATTCAGGTCTCCCATCAGTATCTCCCTTTCTCTGCCATTCTAAGAATGCCTTCTATCATATCCATGTCTTTCCTCCTCCTGACATGGGGTCTGTACACAACCCTGTGCAGATTGTGGTGCCTTTCCAGTCTCAGGGTGACCCACAGTGCCTCCTCTCCTCCTGTTTACTCTTTTGTTCAGTTGCTTTTATCCCTTCCTTGCATTGAGAGCTACTCCTCCCCTCTTTCCCCTGCCTGTCTCTCCGGTAGGTTACTTGCACCCTGGTATGTTAACATCCAGTCATGGTTCTCTGTGTACCATGTTTCTGTGACTACTACGATATCCAGGCATCCCTCTTCATCAAGGCCACCAGCTCAGGAGCTTGTTGCCCAAACTACAGCATTGGTGCTCATTACCCTCCATTTCCTGATAGCCTTACTCCTTTTGCCCTATCCCTGTCCTTCTTGCCTTTGTCACTTTCTCCATTTACCCCTGCCCTTCTCCCTATTGACACCTCTATGTTGGTGTTTGTCACACTTACTACCGTGATTTTTTGGGGAGGGCTAGGATTTTCTGCTCCTTTCCAGTGCCTCCCCCCTTGGCTAGTTTAAATGCTTGCCAATGAAGCATTTAAACCTATCACCTAGGATCCTGGTTCCCCTCCTGGACAGATGCAGCCCATCATGCCAGTATACTCTTGCATCACTCCAGGTGGACCCCCAGTCCCCAGTGAAGCCAAATCCCTGAGCTCCACACCAGTTTTTCAACCACTGATTGAATCTCATAGTGCGGAACACCCTAGCACCTCCTATGCCATAGATGGGCAGCACCTCCGAGAAGGTTACCATGTGTGCTACTTGTCTAAGGCCCCTCCCCAATTCCACAAACTCTTCCTGCACTTCTCTAATCCCTTTCTTAGCCAGGTCATTTGTCCCTAGGTGGACAATGACATCCAGCTCCCTCCCTGTGCAGCTGCTCCGGCAATCCTGAGGATTCGCTCCCTGTCCCTCCAAGCCATGGCGCCAGGCAGGCCCCTTACCTCCCTCTCCCCTTCCTCCCCCAGTTCTACCTTCCTAACAATGGAGTCCCCCACCAGGAGTTGTTTCCTTCCTCTGCTTGGTCCCCTGCCACCCTCCTGTGGGTCTCCTTTGTGGAGGTTCCCAGCATCCTCCTTGGTCTCCACTGTGGGTGCCTCCATAAAGGAACCACACTTTGCCAGAATGGCATAGGAATTGTGGAGAGGTACAACTGGAGGGATGCACCTCTGTTCCACCACCCTCTCCCTCCCTGAGCCCACCGTGGTCCAACCGCTCCTCTTTCTTGGCAACCTCTGAGGCAATGGCAGTGGCACTGGTGGTCCCTGGATGGAAGAGGAGGTCCCACTAATCCTGGCCAACTCAGCCTGGAGATGAGCAACCTCCTCCCTCAGCCCAGAGAGGTGCCTGCAGATGGGACAGCACTGCATCCTTCAGAATGTCTCCCAGAAGACTGCTGCTCCACAGCCACTGCACTGCACCACTCCAATCATGTCTTATTTCTGGCCCCTTAACTGTTTGCAATCCTTACTCTTTCCTCTCTGTTTTTTTATTCTCTCCTTACTTTCTGCCTGTGTGCCCTTTAAGCTCCTGATTGTCCTGTTCTGAGACAAGAATATCCTATATTTCTCAGTAGACCCCTTACTTGCTCAGAGGCAGACCTCCAGCAACTAGAGGGGCCGGAGAGCTACTCTTGCCCTTCTAGGATGGTGGGTCTTTGGTGGCTTGAGTGGCTCTGTGATCACTCACTTCCTGCTCCCAAACAGGAAGTTCCTGTTGTCAGTCGAAACCTGTGCCTATAAAAGTAGAACTAACTTTGGGTGGGAAGGAGGGCAATATAGTCCCAGCAGAGAAGTCCAGTCACACAGCAGTCCTTTCTCCTGGTGTCTTCTGCCAAGCTATTAGCAGAATATTTCTAAGGCAGTATTTAAATGTAGCTTCCTTCTAGCTAAGCCACTCCCCCTACTTACTAGAGCTTTCTACAAGTAATTTAAACCTCACAGCTAGTAAGTCCTTTCAATCACCTGAGATTTACACCTAGATAACTGTTCAGATAACCATTCAGTTCAGTTAACTCAGACAAACACACTCTTTTTTTCGTTTTGTTAGTTTTTTTTTTTACCCTAAATTAAAGGTCCAAGTACAAGAGTTCTTCTTTTTTAGTCCCAGCAGAGAAGTCCAGTCACACAGCAGTCCTTTCTCCTGGTGTCTTCTGCCAAGCTATTAGCAGAATCTTTCTAAGGCAGTCTTTAAATGTAGCTTCCTTCTAGCTAAGCCACTCCCCCTACTTACTAGAGCTTTCACAAGTAATTTAAACCTCACAGCTAGTAAGTCCTTTCAGTCACCTGAGATTTACACCTAGATAACTGTTCAGATAACCATTCAGTTCAGTTAACTCAGACAAACACACACTTTTCTTTGTTTTGTTGGTTTTTATTTTACCCTAAATTAAAGGTCCAAGTACAAGAGTTCTTCTTCTTTAGTCCCAGCAGAGAAGTCCAGTCACACAGCAGTTCTTTCTCCTGGTGTCTTCTGCCAAGCTATTAGCCAAGCTATTAGCAGAATCTTTCTAAGGCAGTCTTTAAATGTAGCTTCCTTCTAGCTAAGCCACTCCCCCTACTTACTAGAGCTTTCTACAAGTAATTTAAACCTCACAGCTAGTAAGTCATTTCAATCACCTAAGATTTACACCTAGATAACTGTTCAGATAACCATTCAGTTCGTTAACTCAGACAAACACACACTTTTTTTTACCCTAAATTAAAGGTCCAAGTACAAGAGTTCTTCTTCTTTAGTCCCAGCAGAGAAGTCCAGTCACACAGCAGTCCTTTCTCCTGGTGTCTTCTGCCCCCAACTCAGTTTAAACACTTTTTATGCAAGACTGTTATGATCCTTTTCAATTTCAGTTCATGAGTTTAGAACCTGCTATGTTGGGTTTCTAGTGTGTTCAACTGTGTGTGCGTGTGTGTGTGTGTGTGGTCAGAGGAGGATGTCTAGTTAGGGCATTTATCTGTGGATCTGGAGGTTGGGGGGAGGCTAGATTGCAACTTGCTGGGGTGAGCTTAGTTAGAAGTTGGGCAGGCAGAAAGGGCAACATACTAAGCTGGGGAAGGCTTGGATTTTAGAGAGAGGGCTAGGGTACAACTTTCTGGGCTGGTGGAAGCAATATAGATTCTAGGAAGAGGGCTAGGATGCAACTTGGACTGGAGGTATTGAGGGCAATGCTCTGAAGCAGCTGGCTAGTATATGGGAGGGGGGCTTGGAGCAACAAGCTGGACTGTGAGGACTTTGGGGATGGGTCTGTGCTGCAACTTAGTAGGCTGGAGAGCGACAGGGTAACATGTTCTGTTAAAGTGACCCCAAATGCACTAGAATGCACCCAAACTTCAAAAATGTTACAGTTGCCTAGGCAGCATGCAGACTTCCATCCTTTAGTTTAGATTTTAGAGCCTTGTGCATACACTTTTTTGAAAGCTGGTTAATCCAGTTGTAGTAAATGAAAATTTTTGTTTAATGGGATTTTTTTAATACATTTATTTCTTTAATATTGGATAGGTCCTCTAAGATTTTGAATTTTGTATCTAGAGAGATATGCGGATCTGAATGGCTTAGCTCAGTTTTTGTGCAGCTGATGTTAAACACTACTCTCATGGCTATAGCCACTTATTGAGATGCCCTTATATCCAGGGATCTTATATCAGGTAACTGAGGCAGTCTTAAGATAGACAGGCGTGCAGAGTGAACACTCGGTGAGCGGTGCTAGTTTTTATTCGTTTACCAGAAATAAGCGGAGTCAGTATGTGGTTTTTTTTTCACCTCACTTAAATCCCTTAAGCCAAATAAGAGCAATATTTGAAACAAACTTTTTTAATATTTGGATTTTAGCGTCATCAGCAAGTACATCCTACAAGAGATTAATGGCTGGATAGACACTGTGATGAGGGCCTCGTAAGTTAAATCAATTTGTAAATGTGTAATGACCTCTTGGTGGAGGACTTGTAAGTTTAAACAACTCATATCTGGAAAGAACTCTTGGTGTGCTTGTACCAATTAAGCAGCAGAACTTTGATTTAGTTTGTCTAAATAGTTTTTTTCTTCATTTTAAACATTAGGCTTTGCTTGTTGTATTTGCTTGGAAAGGCCATTTATTTTCCTGTTTCAACCTGAAGTAAACCTATTGTAACCCCCCTACAAATAGGGGTTCCTATAATGTCTTCATTGGCTTGCCTAATGCCCACTGTCAGGATGGTATTCTGTGTCCAGCGGTTTAAAATTGCCTTCATGAGCATGCTGTAGTAAGCGTCTGTGCCTACCTCTTTAAGAGAACCATAATGCTGTGTTAGAAAATTGGTCTGGGCTGGGTCCTAGTGATTCAAGGCTCATGACCAGCCAGACAGTCCGTATTTCTGCTCCATTCTGCAGTTGCTACTTGAGCAGAGTGAGCTGTGTTATGAGAAGTACTTATTTACTGTTTATTTATTATAATAATAATGCTGTAGGAGTTTGTCTAACTTGCTTCCATTTGCAGCACGAACATTTGGATTGGAGCCACCATTTTGGTTCTGGAACTGCCAGTGTTGGACCAATCGGAACCTCAGGGGACCTAAGATGGAGACTGTCCCCAGAGGTCTTGTGGGATTGAAATCTGTAGTAATTGTAGTTTCTAAGGTTTGGCACCTAAATGGATCTAAAGGGGAAGCCCTTTCTGTGACAGACAGCTCTCTCAGTCAACCGAACCTTTTGTATGACTGGGAAAGCCCAGAACTGCCTGCAGCAGTGTATCAGTTGTAAGTAAGAGCCTGGAGAGTGAACAGCTCGAGTCATTGAGCAGTTGCTCCTGTGTAGGAGCATGGGAGAATCATCGGGAAGGCTCTGCTGGCCTGCCTGTCACATCTTCCGCTGTGTGTGTGAAAGTCAGACTTCATCCAATTTCATGATCGAGACCTGTGTCTGAAGACAGACAGGGGTTGCTGCTACTTGAGAGTGGACCAAAGACTTGCTCCAGAAGTGATCAGCCCACCTGGTACCAAACTGAGCCTCAGATCGAAAGGTTTGCGCAGAAGAAGCTGCAATTTGCAAATGGACTTTATCCTAACTATGGCAAGTTGCTTAAAGTTTTATAGATGTGCTGAATGTGTTGCATGGGTCGAATTTTGGTTCCCCACACCGAGTTCTGTTACACCAGCTGGAGGCTGTTCAAGCACTTAACATGGACTTCATCCAAACTGCTCACTCTGCCTGGGTTCTGCCACCTTGGCCTAAGCTGCCGCTCCCAATTCAGAGACATTTCCAGCAAAAGACCCACTCAGGGATTCGGGCCCCTGCTCAACACCACCAAACAGGTAGCGACCACCGCGGTGAGTCATGTATGCCCTTCTTTCCCTGGCAATTTTTTACAACATCCATGAGGTCTTCATCTCACCTGTACTGCATCCTGGTCTGAATAGTGTGAATACAAAACAGGGTAGCTCCCTGTAACAAAGCTACAATCATTTGTGTGTTCATCTGATTTCCTTGTTCTGCGTTTATTTGCAACAGACCAAGCCATCCGGCTCCGGATTACAAATATTTGGGTTGAGTGCATGTTAATTGTGTTTTTCTTTCCTAAGGGCCCCAACAACAGCTGTAACGCCGGGCTACCCCGGGCAACACTTCAGGCTAGCCTGTTCACCAACTGGGTACCCAGGGTTGCGGGACTTGGTCAGAGGGACTTACTGTGCATGCTTTATGAACATGAATATAATCAGATTTGCCAGTCACTGACAGATTTACGCCCCACCCTTGTTCACATCCCTCTGAATAAATCAGATTGTGTTTTTTCACATTTAAACTGGCTAGTGTGTACCTTCTTGGTGGGAATACAGTACTGCTATTGTATTGTTGCATCACTGGTTTTATTTCACACGGGGGTCTCCGGGGAAATTGCAGAAGATTCAGCCCTGGTGATAAGTGCAAGCGGTGTGAGTATGTCATTACTGTCATACGGTGAAAGTGAATGTTTTGTTGTTGAACTATTTGGGCAACTAGAAGGGTCGGTGGGTGGTTATAGCATCCCGGAGGGCTATACCAACAGCAGTTATGCTACCTCAAAACCTTTTTTTGTTGTTCTCTTGACTGAATCTTTGGTTCTCACTACTGATTGCTACAGTTTTGTTTATTTTTTAATGTAACATTATTGCATTCAAGATAATTATTGTTCTAAGTGGGCTATTCTAACAATAAGAACATGGTTGTTACACCAAGATCATTGCAAGAGAATAGTGCTGAGCTGCAGACAGGAATTCTTCTTATTCTTTGGAACTCCAGGGTCCAGAGGTGCACAGTAGCCAAGATTGCCCCCCCACCACACCACACTGCCACAACCCCAAGTGGTCTTTCCTCAGCCTGAATTCCTGCAGTCAGTGTCAGTGGCTCAGCAGGTTGCAAACTCACCTCTGAGGCTGGGAGATCAGATGGCTGTGGGTTCTATCCCCACACCAGGCACCTGAGTTAATATCCCAATACTGACACTGCAGTGCAGCATGTGGGGGATGCTGCACTCCTGAGGTGCCATCTTTCAGATGAGATGTTAAACCGAGTTCCCGTCTGCCTATTCAGGTGGACGTTAAAGATCCCATGGCACTTCTCGAGAAGAGCAGGGGAAATTTTTATTTCTAAATCAAAAATAAGTCATACAAAGCATAATACCTTCCTTCACAAAACATAGTATTATTTGAACATAAAAGAAAAAATACATAACTCAGTATTACCTCATACCTACTTCACAGAAAAAATCAAAATATTAGGAAAAGGAAACAATTTCTGTCTACAATATACCCCCTTATTGCTTATCCCACCCGCTTCACATTTTTCCAGCGATAATCACCTACCTCTTGCCCCATTGTATTATACTCATACTGATAAATTTTATCCAGCTAATTCCGAATTTTAAAAAGTACCTTCTGTCTATTGGTTTCAACGTTCTGTAGAACCCTGGAACATCAAACGTGCGTAAGGACCATTTGATACATGCTAATATAACTATAATTGTGCTCTTCTTCCACTTAGTCCAATCCCTTGGGATTTGACCCAATACCAATATATCATACGTCATATCTTGAAAAACAATTTCTCCCCGAAAAGTTGCCAAATCCCTTCAAAAAGAACTGACTGTGACCCAGTCAAAAAATAAATGTAACATTGATTCTATTTGTCCTGTACATTGATCTTCCCCACAAAGCCTGTCTTCCACCCTTATGCGTATGGTTCCCTTTAATGTTAAGCTTTTGATGACCACACAGCCAAGCCACATCCTGCTTTTTAAGGGGGATTTTAGATTCCATTATACTGTTAAGTATTGCCTGACAATTTGTCCCCTCTTGCACCTGAAGTACTGGAGTCACCCACTAACATTTCTCAACAATGGAAGCATAAAAAAACTTCTTTTCTTTTGAAATATACTCCAACAGTTTGATACCCCATTGTCTAATGTACTTCAGAGCAAGCTGTATGTAACCCCGTAATGCTTTATCTATACAGTGCCACTTACCTCTTCCCCCCAGCCATAAGAAATCTGCTACCCCAAAGTTCCATACCTTGCTTCCCCATACCTTCCTTTTCTAGTAAGACAGGCCTAATAGTTGTATAAAAGAAACTTGCAAACAAAAACACCAGTGGTTGTAGCATATGCAAGCCTCCTGTCTTCCATGACTGGTATGTGTGAGCTCTCTTGACAGGATTCAGACGGCTGCCCCAGAGAAGTAAAAAAAAAACAATCCCATAATTTTTGTATGCATGGCATAAGGAAGTGGATAAACATGTGAAACATGTAAAAACAAAGAGGCTATGTAGGCCCTAATCAAATAAACCCTTTTACGTTTCGTCATCTTCCAGGACTTCCATTTATGCACTCTAGCTAAAGCAATATTATAAACCAGCTCCCAATTCAAAAACTCTGCCTCTTTGGTACCAAACAGGAGGCCTAAAATCTTTATCTGCCCCATTACAATTGGAATAGGGAAATCTAGCTGGTTCTGCAACCCCCATACCATAAGTTTACTTTTACCCATATTTAATTTAATCCCTGTAGTGCCCTGTAATAATTCTAGTAATTTAAGCAATTCTCTCCCAGAGTCTAAATCTGCCACTGCTACAGTACAATCATCAGCATAAGCAGTCAGTTTCCCAAAAATAATTCCCTCACTAATATGTATTGGCTTAATATTGTCCATATCCTCTATAAGTCGTAATACCGGTCTAACCCAAAAACATGCAAGAGCGGGCTTATAGGGCATCCCTGTCTGACTCCATTGTTTAAAAACATTGGTAACCCAAAGTGCCCATTAACCAACATCTGAGCCTCCCTATAAACAGTCTGTAATAACTGACAAAAGGAAAGTGGTATACCATAATACACTAGGGTGGACCAAATATGCTCTTGTTTCATTGCATTGAAAGCAGTTTCCTGATCCAATGTCATGATGAACCCTTCCAGCTGTTTTCCTAGACCCAAATCCACAATCTCCCTAACATAAGCTAAGTTATGTGCAATATGCCTCCCTGGGATTGCACAGGTTTGGGCTGCAATAATTAAGCTTTTGGCCACTTTTGCAAGCCTAACAGTATTTTTGTCAAAATATTGTAATCCGATGTCAATAATCTTCAATGGTCTCCAATTTCCTATCTCATGTTTATTGCCTTTTTTATATAAAAAAGTCAACACCCCGTCAAGTCATGCTGGGGGCTAACCGTTCTTCCAGCTGAATTGCTGTAAAAACTATTAATAAATGAGGCGCCAAAATATCAATAAAAGTTTTATAAAAATCATTAGGGATACCGTCTTTCCCTGGTGTAGCATGTGCTGACAGGTGTAATATACAGTAGCTTCTCGAATTTCCTCTAGGTTGAAAGGAGCTGTTAGTCCCTATTTATCTTAAGTTGTTAAAGATGGCACTTTAACCCATTGTAAAAAAGGAAAACCTTCTCCCTGTCTGTCCTTCTGGAAAGTCTTCTGTGGATGTTCCTGTAGAACCTGCTGCATCCCCTATCTATCATGCAACAACTGACTTGTGCTATTTGTTAAAGCTGTCATGGTCTCTTTAGAAAGTGTCTGGGAATCTATACTATAGGGACTGACCTATATTTTTGTCCCACATGTCATAAATTGTTGTCGTTTAGCAGTACCCTTTTCTTTTTTTCTTAGATAACTGCACATCTGTGCTTTAACCTCAGAAAGTTGCGTCCCAAGGTCCTGTCCCATTGTTCTCATTACTGTCAATATTTTTAAAAATGTCGCCCTCAGACTCAGATACATCAAATATTTAGTTTTCTCTCTGTGACAGGATAAAGATATAAGTAAGGATTTAAAATATTTTTTTGTATCCTCCCACCACTCTATAGGAGAATCATACAAAAATTGTATATCTATCCTAATGTTCAGAAAATCCTGAATTTCCTGATGATAAACTTCTTCAAGCAGCAATTGAACATTCATCTTCCAATAACCCCTGCCAAATGAGGTCACTGGTTGATGTCCTATCGATACAGTTACTGCAAAATGATCTGAAGTTTCCAAGGGGATCACTGATACCCCTAGAGCTTGAACTTGTGAAGACAAAAAAAATCTATCCTCATTGAAAGTGGCCCCTTATGGAATGTATGTACTGTGGGATGTTGAAGAATATCATAAATGTCTTGTAACTGATAGGTGAAAAAATGTTTATTTATGGCATTGGTGTCACTGTATAGTTTTGTAGTCTGATTCCCCCGTGCTAACCCACAATTAAAATCTCCTCCCCACACTATTTCTTTTGTAGTATATAAATAAGGGGTGATGGCTTGAAAAACAGTTACCCTTTCAGCCTTTGTTTGTGGTGCATGTGTTGATCAGCCTATATGTTTCATTATTTATAAGCACATCTATTAATAAGACTCTCCCTTGGTATATATCCAGCACTTTTAAAACCACTACATCCAACCCCATAAACATAACTCCTAACCCTGAACACTGGTCCTCCCCATCAACCATAATGAGGATCCCCATAGCCACTCCTTTTGTGCAGTCGCCATCTCCTGTATAGTGTGAAGTCTGGTGTCTTGAATAAAAAACACATTCCCTTTCCCTTCCCCTTCCCTTACTCTGGCAAATGTCAGGCTTCTTTTCACTTGAGATGTGATACTATTGACATTTGCAGTGGTAATAGTAATGTTACCTGCCATGAAATAAAAGAAAAGGAAACTCCACATATTTGAAACAGCTAGTTGTCAATAACCACAAGAAATTATCACAGAATGAATAATCATTTTTGTTTCTTTCATTTCTTTGGCTTCAGTTTTTCCTTTGGCTGTAAGTCCCTCATCTCCTGGCGTACCAAAGTAATGGAGGACACATCTGAGTCTGCTCCTATGTCTTCTTCCTCCACATCCATCAATATCTCATAGGAGTTTGTCACTGGGATATTTTCCATCTCACTAACCCCAGAGTTTACGTTGCTCTTGACCGGGTTACCCTTTTGTAAAGAATAGTCTTTTCTTAAGTCTGGGGGTAACATCAGATCAGAATTTCTCTTTGCCTCTGAAATTAGATCTTTTTCTCCAGAAGGACTCATGGTATCAATGTCCTGGGGAGGGGGATCATTTACCAATGGTTCCTCTCTAATGTTGACCTCAGGTTCCTATGTGTCCCCAGGAATTACAACAACCATCCCCCTTTCCACGGGGACAGGCCTAGACGGCAACTCAGGATCTTGTTCTTGTCTTACTTCAGAGCATCTAGTACTCACATGTATACCTCTCTGGGGCTGCGGAGTCTCCTTCCTAGGTTGTGTGAGGAGTTCAAGCATCCTCAGCCTTTTCTTTTGTGCATTCATCACATAACCATCCTGCTCCAGTCTTAATGTATTGTCCAGACTGTTATGGGCTACCCAAGAACAAGAGCAAGCTCTATATGTGTGTCCATGCTTTTCACATAAATTATATCTCAGGGGTTCTGTACGGTTAGCAGCTATGTGCCCTATATCATCACACAGGGCACATTTATGTTTCTCACAGATGTTACTAAGGTGACCCACCTCTCTGCATTTATAGCAGGCCTGGGGCTGTCCTGGGTAGAAAATTACCCCTCGATCTCTCCCCAAGAAAAGACAATTCAGTAAATGTTTGGTATTGCCTGATTCCTGCTGCACGGTAACCTTATATTTCCAGCCCCCCCATCCAAAAATGCTCATAATCCAAGATGGGTTCTGGAGCACCATTGACTGTACAGTACCATTTCAGCCAGTGAGTAATGTCAGCAACATTTACTCATTTATTCTGGAAGAAAACAGTCACTGTCTCAAATCTGGGTTTCGTCAAAGGTATCGCCAAAAACAGTTTCCATAGTGCAGTATTCTTGAGGTCTGTATACAGCTTCCAAAATCTATCCAGGCCTATTGGATGCTTGAAGCCGATATCGAAAATGGAATCTCCTGGCATGT
The DNA here is from genome assembly GCA_016271365.2 of Neoceratodus forsteri. NCBI lineage: Eukaryota > Metazoa > Chordata > Ceratodontiformes > Ceratodontidae > Neoceratodus > Neoceratodus forsteri. The sequence continues at coordinate 660,491,776 of CM057458.1, forward strand.
GTATCAATGTGTACACCTCATACGCATAATTCTTCATGTTGTCCTTGAGCAACTTCCTCCCCACAAAAAGCCTGTCCAGAAAGTCTGCCATATCGCCCCTATATTTCTGCCGTACAACATTTCACCTTGCCGCTGGCACCAATAAATGCTGGACAGTATCTGGAAATAGCCTAGACTGGACATTCAAATGCCATACATCTTGAGGAGGTCTGGAGGGCAGTATAGTCCCTAGGGACAGAGGACCCCTCCTTCTGTTTAACTGATAAATCTGCATGTATATTGTGTACATGTTCCTGCCTTCTTTCTATCATGGGGGAAGGGGGAGGGGGATCAATATCCGAAACAATAGGCCTCTCATCTTCCAAACCCATGATATCTTGTAGCACTAGATTAATACCTCTATCAAAGGAAACTCCTTTCCCAGTCCCACTCTGCTGCCCTGGGGTAAGTTGTGACCCTATGTCCACCGTTTCAGTAATTTCCTGATTACTCTCTACGTTCAAGCATTGAGCAGGATCACCAATACCTCCTACACTTATCAGGAGATCTGCATCCCAGCCCACACCATCTGGGCTATGTTTCCTTCCTGCGTCCTGTACGGCCTGAGCTACCCATGCTTGCTGAACAGGGGACGGGGGGTAGCAGGATCTTGCTGAATGTCCGTGGTCTTAGTTTTACCCTTCTCTCATTTCCCTATGCTGTCTTTACCAGGTAATTTCCTTAATGTTCCCCCTGTAGACACCCCTATATTAAAGGGGATACATTTCTCTCGCAACAAGTTGTGTTCAGAAACTTGTATGACATTTGGAACAGTAGGTGTAACAACATTGAGGATGCACATTGGAAGGCCCCCCTTGCTCAGCCAATATAACAGTTTTTTCAATATGACCCACTTCTTTGCTCCCGTCCGATACATCTGCTAATGTAAAAGTAATTACCTGCAGGTTCAGAGAAACTGCCATCTGCTGTGACTGATGTCCTCCCAATTGCTGTATAATAAAATCCATTTCACATCGCGGTTCTTCTTGAAGTGTAGAAATACATTCCGTGACCGGTAACTCCATAATCAGTCCACGATTTACCAGGGACCTCTGTCGCAGTAAAGCAAGCTCTAGTTGACTTTTCTTTTCCAAAAACAGCTTCTCCTCTACAGGTATGAGCTGTTTTATTTCTGCCACCGACATTTCCTCGTCTGTAGGATTACAGGGTATTTCCATACACAATCCATCTTTTTGACACTGCATCTGCTTTGTGTCTTTTAAATCTACTGCAGTCACCAAGTTCTCTGTTGGGTTTGCATCAACTTCCATCAGAGCCTCTCGTGGTAGATAGGTTTAGGAGGAGGCTGCTCCTCAACCTCCTGCACATCTTCCTCCATTTCCTGATTGTCAGCAACTGAACACACAGAGTTCACCACAGCGCCCTCTAGGAATGAGTAGGGGAATTTTCCCGGTGTCTGGCCAAATTTCCCCCATTCACTAAAAATGCCACCAACAGCTTAATCTGGTTCAGTTTCAGTTGGTTACCATCTGTATCCCCTCTCCCCCCCCCCCGGTTGCCCCTGAAAAGGGACTTCTAGTCTCAGTGGACCTACCAGGTCAACAAAATTCAATAAAATAAATCTAAGCCGCAGCAAAAAAGCACCTAACTATTTTAATTCCATAAAATTCAAGTAAAACATAGGCCATGCATAAAATGATAACTGGGAGTGGGGCCCCTATTATTAATTTTGCTGGGGCCCCCAAAATCATAAAACTGGCCCTGCCCTTTTGAATTATGTACCCTCCCTTCCTCCCTTTAACACCCTCCCTCCACACAGTCCCAATGAAGTTTGTAAACTGATGTTGTAATATCATAAATAGTAACATAAGTCAATGAATATCCCCCTGCCAAGTAATCAACACCACACCAGCCTGTCCCAGTCCCCAACAGTTGTAAGCACAGCAACTCACACTCTACCCCACTCTGGCAACACCCCATTCCCTCCACCAGCCCCATAAAGTAAAGGATACAAAATCCCCTGTAAAAGAAGAAAATGGTGCCACACTAGAGCAGGCACCCTTACCCTTCTGTGTGCACCACCATAAGGAATGAATTGTGATGTGTTGTCATTTAATAACACCTGATGGGCTAAGAAGGGGCGCTGCAACAATAGCATTTGTATCATAGTTGTAGAAAGTATTTAATGGACAAGGCCATCCTGCTGGGATTTACAAACACCCCATGTGGGTTTAGAAGGCTTTCTGTTTGGGGTTATTCATTTGCAAAGCATTGTTATTTATTTGTTTAAGTGTACCACTGCTGACCAACCCCATGCACTGTCATTTGGCCTGCTGCATTTCCATGGCTGGGTACCCAGTGGAGTACCAGGAGCTCTCAAACAGTAACAAAGGGTTATTAAAAACTGATACCAGTGGGGAGAACATAGTGCCCACCAGTACAACTGGACAAGCAGCTAGTGTACGTGTGTAGTGTGGGGGTGGGCTGCTGTATAGTAGGCTGAGCATGGAAGGTGGAAGGACACTGAAAGCACAGCCTGGGTGTGCATGTGTGTGCATAGATAAAGATGTAGATGTAGATATAACTACATATATATGTAATAGATAACCCAGTCTTAGGTGTGCGGTCGCGCTTTGATATACGCATGCTTTGGTGTGCGTCAACTACCCAAGGCGTGCGTATATCAGAGTGTGACCACACACCGTAGAGTGGGTTATCAATCTTATAAAATGGCAAAATTGTTTTTTAGGGGGTAAAAGTGCAGGTGTGCTGCGTTAACACTCTGATATACGCACGGTCTTGTGATGTGTTTTATACAATCAGAAGATTGGATTTGGAGCTACTAGATTTATCCATTTTTTTTTTCCATTCAACTTTTATTGAAGTTTACAGTACAGAGAACGAACCACACCAGGCTTAACAAATTAGGTATATACTTAGAACAAAGTTTACAATGGTTCATTCTCTCCCATACCCCCACCAACCCCACCCCAAAAAACCCAGCACAGCATTATACCAACAAGGGTGCGGAGTATCCTATAAAAATATGGTCTTCAGCTCTGTGACGCATATAAAGTTTGAAAGGGGCCCCAAATCTTATTAAATTTATCAGTTTTATTTGCAAGACTTGCAATAGTCCTCTCCGTTCTGAGGTTAGCCAGGAGTTTCTGGAGCCATTCCACATAATTTAAATTATCTGAATCTTTCCAGTGTCTAAGGACCACTTTCTTAACAGACAGAAAAATCAAAGCCACGTAGTACTTTCTACATACTACAGAAATAGATGAAAGATCCCCCAATATACATATTTCAGGCGTGAACAACTCAGAAATCCCTAAGAGCGGATCAACTCTTTGTCTAATAGTGGTCCATAGTGATACCACTCTAGGGCATTCCCAAAAAATGTGAAGGAGGTCTCCTGACTGTGACCTACAACTTGTACAGAGCAGAGAGGACAGAAGACCCAGTCTGGCAAGTTTCTGTGGGGAATAGTTAATATTATGTAGAATTTTAAATTGCATTAACCTAAGTCTATCTTGTAACAAAAAATTTATGACAAAAATGCCAGATATAGGACCAGTCAAATTCCTTACCTGGAAAGAGGGACTGCCAGTAGGCTACCGAGGCATAGTTATCGGGATATGCCCACGCAAAAAAAAGAGTGTATAGTTTAGAAACAGCATGGGGCAAACCGGCCAATTGGGTTAACGAAGACTGAAAGCGAACATGAGTTCCGGGAGGTGGAGTAACCCCAAAAACTTGCAAAAGAAGATGCCATAACTGATAGACCTTAAATATACTTTTGCCAGGTATCCTGAATTTATGCATGATATCCTCTGAAGAAGACCACTGCATATCAGCTGAAATGAGGTCCTCCAACTGACAATTTCCTAACTGAGGAAGCCAAGAAGGTGACAATGGCTTATTATTTATTCGTATGTTGGGGTTACCATTTATGGGCTGGGAAGTATCCCTAATATTGTCATGTTTAAGATAAGCACATAGCTGCGTATGAGCCTTAATCGAGACTGCAATGGGAGAGTTACTAAATGCTTCGGGAAGAGAGTGTAATTTGGAATATAACATCGCTCTAGGAAAGTATCCAGACTTTTTAATAAGGGCTGTTTCCACCTTTAGCCATAGCGAGGTATACCCAGAACAGGCTTCAAGTTGATCAATTGCCAACCACCTAAGATACTTGTTGGCCTGGCTGGGCCAGTAATACAATCCAAGATGCGGAAGCCTCAAACCTCCTCTTCCCTTAGGGGCAGCCAGTTTATGGTATGCCATCCTCGCTTTCTTATATCCCCATATAAAATTGGAAAGCATATTATGCACTCTTTTAAACCAGGACATCGGGAGTACAATATTTAGCATATTAAGGGGATAAAAAAGACGGGGGAAAACATTCATTTTGATCAAATTGATCCTGCCCCACAGAGAAAGAGGGAGAAGGGACTACCTTTGAAGATCCTGGTCTATCTTATGCACCAGAAAATCTAAATTTAACTGCTTAAGTCAAAACACGTTTCATGTCAGAGTAATTCCGAGATATTTAATGGAGTCAGCCTTCCATGCCAGACCAAATGTGGTGATTTCATGTTTATAGACTCTATGATTGAGAGGAAAAACCAGGGTTTTACCTATATTAAGCTTGTAATTAGAGACCTTGCCAAATTCCTCTATTATCCTGAGAATTGGGGGAATGGATGTAGTTGGACTTGCCACTTGGAGGAGAAGGTCATCTGCATATGCCGCAACCTTAGCTTCATGACCATTTAAGGAAATACCTGAGATGTCTTTAGCGTTTGTCAGCCTCCAAATAAGAGGCTCTACATAAATATTGAAGAGCAGCGGAGATAATGGACATCCTTGCCTGGTTCCCACGGATAGTTTTATCGGAGCAGAGATCACCCCATTGCAGGAAATCCTGGCAAAGGGTAATAAGTATAATGAGTGAACCCAGCTCCGAAATTCTCCGGGAAAACCAAAGGCCTCCATCGCTGCAAACAAATACTTCCAATAGACTCTGTCGAAGGCCTTCTCTGCATCCAGAAAGACCAAGGTTATTGGGAGAGAGCATCCCTGGAGGCCGAGAAGACATGAGCCAGAGTTCTTAGGTGGTCAGCTGATGACCTACCTTTCATAAATCCAACTTGCTCCTCGCCTATTATAGAAGGAAGTACTAAGCTCAACCGATCCAAAGTAATTTGGCTAAAATGTTAATATCCTGATTGAGAAGGGAAATCGGTCTATAACTAGAGACCTGGTCGCGTGGCTTCTCTGGCTTGGGCAATAAAACAATCAACGCTTCAAAAAGGGAGGCGTCAGTTGCCTGACTGGAGAGAAGAAAACGGAAAAGTGGAAGTAAAATGGGAACTAGTTGTTTGGAAAACACTTTGTAAAAATTAGAGGTCAACCCATCTGGACCAGGGGTTTTATCTGACGGAAGGGATTAAATCACCCTTTCTATTTCCTCTTCAGAGATAGGAGAAATTAATGTGGTTTGCTGAAGCTCAGTAAGAGTGGTTAATTGTAGGCTCCTCAGGTATACCTGTAAATCCTTGTCCGAAGGGGGCTACCATGGGACCATATAGTTCCTGAAAATAACTAGAAAATTCTTTTACTATCTCTGAAGGTGAAGTTTCAAGGGAATCACCATCTAAGGAATGAACTGCAGCAATGAACCTGACGGACTCCTGTTGTTTGACCCGCATGGCTAACATTCGCCCTGCCTTCTCCCCTTGGTCAGTATAGACTGCATTCATTCTCAAAATAGCAAATTCAACTTGCTCTCTTAATAAACCAAGGTAAGCGTCCTTCTGCTTAACTAGCTCCTGCCTAGTAACCTCAGAAGAAGCTGGGGAGAGACTAGCCTCCATACTCCTGATCTGAGACAACAAATGAGCAACTTTGTTTTCCTTCTCTTTTTTCCTTTTCGAAGTTATCCTAATCATAATCCCTCTCAAATAAGCTTTGAGAGCTCCCCATTCTATGTCGGGTCGTCAGGTGGCATTGTTATTTAAGGCCATAAACTGCTGTATTTGAGACGCTATATATGCAACCTTATCCGGTTCTTTTAGAATTTGATTATTGAGCTTCCACCTGCTGCCCTTCTGGGGTAAGGACACAACTGAGAACTGACAGGTGACTGCTGAATGATCCGAAAGTGGGCCCGAAACAATATTAGAATCTACTACCCCCGGTAAAAGATTCTGGGATATCAGAATATAGTCAATCCGGGAGGAAGTGCCATGTACTGGTGAGACAAAGGTGTATTCCTTATGATTGGGATGAAGCACTCACCATACATCGCACAAACCGAGTGAATCAATAGGTCCCTGGGAAGGCCCTCTGTGAGTGGGCGAGGCGAGCAGATACGTCCCAACCTATCTACCGCCTGGTCAAACACCAAGTTAATATCACCCCCTATGATCATGGGAAGGTCAGAGAATGAGTGCAACATTTCCAGTATTTTGACAAAAAACCCGGGAGTATCCATGTTTGGTCCATAGACACTACCCAGGAGAATGTCCATTGTATATAGTTTCCCCTTTACAAACAGAAACCTACCACAGGGGTCGGAGACAATTTTGTGAGGCTGAAAGGGGATAGATCTATGTACCAGGATCATGACCCCTCTACTTTGGGTAGTGCCTTGAGCCACAAATACCTGCCCTACCTGCTGGTGCCTCATCTTGTCTGCTTCAGTATTTAGGAGATGCATCTCCTGCAATAACATAATTTCTGCTTTAAGGTGACTTAAATATTTCAGAATTGAGTATTGTTTGATTTTACGTCTGGCCCCTTTAACATTCCAAGTAATACACTGGATATCTCTAACCATCACCCTCTGGGTAGTTGCAATCAGTCATAATAAAGCACCTACACCTATTTATGAACTCACTTATACCACTTGTTGAGTATATGCTGTGCTTGCCCAACCCCCCATCCAGCCCAACCCCCCCAATAACCATGTATCAAGCCCACCAGAAACTGACCCCAACACCATTGAATAAAGACCAGCCCCCTCCCAGTCCCACCCACACATTGCTTGGTACATGATAAACAGCTCACCTATACTTCCCCCTATCGCCCCTCCCCCCCCTCCCAACAACTAATTTGACTAGACCAATAAACAACACTTTCAAAGCTTATAATGCGGCAATTAACTTTGAAACCAGCTGTAGTTGTATGAAGTTCCCCAGGATACCAAAATAGCAACACTTGTTAGATAATAACATCAGTAATCCTTACGTCTAGAAGTAAGCCGGTCAAACATATAACACTAACCCTGTCTCTGGGTAAAAAGGCCGCTATGGTGGGTGAAGGTGAAACCTAAGCACTGCTAATCAAGATGGGAACAAAAGCAGGAAATTCCAGAAGGGTTTCTAATTTGCCCTTCCTTCTTTAACCTAATCTCCCTTCATCAAATAATCAAGCAAACAAAATACATAGAAATTGCCCCCTAAGATGGTTATTCTCTTAAAATAATATTAAACAAAGTATTTTTCCTAGTATAAACCCATTATGCAACCAATATATGAGGAACAGCAGCCCACACAGTCTTTGGCGCCATCTAGTGATAAACAATCTATGCTGCAAATTAAGATTGACTAATAAAGTGAACAGTAATAGATCTCTAGTGGAAACAGTGGTGCTGTCCCACATTTCAATGTTCTTCAGAGCAATACTAAAGCAATCGCAACACCAAATTAGACTCTTTGTGCAAACCGTACGCAGATCTTCTTTGGAAACATTAAGTCCAGACCCATGTAGACTTCCAATATTAAAGGAAACCCTCAGCGGGTAGCACAGGTTGCCAGTGAAGCCGAGACCATCTGTTGTCACTTGGGTATCTTGGTGGGGCCGACAGAAGAGATCGCAGCACTCTCCAAATAACCGGAACCTCAGATTAGCCAGCTTCATGGATAGTATGTGCAATCTCTCAGAGGGAAACCAGCCAAACCCCCTACAAATGCCAGGGTCTCTCCTACTCCTCCCTTCCCTTTGTTACGAAAAAAGAAGAGAAGGGAAGCCCTTAATAGACATCTTGCTCCACTAGACGGATTTTCAGACAGGCACAACCAGCTCCAGCTTCAAGGGGTGCGGAATAATTCTGGAAAGGCAGCTCTAAGATCAGCAGCCGCAGTCTCAGCGTCGTCATATGCACACCAAGAGCCTGCCACAAGCACTTGCAGTTTGGCTGGGTAATTCATCCTAAATTTAATAGCTGCTGCTATTAGCTTCGTAACTATAGGATGGTAAGAGGTTCGTTTCTGGTGCACTGACAGGGGTAGGTCTTGAGTAACCCTGATCCTAGATCCTTCCCATGCGAGATCTTTAGTTTCCCGAGCTTTAACCAAAAAATGCTGTTTCTCCTGGTAGTTCAGAAAATGAAAAATGAAGGATCTAGGGATGCTCCTTGTGGTGGCATTGGACGGAGCGCTCTGTGGGCTCTTTCAATAGTATAGTCTGAGCCAAACGGAGATAGGTCTGCTATTTTTGCAATGAATTTTCTGGCAAATTTGACCAGGTCCAGGCCTTCTTCTCGTTCTGGCAAGCCTATTAATACCGCATTATTGCAGTGACTACGGCCCTCCAAATCCTCAACCTTGCTCTCCATTTTGGCTATTCGTTGCCGCACAGCCACCAGTTCTGGTCCAACTTGATCTTACTTGTGCTCTAAAGAGCGTATACAGGCTTCGTTGTCAGAAGTCTTCTGAGACAGAGATTCCACAGTATCAGAGATGATTTTAATTTCTCCCAAAATCGACTACAGCTCAGATTTGAAAGGCTGAAATTCTTCCAAAAATCTGGCGAGGGTAAGAGGCTCTGAATCCGCATTGCTAGCACCTGAAGTCTGCGACTATGCTGCAGAAGAGGCCTTAGTCTTCTTCGGGGCCTTCTCAGGAGACTCAGGGGGAGTGTGTTTAGGAAGGCTTTTCTTCATCTCTATCTCCATTTAGCCCCAGCAGCGTAGATACCGGGTTAAAGTGAAGCTACACCGAGCAGATGGAGGTATTTACCGCTACAAAACCGTAAATAAACGATATAAAACAGAGCGGAGGGTAGGAGCTCAGGCAGGAGAGTGTTACTCGGTGCCCTGCATCACGTAACTCTAGATTTATCCATTCTATATATATTATATATATATATATATATATATATATATATGGGGGGGAGATATGTACTCCTTGCAAAAAACTGCATTAATGCACCAGTTAGGATTCAACTTAACCCCACAAATATTCATCCTGTCCCAAGCAGCGAAAGCACAAGACCACACGTCTGCAGCTACAGGTACATATGCATTGCAGATACAACTATACAAAGGTTGCACATAACTGCAACCTTTTTTATCATCTTCATGGCACATCAGTGTGACTACATTTGTGTAATCTGGAAACAGTTGTATGTTATTTGTCTTACCTGATGGTGGCAGTCTGTGGTACTTATGTGATCTTGTCCTTTTGTTGTGTGAGGGGGTGGGAACTTAGGGTTGGAAAGGAGGCAGTATACCATAGTGGAAGGAGGCAGTATAGCATAGTGGTTAAAAGCTCTGAGCTACAAACCTGGAGAACTGGGTTTGAATCCAACAGCCACCACTTGCAAGCCACCATTTGCATACTGTGTGACCATGAGCAAGTCACTTAACTTCCCTGTGCCTATGAAGCTGGAGGGGGTAGATTCAGGAGAGATGTTAGGAAGTACTTCTTCACAGGAAGAGTGGTGGATTCCTGGAACAATCTTCCAGCAGAGGTGGTGGGGGCAAAGACAGTGGCGGGGTTCAAGAATGAATGGGATCGGCACAACACGTGCACCATGAGAAGAGTCTGCCTGCCTGCAGAAGTACAGGGCCCTCCAGGCCCTTTACTTCCATGCAGCTATGGATGCAAAGAATTCATGGGGCTGTACGGGTGGACTGCATAAGCACAGGTCCATGCATCTATGGGCACAGAGGTACTGGGCCCTTTGGGTCCTATGCCAAAGGAAGACTTCTCTTCACCGTTTGGTTAGTTGTTGCTGTGCAGCCAACACTGCACTGTCCCTCCCGAAGCAGGGTTGGTGCCACACAACAGCACCATCCCCCACCTTCAGCCCATCGAGGTGGCTCACTGAGCTTGGCCCAAACTCAGTTCACCAGCACACGATCGCAACACACCACCTGCTGAGCAAAGCCTGGCCCTGAACATGTTTCTTCATAACTTTTTTTTTTATATATATTTTGACCCTATGTCATGAACATGGACACTAGAATGTGTTAAATCACACCCAAAAGGTGGTTATGCAGAGAGACTGCAAAATCACCTTTTGACCTGTATTTGAAAATTCCCACCATCCTTCTTGTGAAGTAAGGTTGGTAAACAGAATATTCAAAGTGTGGTACTAAAATATTGTAAAATAGCCAAAGTATGAGTAAAAGTATGTGAAACACAAAAATATTTCTTGCACATACCACAAATAGAATTATTGTTTCACAAATTTAAGTGTGAATGAAGAATGTTTCAATTTGATCCAAAAATTCAGCTGGTGGTGTGCATGAAATATTCTTGGGTCACACTTAAATGTGCAATACAATAATTCGTGGCTTGTGACACAATAATCAGCCATCTCTGTAAACTGACAGGCAAAGAACTTAAAGTCAAGAAAAAAGGTATTTCTGGCCTGTTTTTTGAAAAACGCCAGAATTGAACTTAACAGATTCCATTTAGCAAAATTCATGTGTTTGTTTTTTGCTAAAGAGCAGTTTGTTACTTAAATTGTGTGTGCATATGAGTCTGATTTTGTATCCTGTGTAACCCCCCCAAAGGAGGGTCTTATGCTCCCATTTAGGCATCCTTCCCCTCCCCCAGAGCTAGGGAATTTATTAGTGCTCTAGGGGTTGTCACCTGCTAGACGCCTCAAGGTGACATCAGAGAGCAGGTTGAGGGAGGTATATAAGGTTGGAGACAGGAAGTTTGGGGCCTTTTCCAGACCGGGCAGTAGGACTGGGGCTGGAGGGGGGGGTAGGCTGGAGGAGCAGGGAAGTCAGGCAAGAAGTGAGCTTGGTGGTCCAGGAAGGCCAGTGAGGGGACCCCCCAAAAAAGTGGCAGATAGGGACAGCCTTTGCAGCAACGTGATGTCGAGGAGATGGGAGGGAAGCTTCGTGGGGAGGATGGTTAGTCAGGTCCTGCGTCATTGGGGTAAGGGAGGTGCAGGTGGCAGTAGGAAGCCAGGACAGGCAGGAGCCCTTAGAGATCCCATGAAGCAGTTTGCTCAGGCTGCCAGGGTTCTGGGGATGGTGGCAGGGTCCTCACAGGGGGAAAGCCGGTGGCAGTGGCTCTTCCCCGTTCCCGGTGTGGCAGGGTGGCCTGAGGGCAGTTGAAGCCAAGGGTCCCTCCAACCAATTTGGGGTCTGTTTGGAAAGGCAGGTCCTGGGGCACCAGCATTAATTGCAGGACAGGCCTTGGAAGGTGGTCACTAGTTGGAACTTACCACAAGCCCAGGATGTGTTGATAGGGATGTGGGCCTGGGCATGGATCCTCGGAAAGGGTCAGCTAAGAGTGAAAAGATGATTTTTGTACTACTTACAGAGGTGGGCTGCTCAGAGGGGCCTGGGTGGTGGCAGGGCAGTCTGTGGCAGGGGGCTCATGTACTGGAGCCGGGCTGGGTTTGAGGGCCATTGCACCAATGGAGAGCAGTACAGAAGGAAAGGCTGAGCTGCAAGGAGGGAGCGGATGCAGTGAGATTGGGAGCATCAGCAGGTTTAGGTTCCCTTTAGAGTGAGAATGAGTGGGTTACAGGGCCAGGGTAGAAGGAAAAAATAGTGGTACCCCTTATGGTTTTGGGCCAAGGTCCAGGGGCCAGGTGGGGGAAGCGGTATGCTTTCCTGCACCGGAAATAGGGCAGCGACCAGTGCCAGACCAGACAGAGAATGTGTAACCCAGAGTAGAATAGAGAAAAAGATTTGGCTTACCAGCGCCAGTGAGCCAGGAGCCTGGGTGGTTCTAAGTAGGGAGGTTCCTTGGGTAAATCATCCAAGTAGGAGAAAGTGGAGAAGCCCTGCTTGTACTGGCTGTAAACCATTATTGCTGCTTTGAATGAGCCAGCCTGGGTACCTTGTAAAACGTTCAGCTAGCCCCACGGAGCTGTTTTATTTATTCAATGAAGGATGTGACTCCTGCATTCCTTGAATTATTTGGGATTAAGGAGCTGGAATAAAGAAGCTAGTTTGGGAAGAAATTGGTAGTGATGTTTCCTTATTTAAGCTGGAAGGGGGACAAATGAGATGAGTCTCTTTGCGGATGGGGAGGAGGGGAGGGTGACCCTACAGGGGGACCTGGAGGCTCTGGAAAGATGGTCTAGAAAGTGGAAGCTGAGGTTCAATGCAGGGAAATGCAAGGTACTCCACCTAGGGGCCAGAAACCCAGGCCAAGTGTACACCCTGGGGGATGCCAAGTCTCGATGGCTGAGAAGGACCTGGGGTGGTGGTGGATGTCAAGATGAACAACTCAGAGACTTGTAGGAGGGCAGCAGCCAAGGCCAACAGGATGCTGGGATGCATTGCTAGGGGATCACCTCCAGAAGGAGGAAGTGATACTCCCTCTGTATAACTTGCTTGGTGAGGCCACACCTTGAGTACTGCGTGCAGTTTTGGAGGCCACACTTAAAGAGGGACATTACCTCCTGGAGAGGGTCCGAGGAGGGCAACCAAAATGATTTGGGGCTTGGGGACAGGACATATGAGGAGAGGCTCAAGAGCTAAATATGTACACATTGGAAGAGAGAAGGACCGGGGGACATGATAGAGGTCTTCAGGTACATGAAGAGGGTAAATAGGGAGGAACAGTCAGGGTGCTTAAGAAGGAAGGAGGGGCCACTAGAGGCATGGGTGGAAGCTGGAGGGGAAGATTCAGGGAGAAAGAGGAGGTGCTACTTCACTGAGAGGGTGGTGGAGCCATGGAATGCGCTGCCTAGGGGCTGGTGGAGGCAGAGATATGGAGGGGTTCAAGAGGGGTGGGACAGGTACAGGGGAAGAGTTCTGGAAGCAAAATCCAATGCAGCAAGAATATCCGGAACTGGGAAGGGAGAAGCCAGAGGAGGCGAGGGGGGCAGCAAGGTCAGCACCCAGGGTGGAGGCTGACCAAACGAGCAGACACAAAAGACCATTAGGCCTATTCTGCTGGCATTTTAGTATGTTAGTAAATGAAATAGAACCCCCCCCCTCCATGTCTAATTTATTTCATAAGTTTTAATTCCAGAAGCGCTTCCATCATACTGCATTTGGGATTGAGGGGCTCTGGGGCTCAAAGAGACAGGAAGTTATAGCTTGGAGATCCTGGTCTGGTTTCAGAGTTCGGGGAGACTCCAGATTTTCAGTGGTGAGATCGAGACTGCACTGGTGAATGAAGTCGTTGAAAGGTAGGACAACTATTTTCCTGCCTTGCTTAAGGGTGCACTGACTTGGGTTTGCACTTGATGTAGCCCTTCCTAATGCCCTTTGGAACAACTGCAATGATGATTTATGCCCCGAGACAAGGGGGTCAGGGGAGGGGGTTACACCTGTGATAATGAAACACCAGTATGAAACTTGTGTCCTCTGTGGTTTATTTGAATTATTATTTTAATCATGAGTTTTAATTTAGATGTGCAGATCTGTTATTTAATAGTAAACAAATGTGTTTTCTATACAGGCATATGTTGGGGATACAGAGTCTTATTTACTAGGTGGTCTTGTTGTCTTGTGGTCTAGGTGTCAGAATACAGTTTTAATATTTACAAAAAATATTGACAACTGAACACAGTGTTATAGATGGTACATGTTTACAGTGCAAACTTTAATATTCACTAATAATATTGACAAACGATAACACGGTTGTAGACAGAAACAAGTTTACCCAGCACCAGCACTGAAAATGTTATTGCAGTGCGTCTCTAATTCCATCAAGGGCTTGCACACACACAAAAAAAATTGTATGGATTTTCTACATCTGCACAGCATTACTTTTGGCAGTCGACCTTCACACTGCTACATTTCTGAGGAGTTCTTGTTTTTCTCCTTATCTCTAAGTTGTGCATCTCAACTAATTACTTCTCTTAAACTGGGGATTAATGTGTAGAATGAACACATTATTTATTAACTTAACTGTCACATGGATATGTTATGGTATTTTTTTTGTTACCAATTCTGTTCTATGTGCTTGAGGTGATTTTTTGTGTAACCCCCAAGCAGCGCTATTCTAAGGGCTAGTACCCCTGCCTGTATGGCTACACACAGGGTGATGGGCCTGAGTTCGGTAATAAGATACCTCCACCCAGAGAAATGGTACTGGGGTTGCTTATCTGCTCTGTTGTAGCCTTCTGGGAAGCTATAATCACTCACCAACCCTCCTAGTGGCCTAAGATATAACACAGTGGTACGTTCACAGTCAATAGGAAACAGTAATAATGTGCTCATGCCCTTCTCACTTACCACCAGGGATGGGCCATTAGCAATTTCCCTGGAGGCCCGCGTAATGTAAAGTTAGCGATACAATTGCACACTGTGAATGTAGTAACCCAATTATTAATATGTACACTAGCCAGGTTATTTTTTTATATACTTCTTTATTTGACAGACAAATAACATCCAAAGTTGGCTTTTACATGTTGTATAGACATGGTTATCTAAATGACCATTTATTTCAACAAGTAATGCCATCTCATTCCTTATAAGCATGGTTAAATAGTTCTAGCTTACACTTACATTTTATATGTGAATAAAAAGCTAAGAAACGAAAGAAAATAACAACAAGAAAAGAAAAAAGAAAACACATCAGCTAGTTGTTTGGACAAAATCTTATAAGATACATATTCTCATATTTTTAAAACAAATCACAGGATTATACAGCTAAAAGAAAGATCAATAAAATTTATATATAGAAGAAAAGCATAGTTATCACCTCTTATTAAATAATGGCATATTAATAAATTAATTTAAGAAGACAGAAGATGACATTTGAATTGCAATTATCTATATAAAACAAAAAGATTAAGAATCAACATAACCCCGTCAGTTAGTAAAAAAGAGCCTATGTATTTGGTAAATAAAATTCCCATCTTGTCCAATGATTCAGATAGAATTCTGATTTATTTTGTAAGTTTGTGAGTTGTTCACAGCTTTGTATATGCATTGTTATATTTTTCCAGTCCAAAATTGTTGGGGGATCTTTCTGTAATCATTTTTTATGTTGATTGCACACATACGCAAGAAACATATTGCAGCAGCTTTCTTCAGAAGCAGGTTGTGGAGGCATGGCACGGTTGTGGCCAATGCCCCCACAGCCTGTAAAGGCTTTGCCAGCTTCCCCCAATGCCGTGGCACACTGCTGCTGACACTAGTTCAGCCAGCGTGGCACAACTTTCTAATGTTTTAGCTGCTGCAATCAGGGGCTGCCTCATCATTGCAGTGTCAGCCATTCGCTGCAATGAGGGAGTGACCTGTTATTGCAGGCGGAACTTTGGAAGCACTGATATTGTTTGTGAACATGGCAGCGGCTTACTGCTGTGTTCACAAACAATATTAATCCCCCCACCAAGGGGGTGCCCAATCCACCTTGGCAGCATGTGCCCCCATCATGTTTGTTTGCCGCCGGGGGCCCCAATCCCCGTCAGCTTCAGTGCCATACCGTTTATGTTGCCGATGGGGGAGCCCACTCCCTGTTGGCATTATGTAACTCTCCCCTCCATGTTGTCTGCTGATGGGGTGCCCAATCCCTGTCGGCATGTCACCCCCTTTATTGTGTGCTGACGGGGGTGCCCAATCCCCATCGGCATAATGTAACACTGCCCCTCCTTTCTTGTGTGCCAACAGGGGTGCCCAATCCCCCGTCAGCTACAGCTGCCCCCCCAAACAGAAGACTCCATTGGCATGCTGTGGGCCCACCCCAGCATGCCACATTTCACTCTAAAATAAAAAAAACGGTCCCGCGATGTCATTTTTTTTTTTAACCTGTAAAGAAGGAACCGGTCACTTGGCGGTCTCCCTGCCTCCAACAACCCGCAGCCACCCACTGCGCACCCTGCCTCCCCCACACCCACACCCCCCTCACCCCATACTTACCTCCAGAGTCCAGCGCGACAATCTTCGGTGGACCAGAAACACATCTGCACTCTTCAAAGCCGACTGCGAACCAAGGAAATGCCGGTAAGCTGTATAATGGAATAAATAGGGTTTTTTCAACTTTGAGGCATATCGCAGGCATTTTTTGGAATGTTGGCACCAAATTTTCAGCATGGGGTTTTTGGGCCCCCTCCTCATGAATTCAATCACTGTCATGGTGTTAATGAGCCCCGAAAGGTGATTTTGCGGTCATTGCGGAATCACCTTTCGGGATTGATTAATGAAACGACAGTGCCAGTGTTCATGAGGTGGGCTCTCAAAAAGCCTATGTTGCAAATTTGGTTAAAAAAATCCAAAAAATTACTGTTATGAGCATGTGTTGCGCAGTTGCTACGCACGCTTGTAACTTCGCAAATTTGCAATATTTTTTCCCAGATTTTCAGCATTGGCATTTTTTCACACCTCCTTATGAACAGTATAGCTGTCATTTTTCACACCCTGGCCAAAATGTGTTTTCGCACTTCTGGCACAGAATAGCGCGGTCGCTGTGGGAAATCAGTATTCAGGACAGATAACAAAAATGACAGTGACACCGTTCATGAGCAGAGGTCCTAAAATGCCTAAGTTGAAAATTTGGTGACGATACTACATAAAATTACTGTGTTACTAGCGTGCGTTGTGCAGTTTGCACACACGCTCGTAAGTTCACAAATTTATAATATTTTCACTCCAGATTTTCAACATTGCCATTGTTCTGTACCTCCTTATGAACAGTATAGCTGTCATTTTTCACATCCTGGCCGAAATGTGTTTTCACAGTTATGGCGCAGAATAGCGTGATCACTGTGGGACATCCATGTTCGGGACACATTATGAAAATGACAGTGACACTGTTCATTAACAGATGTCCTAAAATGCCTATGTTGAAAATTTGATGACGAAAGCCCATAAAATGAATGTGTTACGAATGTGCATTGCGCAGTTTCCATGCACACTCATAACTTTGCAATATTTTCACTCCAGATTTTTAGCATTGCCATTTTGCCACACCTCCTTATGAACAGTGCAGCTGTCATTTTTCACATCCTGGTGGAAATGTGTTTTCGCTCTTTCAGCGCACAACAGCACGATCGCTGTGGGAAATCAGTGTTCAGGACATATTAAGAAAATCACACTGACACTGTTAATGAGCAGAGGTCCTAAAATGCTAGTGTTGAAAATTTTGTGATGAAACTCCATAAAATGACTGTGTTATAAGCGTGTGTTGTGCAGGTTCCACGCACCCTTGTAAGTCTGCAAACTAGTAGTATTTTCATGCCACATTTTCAACACTGGCATTTGTTCACACTTCCTTATGAACAGTACAGCTGTCATTTTTCACATCCTGGCCGAAATGTGTTTCCGTGCTTCCGATGCAGAATACTGCAGTCACTGTTGGAAATCAGTGTTTGGGACAGATTAGCATCGAACGACTGGGGGGGGAGTGACCACACTCAACTGAGCTCTGTCAGGACTGCTGCAGATTTCTTTGTGGGCAGGAAAAGGTGACAATGCAGGCAGGAGCCCAGTACAAAAGGGCAGCCTGTAGCACTGGGAGACATAGAACAAGCAAGTGAGGGAGGGGGAGTGAGTGAGTGAGTGAGCTCAACAGAGCTCTGTTGGGACTGCTGCAGATTTCTTTGTAGGCAGGAAAAGGCAGCACTGCATGCAGGGGCTGAGTACAAAAGGGTAACCTGCAGCGGTGGGAGAAACAGAACAAGCGAGTGACAGTGGGGGAGTGAGCATGCTCAACATAGCTGTATCATGACTGCTTCGGATTTTCTTGTGGGCAGAAAAGGGTGGCAATGCAAGCAGGAGCCCAGTACAGAAGGGCAGCCTGCAGCACCAGCAGAAACAGAAAGACCAAGTGAGACACGGGGAGTGAGTGAGTGAGGTCAATGGAGCTCTGTCAGGACTGCTGCAGACTTCTTTGTGGGCAGAAAAAGATGCCAACAGAGGCAGGAGCCCAGTACAAAAGGGCAGCCTGCAGCGCCAGGAGAAATAGAATGAGCGAGTGAGACAGGGAGTGAGCGATTTCAATGGAGCTCTGTCAGGACATCAGGACAGCTGTGGATTTCTTTGTGAGCAGGAAAAGGTGCCAATGCAGGCAGGATCCAAGTACAAAAGGGCAGCCTGCAGCGTGGGGAGAAACAGAATGAATGAATGAGAGAGGGAGTGAGCGAGCTCAGCGGAGGTCTATCATGACTGCTGCAGATTTCTTTGTGAGCAGGAAAAAGCAGCAATGCAGGCATGAGCGCAGTACAAAAGGCCAGCCTGCAGCGCCGGCAGAAACGGAACGAGCGAGTGAGAGAGGGGGAGTGAGCAAGCTCAACAGAGCTGTGTCAGGATTGCTGCAGATGTCTTTGTGGGCAGAAAAACCACCAATGCAGGCAGGAACCCAGTACAAAAGGGCAGCCTGCAGCAGCGGGAGACACAGAATGAGCGATTGAGGGAGGGGAATGAGTGAGCTCAACGGACTCTGTTGGAACTGCTGCAGATTTCTTTGTAAAGGTAGTAAGTATAATGCATGGTGTCCAGTACAAAAGGGCAGCCTGCAGCGGCGGGAGAAACAGAATGAATGAATGAGAGTGGGGGAGTGAATGAGCGAGCTCAACAAAGCTGTATCGTGACTGCTGCCAATTTCTTTGTGGGCAGAAAAGGGCAGCAACGCAGACAGGAGCCCAATACAAAAGGGCAGCCTGCAGCGCCGGCAGAAATGTAACGAGCGAGTGAGACTGGGGGAGTGAGTGAGGGCAACAGAGCTCTGTCGGGACTGCTGCAGATTTCTTTGTGGGCAGAAAAAAGTGCCAACGCAGGCAGAAACCCAGTACAAAATGGCAGCCTGCAACGCCAGGAGAAACAGAATGAGCGAGTGAGACATAGGGAGTGAGCGACCTCAAAGGAGCTCTGTCAGGACTGCTGCAGATTTCTTTGTGGACAGAAAAAGCCACCAACAGAGGCAGGAGCCCAGTACAAAAGGGCAGCCTGCAGTGCCACTAAAAACAGAATAAGCGAGTGAGAGAGGGGGAGTGACCCACCTCAACAGAGCTCTGTCAGGACAACTGTAGATTTCTTTGTGGGCGGCAAAACGTGCCAATGCAAGCAGAAGCCCAGTACAAAAGAGCAGCCTGCAGCACCAGGAGAAACAGAATGAGCGAGTGAGACAGGCAGAGAGAGTGACATCAATGGTAGTCTGTCAAGACAGCTGCAGATTTCTTTGTGGGCAGAAAAAGGTGACAGTGCAGTCAGAAGCCCAGTACAAAAGGGAAGCCAGCAGTGCCGGGAGAAACACAATGAGCTATTGAAAAAGGGGGAGTAGGTGAGCTCAACAGACCTCTATCATGACTGCTGCACATTGCTCTGTGGGCAGAAAAAGGTGGCAACACAGGTAGGAGCCCAGTACAAAAGGTCAGCCTGCAGCGCCAGCAGAAATGGAATGAGAGAGAGAGGGGGAGTGAGCTAGCTCAACGGACCTGTGTCAGAACTGCTGCAGATTTCTTCATGGGCAGAAGAAGCCACCAACAGAGACAGGAGCCCAGTACAAAAGGGCAACCTGCAGCACCAGCAGAAACAGAATGAGCAAGTGAGAGAAGGGGAGCGACCCACTTCATGGACAGATAAACGTGCCAGTGCAGGCAGGAGCCCAGTACAAAAGAGTAGTCTGCTGCACTGGAAGAGACAGAACGAGTGAGTGACACAGGGCCTGTGAGCGAGCTCAGTGGACCAATGCAATCAACATTCGGCATTGACAAACACTTGTTTGTAATGGATTTATAAGCTGCCACTAAAAGGATAGGCCGTAAGTGGTATGAATCCTTACCCTTAATTGATCTCAGAGGAATGCCCAGGACAAGATTAAGGGGTGTTAATGATTCAGGAAGATCAAAAATTGCTTTAATATGTTGAGTTACCCCTTGCCAGAAGGGTCGTATGTTTATACAGTCAAAGAAGATATGAGCATGGGATGCTGTAGTATTACCACAGTCACGCCAGCATACAGTGATGGTCCCTGGGAACCGTTTAGCTATAAACTGTGGAACTAGAAAAAATCTGGTGTGGACCTTCCGTGTGTATTCTCTCCATGTCGGGGAAGATGTGGTTGACCAGGTCATTGCCCATATTCCGGGCCACATGGAATACATAAGAGTTAGATGAAGATCTCTCTCTCTATCGTAACTTCAGAGAGTCAGTTTTGTGAATTTATTGCAGTATAAGGGATATATATATATATATATATATATATATATATATGATATGGCATGGTCCCCACCGCTAGAGGTCCATATCTTAACAAAGGGGGAATTATCTTCCTTTATCTCAGATCTGTTATCCTCTCTACATTTTTGTAAGTTAATATAGTCCCTCATTTGGAGGTAATATATCTTATTTTTATTTTAGTCTTTGGTAACCGGGTAAGGCCCACTAGGCATAAGTGCCTGTTTTCAGGGGCAACCTGGGAGCACTGCGTGGTTAAGTGACTTGCTCAGAGTCACACAGTATGCAAGTGGAGGTTGTGAGAATCAAACTCAGGTCTGTTCTGCTGGATGTATCAAGTTCATTCACACCTCGTTCCTCTAACCTCTAGGCTATACTGCCATTCTTTGATCTCCAATGCATATTTGGTCCTAGCCTCTTCAAAAGATATTATATTATCTTGGCGGAGCATCTGCCAGGGGGCCACAAAACCTCTAGAGGCATGGACCCTATACCAGGTACTCCACAGCTGGTCTAAAATGTGGGTTAGTTACAAACCAGCTATATTTCAAAAAATGGGTCTGATTAGCTTTGTTATAAGTTTCCCTTCTCCATCCCTCCAAGACTGTAGCTGTTCCCTCAGGCACCAGTTTCTGGACCTTTTTAAGTAAAGTGGGAATGAACAGTGTTGATGGAAGGGAATGCGGCATAGGTCTGGCCAAGTCTATTGCCTTCCAATGGGCACTCTAACCTGTACTGCCCCAAAGGAGAGCCAACCCCATCTGAGATGCATTCCAATAATACTGTAGATTAGGGAATGCTATTCCACCTGCAGTTTTAGGGAGAATCAGAAGCTGTTGTTTAATATGAGGCTTCTTGCCTTGTCAGATAAAAGTATTAAAACTTTTTTTTGCCAGGGTAGCAGCTCCCTCACACTAGCCAGGTTAAACATGATAAAGACAATCAGGTTTATTAAGGGGGCGAGAACAAGGAAGGGGCGTGAATCTAGTCAAATGATTTGTATTCTGATTTAAATCAGGCTTTTCTGGCATACACTTTAAGTCCCAAATATACAGTTCAACCACACTTGGTACCCAGAATGTTATGTAGGCTAGCCTGAAGCATTGCCTGGGGGTGGCCAGTGTTGCAGCTGATGTTGGGGCCCTTGGTAGAAAGAAAGGATGTTAAACATGTAAAACAATGTAATTATTTGTAATCCAAGCCAGTTGGCTCAGTCATTTGCAAAACCCAATAAATGAGAACAATTAGATGGTATCACTATGATTTCAGCTTTCGTTGCAGAAAGCTACCCCGATTTGTTCCGATTTGTTCTCACACTACCAGGAATCTGCAGTAGAGCAGGCGATATGGAGACCTCATGGTGGTGACAGGGAAGCTTGGGGAAAACAGAGCTGACTCAACTCATCTGTTTTTCACGGCCTTTCCTCCAGGTGGCCACAACCTGCGTGTTGTTGCTACACAGGAACTGGATCCCCTAGCCAGTCTCTCACCAGGGCATTCTCTGGCGATGGAGTAGCAGCCTAGGCCAAAGTGACAGGACCCAGGCAGAATAAGCAGTCTGGTAAAGATCGTGATCTTCTGCTGGTGAAACCTCCGGCTGACGTAACAGATTCTTTCGTGGGGAACCAAATATCTACCCACAAAACACATTCAGCACTTTTAAATCAATAACTACTTCTGAAAACAGTTCAGATTCAGTCCAGTTGCAAATCAACAGCTTCACTGCGCAAACCTTTCGATCTGAGTATATCTCACACACAAGCTGGGCCGATCGCTTCAGAAGCAAGTCTTCAGTCCAAATCGCAAGTTGGACTAACAAACTTCTTCTCTTCTGTCACAGTTCCCAGGCTGGAATTGGACAAGTCTGACTTCTGCAATTATGCAGTTCAATGCAGGAGAAAAGTGGCAGGACGGCAAGTTGTGCCTCTTCCAGCCGATTCCCCTACGCTCTTTCTGGGAGCAGCTGCTCAAAAGTTTAAGCTGTTCATACTTCAACCTCCAGCTCTAACTGATCCATTGTCTCTTGGCACACTGGGCATTTCCCTGGTAAATCTAAAGGTTTGGTTGGCTAAAGGAGCTGTCAGTCACAGTAAGGGCTCCCCTTCCAGGTCCATTTGGGTGGCAACTGCCCAAAACTACAAAACTACAGGATTTCCATCCCACAAGACCCCTGGGGACAGGATCCATTTTAGGTCCCCAGTGGTTCAATTGGTCCAATTACTGGAAGTCCCGGACTTAACATGATGGCTTCCATCCAAATGATCGAGCTGCAATCAAAGCAGGTTAGACAAACTTCTCTGTCTCTAACATAACGAAGTACAAACAGTAAATAAACAGAGTTCCTATATAGGCTCCCTCTGCACAAGTAGCGACTGCAGATTGGAGCAAAACAGAGCACTGTCTGGCCGGACACAAGCCCTAAATCACTCAGTCCCAGCACAGACCAATTTCTAAACACAGATTAGCTATTCTCTTAAAGGGACAGGTGCGGGGGCTCAATATGGCACTCTCATGCAGAGACACAGAACTATTTAAGACAGGACATCAGCCTGACAGTGGGCATTAAAGATCCCAAGAAGACATTATAGGAAACCCAATTTGTAGGGGGGCTAAATTTGAATAACTTCCATTTTATGACAAAGGACCCTGATGTGTAGTCCAAAAGCTAAAGTTTTTTTTCTGTAAAATTTTGTTGGTCCAATAAAAAGTATCAAATCACCTGCTTTGTGCATCTATGTTTATTCATGCAATACCTGTCAGGATAAATTGTTCATGCATTACCTGTCAAGATAAATGGTGGGAAAAGCAATGATACTTCTGCTATTATGGGGTCCTACAAAAAGACTCATGATTTTATTTATTTATTTATTTCTATTTATTTAAGTAAATCAGATAATATATTAGTGCATTAAATGCTCATTTACAAAGGTACTTCATCAGTTGCAAAGAGGTACATCAGTACAGGCTATATACAGAGGGTGGGTTACAAAACAACTGTTACGGGTAAACACAGAAGGTAACTTTCATTTGGCAACAAGCTAAGGTTTATTTGCAGAGGTTCCTAATCAGTTTTAAGAGGTTAACAGTTCAGGGTAAGATTGAGAGGGCAGATTACCAGAGGGCTAACAGGCAAATGAGTAGCAGCCTCGTAGGCATTGTCAGGGGACACAGGGCTGGGCATGCAGTGCATAAGTCAACAGTTCTGCTTCATTGAAGCAGGGGGATGAGAGTGCTAGGGACATCTACGCTGGCCAGGCAAGAATGCTTCTGTAGTACTCTTTTGAGTGATATTCTCACTGTAGGTCCATAGTGGCAAACAATATTCTTACTGTAGGTCAGAATTCTGCACTGTCCCTCCCCAAGCAGGGCTGGTGCTCCACAACAGCACTATCCCCCACCCTCAGCCCATCCAGGTGGCTCACTGAGCTTGCCCCGAACTCAGTTCACTGACACATGATCACAACACACTACCTGCTGAGCAAAGGCTGGCCCTGCACACAAGGTTCCTATGTAACTTTTTTTTTTTACATTTTTGCCCCATGTCATGAACATGGTCACTAGTGTAACCCCTAGGTGGCGCTATCCCAAGGGCTACTACCTCTGCCTGCTTGGCTAGTTGCAGGTTAAGGGGCCTGGGTACTGAAAGAGGTGCCTCCACCCGGAGAACAGGGTTATTAGTAACAAGGCTAACCTGGGTACAGCCCTCCGGGACACTGTAACCCCCCCTTTTCCCCTCTAGTGGCCTAGACAATATGCAACAAACACTTTCACAGTAGCCCCTATTCAACATACAAATCCCCACACAGTTTACACTTACCACCAGGGCTGGTTCCACCAGTTCGACCCTGGAGACCCCCTGTAAAACAAGGTTAAGCACAGCAAATAACAACAGTACAGTGCTTTTGATACAAACTGGAACCACAGTCAGATTAAATGCAAAAAGAGTTAGATCTGATTTATTCAGGGGAATTGAACAAGGGAGGGGGGTAATCAGGTTGATTGGCTTAAAGGCTAAATCAATCAGGCAGTCATGCATGCACTTCAGAGTCCCTACACAGTTATATACTCTGGGTACCCAGGTGAGAGTAAGGTGGGCTAGCCTGGAACATTGCCCAGGTTAGGCCAGCATCGCAGCTGGTTGGGGCCCTGTGATAGAAGAAAGAAACATGCACAACCACACACAATTTGTAATCCGGAGCTGGATGGCTCAGTTCGTGACAAGAAAACAAGTGAATTCGATGACAACACTTTCAATTTAGCTGATGTTGCAGGGAGCTGTTTACTCATGGTACCCAGTACAGGACACAGGAGGGACGTAATTTAGACTGCAGGTTGTTGAGCTGGAGTGCCTGGCGAAGCAGGGCCCATACGAATCACCAAGGCATCAATCCTGTTCAAGGCATTGAGCAGGGGGCTAATCCCCAGGCAGGTCTCTCGTCGATGGTTTTCTCTGTGGCATGAGTAATCTAGCTGGGCCAGTGTGACAAGGCCCAGACCAAGGGAACAGTTCAGATGTGAGTCCGAGAAAGCTGGATGCAGCCTCCAGCAAGCAAGGCATAGTTAAACACACAGTGGGGAACCAAATCGCGACCCACTAGCAGCACACAGCACATTTATAGTAAAGCAATCACCACTATACCAGGCGGATGACAGTCCGCCACAATTACAGAGTCTCTGCGCAAAACCAGGAGTTCAATGGTAAATGAAGGTTCTGACAGGCCAATCAGATTCAGCAAATCTTCGGTCTTCTTCAGGTTTCAAGCCTGGTCACCAATTCCATGTCTTAAGTCTCTCTCACAACTTCGGAAGCAGTCCGATTCTTTGAAGAGCACCCTCACAAGGGACAGCAGACAGGCAGACCAAAACTCAGCCCTTCCTCAGTTCTCCTGTGTGAACTACGCAGGAGCTGCTGCTCGGATCACTCGAGCTGTTTACTCTTCAAACTCTGACTCCAGACTGACTGACTGCAGCAGTCAACTTGGGTATTTCCCTTTGGTCCAAAAGGTTCTGGTTGGTTGAGCCATCAGTCTGTCAAAGCAAGGGCTCCCCCTCCAGGTGCATTTAGGTGCCAAAGTCTCAAAACTACAATTCCTACAGAAATTCCTCCCACATGACCCCTGGGGACAGACTCCATTTTAGGGTCCCCAAAGGTACTGACTGGCCCATTCTGGCAGTCCAGGACCAAGATGGTGGTGATAAACAGAACTATCCATGCTGCAAAGAAGAACTACAATATCATTACTGTGCTAATAGATAATCAGCAAATAAGTACAGCTTCTAACAGAGCTCCCTCTGCGCAAATAGCGATGGCAGAACAGAGCGATTATCTGGCAGCCCGGGCGGGACTCGAGCATAGAAACACTCAGCCCCCTCCCAGATTAAATAAGCACCACCTTATAGGCAGCTCTTAAAGAGACAGAGCACAGAGGCATTAAGGCACTCTCATACAAACACTTTTAAAACGCGAGGACATAGGATACCAGTCTGGCAGTAGGCATTTAGGCACACCTAAGGAAGACTTTTGGGAACCCCATTTGTAGGGGATTACACTAGAATATGTTAAATGGGTGTCAGCGTGGCTCAGTTGGTAGCACATCCGCCTCTGGACCAGAAGGTCGTGGGTTCTCATCCCACACCGGGATTGGACTTGCACCTAAAAATCGCTGGCATCTGAGTGCAGTATTGAGGGTGCTGTACTGCTGGGGTGTGCCGTCCTTTGGATGAGACGTTAAACCGAGGTCTCTTCTACCCATCCTGGTGGGTGTCCAGGTGGAAGTAAAAGAACCCAGAGAACTCTTCGCAAAGAGTAGGGAACATTCCCGGTGTCCTGGCCAACATCCCCCTTCCCATAAACCGGTTCATGCAATTATCCAGGCTGTGTGTGGGTGATGATGTGCGATATGGCCGCCACCACACATTCAGTCACTTCACTACCAGTCTAGCATTGCTTGTAAAGCGCTTTGGATGTATGAAAAGCGCTATATAAAATACTGATTCTTCTTCTTCTTAAATATGTTAAATCCTACCTTGAAAGGTGGTTTTGCAGTGCGACTGTGAAATCACCTTTAGACCCGTATTTGTAACTCAGCTGCTCACTCATTTGCTGGCTCCCGCTGCAGCTGTGCCACTCCCAAAATACCACAATAAGAAGTTTAAATGTGTTTTTTTAACTAAATAATTTTCCCCTCAAAAGCTGTTTAAAACATAAATTGCAGTTTACCGTGCCTATCTTCTTCCCGGGATGGCACTGACCAGTGAACCCCACACTTTACACTGGCTTTCCATTGTTCTCACTGTCACAACCCTTGTCTGAAACAGGGTCAAATCCCACACACCGTGTGGGGTATGGCCTAGTCAGGTGCCAAGATGACAGCTTAATCTTGTGGCTCTGTGAACATCTACTTTACATCATAGCCATCCAGCGATAACTGAACAACATTAACCACGCACACATCTCAGCGGCACTCCTAAATGGTGACTCAATTGAAACCTGCTCACAAGCAAACACAAATAACCTTCAAAATAGCCTCAGAAGTGAAGAAATGTGATGAGTCTGGAGAACAGGTGTGAGGGCCAGTGTACAAGAACTGTACAACCCACCGTAACCAAGCATGTCCACTTTCTAGACATGGAAACTGAACCAAGTATCCTTAATATCTGAACTTAAGAATGAAGAGAGGGCAGGTTTTGAAACTCTAAATGCCCACCTCTTGCACATCCAGAGCACTGTAAATGGTCTGGGGGAGACAGTAGAGTGCCGTGGGAAGAGGATCAAGGAACTGCAGCCAAGACTAGGGAAACAGGAGGACAGGACTAAGGAGATGTTGACAGCCCTGTCACAAGCACAAAAGACCATTGAAGACCTCCAGAACACTCTGGACAATCACAAGACTAGGGAGAGGCACAACAACATGAGGGTTGTTGTTCACCCTGAGGACATGGAGTGGTCTGGCCTGCTGACCTTCTTGGCCAAACTTCCAAAAACTCTAGTCTTTCCTAAAGGCACTATACTGGAGATCCAACAGGCCCACTGATCCCTTGGAATAAGTCGGTCCCTGATGAATGCCCTCACCTCTTTTTAATTAAATTCCTGTGCTACCAGGATAGACAGGCCATCTTGCAAGTAGCCAAAAAGGTGAGCCCCATCAAAACCAGCAACAACATGGTCATTCCATTCCTGGATTACAGCAGGTGCATTCATCAACAAGGCAAGAATTTAATGATGTTAAAAAGCAACTTCACCAATCTGATTGTCACTCACATTTATCCACCTTATCTTATCATCTGGAGACCTGGGCACCCGGCTAAAACTTTCACTGCACCCAACCTGGATCCTGCTTTCTCGATATCAAAACTGGGGCAAGAGAATGCAGGTTGCATTACAAAAACTAAAAAACTAAAAACAGAAGCTAAACAGGATAGGGCAAGAAGCAAGGCATGGAGAGCAATGTGTGTCAGTGCTTGCAGCCTAGCAAACAAGATCCCTGACCTTATTTCCATGATGACAGAAGCTAAATTAGATTGGGTAGTGGCAACAGAGACATGGTTCACTGAGAACCACACCTGGGATGTTGCAATCCCAGGCTACACTCTATTCAGGAGGGACAGAAAAGGCAAAAAGGGAGGGAGGGGGTAGCGATGTATGTCAAAGAGGAAATCAAAGCCTCTGAGATGTGCAGGACTCACAACACCACCGATACTCCTTGGATCACCCTCGATGCCAGGGGAAAAAACAATATGGATGGGAGTGGCCTACAGGCCCCCATTAAAAGACATGGAAAAGGAAAAAGAACTCCTTGAATCCATTCTTACAATGGCAGACAAAGGCGAGTTCCTGCTGGTAGGAGATTTCAACCTGCCAGATGTGAACTGGGTCTCCTACACAGCCTCATCAGAAAAAAAGTAAAGAATTCCTCATAGCTTTCTGTCGGGGGGGGGTCTCACACAACTAGTTGACTCACCAACAAGGGAGGATACAATCTTTGGCCTTGTTCTTACAAATAGCATAAGGATATCAGACGTTACCGTGGGAATTAACCTAGGGTCCAGCGACCATAAGTCAGTCTAGCTGGCAGTCAACAGATACGAGGATACCACAAACACTAAGCTAAAAATCCTCAACTTCAGGAATGCAAACTTCAGCAAAATGAAATCCTCCTTTAAAAGACTGTATAGTTACAAAGCAAATGGGAATATGGAGACAAGCTGGATTGCACTAAAGAATACACTAACCCACTTAACACAAAAATACTCAAAAGTGATCAGTAAATATGAATGAAGAAAAAACCCACTTTGATTCACAAAGGAAGTGGCATCGATAATAAAGACAAAGAAGAAAGTTTTCAGAAAGTATAAGGAAATAAAAACAGATACAGACATAGAAGAATACAGGGCCAGGCTAAAGGAGGCCAGAAAGGCAATCAGAGCTGCAAAGGCACAAACCGGGGAGAAAATTGCTGAGGACATAAAAAAAGGCAACAAAACATTTTTCAGGTACATCCGAAAGAAAAGAAAGACCAAAGGGGTTATTGTCAGACTAAAAACCAATGAGGGTCGGCATGTGGACGAGGATGCCGAAAAAGCAGAAGATTTGAACACATTCTTCTGCTCTGTGTTTACACACGAAGACAATGGAAATGGTCCAGCACTTGGTACAGGTGAACACCACACCCAGGAGGCAGACAATAGACCCATTATAAAAGACAGAGTTCTACAGGAACTGAACAAATTAAAGACAGACAAAGTCATGGGTCCAGATGGAATTCATCCATGAGTCTTAAAAGAGCTCAGTGAAAACTTGCTGTTCCACTGGGCACACTATTCAACAAATCACTGGAGAGTAGACAGGTACCAGAGGACTGGAAAAAGGACACTTTAGTGCCCCTAAACAAGAGTGTTGCAAGGAAGTGGCAGGGAACTACCAACCTGTCAGCCTCACCTTCAACATGGGGAAGATCATTGAAACTATACTAAAGTAAAGGATAGTGGTATACCTGGAAACCAGCAGGAAGCTTGACCCTGAACAGCAAGGTTTCTCATCTGGACGATCTTGCCAAACAAACATTGTGGAATTTTTCAATTGAGTAACCAAAGTAGTAGACCAGGGCAGGGCAGTAGATATTGTATATCTAGACTTCAGTAAGGACTTTGATTCCGTCCCACACAGAAGGCTCATCAGCAAACTGGAGAACACAGGTATAGGAAGTAAGACTGTAAATTGGGTGAGAAACTGGCCACAGGGGAGGACCCAAAATGTTCTAGTAAATGGTGCTCCATCACAGGAAGGGAAAGTAACCAGTGGGGTCCCACAGGGGTCGGTGCAGGGACCAATACTCTTCAACATATTCATCAGCAACACTGCAGATGAATCGGAGGGAAAGGTAAGCTTGTTTGCAGATGACACTAAACTCAGTAACAGGGTGGACATGCAGGAAGGGGCCAAAAGGATGGAGTCGAACCTAATGAAACTGGAATAATGGTTCAAGACTTGGCCGTTGAAGTTCAACGTCAAAAAATGCAAAGTCATGCACCTGGAAAAGAAATCCAGGGACAAATTACTCATTGGGAGGTGAAACATTTGCCATCATTGACCTTGAACAAGACCTTGGAATTATGGTATCAAATGACCTGAAGGTACAGTAGGAAGGCAATGTGAAAAGGCATCACAAAAAGCCAGCAGCATCCTAGGTTGCATAGGCAGGGGTATTACAAGCAGAAAGCAAGAGGTGATAATCCCTTTGTACAGGTCCTTGGTGAGGCCTCACCTGGAGTACTGTGTCCAGTTCTGGAGACCGCACCTTAAAAAGGACATAAACTGATTAGAGTTGGTGCAAAGAAGAGCTACAAATACAGTATGGTCTAAGACCTCCACCATGAACCCTATGAGACTAGACTTAGGCAATTAAATTTGTACTCCTTGGAACAGAGAAGAGGCAGGGGAGACATGATAGAGACTTTTAAATGCCTCAGAGGAATCAACTCAGCAGAGCAGCAGAGCCTCTTCAGTGAGAATAAAGAGGCATGTACCAGATGGCACAACAGACGTTTGGTGGGGGGTAAATTCTGGAGCAACGTCAAAAAGTTCTTCTTCACAGAAATGGTCATGGAGCCTTGGAACAGACTGCCACAGGAAGTGGTGGAGGCAAAGATGGTTAGGGAATTCAAGCTATCTTGGGATAGGCATTGTGGGATTTTGAAAGAAAGAAGTATATCCTGGGGGTAGTTAAACAAACAAACACATGGGCAGACTAGATGAATCAAGTGATCCCCATCTGCTGTCACATTCTTATTTTCTTACGTTCTTAAGAGAAGGTAGAGCCACTACTCGTTGTGACGGCTCTACAGCCTGAGTTCTCCAGTAAAACTGGTATTTATGTGATGTCTCCGGTTGGGGAGCTGAGTGGGACAGGAAGGGGTGAGGGAAGGGGTCATAACACAGGCTGTCTCTTTATGAGTCTGCAGTGAACTTTCAGCAATACTGTATGTCTAACTGTCAACAGAACTTTAAAGGGAGACTTGAAATTTGGCCTGGTTTTCATCTCGCAATGCACACTTGGTGAGCCGACCTCCATACTCCTTCTTGGTCCCTGTGATTAAGTTCAAAACCCTGTGCCTACACAGTGACTTGTGGTGAGGAGGGAGCATCGTAGTAGCAGGAAGAGGGTTTGTTGCAAGGGCACTTCTGCATTTAAACTGAGTCTCTGAACCACTGAGAGACAACTAGATACGGCCGGTGTTGCCCCCCGCCAAAAACGAACTGGGACTCCCATTCCCACAAGATCCATGACTGTTTGTCAGCTGCTATTAGTTTCTGGTTTTTCAAATGATTTCTGCATGCTGGACTAAAACTGACTTATGATTTGCATCAATGCAATACAGTGGCTCCATCGACCAAGTGGAGCTTATGTTCAAAATGTCTTGCTG
Organism: Neoceratodus forsteri; assembly: GCA_016271365.2. NCBI lineage: Eukaryota > Metazoa > Chordata > Ceratodontiformes > Ceratodontidae > Neoceratodus > Neoceratodus forsteri. The sequence continues at coordinate 660,523,037 of CM057458.1, forward strand.
GTTGAATGCTAAATTGACCTTTTGCCAAGCTGGGGTGTTTCTATGACTTAGTTCCTAAGGCTTCTGTGTGGCTTGCGGCTGCCACATGGCTGCCCTGAATATCAGCTTTGTGAGGGCTGCTAAAGATCAGTTCTGCAGGTGTACTTCCTGATGTGCTTAGTGACCACTGCCCCACCTTTTGCATCAGAAAGATACATCCTCCACCAAACCCCCCCAAATATATCCAGTATTGACCCCACAAAATGCTCAACTCAAGTAAACTACTCCTTGACATGGCCATGGCAAACTGGTCACCAGTCCTCTCTACTCCCTCTGTTGACACTGCCCTCACCCATTTCACTTCAGTCTTTCTAAAAATCTGGGATGCCCATGCTCCACTAAAATCAGTCAGGGTAAAATGCCACCACAATCCCTGGATATCTCCAGAAATCCTATCCTTGTGCAAAATACGTGACCTCTCTTGGCACCATTTTAAAACCTCATGTGACCCAGCTGACCTGCAGAACTACTGAGACCTCAGAAATGGCTGTACCAAGTGAATTCAGCAGGCAAAATCTGAATATTTCAAATCCCAATTGCAAACCTCCAACAACTCTCCATCCTCCTTTTGGAATGATCTCAAATTGCTCCTGCTCCCCCTCCTCTGACCTCCCTCACCCACTCTTTGAATGGAAGGTTCCCTAGTTTCAGACCCCATCTCAGTTGCAGATGCCTTAAATAAGTTCTTTATGACCTGTGCCTTCCCTGACACCCCCCACTCCTTCCCCTCCCTTCTCCCCTACACGGCCCTCTAGCTTTCAACTACCCCGGTATCCCCCACAGAAATCCTTAGAGCTCTAGGCTCCCTAAATCTAGCCCTGATGGCTTACACCCTCAATTCCTCCAAATCTCTGCAACCTCTATTTGGACCCCTATAACCTACCTCTTCAATCTATCTCTCTCTCTCCTCCTCTACTGTTACTTCAGCCTGGAAGTCCACCACTGTCCTCCCCCTTCATAAAGTGGGTGATCCACTGTGCCTGGTATTACCACCCCATATCTCTTCTTTCCTCGCTTACCAAGGTCCAAGAATCTCTTGTCCATTCAAGGCTAAATGACTTCCTCCTTGCCTCCAACACTCTCTCTCTGGTCCAATCAGGATTTAGAAAATTTCACTCAACCGCCTCCTCCCTTCTTCGCTTCCCTGACGCCGTTCACTCTGCGATGGATCAAGGGCAGATCACCTCGGGTATTTTCATTGACCTTGGAAAGGTCTTTGATTCTGTCTCTCACCCTCTCCTCCTTAACAAGCTAAACACCACTGGCCTTTCCTAAACTTCTGTCTTCTGGTTTAGATCTTATTTAACTGGCTGGTCCCAGTCAGTAAAAATAAGTAATGTCGTATCCCCCTCCCTCCCTATCCTTGCAGGAATCCTCCAGGGATCGATCCTCAGATCTGTTCTCTTTTCTTTGTTCATTAGGGACTATCCCTCTGATTGCACTCATGACAAGATCCATATGTATGCAGATGACACTGTCCTTTTCCTATCTGGTCCCTCTATCCCTGCCATCCAAACTCCCCTTCAAAATTACTTCACCGTGGTAACTAACTGGTTCAAGGATAACCGCCTAAAATTAAATGCAAAAACATAGCCATGACCTTTGGCTCCAAACAGAAACTTGCCAGGTTCCCCGCCCTCCCCTCCTTCTCTACTCCAGCTAACACCCCTCTCAACAATGTCCCAGCCTACAAGTACCTTGGAGTGTGGCTTGACCCTCCCTAGACTTCTCTTCCCACGTTAATGCCCTTCACTCCAAACTACGCTCCAAACTTGGGTTACTTTGCTGCCACAAGGGCAGTCTTTCCCTCCCTGTCAGATGTGACATGTTGGTCAAATGGATCCTCCCAGCTTTCGACTACACTGACATCATCTTCAGCACAGCTCCAGCCACTTCGCTCACCAAACTCGACATCCTTTTCCATGCTTTCTGTCGGTTCATCTCAATTTCTCCCTATCTGACACATCACTGTGACCTTTACTCCTCCCTATCCCTCCAATCCCTCTCACAGAGACGTTCATCCCACTGCTCCACCTTCATCTCCAAATTCTGGTTTGGGACTCTTCCATCCTACCTCTCCTCTCTCCTAAATCCTGCCGCTCCCCCCTCCCATAATTTGCATATGAACTGTCTCACTCCTTCACTCTCCCACAAGCCCGTACCTCTGCTGGGAAATTAGCATTCTTTTATAGAATCCTCTCTGTCTGGAATAACCTTCCCACTCAAACCCGCCTCACCCCCTCCTTTCCTGCACTGAAGCACCTCCTCAGGCCAACCCCCACTACTTCTTGCAGCTGTCCACTGTCCTAACTCACAACTGTTCCCCTGTCCTCCTCCCTTTATGTGTTTCATTTATTAATTAGTGACTGCATGTATTGCTCTTGATGTCTTACTCTGCTTACCTTATTATTCTACTGTAAAATATTATGACCTATTCTCAAAATGTGAAATTTTTGTTTTTTGTACATTGTATTATACTGCATCTGTATTTGTATTTGTAATCCCTTTTGTTGTATTTGTGCCACCTGTCCCCGGGTCACAGCTGGAAACGAGCTTCTACTCAGTGTGTGTTTCCCAGTTGTAAAATTTTAAATAAATAAATAAATGTATAACCTCAGCATCCTGTGGGTGATTGTCTAGGTCCCAAGCTGTAATCTTCAAATAGTATTTCGCGAGTGAACTATGCAGTTCAAGTTTCTTTTCCACATAAGGTAATGAGGGCACAGGCTAGAGATGAGGGTTTAAGGGAAGACCCTAATGATAAGCAGTCTGCAGAAGTCCAGTGCTCTCCCCCAGGCTCAGGGAGCTAACATCCCTAAGAACATCCCACAGCTCCAATATAGGGGGAATGAAGCTATGATGTAGGGTCATGGGTTAATGTATCACCCAGACCCTAGCATGGTTCCCTGCAGTCTAGAGAGCTAGTAAAAGATAGAAGCCATAGGAACTTCCTTACAAAGAGCAGATGTCTCACATTAGCTCTCTCCATGAGTAGCAGTAAGACAGATAAATCCCTTGAAATTCTGGTGGAGAAAGTATCCATCTCCTCCTGAGCAAGGAAGAATGTGGCTCCTTGAAGAAGCATAAAGCCAGTGACTTTGTGGGGTAGTTGGGGAATCGGCTTCTCTAGGGAGAGGGGGATGTTTTGCTTTTTAATAATCATAAAACCAGCATGAGTTTTTACTCATCTTTATTGTGCAGCCATCTTAAACACATTGCTCCAGCCAAGCAAACTTCCCATAACACCCCACACTCTAAAGGCTGTCTACAAATCATCAGCTTTCTTACATTTACCTTAGGGACCGTCTAATAAGTATGTTAAATTCCTATAACATCACATCTTCCTCACTTAACGAAAAGTTCTATATTATTTTCAAACTGAATTATTGGATTACAGTAACTTGGTTGAATTATTATCATTATTATTTTAACTTCTTAAAAACTGAGGTTTCAAATTAAAACTAAACCTAATTTTGAGAGTAGAGGTCACTAGTACTTCACTCTCTAGTGAGTCTTTACCACTCACTACACTGTACTTATCTAACAAGTTTCAATCAGTCTCTCTGGACATCGAATTTCTCTTTTGGGTCTCGCTTCCTTCTCTGGTGACTTTTCAGTGGATGCACACTGCTCCAAATCGTCCTTGCTATTAGTCTCTTTGGAGTTATCTTGACTGACTGCTGTGAAAGTTGGTAAGTCAACTTCAGTCAAATTGGCATCTTCAACCTTTAGCAGAAGTCATAAATCCACACGATTCCACCTCACCTCTGCTCCTCTTTCTGTTTCAATCTGACATGACCTTGGTGCAATTTGTGCTTGTACAGTGCGCCTTTGCAGCCACATTCCTCAGTCGTAGTCTCTAAGGCACACTTGATCTCCAGGCCTTAAATCAGATAAGTTTATTGCTCTCCTGTCATGTAACTGTTTTTGCTTTTCCTTTTGTTTTTCTTTGCTTTGTTTCACCTGTTCTGAGTCATGAGTCTTCAGAAGCTCTTCATGTATTGGCAGATTTGTCCTGATCCTCCTTCCCATAAGCATTTGCACTGGAGAAAGCCCATTCTGTAATGGTGCACTTCTGCAGATCAGTAGGCTTTTGTAAAAATCTTCTTTTCCATCATGTGTTTTCTTCATGAGACTTTTCACAGTTTTTACTGAGCTCTCTGCCACTCCATTTGATCTTGGAAAATTGGGACTAGAAGTACTGTGTATGAATTCCCATTCATAAGCAAACTGTTTAAACTCAGCACTGGAAAACTGTGGAACATTATCAGTGAACACTTCGTTTGGAACACCATGTCTTGCAAAGATTGACTTCAAGCAGGTGATTGCAGAATTACTGGTAGTTGTAGGCAGTGTTGCTACCTCTGGATAATTTGAGTAATAATCTGTTACAATTATATGGGTTTTCCCATTACAATCAAACAAGTCGGCACCTACTTCTGATATGGTCTGCCTGGCACTGGATGAGGACATAATGGCTGGCTTGGCTGCTTTGATCTGTAGGTGAGACACAATTCATAGGTTGCAGTTACCTGGGCAATATCTTGATTCATTCTCGGCCAATACATTACTTCTCTGGCTCTTCCCTTGCGTTTTTCTTCTCCTAAGTGCCCTTCATGTATTTTGCGTAGCATTTCTTTGCAAAGTTTTCCTGGCATAACAAATTTGTTGCCTTTGAAAATAATGTCATTGACAACAGATAGGTCACTTCTACATGTCCAAAAATCATGAACAGACAACAGACAGGCACCTTTCTCCTTTGGCCAACCTTTTAATATGGCAGTTATCAGGATTCTCATTGTTTCATCTGCCTCTGTTTCTCTTCTGATCTGCTCTTGTCTCTCGTTGGACACAGGAAGAGAGGTCACAATCATGTCAACATATGCCTTTATTTCTCTGTCTGTTTGACTTTCCAGGCATTCACTCTTGTCTACAATGCGTGAAAGTGTGTCTGCAGCATACATGTACTTTCCAGGACTATAGATCAACTGAACATCACACTTTTGTAATCTAATTAGCATTCTCAGTATTCTCATTGGACAGTCATTTAAAGACTTGGCCATTATAGCTACTAGAGGCTTGTGGTCTGTTTCCACTGTGAAGGCTTGACCATACACATACTGATGAAATCAGTCACAAGCGTAAGTTATTGCTAGTAACTCTTTTTCTATTTGGACATACCTTGACCTGGAGCTCATCAAGACTTTGGAAGCGTATGCTACAGGTTGCCAGATTCCTTCATAATTTTGCAGAAGTACTGAGCCCAAGCCAAACTGTGAAGCATCAGTTGATATTCTTGTTTCTTTAGCAGGATCATAGAATCTTAACACTGGTTCTTCTGTAATAGCCTTCTTCAGATTTTTCCAGCTTTGCTCCTGTTCATGTGACCACATCCATTCATTTTTCTGCTCCAACAGCCATCTGAGTGGGGCTGATCATGCTGAAAGTTGAGGGATAAACTTCTCTAGGTAGCTAATCATCCCTAAGAACCTCCTGACATCATCTTTGCAGCTGGGCTTTTGCATATTCACTATCACAGATGTCTTCTTAGGGTCAGGTTTAATGCCCTGATCTGTAACAATATCACCCACAAAAGTCAGTGCTTTTACACAAAACTCACATTTTTCTTTGTTGAGTTTAAGATGTGCTTTTCTTGTCAGATCCAGCACTTGTCTCAATCTGAAGTCATGTTCATCTTTTGTGGAACCCCACACAATGATGTCATCCATCATGGTTTCAACACCTGGAATGTGCTCAAAAATCATATGAATTCTTTTATGGTAAACTTCTGGAGCGGACAGTATCCCATATGGCAGACGAAGAAATCTGTATCTTCCTTCTGGAGTATTAAACGTGCATAACTTTGAACTAGCCTTATCTAGTTTCATTTGCCAAAATCCAGAAGAAGCACCCAGTTTGCTAAACCATTTAGCACCACCAAACTGTGACATAGAAACATAGAAACATAGAATTTGATGGCAGATAAGGACCGCTTGGCCCACCTAGTCTGCCCATTTTCCTACCTAACAGATAAGCTGCAGATCCTAGTTAATCAACAGCTTACTTCCTCCTACACCCCATTAGGACTGCCTTATGCCTGTCCCATGCATTCTTGAAGTCCCCCACTGTTCTTGACTCCACGACCTCCTCAGGGAGGCTGTTCCATGCTTCCACAACCCTCTCAGTGAAAAAATACTTCCTCACATTACCTCTGAGCCATCCCCTTCTATCTTCAAATTGTGCCCCCTTGTTCTTGCACATCTCTTTTTCTGGAAGATGCTACCCTCTTGGACTTTGTTAATTCCCTTGAGGTACTTGAAAGTTTCTATCATGTCCCCTGTCTCCCTTCTTTCCTCAAGGGTATACATATTAAGCTCCTTTAGTCTTTCTTCGTATGTCTTCTGGTGCAGACCCTGCACCATTTTGGTTGCCCTCCTCTGGACAGCCTCCACTCTGTCTATGTCTTTGCAGAGATGAGGCCACCAGAACTGCACACAGTACTCCACATGGGGTCTCACCAACTGTCTGTACAGAGGGATAACAGCTTCCTGTTTTCTACTATTGATGCCTCTTCCTATGCATCCCAGTATCCCCCCAGCCTTCCTTACTGCCTTCTCACATTGCTTGCCCACCTTTAGGTCATCTAATATAATTACCCCCAGGTCCCTTTCTATTTTTACTGTTGTCAGTATCTCACCCCTCATTGTGTATGCTTTCCCTGGGTTTTTGTTTCCCATGTGCATTACCTTGCACTTATTTGCATTGAATCTGAGCTGCCATACATTTGACCATTCCTGCAACCTTGCTAAGTCCCTTCTCATGCTTTCCACTCCATCTTGTGTATCAACCCTGTTGCAGATCTTTGTGTCATCTGCAAAGAGACATACTTTTCCTTCCAGTTCCTCTGCAATGTCACTTATAAAGACATTAAAAAAGGACCGGTCCCAGTACTGAACCCTGTGGTACCCCACTAGTAACCCTCCTTTCTTCACTGTGTACTCCATTTACTACTACCCTTTGCTTCCTGTTGTCTAGCCAATTTTTTATCCAGGCTACCACCTGGGGACCCACTCCAAGGCTGGCTATCTCGTGAATTAATCTTTTGTGTGGGACTGTATCAAATGCCTTGCTAAAATCTAGGTAGGCCATGTCCACAGCCCCTCCCTGGTCTACTACTTTGATCATCCAGTCAAAGAAATCTATTAGATTCATCTGACACGACCTTCCCATCATGAATCCATGCTGCCTTGGGTCCTGTGCCCCACTGGCCTCTAGGTACTCAACAATTCTTTCCTTCAGAAGTGATTCCATCATTTTCCCTACCACTGAGGTCAAACTAACTGGTCTGTAGTTTCCTGCCTCTGTCCTGCTCCCACTTTTGTGAAGAGGAATCACATCTGCCCTCCTCCAGTCCTTGGGTACCACCCCATCCTCCCATGATTTGTTAAAGAGAGTAGTCAGCTGTGTCACTAGTTCTACCCTTAGTTCTTTTAGAATTCTTGGGTGAATCCCATCAGGCCCCATTGCTTTGTCCACCTTCAATTTTATTAGTTCTTTCAGAACCCTTTCTTCTGTAAATGGACTGGTATCGACCCCTGTCTTCAGAGTGTTTCTCTTGTTTGGTTTAGGTAACTCCCCCTCCTCTTCCTTTGTGAATACTGAGCAGAAATATTCGTTCAGTATCCCAGCTTTTTCACTGTCACCCTCTACCCACATTCCTTCCCCTTTATTAAGCTTCAGTATCCCTCCTTTGGTCTTTCTTCACTCCCTAATGTACCTATAAAAGGTCTTATCCCCCTTCTTAACAGAATTGGCTATCCTTTCCTCAGTTTGGGCCTTTGCTATTCTGACTGCCTTCCCAGCCTCTTTCTGCTTTAACTGATAAAGTTCTCTGTCCTGCTCCTTCTGTGTTCCTTATATTTCCTGAATGCTGTCCTTTTCTCCTTAACCTTCCCTGCCACCTCTTTTTGAGAACCATAGCGGTTTTTCCTTCGTTGTGTTTATTGATTTGTTTTTACACAAAGGCTTGTTGCCTTTGTGATGGCTCTTTGATCACTCCCATTGTTCCTCCACCCTCCTTCTTGCCTGTTTGCTAGTGCTTTTCTGAGGCACTCTTCATTTTCCCAAAGTCAGCCTCCTAAAGTCCAGTACTCTTGCTTTTGTATGGCTTGATTGTATGGCTGTGTTTATCGTGAACCACACTGTTTGGTGGTCGCTGTTCCCAGATGGCTACCCACTTCTAAATCTGAGATTCTTTCTCCATCCCCATTTGAGAGTACCAGGTCTAAGATTGCTCCTCCCGAGTGGGTTCCAATACTAGCTGTCTGAGGCATACCCCTGTAGGGCATCAAGAATGACCCTGCTCTTGGATGTGCCTGCAGCAAAGGTGCTCCAGTTAACATCTGGCATATTCAGGTCCCCCATCAACAATATCTCCCCTTTTTCTGCCATTCTAAGAAAGCCTTCTATCATTTCCTTGTCCATTCCCTCCCCCTGAGATGGGGGTCTGTATACAACTCCCATGTGGATTGTGGTGCCATTTCCTGTCTCCAGGGTTACCCAAAGTGCCTCATCTGCTCCCTTTTTACTCTTTAGTTCTGTTGCTTTGATCCCTTCCTTTACAGAGAGCTCCTCCTCCTCCTCTTTTACCCTCCCTGTCCCTCCTGTAGATTGTGTATCCTGGTATGTTGACATCCCAGTCATGGTTCTCTGTGTACCATGTTTCTGTGACTGCCACAATATCCAGGCAACCCTCTTCCATCAAGGCCACTAGTTCAGGGAGCTTGTTACACAGACTACGGGCATTGGTACTCATCACCCTCCACTTTTTGATAGCCTTACCCCTTTTAGCCCCATTTCTGTCCTTACTGCCTTTGCCTTTTTATACATTTAAATCTGTTCTTCTCCCTAATAACTTCTGTACCTTGGTGTTTACCTCACTAATCACCATGTTTTGTGGGGAAGCTCGGATTTCCCTGCTCCTTTTCAGTGCCTCCCCCCTTGGCTAGTTTAAATGCTTGCCAATGAAGCATTTAAACCTCTCACCTAGGATCCTGGCTCCCCCGGACAGATGCAGACCATCGCACCAGTATAGGTCTGCATCCCTCCAGGTGGCTCCTCAGTCCTCAATGAAGCCAAAACTCTGAGCTCCACACCAGTTTTTCAACCACTCATTGAATTCCCTGGTGAGAAGTGCCCTAGCATCTCCCTTGCCATAGACAGGCAGCACCTCCGAGAAGGTTACCGTATGCGCTACTTGTCTAAGGCCCCTTCCCAACTCTTCAAACTCCTCTTGCACTGCTCTGATCCCATTCTAGCAAGGTCATTTGTCCCTAGGTGGACAATGACATCCAGCTCCCTCCCTTGTGCAGCTTCTCCCACGATCCTGAGGATTCCCTGTCCCTCCAAGCCGTGGCACCAGGAAGGCACCTTACCTCCTCTCCCTTCTTCCCCAATTCTACCCCTAATGATTGAGTCCCCACCAGGAGTTGTTTCCTTCCCTGTGGGGTCCCATGCCACCCTCCTGTGGGTCTCCTTTGTGAAGGTTCCCAGCATCCTCCTTGGTCTCCACTGCAGGTGCCTCCATAGAGGAACCACTATCCACCAGAAGAGCGAATGAATTGTGGAGAGGTACAGCTGGAAGGATGAAACTCTGTTCCATCACCCTCTCCCTCCTTGAGCCCACCCTGGTCCAGCCTCTCCTCTTTTTTGGCAACCTTTGAGGTAGTGGCATTGGCCCTGGTGGTCCTGGGTGGGGGAGGAGGTTTCACGAATCCTAGCCAGGTCAGCCTGGAGACGGGCAACCTCTTCTCTCAGACCAGAGAGGTGCCTGCAAATAGGGCAGCATCGCAGCCTCCAGAATGTCTCCCGGAACACTGCCGCCCCACAGCCATTGCACTGCACTGCACCACTCCTATCATGTCTTATTTTGTGTCCTCTCTACTGTTTCTCTGGATGCTTATTCTCTCTTCTCCTTACAACTCCCACCCTTCCTGTTCTGGGACAGCAACTTCCTATCTTCTTCAGTAGCCTCCTTCTTCCTTGCTCAATATCAGACCACCAGCAGCTAGGGGGAGAGAGTCTACTTTTTCCTTTAGGGTTGACAAAACCAATGTTTCTCTATGATCCTTTCCTTCCTACTGCCAAACACGGTTCTTGTTGACAGTCAAATCCAGTGACTATAAAAGTAGAACTGGCTTTGGGTGGGTGGGATGGAGGGCAATTAATAAGAAAAAAGGCTAGCAACAGGAAGTTGTAATTTGACTCACCTGCTTTTATAGTGTCTAAACCACACCCCCAGGTAAGCTCTCTTTCCTCCTACTGGTTTAGCAAAGTCAGCTGATTAGTACCCTTCCCTGCACAGAACACACACCCCCAGGTAAGCTCTCTTTCCTCCTACTGGTTTAGCAAAGTCAGCTGATTAGTACCCTTCCCTGCACAGAACACCCCCCAGGTAAGCTCTCTTTCCTCCTACTGGTTTAGCAAAGTCAGCTGATTAGTACCCTTCCCTGCACAGAACACACACTGACTTTCTTTCTTTTCTTTCTTTTTTTAACCCTAAATAAGACCCCTTCTACTTCTAATAAAGTTATCTGTCTACTTTATCTTAACAGACAATGACTCCTGCTGAGATATAAGTTTTAAATTAATAAAAAAATGTAGCTTCTTTTAGTTAGCTGCTTTCTGCTCTACAAGCAAGGCTAGCAACATTATCTCTTCTCTGCTAGGTAACTTGAAATGCTCCCTTTTTATAGCTCTGTTTAAGTCTCTGAGGTCAAGACATATTCTAAGCTGGCCATTTTTCTTCTCAACTATGACTAAAGAACTCACCCAGTCTGTAGGTTCATCAATTGTCTGGATTACACCTGTGACTTCCATGCGGTTCAGCTCTTCTTTCAGTTTGTCCCTCAGTGCGAATGGCACTTTCCTGCAGGGGTGTATTACGGGTGGCACTTGGTCATCTGCATTTATTTTGTGCTCCCAGGCAAACATCCTAGACCTTTGAACACATCGCTATGCTCTGTAAACAATGATTCACATTTAGCTTCAGCTTGTGTTGTCACGACAAACACTCTTCTCACTAAATTGAGCTTCTCACAGGCACTTATGCCTAGAATTGGTTGCACATCCTTATCTACAATTAACAGAGACACCTTGAACTGCTGGCCTTTGTGCTTCACAGCTACAATGCAGCTCCCTTTTACTGGAATATTCTCTCCTGTATAACCAGTTACTTTCATCTTGGCTGGGTGAATTTTAGATTTTACATGCAGAGTTTCATAGTCTTGCAATGAAATCAGGTTCATCTGTGCTCCCATGTCAAGCTTGAATGGTATGATAGTCTCATTCACAATTAAAGATACAATCCATTCTTTTTTTCAGAAACACTCAGCTCTACAGAATCTACAAAGAACTCTTCCGGCTCATCTTCTTTGACAGTGTGAACTTTATTTTGTTCACTTTTCATTTTGCAGCATTTAGCAAAATGGTTATTTTTGCCACACATACTGCAGGACTTCCCATAGGCAGGACAAGCTTTGGGGTTATGGTTATTCCCACATCTACCACATGTTTTTCGATTAGGCTGCTGCTCCTTCTGCTGCTTTGTTTTCAAAAAATATTTGTTTATCTCCAGCTTCTTTAGTGCATGCACAGCACCCTCGTTTTCTTTGTTCAGCTCTGTGATTCGGTAGTTTCAGCAGCTCTACACATGTTTATAGCTTTGTCCAGAGTTAAATCTTGCTCTCTAAGCAGTCTTTCTCTGAGCCCATTGTCTGTGATTCCACATATAATTCTATCCTTAATCAATGATTCTTTTAGATTTCCAAACTCGCACGTTTTGCAGAGCGAACGTAACTCTGTTAAATACTGATCAAAGCTATCACCCTTTTTCTTGTCGTGATGAAAAACTTATATCTCGTAGGTTACATTTCGCTTAGGTACAAAGTACTCTTCACATTTTTTCATAATTACATCAAGATCCATGTTTTCACCCTCACTGAACTGGAAACTGTTGTAAATGTCTAACGCATCTTCCTCAATTACATGTAGAAAGATCGAGGCCTTTGTTTTGCCATCTTCTCTTTCAGTGCCACTTGCAGTTAAATAAATATTAAATCTTTGTTTAAATCTCTTCCAATTTTCAGCTACATTTCCAGACAGTTGCATACCTGACGGATAATTTATTTTATCCATTTTTTTTCTCTCGTTTTTTCACCAGACTGTCTTCTTCTACAGTCCTTTTTTATGTTCTTTTCCGTCTTTTCAGGTTTTAATATCCGCTTCTGACACCATGTTTTGCTTGTTAATAATCATGAAACCAGCATGAGTTTTTACTCATCTTCATTGTGCAGCCATCTTAAACACACTGCTCCAGCCAAGCAAACTTCCCATAACACCCCACACTCTAGGGGCTGTCTACAAATCATCAGCTTCTTACATTTGCCTTAGGGACTGTCTAATAAGTATGTTAAATTCCTATAACATCACAGGGGAGGAGAGGTTTTATGTCTTCACCCTCTATGCAGTGTCATGCCCCAGAGTTAAGGGGGCACCACAACCAACACAAGGACTCTTCCCCCGACCCAGAGCCTCCCCAATTTTTTTCCTTCTTTTTGTTTCTTCTCTGTCCCCCCCCTCTACCGGTCCCCAACTCCACCTCATCCTTTGTCTCATTCACATCATTTGGTACTGTGAAGTGGAGCCATGGGCAGGAGACCATCCCTCCTAAGTGATGGAGCCCCAATCCCTGGGGCTGCCCAGCGGGACCTCCCCTGCCCTATAAATGGTCCAGGGAGTGGCTTAAAAGGAGAGTCAGTGTTACAGTAAGGAGGGTGAAGGACACAGGGAGCATGGACAAAAGAAATGTACCTGCAGCAGATCAGCGTCTCCTCTGGCATCACTCCCCTTCAGGCAGAGCCCGGGGCATTTGGCAGCAGCAGCAGGGTCAGTTGGGTGGGAGCATGGCTCCCCAATGCAACCTGTTTCTTCTTCCTGGACAGAGCTCTGATGAGTGGGGAAGTGGTTTCCAGCAGACCAATGGTGCAGCACGAAATTGATCTGGGCTGAAACTGCACCCTGGACCCGTCATCCTGCCACCCAGCAGCAGAAGCAAAAAGGGGAAGTCAGGTGGGAGCACACTCCCTGGCCATCTTCCTGACCCTCTCCAGCAGCACGGCAGACCTGGGCCATGTTGGTGAGTGGGCTGAGTGCCTGATTCTTAATTACACTCTCACCACGGGTGCCGGGGATTGAGGAGGGGAAAAGGGAAGGAATGAAAACAACTTAAAAGGCCAGCATCCAAGTAAACAAAGAGGGGTACAGTGGGTTCCCTGTTTGAGCTGTCTACCCTGAGGAAGAGGGGAACTAAGGAGCAGTGGGCCATGTGCCCAATAAGGGCAAGAAGAGGCCTCAGGGGACCAGAGCCACAAATTCATTTTTCTGTTATTTGTTGTTATGGTGAAAGGGGTGTCATGATTTAAAACCCCAGGGGAAGATGGGACAGAGAGAAAAAGGAGCAGACTATGGACACAGCGGGCTTGAGGCCCCTGAGTGCTGCATGGGTCCCATTCTGCACCAGGTGGGCTGGGCTGGGCAAGGCCCTCCACACGGCAGACCCTCGCTAATATTCATGAGGGAGGTTGGGCCAGGCTCAAAAGTCCCATAGACCCAGGCATAGGGGTTGTTGTAAATATTAATAAAGGGGGTTTGATTCCACAAAGACAGCTTGACACTAAGTACCCTCTGGGGAGGGAGGGAGCAGTCTAATTGCCCTAGGTTGCCCACGAGTTACACAGATGTGTCCTGAGCCCCACCTGACCTGAACTGTGCTGTAACCTGTCTGGCACACTCTAGACATTGCACCCTTTTCATGAACTAAACTGTTTGCTTGCAACAGGAGCTGTGTTATCAAATTGCGTCCTTGTGTACTCGACATCCAGCTTTGCCTTCATTGCCAGGACCAGCTTCTTCAGAGTCTGACGCTGACTCAGGGAGATCCCTGGCCCATCCTCCATCTGCAGCAAAACTGCCTCTGGTGACGTCAACCTGCCTCGAAGTTCCGCTACAGTGTTCCAGCATCAGTCCTGTAATGGTAAGTGGTAGACACCCACTAGTCAGGTATCCAAAAACGAGTCAGCTCAGTGACCACCCTGGCTCAAGCATGAGGGACCACAGTTAACATCATGCATCCCCTTTTTCTTTTTTTGCCAGCCTGCCGTAAGTGTGCATGTACCCGTGTCGCTCCGCAGAGGACACCTGACAGTCACATTGCCAGCAGTCTTCTTCTTGGGAGGTAGTCTGGGTGCTGGGAACCTTATTTATGTATTTATTTATGTAATTAATTAATTAATTTTGGTAACTGGGTGGGTCCCCTGGAACCATTGCAGTCCCTTTTTGTTGGGGCCGACCCGGGAATAATTACAGGTAGAAATACATTGAAATTTTAAAGAGTGCAAAGATATTTGTTGACATTACAACATACAATAGTCAAGGACAATTTGTTAATACATTTAAGACAGATATGCAATTGAACAATAGGTGTACAAATTTTCAATGAACAAGCAACGGTGACCACCAGGTAAACATGAGTAGATGGTATGAGTCATAAATCACAGTGCCAGATAAGTCTGCATTAATACACAGAACACTATTGTGGAGAATTAGTGGTAGCAAGTGCATAGACTCTGCTCCATCAGGTGAGCCTTGAGTTCTCTCTTAAATCCACCTGGACCCGGCAGTGGTCATTACTGCAAACCATCCAGAAAACCATCAGCCTGACCAGGAGTCCTCAGCTTTTGCCAAGCATCACAGAGGATCGCCAAGTTCTTCATCATCCAGCCAGCAGCATTCTTCTTCTTTGTTTTCTGTTTGTTCGAGGGAAACCCTGTATGGTCTGTTTATGAAAAGCGCTTTGTGGGGTCAATGCCCACCTGCTGATCAGCCGACTCATTGCATAGCCCAGGCTTGGCTCATCTGCCGTTTTCATCTCGGCCAAGTGCACGCAGGACTTGGACTAAAAGGGGTTGTTCTTGGTTGGACCAATTGTTAGTCCTGATAATATTGTTGTGTAGCTTGTTCAGTTATCTGGTAGTGTTGTAGAAAACAGTTATTGCGTTATTCTTCTTGTCCCTTGTAAATAAACCTTTTGCATCTTGCTCCCTGAGTAAGCTTTCTGCCTTTCCTTCCAGATTCATCTGGTTTATCCTGGAATTGTTAGGGAGTCATGAATCCCATTCCACCGGAACCTTCTGGCCCCCCACTACAGCAGTTCCATACAAGTATATGGGGGTCGGGTTTTGGAGCAATAGGTTGTCTTAGGTTTTGTTAATTTCCTTGTTTCACAGGTTTCAATCAAAAAACAGCAAGCAGCGTGACAATCCTCAGATATCAATGGGTGGGTGGGAGGTCCCTTGGACTGAAGGGCTTTCTCACTTCTGATGTGCAACGGGATCTCTAAATGTCCTATCATGCAATATCAATGGTATGAAAACAGTAGCAAAATAGAATAAGATCTGAATATATTTTAGGAAAGTTAAACGGGACATAGTTATACTACAGGAAATGCATGTAACTAGGGAGGATGCCCAATGCCTGGCACAGTCATGGGGGGATACCCTGATTTCTGCCAGTTTCACACACGAGGCCGGGGTCTGGTCATATGAGTACATCCCACTTAACAGCGTGGGTGATCCACCAAACAGCTGACACTAGGGGAGGTATCCTAACTGCAGTGCTAGACTTGGGGAGTGAAAAACTCACAGCTGTAGCATTCTATGGAATGAACTTTGAGAGCCCCAGTTTCTTTCTTGGGCTGATCTTAACCCTGGCTGACTTTCTGGGGGTACTGTGGTAGGGGTAGATTTCAGCACCCACTGGGACCCAGTCCTTGATAGGTTAGGTCCCTTGTTGAGACAACCTCCTAACAACTTGGCAACATCACAGTGCATGGCAGCCAAATGAAACCTAATGGAGGTCAGGGGCTTTCTCCACCTGGTCAAATGTGAGTACTCCTTTTCTCATGCCCACATGCATAGATGCAGTCCTCGCCTTACCAGATATTTAAAAGAGGCTGGGGGCTGCAAGCTATGCCCCTTAATCCTCTCTGACCATGCTTCTCTTCTGTTGAAGCTGGGTGGTGAGGGAATACCCCATAGGCAATGGTGGCTGGACCCCAGGCTACTGACAGATGGGGACTTCAAAATTACAATGTTGATAGCACTAAGGGACTTCTTTATCCACAGCAAGAGAGGGGACACTTCAACTTCAGTAAGGTGGGAAGCCATGAAGGCATTCGTTCATGGGGTGGCCATCTCTGTGGTGGCACACAAGAGATGGAAGAAAGCCCAGGTACTAAAAGAGCTTAAAGGTAAGATCCAAAATCTAGAAAGGGAGCTGAAGGGGGGTGTGGACCCCACAAAATGAGACAAGTGTGAACACTAAAGGGAGAATTGAGTCAAATGACCTCAACAGCCTTGAAGAGATCCATGCTCTTTGTCAGAGCTGTGGATTATTATGAAGAGGACCAGGCATGCAAATGGCTGGTCTGGAGCCTAAAGTCTAGAGAAGCAAAGTATTTATTCACTAGCATTTGAATCCCTGAGGGCCAGATTTCACCCAAACAGGAAGACATAGGAGGAGCTTTTCAAAGGTGCTACTCAGAACTATGCAATTTGGAGGTGGGAGTGTCTACTCCCAAGACCATCTTAGACCCTTCCCCCTTCCATCCATATCTCCCTCTGCCAGGGATAGCCTAAAGCAACTCCAACAGGGGAACAGATCGGCAAAGAACTGAAAGCCATTTCCTCAGGCAGCACTTTGCAGTAATTTTGCAGGCATGGAAAATAATTGAGACTGGTGATGCTGCACTGGTAACCTGAATATTTCAGGTATGTGAAATACTTGGGACTGGTGATACCACACTGGTAACCGGAATATTTCAGGCATGGGAAATACTTGAGATGGGTGATGCCATACTGGTAACTAGAATATTTCAGTCATGTGAAATACTGGAGATGCCATACTGGTAACTGGAATATTTCAGGCATGTGAAATGCTGGAGACTGGAGATGTCATACTGGTAACTGGAATATTTCAGTCATGTGAAATACTGTAGAATGGTGATGCCATACAGGTAACCAGAACATTTCAATCTTGTGAAATACTTGAGACATGTGATTCTATACTGGTAACTGGAATATTTCAGTCATGTGAAATACTTGAGACAAGTGATACCATACTCGTAATACTTGAGACTGGTGATGCCACACTTGTAAGTGCCATATTTCAGGCATGGGAAACACTAAGACTGGAGATGCCACACTGTTAACTGCCATATTTCAGGCATGGGAGACACTGAGACTGGAGATGACACACTGTTCACTGCCATAGTTCAGGCATGGGCAACACTGAGACTGGAGATGCCACACTGTTAACTGCCATATTTCAGGCATGGGAAATACTGAGACTGGAGATGCCACACTAACTGCCATATTTTATGCATGCAAAATATTTGAGACTGGTGATGCCACACTTGTAACTGCCATATTTCAGGCATGGGAAACACTGAGACTGGAGATGACACACTGTTAACTGCCATATTTCAGGCATGGGAAACACTGAGACTGGAGATGACACACTGTTAACTGCCATATTTCTGGCATGGGAAACACTGAGACTGGAGATGACACACTGTTAACTGCCATATTTCAGGCATGGGAAACACTGAGACTGGAGATGACACACTGTTAACTGCCATATTTCAGGCATGGGAAATACTGAGACTGGAGATGACACACTATTAACTGCCATATTTTATGCACGTGAAATACTTGAGCTTGGTGATTACCACATTGGTAACTGGCACCTGGAAAGCTGTTAAAGGGATAGATGGAATATGGGCACGAGCAACACAGGGGATGAGAGATGTAGCAACACCAGTTGAGGATTTTGTATTGGGAACAGCAGTCAGTAGGTGGGTGGCAGTTTTAGTCACTGGGAACTGCAGGGCATGCTCATTCAAAAGAATACACCATGGCAGTGGAAGTAATGAAGGAAAAGGGTGCTGGTCACAGATTTGTGTTAGTATGACTTTGAATATGAATGTTAACATGTTGTGCTTATTTGCTGACAGAACAATGATGGTTAACACAGAATGGCTTGTGTATGGGTCAATGCTACAACACACAAATGTTGTATCCAGTACAAAACAATTATTTAATGCAAATTGTTAGTGGTCATATGTGTACCCAAGGTGAGGTAGATTTATTTTTATAAACACAAGTTGTTCCACATGTGCTGGGTCAAGTGACGATCGGTGTTGCTCAACCACATCCCCAGCTGTGCTGAACATTCATTCAGATGGTACGCTGGTAGGGGGGCAACAGATATATTTAAAGGCCAACTGTGCCAAGTGTGGAGATGCTTTCATCCTTTTGATCCAGTACTCCACTGGATTTATGGAGAATGACTCCGGAGGCTCATTGAAATAACTGTTCAGTAGATTGGGTGCCAACTGTGGCTACTGCTCTGTTCTCTTCTGTTACTCAGCCTGTAGTGATGAGCTGAGTTCAGCCCAACAGTTACCCTCCTTCTCAAAGTTTTCCATACTGCTTTCAGTTTGTGATTTGAGACTGGCTCATCAATAGGGTTACCTGCTGGTCTCATTGACCCAGGGATGCAGAAACTAAATTATGAGCACAACTGCTTCTGAAAGTCTGTAACCCTGTGAGTGGGCATTATAAGGTGCAGTACCTCACACAGGAAATGTGGATCCAACATAGTGGCAAATATGTGCTTTTTATTGGAACAGAGATCAGAAAATCTAACTTCTAGTTCTGTGGTGAGGTTTTCCACAAGGGATGTCACTGTTCCTGGTGTCTGGTTTGGATCTTTCTCAGCATTTTCACTGAATCTCCTCATGGCTTTTTTCAGGATCTGTACAGCAGGAATTACCTGACTTAGCAGTGCAGAATCAGAGCTAAGGTCACAAGTGCTCCTTTCAAATGGGGCTAAAACCTTTACCAAGTCCTCAATCACAGCCCAGTCCTGATGTCCGAGGACTCCCCATATCAGTTTCCATGCTCATCTCATGAAGGGCCTGCTTTTGCTCCAGAAGCCTTTGCAGCATGTAGCAGGTGGAATTCCACCGGGTCTGTACATCCTGGATGAGATGATGCTGCGGCATTTGAAGATGCTCTTGTAGCTGATGCAGACGGTTTGTGGCTTTTACAGAGTGATGGAAGTGGATGCATATGCTTCTGGCTACTCTGACTGTGTAATCTGCCTCCACTGTGTTTGCCAAAGCCTTTGTCACCACCAAATTTAGTGTATGAGGAAAGCAGCGTATCCCCTCAAAATTGCCATCTCTAAGTGCTTTTATCATATTTGTAGCATTGTCTGTTACCACAAACCCTACCTGCAAATTGTTGCCCTCAATCCATGGGCTCAACATCTCTTGCAGGAATGACAGTATGTTTACAGCCCAGTGATCCTTTTCCATAACACTGACATTTTGCAAAGCAGACCTGCAGGGAGAGGGGGAAGAGACAAAACCAACACCAGTACCACCATCACCACCAGTGACTACTACATCTGCAACACACCAGTGTGCTGTCAGTGACATATATGCATGATTTTAATTCATGCTGGTCCATATGTCAGTTGTGTAGTGGAAAACTCCACCAACAGCCTGTGCTAGTAGTCTGGCAACTTCTTTTCTCAAATTATGGTAAATGTTGGGTACTACATTACGTGCAAATGTGGTCCATGATGATATATTACACCTAGGGTGCAAATGCTGCAGCAGCCTATGGAAACCTGTGTTTTCCACAATGGAAAATGGCTGCAGATCCAAGGCCATCATTTCACCAATTAAATTGGTGATCTGCTGTGCTGTTGGGTGTGACGCCTGGTATTTGGTGTGGGCATGGAAGGCTTGCATGATGGGTGTAGTCAAAGTGGTACCACATCACATTGATTTTGACTTTGAACCCATGGTGGAGGGTGTTACAATAATAGATGACTGAGTAGAAGAAGGCAGAATGGGTGTGCTCCTGTACGGGGATGCACTACAACAGATATATTTAAGGGCCAACTGTGCCAAGTGCGGAGATGCTTTCATCCTTTTGATCCAGTACGCCACTGGATTTATGGAGAACACTGTCTGTCTCAGTAATAGAATCACTAACAATACTTTGTGCATCTACTGGACCAGTACCAGAAGAGGGGCTGACAGGCACATGTTGCAGAGGGGGAGGAACAGCTGTGGATCGTTGAAGTGCACTGGGATGTTTAATTCGGAGATGGTTCATCATTGATGTTGTTGTGAGATTTGAAAGGTTTTTACCATGACTTATAGTACAGTCACACACAGAACTTACTGCCTTTGTTGGATCATATTTTACAGCACTAAAGTACAGCCACACCACACTTCTCCTTGCACTGACAGTGGAAGTACAGGCCCCAATAGGGCGACCGTGGACATATTTTGCCCCTTTCCCCTTATCAGACCTGGGTGCAGTGGATGCATTTGTTCTACCCCTTTCTTTCTCCACAACAGATATAGTTGTAAAACTACTTTGTGTATCAGATGGAGCTGAACTTGACACAACTCTTTGAAAGGACAGGGTGGACTGTTTGTTTTTTTTAGGAGGAGGAGGAGCAGAGTGACCCTGACCAGCCTGCTTGCCACGACATGAAGCATTGCATTTTTTGGCAGCTGCACATTCACGCTTCTCACACAGATATGCCGCATATTTGGCCTCATCACCAAATTTGCTTAGGTGGGTATCACTGCCAGATGATGCACTTAGCAAGTCTTGAGGCTCTGGTAAATATTCAGAACCAGATGAATGCTCTTCTTCGGAATACTCCACATCAGCAAAAGGAAATGTGGTGAGAGGAAACTTGAGAGGCTGAGCAACACTATATTTTGGCAACACAATCGGTGTGGTCATTGTAACAGTCTCATGATCAGTACTAGTCACAGTACCTATAGTTATGGGCATAGTTGGCAAGGTAGAAGCACTGTCGACAGTAGTCCTGTTGCCAGAATTACAATCAGGAGTTACAGTCAAAGAAATAGGCATCATATTACAGCTAGTTGTAATACTAGCAGCAGTAGTCATGGTGACAGCAGAACACTCAGGACTACTAATGGAAGCAAAGGTTATGGTGACAGTGGCCATGCAAGGAGCACAAATAACAGTGCACACTGTTATGGTAGTGGTGGTGTCAACAGTACAAAAAGGATTTGCTCTGGTTGCTGAAATCACAGCACTGGTGGTGGTGGGGAGGAGCACACTGACAGGCGATGTTGCCTCTGTGGGGGCGGTTGTGTGAATAGCGCTACCACTGGAAGTGGGGGGGGTTCTTGTTCTTGTATGACTGGAGATGTCAGCTGTAAAGCCCTCCTACTTTTGTAAAATGATGGCGCTGCAAATGCAGTACTAGTAATAGTAGTGGCAGCAGTTGTAGTTATAGTAGTACTAGTACTACCCCCAATCTTACTGACACCAGAACTTGAAGGCTTATCGGGGAGAAAACTATTTTAGAGTGGCAACTACGAGCAGACCTTCTCTCACCCTGTTCCTCACCGCTTATGACTGGTGGTGAAGATGACTTGCTTGGGCTGGACCATGTACATTTATGGGATTGATGAGACATGGTCCGTAACTTACTGTGTATATTATTTGTGATTAGTGTTTTTGTTTATGTTGGTGCTTCTTGCAGAAAACAACAATAGCAAAACTGCTTATGTAGCAGCTAATAAAGACAGGTTGATACCAGAGAGAGATGGAGTCAGCGAACAACTTCTTACTTGTACAGTGTCAGTTGTGCAGTCATACAGTACAGCAGTTCAAGCTTTGAAGGTGCACCAAACAACATACAACACACAGAATCCAGTTAGTTATGCCTGACACACACAGAAATACTAAAGCAGTTCACAGAAAATTTAGGTGTACACACTGACAGTAGTGCACACACAGGGGGCGAAGACACACAAAAAAGAAAAAACTCACATGCACAGGAGGCCACTCAGGTGCAATGAACTGTGGAGGGAGGAGTCATCTGCAACACCCTCCTTACTCAGTTGTACAGTAACTGAGCCAAGAACCAGACTACAGTCAGCAACAATTCAATGGGCCAAGCCTGACCCAATGAGAAAAAAATACGCTGCTTTATAAATCACAAAACAAAATGCATGCAGACAACTGTGCCTGCACTTGCAGGACACAAATTACAAGAACAACAATACAATGCACACACGGATGATGTATGCACCGCGGTAAGCTGCAAAGCAGACAAGAGGGAGTCAGATGACAATCACACCTCACTTATGCAGGGACCCGAGCTCGGAACCTGATTACAGCAAAATGCCAATTTGCTTCACAAAAGAAATAGAAAATACCACAAGGGCTGTGTGTGGATTTGAAACAAAAAGCTAAGCAAGCAGAGCAGTGGGAATGGGGCAGTCAGCAAAAGCTTGAGCCACCACTCACTGTTACTGAGCCCAGTAACAGTTACTCACTACGTGCAAAAGCCAAACTGGACTCCGTTGAAAAAAAAAATCCTGATAAGAACTAATTGGTTCTTAAGCAAAAAAATCAAACCAGACTGCTTCAGCTGAGCTGTGAAACTATAAGCAGTGGGGGAGGGGTGTCAGCCTGCAGCAGCACACACACAGATTCACTCACACACAGACTCTCCTTTTCCTTGAAACTGAGCCCAGTTTCAAGGATGAAAAATAAAACTGCAGTCAGATGCCGTCACAAGGTGATCAGATGTAAAAATTGGATCACACACAAAACGTTTTTAAACAGTTATGAAAGTTACAAGTGATAAACTAAACAGAGCTAGCTCTCTGAGAAACAGCTGTCTCCTCTGATCTACACACTCAGAGTGAGGAGATCACATGGTGTTCCTGGCTCTGAGCTCCAAAAACAGCCTCTGACTGGCCAGCAAAGCTCTGTGAGATTTTGAAATCTCACCCACCAAATAGAACGTCCTGAACAGCAGCTGAATAGTGAACTATTCGGAACATCCATCCGAATATTCAGCAAGCCTACTATTTGTGGTATTCAGGAAATACTATTCGGACCATGCACAGCCCTATCATCTAATGGACCCTCAACAATATGTGGCAATGGTCAAGGCAGTGCACTCGGCCCAGTTTCCTGGCCTTGGATGAGGAGAAGGTCTTTGACCAGGTCAAGTGACCCTTTATTTGCTTGTGGTCCTGGAACACTTTGCTTAAGCCCACGTTTCAGTTCTTGGATCACAGGTGATAACTAATGGTAACCTTACAGATCCTTTCCTTCTCACAAGGGGTACAAGACAGGGGGTGTCCCCTCTCCTCCCTCTTATATGCACTCACTATTGAGCCCCTAGCAGAGGCTATCAGGGAGCACTCAGAAATCTAGGGACTGCAACAGCAGGGCTCACACCACAAGGTGTCCCTATTTGCAAATTAAGTTTTCCTTTTTCTGGCTAAGCCCCAAACTTCTGTCTTTGCCCTCATTGACATTTTCTGCAACTATGGTCCTGTTTCAGCCTACAAAATAAACTGGGCCAAATGTGACCAGCTCCCCCTGGGTAGGGGAGAGGGAAAGTTCCTTTCAGTCTCTGGCACCTGGATAAAGCCTGCTACCAGCCTTAAGTATCTTGGTATCCAGCTCCAAAGAAAGCTCTCCACAACTGGGCCTCAGAGCTTTAAACCTCTTCTTGAAGACCTCAGGGAGGATTGTAAGAAGTGGAAATCCCTCTCCTTATCACTCACTGGAAGAGTCAATACAGTCAAGATAAGCATTCTCATCCCGTGCCTACATTTATTTCAGACTCTCCTGGTTCACTTGTCTCTAAAATACTTCACATCAATAAAAGGGTATTTGACCAACTTCTTATGGCGGAGCAGGAGGGCTATGATCAATCAACTGACCCTCTGGTCCTCAACAGGCAGGGGTGGCCTAGGCCTGCCTAATTAAAATTTTTACTATCTAGTTGTACAGCTAGCATTCTTGAAGGATACTCTGCATCATCCTCAGGAGAGACCAGCATGGGTTGACCTAGAATGGAGGTTTTTGGAGGGAGACATGGTTCAGAACCTGCTGACATCAAACTTGAGTGGGGAAGAGATCAGTTCTATACAAAATCCCTATACCAAAAACACTCTGTGGATTTGGAAGACAGTTCACAACTTGGTGGGTCACCCCTGCTCACTGTCTCTGAAAACTGGATTCCTCCCAGCTTTGTGGAAGTGGGGCACTGCTCTAGCCCTGACAAGATGAGTACTGTTGCTGGCAGGTGAGTGGCTTAGCTAATGTGGAAAACCTGTGCGAGGGAGGAACCCTAGCATCCTTTAGTGATATGGTTACAAGATATGCCCTCCGTCCCAGTGATTTCTTTATCTACCTGCAAATTCTGTCCAGGGTGGAGAAAGCCCTGGGATCCCTCTCCGACACCCCGCCCAGATCTCCTGTGTAAGGGGACGAAATTCTCAAATATACCAGGGATACAGGCAAGGACCATGAAACACTTCTACAGTTTGTTAATAGAATTCCTATAGGACAAAGACCTGTCAGGAAGGTGACCTGAGTGTTCACCCATGGACTGAGAGAGAATGGAAGCTCATTCTGAAAAGACAAATGCAGTTTTCAGTCAGTAACAGATTCAGACAAATAACCCTAAGCTACCTACACAGAACCTATGTCACTCCCTCACTAGCTCACCATATTAATACCATTAAGTCAGAACTATATCCCAAATGTAAAGTACAGGAAGACACGTTACGACATATGGTGTGGGCCTGCTCATGTATATACAGGCTTTATAGGGGGCGGTGACCTTGATTCTGTCTAAAACCATGGGCAGTCCTGTGCAACCAGACACAGAAGGACTCCTGTGCAACCAGGTGCAAAAGGACTCCTGTGCAGAAAGGCACAGAAAGAATTCTGTTGGAGTTGAGTGTAGGTGGACAGGAAGGTAGAATCTTTGAACATTCTCTGTGGAAACTAGGTATCATTATAGGAAAAAAAATAATAGCCCAATGCTGGGACCAGGATTCTCCCCTGACCATAGCTCTGTGGGTAATGTCCCTGCTAGATAGTTTGAAACTAGAAAGGGCTCAGTACATGGCTCTCCACAGATCTGAAGAGTATAAAACTATATGAAGCCCCCTGGAATGGGCACTGGCCTTAAATCTCCCTATTTTGCCCAGGGGACCAAAGCCCTAAAAGGGACTGCTCATTTCAGTTAGTGGGAGTTCCTGTTCTACCCCAGAGGCCCTATCTTCCTGTTGAGACATTCCATGGTGTTCCAAAAATGTAATACAGTGCTATATATGTTATTACGAGATATCCTGTATCACAGCTGTTGGGGGATC
Source organism: Neoceratodus forsteri (assembly GCA_016271365.2). Lineage (NCBI taxonomy): Eukaryota > Metazoa > Chordata > Ceratodontiformes > Ceratodontidae > Neoceratodus > Neoceratodus forsteri. The sequence continues at coordinate 660,548,454 of CM057458.1, forward strand.
TTCAACACCTTCTACTCCTCCTTGTCGAGATGAAATATGTAATAATAGTATGCACATTATTCTGTATTGCCAAGTTGCATTGCTTGATAATAAAAAGAGTTTACAAAAAAAATCCCTTGTACCGCACGCACCACTGACTTGCATGGCCACATCCTCTGTTGCTCATTAAGCTAACACCTGCCTTCTTAACTGACACAATGACACAAAGACGTGCTGATGCAATATGTGGTCATCCTGAAGTAGCGCTTTGCTATCTGAAAAAAAAAAAAAGCATTTTAAACGAGACTATCAACAAAAACTAAGTAAACTACCTAAAAAACTCCAGGCATTGCATAACCAGAATATGTTACGGTCCTGTCAGAAATATCTCTGGTATTTCTACCTTGTGTACTTTGATCTTTGACATCACAAGTTTCACCACTCAGGATGTCATAAGGTGAAACTTCCTCTGAATTATATATATATATTTGTGATGCACGGATATCCGACCTGGAGTTCTGATCCGGTCAGATATCAGGCTTTTTACCCATATCTGACCCGATCGATTTTTAAATTTAAATCAGGTCGGAACGGGTTGAGTATTTTAAAATGCATCTGCCCAGAAAGCTTGGGACAGTACTGGTATATATGCCAGGTTAGGATGTTTAGGAATAATTCTTTTATTATTATTTAAATCCCACAATCCACTCAGCAGCAGCTGCTGTTACCATCTCTCTCAGTGGGAGTCAGACATAGCCCAGGAAACTCTCTGTGTCTAGGGGTAAGGTGGCATGCACGCCGGAGGATCCCCTGCAAGATGGTAAATATACTCTGTACACCTCTTCTCTCCCATGTGCCTTGTGATGATAACTGCTTTGTGATTTCTGAATGAATCTGATTTGTACAAGAGTTTTTCACAGACATTATCTATATAATATAAGCTACGAACAATTTTACAACTTGAATTGCTGCTTTACAAATACAGTCTGAAAATTAGTTAATTTTGGTATGAGAAGTACAATCGCCTCAGTGCCACAGTTAGTCTCCACTGTCCCTCTTCACAGCTCTCCTTGTTTTCTCACCTACTGCTGTTAAAGTAGGTTAACTTATTAAAGAGAACTATTTATTTACGTTGTGCATTGTATAGACTTTGTATAGAAGTTGACAGCAGATAAGGACTGTTTTTTCCTTACACTAAAAGGTATGGAAATATTAATGCATAATACTGTGTCTTTCTGACTGCCATTGCTCTCCTCTCCAATCCAGCACTACGGGCTCATACTTTTTTTAACGTCACACTAACATCAGACTAACTACTATCCAACCCAATGTTGAACCAATTCGACGAGATAGTAGATGCAGGATATCCGGATTTGATATCCGGTGTAAGAGTGATATCCATGCATCTCTAATATATATATTCATTGCAAAAAACTTTGTTTAATGCATCAGTTAGAGTTAAAGTGACAAAAGTGGGGAAATGAGACATTAGGCTTGAGTCCCTAACCCCCCACCACTCATCCTCCACACACCGACAGGTGCTGGAGTGTGCCATGGGGTCACGAGGCCCAACTCTCACCCCATTCCATGAGTAAACAGGTTGACATGCTACAGTAAAGGAGAATGGGGTGAGAGTTAGGCCTCACAACCCCATAGCACACCCCACCATCTGTCGGTCTGTGGAGGATGGGCGGTGGGGTGGGGCATTAGGGGCTCAACCCTAACATCTTATTTCCCCACTTTCATTGCTTTAACCCAAACTGATGCATTAAATGAATTTTTTTCCGATGAATTTCCTTACTTTTTGAAAAAGTGTAATATGCAGTAACTAGTAAATAGAATGTGTTGATGGGAGAGCGGAGCCCTTTGGGTCCTGCGTTCCCATCAAGCTGCCCATTTCTGCATAATGATATGTGTCTGTGGGAGTGTGTACCCTCTGGGCCCTGCACTCCCACATACGCATAGCTACAGAGCCATACAGCAGCCCTAAAGGGCAAGGAACCCTTGTAACACTAATTTGCCAATATCGCGGGAACCATAGCAGCTAGAAAAAAAATTCAAGTGTCATTGTAATGAAGACAGTGAGACATCCATGCAACATGCATTGACCAAATCCATATCTTGCATTTCTTATGAGATATGGGTGCCGAAAAGCGCTATGGGTGCCACAATGTCATCCTATGGGAACAATCTTAACTTCGTGATGGCATATCTATAGAAGTACTTAAAGTTCCAACACCTAAATAGCATAATTCACATCTCTAGGGCATCCCCTTAATACCCTGAAAATTTCAAGTCAAAAGACCAAACCGTTAAATTACAGTGTAGTGGGAACATTTTTAAAAGTTTAAAAATTCCTAGTTTGTGAGGTAGTAAAATCCCCGATGGTCAGATCAATCCCCATTCACAAGCTGTCAAAATCGCCATCCGCTAGAAATCCTTGACCATCAGATTTTTACCAGCTGGTCCCTAAGTGATGTCAACAATTTTGCTACCTCGTTGGCTGGCCCACCAGTGCAGCGGTAGGGCTACCGCTTGCAGTGCCAGCGACCTGGGTTCGGGAACGGACTCGGGTGGTTGGAGGGCCGGCCGGGGGAGGAGGATCGAGCGGCCAGGGGCTGCTCTCCTCCTCCAGGTGGGGTGGGATGTGAGTCCTGCTGTGTTACCGCCACCTGGGTGACCACGGGTGGAGGTGCAGCAAGACGGCATACAAGGGAAGGGGCGGACGTCTGCCGGGAGCCGGAGCGTTAGCACATCATGACATGCGTCACTCCTTGGCCCCCCTTGCGTGCAGACGTCCGGAGGGTCAGGACCAGAAAAAGCAGAAAGAACCCTGCGCTGGACTCCTGTAGACGGGACCCGGCTGTCCCGAGAAAACCCATAACTAGGCTCCATAGATGGGGCTCGCAAGGCCTTCTGACACAGTCTCTAGGTGTGAGAGAGGGACTAAAGGGAGGGATCCCTCTCCTCCCCGCCCGGGGGTACACCGCGGCAGGATGGGTAAGGCTAGCCAAGAACCCGGAGGGAGATACCTGGGGATGGGACTACGGGAACCCACAGCCTAGGAGATCCCTGAAGAAAGGAGCCCAGTGCAGCGAGGAAGGGGGCATAAAGAGAAAGTAAAAAAAGAAAAAAAAAACAATTTTGCTACCTCGTGAAAGAGGATCAGGTGGCAGACTAATGATTTTGACACCTCACGGACTGCCATTTTGTCAACTCCTGAAAGAGGATTCAAAAAACGAATCCCCTTTCACGAGCTGACAAAATCCCAGTCTGCCAACCAATCTGCTTTTGCGAGGCAGCAGATTCCTTGACAGTCAGTCAATCCTTGTCCGTGAGAAGGGCCATCTGGTCCCTAAGTGACTGTCAAAGAGTGCTACATCACGAAAGAGGATCGGCTCATGGACTGGAATTTTGTCAGCTCACAAAAGAGGATTGAATGCGAATCATGGACAAAGAATTTTTAAATTTGAAAGTGCTGATTTTTTGGACAAAATGAAGCAAACCAAAGGTATCAATTTATAGAGGGTGTCACCCTGAACAAAATTCATGCCTTATTACAAGAAGAAGTCACCCATGGAGGAAGCTATGACATATTGTTTGGGGGAAAAAATGAAAACAAGATGGCAGCTCGCAGACGAGGAATTCTTCTGACAGGCAAGGATTTTTTGAAATCCTCATTCATGAGCTGACAAAATCCTTGACCGTGAGCCCAATCCTCTTTCACAAACATACATATAAATCTCGGAGTGAACTGAGCATGTGCAGAACCCAACAATTATAAATTAAATAACTTTGGAATGGATTACTATTTTTTAACCAAACCAATGCTGGATTGTTCTTTGACTCAAACTCTTTCTATGTTCCAAATTACAGACCAAAACATCAAACAGTGTGGTTGCAGCGCCATGGGCAAAAACATGTCAAAAGTGGTGAAAAATGCATTTTTCAGTACTTCACTGCGCAACAATCATAACTCCGACCAAAACACAACTTGATAAATCAAGAGATCCACCATACAAGACCATGCATTCCATATTTTGTGCAAATCTGTTGAACAATTGCAAAGTTATTAATATTAATAAATTGATATATATATATATATATATATATATATATATATTATATAATAGGTGTATATGTATATGTATATATACTGTATATATATATATATATATATATATATATGTATGTATACATACACACACACACACACACACACACACACACACATAGGGGTAAAGGAATAACCATCCAAATAAATAGAGTTATTTTCTCAAGCACTGAATATCAGGAAGCTGAGGAAGACACTGTGATATATTCAGACAGATATTTCATCAGTGACTATATCAATACCTGATATTCCAACACTGGTTACGTCAGCCAAGCACCACGTACAACAAGGAACCTCATGGAACTTCTTTCAACTAATTAGAATCCAAATTCATTTATTGCACCTGTAAAAACATCAAGAAAAATCCCAAGAAGCCTATGTGACGAATTCCTGCAAAAGAACAAATAAATGTATCTCAAGGATGCACTCGTACAAAATAAAGATGACTGCATACAATGACTTTACTGAATAAATTTCAGAATGATTTCACATGTATAAAAACAGTATACACAAGCACAACCCCCCAAAAAATGAAAAATAAATGTGCAACATAAAAACACAAATAAAAATATCATCATGTGCCACCAAACACACCAGAAAGGCAAAATGACAGACACCAGAAATGTGAAATTACATACCACACACGGTCTCCCCAGAAATGGACAACTGTGGTCACCATTGAAGCCGAATATCACAAACGCTAAATAAGCTTCATAATAAACTAAAAGACATCCTCAAAACATAAATAACACTCTATAAATCCACAAAACTTCATGAAATGCCGACTCTTCAGTCCAGGAAATGCCAACTCTCAGCTCCGATGATGACCCCAACCCCCAAACAGTTCTAGACCAATCACACCCAACGCAAGATACACAAACAGCAGGAGCAACCAAATAACATACTCATACACACATCTCATTCAGGAAACAGCAGCACCAACTTCATTTATAAAGGGACCACACAACCAAGGAAGCACACTGCAACACAAAATAACACCACAACACCATGTAAAACACTAAAAATAACTCAGACCCAAGACCCTATTGTATAAATCACACACATGATGTGCGACCTGTGGAATATGGCAAATATTAGCACTCATGCAGAGTGAACTGCGATAATATCGTTTGTGGCTTTGCACTCATGCTAATATTTTTCATATTCCACAGTCGCCCACCATGTATCCCCTACATACACAACATGTGTTTTAGGATATCAGAAGAGATAAAAAGTACTATCTGAGGCAGACAGTAGAGATATCAAATATATCACCTCTATATGTCATTGTGATATCTCCATGTTCCTATATGTCAAAGAGATATCTTCATGTTCCTATATGCCAAAGTGAAAGTATTGTAGTTTCAATTGTGTGGCTCTCAGAATGGAAAGCTGCTGCTGTGTGACTGTCACTCCAGATCCTGCAACTCCCCAACACAGCTCTGACATCTGGTTAATCCTGCCATAATTGTTAAACAAATAGTAATTTTAAAAAACTGATCTGGTTGATCCTGCCATTTTCACTTTTGATGCTGTAATGTAGCATGACCGAGTGCTGTTAATACTGTAAAATTACGTCCTACCAGAAATTTAAAATAAGGCATTCTGCATTCAAAAGTTAGAAATCTGTAGTTTGCTTAAGTCGGAGGTGTGCTAATGTGGCGGCGCTGGGGCCTTAGGGCGCTACTGCACGCCTAGTTGATGGGGAGGAAAAAGTGGAAAAATAGGGGCACTAGTCACGGTGGCATGTTGGCTGCCCTACAGGGGACCTGCTCGCACGAGGGTGCATGGCAGTACTGGATCCTGATCTGGGGGGTTGAGCTAGGGGAAAGAGCTCCCCACATCCCCGTCGCGGGGGTAGCTGTGGGCCTGAATGTGGAGCCAGAGAGTAGTCCCAGGAGATGGCGGCCTGAATACCCGGAGGATGCCAGACGTGTAGAGGTAAGGCAGACTGGTGGTCCCAGGGGAAAAAAAGTATAACAAAAAAAAATCATCTCCCTTACTTCCACAAAAAATCAATATTAACGATAAAGTGATATCAGATAAGCAGATCATACTAGAAGAAATGAACAGTCACTTTGCATCTGCAGGATCAGCTTTCGAAAACTCTACAGCTGCATCTTACCCAGTTCCAGCCACGATCTAAGAATACCTTCCAAGAGTTTCGAATTCTAGCCAGTATCATTCAAACAAGTTGAGGAACTGCTTCTGGGGTTAGAGGTCAAGAATAGTGCAGGAGCCGATGGCATTGAACCGTCATTCCTCAAACTTGGATTCAGACAGCTCACAGCCCCACTAATTCATCTTTTCAACCTATCTTTAGGTAGTAGTGAGCTACCATCAAGCTGGAAATCAGCTCACATCATTCCTCTTCACAAAGCAGGGGATACAAGCCTGCTAAACAACTACAGATCAATTTCTATATTACCTGCACTGGCTAAGTTGTTAGAAAAAAATAGTAAACATGCAGATAAGAGAATATCTTGACCACACAAATATATTAACACCTCAGCAATCCGTGTTTAGACCTAAGCACAGCCCAAGTGATCTAGCCATGGTCTCAAACAACTGGATGTGCGCTGTCAATCACAAACAGGCAGTAGGTGTCATCTTCCTTGATTTAAGCAAGGCATTTGACACTGTTGATCACATGGTTCTGCTGGATAGATTGCAAGGCATTGGTTTTTTGATGTCTTCCTTACTATGGGTTCAAAGCTAAACAAAGCAAAATATGTGCTGCGATCAGTGAAGTGGGTGGTGCAATTACTAAAAGGCTGCCAGCCTGCGTGATTACGACAACCAAAAAGTTTGTAACAGCACTCTAAGTCTCTTATTAAGCAATAAATGTCCAGGTAGGATTCAGAATTCAGTATAAACCAAAATTTATTGTGAGTAGCCTGGGCAGTGGCTCACAGAAAAGTGATTCAATGATGCCAGCACTTCGACTCTCAACGAGTCTTCACCAGTGCTGTTACAAACTTTTGGTTTTTTGTATGGGTTCAGAGCTACCTGACTGGAAGATTTCAACAAGTTAAGGCAGAGGGTTTTCTATCTACATACACTCTGCTAACCAAAGGGGTACCACAAGGATCAGTCCTTGAACCGCTATTCTTCACGATATATGCCAATAACCTGAGTTATAATGTCGCAAATGCAAAGCTGCACAACTATGCGGATAACACAGTGTTATACACCACAGCATCCAAAATATCTTCAGTGAACTCAGACTCGCAAGAAGCTTTCAACACACTACAGTTTAACCTCTTTAGATCCAAATTATTACTTAATGCCAGCAAAACTAAAGTGATGTGGATCACCAACCCTAGAACTAAACAAACCTCACCCACAACTATCAGTACATTGCTAGGCGAACATCTTGAAGTTGTGACAAGTTATACATACCTAGGGGTGTGGATCGACAGCAAACTATCATTTGCAGAACACATCAATGCAGTTTATAAAAAGCTATAAGTTAGACTTGGCTTTTTCTATAGAAATCGGAACTGTTTCCCCTTGAGTGTCAGAGCTCACCTTGTTCAAGTGACCTTCTTACCTGTGCTGGACTATGCGGACATTATATATAGTAGCTGTATTATAAACTGTCTAAACAAACTGGACATCCTTTCTCATAGGGCTCTGAGATTCACAGTGAATTTACCACCATTAACTCATCACTGTAATCTGTATGCAACAGTTGGGTGGACCTCCCTAGCCAAAAGGAGATTACGTAATCTCTATTTATGCACTCCCAAGATGCTCTCTAAGGATTTACCACGAAATATCTCTGAGCTCTTCAGTAGAGCTACCTGTTTTTATTCGCTATGGAAGAGCAATATCCTACTCCTATATACGCCGTGGTGTTCAATGAATTATGGGAATTGGCAATCAGTTACAGTGTGCCGGCTGCTTGGTACAGAGCATTGTCTAACTTAGCTCATTGGTTGGAAGAAATAATGTCAAATCCCTTATTGTCAGCTGTTGTAATGATGTATGTACATGTAATAAGTAGGTGAAATGTTACAACAAAACAAAATATGCTGATCGCATGGCATATTAACCTTATGAGCAGTTTTAAACTAGCAATAAGGGCTCATGACAATTGACATCCTGAAGCACCTATACCCGACTAGATAGCCCACTTCACCAATTTAGCTACTAGAGTTACTTGGTTACTTTAATGCCCCCACCCACAGTTGCTTCAGGTCCACCCTTTGGGATTACCTAAAACAAGCCTCAAGCTGCCTCTGTCCCCTGTAGTCCCTCCCTCCCTCCCTCCGTGAAGTGCCTGAAATTTAAAATAAAAAAAATCCTGGTTTCGGGCGTGCACTTATTCCAAAAATAAATAACAAATAAGCAATATTTACAAATATTGTTGTTGCTGGCTCTAATTTTCCCTGGCTGCCCTCCCTTGGTTGTTCTGCCTCATACTGAACTGCACTAAAATTGTTCTCTGCCTGTTACCTGACTGTAGTTGATTGCTTATACCTGTCTGTACCTTGCCTGATAGTTGGACCCAAGCCTTTGTACTTTGTTTCAGCTGGTCCTTCTTGCTTATATTCTGACTATACCTTGTGTAACTTGATGCTAGCCTCTGTACTGTTATTGCTTGTATCTCTGTAACTCTCCCGGGTCGTACCTGAAAATAGGCATGTGACTGTCTAGTGTGCTTACCTGGTAAACAAAAGCTAAATAAATAAATAAATAAGTCATAATATACAGTAAATGTCCCCTAAGCATAGTGCAGTACGTATCTGGTCTCTTATAATGTGTAACCTATTTATGCTTTATAACACTGTTGTCTTATCTAAGGTAATTGTTATTTGCCTACTGCAATTGAATTTCTTTGTTGTGCTTTTAACACGGTGGTTGTTCATTAACTTCTGTGGAGTTAAAATGTGTGACATTTAACCGTAGTTATTCTCTATACCTACTCTCTGTACATTGTAGTATCTTGTTTTGTTTTTATTATGCCTGCCCTACCCAGGACCTTTTTGTGAATGAGCTTGCTCAGTGGAGCCTTTTCCTGGTAAAATAAATTGAATTGAATTTAAACAAACCTCTGTAAACTTAAGGGAAAAAACACAGATTTCTAACTTTTTGAATGCAGAGTGCCTTATTTTAAACCTCTGGCAGGATCGTCATTTTACAGTATTGACAGCCTTCAGCTACACTACATTACAGCATCAAAAGTTAAACTGCTTCTTGTCTAAGACTGTGTGAAAATGGCAAGATCAACCAGATACATTTTTTAAATAACTATTTGTTTAACAATTATGGCATGATCAATCAGGTGTCAGAGCTGTGGGGGGGGAGCTGCAGGTCGTGGAGCTTGCTGATGAATAAGATAAGTGGAGGATTGTGTTGAGAGGGGGGATGTGGGGGTTGTGTTGGGGAGAGCCCACAAAATAATGCTGTATAAACAGAACATGACATGGTCTGACTGAAGACCTGACTCAAGGCCAATGACATCAAGATATCATTGGCCTTTCTTGAAGATAAATATGATATCTTTAGTCAGGCCATGTCATCTCTCATATATATATGAGTGGGATAACTTCAGTTATTTCCACGGCAGTGAAATAACATGATGACATCACCAGAGTTAAAATAACTTACAAATATACCTACTCTGCTGATGTCACCACTCACTTACTCAAGTTAGCATTCTAAATAAAAGTGCTTCAAAAATCAGTTTCTGTGTCTCACTGAAGCCTGCAAATTACTCAGTTAGCATTGCAAAACACACTTACCTGTGCCCCATAGTTGGTAACACTCCTAGCCCATTTCTGTACTAATCTCAGCTTCAAAACAGCCTGAATTCAAATAAAACTCATTTACAAAGCAGTTTCTCGTTCTCACTGCAAGCTGCAACTAATACAAGTAGCACAGCAAAACACAATCACCTGTATGCCACAGTGGGTCTAACAATTCCAGCCCATTCAGAAACACTCCCACACTCTCAGACCACAGACAAACAGTGCTTTCAGTATAGCCTAGAGGTTAGAGTAATGAGCTCTGAATAAGCTTGGTATAGCCAGCAGACCAAACCTGGGTTTGATTCTCACAGCCTCCACTTGCAATACTGTGTGACTCTAAACAAGTTACTTAACTGCCCACTACTCCCAAAAACTCACCTGCTTACAAAAAAAAAAAAAAAAACACATAACACTTCATAAGCTCTTACCCCACTGTATAAATAGCACACATGATATGCAGATTGTGGATATGAGAAATATTCTCCTTCCTGCAGAGTGAGCTGTGCCTTTGGCACTCACTCTGCAGGAGTGAGAATATATCCCACTCCTGCCCATCATCATGTATCCCCTTTATATATAAAAACACTATTACACATACCCCCAATAATGCGAAACATATGCAAATCCACATCAGAGAATTTGGACTGGCTCAACTTTAAGCAGAACTGCATGGTGCCAGTAGGCCTCACAGGTTGCAATCAGCAAAGGCTAAGAACAGCAGATACATGTGTTTCATCTTCATTTGAACTCATCAGTGTGCCATATCTGTGTCTTAGCCTGGGGAGAGGGAGCCAGCCACCCCTTAAGGGGGATGTTAATTGATTGGGACATGGAGGGCCCAAAATAGAGAAGGAAAAGAACTACAAAAGAACCCCAGAGCAAATGTTCTGAGGCATGCATTATCCCAGAGGATATTGGCCATATAGCCAAAAGTGCTGTCTATATATATATATATATATATATATACATATACAGTGACTTGCAAAAGTATTCAACCCCCTTGAAAGTTGTCAGATTTGTCTGAATGACAAATGATACATTGAGATTTTGTTCTGTGTAATATTTTATTTAAAAAGACTGACCCTCAAAATAATTATTTAAAAGTGACATTGGTTTTGTGTTAGAAAATATTTTAAGAAAATAAATAACTGAAATATGCTGTTTGCATAAGTATTCAACCCTGAGCTCTGGAAGCTCCAAGTTTACAGATGAAAATATTGCCCTAACGAGGAAACAATTGGCTTACAATTGGCCTCACCTCTGAAACATTAAAGTAGCTCACATTTTCTGGATAACCCCCCCCCCCCCAGTTTAATGACCATTGGTCAGACTGTGAATCTGAAGGAAGGGTGTGAAAATGAAGACTAAAGAGCATTCTAAGGAAGTTAGAAATAAAGTAATAGACATGCATAAATTAGGAAAAGGGTACAAAATAATATCCAAGTGTTTGGATATCCCAGTGTGCACTGTTGGATCAATAGTGAGGAAGTGGAAGCTGCATCACACCGCCCAGGCACTACCTAGACAAGGCCGTCCCTCAAAAATCAGCGTCCGAACAATAAGGAGACTAGTGAGGGAAGCCACAGAGAGGCCAACAATCACTTTGAAGGAGCTACAGAGTTCAGTGGCTGAGAGTGGAGTGAAGGTGCACCAGTCAACCATATCAAGAGCTCTGCATAATACTGGCCTGTATGGGAGGGTGGCTAGAAAGAAGCCATTACTCAAAAAAAAACCATATCAAAGCACGTCTGGAGTTTGCCAGAAAGCATGAGAGTGACCTAGCTAAGATGTGGCACAAGATTTTGTGGTCTGATGAGACCAAGATAGAGATTTTTGGCCAAAATTTAAAGCGCTATGTGTGGCGCAAACCTAACACTGCCCATGCCTCGAGAAACACCATCCCTACAGTGAAGTGTGGTGGTGGCAGCATCATGCTGTAGGGATGCTTTTCATCAGCAGGGCTGGGCATCTTGTTAAAACTGAAGGAAGAATGGATGGAGCAAAATACTGGGAGATACTGCAGGAGAACCTGCTTCAGTCTACTGAAAAACTGAAGCTTGGGAGAAACTTCACCTTTCAGCAGGACAATGATCCCAAGCACAAGGCCAAAGCAACACAGGAGTGGTTAAACAACAAAAAGGTGAATGTCCTACAGTGGCCAAGTCAAAGTCCAGATCTCAATCCCATCAAGAATCTGTGGCACTGTTTGAAAATTGCAGTCCACAAGCATCACCCAACCAACCTGAACAACCTGGAACAAATCTGCCAAGAAGAATGGGCAAGAATCACTCCTGAACAGTGTGCAAGGCTGGTAGATACTTATCCCAAAAGACTTAAAGCTGTTATTGTAGCAAAAGGTGGCTCTACCAAATACTAATGTGTAGGGGTTGAATACCTCTGCAAGCAGCATTTTCCAGTTTTTAATTTTCTTTAAAAGATCTGCTGATGGATAATTAATTTTGGCTTTGACAATATACTGTTAGAGCATATGAGTTTGCAATAAAAATACTGACTGGAATAATATATGTAAGTCTCATTTATAATCCAGACAAATCTGATAACTTTCAGGATGGAAGCTGTCCAGAGGAGGGCAACTAAAATGGTGCAGGGCCTGCACCGGAAGACATATGAATAGAGACTTAAGGAGCTTAATATGTATAGCCTTGAGGAAAGGAGGGAGAGGGGGGACATGATAGAAACTTTCAAGTATCTCAAGGGAATCAACAAAGTCCAAGAGGGTAGCATCTTTCAAAACAAGAGGTGTGCAAGAACAAGGGGACAAAATTTGAAGATGGGGGGGGCAGCTCAGAGGTAATTTAAGGAAGTATTTTTTCACAGAGAGGGTTGTGGATGCATGGAACGGCCTTCCGGAGGAGGTTGTGGAGTCAAAAACAGTGGTGGAATTCAAGCATGCATGGGACAGTCATAAGGTAATTCTAGGGGGGGGGCAGAAAGAAGTAGGCTGCTGGTTAACTAGGATCCTCAGCTTATCCATTAGGTAGGGAAATGGGCAGACTGGGTGGGCCAAGCTGTCCTTATCTGCCGTCAAATTCTGTTTCTCTATGTTTCTATATGTTTACTTTTGCAAGTCACTGTATATATATATACACACATACATATACATAAAACTATATATATATATATATATATATATATATATATATATATATATATACACACACACACACACACACACACATACATATACATATATATATATATATATATAACTCCTAAGTGACACTATCTGAAGGCTACTACCCTGCCTGTTTGGCTAATGCTGCGTTAAGGACCCTAAGTTCTGAAGCAGGTCCCTCCAATCAAGGTCAGGTTGGTAGTGGTCAAGCTCAACTCCGGGCACACGCCCTCCGGACACTGTAACCCCTTCTTTCCTTACTAGTGGCCAGAACAATACACAATAATCATTTTCACAATACCCTGATACACCACACAAGTACCCACACTGTTTGCACCTACCACCAGGGCTTTCCTCTGGCCAGCCCTGGAACCCCTGTAAAACAAGGTTATACACAACAAATAACAGCAGTACAGTACTCTTGCACAAACTGGAACCACAGTCAGGGTAAATGCAAAAATAGTTAGATCTGATTTATTTAAGGGACTTGAACAAGGAAGGGGTATAATCAGGTTAATTTGCTTAAAGGCTGTATCAATCAGTTATGCATGCACTTCAGGGTCCATAAACAGTCACACACTCTGGGTACCCAGATGGAAAACGGTGTGCTAGCCAAGAACGTTGCAGCTGGCTGGGCCCTGTGATGGAAGAAAGCAACATGCACAACACACACTATTTGTAATCGGAGCTGTAAGGAAAGTAAGGAAATTCTACTGTACCAGGCAAACCACTCTCTGGTCAAGACTGCAAAGTCTCTGCACAAACCGGGGATTCAAAAGTAGTTGGAAATCCTGACAGGCTGATCGCATTCAACAAAATCTTTGGTCTTCTTCAGGTGTGAGCCTGGTAAAAAAGCAGTGGCTTACTTTGTTCTCACAACTCGGACTCAGCCCGAATAAACTCTATTTTCCCTCTCAGGGACAGCAGGCAGGCAAAAACTCAGCCCTTTCACAGTTCTCCCATGCAAAAACTACACAGAACTGCAGTTGCTGCTCAAACTCACTTAAACTGTTAATTCTTCACCTCTCAGCTCAAAAACTGAAACTAGCTGCAGCAACATGGGAAATTCCCCAAGATCCAAAAGGTTCGGTTGGCTGATCTGTCTGTCAGTCACAACAACAAAGACTCCCCCTTCAAATGCAAAAAGGTGCAAAAAATCCAAAACTACAATTCCTACAAATTTTGACTTCAGACAGCTCCTGTAGTCCAGCTCAGTTTTAGGTCAAACCAGTACTGATTGGTCCAATTCACCAGTCCAGGACCAAGATAGTGGAGATAAACAAAACAGTCCTTGCTGCAAAGAAAGCAGGTTAGACAAACTACATTATCATTATCATTATCACTCTAAATGATTTTCTGCAAATAGTTACATCTTTCAACAGAGCTCCCTGTCAGATTACTTATGACTGCAATCCAGGCAGCTCTAAAGAGACAGTACACAGAGGCTATACAGGCACTCTCTGGCAATCACATTTAAACTGCTAAAACGCAGGACAACAGCCTGGCAGTAAGCATTTAGGCAAGCTCGAGGAAGACTTTTCGGGAACCCCCATTTGTAGGGGGTTACACATACAGACATACACATACCCGGCGCACCACACACACACACACACACACATATATATATATATATATATATACATACACACACATACACATATATATAAATATATATAGGACATGACATGGCCTGTCTGAAGATATCATATTTATCTTCATGAGAGGACACGGATATAAAGGATATGCCATGGCCCAACTAGAAATGTAGTTTGAGTTTTTGACATCACGAGTGGCAAAGCCACAAGTAATGTCAAGGGTCAAACTGCACTCAAGAAAAATAACAATGATATTTCTACTGTAGTTTGGGCATGGCATAGTCCATTTATTCAATGCTTTGTCCTTCTTTAGATGTTTTAATAGGTTTTGATTTGATTGACTCACTTTTTCTATTGTTTTATTTTATTTATTTATTTATTTGCTTTTGGTAACCGGGTGAGTGCACTAGGCATAGCAATGCCTATTTTCAGGCACGACCCGGGAGAATACAGTTTAAAACATACAAAATGAAGCAAACATGTGACGTAGCACATGATATTGGTGAAACACAGTGAGGAATGCAGGCAGCTAAATACAACTGGAACAATAAATTCAAAGAGTAGTTCACATTAGGAATATTTAGAGGAGTGTTACAATGGAGGCAAACTGGGGAATACACCTAGGTAACATACACAACTAGAGTTACACAGTGAGTGAAACAGGTGTTAGCAATGAAAGATTTATACAAAACAAAGTACAGTAAGTGCCAAATTGAGGGTGAGATGATAAGAGAGAGGGAAAGGTGGAGAGAGTGAGGAGTGAGGGGAGAAAGTGGAGGGGAGGAGAGATGGGTAGATAGGGAAGTGGGGAAAGAGAAGTAGAAGAGGAAAGTAATATAGTGAGGGAGAGGGAAGATGATGAAGTCTAAGGTGGATTAAAGCAGGTGCATTGGCTGATTGATTGTAGATGTTCCCAGTGCCGAGTTTTAAAGCTAGCATAGGTAGGTGCTCCACGAATATTTAGAGGTAACGAGTTCCAGTATTTTGGGGCCATATGTGCAAAGGCACGTGAACCCATATTGGTTTTACATCTGGGAATGTGATAGGGGGCTAGGTCGGCAGATCGGAGCTCGTAGGACAGAGGGTGTGAGTGGAGCAGACAGGCGAGTGAAGGTGGAATCCGGCATTTCAGGATTATCGAGTGGTTCAGCAGGTGATCATCATGCATCATGACGTTCTTGCTCTTGCATGTGGCCTTGTTTGACACTGGGTGAGGTGACGGAGGTGTGCAGGACAGTGTGGAGCATCTCCAGCTAGCTGGTTATGCGAGTGCCACTCGGGGTGTCAGCTGGGGTCACCACTTGGGGGGGTGTCAGCTGGGGGCAGGCTCGAGATAGGGAGGTTAATGACTGATTCACAAGGTAAGGATAATGGCTGCATAGTAGAAAAAAATATGTTGGGTCTGGAAGGCTTTACTATTTGTTTGGTAATACAGGTATTTTCCACTAATGATGCTAGGGAGTCACAGAAGAGTCACAGAGCAGTGTAAGAGATAGGAGACACATGTGGACAAAAAAAAGTGTGTAACTGGGACATTTTAAAATCATATTATTTGGAGGCCTTTTAAAAATTGTGTTGTTTGGGAAAAGTGACTTTACATGTGTGTGGTGGTAGTACTGTTGAGATTGTTTTTCTGTCATAGTGGTAGCACTGTCACAACAGTTTTGAGTAATTGAAAGTGATTGACTGGAGTCAAGAGGTCATGCTACTGGCTCCAGCCAATTACCACCTACAGTGTGGGTCAATTCTGGCATGGGAGATCTGAAGTGAGGACAAACGTGGTATCCTCACCATAGGGCTGACCACCCTCTAGATATGGCAAATATTTGCCAGAATTTATCCTCACAAGCATTGCATAAATTATGTCATCTCACAAGTGACACAGCCACAAGTGAGATATCTTAACATCAGTGACCTTGAATGAAGGTAAATATGATATGTTCAGTCATGCCATGTCATGTTCAGTTTATACAACATATGGGGCCTATGCTCCAATGCGTATCCCCCTGCGGAGCTCCGCACCTGCGGACAGGTGTGTGCCGACAGTATTCCCCAATGGCTGTAACCTGTCCGTGGGCACATGCCTCCCCCCCGGCGTGCAGCATTCCATGAGGTGGCCAGGGGTGGAGTTGCAGACCCAGGAGGGCATCCAATCGGTTGCCTGTCCCTGGACCAAACAGTAGGTCCCTTGCACGGTGGGTAGTGCATTGGCTGCACTCCCCCACGGATGTCCACATGGCTGGTGGCTGTGGAGGTGAGTGGTGGGTTGTGCCGCCGGCCATGCCTTGCCCCCCAACCAGATGGGGTGGTACTGGGGTTGGGGTGTTGGCACAAGGGTGTGTGTTGGGGGAAGGGATCACGCTGCCCATTACACCAGCAGGGTGAGGGAACATGAGGCAGGCAGGTGGTGTGCTGCAGGGGTCTGCAGTCCATGGACCAATGCCTCTATGTGTGTGTGTTGGGGGGGTGGCATGCACGGGGAGGTGTAAGGCATGGCTGAGTGCAGGGGTGGGTGACCCTTGGTGGCCAATCACTGCTCTTGTGTAGCGTCCCCTTGTTGAGGGATGGAGGCACAGGGGCACATAGTGGGCTTACGGCAGGGTTTCCCTGGTGTACCGGCCACCCCCCTACGCATCCCAGTACGCAGCTCTATACAGCTGTGTGCATGCCATGTAGTGCTGGCACACTCCCCATCTTTCCCCTATGCATTGCGATACACACGGGTGGGGGGGTTGTGTTCGTAGGGGCTGCGAATCCTGGTTTGTGAATGCCGCGTGAGTGGCACAATGGGTGTGGAGTGTCTCCGCTCCTCACATACGCGGCATGGAGGTGCTCTGCTCCTTCGAGCATAGGGCCCATTGTTTTAGGATATACGTAGACCACATTTACATATAAAACAGGATTTACATAGGCCACAGTGAAACTGCATGAAAGTGGGTGGGAGAGGATGGAATGAAAGTCACCCTCCCCCAACCTCCATTAAATGACACCTTAACAAAATGGTAGTTTACTCACCTGGTAAAGGTGATTGTGGGAGAACATCTCTGAGGCACTCCAAACCTTACTTACTGGGTCTCCATGCCACCCAATAGGCTTTGATGCACATGTGACTTCTAAAGAAGTCCATCCCCTGCTAGACCTCTCCTCCTCCTCTGTCCTTCTGTGGTCATTTACACCTCTTCCACAGCTGTACCTGTGTAATCTGGAGAAATACTGCTAGTCTGTCATGGCTATTGTAGTGGAAACAACATTTTCAGCATTTGAAACATAGAAACATAGAAGTTGATGGCAGATAAGGACTGCAAGGCCCATCCAGTCTGACCTTTTTTTTTTTCTACCTTATGAATCTGAGTCATTAATTATTCATTACATTCGAAAATAAAACTGGCCCTTATGGCATGCCGGTGGCAAGTATACCTTCAGCCACTTTGTAACATTACTCTGTGCCATAGTCATGAACTGTTTCCCAATCGAGAGAGATGTGGAGTGCCTCAGAGATGTTCTCCCACAGTTACCTTTACCAGGTGAGTAAACTACCATTGTGGGAAGAAATCTCTGAGGCACTCAAACCTTACTCACTGGGTCATTAAATAGCAATACATAGTCCCAGTCAGGGGTGGGGGAGACAGTGCATGACTAGACAAGTTCCTCACCACTGTCCTTAATACAGCAGTACTGAAATTTGCCCTTGCAGCCAAAATCATATCCAGTCTATAATGTCTTATGAATGTGTGGGCAGATGCCCATGTGGTGGCTGCACATATTTCTTCTGTCATAGCTAAGTTACGTTCTGCCCATGACGTAGCTACTGCTCTCATGGAGTGAGGTCTTATACCAATGGGTGGTGTAGAGTTCTTGACTTTGTATGCACATGTAATGGCCTCAAGGTGATGGTTGGCATGGTCTATTTAGAAGAGTTGGGAACCACCTACGCTTGCCAGTAATGGCAGCTATGGATCAGTGGATGGTCATTTCAGAGTCTGGTCTGCAGCGGTGTCCAGGAAAGAACAGAGTTAAAAGATCTGGAGGGGCGAGGGGAGTTACGGTGAGACTGGGATAAAACACACCACCTACAGGGCCAACCCTGTATATCTCCTCGCATTACGTCACTGAAATATTGGATACAGACACTCAAAATGTAGGGAATGAGAGGCACTGATCTTAATATGGGAGAAATTGTTAGAGACATATTCAGAAAACTGGAAGATAGTGACTTAGCGGTACTTTACCCTTGATCACACTGACACTAGCTGAAATTCCTAACAGTGGAGTGATAATGACTCACACCTAGTCTTTTGAGGAATCCCCATTTTGAACTGCCAGATAATTGCAGCTCTTAATGAGCTGTTAATCTCAACAGGCCATCTAGAATATTGAGAGAGATTAGCTTGAGAACTAGAGCCTGCTGAAGTAGAGAATTTTAACTTAATTAACAGCCATGAAAACCTGCACTAGTCCAGATGAACAAGTAGAGAGTTAGCAGCACTAGCCCTGGTCAATTTGCACTAGGGTTTGGGCTAGTAAAACAATGTTAAGATCAACCCCTGTCTTGGTGTCATCTGCAAATAGACAAACCTTAACCTCCAGTCCATCTGCGATGTCACTGATGAAGATATTGAAGGGGACTGGCCCCAGGACTGATCCCTGAGGTACCCAATTGTGACTTGCTTTCTTCTGACTGTATACCATTTACCACCACTCTCTGTTTTCTGCCCGTCAACCAGTTTGCCAACCAGTTGACCAACTTCTGACCCACCCTGAGCCTACCCAGCTTACTAATCAGTCTTCTATGTGGAACAGTATTGAAAGCTTTGCTGCAGTCAAGGTAAGCGACATCAACTGCTCCCCCTTGGTCCACCATTCTAGTTACCCAGTCAAAGAAATCAATGAGATTAGTTTGACAGGACCTTCCTTTTGTAAACCCATGCTGTCTTGGATCCTGTGCTGCCATGGATTCCAGGTGTTGCACTATCCTTTCCTTAAGGAGTGCCTCCATAATCTTGCCCACTACTGAGGTAAGACTGACTGGTCTGTAATTCCCCGCCCTCTCCCTGCTATCACTGTTGTGGAGCGGGATCACATGAGCCCTTCTCCAGTCTTCTGAGACCTCTCCTGTGCTCAGATACCCACTAAACAGTTATTTTAATGGCTCTGCTAGTTCCACCCTTAGCTCCTTTAATACCCTGGGATGTATGCCATCAGGTCCCATTGCCTTGTCCACCTTGAGCTTATCGAGCTCTTGTAGGACCCTTTCTTTTGTGAGGGGACTAGTGCACCCCCCCTTGTCCATGGTGCTGAGCTGGGGGCCCTGCCCTACCTTCTCTTCAGTAAATACTGAGCAAAAGTATCTATTTAAGATAGATGCTTTTACATGGTCCTCCTCCTCACATGCCCCCTTATCCCCTTTGATCTTAGCAATCCCCACTCTGGACTTTCTCCTTTCACTAATGTATCTATAGAAAGTCTTGTCCTCTTCTTTTACTGTTTGTGCTAGTGTTTCCTTGGTTTGGGCCTTTGTCTGCCTTACTATGCTTCCCTTAGGGAACTTTGGTATGCCTCCATATCTTCATGCTGTTGCATTCCCTTATATTTCCTGAAGGTCAGCCTTTTGACTCTGACCTTTTCTGCTACTGTTTTTGAGAACCAAAGTGGTTTCCTTCTTCTTTCGCACTTCCTTTTCTCTCTAACACAATGGGATGTTGCTTCAAGTATGGCATATTTAATGCTCGCCCACTTTGCCTGTACCCCCTCACCTGTATTTCTTTTTGCCAGGGCTAGCTTAACTCTGTTGGCCATCTTATCAAAGTCAAATCCTCTGAAGTCCCATATTTTTGCCTTGGAATGGGATGATTTAGTTCTAGTGGCCAAATTGAACCATATCTTGTGATGGTCACTGGCCCCCAGGTGACCTTCCACCTGGAGATCTGTGATCCTTTTCCTGTTAGTCAGTACTAGATCTAGGATAGCCCTGTTTCTTGTGAGTTGTTGTATCAGTAGTTTGAGGCCCTCCCCCTGCAGGGAATCCACCATGTGTCTAGTTCTGGCAGATGTTCCTGCTGGTATTGACCAATCTGTATCTGGCATGCTGAAGTCACCCATTATCAGAACCTCCCCTTTAGCTGTCATGTTTTGTATGTCTTCTAACAATAATGTGTCTATGTCCTCCCCCTGGTCTGGAGGCCTGTGCACAACCCCAGTTTATATGGCTGTCCCATTTCCTGTTTCCAGGGTGACCCACAGTTCTTCTGGCTCCTTATGTGTATTCCGAATTTCTGTAGCTTTGATATTTTCATTGACATAAAGGGCCACTCCACCCCCTCTTTTGCACCTCAGTCTCTTCTGAACAGTACATAGCCAGGTACTGAAGTCTCCTAAGTGTGGTTACTGGTAAACCATGTCTCGCTAATGGCTACTATGTCCAGTTTAGCCTCTGTTATTATTGCCTGCAGGTCTGGGATCTTGATTTGTCTACATGATTTTCCATTGGCCAGATTTCGGTGTGTTAGTTGTTGTGCGAGGTCTGGCATTTCCCAAGTGCATTGTATGGGGAGCTGGACCTTTTTCCTTACCTGGTGATGCAAATGAACTACATACATGCTGAATTCCTGTTTGACCACTAGCTGGGGGGGTGTTCTTCCCATTCAACGTATGGGGTGCTGCACCCCTCTCCCCATTTTCTAATTTAAATATTCTGCAAAGACGTCAAACTTCTGCCCCAATGCACTGACTCCCTCCTTAGTCAGATGCAGTCCATGAAATTTAAAGGACTTTTGCCCCAAAAACTGTTGCCAGTTCCCTACAAATTTGTGTCCTTTTTCCTGGCACCAGCCCTTGAGCCACATGTTTAGCTCCCCTATCTCCCCTTCTCTGGCATTCCATCCATCTGCCCCCCTCTCCCAGACTGGCAGGATCTCAGAGAAGGAGATGCCAGACCAAATGGATGATAGTTTGTTACCCAGCTGGTCAGGTGTTAGTTGGTCTCCACAATTGACCAGCTGGTGAGATCATTAGTCCCTATGTGTACCAGGGTGTCAATGTTTTCTCCTGCTTCCTGAACAATTTTAGCAATGTGGTCAGTGTCTCTCCATGCTAATGTACCTGGGAGACATCTGACCATTACCCCTGGCTGGAGATATGTATCAACTCCCCGAATCATTAAGTCTCCTATGATCAGAAATTTTTTGGTTTCCTTTTTTTTTTTGTTTAGTGTTGTTTTGGTTCCTGTTTTGGGTGAGTTTTGTTGTTCTAGCTCCCGTGCTGCAGTGTCCTGCTCTGCAGTGTCCGTTGCCCCTTTGTTTGATTTCAGAGATAGAGGCAGATACCTGTTTGTAGTTTTTATATGGTTTGTGGTGGTGATATGTTGGAGAGCACCGAGTGTCGGGGCACACAATTGGCCCCTCCTAACCACCTACCAACCTCCCGGACCAACTACCCTCTGTGGTCAAGGTGCTTCTGTTGGATGTTGGGGAAATGGTGGGCATTTCTTATAATATAGTTCCTCTTGAATATACAATTTGAGGTGCACAATCTCTGCCCATGCTGCCTGGAGCTGAGCCCTTAGCTCTCCAATGGCCCAGCATGTAGGATAGTGTCCTAAATCCTGGAAAACTGCCCTTCTGAAAAGTGTTCCACAGTACCTGCAGTTAATGATATCCATTCCAGATAAGTTGCTGGGTTTATAACCAGGTCAGAGTAATTAGAAGGAAGAAAATGAAAGCAAAAGTTTGATTTTGTGTTTTGTTTGTTTGTTTTTGTATAACTTGTTATAACAAGTTAAATTACTAGTGCCCATGTAAATGAGGTCACTGTGTGCATACCCCTCTGATCTGCCCATTCCTGCTTTACTACAGGAAATATCATGACTGTGCTACCCTATAAAAGGAGTGTAGTGTGGGGTGGTTGGAGATGGGGGTGGGTGGCTGGGCCCTTCCCCTGCCGAAAAAGAACCACGGACGAAAGAAACAAGGAGGTATGAGCAGAAACAATCAGCCAGCAACAAATGCAGTAGCCCTGAAAGCTTATCTTAATGATAGATAAAACTGTAAAACATGTATAGCACCACCTGTAATAATTTCACAAAAGATGTACCCTGTAAGAAACACTTTGCTACAGAGAAAAATAAAGCAGTAACAGAAGATATGCCTTGCAAAAGACAATTTGAATCAGAAGATTACAGCAGTAATCTGTAAGCACACACCTGTTGGCACACCCTGTAATAATGCAGCAGAAAATATACTCATCAACAACAATTTGAATCAGAGAAAATGAAGCAATAAAAGGTTAGCAACAAACAGTAACAATCCCTGTGAGTACAAAATAAAAATAACAACACACAGTAAATCTGCCTAGCCAAAAGAAGCCTTAATCCTTTCCTTGCTCTGATAATGTTATTTTCTCTGTCCTTTCAAGCAACATAGAAGAAAAGTGTTCAAGTGAAGCTAGGTGCCTTGGCCAGCAAACCTAGTCTTCCCTGTGATGGCTTTTCTGTGTTCAGAGTTGTTGTTCCCTGAGTGTTGGGGAGCAGCATTAGCTGCAGTGGTAATGGCAGTGAATTACTTGACTCAGAAAGATGATTTAGAGTTGGGAGCCAGTCTGGGTGGAAGGGTGTACTTGATGGGACTTGGCAGCCAAGGCAGACCGGGAGCTGCATCTCCCCAGTGGCAGCCCTCCCAATTTGGAGTGGTGCTTACATTTGGAAGTGGAGTCTCCCCTGAGGTGGACAGGTGGAGTGTGAATCTTTGTCCACTTAATCCGAGGAGCATTACATTTCCACTGGAGTAAAACTTAAGATGGGACTTGTGATCTTGTTGAAACCATTTCTGGATAGAGTATCATCTGAATCCAGGACAATGAGTTATTTTTAACAGCTGGCTGTGGGCGTAGGTGTGTGGGAAGGGGCAACTGCAGAAACTGATTTGCCTGTTGAATTTTTTTCTGGTTAGTGTTACTTATGTTTAAGTATCCAGATTTTTATATGGTTACCTTTTTATTCCTTCTTTTATACTAATGTCACTGGGCAGATCACTGTCAGTTACAGCTCTCAGTAAACTTAAACCTTAAAGAGCTGCTGACACCTAAAAGAAAACTTTGGAAAACATGATATTTAGGTACAATTCAGCTTGCATTCCATATATATTATATAGATTTCTCCTCCCCTTTATTTCTGAGGAAATTTGCATGAATACATGATCTGTATACCTTAGAGTTCATCTGCTTCTTTAGCTTACTCCCTACTTCGAGTCATAATCCTGTGTTGTGACATCACAATCTGTTGTGGGGGAGCAACTGTGATGTCTCAAGAAGTGCATTATAACCTCAGGTAGGGAGAAAGCAACAGTAGATGAACTCTTCAGGAGCAAAGATCCTGTTTTTATCCAAAATTACAGCAATAATAAATAATAAGGAGGAATACAGAACTAATGTGAAATACAAGCTGAACTGTGTCTAAATATTATGTTTTGTTAAAGTTCTCCTAAAGGCATCAGCTGATTTTTAATCAACTGTTCTATGAGAATACAATGATCTCCTTTAAACATGGAGCTGTTTTGTCTTTGTTCATCTTTTAGTCTGTCTGTTGCTTTTGATACCATGGATCATGAGAATTAATTCAAGTTCATTATGACCTGCATACCAAACTATTTTGAGCTTGTTCTTCACTCTCTCAGCACCATCTAGCAAACACATTTTATGGATTCCACTGGGCTGAGTATTATCTCTACACTCTTCAGCCGGCTCCCTCGATCATTAAATCTATCTGGGAGGACAATTTTATGCCAGTGATGCCCAACTATGCATAGCCTTTCCCAGCAAGCCCAACACTGGATTTGCCCTTCTGGACTTGTATCTGATAGTGTATCTGAGATTATGTGACTGGCAGCTGACACAGTTTGAATGCAAGCACACTGAAGTTTACTAGTGGGCTCAGAGTTCCTTCTGACAGCTGGGCCATCCACATTATGTTCATAGTGTGTACATGCACAGTGAACACTTTGTTAGGAGAGTGTCCTTTGAGGAATGTGACACTGTCAGTCCAGTGCAGAGTGGTCAGCAAGGGGCTTCTCAGTATCACACAATCATCAGCCACGCTGACCATTACACTGTTCTGGCTTGCTGGGTGGAAACTTCATGTATTTCAAAGGAAAGAGCTGAACCAATCATGGGTCAGCTCTTTCCTATGATCTGCGCCACCAAGCAAGTACAGCTGATCTGTCATGATCAGCCTGCTGAGGTTGAATTACACCCTGTAACAAAGAAAACTGTCCATCAATGTCTGTTGCTGCCCCACCCTTACTCTCCCCCCACCTGACCCTCCCACTCAGCACCCACCAGCCCACATCCAGCCCCACTCACCCTATATATATATAACACTGACACTGGGGGTGCCAATCCCCCAGTATCACCACCTGAAATAAAGAAAACCATCCCTCATAGTTTTTTTTAATACACCCTGCAAAAGAGAAAACCATCCAGCGATGTGTGTTGCAGCTGCCACCGTAACTGAGCCCCCCAAGCCCAACCCACATTAATATTCTGTCACAGCAGAGCCCAATCCCCCATGCCATCTGCGTCTCCCAACCCTGCCTGTTTTACTTATGCAGCACTGAGGAGCCCACCCCCAGTGCTGCCAAACATAGCACTGATCCTGGAGGTGCCCAATCCCCCAGTGTCACCACCTGAAATAAAGAAAACTGTGCCTTGTAGTTTTTTTCTAAACCCTGTAAAAAAAGAAAACCGTCCATCGATGTCTGTTGCTGTCATTACTGTATCCCCACCTGACCCTTCCACTCAGCAACCCGCCCCATCCCACACACCCCCAAGTCCCTACTTACCCACCAGGGGTCAAAGCCATAATCCACTCTGGACCACAGACATGTCTTCTCTTTTCAACACTGGAACACAAACTGAGGAAATCAGGTACACAGTTCAATGTATTTCAACATGGGTTTGAACTTAGAGGCATAACTTGGTCATTCATAAATATTTTGGCCCCCAACTTTTCAATATGCCTTTTTTGGGACCCCACCTTATGAACAATGGCAGCGAAATTAGACAAATCTGTCCCAAAAGATGATTTCATGGTCACTGCCCGAAATCACACCTCTCAACCACTTAGCATTAAAATCATAGCACTCACCTTCAAAAATCATATCAAACGGCCAGAATGTCTAGCACTTTCTTATTTCAAACAATAATATGTCTACAAATAATGGGTCCCATATAGTTGGTGATAAGAAATTTTTCTATCAACTTAGTTCAATGATTTAATAATCTGTGTATCCAGAAATAGCTCTAATATTATGAAGAACATCAGTAAACCTATGTGAAGCAAGGGTAAATTTGAAGGTGAAAATCATAGCGCTATGCAAAATTCATAGCAGTTGAGAGATATGTCTGAAATCACTTTTCAGGCAGGAGTTGAACATTTTCTCTGCCCTTGTTCATGAAGTGGGGTCATAAGAAGGCAGCTTAGGGTTGCCACCTGTCAGGTTTTTTACCTGGTGTTCAGGTTTTCAGGGTCCCTATCAGTGATCCAGTTTTGTTCAGTGATAGTCAAGTTTTTGAACCATTTTGAATGCTCACATACCTTAGAAACTGATATTGTCATCACATTCATTGTTTCAGCTGCATTGCCAGGTTTCAAACAAGTTTTGCTGTCAATATAGCCCTTTCTTTGTAAAAGCAGTCCACCTGGGAGGTGTAAAGTATGGCCATTAAGACCATTAGTAGATATTTAATCTAATCTTTTCCACTCTGCATTTCAAAAGCAGAACAGCAGCAAAACTGGGCAAAAAGTCTGACCCTACTTTTTGTAATGGTAAAAGATTCAGTTATCTTCTACTTTTATTTGCTGGTAAACTTTTTCATCTCTAAAAGAATTTAAGTATTTTGAAATGTTTTAAATTATTTTTTGTAAATGTTTTAGATTATTTTTTATAAAATAGTTGTTTCTTCCAGTGAAAACTAATTTAAACTTAAACAACCCAATCTGGGATCTGAGCCTCAGATCCTGAACTCCTATCCTCAGTTCCACCTGATAGTCTATCACTCTAGCCATTAGGCTGTCCTAGTAGTCTCAACTCTGACCTACCTCTCCCCAGCCATTTAACTCCCTCATTCCCCTCCAGTTCAGGTTAACTCCTGCTCATTATTTTAAGCAACGGCATCTATCATCCACCTGCTACTGTATGTGCAAGGCACGCTGCATGGCTACCCTCTCCTGCCTTCTGATCTTTTGTGCTGCTGACTACCTTATTGCCCTCTCCCTGAGGCACCCTCCCCTGCACAGTGACCACCCACTACCATGGCATGTGCCCACGGAACCCATTGGTATGCCTCTCCTCTTCCCCTGCCTCCCCAAATGTGGTGTTGTTTATCTTGGGCATAGGCTCCAGAAAAGATTATGTGCATCTATGCCTCTCACCTGCATCACCAAGAAGCTACTCCGCACCTCAGTCTGGCCATTCCTACCCCTCCTCATCCTTATAACCCAAGCAGGGGACATTGAACTCAACCCTGGCCCTTCACGCCCTGTCTACACACCCTCCCCCCCAATTGTTAGTGGCCAATCGCCTAAAGGGTTGAAGCTTGCCCATATAAACACCCAAAGTCTGCACCCCAAGACTGCTGAACTCGAAGCATGAGTTACTCAACACTCTCCTGATATTTTAGGCATATCGAAGTCTTTGCTAAAGCCTAACATCAAGCAACATGAGACAGCAATACAAGGTTACAACTGCTTCAGGAAGGACAGGCTGGGTAAATGGGGAGTGGTGTCATCATGTACATCCGGGTTGGCTTAGATGCCATTGAAATCCCTACTCCTGCCCCTGAACCCCATGCAGCAGAGTCACTGTTTCTCTCCCTGACTCTCAGCTGCATCAAAATATTAGTATTGGGTTGTGCCTACCTGCCTTCCAAAGAAGCCTCCATCTGCCTCCCCCTTTCCATTCTTCCTTACCAACCTCCCTCACCATGACCTTACACTCTGTGGTGATTTTAGCATAGACTGGTTGAACCTGAATTCTGACAAGATTTATGCCTCTCTTGCCGATGGCAACCTGGCTCAGCTCATTAATGTCCCAATATGAATCAACACAAAATCAGGCAACCATTCCTTGCTTGATGAAGTTATCACCAACTGTGCCCATAAGGTGAAATCTGTAGGTGTACTCACTGACAGCATCAGTGATCACTCCCCTGCCTTCTCTATCTGGTGAAATAACTTCCCTAACCCTCCACCAAGGTCACTCTGGTCTGAGATATGTCCTGTCTCAATCCCAGTGCTTTTCTTGCCTCTATCTCAGATGTCAATTTGGGACCGATAAACACTCTCCCAGATATCAGCCAGACCCTCAATTTTTTAATTTTTTAATGACCACCTTCACCAATATAGTTGATCTTCATACCCCCATGAACAGGAGCAGACCAAAAGGGATCAAAACTCCATGACCGCTCATGATCAGGCTTGGAAGACCTTCAAACGAAGCAGGCTGCCTACTGACTGGCAAGTCTATAGGCAGCTCAGGAACAGGTGTAAAAATTCTATTTAGAAAGCTAAACGCACCCACTTCAGGTCACTCCAAACCAAGCATCTCTGTAATCCCAAAGAATTATGGAGGCAAGTGAAGTCCCTAATCAAAGGCAAGTCCTCTGAGGCCCCAAGCTCCATCACTGCCCAAGGCACTGTCCTCTCTGACCCCGTCCATCACCACTGGATTTATTTAATTCTTTACCAACCTGCATAGATATACCTCACTCTTTACCAACCCCACCTCTCCTCCACACTCACCAGTGGACAATGGTGCTCACCCAGCTTTTCACCTTGAATTTGCCACCCTCAATGAAGTTCAGTGGCTTCTTGCTAACCTAAAAGCTGACAGCTTCCCCAGTCATGACACCATCAAACCCAAATTTCTGAAATTGGGAGCTGCAAACCTTGCCTGCCCAGTCCGTGACCTGTTTAACTGATCCTGCCTCTTGGGGACTGTCCCTGATAAATGGAAGGTAGCTTTGGTTGTTCCCATTCATAAGGGTGGACCCAATACAACTGTTGAGAACTTTAGACCTATTTCCATCATCTGCCCGCTGGCAAACATCCAAGAGCTTATACTCTATAACCATCTACAGGATTATCTAGACCACCACCATTTTCTCTCAAGGTTCCAGCATGGGTTCAGAAAAAAAACACAGTACCCTCACTGTCTTGATAAAAGTTACATCTGACCTGTTCCATGCTATGGACCAGGGCTTTGCCACTGGTGCTATCTTTGTCGATTTGACAAAGGCTTTTGACTTGATCAACCACAATCTCCTTCTGTGGCATCTATACTCACTTGGCCTTGACGTTAGTACCTTAACTTGGCTCCAAAGTTACCTTACTGGCAGCACTCAAATGGTCAAGTGGTCCAGTTCTCTCTCGGATCTCAGACCAATAACCCACGGTGTCCCTTGGGCTCCATCCTGGGTCTGTTATTATTTTCCCTGTTCATTAATGAATTTCCAAATAACTGTGGAGGGACCTCTGTTCACCTTTAAGCAGATGACACCTTTGTTTACTGTTCTTCATCCAACATCAGGTGGCTCAACAGCATGCTCACCTTGGACTTCTGAATTCTCGAGGGCTGGTTTCTTGATAACTAACTAGTCCTCAACACTAAAAAAAACAAATGCATGCTGTTCTGCAATCCCTCCTCCTCGCTGCATCCCAACCCCCCCTTGCAATACTCTCCCATAACGGTAATGCCCTTGAATCCATCCCATCCTTTAAATATCTGGGAATCACCTTAGATTCCTCGCTTTCCCAAAACACTCATGTCACCCTTCTAACCAAAGCTCTAAACCAAAAGCTGGGTCTGCTCTACCACATATGACCCTTTCTCACATCGGTTTCATGCCAGAAGATTTCGGCCACCACCCTCCTGGCCCTCCTTACATATGACGCCCTGCTACTACTTACAACAAACACAACCATCCTATCTCACATTAAACAGGCCTATCATAGGGTGGGAAGGTTTGTCAGGGCTAGAAATTCATTTTAAAAAGTGGTGTACCACACAGATTACCAGTTCCCCAGATTTGGTATTCTGTCCCAGAGAATGGTATACCACCAACCATCAGTACATTCTTGTTTGACTAAATAAAAGGTAATAAATGGCAAAAAACAAGTTCTAAAAATTCTCCATTCATTTATTTTTCTGTATTTTTTTACTTTTCTCTTTACCTTGTAGGTAAGGTGTTGAACTTTCACTTTATTCTGTGCGTGTATAGAAAGAGTTAAGCACAGAATGAAAAATAAAGCACATCCAGGCATTGCATACGTTTTTTCAAAGTGCTTTTGCAGCACTGACTGACAGCAAATCTCATCACAGTAATTTCACAAGCAGCGAAAAACAGAAGTCTGTCTGAAATCCATAGCAGACTACAGTAGACACTCACACTGCAATTTAACACAAAAATGCAGCGCACAACCCTGGACAGTCATTTTGTTTTCAGTGATGACAGTGAGCTTATGCACAGTGAAATGTTCAAGCAGCAATTGACATTCATTGATGACTGAGTATCTTTTTGTATTCTTTTGTCTACCCCATCAAGACGAGTTGCTAT
Organism: Neoceratodus forsteri; assembly: GCA_016271365.2. Taxonomy (NCBI): domain Eukaryota; kingdom Metazoa; phylum Chordata; order Ceratodontiformes; family Ceratodontidae; genus Neoceratodus; species Neoceratodus forsteri. The sequence continues at coordinate 660,578,637 of CM057458.1, forward strand.
GAAAAAATGAATCTGGCCAGTGTAAACAGAAGCTTTTGATTCAGTTAATCCGACATGATTTGTTACAGCACCGTGACAGTACGTGATAGTTTTATTACCGTGACATGACCAGCTGGCCAGATTTTACAAATTTAAAACACCCCGCTGCTAGATTCATGATAGATTTTTGTAATTTTTATGTGAAATCCAATTTGGCCAAAATGTTACTGTACTGTTCCCGTTATATATTTTGCTGTGCTAGAGTGGTCCATAAGCCACATCTCATGTTGGTGCGATGGACTCCATGATTATTTTATTGTAGGGAGTCAGGGCTACTAAGAAGGGAAGAAAAATTATGAAGACTGAAAGATACTCTGTTCACATACCCAAATCTGGACTACTTGGTGCTCAGCTGCCTCCCTCAGATAAATTCCAGGCACATTTAATGTAAGATAAAACAGTACCTGATTGGTGCATTATTTTCAGCTCCTGCCTCACCAACTTGTACTTGACTGATGGACTGCGCTAGGACTGGCTATCTGCTGCTGCTCGACAAGTTAGCATTAGTCTACTACGCAGCCATGTCTATTATAACAAAACTGAAATTAGTAGAACAAGGACTGAGAAAACTCACAGAATGAGATTTGACAAATTAGACTGTACTGATCAACCTACCCATGACTTGTAGATCTGGCACTGTGACCAGGTAAAATTATTTTTGCCACCAAAAATCTGGAGTGGCACTAGTGGAACGTAAATTTAGCAATATTAACTGTTTTGTAGGAAAACTGAAGACAGTCCAAGCAGGACTTAACAGTTGGGTGGCAAAGAAAGGCCAAACCTTAAATGTGGAGGACATGATCACAACAGATTCATGTCATCATTACGAGAGTACTCAGTGATGCAAGAATTCCCCCCTCTCCCCACAGTTAACAGTTTTCTGCGAACTAGTAGTACTAGGGCACAACACTGACATGGGAGTACAGTACATTCAAGTTCTTCATCAGATATAACAGGAGAATCATCATCAGAGAAAAGTCTTTCAGAATAAGTTTCAGATATGAAAGATTCATCTAAATTTACTTCTGAGTCTGAGCTGTCTGCCTCTTCTTCCTTCTGCTCATTGCTTTGTTTTTTGTTCCGTGGACCATATGGATGCAAAGAAGGCCTTTTTTTCTGTCTACCACTTTTTAACCAGTACTTAACGACTGGAACTGGATCAAATTCCTGTTCACATGGTGTATGTAATGAGATCCTTATTAAGTCTATGAGTCCTTTCCTAATGAACTTCGGCAATCAGATTTTATTCTTTTCATTAGGCTAAACCCACGTTCACAAACAGCTGTACTTGCTGGTAGAGTATGAATTAAGGTTACTAGTCCCAAAATTTTGTGGCATTTGTCTTGGCAAACCTGATGAATATCTGGCCACTTTGCTTCTACAGCATTGGCGTACTTTGGGGCGGGGGGAACAAACATGTAATACCCTGACCTGATCTGCAGCCTGATAGTATTGAGAATTTGCTGATTGTTAGTGGTAGAAGAAAAAATTCACCCTCTCTTTATGTGATTTTTTTTAGTTTGGTCCACTCTGCTACACGCATCTGGATCTATGTTCTGTTCTGTGAGGACTGATCTGAACTCCTCTACTACACCAGCTACTGCATCCTCTGCATAATCTGAAACAAATTGGAAAAAAACTGTCTCACCTCCACACCGCTAAGCTAAAGATGATTCTCCCAGTGCCACCCAGTCAGACTTATTTTCCCACCCTAACACACCTGTCAAGTCCACATGGCTTGTTGGCCACTGTTTAAAGTTCACAATGTGGTTCATGGCCAACATAATGGAGTCCGGCTGGTGCATGTCTTCAAACCTGTTTGTGACATTTAGGATCATGGCTGTCAGTAGTGTGCCTCTGTCAACAGAAAACTGGTGCGCTTCACCAACAGATAGGGTGTGTCCATGGAATTCAGATCCCTCCAAGGCATCCAGATTTCACAAGTGCTTTCCAGGTCTAGAAAACAAGAACAAAAGGAAAAACACAGACTTATCCCCCTGGCCTGACCTAACTTGTCCTGACAGAGATAAAGTTTTTTTTTTTCTGGCTAGGGTGGAGGGAAAATACTATAGTCTAGCTAAAACCAATCTGGAAAACAAAAAATGATCTTGTTTTCAGCTTTACAAGGCAGTTCTTCAGGTCCTGAAGTGATTCAAACACCTCTCCCACTGATGTATCATTTGCTTGAAGAAGCAGACTGACTTTTGTGAACTCTTCCAGGATGTCTGCCATCAGGTGAATGTAGCATGGACATCTCCAGGTCTGCATGATCTTCAGGTAGCCCTTGGCCTTCGCTGCTTGGTCTCCTCGGGATCCGCCAAGTTGCATCTGAGAAGACAAAAAATAGCACAAGTTGTTGCTTTAGTAGTTCCAATTTTAAAACAACTCTAGACTGTGCTTAAAATGGAGTCTGGGACAGTACCCCGGGATTCTGCTGCACTTCCAACAGGTATATAGTCTTTGATGAGCACTTTCAGTGCTGTTAATGTGTGTTGTGCCCATCTGGTTCCTCCCACTCTAGTTGGAATAAGGCATTTTACTCCCACTACCTGACAGGACTCTCTCAGATTTTTATGGTTTAGAGGTGAAAAATGATAAAACAGATAGATCCCCAGCAGTAATTGGTCTATTTTTTTTTTATGATACATGATGTTTTTTTAAGACATCCTTCAGGAATAACTCCAGCCTATGTGCATTGCAGTAGATCGTTACTAGATGAGGACGATCCTTTCTCAGTAGTGCGGCCACCCCCCCCACCTGTCATCACTGCTGCCTTATCGTTGGTAAGCCCTACCAATTTGTTTTTCCACTCTGCTAACTCTGTCTGTGACAGCATGGCCGGATCAATGCATGTCGTGATTGATACTACATCAGCTTTGTGTGGATTTTCCAGGAACACAAAAAAAATACCTGGCACCCCCTTGTTTACTGTTCTTATGTAAATTATTTCCTGTTCTTTTATACTGGAATCTGTAGCACCATCTATCATTACGGACACGAAGTCTGAATTCTTTACCACGTCCACCAGCTTCTTACGTTCCACCTCAGTGACATTACTAATGAACATGCGGCATGATTTGTCATTGTGGTAGGTTTCCCCAATATCAACCCCTTTACATTGGTCAAGGTCACACACCACTGGAAGTCTATATGGTCAATAGTTGTTATGCATGTGTATTTCAACTTAAGATCTGCACATGACTTGCCACATTGAATTGAGCATTTCGATTGTTCTGTCAGCAGCAGATGCCTGCTGGGGTTTAGCTACAAATCTGGCATCAGCTAGGGAGTACTTCTTAGACTTGGCATGTTTTTGTAAAGACTGCTCAGTGAAATTATTGCAGCCCCTTTCATACTATGCTGATGTTGTGTCTGCAATGTCTGGGAATTTCCTACATGCTTTACAAAACATTACATTTTTCTCAGGGTCAAGCTCAACCCAAGTGTACTTTGTTACCCAGTGTTCTTGAGTACACACTAATTTCCTTTTGTCATAAGCAGTATCTCTCTCCTTTTTTCTAAGTGCCTCCTTCTCTACTGCTATGGTCTTAGGGTTCTTTACTCCATTCCAAAAACGCCACATCTTGGCAGTTCTAGCAATTTCTTGTAGTTTGCCAGTAAAGAAGCATGCCCTGACCAAACAAGCAAGGGCCAGTGGATGCAGACCCAACTGGGATAAATCCACCTCATGTCACCCCAGAGAGAATGGGTCCCCGCAACAATCGAGACAATTTTCTATGCAGGATGAGTGTCAAGCAGACTTATGTTCACAATTTATTTTTAGCCCGGGGGGGGGGCCTCGCTAAAATGCTTTTGCCGTGTTGAAGATTCAACCGAAGAGGGGAGTGAGTGTCGAGGTTTTGTTATTCATCCTCAAACCAGGTAAGAACATTTATTCTTGCCCAATTGCAAATTTGTTAACTGCCCAAAATCTAATCCCCCCCACATGGTGAAGTCTGCCCAGAAAAGAAAAGGAGCTGCACAAAATAAAGCTGCTTCGATGAAATGTTACAGCCTAATGTGTTTTTTTCAATAACAAATTTAAAAGGAATGTCTGGTGTCTTCTTTTGGGGGGGTACCAAAACAAGGGAAAACATCAGTCTTTTTTGCCTCACCAAATCAGGGAGATTAGGGCATGATTGCCTGTTATTTTGTGGCACAGTGCCCCTCCCTGAGTGAAACTGGACAATTAATCTATCTTTGGGCTGGAATGTATGCCCTGAGTACTGTAAGGCAAAGCTGGTTTTCCCTTGTTCTGTGCCAGGGAATCTGTGCCCAAAAAGGCTAAATTTTGTTTTTCAGGCGTGTTGTTGCCTTTGTTTTTTTTCTGGCAGTGCCTTTCCTGTACAAGTTTTCCCTTGTTGGCCTTTTTCATTTTACTTCTCCTTTTTTATGCAGTCTGCCTAATTTTTGAAAACAGGCTAGTCTGCAAAACACAGTAAAATGGCACATTTGCCCTCTGTTATTCCAGACCCCCCCCCGAACAACTGTTTCCTAAGCTCACCAATTCTCATTCAGTCACAGAAAATCTGAGTCTCCCAACATATCCACCCTCCCTCCCAATATCCTGACTGTACTGTTCTTTCCCTGCACCCTCCAGTTTCAGTCACCTCCCCCAATTTACCAGACCATTCAAAGCAGCAGTGATGTCCAGGGAGAGAGGAGCCTATAGCAAGAGAGTCCTGTTGGCAAGGTTGCCACCCGGGAGTGAGGGAAAGCAAGTGTGCAATGGCTCATTCCAAGACCAAAATCTCGCCAGTGAATGCAAGATTTCAATCGGTCTTGGGCTGGGCAGACAAAATGCGGCATTCTGGTTGGCTGGAGCATCTTAGAAGGCACCAAACAGTCTCTGGAGCCAAAATGGGAGCAAAAAAAAAAACCCACCCACACACACACACACACACACACACACACACACACACAGGCAAAGCGGGAGCAAATCAAATTGGTGGCTGTCTCGAACCTCACTCCTTATACCGGTATACACCGCGGTTTACCAGGGGGCAGAATCTGGTGTTCCATGCTAGTTTTTTGGTGTGCACAGAACACCATTTCAATGGGAATTTCGAGCCCTGTTTGCTTTAGGGGTCAATGCCTGTCACCACCACTGCAATGTCTTCTCCTTCCTGACCTGGCTAACATACAAATCCAAACTCCAGTATACCATGCTGAGTCTAGTGCACAAACTGGTCCACTGTTACACCCCTCCTTGCCTTACTGAACTTATTCAGCTCCAGCAACCTCCCATGCTCTTAGATCCACCTCCTTCCCTCTTCTCATACTTCCCAAACCTTGATTAGCAGTGGCCTGGAGATCTTTTGCTTTCTCGTTGGTGTCTAGCTGGAACTCACTACCACACTCTACCTTATCTTGCACCTCCCTCACTAAGTTCCAATCCTCCCTATTACACCACCTCTATGCCTCATCACTTTGCTCCTGCTTCTGTTGACTCTTGGTCCAGCTTCCATAATGCTGAGCATACATTTTCCCCGCTCACTGATCCTCATATGGATAAGAATCCCTGCTCCCTGAACCTTTCTGTTTATGTAAATATTTGATGTAAGTGCATCTGTAAATGGTGCATTTTGTAAATCTACAAACAATGTAAACATAACCACTGTAACCGCCATGTCTTTGTAATCTATAAATGTTTAATCTGTGAATGTTTCTGTAAATGATGAATTTTTGTAAGTCAGTGAATGATGTAAATACATCCACTGCTACTGCCATGTCATTGTCCATGTTCTGTACTTTCCGGGTCGCCCCTTAAAAAAGGACTGTAATGTCTCAGAGGACTCACCCAGTTACCAAAATTCAAATAAACAAAAAGTATGTTCACTTCTTTTGGCTTCAGAATAGTATTGTGGACATAAAAAGGAACTGGATCCAGGAAAAATATAAAAGTACACATTATAGGAAACAAGCAATTTGTTTGTCATATATAACTGTATACTATTTACAGTCTTTCCCTGCCCCTCCACCCCACCCCGGATGATATCTGTAGCGGGAGTTCCTTTATCCCTGCACGTTTACCTGGTAAAATAATTTCAGTGAATAAACAAATAAATAACTAGGAAGAACAGAATTTAACAGGTACAGCATGTTAACATTTTTGTTGAACTGCTGCTTTTTGTGTTGTCTTTTACTGTTCCATTAAAGTCTTCACTGATCTAGCAAATAGCTTTGGAGGGGGAGCGATGCATGATCAATCATGAAGAGGGGGTGGGGCTAGGGGTGAAGTTTATGGTGTGGTTTAGCATCCGGTTTTTACCTCTTCCAAAGGTGGCAACCCAAGAAGGTTATGTTGAAAATTTGGAATAAAAATATTAAAAAAACAACAAAGTTCTGAACCTACATTGAAATTTACAAATGCAGGCTCATAATTTTGGTAATTTTCAATATTCTGACCCCAAATTTTCAACATAGCTATTTCTTCACAGCACTTCATGAATGTGATGGCTGTCATTTTTCAAATCCTGGCAAAAATGTGTTTTCGTACTTGTGGTGCGAAATCACCCTTTGGGCAGGATTTGAACATTTCCTCTGCCCTTGTTCATGAGGTGGGCTCATAAGAAGGCTATGTGGAGTCATAAGAAGGCTATGTTGAAAATCCGGGGTAAAAACATGAGAAACCAACAAAGTTATGAGTCTATGTTGCAATTTTTCATCGCACGCTCGTAACTGTGGTAATTTTCAATATTTTGACCCTAACTTTTCAATATAGCCATTTTTTCATGCCACCTCATAAATGTGACAGCTGTCATTTCTCAGATCCTACCCAAAATGTGTTTTAACACTTGTGGTGCAAAATGATGGTTCAGTCATAGTTTTATAAATGACACCACTCATGCTCAGAACGGAGTGGTCATAAAAAGGTTTATGTTGAAAATTCGGAGTAAAAATGTGAAAAAACAACTAAGTTATGATGAAACTAATTGTTACAACATTTACTCGTGACTTTATTTTTTGCAGATTTTGGCCCCTAAAGTTCAACATATCCCTTGTGTTACCCCTTCTCCTGAACATGGCAGGTGTCATTTTTCAAATCCCATCCAAAACATGTTTTCCCAGTCGCACAGCGAAATCACCTTTCAGATGGGGTTTTAAAAATTCCATCTTGTCTTCATCATAACGTCAGTTCATAAAAAGACCATTGGACACCTGGGTCCAAAATGTGGGAGCCCACTTGAAAGTAACTATTGCCTCTGAGCTGCCCTATCCTGGGTAATTACAATCTAACAATGTGTCTAAGCAGGACACCACTGAAAATGAGATATTGCATTTCATCTGCTCTGTCCTGGGTAAATACATAGTAAAAATGTGTACAAGCAAGACCTTGTACAAGAACAATACCAGCGGCGAACATTCAGCATTGACAAATGCTTGTCTCTTACTTGGGATGATATAAGCCTCATTTCTTCAGTTGCTGTTACCAATCATGTGGTCATTATAAACCTTCATGTACACTTGATGAGTATTTATTTTATTTATTTATTGAATTTTGATGACTGGGTAAGCCCACCGGGCCCCGAAGGTCCCTTTTATTTTAAATTCATTGGTTAATCAGTCTTCCTATACTACTTATAAAATCTTATCAGACCAAAGACATAGTTAGACTTGATGGCTCCCCGAGTGGATACACTTGTGGTGCCCCCATTTATCCTCACATCCCTCCTTTTATTATCTCCTCCCCACATCTACAAAGGTTGTAAGAACACTCTGAGTACCTTTTCTGAAGTAAACACCATATCTTAAGCATATACAATCAGTGTCCTCACAGGGAGTGCTGCTGCAGTAAGAACAACACAGTAAACCCAGCAAAATGTAACTTTTAAATACATGAAAATTAAAGTGCTGAATGGTTGAAATACAGTACCAGGCCTTAGAACTGTGAAATAAGTTTGGTATAACATTTTAGGAGGGGGCATAAACTTTGGAGGATTTGACTCATTCTCAATAGCATTATGTAGATGCTAGGCTATACTCCACAAATAAATTATCTGTATGTTCTCCCTTCCCCTGTAAAGGAATTTCTATATCTATATTCCTGTTTAAGGGATAGATCCAGAAGGAAATGGTTTGACACCTTTTATTGGACCAACATAGACATTACAAAAAGTCATTTAAGGAATATGCAAGTAAGCTCCTATGCTTCCGACAGAGGACGGCATCTGTTACAAATACTGTACATATATTTTGGGAAACATCAAAAACAAATCGAGCAGGAGCTTATTTTGTAGCAGCACAAACCATGCAGTGCCCAGTGAACTCTTAGCATTTTGTCCACCACAGCTATCTATCCTCTTCAAATAACCATCTTCAGCTCATTGAAATATTGCATAGGGCAAAGTGATGCACTGAAGGTGGAAACTTGATACAGCAGCAGATTTCTTTCTTTATTTTATTTATTTAAATTTTGATGACCATGCTGGCCCTCTGAGACAGTCAAGTCCCTTTTTCAGGCAACCTGGGGAACTAAATGTTCCAAGCATAAGAAAACAGTACAGATACAGATATTATGTACAAATATAATTGGATGATTACATACATTCATGGATGAAAGTAACCATCCCATTCATTGGGAGATAGTACATTACATATTTCAACTGCAACATAGGTGATCAAACAGTATATAATCATAGTAGAGGCGATTAGTACATAAGTGCAGAGTATAGACCATTGGCTATGTATAGACTCATAGCCCTAGACATTGATCATACACACAAGGAGAGTATATGCAGCAGGCAGAGAAGTTTAGAAAAGTTAGGTACAGTTCCTATTACAGACAGGAGGCTTGTAAAATATTTCCCTGTATTGTCTTTTGAAAAGAGTAAGGATCTTACATGACAGTACAGAGTGTGGAAGGTCATTCCACTTTTCTGGTGTGGCGAAGGAGAAAGATCTTCTGCCAACAGCTAGGAGAGTCTTGGGCAGACCCAGCATCGAGTGGTGTGAGGATCTGAGTGTTCACGGGAAGGGTTTCACGATGAGTAGGTTAGATATACTCAGAGGAGGTGGGAAGTGTATTAGTTTGAAGGTGGCACAATACACTGGGAGGTTAAGTCTGGGCATGAAAGATGGGCAAACTAAATTGTTCAACACATCACAGTGATGGGCACAAGCTGAGGCCTTAATAGCAAATCGGGCAATTCTGTGATTGGTCATTTTGAGTTTGTTCAGGAGTGTAGTCTCAGAGGAGTGGATTATTGAGACACCGTAGAAGAGGCCTGGGAGAAGGGTGGCAGAGGCAATAGTGCTTCTTGCACAACTTGAGAAGTAGGGAGCAGCGCAATATGGAAGGCCTGGTTTCTGATTAGTAGCCCTAATGATGCTGGTTATGTGCCCATCGAAGGATAGATGCTTGTCAAGCAGAACACACAGGTATTTAAAGAAGGTAACATTTTTGAGTTGAATGTTAGAGGATGTTTTGATAACTTGGGGGGGGGCTGTGAGGTTGTGTCAAAGCAGGTATGGTAGGACAACATGGATTTAGCCTTTTTTGTGTTCAGAACTAATAGATTATTTTTAAACCATGTTTCTAGAGTCTGAAAGTCATTTGTTAGGTCAGAGTTAATGCTTGAGATGTCACAGGAGGATCTATATAAGATGGCATCATCCGTATATAGCTGAACCCATACCCCTCCACAATTCAGAGGAAGGTCATTAATGAATACTGTACTGAGAATAGGAGAGGCCATAGGATTGATCCCTGGGGAACCCTGTTGGTGATAGAAGATAAGGTTGAGATGGTTCTGGCCCATTTGACACATTTAAACATATTCTCTAAGCAGTTAGAGACCAGAGAGAGTTGTTGTCAAGCCCAAGGTAGCAAAGCTTACAGATGAAAAGTGAGTGGTGGACTAGGTCAAATGCCTTCGTTCAGTCAGCGAAGATTGCACCTGTGGCTTTGCCCTGGTCTATAGCCTAGAATATATCAGTGGTGACCCTCAGGAGAGCAGTTTCTGTCCCATCTGATTTCCGAAAGCCATGCTGGTTGCTAGTAAGGGCATCGGTCTGTTCAAGGTAGGATGATAATTGATTATAAAGTATTCTTTCTTGAATTGTAGCACTTAGACACAAGATGGATATGGGTCTATAGTTCTTGATAAGGTCGGTCAGGCCACTTTTATGTACTGGGACAACAACTGCAGTTTTCCATGTGTCTGGAATGGTTTGCTGAAGAAGGATCTATTGATTAGGCAGGAGATCGGGTAGACAAGTGCAGGTGCACCTATTTTGAGAAATTTGGGTGATAGGGAGTCAAACCCTGGTGATCTGTCAGGGTTAAGTCCCCTTATCAATTTAAAGACTTCTTTTTGGGAGGTGTTTTTTAAATGGAAGAGTGGGTATGGAAATTCTGGGCGGCTAGCTGGTGGCACAGGACAAGTACCAGGAAGGTTGGTTTCGTAGGCATCAAGGTCAGTAAAGAAGCGGTTCAGCCCTGCCACTATCTCCATGGGTGAGGATAGTGTGGAGCCTTTTGCTGTCATTGACTGGGAGAAGATCCTTTCATTACCCTTTAAAAGCGTATTGATTTCCTTCCAGAAACATTTGGGGTTGGATAGGTGTTGTTCCTGTAGTGTCAGGAGATGCTCCCTTTTGGCTCTGCTGATTTTAGATTTACAAATATTGCATAGCTGATGGTAGGAGTTCCAGTCAGACTGGAGTCTACAGATTTTGAAGACATGCAATGCTTTGTCACTGGAGCGCATGAGGTGCCTCAGTTCCTGTGCGAGCCAGGGAGAGTGGGTACCTTTTGATCTTCTTAGTTTGTTGGGAGCATGGTAGTCAAGGATGGAGGTGAAGGTATTAACCAGATATTCTAACCATTGGTTTATGTCAGGAAGGGAGGCTATTGGTGACCAGTCAGCTGAGGCGAGGCTTGAGCAGAAGGCTTCAGCAACAAAGTTGGTTAAGTCCCTAGTTTTATGGATTTTGGGAGGGAAATGCAGAGAATTATTCTTCCAGATGCAGAAAGTCGGGGAATGGTCACTGAGTGCATCAGGGAGAATTCCAGCAACCTTAATAGAAATTGAATTATTAGTTAGTATCCAGTCTAGGAGAGTGTGCTTACCTGACTTCATATTCAGTCTTGTGGGATCATTGAGGAGTTGCTCCCATTTAGCGTCCAGTATGGCAGCTTAGTACTGTTTTAAGAGGCCCAAACCAGTTCAGGTTGAAGTCACCGCATATTATGGTGTCTTTCTTAGGAAGGGAGTCCAAACTAGCGAGGAATTCGGCATAGGAGGACACTTGATTCAGGGGTAGATAGATGCACCCTACTGTTAAATTCTTGACTTGGCCAAGGGTGACTGTGATAAAGATGTACTCTGCAGCTGAGCTGATCTTTAAGTCAGTTATTTCATTGACTACCAATCCATCTCTAGCATAAATTAACCCCCCCTCCCTTTCTGGGGACCCGGTCCTGTCTGTAAGGGTATAGCCAGGAAGAGTGACCTCATGAGAAAGTATGGATGGCTTTAACCATGATTCAGTTATGCAGAGAATGTCTAGTTTGTAATACAGTATCCAGGATTCCAGTTCTGCCATTTTTCCCCTAATGCTTTGTATATTCATATGCACTATTTTGTGACCTTTGGAGCTATGCCAGTTAGGCAGGAGGTTAGGGGGTCATGAGTGGCCCTCATTGTGTGGTTTGGTTTTTGCCTTTTACTAGATCCCAGGTTTAGTTCAACATCACCTGACAGTAGTAGGAGGCATGAGCAGGATTGGGGAGACGGTGGGAAGAGGAAGGGTAGTTTGTGTATTCATTTGGAATGCTGCAAGAGGAGAATGATTTTATTACACTGGGCCAGGATTAATAATGTAAGGTGAGGGAAAGACTCATGTGGGCAAGGGAGCAATAAGATCAGGGTGCTGGGTGGTGATGACCTTAATGTGGAGGGTGGCACAGATTCAGGGTTTGAGATCATTAATGCTGGTTGCCGGTGTACCAGGAAGGACAAGCAAATAAGTGGTCCATTGGTGAGAGGGAACATTGTGATGCTGAAAGTAGAAGAAATCAGACCGGGGGGAAGAGGGAGGATATGGGGTGTAGGATAGCACCATTAGGCAATTAAGAGCCAGAGGGATCTGGTGAGCTGTGTGCGTCGGCATAGTACGGGAATCAAGGTCTCTGCTTCTTACATACCCTAATTATTGGCAGGAGGACATAAGGCTTATCAAGAGGACCCTTCATAATAGAGGAGTTATTGAGGAGAAAATAGTGAGTTAAGTTGAAGAGAATGATCAACAAAACGTTACAGTGAGCAGTTCCCCCTTAAGAGAAGTGTGCTCACTTTCTTTAACTGTTGCAGGAGTTGCTATAGTCAATGAGTTATAGGGGAGGAGTTAGAGAGGATTTAATACTGGTCAAGGGTGGAGGATGAACAGTTGGGCACGAAATGTTGGCAGAAGCACAACAGCCATTTTGAAATTACAGAGCATGGCTGGTAAATCAAAGTAGTGAAAACAGATGGCCTGGGCCAGGGGACCAATAGAAATCAGTCAGAAGCCGCTTTGGTCCAATGGAATTGTGGCTTCTGAAACCCATCTCACTGTATCTTGCTTCAGGAGGTGCAATTCAGGGATGCAAGCAGCCAGTTGGTTCAGAGCCGTTCTGCGAGCGCTGCTGTCGGCGAGGCGCCCTGTTCAGGGGCTGCTCCTAGGGAGGGAGAAGGAGAAAGAAATATAAGTAATTATAGTTGCTCCACAGGGCAGGCTTCAAACTAAACAGTGGATGGGTTCAGTTTCAATGGGAAAAGAGGTGCAAATCACTCGGAGTTCAGGGCAGGGAAAGGAGACAAAGAGTTGGGAAGGGGTTGGCAGACAGGAAGGCACCTCAGCTAATGGCTGTAGATTGGCATGGGGGGTAGTGTGGCCAGAGACAGATGGCCAGACATTACGGTTTAAAAAATAAGAGTTAGAGTGCTTAACCCTTGCAGGTCCGCAGGCTGATATATCAGTTCAAAATTCCTATACGTTCTAATTCTGTCGGCAGCCTAAGGGTTAAGATTAGGAGTTGGGGGGGAAAAGAAGAAGGCTCTATTGGGTGATGGCAAAATTGTTTTTTTCACAAAGGAGCCATAATGCTTTCCCTGTAGAATCCAAACAGAGCATACATGGTTTACAGGAGAAGTGAAAGATCAGGCAGTGGTGAGGAAAGAAGGAAAAAGTCTCAAACAAGTGAGGGTAAAAATATTAGTTTCAATGAGGAGCTGAAATACTTTCTACTAACAAAATCAAACAAAAACTAACAAAATAAAACACTAGCCAAGTCTTCCAACTAGTGATTCCAGCATATTGAAGATCGCAGTAGCTAGTAACACCCACAGCCGTTATTACATACCTGAGCATACATCCTTTAGCCACCGAAGGACCCTTTTTCTCACTCAACAGTACTTGCCTTTATTTCCACTCTGTCATCCATTCTTAAAAATGTAAAACCATATCTTATTCCATTATTATCTTGAGTTGCTTTGATAGGCATAGAGTTTAAATGCATAGAAAGGTTTTTGGGTTACCTGAGGGGAAAATAAGTTTTTTTTTCTTTAGAGGTTTTTCTCACCCAGTGACTAAGGGGGCAATTCATCTCTGTCCTTGCCTCCCCCAACAAGTGACCAATACCCCCGGGACTCACTCGGTCATCAAGTTCCCCCATGACTTTCCCTACCTGTGGTAGGCCAGAGGAGGGAGGAAAGTCCACCCCCCCCATCCAGTAATCCTGTTCAGACCAGAGCCCTCAGGTAGCAGTGCAGGTCGGAGGTAGGTGGGCATGGCTTCACGAAGCTCCCACCATCCTTTTCAGTTTCTCTGTTCCCAGCTCTGCCCCCGCACCTGTATGCGTACCTGTACATGTGGAAACACACATGCATCACACACTTGCTGCCCAAGCCAAACTGCAACCATGTTTCCACATGGTGCTAGTCTGAGGTTGGGCAACTATCGTCCCGATACTGGGAGAGGATAGCAGTCCTTCAGCTGCTCAGTCCTCTCCCACCCTGGCCAGCCCTTGTAAAACCAAGCTTGTGCTCGAACTCAAGTCGCCATCATGGCAGGGGGTGAGGCACCCAATGTCTCAGCCCTCCACGCCACCGGGTCAGCCTAGCGAAATAAGATTTAATGTAACACAGACCATGTTGTAAACACATGCGCACACTTCTGAGTGTATTTAAGTGTTCTGAAGATATAAAGAAATACCTGTCACTGTAGATGTTCCTCACTCTACCCCTGCCTTATGAGCTCAAATAAAGTAGAGTGGCCTGTGGGGGTACTACTGTGGGGATTCATTACACAAAGATGTTAAGTTCAAATAAAGTGTGTGGTGCCTTCACCTAGAGGAATTACTGTATGTGGGTTAGGACACAAACTAGTACTACCCCCTTGGAAACAGTACCAACCCACTGTGATCGCCACTGGTGCAGCCCTCCAAATTCCCACACAATGCAATAACAGTTGGCTCCAACAGTAACTTAACACTGTACAAATATTATGCTAAAGTGTCAATAATTCAAGTAAGTATGAAAGGGATTTATTGGGGCTCAGGAATGGGGTCCTAGGTAAAGGAAAAGCAAAGGTTAAAGCAAATAAAATTACATGCAGACAAAGCCATGTCAATTGTAGAATCTCCCAGTGTAGCTCACCTCCAAAACTAAAACAATGCCCCTGCAAGTGTTAGGAACTACCCTCTGGTACCTCTATTGTTCTGGTCCTTGGGAGCTCCTGGGGAAGTCTGGGTACTACACAAGTGTTGAAGCAGTGTAGGCCGATGAAGTTGCACATAGTTGTCTGTCACTGGTACACTTAAATAAACAATGACAATTCATAACAACCCTCCAAATTTACAATCCTGGTCATACAGCCTAGTCTAATAAATGTATAATTAACATAAAACACACAGACCTCACACTCACAAGCCAAAATGCAGCAAGCAGAACAGCTCACCTGTGAAGACATTGCTTTTGATTTGGTCAAGTTTAAACTGTGAAGCAGTGTAATACCAAAACTCTGTTGTTCCCAGAAATATCCAGCATTTTGCTCGCAGACCAGAGCTTTCCCAAAGGTAATGTCCCCCTCTACTGGACACACTGTAAAACAGACAGTGTGTCACTAGAATATTAAGCTGCAATAGCTAATTAATTATTCATTTAAAAAATGTTACCAGGAAAGACATACTGAGCTAGTAATAGGTCGTTTCCAGATGCATCCAAAAACGCTCATGTGCGAAAGTGTCACAACATTTAAAAACAGGAAAATTAGTAATCAGACATTAAATCCCATTCCATAGATGTGCAAAGTATGCAACAGAAGTTTACAAATTGTTAAATATTAAATTACCAAAAAATGGATTGCAAAATTAGTAAAGGTTAATGCATACCAGCGATGTGCAGGCAGAGACCCTCAGAGTGCATCAAACTGGAACCCAATCATAATGTCAGATGAATTCTGCAATAACAAAAAAATTAGATAATATTATATGAAAGACACCACAATACAATAGATTGGTATCCCATCAAGACCACAAAAGCAAAATGGCGCAGTCAAAAACTGCACCGCCATAACAGCATGTACAGTTTGGGAGTCTGTTTATCTAATCTGGTACGGTTTTGCACTGCACG
Organism: Neoceratodus forsteri; assembly: GCA_016271365.2. Classification (NCBI taxonomy): domain Eukaryota; kingdom Metazoa; phylum Chordata; order Ceratodontiformes; family Ceratodontidae; genus Neoceratodus; species Neoceratodus forsteri. The sequence goes on from CM057458.1 coordinate 660,594,293, forward strand.
GTTTTGTACTGACTGCACAGTGTGCTTTTTGCCCTCACCGTTTTGCTTTTGCGGTCTCGACGTAGAACCTAATAAATCAGCATACAAAAAAACTATCAAAAAAGCTTTCAATTCACTCTACCAGTAAGGGGTTCCAATCAAGTTTACCATTCAACCCATGTTGGGAGAGCTCTCCCAAATAAAAATACAGAAAACATTTCTCCTGGTTAATGCCATCTCTGTGTCACCAACCCTCGTACCAACAACTACGTGCTCAATACTGGAGTAGGGGGCACTGCCCCATCAGCAAGACCTTGACAGAGCTCCAGGCTCAGCTGGTGGCAGCAAGAGTAAAAATATGGCAGCTGCATCACCAACTCAACTGGAGCCCACCCTCACCTCCCTACTTCCCCAGAGAGAGACATGGGGATGGGGGTGAAGAGTGGTGGGGGGGCAGGGGTAGCTAGAAGGAGGTTATCCAGACCATTACCATCCAGATAGCAAACCACTTCACACTCCTAGAGGAGGTTCAGGCACCTGATTCTGTTGGGGGTACTCTGAGTCAGTTGATGGGAAAGAGCAGAACAACATGATGGCACCCAAGAGGACCAAGTCTGCCAAGTTCTAATGGTCAGAGACTCAATGATTATAGGGTAGAGAGGTCGGTGAAGGGGGGTTGGATGGAGGGAGAAGGTCCAGTGCCTTCCGGGTGCATTGGCCTTCCAGGATTTAGACAGGAGAGAGAGGGGGCAGGGGGAGCTAGGGGTGCTGGTACACCTGGGTACCAATGATCTGGTGAACCAGCTGGTGGATATGCTAAAGCAGAACCTCTGTAGACTAGGGAACAAATTGCAGCACACTCAGTCCCTCTGGCCTTTTCCAAAGTTCTTCCTGTGTGACGCAGTGAGGGGAAGCAGGATAGGATAAGGAGTGATGTAACAAAGAAGTATAATGGGTGGTTTTAAGGGATGCTGTCAGGAGTAGGGGTACTACTTTGTGAGGGATGGGGGGACTTCTGGGACAGGAGACTCTTGAAGGGTGATGGACTTCACCTGACAAGAAAAGAGCCTGAGTGCTAGGGCTGAAGTTTGATGTCCATAGCAGATGTTTAAACTGATTGCAGGGGAGGCTGGGACTAGGAGAACCACAGTGACAGGTGAGAGGAAGGGGAGCCTAGCTAGTACTCCCCCATGTCTGGGGGCTTGTAGCAGCCCAGCGGGTACAAAAAGAGCTGTGGCCCTAAATGGACTAGATGAGGGGACATCAGTGAGGGGGAACACACAGTATACAAACACCAAGAAAAACAGTATATGACAGGACAAGGAAAACACAAGGGTAGTAGCAAAAAAGGATCCGGGTCAAATGGAAGTGGTTATACCTCAATGCCAGGAGCCTAGGTAACAAAATCAGTGAGCTTCAGGTGCTGATGGCAGACACTGAGGTGGCCCTTGTTGCCATCACAGAAATGTGGGCTTCAGAAAATAAAGATTGGGACCTGATAGTCCCTGGGTATGCAATATTCAAGAGGGATAGAGGAGCAGGTAGGGGAGGGTAGCCCTTTTTGTCAGGGATGGCAATGAGGTGGTGAAGATGGGTGCATCAGGGTTAGTAATGGGGAGACAAAGTCATTGTGGGTGCGACTCACCTCAGCCTCAGGCAAGAAATTGAGCTCGAGGATGATCCATAGACCTCCAGGGCAAGGGGAAGAGAGAGACAGAGACCTCAAAGAAGAACCTGCAAGAGGGATGGCAAAGGAGGACGTAGTGGTGGTGGTTAAACTGGGACTGCCAGATGTAGACTGGGATCCTCCATTGGCCAGGAGCACCAAAAGACAGGCATTGCTAGACACCTTCCAAGACTGTCTACTGATACAGCTAGTTAAGGAACCCACCAGGCAGACTGCAATTCCTAACATGGCGCTCGCCAACTCGGAGGTGGTAGGAGCTGCAAGAATAGGGGAGCCACTGGGGAACAGCAACCATAACCCCATTTGGTTTGAACTGGCCCTTGGGTCCGAAAAATCCCAATCGTGATCTGAAGTCACTGATTTTAGAAGGGCAGACTTCAGCAGGTTTAGGAGCTGGTCAAGGAAAACTTAGGGTGGACACATAGGTGGGGTGGAAGAGAGGTGGGGAGCAATCAAGGGGGCCATTCTTGAAGAATCTAAGTTATTCATGAGAACAGATATCAAGAAGAATAGGTTCAAGATACTGTTATGGTTCTCGGCAAGAGTCAGGGAAGCAGTAAGGACCAAAAAAATTGCCATCTGCAAATATAAAGAAAAGCGGGGGGGGGGTGATGGGGAGAATATTTACTAAAAACAGGGAGGCACAGAGAACAGTTAAGGAGAAAAAACAGACATGGAGCTGTGTATTGCAGAGGGAGTCAAGAGTGCAGAAAAACAGTTCTGATATATTACAGAAAAAATGAAGAAAGGAGGGGGAGTCATAAGTCTAGTGAAAGGGGGTAGGGTGAAAAAGGAGAATGGGCAAAAGGCCACCATCCTTAATGATCACTTTTGTTCAGTTTTCACTAGGTAAGGTGGTGGACTCCAGCCAGAGAGTGGCATCAAAGTGGCCACTAAGGGGGTCCTGGAGACAGGATGGAGGCAGTCCAGAGGAAGGCAACTAAAATGGCGCAGGGTCTACAAGAGAAGCCATACGAGGAGAGACTAAAGGAGCTTAATATGTATACCCTTGAGGAAAGGAGGGCGAGGGGGACATGATAGAAACTTTTAAGTACCTCAGTGGAATCAACAAAGTCCAAGAGGGTAGCATCATTCAGAAAAAGAGAGGTGCAAGAACAAGGGGACACAATTTGAAGATAGAGGGGGACAGCTCAGGGGAAATGTGAGGAAGTATTTTTCACAGAGAGGGTGGTGGACGCATGGCAGAGCCTTCCTGAGGAGGTTGTGGGGTCTAAAACTGTGGGAGAATTCAAGAATGCATGGGACAGACATAAGGCAATTTTTGTGGTGGGTAGGAAGAAATAGGCTGTTGGTTAACTAGGATCTGCAGCCTATCCTGTATGTAGGGAAATGGGCATACTAGGTGGGCCAAGTGGTCCTTATCTGCCATCAAAGTCTATGTTTCTATGTTTCAAGGCAACATAGACATGCATGAGAATAGTTACTAAAAGAAACGGATACAAGAGACCAGCATGGTTCTCTGAAAAGGTCAGGGAGGCAGTGAGGGTCAAAAAGAAGACCTTCATCAGGTATAAGGAGCAGCAGGGTGATGAAGAATAGGCAAGTACCAAGTAAGCACTAGAGTGGCCAAAGGTGCAGTAAAGGAGGCAAAAGCAGACACAGAACTGTATAGTGTGGAGAGGGTCAAGGGTGCGGAAAAGCAGTTTTTCAGGTATGAGAGAGATGGGTGAGGGAATTGTTAGGCTAACAGAGGGAAGCAGGGTAATAGAGAAGGACGAGCAGAAAGCAATCATTCTGAATGACTACTTCTACTCAGTATTCACTAGGGAGGACAGCAGGCCTTTGCTGGAGAGTGAGATAAAGGCTACTAAAGGAAGGTCCTGGAAATGAAACAGCAAGTATTTACTAGTGAAAGGGTCAGAAAAGGGCTAGCAACCTTGAAGATAAATGAGACCCAGAGGCCGGATGAGATGCACTCAAGGATGCTCAGGGAACTGGCATCAGAATTGACTGAACCTCTAGTAGGGCTAGTCAATAGCTCTATTCAGGCTGAAGGGCAGTGGATGTAGCTCCACTAAACAAGGGTGGTGACAAAGAGGAGTTGGGTAAGTACAAACCTGTTAGTCACACCTCTGTTGTGGGCAAACTGATGGAGACACTAGTCAAAGAAGGACCTAATATACTACCAGAAGAAAAATGGGCTCCAGGATAGTACACTGCATGGGTTCATGGCAGTGAGGGCTTTTCAGACCAAGCTGACAGTAGTCTTTGACTAGGCAACTAGAACAGTGGATAAGGGTCATGCAGTGGATTTACTCGACTACTCCGGAAGACGCTCAACTCAATAAGGTTGTTGAAGAAGCTAGAGGATCTAGGTGAAGCAAAGGACATATTTAGATGGTTGGGAAATTGGTTGGAAGGGAGACAACAGAGAGTAGTGGTAAACTGAGTCAGATCCAAGAAGAGGAAGGTCACCAGTGGAGTAAGTACCACAAAGATCAGTCCTGCATCCAGTCCTTTTCAATATGTTCATCAGCGCCATAGAAGGAGGAATGAAAGGCAAGATGTATCTCTTCACGGTGCGGATGATACTAAGCTCTGTGGTAGGGTAGATAGTGAGGCAGGGATAAAAAGAGGGACCTTTAAAGGCTGGAGAGGTGGTCCAGAGTTTGACAGTTGAAATTCAGTGCCAAAAAGTGCATGGTGATGCACATAGGGACCAAGGACCCCAGAAAAGAGTATTGGGTGCAGAGGGATTAAGCTGGATACTACGTCTGAGGAAAGGGACCTAGGAGTTATCATAAGTGGCACCCATAAAAAAAATCTAGCCTGTGTATTAAGGTCTATAGTAAGAAAAACAGAATGCTGGGATATATTGGGAAGGGTTTTGACAGCAGGAGGAAAGAATAGTTACTTACCGTAACAGTAAATCTTTGAGAGAATCTCCTCCATTGAGTCACATAATGGAACTGTAAGCCATCAGTGATGGAACCACCTAGAAAATGTTGCTAGCATGCGCCACACATGTCAGTGTGCATCACTGCTGGCTACATAAAGTGGGTTGCACCATCATGCCTCAGTTCACAGCTGGAGACAAGTTCGGAGGAAAATCAGACCACCAGGGACCAAAGAAACCAGAACCACACCAGACACACAGGAGAGGATATGGAAACCCAACTAAAATGCTAATTTTAGGCCAGGCATAAGAAGAGAACCAGCAAGTAAGAGCAGGCAGGATAACCACCCATCATCAGAAAAAGGGAGGAAGGAAGGAGGAAGGGAGAGTTGTGGCTCAATGGAGGATATTTTCTCGATGAGCTACTGTTAAGGTAAATAAGTACTAGGCCGGCCCAGTGGTGCTGAGGGGTTGAGGCACTGGATGTCACACCCCACACCACGCCAGCAACCCAGGTTTGGGAATGAGCACGGGCAACCGGGGATCGGCGGTGGGGGGGAGAGATTGAGCATCCGGAGGACTGCTCTCTCCTCTCAAGGAGTGACCTCTGGCAGAGGCTGGAGGTGGCCAAAAGTAGCGTCGTGGCATATGCTGTGGGGGTGGAGCCACGGCAGTACATTGCCTTGGTAGCCAGGCTCTACAGAGGTGTAATTAAGCAAGAAAAAAAACTCATCCCTCCGATAGTCGAAAATGCCTCCCACCCACGAACCACACTCCCGTAGTCAGGCATGGCTGTCCTCGTCCTGCCTCCTCCTTGGCCTGGTGCTCAACCCTACAGAAAGAGTGCCCTGAGCGGGGGCGTCCCTTCCCCGGAGGGTAGATCCAGGGAATGCCCGGCACTGGGGGGAGAGGAGAGCTTAGGCCAGGCAAGGAGGTAGAGTCCGTGGTGTTGGGCGGTCGCTGTAAAGAGTTCGGTGGGATACAAGGAAGGGGAGCAAAAATAAAATACAAAAAAAAAGGTAAGTAAGTACTATAACTTCTTCAAGGATTTCTCCCTCCATTGAGTCACATCATGGAATGATTCCCAGGCAGTAACAAGCCACCAGAGAAGGAAGAAAGGTTTTAAGGTCCCTGAGTAAGGAGGTCTTGCAGGACAGTAAGGCCAAATCCGGCATATCTGCGAGTGATGATGTCCAGACTGTGATCTTTGGTAAATGTATGAACAGTAATCTAAGTGGCACCAGCACCTATGTCAACAGCTGACACATAGTGAAAGCAAGCCATGGAAGTAGCCAACCCACAGGTGGAGTGAGCACTTACAAGACCAGAAAGCTGTTTACCATGCTTCCAGTAACAGAAAGAAATGCAGCAGGCCAACCATTTGAGGCACAGCAATGGTCCCATCCTATGCAAATGTATTCATGTATTTATTGATTTATTTGTTGACTGGACAGGTACACAGGTCCAAGGGATCTTTTTCAAGAATGACCTGGGCCTGGACAACAAAAGAACAAGGTGGTACAGTACATGGTTATAAGTAAATTGGGGGGGGAAAAAAACAAAAGATACAAATTAAATAAAACATAGAAACATAGACTTTGACAGCAGATAAGGACCGCTTGGCCCATCTAGTCTGCCCATTTCCCTACATACAGGATAAGCTGCAGATCCTATTTAACCAACAGCTTATTTCTTCCTACCCCGACAAAAATTGCCTTATGTCTGTCCCATGCATTCTTGAATTCTCCCACAGTTTTAGCCCCCACAACCTCCTCAGGAAGGCTGTTCCATGCATCCACCACCCTCTCTGTGAAAAAATACTTCCTCACATTGCACCTGAGCCATCCCCCCTCTATCTTCAAATTGTGTCCCCTTGTTCTTGCACATCTCTTTTTCTGAAAGATGCTACCCTCTTGGACTTTGTTGATTCCACTGAGGTATTTAAACATTTCTATCATGTCCCCCCTCTCCATCCTTTCCTCAAGGGTATACATATTAAGCTCCTTTAGCCTCTCCTCGTATGGCTTCTCTTGCAGACACTGCACCATTTTAGTTGCCCTCCTCTGAACTGTCTCCATCCCTGTCTATGTCCTAGCAGAGATGGGGTCTCCAGAACTGGATGCAGTACTCCAGATGGAGTCTTACCAACTGTCTGCTATGGGGGATAACAACTTCCTGTTTTCTGCTGGTGATGCCTCTCCCTATACATCCCAATATCCCCCCAGCCCTCCCTACCACCTTCTCACATTGCTTGCCAACCTTAAGGTCATCTGATATGATTACCCCCAGGTCCCTTTCCATTTTTGTTGTTGTTACTACCTCACCCCCATTGTGTAATCTTCCCTAGGTTTTGTTTCCCAGGTGCATTGCTTTGCACTTCTTTGCATTGAATCAAGCTGCCATACTTCGACCATTCCTCCAACCTTGCCAAGTCCCTTCTCATCCTTTCCACACCTCCTTGTGTACCAACCCTGTTGCAGATCTTTGTGTCATCTGCAAAGAGGCATACTTTTCCTTCCAGTCCTTCTGCAATGTCATTTATAAAGAAATTAAAAAGGACTAGATCCAGCACTGAACCCTGCGGTACCCCACTAGTAACACCTCATTCTTCAGAGTGGACTCTATTTACAATTACCTTCTGTGTCCTGTTGTCCAGCCAATGTTTTACTCAGGCTACCGCCCTGAGACCCACTCCCAGGCTGGTTAATTTGACTATTAATCTTTTATGTGGGACTGTGCCAAATGCCTTGTTAAAGTCTAGGTAGGCCATGTCCACAGCCCTTCCCTGGTCTACTACTTTGGTCACCCAGTCAAAGAAATCAGTTAGATTCATCTGACATGACCTTCCCGCTGTGAACCCATGCTGCCTTGGGTCCCTGTGCCCCACTGGCCTCTAGGTACTCAACAATTCTTTCCTTCAGAAGTGATTCCATCACTTTCCCTACCACAGAGGTCAAACTGACAGGTCTGTAGTTTCCTGCCTCTGTCTTGCTCCCACTTTTGTGAAGGGGAATCGCATCAGTCTTTTTCCAGTCCTCAGGTACCACACCATCCTCCCATGATTTGTTATGAAGGGTAGTCAGTGGTGTCACTAGTTCTCTGCTTAATTCTTTTAGAATTCTGGGGTGAATTTCATCTGGCCCGAATGCTTTGTCCACCTTCAGTTTTAGGAGTTCTTTCAGAACCCTTTATTCTGTGAAAGGACTGGGATCGACCCCCCCTCTCCAGAGTGCTTCTGTTAATGGTAGGCACCTCCCACTTCTTCTTTTGAATACTGAACAGAGGTATTCATTCAGTATCCCTGCTTTTTCACTGTCACTCTCAGCCCTCACCATCCATTCTATTCAGCCTCACTATCCTCCCTTTGTCTTTCTCGCTCTCCCCGATATACCTATAAAGGTTTTATCCCCTTCAACTGAGTAGGCTATCTTTTCCTCAGTTTGTGCCTTTGCTATTCTGACTACCCTCCCTGCTTCCTTCTGCCTTAACTGGTACAGTTCTCTGTCCTGCTCCTTCTGTGTTTCCTTATACTTCCTAAATGCCATCTTATTCTCCCTAACCTTCACCTCCACTTCTTTTGAGAACCACAGTGGCTTTTTCTTTCATTTTGATTTGTTTATTTGCTTCACACAAAGGCTTGTTGCCTCTGTGATGGCAGTTTTGATATTTCTCCATTGTTGCTCCACCCCTCCTTCTAGCCTGTTTGCTAGTGCTTTTCTAAGGCACTCTCCCATCTTGCCAAAGTCATCCCTCCTGAAGTCCAGAACCCTCACTTTTGTATGGCTTGACTCTGTAGCTGAGTTTATCGTGAACCACACTGTTTGGTGGTCACTTGTTCCCAAATGGCTACCCACTTCTAGATCTGAGATCCTCTCACTGTCCCCATTTGAGAGTACAAGGTCTAGGATTGTTCCCTCATGAGTAGGTTCCAAAACTAGCTATCTGAGACATGCCACCTGAAGGGCATCAAGAATGGCCCTGCTTTTGGATGTGGCTGCAGCAAAGGTGCTCCAGTTAACATCTGGCATATTAAGGTCCCCCATCAACAGGAACTCCCCTTTCTCTGCCATCCTAAGTATGCCTTCTATCGTATCCTTGTCCATTCCCTCCCCCTGACATGGGGGTCTGTATACAACCCCTGTGCACATTGTGGTGCCATTTCCAGTCTCTAAGGTGACCCATAGTGCCTCCTCTCCTCCCTGTTTACTCTTTTGTTCAGTTGCTTTTATCCCTTCCCTTACATAGAGAGCTACTCCCTCCCTCTTCTGCCCTCCCTGTCTCTCCTGTAGGTTGTGTACCCTGGTATGTTAACATCCCAGTCATGGTTCTCTGTGTACCATGTTTCTGTGACTGCTACGATATCCAGGCATCCCTCTTCCATCAAGGCCACCAGTTCAGGAAGCTTGTTGCCCAGACTACGGGCATTGGTTCTCATTACCCTCCATTTCTTGATGGCCTTACCCCTTTTTGTACCATCCCTGTCCTTATACCAAGCTCGTTCACAGCTCGTTTCTCTAACCTCTAAGCTATACTGCCAGTCTGAAAGCTCTACTTCCTCACATCTCTCCTGAATTTACCCTTTCCAGTTTCATAGCAAGTCCCTTTGTTCTTGAGCTTCTTTTTTTCTGAAAAATACTTCCCTTGTGTACCTTATTTACCCCATGAGGTATTTAAAAGTCTAGTGCGTCTCTAAAACAAGTAATTTTCTTAGCAAGGGATGATCAAGCAATGGCTCAGATCCCTGGAACATCTCAGCAGCCCTCAAAAAACTTAAAAACAAACCCAAAAGGTACAGGAAAACAAGGGGGAGCAACAAGAAAAAGTAGTCAAACACAACTGCAACAGCAGCCAAGGTGACAGGAGCGGTACAAACAGAAGTAAAGCAGGTTATCAACATTTCAGAAATAACCCTTACTGCCTCCCATGTAAAATTCCTTGAGAGAGAACTTTAATTTGTCCCCACCACTCAACTTAATTATTCTAACATCCAGGTTGATATATTCAAGTTACTTCATAAAACTGACATGAAAGTTCATTTTAAAGAAAATGAACTAGGTAACAACAGAAATAACATCATGGGGTTTCCTGTTTTTTGAGAGCAGCAAAGGAGGGGGGAGGAAATGGAAATTGAAGAAAACCTAGCTGCTGTCTGTGTACTTTTAAGTGTACCGGAATATGGTAACAACAGTACAGAAGCATTCTCTGAGGACACGGATTATCTAATTAACAGTGCTGAATCAGTATTATCATGTGACACCTCTGAGCAACATGATTTTATACCTGTGGGTAATTCTGGTTTGAAAGAAACAGCACATTCTGCTCTAATCAGCCAAGACACCCTGTGGTAAAAGTTTTTGAACAAATCGTAAAAAATGATATACGGATACACTTTTTTCTGCCCTACTACCACAACCTCAGAACATCAACTTTTCTGCTGAGGAATGGGGAACTCTCTGAGAACTCAAAAATGCACTGTATTACTATCAAACCAGCAGATAAGGGGTTGGGGGAGCTGTGGTTGTGCAGGATACAACTCAGTATGTTAATGAAATGCAAAGCCAGCTTAATGATAGTTCTTACTGTAAATGCCTTACCTTTAACCCTACTTCGTTTTTAAAAAGTATCTGTATGATCTAGTGGGTAGGGTGTTTGGTGAAGGCTGGATTGATGATCAATTAACATTTCTGAAAAAAGATTTTCCTGTGATGCCTAACCTCTGTACACTTCCAAAACTCCACAAGTCAGTTGTGGACCCCCATGGTATTACTCACTCAGTGAGGGTCCATCTAGATTTGTGGACTACATTCTAAAATAAATAGTTTGCAAAACACCTACCCATATTAGAGATGCCACTGATGTAATTCAGAAAATTGAAGGCTTCACTTGGAGGGAGGACTACTGTTAATTAGCAGTGTACATTGCCTCGCTCTATACCTGCATCAGGCATGAAGATGGGGTTAGAGCTAGTAGTCACTTTCTTGAAACTGACTCAGAAATGAACAATGCACCAGAGCATTTTATAATTGAATTACTATTCAATAGGCTTATGCAATTTAGTGAGGAGTTATGCTTGTGCAACTTCATTGATTGTCTAAAGGTAATACTACCACCTTGTCAGCTTACCATGAAATTAAAAGAACCCTCTTGAGGAGGGTTCAACCCCTAGGGGTACCACATGAACATAATTCCTTAGGCTAAAGGTACCTTAGAATGAGCCCCCGAGGAGAGAGGCATGCTGCTGGTGGAGGGAGAGAGGATGGTGAGGCAAAGAAACAATACTTCTGAGTGAGGCTGGAAGGAGCTGACTTAAATAACTCAGGCTAGAAGCATTGCTGGTTGCTCCCACCCATTGAATTGCAGTCATAGCCTTTGAATTCAATGGGCTTATGTAACTTAGTGAGGAGTTATGCTTGTGCAACTTTGTTGATAGTCTGAAGGTATTTGAATGAATATGTTGTTGATTGTCGTAGGTGAATACTTTGGCCATTCACACTCTCTGTTCCACAGGGAACAACCACCCTGTTCGGGTACCGTGAGGGTAAAAGAAGCTTCTTGAGGAGGTTTTCACCCCTAGAGGTGCCATGGGAACATAACTCCTGTAGGCTAAAGGTACCTTAGAAAGGAGCCCCAAAATGTACTGAGCAGCAAGTAGTAACCACAGAGCTTAAGTGAGGACAGATTGACAGCAACTAGTGATGATTGGAAGCAGACAGAGACTGAATTGAGCAATGACTGACAGATATCGGAACTGCTAGCAGAAGAAGCATGAGTTCCATAAGGAGAGAGGGAATGGCAATGGAAGGAGGGCCACCATCTAACCCCAACTCACAGTGGAAACCTACATGGGTAAATGTTATACAAATATAAATGTATTACATTATGGACCACCTGTTGCAGAGACTACCTAACTTTTATGACCTTCGGCACAGAAGAGGAGAGGAAAAATTCCCTATGAGGGGGAAACTCTGGGGCTCTAGGGCCTTGGTTGCCTTCCCTCCAGGCTTGGGATAAATTAGTGATGGCTCAGCTACTGCAATTTAGAGACCCAATTCAGGGGAGAGATATTTAGAGGAAGGGTTCTCACCCTATCCCTCTAATGGGAAAGCTGTGAGGGTGCCACAAGTTGATCTCTGCAGCTAAAGGATGTTCCCTGCGAAGAAGACCCACCCCCAAAGCAGGAGGAGGAGAGCAACATCTGCTGAAAGGCATTCATCTGGCCTCCATGAGTGGCAGCCTAGAGAGGAGGCTGAATCCTTGAGGTGAAAGGCATAGGAGTTAGGTCCTTGAGAGACCAGGACTTGGAGTTGTATGCTCTTCACCCTTGAGGGGCAGAGGAAGGGAAGGAGGTGGAGACCAGGTGAACCTTAGGCAGCTGTAAGGAGAATAGCTTTTGAAGGTGCTGCTGACATGGTCTGCACAGCTAAAGTGGACATAAAGACCCCACCCTCCAGCAGCTGAAGCTTTAAGTGCTACAACAAGATGTGCTGCCGAGTCTATCTGCATGGTTAAAACTACCTCCGGAGTGTAGGACATTCTCATCTGAAGGACAGAAAGAGAAGGACTCCTCCCGAGCCGAGGGACCCACCTTCAAGATGTGGACTTCAAGGGGGTAGAGCAAGACCATCAGCTTAAAGAGCAGAAATCCTGGCTGGAAACCATGCTATGATTGTGGCTGGCATGCATCTGAATGAAGGAGTAGTGAAAGGCCAATGTCGAAGCCTGACAGCCATGAGCTCATGGAAGAAACGAAACATAGGTAAGGTTGAACAGCTGATTGAGACACTGAATGACAACTAGGACATTGAATGAGACTGAATGACATGAGCTTTGACTGAATGATGAATGTATCCCAACCAGTTCTATAAGAGGGGTTAGTGTTGGTTGCTGATGCATTGCAAGTCAGGTAGGCTGAAGCAATAGAAACAGCAAATAAATCTGCTAGGGAAAGCAGGAGCATATGGGAACTGAAAACTAGGAAGCAGCATGCTGCTGAACTGAACAACTAATTAAACCACCAGAACACAAAAGGAAGTGGCTGCCTTGCTAGGAGCCAGGTGTAAACATTTAAGGATTGTAGTTGAACTGAGAGATTGCCAAAAGTATGGAAAAAACAGCAAAATGAGTGCCTGAATAGCTCAAGTCAAAAGCAAATGATGAAGGCAGGTCACTGTGAAAACTAGAAGGCCCAAAAAGAACCAAAACAGAAACACAAGGCACATGAGGAGTGCAATAAGAACAGGTGACTGAGAGAAGCACAAACTGCAGCCAGGAAGGCGGAAAGCAAAATACTGACCTAGAAAGCTGAAGAGAAACAAACCAAGCAGAAAGTTCAAAATCACAAAGGAAAAGTGGGAGACACTGGGAAAAAAAAAGGGTGGGAAGGCAGAGCCCTAGCAGAGCCACATAGTGCAACAAAGAAACAGTACTTCTGAGTGAGGCTGGAATGAGGTGATTTAAATAGCTCAGGCAGTGGGCGTGGCTGGTAGCTCCCACCCACTGAATTGTAGGCATAGCCTTTGAAGAATAGGTATTAAGGTACGATTATTTCTGTTTCAGGAGCAAGATCTTTTTATAGTTACAGGGCTCGGCGATGGGTGCTGCTCTAGCCCCATCATATGCCAACTTATTCTTGGCATGGTGGGAGGAGCAGATAGTGAGTTCAGGGACTCCAACCCCAACTCAGGCACATCATAACATGGTTCAGATACATTGATGATATTATTTGCGTCTGGGTTGGGGTCAGGACACAGTGGGGAACTTTATTATGTGGCTAAATGAACCCCAACCCCCCAGAATCTGACTTGTATATATCAAGCAGAAAAGAACAGTATTGATTTTCTATGCATTACACTGTCTCTGAACATTGCAAAGTGGAACTATCACCTTACAGAATACAGAAAATCCACTTCTGGAAACTCACTTCTGAACACCGATAGCTATCGCCCACATAGCCTTGCAGAAAACATACCATTTGGACAGTTCCCAAGAAGTTGCAGCAATGAGGCTGTATTTGCCAAGGAAGAAGCCAAGCTGTCTGAGCATTTTAAGGAATGTGGCTATTCTGCAATGGTTGTACGAAATGCACTAGAAAAAAGTGTGCAAAATTGACAGACAGACCCTGTTACAGCCTAAGGAAGGAACACCTAAAAGTAACAGTCCCAAAGTAACCTTTGTCACCACCTGTAACACAGCTGCTATGGAAGTGAGAAACATTGTTAGAAATAGGTGGTCAATCTTCACACAAGATTAGGAAATTGGTACACTTATGGGAGAAATGCCCAGCGTATCTTTTAAAGGGAAACTGTTGCATACAAAGCAAGTGCATCAGCTGCTACAGAAATGCTAGATTAGGGCTCTTAGCATTAAGATGATTTTTTTACTCATCTGTTACATGCCGATTTCACTTTTAAACAATTGCACCATCCATAATGTCTGCAGAGCTGACCACACCCATCTTGCATACATTCGGTGGATTCTGCTAGGCTGGTTATGCTAATAAGGGCCACCAACTCTGCCATTAGTTGGTAGCCCTCATTAGCATAACCAGCATGGTGGAAGCCACCCAAGGTGTGCAAGATGGCTGCAAGCGGCTCTGCAGATATTATGGACTGTGTGGTTGTTTAAAAGTGAAATCGGCATGCAACAGGTAAATAAAAATATCAGCTTACTGCTAAAAGCCTTAATCAGACATTTCTGCAGCAGCTGCTGCACTTGCTGGGTATTCAGGAGTTTCCCTTTAAAAAGTGTATGAGCCTCAGGGACCACCTTACAAATAGAAATTATGATGACTCTGCTATGAATGGCAGTACACATATCCGTGGCAAAAAATGGCTTTTACAGTTGCAGACACTGCAACGTGTGCTGTTTTACTGCCACAGGACCCACGTTCATTCACCTACAAAATGGCACTACACATGAGCTAAAGCAGTATATAGATTGTCAGACTGAATTTGTTGTGTATGTCACATGATGTATGTGTATAAGGGGCTAGAAGAAGAAGGAAGCAGTTCATTTCAGGGAAGTGACTGTTGATTTTTGCTGATTTTTTGGTGTTGTTATTGTTTCTTTTGCAGTTTATTGCCGCTTTCAGTTGGTACCAGGTTGTTTTCTGTATTCATTTGGAAAGTTACCTGTTTGGGGGATTTTGTAGGTGCAGCTGAGTGCTTCTGTGGGGGTTTGCTGGTGTGGCTGATTGTCTCTGGTGATCAGGAGGGGCCCATCCCCCCACCCCACACCCCATCACGTCCTTTATACCGTTAACCTGTAACATCATACGGTACCAGCTGACTGCATACACACACTGTTAGCCATCTTATTTCAGTACACAACATAGGCACACATCACACCCGGACATAAATCTACATTCATTGATACATTATACCACTGAAGAGTATTGACAGTACAAATATATATAGCTGGGCACTGGACATGGTATAGAAGAAAAGAGCAGCAGAGGGTACAGGGCAATAAGGGGCATTTAGGGCAAGGGTAGTAGAAGGAAGATGATGGGTGTGGTGCTTTGCAGTGGATGTGGGGCAGCAGTGTTCAGAAAGACTTTCTGGATACTGCGGTGCTGTTCTATCTGCAGGCACCTCTCTGTGTTGATGGAGGAGGTAGCTGGACTTCAAGCAGAGTTGGTGAAGATACAGGTGACCTTTCCTCCCATACAGAGACCACCACATCCACCACTGCTCCCTCAGAGGTTGCCAAGAAGGAGGAAAGGATGGACTATGGTGGGCAGGGGGAAGCAAAAAAAGTACAGGGTTCAAAAGTGCATGGGATAAGCATAAAGGCACCCTGTTGTACAGTACAGCATTGGAAAGGCAGTCCAGATAAGAGTAGGGATTGCCAAACCAAGTGAGGAAATGGGCAGAGTGGGTGGGCTGTATGGTCCTTATCTGCCGACAGATTCTCTGTTTCTGTGATTTATGTTGACACCAGGAACCTTCACTTTAGGACACCTGAATGCATCAAACCCCCCACGTGTTGTGGAGATATGTTGAAACTGTTGTTGCAAAGAGAAACAAAGTAGGTAGTGAAGTTAGGAGCCCTGTTACGTGGTGGACTTAATGACCAAGTTGACTATAAACCTTTCCTCTGAGTACCTTATACCTTACATAGCAGTCACTGTGGGTAAACTAGAGCATTCTGTTACTGAATATCTGTCTATCCAGACAGCTGTTCTAAACTATATAAACTCATTATTCTAGATGGACAAATGTTATAAGCAACAGCTATCATGTATTTTCTGTTCACTACCTAGACCATCTGCTTTCTCCCTCCCCACACACACACTATTTTTTCTCTCTGACTTTTCTGCTTCTTGTGTGGTGTTTATTATATGGTCAGCATAAACATCAGGAGCATTCCTAAAACAATATGATGTATGTTTGGTTCCACAACTTTTTCTTACACACTACTATTTTTCTGTCTTTTAGTGCCCTCATCTTTTCTATTTTGATCCACTTAGAACTGTAATTTAGTACATTTATAATCTGTCGTTGTGGACCTTTTTGGTCTACTTTAGTATGTGCTATAATACAGTAGTTAACACACTAAAAATTGAATTTAATATTCGTTTTTCAGGACATACCTCTTTGTACATAAACTGTTTTGTATTGAATTATTGTAAAATTAGTTTTTCCATTCTTACAATTGGGTTTATATACATCACTGTCACTCACTGTTCATTTCTGAATTTGAAATTGACCAATGCACACTTAAGTTGGGTATAAATGATCTGTCAGTCATGGCAAGCTCCACTCCCCGATGCGGACTCCAGTGTGAGTTGATACGTAGGGTGTTGCTTGATCTCAGCATCTTTATATGGGTGAATAAAGCATCCTTGAGCCTCAGTTGTGTATCCACAGCTTATTTTTATTTTGTTTGTTTTTTGTTTTGTTTTCTACATTTCTTTGGACTGGAACATCTACCAGGAGGAAATAGGAAAAAAAATTGCTGTACAGTGAGGATTATTGGATAGGTCATTTTGCAGCTGCAGATCTGATGTATGGGATTATTGAACAACTAGATTGGCTTCAAATGATGTGATTGGTAAATATTGTACCTTTGTTTAATTATATTTCTTATTGCATATCACTAATATATTTAATTATTTCTACCCACAGGTCACAAATCCACCTAACGCCAGCCCTCTCACTTTATTACCATTCACTGTCTTTTTACCCATTTTCCTCAGTAATAAGTATGACACTAGACAACACTATTTCACTACATCTTTTATATAGCACCATTACTGTCTGTCTAAGACTGTCAAGTTTCACCCCCACCCACCCTCTGCCCTGACGCTCAAGACTCACATTTTTTTATTTCCATTTCTACATATTGTTCTTTGTCATTCTTTGTACGTCAACTGCATGCTAAGTTTTCCACCCTTTTAATTTTTCATTTGTTTCTATATTTTTCTAGTAAAAGTAAAGAGAGAGCAGATCCTGGCTCTCATAGCAACATAGAATTCGCCAGCAGATAAGGTCCACTTGGTCCACCTAGTCTGCCCATTTTTCCCTGCCTACAGTATCGCCACAGATCCTACTTGATCTCTGGTCCGTTATCCCTCCCCCCTTCCATTCCCCTAAGATTTCCTTGTGCCTATTCCATGCATTCTTAAACCCCACCACTGTTTTTGCCCCCAACACCTCCCTGGAAGACTGTTTCAGGAATTCACCACTCTTTCTGTGAAGAAGTACTTTCTCACATCCCTCCTGAATTTACCCCCTCCAGCTTCATATTATGTCCTCTTATTCTTGAGTATCGTTTTTTTCTGAAAAATACTTCTCTCCAGTACCTTACATACCCCTGTGAGGTATTTAAGGGTCTTTATCATAACCCCCTTCCCCCACCTCTCTCTTCCAGTGTGTACAATTCAATAACGTCTCTCCTCATAGGGCTTCTGATGCAGACAGTGAGCCTTTTTAGTTGCCCTCCTCTGGACCGCCTCCATTCTGTCTATATCATTCCCAAGATGTGGTCTCCAGAACTGGACACAGTACTACAAAGGTGGTCTTGCCAGTGATCTATACAGAGGCAACACAACCTTCCTCTTTCTGCTGATAATATCCCTCCCTAAGCACTCCAGCATCCCAGTATCCATCAACTGCCTTGCAGCATTGCCTGGCCATCTTTGGGTCATCCAATATTGATTATTCCCAGGTCTCTTCCCTGTTTGGTGGTCGTCAGTACCACCCAACTCATTTTGTACTCTGCCCTTGGGTTTCTGTGTCCAAAGTGCATTATTTTGCTCTTTTTTGCATTGAAACCTAGCTGCCATACCCTTGACTGCTCCTCTAGTTTCTCAGGTCATTGCTCATCCTGTCCACCCAGTAATTTTAGTAATTTTAGCATTTTATAGATGTTTACGGATGTATTCTGTTTTTATTATTTTTAATTGCTGTTGTTTTGCACTGTTCTATTGTTAGGTGCCCAGAGCCTCTGAGATTGGGCGCCATGGAAATACAATTTGCCCTGCCTTGCCACCCTATTGCAGATTTTGGTGTCATCCACAAAGAGACGGACCCTCCCTGCCAGCCAGCTCCTCTGCAATATGTCACTTATAAAGACATTACTGATCCCTGAGGTATCCCAATGGTCACCCCCTTCCTTGATGTGAACTTCATTTACCACAACCCTCTGCTACCTAACTGCTAACTTATTTCTTACTAAACTTACCACCTTTGGACCCACCCCTAAGTTACCCAGCTTGCTTATGAGTTTTCTATGGTGAATGGTGTTGAAAGCCTTACTGAAATCTAGGTAGGCTACATCCACTGCTCGACCCTGATCTAGTTCCTTGGTTACCAAGTCAACAAAAACTATCAGATTTGTTTGACATGACCTCCTTACCCCATGAATCTATACTGCCTTAGGTCCTGTAACCCACTGGATTCAATATATTCCACAATCTTTACCTTCAGCAGTGATTCCATTAACTTTCCCACCAATAATGTCAGGCAGACTGGCCTGTAATTACCTGCTTCCACCCTACCACGTATGTGTAGTGGGACTACATCTGCCCTCCTCCAGTCCTACATGAACCATTAATGTTTCCAATTAGTTATTAAGTAGGACTGTCAAAGGGGCAGCCAGTATCTCCCTGAGCTCCCTCAATGCTCTTGGATGCATTCTGTCTGGTCCCATTGCTTTGTCTACTTTCAGATTCGTGGGTCCCATCAGAGCTCTCTTCTCTCGAAAATGGACTAGTGGCCACCTCCCTCCCTCCAGTGCTCCTATTATTTTTTGTGACCCCTTCCCTTCTCTTTCTTCTGTGAAAATTGAACAATAGTATTTGTTCAGGATGTCTGCCTTTTCCTGGATGGACCCTTTCTGCACAGTTCCCCCTTCCCCTCCTTTTTTAACCTTACAATCCCACCCTGGTGACCCTGGTCTTCCTCTTTTCCCTTACATACCTAAACAAGCATTTGTCAATGCCGATTGTTTTCTTGCTAGTATTGGCATTGGTAGTGCAGGAGTTAGAGAGATGCATAATAGGAACAGCAGTGAAGTATTGAAGTAATGCAAAACCCCATCCCCCACCCTGCAGAGACTGACAGGCGTTGGAGGTATGCCTTTGGGTCATTGGCCGTAACGCTCATGCCATTCTACCTCACCCCACCTTGCAGACACTGACAGGTGTCACGGTGTGCCTTGGGGTCTTCGGCCCTAACGCTCACCCATTCCATAAGGAAATAATCTGCAGTATAAGAGAATGTAGTGAACGTTAGGGCCGAAGACCCCAACGCACACCTCAATGCCTGTCACTGGCTGCAGGGTGGGGGTGGGGTGGAATGACATGAGCATTATGGCCAACGACCACAAGTCACACACCCGACGCCCGTCAGTCTGTACAGGGTGGGTGTAACAGTTGGAAACCATAACGCCTTGGGTGTTTGTTGGTATTTTGGCTCCAAATTTTCAACATGGGCTTTTTGTGACCCCACCTCATGAACAGTGGTACTATCATTTCATTACTCAACCTCAAAAGGTGATTTAGCACAGCAACTGTGCCATTCAGCGCCACAGGTGCTAAAACACATTTCGGGCAGTATGTGAAAAATGACAGCTTTACTGTTCATGAAGAGGTGTGAAAAAATGACAATGTTGAAAATCTGGAGTGAACATATGAAAAATTGGTGAAGTTACAAGCGTGCATAGAAACTGCGCAACGCACACTCATAATGCAGTCATTTTTTGGAATGTTTTCACAAATGTTCAACATGGCCTTTTGTGACCTCCCTCATGAACAGTTGCACTGTGATTTCCTTTACTCTGTCTTGAAGTTGATTGCTTTGTAACTGTGCCATTCTGCTACAGGTGCAAAAACACATTTTGGGCAGAATGCAAAAATGATAGCTGTACTGCTCATAAGGGGGTGTGGAAAAATGGCAATGTTGGAAATTTGGAGTGAAAATATTAAAAATTGATGAAGTTCGGAGTGTGCATAGAAACTGCACAGTGCAAGCTTGTAACGCAGTCATTTTTGGGATTTTCTTCACCAAATTTGCAACATGGGCTTTTTGGGACCCCACCTCATTAACAGTGGCATTGTCATTTCATTAATCAGTGCCAAAAGGTGATTCTGAGCAGCGACCACAAAATCACTTTCGGGACCACGAAACTAAATGACAGTGCCAGTGTTCACAAGGTGGGGTCCGAAGAATCCCATTTTGAAAATTTGGAACCAAAACTCCAAAAATTGACTGAGATATCAGCCTAAGTTGAAACCCCAGTTGACTGCCATTATAGGGCTTACCGTGATTTCTTCAGTTCTCGGTTTGGTTTTGAAGAGTGCAGATGTGTTCCCAGTCCACCAAAGATCCCTGCTCCCAACCTCTGCAGGTAAGTATGGGGTGAAGGGGGGTATGGAGAGGAGGGTCCACAGAGGGAGGGGGCGGGATGGGGAGGGGCGGAGGGATGACAAGAGACCGCTTCTTTTTTCAGGTTAAAAAAGACCTTGGGGAATGGTTTCTTTTACAAGTGACATATTATTAAAACAGATTTTGGCTCACTGGGATGGGCTCCCAGGGTACCAGACTAGTGGGGGGGCAGTGCTGACCCGGGGACTGGGCACCCCAAGGTCGGCTGAGAAAATAGGGGCATTAGGGGGGTACAGCACATCTGACAGAGTGGGCATTCCAGTGTCAGAAACATAAAGAAGTATTTTGGCACATTGGGGTGGGCTCCCAGTGTGCCACATTAATGGGGGGAGGGGGATACATGCCTACACAGGGATTGGACACCCCCAATGTGGGCTTTCCCGAGAGTGTATGGATGGGGGGACAGGAGCCACCAATGTGGTAAGCCGCACCATGGCTTATTTATTTCTTTAACTGTTTCACCAGAAAAGGCACACTGAACAAACTGGGGATAGGAGTCGACAAGAACTGAAACTCTGCCCATGCGCATTACTGTACACTGTAATGCACATGGTCAGATTCTTGTTGGCTAGATGTCTGTGTGCCTGGTTGGGAGGGAGGAGGGAGTTGCGCTGCAATGACGAAATTGTCCCTGTTTGCAGCAACATATTTCTTTCAAGTGCAGCTCTCACTCTGAAACTGCCATCATTGGCAGCTTCCTTGTTGATTGGTGGCTGAGGGATTTGCCAATTAGAGCATCCCACTGGCCACAGCACAGACACACCTCTGCAATGCTGTACTATCTCAATATGTTTCTTGTGTGCTGCATGCACAAGCAAATATAAAAATGTCTTGTCCCCTTTGATTACTGCCTATGCTAGTCTCTCTTCTCTTTGTGTCTTTACACTCCTTACTGCTCTCCCTGTTTCCCTCTGATTCCCTTGATACACTTCTCCATCCTCTGCCTCTCCTTATACCTTCTGAATCTAACCTCTTAGCTTTTACCTTTTTAGCCATCTCTTTCAAGAACCATAGCAGTCTCATTTTTTGTCTTGCTTTTGGTCATTTGCTTGAGTTTGTTGCCCACACTACGGACCTTTTATATTTACCCACGGTTCCTCCACCCAGGTCATCCCCTGCCCACCAGGTCATCTCTGAGGCAGTCTCCAGTCTTTATAAAATCTGCCCTCCTGAAGTCCAGGACCCTTGCCCTTGTGTGGTTCCATTCTGCAGCTGTCCGTATACTGAATCACACTGAGAAGAGTGGCAGGGCAGAAGATAAGGAGGGCTAAAGCGGATACAGAGGAGAAAATAGCTAAGTGGACCAAAAGGGGAGATAAAATTTTTTTAGGTATGTTGGGGAAAGAAGGAAGGTGAGGCAGGGGATAGTGAGGTTGCAGGGGGAGGGAGGAATACAACTGGAAGGAGACTTTGAGAAAGGAGAGGTGTTGAATAACTACTTATGCTCAGTCTTCATGGGGAGGGAAGGGGACCCAAGCTGGGGGGGCAGGGAGAGAGAAGGCAAAAAGATTGACCCTAGTATGTTCAGCATAGACAGGTTAAGGGAGGAACTGGTCAGGTTAAAGGTGGACAAGGCAATGAGGCCAGACAGCTTGCACTCGAGGGTACTCCGGGAACTGAGGGAGGAGCTGGCAGCCCCACTGACGAGACTGTGTAACTTGTCCATGGATACAGGGTGTGTGCCAAGAGACTAGAGGAGGGCAGATGTGGTGCCACTGCACAAGGGGGGGCAGTAAGGAGGAGGTGGAAAATTATTGCCCAGTCAGCCTCACCTCGGTGGTGGGCAAGGTGATGGAGGCACTAATAAAAGAAAGGGTGGTGGACTACCTGGTGGATAGCGGCCTGCAGGACGAAAGGCAGCATGGATTCATGAATTGGAGGTCCTGCCAGATGAACCTGATCTAATTCTTCAATTGGGCGACGCAGGTAGTTGACGGGGGGGGGAGCAGTGGACGTGGCCTATATGGACTTCAGTAAGGCCTTCAACACTGTCCCTCACAGAAGGCTAGTAAATAAGCTGCTAAACTTAGGGGTGGGACAGAAAATAACTAGGTGGGTGGAAAACTGGTTGGTGGGCAGCATACCTCTCAACCTTTTGTCCCCCAAATGTGGAACATTGC
The DNA here is from genome assembly GCA_016271365.2 of Neoceratodus forsteri. Classification (NCBI taxonomy): domain Eukaryota; kingdom Metazoa; phylum Chordata; order Ceratodontiformes; family Ceratodontidae; genus Neoceratodus; species Neoceratodus forsteri. The sequence goes on from CM057458.1 coordinate 660,616,826, forward strand.
CTCTCAAAATGTGGAACAAATGAGCAAAATGTGGAACACTTAACTAAATCTTTACTTAAGAAGCTCAGAACACTATTAAAATGTTTGCATTTATGTTCAGAAAGTCTGTTATTAATTGAATAATGTATTTTTTGCATAATTTACTAAAGATTTCTGCTTTAAAATGTTGACACTGAATGTGGGACAAGTCCTCACAATGTGGAACAGGGAGCTTTTGTGAAGTAAAATGAGGAACGTTCCCCGTAATGTGGTACAGTTGAGAGGTATGGTGGGCAGAAGTCAGAGGGTGGTGGTAAATATGGGGGCATTCCATGGGGAGGGGAGATAATGAATGAGATACCCAAGGGGTCAGTACTGGGACCTCTCCTTTTTAATATATACATCAATGATATAACAGAAGGTCTGCAGGGAAGGGTGTATCTATTTGTGGACGATACAAAATTCTGCAATAGGGTGGACACTGCAGGGGGGGTGAGGCCACAAAGCATGACTTGAGGACTCTGGAAGGGTGGTGGAAACTTGGCAACTAAATTCCAATGCCAAAAAGTATGCTGTGATGCATCTGGGGCATAAAAACCCTCAATCAGCTTACACTCTAGGAGGGGAGGAAATGAAAAAAAACAGGTCAGGACATGGATCTGGGGATTATAATATCAAGCAACCTTAAGATGGGTAGCCAGTGCAGCAAAGCGTTGGGGAAGGCAAATGGAATGTTGGCATTCAGTGGGAGGGGCATAACTAATAGAAGGAGGGAGGTGCTGCTGCCTGTGTACAAGGCCATGGTGAGGCCAGACCTGGAGTACGGGCTCCAGTTCTGGAGACTGCACCTACACAAGGACATTGATGGGTTGAAGAGGATTCAATGAAGAGCAACCAAGGTAGTGCAAGGTAATCAAGGGAAACCATACAAACGGAGGTGGAGGGAATTGGATCTGGACCCATTGGAGACTAGAAGGAAGGGGGGTACATGACTGAAAAGTACAGTTGTGTAAGAACTTACTGCAACAATTAGGGAGAATAAAAAGGTTAAAGGAGGAATAGTGAAGATTAATAAGGAAGAGGTGAGGTGGGCAGAAAGAGACAGTGAAAAGGCAGAGATACTGAATGAATACTTTTGCTCAGTATTCACAAAAGAAGATGAGGAGGAGTTACCTAAACCAGACAATAGAAGCACTCTGGGTAAGGGGGCTGACACCAGTCCATTTACAGAAGAAAGAGTCCTGAAAGAACTCCTAAAACTCAAGGTGGACAAAGCAATGGGGCCTGATGGGATTCACCTCAGAATCCTAAAAGAACTAAGGGAGGAACTAGTGATACCACCGACCACACTTTTTAACAAATCATGGGAGGATGGGGTGGTACCTGAGGACTGGAGGAGGGCAGATGTGATTCTCCTTCACAAAAGTGGGAGCAAGGCAGAAGCAGGAAACTACAGACCTGTAAGTTTGACCTCAGTGGTAGGGAAAATGATGGAATCACTTCTGAAACAAAGAATTGTTGAGTACCTAGAGGCCAGCGGGGCACTGGACCCAAAGCAGCATGGATTTACAGCAGGAAGGTCATGTCAGACGAATCTAATAGATTTCTTTGACTGGGTGACCAAAGTAATAGACCTGGGAGGGGCTGTGGATATAGCCTACCTAGACTTTAGCAAGGCATTTGACACAGTCTCGCACAAAAGATTAATAATCAAGTTAGCCAGCCTGGGAGTGGGTCCCAGGGTAGTAGCCTGGGCTGCAAACTGGCTGCACAACAGGACACAGAAGGTAATAGTGAGTGGAACACATTCCGAAGAAAGGGGGGTCACTAGTGGAGTACCTCAGGGTTCAGTACTGGGTCCAGTCCTCTTTAACATCTTTATAGGTGACATTGCAGAGGGTCTGGAGGAAAAGGTATGCCTCTTTGCAGATGATACAAAGATCTGTAACAGAGTTGATACACAAGGGGAGTAGAAAGGATGAGAAGGGACTTGTAAAGGTTGGAGGAATGGTCAGACATATGGCAACTTAGATTCAATGCAAAGAAGTGCAAAGTAATGCACCTGGGAAACAAAAACCCAGGAGAAGAGTACACAATAGCAGGGGAGGTACTAACAACAACAAAAATGGAACGGGACTTGGGGGTAGTCATATCAGGCAATCTAAAGGTGGGCAAGCAATGTGAGAAGTCAGTAAGGAGAGCCAGGGGGATACTGGGATGCATAGGAAGGGGCATCACAAGTAGAAAAGGGAAGTGGTTATCCCTCTGTACAGACAGTTGGTGAGACCCCATCTGGAGTACTGTGTGCAGTTTTGGAGACCTCATCTATGCAAGGACATAGACAGGATGGAAGCAGTCCAGAGGAGGGCAACTAAAATGGTGCAGGGTCTGCATCAGAAATCATATGAAGAGAGACTGAGAGAGCTTAATATGTATACCCTTGATGAAAGAAGTGACAGGGGGGACATGATAGAAACGTTCAAGTACCTCAAGAGAAACAAAGTCCAGGAGGGTAGCATCTTTCAGAAAAAGAGATGTGTAAGAACAAGGGGACACAATTTAAAGATAGAGGGGGGACGGCTTAGGGGTAATGTGAGGAAATCTTTTTTCATGGAGAGAGTGGTGGATGCGTGGAACTGCCTTCCTGGGGAGGTTGTTGGGGCTAAAACAGTGGGGGAATTCAAACATGCATGGCACAGGTACAAGGCAATTGTAGTGGGGGGTGGCAGGAAGTAGGCTGTTGGTTAACTAGAATCTGCAGCTTATCCAGTAGGTAGAGAAATGGGCAGACTGGGTGGACCAAGTGGTCCTTATCTACCGTCAAAGTCTATGTTTCTATGTATGTTTCTATGTAACAGTAGCTCTTTGAGAGTATCTCTTGCACCAGGCCATAACTCATGGGATATCCAGCTGTAGGCATCACTTCCTCCAGATGAGTTCCCAGCAGTCTCTTCCAAGGGCCTCCCCTTCCTGTCACCTGAGGCCCTTGATACTCCTCAGTTCTATTTTCCATTTTAGCAACCGATATGAAAAGTGAATCATAGGTCTCCGATGGGAACTGAGGAGAGGAGCAAAAGGCAACAGTTCAAGACTGCCACATGAGGATGGAGCAAGGTACCCTTCTGAAGCAAGGGGGGTGGAGGGCAGGGCAGCATGGCCTGCTGCAAGAGATAGTCTCAAAGATTTACTGTTACGGTATGTTCTTTTGCAACTGTGCTATCTTCTTTGAGTCAATCTCTTGCAGTAGGCCATAACACATGGGAAGAATCCCAAGCAGTTATGATGCCCACAGGAGGAGGAAGTGAACTGCAACAGATTAGGACAGCAGGCCATTGAGGACAGCCCGCCCAAAAGCGGCACACTTTTTAGAAGCACTGTCTAAACTGTAATGTTTTGTGAATGTATATACAGTAGACCAGGTAGCAGCCTCACAAACATCTGAAGCAGAGACACCTCAAAAAAATGATGTGGAGGTAGCCATGCCTCTAGTGGAGTGGGGTTTCACGGATCCTGTGAGAGGTTTATCATATTTGTTATATATGAACATAATGCAGTTGGCCAACCATGTGGACAAGCACTGCTTAGAAATCCGATTGCCCAGTCATCCTGGGTCGAAAGAAACAAAAAGTTGCTCAGTTTTATGCAACTGTTCAGTGCAGAGAAGATAAAGTGTCAATGTTCTTTGTATAGTGATAGTATGAAGCAGGTCTTCCCCTGGATTCCCAGGCTCCTCAAAATATACTGGCAACTGAATGGACTGTGTTAGAGTAAATTCAGAAACAACTTTAGGTAGAAAAGATGGATTAGTATGTAAGGACATCTGATCCTTATGAAACTGTAAATAAGGTGGCTTGCACATAAGCACCTGTAACTCTGAGATACGTCTCCCAGACGTAATCGCCACCCAAAAAATCATTTTACGTGATAAAAACTGGAGCTTGCATGTATATGCAGGCTCAAAAGGACCTTCAGTCAGTTTTTCAAGTACAAAATTCAAATCCCACACTGGCATAGGGTCCCAAACAGGGGGATGTAAATTTAGGATACCTTTCAGGAAGGTGTTAATGAGAGGTAACTGAGACAATGGTTTGTTGTCCACTGGCAAATGAAAAGCAGAAACAGCTGATAGGTGTATTGAATATTTGGACCACCCTCTGGCAGAGAGAGTAGGTAGTCCAGTATTCTCTGTGGGGATCAGTCAAAGGGGTCCAGTTCCTAGGAAGAGGCCCAAATGAAGAAAACATTTCCATTTCATAGAGTAGGAAGACCTAGTGGAAGGTTTCCGCACCGCCCGTAGAAACTCTGCTGCCCCTGGGGACAACTGATAATGAGAGAGGACTGTGTGCTCAGGAGCCATTCGTGCAGATGCAGGGAGCACAGGTCCAGGTGTAGCAGGGAGCTGTCCTCCTGTGATAGGAGGGCTGGACAAAGAGAAAGAGGATCCCGATCCGAGATTTGCAACAGCAAGGGCAGTCAAATCTGCCTCGGCCAGTAAGGGGCTATGAGAATAACTGATGCCCCATCTTTGACCAGATTTAGGAGTACTCACTGTATCAGAGGAAAGGGCAGGAAAGTGTAAAGAAAGTTTCCTGTCCAGGAACGAGAGGAAGCATCCAGCCAGAAAGTTCCAGGACCTCGCTCTAGAGAGCAAGAGAGAGGCAGTTTTGCATTTTGTGGAGACACAAACAGGTCTAACTCCTGGCAACCCCACCTGAGGAAGATGTCTGCCAAGAGGTCCAGGTGGATCTCCCATTCGTGAGCCTGAGCATGAGGTCTGCTCAGGGCATCCGCCAGGGTATTTGAAAACCCTTGGAATGTAGACCACCAGAAGGTAAATGCAGCTCTGGATCACCCAATGCCACACCCTCATGGATTCTTGGCAGAGAGAGTATGAATGGGCACAGCCTGGTTTGTTCAGATAGTGAACTACCTTGGAACTGTCCAGTTGCACTTGAAGGCACCCCTGAAGGAGCAAGATCTTGAACATTTGTAAGGCATACAGAACAGTCCCCATATCCAGGATGTTGATGTGAAGACAGGATTCCAGCACCATCCAAGAACCCTGGGACTGAACTCCTTGAAGATGGACACCCCAGCCCATCAAGGAGGCAGCCGTCATCTAGGATGAGGTCTGGGACCTGAGGATGGAATGATATGCCCCACAGGAGATTGTCCCTGGACTTACACCATTGCTGTGTGTGAAGTGGTGGGGAAGACAAAAGGACAGAGGCATTGAAGTCATTCCACTTCTGATCCCTCTGGACCCTGAGATTCCAATGAAAGATCCTCATATGAAGTCAGGCATGAGGGACAATGGGGAGGGTAGCCACTAAATGTCCCAGGAGCCGAAGGTAGTCTCCAATGGAGACTTACCGACAAGTCTATAACCTCAGAATGAGGGTCAAAGTGGCGTGCGCCCAAGAGCCAGGAAGAAATGCCTTGCCCCAAGAGGTGTCTAGCACCTCTCCTATATGATGTAGAGTTTGTGATGGGTACATCATAGACTTAGGGCAGTTGACCGTGATGCCCACCATGGAAAACATCTCTAGAGTGCGTATCAAGGTGCAATCCAGCATGGGGCATGTAGACAACTTTAGGAGCCAATCAGCCAGGTTTGGTATGACGCACAGACCCATCTGGCAAAGGGCCCCCTGACACTCACTTCTCCTGGCAGTTCGTAAATACTCTGGGGGCTGAAGAAAGGCCAAAAGGGAGGGACCAAAAGTGAAAATGACGGTCCTGAAACTAGAATCATAAGAACCGCCTGTGGGCGGGGTGTATCAGAATACAAAGGCATACGTCCTGTATGTCCAGGGAACAGAGCCAGTACCCTGTATCTGGTAGGGGGAGCAGTTGAACTTCTAGCACTGTATGTAGAGGTGGAGACTTCTGAGAGCTGGAATGGGATAGAAGTCTCCTGTCCATTTGGGAACCAGAAATAACCAGGAGTAATATCCTGAGCTTCTGTTATGGGCAGGAACTGGTTCTATAGCATGTTCCTGTAACAGAGCAGCTATTACTGCCTGCAGTACCAGAGCATAGTCTAGAGGATGATGTGATACCCGAGGGGCCAAGGGAGGAGGGGCTACTGGTGAAAACCAATATAGAACTGGACTGGATCAGCTGAAAGAGCCAGAGGTCTGATGCGATCCTTGCTAACCTCCAAGGTGCAGGGAGAAACTGCCCCTGATGCCAAGGAAGGGGTCTGTGCCTCTATGGCCAGAGACATGCCCACAGGCTGAAGGGTGTCGCTGCTGAGGAGCAGCAAGGATATAACATGATGGTTCCGGGGTATTTTGTGGGCTCGGCACAGCTAACTGAGTCTTACATTCATTAACATGCTGCCTTTGAATAGTAGGTCTACCTCTGAAGAAGCGGCCTCAAAAGGATCTCTTATATGCAGGTTTGCCTGTGGTTTGTGATATAGGGTTCCAAACAGACTGAAGAGTACAACCCAAGTCTTGCAGGGCTTTCAGAATGTTTCAGGCCCGTGGCCCAAAGTGTTCATCCCTGTTAAAGGGAGCATAAAGGATGGATTGATGTACATCCGTTGAGAACCCTGAAACCCTGATGCATGCATGGCATACAAACTCCTGCAGCAGAGGTTCTAGCTGAGAAATTGATGGCATCAGAGATAGCCCTGAGCAGGTGGTGGCAGACAGCCATCATGGAGGTTCTCCTGAGACTTGGCCAGGTGAAAGGGACTAGACCGAAACTGGAGTAACTTTAAGGAGCTCCTCCCAATATTTGAGGAGGTGGCCCATATAATGCAGAATACAAATGGACATAGTAGTGTTACTCATGATATCCAATTTCTTGGATATAGCATCCGTGGGTGGAGCACACATCTGCAGCGGTCTAGCCCACAATTAGCAACTATAGAATCCACCTGTGGAGGCAGAGAAAGACAAGGATGGGCCACAGGAGCCCCAGAAAGTATGTCCGCCTTGCAGGGATTAGAGGGAATCTGAAACAGTTGTTGCCAGGCAGCCAATATGGCCTCCCCGAAAACATCCACAAGGGGAGGGACGTTATGTTGGGGCCCTTTGGAATACCCAGGTATTGGGTCAACTGTTTTCTGGAGGCATCCTATTCTATATTTTGGAATCCAAAAGGTATTGCAGATGTATCATAATATCTGAAAAGGAAGAGTCATCTGAAGGAGAACAAGGGAGTGTCTGTAGAGGGGTTCCATGAAGGGAAGAAGCCTCTGAGGAGGACACTTGGGATCCATAATTCTGATCCACCTCTTTCTCCTTCACTGTCAGATGCCATATCTCATTCTAGTAAGAAAGGGGTGTCAAATCATCCTCCCGGGGACAGAACCCGGGTTTGGAGGGGGCAGAGATTTGGACCACAGCCTCCCAGGAGGTGTGGACAAAAAACTGGATGTCCACCATGGTTAAGTGACCCCCAGAAGAAGAAGAGATCCAGGACCGGAGAGGTGCTACCAATGGAATGGTGCAAAGGACCCAGCTGGTTGTCGGCGTGAAGGGGTGCACATAAGACCCCAACTCCATGGAAGATGGAGGAGCTATGATAGGGCTCCCATCCCAGGAAGAATGAGGTGGAGCCTACAATCATTGATGGGAACACCATCAATGAGGTAGGAAGACTAGGAGCCACTGTCGACTTGAGAATCACCATCCACGATAAGGCCCTTGATGAGACGGAGGAAAAAGGTCCGCCATCGACTACGGCAATGGGGTAACCGTCAATAGGAGAGCCAGTGAATGGCAGAAGCACCCTGTCAATAGGAGAATTATCAATGGGAGAGCCCAACAGCCCCAATATATGTTCCGTTGACAGGAGAACCATCGATGGGAGAACCGAACGGACCAAAATATGCTCCATTGACAGGAGAATTGTCGACGGGACAGCCGAACGGCCAAAACATGCTCCGTCAATGGGAGAACCATCAGAGCAGCAGAGGCCATCGTTGACAGACAAAAGACACATTGGCAAAGGCAGTGGTGGAAGCTACAGCACAACAGCGGTCACTGACAGAGGAGCTGTCAATGATGGGAGGGACCCACCACCATCAACAGTGGAGAAGACGGTGCATCAGTGGATCCCCCATTACCTTTGTCGTGATCCCATGGGCACCAGACAATGGCTCGAAAGACTATTGGCAGGCAGTAGTGTAAGAAGCTGCACAACGGAGATCACTGACAGAAGATCCCTCGACAACTGAAGGGAGGGAGCCACGCCCATTGACAGTGGAGAAGACGGGGTGTTCAGTGGGTTCCCTTCCACTACTTACTTGAGATCTTGAGGACTGTGAAGAGGAAGAGGGTAGTGCAGGGGAAACATGGCTGGTGCTATGCATGCTTCCACCTGGCCCAGGCTCTGTTGATGCTGGGGGCTCACCCCTTTGAGACCCTGAGGAGGTAGTAGAAGAACTCTAGATGACATCTTCGGCGACGAACTGAAGAAAGCTGGTACTCTTGAAGTAGAAGTTGATGTTGACCCAGTCTCAGCTGGAAAAGAACTGAGGAGTATCAGGGCCTCCCCTTTACATATGTTGAAGAGCACATCAGATGAGAGGAAGGGGAGGCCCCTGGAAGAGGCTGCTGGGAAATCATCCAGAAGAAGTGATGCCTACAGCTGGATATCCCATGTGTTATGGCCTACTGCAAGAAACTGACTCAAAGAAGATCTTTTAAATATATGAAGGGGATTAATAAGCTTGTTCAGAAGGAAGGAGAGGGCTAAAACTAGAGGGCATAGCCTAAGATTGGAAGGTGGAAGATATAGAGGCAATGTGAGGTGGTGATTCTTCATGGAGAGGGTAGTGGAGGCCTGGAATAAACTACCAGAAGAGGTGGTGAGGGTCGAAATGGTGGAGAGATTTAAGAGGGCATGGGATAGATACATGGGGTTGGGAAGTGGGAGAAAGGGGAGAACCCCCAAGAATGGAGATGAGTTGGAGAGGGGGGAAGGGCAGACTCGATGGGCCGATAAGGTCCTTTTCTGCCATCAGATATCTGTGATTCTTTGATTCTGTACAGTGATTGCTGGTCCCCAGGTGGCCTTCCACCTTGATGTCTGCAACACCATCCCTGTTTGTACCAGGTCCAGTATTGCCCCATCACAAGCGGGTTCACTGACTAGTTACCTGAGGAATGTGCCCTGCAGGGAGACCAGGATGTCCCTGCTCCTAGCTAAAGCCACAGTTGTGAGGCTCCAATCTATGTCTGGCAGCTTGAAGTCCCCCACCAGCAGCACCTCCACATTCTCTGTCATTTTGCAGGTGGCTTCTACCAATATCTTATCTAACTCCTCCCCCTGTGCTAGAGGTCTGTAGGTCACACCAGTGCAAATAGTGGCTCTGTTCCTTATCTCCAGAGTGACTGACAGTACCTCTGCCCCCTCCCACCCCCGTATTCCCTGTATCTTTGTTGTTTTTATGTTTTCTCTCACATAAAGCACCACACACCCCTCCTTTCCTTCCAACCCTGTCTTTCCTAAACAGAGTATAACCTGGTATGGCCATGTCCCAGTCATGATTTTCTGTGCACCATGACTTGGTAATGGCCACAACCTCCAGGGTCAGCTTCTGCCATGATGGCCTCTAGGTTTGTAATCTTATTTCCTAGTCTTCTGGCATTTGCACACATGGTCTTCCAGATTTTGTTAGCACTCTGCTTGTAACCCTGCCTTTTCCTTCCCCCCCACCTTCACCCCTTTCTTTTTCATGCTCCTGTTCCCATCCTCCTTTGTCTCTATCACGCTGCTTCCTTCCATACTTTGCTATGTCGGGGGGCAGTTTCTGCCACCCCAATTTCTTCCGCCAATACCCTCAGCTATTTTAAATGTTCAAAATAACACTTAAACTGTCCACCAAGGACTGCGGTTTCCCTCCTGGACAGATGCAGGCTATACCCCTATATAGGCCTTTATCCATCCAGATGGATTCCCAATCCCTAGTGTAACTGACCCCCTCCTCTCTGCACTATTCCTTCAACCATGAGTTGAATCTCCTAGTTCAGAGATCCCTCTCCTCACACCTGTCCTAGACAGGCAGCATCTCAGAGAAAGCCACTGAGCACATTGCTTGTTTAAGACCATTCCCCAGCTCACTAAACTCCCCCCTACACTATCTCAGCCCCATCCCTAGCCAGGTCATTGGTCCCCAGGTGGACAGACATCCAGCTCCTTGTTCTGTCCTGCTTCCCTAACAATCCCCAGGATCTGCTTCCCATCCCTCTGGGCTGTAGTGCAAAACAGACACCTGACCTCCCTCTCCACCTCCCTTCCTATTCCAAATGTATTTCTCTGACAGTTTAGTCCCCCACCAGATGTTGCTTCCTCCTCCTGTGGGGTCCTCTCCCCCCCTTCAGGTCTCCACTATGGAGGACCCCCCCTCAATCCTTCCTGTTCACTACCGTTGGTGCCTTTGCCTGGTAGTCGTACTCAGCCAGAGTAGCATAGAAATTTTGTGGTGGTGGCAGTTGAGGAATGTGCCTCTGATCCACCATGACCACCCTTCCAGAGTCCACCACTCCTACCCTTTTAGAATCCACCATAGTCCAGCCATTCCTCCTCCCTGGCATCCTCTGAAGTAACGGTAGATGACTTGGTGGTCACTGGTTGGAGGAGAAGGTCCCTCAAATCCTAACCAACTTGGCCTGGCATCTAGTGACCTCCTCCCTCAACCCAGAAAGGTGCATGCAGATGGAGCAGTACCACAGTCTCCAGAAGATCTGTCTGAAAACTGCTGCCCAACAGCCAATGCACTGCACCACTCCCAGCATTCCAAATTCCTACTCTCCCTGTGTGACTTATAAGTACTTTTATACCCTTACCCCTGATAGACTGTTTCTAGTTTTTCCCCTTATGTCATTTGTTTAACCCTTTTGTACCCCAGATTGGGTGTTGCTTCTATTCCCAGTTTTGAACTGAATCCCAAATGCAGCTGTTGTGAGCCAAGTGGTGCAGGGTCAGTGCTGCCAAGAGGGTGGCAATCCCAAAACCACAAAACATCCACAACAACAGCAATCGTGGCAAAAAAAAATAACAAGATGAAAATAAATGCATATTCAAGTTTATTAGTGTCTCGAACTGCTAGCCCTTACCCCAGCCCTTCAGCTGCTACGTCTTCATCAGGGGGCATGGCATGAAGAGTTACACATCCACTTAAATAGCTCCATAATCACAATCACCTGGTGAATACATCAAGACAATACAAACAAGTAAAACTGAGTGTGGCAAAAATTCAAAAAGTACAAAACTATCAATTTCAAAAGTTATTGTGGAGGAGTTGTGGGCTATCAGATGGACCAGCCACCGAACTTCAGGTTCAACACACAATTTCTGTGTGATGTTTATTCAAAATACAGGAGATCACCTTCATCAATGGCATATCCCTTCTTCAATACATCAGTTTTCAGCAACAGACTATGCATGTCCTTCTTCTGCACTTAGCCAGTGCCTACTGACTCACTGACCTCAGATCTGAACTTTTCAGTGAAAACCCTTCATCCCTATGGTTGCCTTGTTTGCTTGGGTGGTGGGGACTCAAAAAGAAAAAAACTAAAACAAGCTACAGACAGAGAACCTCAGTGCAGAAGCACTGAAACAAGGGTTACCCCAAAGGGCATTGGCAATAAGCCAAGTTTCAAAGAACCACAACATCACACATACTTCCATAACGCAAAGCATCATGGGATATATGTAAATCAGTATCACCCTATATGATTGCGTATTATCAAGTGACTCAATAATACCGCTCCTGTACAGGGCACGTAATCTAATATAATGAGGAATCCTGCATAGCGAGTGTAGTAGTGAACTACATTCACTGTAACAGGACATGAGCAAGCGTGGTCCAGAATCCTGCCAAGCTGGCCATTTGGTGTAGTAGACCCCCCCCAGAGGCGATTATTTTATTATGGGGGTGCAGGAGGCTTGCCCCCAGCAAAGGAGAGTGCAGGGGGCACAGCCCCAGCAAAAAATAAAAGAAGCAATATATTTGTTGAGGACCATCGCTGTTTGCTGCAGTCTTTCCAAGTTCTTGTTGCCCTTTTGACATGAGTGATTTTGCATTGCTCTTTGTGAGCAATGCAATAAGGGACTCACCTTTATCACATAAATCCATGCAAATCACCATGAAATTTCAGATTGGCTTAGTTTACAGCAATTTACATGCATTTAACAACACAAGTAACTTAATTTCTATAATACAGTCACCTAGTACTTTTTACCTTTATCAAAAACACCTAGTGCCATGGTATTTTCAACATTTACAGGTTCCATACATCAATGTATTTTAACACATAGTGCTATTGAATACTAAATCCAACAAGGAGGAACACAGCCTGTTGTTTTACATCAGTTCAGAGGTCACAATAATAATCTCCCTGTACGGGGATCTGAGAGGGAAAAGGAAAATTAAAGAGGACACTATAGCATAGTCAAGAAAGGGGAGAGGATGCTCATAGGTGGCCAACCTTATGGACTAGAAATTGTAAAAAAAATAGATTAGGCTAAGAAATAAAAGAACTGTTGCAACAGATTTAAGAAAAGGTCAGTCCTCAAGAGTGGCAGGAGCTCCCTGTCACATATCCCCCACTTTAAGATGGAAGCAGTTATTGCAGACTGCTTACCACCTTCCTGTCCCAGGAAGGGATGGAGCTTCCACCCATCCATCTTCAGAAGCTACGTCTCAAGGTCCCTATTAATGATAAGCATTCTGTCATAAACATAGTGGATATCATCATTCTTTATCTTGAGGTATTAACGCTTTTCTAAACAGAGACTAACGGTACCTTCCCTAAACTATCTCCTTTTAGGGAAAGTATGTCATATTTTACTGACCGAAAATCTGGATGGCAGTAAAGTCCAGTACCATAGAAAAACTTTCTCTGGGATGAGTAATTACCTGATCTAACTCCACCAGACATGTTTGTTTTAAGCAGGGTCCCAGTCCTAGGTTCAACCCCTCTACATAAACCCACTATGACTCTTGATTCATTCATTTCACTTGCTATTGATACAGACACTTGAGGGTAGACACTCTTTTGGCGTTACCCCAACACAGGTTCTAATCCTTTTCCACCCACCTCCTCCTTGGTAGGTTTTCCCTCAGAAAAGAATAAAACACATGTATCACCTCAGACTCCTTGTCTGCCCTTGGGTACCTCTTTCTTTGACATCAGGCCGGCCCCTGACCAAACATACTACACTTTTGCCTACAGAAAGGGACCATTGCAGAGCCACATCTGGCCTCACCTGCAACTACATTGACCCCTCTGTCTTGCACAAAGTGCCTGTGGGGACTATGAAAGGAGCAACAGTAGCTTTTATTCTCCTATTTCAACCTATGATAACCTAAGACCCCAAAACGTTGGTCATCCTATCCCCAGGTGGGTCTGTACAGAAATCTACAGGAAACCAAGGACCCTCCCCGGCTGTCTTCCATCCAATATTAAACAGCAGGTTCCTAAATCCTATACACTCTGGGGTGTTTTGGGGAACATTAACATTTTAATCATTGTGCTTATATTCAGCAGTCAGTTACCTTCTGGTATCTTGGGATCTGTGTGGGAGTTTTCCCTTTTTCCAGAGGTGCCATTTTTCACTTTAATGACCTCTACCCTTTGGGACACTCTTTCCACACCCCTGGTGCTAGTTTCTCTGCTGAACAGTTGTCTTCTGTTTCCAGAAGGAACCTCCACTACACTGCACTGGACAGGTCTAAATATAAGCCACCACTTGTCTGTACATACCTGGCCAGTAATAATACAGGGCTAATCGAGCTAATACCCCAACATGGATCAGATGCCCACAGGGACTAAAGTGAGCAGCCTCCATCACTTGTTGTTTGCAGGCCTCAGGCACCACTACCTGGGCATCTACACTTTTTGTACAGGCATTGGGCCTCATGTGGTACAGAACACCTTCTTTAGTACGTACCACCAACATTGTTTTGCCCCACCATCCCCATTAATCTGCATACCCTCCTTGACCTTGATTTACTGTAACAGTTTGGTAACATTAGCAACTTTAGCCTACAGTATACTCCAGTCAATACCATTAATAGATTTAGCTGTATCATTACAAGAAAAAGACCTTTCAGCCTTAGTTATTTGTTTACTTTTTTATTGCAATTGTTTCACCAGGAAAGGCACACTGAGCAACAAGATGCTCATCTTCCGGTGTGACCGGGGGGGGGTACACATGGATATGATAACATGCAGGTTATCAAGTGAACAATTAACAGAAGCAAATAAAAAGCAGCATAAGGATACACGATTGCATGACTATACAAGCATCACACATTGAATGTTTAGGATATTATAGTATCAATTAACAATTTTTTTGTGACAAGAAGCAGTAGACATGGTAAATTAGCACTGTAGTAACAGCTGTAAACAACAGAGGATGTATATCACAGTTATACAGTTATACACAGTACATAGGGCAAAATAGGCTCAGGACATAAGTGCAAAGTTGGAGTCATATGCCAGCTTCTGTAGCAAGGCTAAGGCCACTGGTCAGGCATTGGGGAGGGGATAGTGTGGCATGGCAGGTTCAGAGACAGGAGCAATTTGTAGTAAGGAAGTTTGCTAGGTCGGTAGACAGAGATTAGGAAGAGGAGGAGTGCTGAATTTGCAGCAGGAGGGTACTTGGGAGAACTTGGGTAACCGGTGTGAGAAGGCAACTTGACTGGCAGAGGTCTTCCACCTAGAGACTGAAAGTTGTCAGTTGTCACAGGATCTAAGATAATGGGAGGGGGATGGGGCATCAGTAAGCATGGTGGCAAGGTAGGAGGAGATGGACCCAAGCCATAGGTTGGAGACAAATTTAGCACAGTGAGAGATGCAATGGTTTTCGAGGAACAGTAGTGCCAAGGCTCAGTAGAGGTCACAGTGGTGAGTGAGGAGAAAGACATCGAGAGAAAAGCAGCAGAAGGCATTATTAAGTGTGTCCAGTTTAGATCGGGTGGACTTAGGGGCTGCACTGTATACAATGTCATAGTAGTCGATGGAGGGCAGTATCATCTTCAGGATCTGTTCATGTCGGACTCGGGGAGGGAAGCTGCTGCGGTTCCTATATAGTGCACTAAGCATGGGGAGTAGTTTTTCTGAGATAGCGTCGATGTGGTCACAGAAGGAGAGATGGCTGTCGAGCCAGACCCCCAAGTAACAGAATGAGGAGACATCTTCAAGTTTTTTGCCATCCGGGATGGAGAAGTAGGGAAGGGAAGGGAAGGGAGTCTGGCCAGGCATTGTCATGTGCTGAAGGTCATAGTGACAGTTTTTTTGTATTTAGGGAGAGCTGGTGTGAGCTAAACCATTGCTGTACCTTGTTGAAGTCAGCTTGGAGGTTTGATTGTACCACATCAGGGGCGGAGCCAGAGTAGTAGAGTACAGTATCATCTGCATACATGTGGACTGAGGAAGTAGAGCAGATGAGTGGCAGGTCATTTAGGAATATAGAGAACAGAATGGGACCAAGAACCGCCCCCTGTGGGACACCGGTAGTTAAGGGAAGAGGATGGAGATCGCATTTGAGACTCTAACAGACTGAGTTCTATCAGAGAGATATGATCTGAACCAGTTTGTGGCTGTGACAGAGAGGCCTGGTTCAGCAAGACTCGAGAGCAATATGGGTTGGGAGACGGTGTTGAAGGCTTTTGCAAGGTCAACAAAAATGGCTGTGGTGATCAGTCCACTGTCCATACAGGGGTGTCAGGTTTTAAAAAAGTTTGTGGGTGCTCAGAGTCCTAATAAAAGGCCGGGGATCTGGGGGCTGCCTAGGTTCCCAGAAGCTATAGGGTTTTTCATGCTTTCTGGTGCATTTTGGTGGTTATTTTGATACATTTTGGAATGAGTATGCTACCATCACAACTACTCCAATGTAGAGAATGCCAGGGTACCATTGGGGGCTATTTGATGCCTGAGCAGGTGCTAAGATCAATAAGAGAGTGCCCGCCTGGAGGGATCTTTCATGCTCTCAGTTTTGCAAGCATGTCAGAGTACTGATGTTAGGTTGCAGACGCAGTGCCACCACTCAACAGCATTCAAGTGTATCCTGAAGGGCTCTTAGATGCCTCCAGTTAAGGACCCATGGAAGAGTGCCTGGGTGGTGGGCTCTTTGATGCCCTCACATGCTTTAAGGATGCCCTTAGTGATGGTTACAGACAGTGCCACCACTCCACAGGGTGCAACAGTGCCTTGGAGGGCTCTTTGATGCCTCCATGTGCTCAAGAAGACATGGATGAGTGCGCTTCATGGGCTGTTTGATGCCTCCAGGCTCAGCCATGTGCTGCAACTGCAAGAAGACAAGGAAGAGTACCCTGGAGGACTCTTTGATGCCTCCAGGATGGTGCTGCAAGAAGACATGGAATTTTCTTGTCTTTTTTCAGCACCTGGTAGATGCAAACTAAAATCTCAAAGGGCGTCCTTTTAGCAGCTGGAGGCATCAAACAGCCCAACAGCTGGGCACTCTTGCACCCTGTGGGGTGGTGGCACTGTCTGCAATCTAAAATCACAAAGGACAACCTTAGAGCACCTGAGGGCATGAATGAGCCTTCCAGGTCACTTTTCTATGTCTTCCTGCAGCACCTGGAGGCAACAAAAAGCCCTCTATCTAGGGCACTCTTGCACCTTGTTCAATGGTGGTGGTGGTGCTCTACCCTATAATCGCAAAGGACATCCTTAGCGCACCAGGGCATCACATAGCCCTTTATGGCACTGTTCCCTGGCTTGGAGGGCTCTTTGATGCCTTCATGTGCTGCAAGAAGACATAGGAAAGTGCCCTGGAGGCCCCTTTCATGCTCCCAGGTGCTCTAAGGAGGTCCTTTGTGATTTTAGGTTGCAGACAATGCCACCACTCCACAGGGTGCAAGGGTGCCCTGGAGGGCTCACTGACGCCTCCAGGTGCTGCAAGAAGACATGGAAGAGTCTTGTCTTTTTTTAGCATCGAATAGAGGCAAACTAAAATCTCAAAGGCATCCTTGAGCACCTGGAGACATCAAAGAGCCTCAGTGCACTCTTGCACCCTGTGGAGTGGTGGCACTGTCTGCAACCTAAAATCACAATGAACACCCTTAGAGCAACTGGGGGCATAAAAGGACCCTCCAGAGCACTCTTCTATGTCTTCTTGCAGCACTTGGAGGCATAAAAAAGCCCCAGTCAGACATTCTCCCATGTCTTCTTTCAGCACCTGGAGGCAACAAAAAGCCCTCTAGGGCACTCTTGCACCCTGTGGAGTGGTGGTGCTGTGCCCTAAAATCACAAATAACATCCTTAGAGCACCTTGGGGCATTGCAAAGCCCTCTATGGCACTCTTCTCTGGGTTGGAGGGCTGTTTGATAACTCTATGTGCTGCAAGAAGACACATAAGAGTGCCCTGAAGGGCCCTTTCATGCTCCCTGGTGTTCTAAGGATGTCCTTTGTGATTTCAGGTTGCAGATTTTAGTTTGCCTCCATTCTGTGCTGAAAAAAGACAAGGAACTTCCATGTCTTCTTGCAGCAGCTAGAACCTGGAGGCATCAAACAGCCCTCCAGGAAACTCTTCCTTCCATGTCTACTTGCAGCATCTGGAGGCATCAAAGAGCTCTTCTGGGCACTCTTAAATGTCTTCTTGCAGAACCTGGAGGCATCAAAGAGCCCTCCAAGTGAAGAGTGTCATGGAGGGCTCTTTGATGCTCCCAGGTGCTCTAAGGATGCCTTTTGTGACTTTAGGGTACAGTGCCACCACTCCACAGGGTACAAGAGTGCCCTGGAGGGCTCTTAGATGCATCCAGGTGCTGCAAGTAGACATAGAAGAGTGCCCTGGAAGGCCATTTCATGCCCCCAGGTGCTCTAAGGATGTCTTTTGTGATTTTAGGTTGCAGACAGTGTCACCACTCCACAGTGTGCAAGAGTGCCCTGGAGGGCTCTTAGATGCATCCAGGTGCTGCAAGTAGACATAGAAGAGTGCCCTGGAAGGCCATTTCATGCCCTCAGGTGCTCTAAGGATGTCTTTTGGGATTTTAGGTTGCAGACAGTGTCACTACTCCACAGTGTGCAAGAGTGCACTGGAGGGCTCTTTGATGCATCCAGGTGTTGTAAAATGATGCTCTTTAAGATTTTAGTTTACCTCCACCAGGTGCTGCAGAAAGACAAGGAACTTCCATGTCTTCTTGCAGCACATGGAAGCAACAAAGAGGGCACTCCTGCACTCTGTGGAGTGGTGATGCTGTATCTTAAATCACAAGGGCAGATGCACCTGGGGGTATCAAGAGCCCTCCATGGCACTCTTCCATTGGAGGTCTCTGATACCTCCAGGTGGTGCAAGAAGACATGGAAGAGTGCCTCGAATGTCTCTTTGATGCCACCAGGTGCTCAAAGGATTCACTTAGCACGTTATTTATTTATTTTAAAGTTGATAACCGGGAAAGGTACCATGAGCAGAGCTCATTTCAGAAACGACCAGGGGAAGGGGGAAGCATGTGTCAGTGTAATGGTATTACAATTTTTTAGGACTAGCCAGGTCAAAAGCAGGAGTAACTGTAAGTTGTTAGAGACAGTTGCTGATGATTTTCAATAGTAAACATAACTGCAAATGCCATGAATGATTACACATTATTTAACAATATAGAAGGCGTTCTTATGAACTGTTGCTCTCCCAATAAACTCATCAGCTATTTTGTCCATGTCTAATGCATCAGTGTGTTCCTGATGAATGTGAAGCAGAGCAACACTATTTAAGCGTCTCTGTGACATTGTTGATCTAAAATATGTTTTCAGTCTCCTGTGTACTGAGAAGGAATGCTCAGCTGTACAAGTTGATACTGGTACTGTCAGTAAGATCTGAATAAATTTTATAAACTCTGGCAGTAAATCACGAATGGCTTGTTTTTCTGTGATGACACAGTACGCATCTTGCAATGAATCAACAGTTTTCCCGCTAGTTTTGCAATGTCAATGAACATGTCACGGTGTAGTTGCAGGCACCTGCATCTAAGTCATTGCCATAAAAATTAGATATGGAATCTAATGGCCCTTGTCCTATCTCAAATCGTTCTGCATCTAACATAAGCTTCTGAGCTGGAGTCTGAAATCTATCTTTGACTGAAAGAACAACCTGATCAATCACTTGGAAAAATATTCTCCTGAAGTGGTCTTTTGGGGATGCATCAGTAACTGATTGAGAGCCATCATCTATACGACAAGGAACTTTGCGTTGACACGGAAGAACTGGTTCATCTAACTGCAGTTCCTCAGCTCTTCCATCCACTGTACTCCAGAAGTTGTCAAACTGCCCTCTGTATTGTTGCATAGTGTCGAGAAGAGTTTGAATCATACAATTAGCTTTTAGAAATTGAAGAAAGGTTGCTTGAAGGGCTGTGTTTATGCTGTCACAGTGAAAGAAAATTTTTAAGAGAAGACTCAAGAAGAAAAATCCTTTAAATGATCGTAGCTGTGCCAAGAACCCTCCTTTTGTTCCACACTCCCGAGTATTCTCTGAGGACACACTGTCCAGAAATTCCAATAATGCTAAATAGTTTTGTAGAATCGAATTTAAACTATTTGCCATCACTGTCCACCTTGTTGGAGAAAATGGTCGTAAAGAGCCAGGCCTAGCGTCTTCCATACCGCTTTGTATGTTTTCAAAAAAAGTTAGCCACTTTGGAGAGTCTCTAATGAATGTTATGAGTTCTCGTAACTGATTTAGTATGCCTCGACATTCTTGTATTTTGCTGATGCAGTCCTGTACTACAAGGTTCAAGGAATGTGCCAAACAATGTACGAAAAGGGCCCTGGGCTCAACAGCATTTAGCCTAGCCTGCACTCCAGAGTGAATACCAGCCATAGTAGCAGCTCCATCATAACACTGACCTCGGCATTTATTTAAATCCAAGTCGAAACGTAACAAAACATCTTTAAGGATACTGAATAGTGTAGCAGCATCTACAGCTGGTGTTTCATGAAATTCTGAAAATGCTTCTTCAATTCCGAAATCCTCACGGACAAATCGAAAACATATTGAGACTTGCTCATGAACAGTAATGTCCGTTGTCTCATCCATCATTACAGCAAAATACTGAGCTGCTTTGATTTTGGAAACAATTGTGTTTTGCACATCTTGTCCCATAATGTCCAGCATTTCATTCATTATGTCATGAGACAACCACCTGTAGCTATCCCTTAACAACCACTGCTGCAACTGTGGACAATCAGTGTTTCGCACTTTTAGCACTTGCATGTAATTTGAACTCTCATCTGTATGGCCCCTGATAGCAAGCCCTGTCGGGCAGTAATCTTAAAGTTGTCATCATTTTTAAAAGTGCAATCCTGCATCTACTGCTCGCTGCCTACTGGCATCAGACATAATGCTGTACACATTTTGCTTAACATGTGTTTTCATTACAGCCTCCTGTGGCAGCCACTTTTTTCATGGGATTCGAATCTTTCTATTGCCTTATGCCATGCATTATAACCAGTAACTGAATGCTTCATCAGCTTTTGTGGAAAATTTGAGCAGTTTTTTCTCTCTTGCCTCTTTACACACTGAACAGAAGGCCATTTTTTGATTGGAATCATACAGTAACCATTTGAACTGGTCAAGCCACCTTTCTTGAAAGGTTCTGCCTTTTTTCTTGGCGACTACTAATGATTCCTGTCTTGTTTTTTCTTTTACAGACAGAGTGCTGCTGCTGCTACATGGCTCCTCAACATCGACCACGTCCACATCCCTAGCAATGTGAACTTGTGCAGCTGCTGTTTCCTCAGTATCAGTCTCGCAACATGCTACGTCACTTGTTGATGGTGCTGCTGTTGTACTGCTTGCCTGAGCCTCACTCTGTTTAGCTCATTTTTTAATAAACTTGTCCATTTTAACTTACAATGTGTGTTTCTCTTGTGTTGATTCAGAATAGGTTACACTGTTAGTTGCTGGTCTGGACAGAATATGATTAAAACATTAAAGTCAGTGGAGGTCAGAATAACACTAGACAATCAGTTCACAGCACTTTGTTTTTGACACAAGGACCCCTCTTAAATCCTAATAGTCTGTTTTTTTTGGGTTTTTTTAATTGGTTTTTGGATGGTCAGATACTGGTAGGGACTGTCCAGACAGGACAGGAGGAGGACTATAACAGCACTGACAGGCTAGGTTAGTCTCAGCTGCTCACCCTCTCACACAGACTTCACAAGCCCTCACTGACAGAGCACTGCCTATTCACTTGGAGTCTTGGACTATATGGCACAGAAGACACCTCTGTGCAATCAGCACTTGGACTTTAATATTTTAATCGTATTTTTTCTTTCAGATGGTCAGACACTGGTACGGACTGGACAGGAGGACTGTGACTGGCTGGATAAGACTCAGCTGCTCACCCTCTCACACAGACTTCACAAGCCCCCGCAGACAGAGCACAGCCTATTCACTTGGAGTCTTGGACTATATGGCACAGAAGACACCTCTGTGCAATCAGCACTTGGACTTTAATATTTTAATCGTATTTTTTCTTTCAGATGGTCAGACACTGGTACGGACTGGACAGGAGGACTGTGACTGGCTGGATAAGACTCAGCTGCTCACCCTCTCACACAGACTTCACAAGCACCCACAGACAGAGCACTGCCTATTCACTTGGACTATGCGACCCAGAAGACACCTCTGTGCAATCAGCACTCAGACTTTAATATTTTAATTGTAGTTTTTCTTTCAGATGGTCAGACACTGGTACGGACTGGACAGGAGGACTGTGACTGGCTGGATAAGACTCAGCTGCTCACCCTCTCACACAGACTTCACAAGCCCCCACAGACAGAGCACTGCCTATTCACTTGGAGTCTTGGACTATACGGCCCAGAAGACACCTCTGTGCAATCAGCACTTGGACTTTAATATTTTAATTGTAGTTTTTCTTTCAGACGGTCAGACAAAGGTACGGACTGGACAGGAGGACTGTGACTGGCTGGATAAGACTCAACTGCTCACCCTCTCACACAGACTTCACAAGCACCCACAGACAGAGCACTGCCTATTTACTTTGATAATATTATGGCACAGCAGACCCCTATCTGAAACCTACACTCTGACTTGATTTTGTTCACTTTTGGATGGTCAGGCTCTGCCACTGGTGGTATGGGCACGACTAGACAGAAGTACTATGCTGCAGCACGTCAGTGTCACAGTCAGCAAACAATGACCAACTGACTGTTCAGTTCACTCAAACTGAAGCAGCAACTCTCCCTTCCTCTCCAGACTGAGACTCCCCCCCACTGTGGCTGGCTAACTTTGATGCAGACAAAAGACAACCCACACCACCGACACACACAGCCTGAGCCTGGCCCTAGCCCAAGCCCACTGCAGAATTTTTTTGTAAAAACGATGCTGTTTTTGTTTGCTCTTACTAGTCTGTTCTGAGTCCTCTCTCCCTGACTGACTGGTGACTGCACTGCAGTGTTGCCAGTCAGACTGTGACTGTCACAAAAACTCAACCAAACTGAACACTGTCTAGCACTGCAGTTTTAAAATTATTTTTTTTAAGTTGTAATGAAATGTTGCCCAAGTTCTGCCTGTCTGCAACAGGGTGGGTACAGTACCCTTGGTCCCTTAGCTAGCTAGCTAAAGAATCAGTTGCCCAACGATGACCACAACATGAAAAAACGACTTGCTCCTCGCTCAGCTCACACAGCAATGAATCCTCACTGCATGCTAATGGTTGACCAACTCACTGACTCCTTGCATGTGATATGCAGCTCTCAGTTGAAGCTGCTCTCTACCTGCATCACATGACCGTCTCCTTGAAAAGTCTTGTGTATATGATCTATCTGTATCCCGGCGATTGGAGGAGCCAGTTGCAGCGAGCGAGTACAGTAGGGCGCACGGCACGCAGGTTCGAGTTGGGTCGGAATTTCGGAAATCGTCGGATCGAAAGTCAGGTTACAGCATTGGAAACTTCTGTCTGTGTGTGCCAGCCTGTGTGCGCGTCCATCGCATTGCTGCTGGGGGAGACAAAGAACAACATGCAGCTGCTGCTGCTGCAAGCGGATCAGATTCAGAGCAGGCTTGAAAACTGATGTGACAGCTGCTGCCTGCTGAACTGTCAACTGTCACATGAGTTGTTTGTGCCAGTGCCAGGTTGCTGCTACGGGGGGGGCTGATTTGTGAAAGTTGTGGACCTGGTCCAAGGTCATGGCTGGGCTGGCATGTGGAAGGGACGGAGTATCAGGCAAGCAGGCAGGGAAGTGGGGAAATGAAAAGGCAAGGTATAGGAGGAAAAGAATTTGAGAGTGCTGATTTAAACTTTGTGGGTGCTCAAGCACCCGAGCACCCATGCTGTCAGCGCCCCTGTGTCCATGCCTGTCAGGATAGTGTCTGTAAGCCTTATCAGGGAGGAGGTTGTGGAGCATCCCTTCCTGAAGCCAGACTGGAATGGCGTGAAGAATTTGGAGTCAATGAGGGAGGAGGTAAGTTGGGTGAGTGCAAGGTGCTCTTGTAGGTTTGCTAGGGCTGGGAGGATGGAAATAGGGCGGTAGTTAGAGGGGGCGGTAGGGGCACCTCCTTTTGGCAGAGGGATGACAATGGTGTGCTTCCATGCAGGGGGGATGGCAGTGGCAGCATAGGATTGGTTTAGGAGTTTGGCAAGCGGAGTTGCTATAGTGGAGGTGGACAGGTATAGAAGTTTGGGGTCTAATCCATCTGGGGATTTGCCTTTTGAAGGGTTGAGAGAAAGTAATGCATCTAGGGCCTCAGTTGCAGAGATGTCTTTGAAGGAAAAGGAGTGAGGCCTAGTCTGGGTCTTTATGTCTGTAGACGGTGCGAGAGGTGTAGTGTTGGGCAGGGAAGAGAGGAGGGTGGCAGCACAAGTGGAAAAGTACACTTTGAACTCAGTGGTGACTGCTGTGGGCTCTGATAGGAGAATGTTATTAACATTTAGCATTGGAGTGGGATTGGCAGCCGGTATGGTGAAAAGGGAGTGAATGACCTACCAGAATTTTGAGGGTATATTTAAGTTTGACTGAAGGGAGCTGCTGAATAACTCTGCTTTTGCAAAACGAGTGACTCTGGTGCACTTGTTACGGGGCATGCAGTATGTGGAGAGGTGTTGTGGGAGGCATGAGGATTTATGTGTTTTCCAGGCTTTGTCCCATGCGATTTGACATGCAATCAGTTCTTGGGTGATCCAAGGTAGATGATTTCCTCATACTCTTGTACAACGCAGTGGGGCATGTGTGTTCCAGATGCTGAGGAATGTGTTTTTAAAGTGTAGGAAGGCATCATCAATGGAGATCGTAGGAGGGGCAGGTGCCCAGTTTGCTAGCGCAAGGTCATCTAATACAGGGGCTAGATTGAGCGATTTATAGGAGCGTTGGACTACAAATTTAATGGGGGATTTTGGGTGGTGGATTTTACACACTAAGAAGGTTATGTGGTGGTCGCTGAGGGAGTCAGAAAGAATACCAGCTTGTTTGACCCAGTGGGGGTGTGTAGTAAGGACCCAGACACTGAGCGAGTGGTTACCAGATTTTAGGTTAAGCTGGGTGGGCTCAGTAATGATTTGTGAGAGATTTAGTGTGGACATTTCAGTCCTGGTTTTGTTGAGGGCAGGAGCTAGCCAACTGTGGTTAAGATCGCCCATAATGTAGGGTTCCCCTGTCGTGGTTAGGCAGAAGATTTGCTTGAGGAGGTCGGTGACAGCAGAAGCTGGTGTACCAGGTCGGCAGTACATCGCAGCAATGTAGATTGGTAGCGAGAAGGGAAGGACAAGCTGAATTAGTATTACTTCAAGGACTTTTGGTTCGGACTTAGTCAGGACCACTGAATAGTGCAAGTCCAAGTTTACATAGATGGCTATTCCACCACCTTTAGAGGCTCTATCCTGGTGGGCCATAGTGTAGCCTGGGATAGCGACAGAGGAGTCATTGATGTTTTTGTTGAGCCAGGTTTCGGACAGGGTGAGGATATCTGGAGCATAGTGGATGGCAAGAACCTGAAGGGAGTCAAGCTTGTGGACAAGGCTTCTTATATTTAGGTGCAGGAGGAACAGGCCACGTGGGAGAAGGTCCCCAGAGTGAGGTGAAGAAGAGGCCAATGTTGGAGGGGAGCATGAGGGGGGTAGTATTGGGGCTGGGGTTAGGGTGGATGTCACCTGCTTCAAGGAGCAGGAAAGCGAGAGTTAGGTGGTGAGTGAATAGCTGTATATGACTGACTGTGAGCGGTCATTTCTTAGACTGATGGTGTGTATGAGCTGGGCATAGGGCAATAAGTTGAAAAATGACCCAGGGGAGTGATGGTTTGAAAAGAAATGGGCTGGGACGTGCAGCAGAGTGTGGGCATGCTTGGGTGAAAGGGGAGGTGGATGCCGGGCTGGAGGGGTGGGAGAGCTCAACGAGGTTTGGCAGAATTTGGGAGAGGGGGCATGGGAGAGGCGGGTGGTATTGGAAAGGAAGGGAGGGAGGGAGAAGAGAATAGGGATGAGCAGGGTCAGGTGGCCTGGTAGAAGGATCATAGCGTGGATCAGGTGCTAGGAGGACCTTACTTCTGTGG
Source organism: Neoceratodus forsteri (assembly GCA_016271365.2). Classification (NCBI taxonomy): domain Eukaryota; kingdom Metazoa; phylum Chordata; order Ceratodontiformes; family Ceratodontidae; genus Neoceratodus; species Neoceratodus forsteri. Next base: position 660,642,299 of record CM057458.1, read on the forward strand.
TTACTTAATGGGGAAGGTAGGTGCTGTAGTTACTTAGTGGAGAAGGTGGATGGCTGGGATGCGGGGGCAGTGAAATGATAGGGATCTGTAAGGACTAGGAACCAATGGGGGAGCAGAGGGAATGAGGGTTTTAGGTACCCAATGAGGGAGTGAGCAGTGCTGCTAGACTTATTAGCCAATGATGGAGTGAGTGCTGCTAGGTTTACTACCCAATGATGGAGCAAGAGGGAATGTGGGGGGCAATAGGTGTATTTAAATCAGTGGAGGGGGGGGGGAGGCCAAAATCCTTCTATGAGACACTTGAATTTTGCTTAGTTGCAGCTAAATCTATTTGTAAAAAGCACCAGGTGGCAAAAGCGGGGAAAAGTCCTGGCTAATCGGAGCAGGTTTGCTGGAAGCACCCATGTTCTGATTGGCTGCGCTGTCACCGTACCTTCCAAGGAGCTGCAGGTGGGCATCCTGGTCTCGGCCGGTGGCTGGCTGGGTGCCGTCCGACCGTGGGGGAGCTGAAGCAGCCCTGTTCAAGGGCCTAATAGGCTTCTTCTTGCTTGCTTGGAGTCTTCAACCCCAGCACAATATCACTAGACACAGTCTTACCTGGGATATCAGATTCAAGTTCCATACTTGCATCTCCGACCTCCAACAGATAACATCCTAGGAACAGAGGCAACAAAGGAATATTGTGCTTAGTCAGGGGTCCTGCTCCAGCTGAGCCCACAAAAAATCCTCCTCCTATTCTTTATCCAAACTCTCCAGCAGGGACCTCTTGAGCACCTGGCAACAGTGTTCTGCCTCTCTGCATAGTCGGTCTGCCTCCAGCCATTGCCCACTCATCCACAGTATTAGCCTCATCAAGTTTTCCACCATTGAGTGTCATCTTGTATCTGTGGTATGCCTTGACCCCACGGTAGCTCCTCGCCCCCTTTGCATCTGTTCATTGTCTTCAGACTAGGCCATCCTCCAAGCTCCCAGGTCCAGTACAGGCAGCAGCTTCTCTCCATCTGTCAGCCATGGTTCTGGTCAGAACTCCGGACTTTCTTCTCCAGGTTCTCCTCTGGCAACTCCTGGTGCATCGGTACACCTGGGATATCTGGGCAATATCGATTGGAAAATGTCCCTCTTCAGCCAGTCCAGACACTTCCAGTAAGTTATCCTACTTCTGACACCAAGTCTGTGGAGGGGTTGTGGGATAACAGATGGACCAGACATCAAACTTCAGGTTCAACACACAATTTCTGTGTGGTGTTTATTTAAAATACAAGTGATCACCTTCAGCAATGGCATATCCCTTCTTCAATACATTAGTTTGCAGCAACAGACTATGCATATCCTTCCTCTGCACTTAGCCTTAAGGTTAGCAAGCAATGTGAGAAGGCAGTAGGGAGGGTTGGGGGGATACTGGGATGTATAGGGAGAGGCATCACAGCAGAAAACAGGAAGCTGTTATCCCTCTGTACAGACAGTTGGTGAGACTCTATCTGAAGTACTATGTCCAGTTCTGGAGACCCCATCTCCACAAGGACATAGACAGGATGGAGGCAGTCCAAAGGAGGGCAACTAAAATGGTGCAGGGTCTGCAAGAGAAGCCATATGAGGAGAGACTAAAGGAGCTTAATATGTATACTCTTGAGGAAAGGAGGGAGAGGGGGGACATGATAGAAACTTTTAAGTACCTCAGTGGAATCAGCAAAGAGGGTAGCATCTTTCAGAAAAAGAGATGTGCAAGAACAAGGGGACACAACTTGAAGATAGAGAGGGGATGGCTCAGGGGCAATGTGAGGAAGTATTTTTTCACAGAGAGGGTGGTGGATGCATGGAACAGCCTTCCTGAGGAGGTTGTGGGGTCTAAAACTGTGGGAGAATTCAAGAATGCATGGGACAGACATAAGGCAATTTTTGTGGGGGTAGGAAGAAATAGGCTGTTGGTTAAATAGGATCTGCAGCTTATATTGTAGGTAGGGAAATGAGCAGACTGAGTGGGCCAAGCAGTTCTTATCTGCCATCAAAGTCTATGTTTCTATGTTAGCCAGCACTTACTGATCTCTGATCTGAACTTTTCAGTGAAAACCCTTCATCCCTATGGTTGCCTTGTTTGCTTCAGTGGTGGGGGCTCAAAAAGAAAAAAACCCAAATCAAGCTACAGACAGAGAATCTCAGTGCAGAAGCACTGAAACAAGGGTTATCCCAAAGGGCATTGGCAATAAGCCAAGTTTCAAAGAAACACAACATCACACATACTTCCATAATGCAAAGCATCATAGGATGTATGCAAATCACCATGACATTTCAGATTGGCTTAATTTACAGTAATTTACATGCATTTAACAACACAACTAACATAATTTCTATAACACAGTCACCTAGTACTTTTTACCTTTGTCAAAAACACCTAGTGCCATGGTATTTTCAACATTTACAGGTTCCATACATCAAGGTATTTTAATACATAGTGCTATTGAATACTAAATCCAACAACGAGGAACACAGCCTGTTGTTTTACATCAGCTCGGAGGTCACAACAATAACCTCCCTGTTCTAGGACCTGAGAGGGAAAAGGAAAATTAATGAGGACACTATAGCATAGACAAGAAAGGGAAGGGGGTGCCCTTAGGTGGCCAACCTTATGGACTAGAACTTATAAAGAATAGATTAGGATGAGAAATAGAAGAACTGTTGCAACAAATTTAAGAAAAGGTCGGCCCTCAAGAGTGGCAGTAACTCCCTGGCACAGTTATGGCAGTGCATGATCATAATTTGGCAGTACATAATCAAATCATTATTCAGATTTATTTCAATGAAATGCTACTTCACATAGCAAACTGCAATGATAAAATGACACATAGAGCAAAATAGATGGAAAGGCTGGTGAGGGTAGGGGCAGAGTATCATGTGATCACCCCTAGTAGGTTTCAGTCCTGGCAATCCAATCTCACTGGGGATCTGCACATCCACTGATTGAAAGTAAGAAAACAACAGGCAGAGGTGTCCTTCTGCAGAAAAAAAACAAAAGATATTTCAATGTACGGGAATAATGGTGCTTTTGCATATACTTGTTTGTGCTTAGTTATTACTTAATTTATACTGGTTTGGCCTTACTCATTCCCACCCTTGGTAGAGGCAGTTAGTAGGAATGGAGGCCCAAAAAGAAGTTTACAAATAATACCTCCTCCGACTCATGGAGAGTGTACTTGGTAGGTCGAAGGAGAGGGGAAAAAACCCTTGGTGGAGGAAACCTCAGAGGAACCATGGCCACCAAGCTGCCCTTCCTCTGGGCATATTAAGAGGAGATAGTTTATAAGCGGAATGGAGTTCTCGTCAGGTTTGGGATGTGCGTTTCAAAAGAAGAAGTCCATCTGCCTAGTCTGCTGATTATATGCTGGAATGTTGTTCCTGGAGGCTGACAATGCTGACCAGAATGGATCATATTCCAGACACTGAAAAAGAAGTCTGATGGAGTCTATAAATTCTTTTGTAGTAAATGGAGTGTAAGTTGAGGCAGGTAGCAGAGGAGCAGATGAACTCGTTTTGACATGGAATCAAAGTAGTTGATCAACTACTCGGATCAGACAGCAATTATGGAGACTCCTTGCATAGTCAGTTGGTCTTAGAGGATGCAAGGTAAAGGATGTAGATGATTGCCTTGTTACTGCAAATGAGCCACAGTAAGGAAGGAAGAAGCAGATGGAAAGGTTACAGTAAATTCACCTGGGCAAAGGATGTGAGGCAAATCGCAGCAGATATGATATTTGAGGAGTGTTCCAGACACTGATTTGAAGCAATTCAAGCAATTTTCTGGATATTGGACTGACGATAGGTTGACATGATGGTTTCTTAATCGATGCTTCAACAGTAGCTTCACTGAAGAATTGGAAAGGATGGAGTCCATGGTGGGATCTACGTGCGCAAAGAAATATTGAATGCCAGATAAATATTGCCTGATGGTGCCTTGAGAAAGATTATGAATTTGACAGTAATAGGTAATAAAAGCTAAACTGTGTTGCAAAGAGGCAGGTTCTGCGAAAATGGGATGCATGGCACAGAAGGTAGAGTATTTTCTCCAAGCTAAAGTATAGGCAGACTGGGTGCCTGAGGATAAAGCTGACCAAATAATTTTCTGTGCTTCATCGAGATAAAACCTTAAGTCATGATTAGATCTTTGAACCAAGGAGGAGGAGTCATGAGCAGGTCTGCTGTTGGATAAAGCCATCGAAATTCCTGAACTCGACATGCGATAGATGATCCACAGCAATGTTAGCAAAACATGGGATCCGAAAACAGCGAATTTGAGAATTTACGAATCGGGGAAATCCAAGTATGACTCTGCACAAACAGTGTTATGGAATATGACAATGTTCTGTTTTTGTTAACGATGTCGACAGTAGACTGGTGGTCTAGAAATAGGGATGTTGTTCAGAGGGACCATAGATGCCCCCATGTAAAGCAGCAGCTACTGTAGGATAAATATTGAACAAGGGTGAGGTGAAGGAAAGGTCGGGAAGTTTGAAATTGTCTTGAGGCCATCAAGCTGATACAAGAGTTTTGGAAAATAGCGGCAAATCCAAAATTTGGAGAGACATCAGTGTAGACCCTGGAAATGAGGTCAGGGAAATATCCTTGAAATCATGGAACATTCATTCCAGGTCTTCTAAGAGAGAGTTCATATGATGAAATTGGGCTTGGCAGATGCTGAAATTAAGATGTGGTGATGTAATGTGGAAACAGAAAATGCTAAGTCGAGAAGGTATAATATAAAGAACAGCCTTGAGGAATTATGCGCATTGCAGAATGTAAATATCCCAGGAGTGAGAGAAGCTCTCGTCATGAAGGAGGATCTGGTGGAAAAGGAGCAAACTATGGATTGGATCTGTTGAAGTTTATCTGAGGGTAATCTGGCTTCCATGTTGCTGAATCTAATTCAATTGCCTAAGAAGTCTAGCATAATAGTAGGTCCAACAGACATTTGCTCCAATAAAGGGACAGTTAACTCTTGAAACAATTTCTTTAGGGATGAGATGCCAGCTGCTGGGGGACTGTTTGCGGTCCTATGTAGAAAGAAGGCTAATAAGTGTATGACGGCAAGAATGCAACAGGGATTAATAACCAACATAGTGTCTGAAATACATCAAACAACTTGGAGCTGCTTTTACAGTCAAGCGCGCAGCAAAATAATAAAGTTCTCCCATTTAAAGCCATTGTGATGCCATGAAGAAGGTTGGACAAGTAGAAGCTTGAAGTCATCTGAAATCCCAGCCTTTGCAAGCCAGGAACTTCCATCAAACTGCTTGATGGTGGCAATGGCATTGTCAATTTGAGCGGCTGATAAAGAGAGCTCCTCGGAAGATACCAGCGAAGTGATACTGGGAATGTGAGCAGCCAGAGGACTAGAGGGATTGAAGATGAGCATGTTCTTGCCCAAAAACTTCCGGGTGGCGATTCAGACAGGACTTACGCGATAAATGGGAAGAGGATACTGGAATGGTCCAATGAGAAATCTGCTGTGAAATTCTTCTGTAGGCTGGGCAGTGAGACGGCTTTCCTGCACAGAGATGTGAGATGGAACATTGAGTGTAGATGCTGCAAGTTGGTTGATGAAATCCTTAATTTCAGATAAAGCATTAGAGACTATATGAGAAGTTGGGTAGGGCAGAGGAGGATTCATCCGAGATTTGGCTGCTATGAAAAGGTTAAATGAATCTTGTTTTGAGCTGTAGATGAATAAGGGAAGCCCGATTTTAGCAACTGTGAAATTAATCAAGAGACAGTCTAGTCCTTAAGGAAACATTTGGATATTGGAGTATGTTTTTGAAGTGAAGGGGGAGGAGCAGGTGGAAGTCCTTCTTCTGGTCAGGAAGCCACAGTGAAGATGTACAATTCTGGCAAGGTCAAGGTGTGGCTATGTAATGATGCAGGTTTCTGAAGATAATATCGAGCTGCAACTTCCACGTAGGTGCAGAATGATGAAGTTGAGTAAATGCAGCAAGATTAAGCCTGCGAACTCCATGTAGGTACAGGATAATGAATGTAGATATTCAACAAAGTAATTAGTGCTGTAACCTCCATGTAGGTACAGAACAATGTAATATTTTGAAATTAAGTAATGATAAGCCCTGAGATCTCCACGTAGGTACAGGACAATATAATACATTGAATGATAAGCCCTGAGCTCCACATAGGGGCGGGATAATTTAATATTTTAAATACAAAGTAATAAGCCCTGTGCCTCCACGTAGCCACAGGACAAAATAATATTTTGAATATAAAGTAATAAGCCTTGTGCCTCCACGTAGGCACTCGATGTAATATTTGAATATAAAGTAATAAGCCTTGCACCTCCTCGTAGGCACAGGACAATGTAGATGCAGAAGCAGATGAGTTGTACATACCTCTCAACTGTCACTGATTTTGCCTTAACATTTTACTCTGTTCCTCCTAAAGTGTACTTCATTGACCAGCAGTGGGGGTTAAAAGCACAAAATCTCAAACATGAAGTTACAGACTTGTTCTTTCTTAGAAATGGATTTTTTACGCAAGCCATTTATTGTCAGCTTCCAGACTGGATATCATCGATTTGAAGATGTGTCCCTGATTTTTGGTCCTTGTCCCTGAGTGTTAAGCTTTGTCCCTGAATTATGAGGCAGGAGGTTGAAAGGTATGTATCTGTAGTTTCCACAGAGGTACAGCAAAATTTAAGTAAAGAAAAATTACCAGACCCCCACAGTCTGGAAACAATGTTTAATTTATATAACCATGAGCTGATGGGCAGAGAATAAAGCAGTGTATAGCTGGAAGGAGTGGGCAGGAAATGGGGGGAATACAGCTTTAAGAGAAAATGGGGGAATGAGAACCAGGAAGTGCAGCTGGAGTGAGAGGGGTTAGAACAGAGGAGAAGAAAAGGCATCCCGCAGATTTAAGGAGTGGTCGCAAGCCCCAAAGAGAGAGAAGGCATGAAACAGGTAGAAAAAGAGAGATCGCAGGAAGAGAAATATGGGCATGTGTTCTAGGAGCAGTATGGATCCAGTGAGGGAAGAGGACAGGACTGAGCCCATGAGAGGGAGAAGTGGAACAGGGACTAACAACAGGAACATTGATGAGCCAGGTAATGGAGTCAAAGGTAAAGTGACCCGATTTGCACTTAGGGAGAGAGCTGAACGTGGTTCGATGAGCAGGAATGCAGCGGGGGGGGGATCAGAGAGATGGCAGAGGACATAGGGGCAAAGTGCATATATGGGTGAGAGACAGGAGAGAAATGGAGAGGAAAAGGGCAGGAGTAGCGGAGGAAAAAAGAAAGCAGAAACGAGAAGCAGAAGAAGGGGGCAAGGAAGATGGAGGAGCACCTAAAAATGGAGTGCAAAGAAGAAGCAAGGGGTCGAGGAAGGAGGGGAGAAGCAGAGGGAGGGTGAGACAGGAGGAGAGAGGAAGACTGCAGAGAAAGGCAGAAGCAAGCAGCAGAAGCCCACAACACCCAGCTCGCCGTTCAATCAAAACAGTTAAGTGACGCTGAGCTGGAAGTGTGGGGTTAGATAGGAGGATTATCCTGGCCCATTGAACTATGGGTGGAGCCCTCCATATATAAATAAAAATGTGTAAACGTAAAGTTACATAAATACAGATACATCAGATTTATTGTCACTCCTACACTATTGCACTTCATCTCCTTTTCAGGAAAGGTTTGAGATCCCATTGATCATTCATTCCATCAGGCTTTACACTTTTTAGCCTGAAAATCCATTCACTTTCTTTCTTGAGTAATAAATTCACCCTGTCTCCTCCATTTCTCATACGGGGTACCCATTCCATGCCCAGAACCTCAGACTACCAGGTGCAGAGATGTGATGTCTTTTTTTTATACTTGTTTATTAAGTTTTCAAATAACAATTTTTATACATAGAAAAGTAACATTCCATTTGGTCCATCTAACCAATGCACAAATTCAGCTTATACTTTGGTACATTAAGAGGGTTCGTGGACACAATACAGTATACCATTTATACGGCAACTGAGATTGAGTGACTAAAATATAAGCGACTCAAACTCAGCACCTGCTATGTCAGCTACCCCGAAAGGGTAGCGACGGGGAAGGACAGGGCAAAGGGAAGAGCTGCACACAGACCGGAAGAAGAGAAGATATGTGAGGCAGGGCTTGAAATAAGGGGGCACTGGATGCCGATTTGCACCCCACTGTGCCAAAACAGCACCTACCTCTGCTTGCCAGCGAGATGCTGGGGTGCTACATACTGTGTTGTGGCTCAGCAGGGATCGTGCGGCTGTCAATCACTGCCATGTGTGGATAGAGCGCTACTCTGCACCAGTCAGTGGATGTGCTCCAGGAGAGGGAGGGACTGAGCTGGATGGGAAAAGATCCTGGGGCGGAGAAAATGAGCAGAGGGCAGGGAAAAGATAATAGCTCCACTGAGTGGGAGTGTTCTGTGATGGGGGTGTCAGAGACAGGAAAGGGTCTCTGATGATTGGCTGTCTGTCATTTATTCAGGGCTGGGGTGGGGAGCACAAAGAGTGGGTTATGTGGCCCACTGACTGTACCAGCCAATTGGAAGTCAGTGCTGGGGCTGAAGTCAGTATGTGCAATCCAACTGGTCAAAATCAGTGTCACACACTGTCTTCCAACCAATGAGAGTCTTCTGAGGGCTGGAGTTGTGGAGATTTCTCGGCAAGACAACAGACTTTTGGCACACTTCTTATTCAGCTCTTGAGAGAGGAGGATCTGTGCTGAATTAACCGTGACTTTCACTGATTACTTTTAATTAAAATTTTTAGGGAACATTATTTTCGTGTGTGTGTGTGTGTGTGTACAGGGGGAAAATACTATAAAGGAAGGAAATTATTTTATTTTTGGTGGGGGAGAGCTACAAAAAAGTCTTAAGGGTGTTTGAGTCTTTTCTCTGCTCACTGTGGCAGATGTCTTGCTATTTTTCTTAAATAAGCTGCATAAAGCTTTATGATTTAACTGTTTTCTGCCTGAGAGCACTTCATCACAGAGGGGCAATAATAAATACAGCTCTAATTTGATTTGTTTCTTTGGCAAGGCAGAAAATAATCTTGCTGTTTGAGCAGAAGTTGAAACAGCCTACTTACTACTCTGCCGGGAGTATTGGCAGAGCACACATTTCTTTATTTTAAAACAGAACTGTGCTTAAAGCCTTCAACTAATGAAAAGCTGAGTAAAAGCAAGTTTTTTTTGAAACCCCATAACTGCCTGTGTTTAGCAGACTTGTTTTATTACTCAGTGAGTTTTTGATTTTATAAATATACCCTACTAGAAGTGCAAAGGAGCAAATTAGTTCCCTGCACACAATTTATTTTAAATAGGTCGTTGAGACTACACAGATTCCATTCATTTGTTTCTCTGCTTGTTTGACAAATTTACAACACGTTTCTTGATTTATAAACATCAATCTAGTGCAAAGAAGGGACAAATTAATGTAACCCCCTCCTACAAATAGGGGTTCCCGAAAAGTCTTCCTTGAGCTTGTTTAAATGCTCACTGCCAGGCTGGTGTCCTGCGTTTTAGCAGTTTAAATGTATTGCCAGAGGGTGCCTATATAGCCTCTGAGCACTGTCTCTTTAAGAGCTGCCTGGATTGCAGTCATAATTAATCTGAGAGGGAGCTCTGTTAGAAGATGTACTTGTTTGCTGATCATTTGTTAGAGTAATAATAATATTACAGTTTGTTCTAACCTGCCTTCTTTGCAGCATGGACAGTTCTGTTTGTTTCCATCATCTTGGTCCTGGACTGTCAGAATGGGCCAATCAGTACATTGGAACTCTAAAATGGAGCCTGCCTACAGGGGCTTGGTGGGGTCAAAACTTGTAGGAATTGCAGTTTTGGGCTTTTGGTGCCTAAAATAACCTGGAGGGGGAACCCTTGTTGTGACTGACAGACAGATCAGCCAACCGAACCTTTTGAATCTTGGGGAAAGTCCCACACTGCTTGCAGTTTCAGTTAGATCCGAGTTGGGAAGTGAAGAAGTAACAGCTCGAGATAGTTCAAGCAGCAATCCTTAGTGGATTCGCATGGGAGAAGTGTGGAAAGGCTTGAGTTTGGCCTGCATGCCTGCCTGCTGTCCCTGAAAGTGAACTTGTGCTTTTTTTCGGACTGAATCCGAATTTGAATGTGATCGGCCTGTCAGGACTTCCAGCTACCTCTGAACTTCTGGATTGTGCAGAGACTCTGTACTTGAGACCGGAGAGCCATTTGCCTGGTACAGTGGAATTTCCTTACATGTGAATGTGCTGTGTGCTTATAGTGGGTTGTAATTTGGTTCCCCACTGTGTGTCTGAACTGTGTTTTGCTTGCTGAAGGCTGTATCCAGCTCCATGGACTGAATCCGTATCCATTTCCATTTGTCTGGTCACTGCTACACTGGCCCAGCCAGAATATCTGCTATGCAGAGAAAGTCATCGACAAGACACCGGCCTGGGGATCAGCCCCCTGCTCAATGCCTTGAACAGAAATGACGCCTCAGTGATTCATGTGGGTCCTGCTTCTCTGGGCACTCTAGCTCAGTCTGCAGTCTTGATTTCGTCCTGCTGGTGTCCAGTATTGGGTACCGTGAGTAAACATCAGGGTAGCTCCCTGCAACAACAGCTAAATCTAAAAGTGTTGTCATCTGATTGTCTTGTTGCCTTTTCTTTCACAAACTAAGCCCTCCGGCTCCAGATTACAAATAGTATGCGTTGTGCATGTTGCTTTCTTCCATCACAGGGCCCCAACCAGCTGCAACGTTCCTGGCTAGCCCACCGCTTTCCTACCTGGGTACCCAGAGTGTGTGACTGTGTAGGGACTCTGAACTGCATGCATAACTGTCTGATTAATATAGCTTTTAAGCAAATCAACCTGATTATGCCCCTCCCTTGTTCAAGTCACCTGAATAAATCAGATTTAACTTTGTTTGCATTTAACCTGACTGTGGTTCCAGTTTGTGCCAAAAGTATTGTACTGTTGTTATTTGCTGTGCTTAATCTTGTTTTTCGGGGGTCCCCAGGGTCAAGCTAGAGGAACCAGCCCTGGTGGTAAGTGCAAACAGTGTGGGTAATTGCCTGGTGAATAAGGGTCATTGTGAAAGTAATTATTGTATATTGTTCAGGCCACTAGAAGGGAAAGAGGGGGGTTACAGTGTTCCAGAGGGCTGTGCCCAGGTTAGCTTGACCACTAACAACCCTGACCTCTGGGTGAAGGCACCCATTCATTATCCAGGCCCCTTAACCTGCTACTAGCCAAGCAGGCAGGGGTAGTTGCCCTTCGGATAGCGCCACCTAGGGGTTACATTAAAATTTTAACAAGGACATAAATTTAATTCAGCATTTTTTGATACACATACATTTTCTCTGCTGTTTGGCAGACGTTTGCATTTTATAAGCAGTTTCTATCACTGCTCAGTGTACTAAGTGCAAAGGATCAAATAGTGACTGTACCACCAAGCATAATTTATTTTATTAATAAAAAAGTAAGCAGATAAAGTGAGACTTCACATTTTTCTGTGCCCTGTTTGGCAGAACTGCAATTTATAAACAGTTTCTATCATTGCTCTGTGTACTAAGTGCAAAGGACCAAATAGGTGTGCATGTACCTACCACCAGGCTCATATTTAGTTAATCTAAAAATAAGCTAGCAGATCGTTTTTTGAGACTATACATTTTCTCTGCCCTGTTTGACAGAACTACAACAATTCTTTTGATTATCACTGACTGCTCAGTACAAAGTGCAAAAAAGAGCCAATTTTACGTGTACCACCGAGAACAATATTTTTATGTTTGCTTGCGCTCACGCACAAGAAACATGTTATGGCAGCTTGCTGGAGAAGCAGGTTGTGGATGTGCAGCACTGTTATGGCCAATGCCACCACTGCTTTTTGGGCTTGTCTATGTGTCACCAATAAGGGAGCACGCTGGCTATGACAGTAATCTCAAAGCAACGCGTCTATCACGGACGCCAAACCAAACGCACTGACAGAAATAAGTGTGAATAGTCTCAATAAGCACAGCTTACCGTGTCATTCCAAATCATTTTACACTTTATTTTCACATCGCAGACAAGACAGGGTGCGGCGACTGGTACCGGAAAGCAAACTTAAATAAAATTATAACCGCATGTAAAACATGTTAATATCACCGACCGGAACAGCCGAACAGACCAGCCCATGTGCGTAATGACGCACGTGAATCAGCTGACGTTTCGGCAAAAGCCTTCCTCAGAGCTGGCAGTAATCTGCAAGCGTGCCACCAACTTGAAACAATTTCACTGCTGCAATGAAAGAGTGGCCCCTCATTGCAGGGCATACCTTGCCTGGTGTAACATTTCAATAAACATGGTGGCAGCTGTCGCTGTCAGCCTCTCACAGTCCCCAGAAAACCGACTTCAGGGGTGCCCAATCCCCCTGTCGGCATGCCCCCTCCCCAGTTAGTTTGCCGATGGGGAAGCCCAATCCCCCATTGGCATATGTGCCCATTTGCTGTGTTTTGTCTGACGAGGGGGGTGCCCAATCCCCCTCGGCAACATCCCCCCAAACACAGACACACTTGCCGACAGGGGGCCCAATCCCCATCGGCTTCGGTGCCCTGTCCCCAATCTGCTGAGGGGTGCCCAATCCCCTCAGCATCATCCCCAAACACAGACATGCTTACCGACGGGTGCCCAATCCCCTGCCAGTATGTTTAACCCCTCATCGCATCAGCATTTTTCCACCCTCCCCACCCACATTGTGTGTCACACTGGGAGCCCACACCAATGTGACTAACATGACCTCCCAAACTCTTACACCTGTAAAAACAAAAATGGTCCGTGTCACTTTTTATTTATTTTTTATAACCTGAAACACAGAAAATGGTCCCTCACCATTGGGTCCCCTCCCCCAACCGCACCACCCTCGCATCCCACCTCCCCGCACCCCCCTCACTCCATACTTACCTCTGGAGTCCGGTGCGATGATCTTCGGTGGAGCGGGAACACATCTGCACTCTTCAAAGCCAACCACGAACTAAAGAAATGCCAGTAAGCTGTATAATGTCATAAATGGGGAAGGGTTCAACTTAGGTGGATATCTCGGCCATTTTTGTGACTTTTTGCCCCAAATTTTCAACATGGGGTTCTTGGGACCCCACCTCATGAACTCGATCACTGTTATGTTGTTATTCGGTCCCAAAAGGTGATTCACGGTCACTGCGCGAAATCACCTTCTGGGACTGATTAATGAAATGATCACTGTTCATGAGGTGGGCTCACAGAAAGCCTATGTTGCAAATTTGGTGAAATAATTCACAAGAATGACTGTGTTATGAGCATGTATTGCGCAGTTCCTACTGACACTTGTAACCTTGAGAATTTTTAATATTTTCACTCCAGATTTTCAACATTGCCATTTTTCCACACCTCCTTTGGAACAGTACAGAAGTCATTTTTCACATCCTGCCTAAAATGTGTTTTCACACATGTGGCACACAAAGGCGCGGTCGCTGTGCGACATCAATGTTCAGGCCAGATTAAGAAAATCACAGTGACAGTGTTCATAAGGAGAGGTCCCAAAAAGCCCATGTTCACAATTGGTGAACAAATTTTAAAAAAATGACTGCGTTACGAACATGCATTGCACAGTTTCTGTGCACGCTCGTAACTGCCAATATTTTATATTTTTACTCCAGATTTTCAACATTGTCATTTTTGCACACTGCCTGATGAATAGTACAGCTGTAATTTTTCACATCCTGCCTGAAACATGTTTTTGTACCTGTGGCACAGAATGAGTGCAGTTGTGCGAAATCAACATTCGGGACACACTCGTGACTTCACCAATTTTTTTATATTTTCACTCCAGATTTTCAACATTACCATTTTTTTACACCTCCTCGTGAACAATACAGCTGTCATTTTTCACATCCTGCCTGAACTGTGTTTTCACACATGTGGCACCAAATGGCGCAGTCGCTGTGCAAAACCACCTTTCGGCTAACAAACTGATAGTGTCATTGTTCATGCATTAGGGTCACAAAAACCTTATATTGAAAACTTTGATTGAAAATACCAAGAAACAGCCAGGGCATTAGGGTTTCCCACCATAATGCCCTACCCTGTAGGGACTGACAGGCGTCAGGGGTGTGACTTGGGATTGTCGACAGAAATGCTCACGCCATTCCACCCCCACCCCCACCCCCACCCTGCAGCCAGTGACAGGCATCGAGGTGTGCCTTGGACTCTTCGGTCCCAAAGTTCACCCCATTCTCCTATACTGCACCAATTTCAGCGTATCTCCTCATGGAGTGGGGTGGGTGTAAAGCATGAACACCCCAAGGCACACCTTGACACTTGTCGGTGTCTGCAGGGTAGGGTGAGGTGAAATGATGTAAGCGTTATGGGTGTCGACCCAAAGACACACCCCAATGCATGTCCATCTCTGCAGGGTGGGGGTTGGGGCTGGCATCAGTTCAATACATTCCTATTCTGCATCTGTCTAACTCCTACACTTCCAATGCTAATGCCAGCAAGCAAACATTCGGCATTGACAAATGCTTGTTTGTAATATAAAAAGCAGATAAAGCTTTGAGACTTCACATTTTCTCTGCCCTTTTGGCAGAGCTACAATTTGAAACAGTTTCTTTGATAATAAGCATTCCTGCTCATAAGTGCAAAGGGCCAAATAATACAGTGTAATTGCACCAAGCACAATTTTATTTAGGGAGATAAAGCTTTGTGACTTCACAGACATTTTGCCTGTGTTTGGCAGACAAGCATTCATGTTCTTATCAGCATCTTACTGCTCAGTAGTAAATTAATAAAAGCTCGACTGTACTGAGCCAACCTGCTTCCATTTTTTCCCCTGTGCTCTTGAGCCTGTGGTGTAGTCTGTGACCCAAGTCTTCTGACAAAAATCATCCTCTGTCCTAAAATTTAATAATGACAGACAAGTCTCAGTCATATGTTCATTCTTTTATTGTAGTTTTATGCAGTTAGTACAAACTCCGGAGACCACCAGGGGCTGCACAACAACTGCTGGGTTGAAACACCTTTTAATTCTTGTCCCTTTCTTGCTAGCTTACCAAATATGTCATTGCTAAATTTTGGATTTAGTACCTTTAAAAAATATACACACACTGAGACTATAAATCCCACCCAAGAGGAAAATAATAGTGCATCTACATCTTCTGCCTAGCCTGATACAACAACTTCACCTAAGCCAAAGAAAAAACAGGCACATTCTTGCCACACTTCCACTGTAAGATTGTGGCAGTGCCAGCTGTCAAACCCAGATTTGTCTTGGTTCCAGTTTGACTCAGTAGACGGTATTGTGACCAAAATTTGGTGCACGTTTTGCAAAGCCAAATCAGACATCTTTTGTAGGTGGACCACCAAAGTAGGGAAAATGACTAATGTGGATTCTTATATCTCAGGCACAAACAATGTAAAAAACAAACTGTGAAAGACATGCATTGTCCGAAGGTCATAAACAGGCTAAAGAAAGTATTCTAGCAGAGAGCAGACCAACAAGGGGTGAGATAGAGAAATGCATTTTAAAAATGAATAAAAAATATCTTCATACAATGGAAAAACTCTTTGACATTGCGTACTTCCTGGCTATAGAAGAGGACCCTTTTCATAAATTTGGGAAGCTTGTAGCACTTGAGAAAAGACATGGAGTGGAGCTTGGAGAGGCATGCGCCAATGACAAAGCTTGCTCAACATTTATTTCTTTTATTGCGGGCCATTTGAGGCAACCCATTGTCAGTCATTTGACGGGAGACACAACAACTTACAAATACCATTCTGTATTTATGGATGGCACAACAGACAGAAAAGTCATGGAAAAAGAAACAGTTTACATTAAAATTCTCAAAGATGAGCCAGCCCAGTGGCGCAGAGGGCTGAGCAGCTGGGCGTCTCACCTGCGTGGCCGCCCGGCGACCGGAGTATGGGAGCGAGCCTGGGTCATCGGAGGTCGGCATGGGGGGGCGGGGCTGGATGGAGCAGCCGGAGGCAGCTCTCCTCTCCAGGGAGGATGAGTGGCATCCCTCACTCAATGGTTGCCCTCTGGTGGAGGCCAGGAGGCTGCACAGGCCGGGGAGCCAGCATTAGGCCAATGGGTTGGGCAGAAGGGTGTCATTACCCGTGGCTGTAAGGCACATGTGCGCCTCCACGTGCATGCGTCCTTCTCCTGGGGCCCCCGGGAGCAAACCGGTTGACAAATAAACCGACGGCAGGATGACGACTGACTCCTCACAGGTACTGCTCCTGGACCGGGTGTAAGGTAAACCCCGGTAATTCCGAGTGACAAGAGCTGGGGGAGTCGGTTAGATGGGGGCCGTCTGGGGGAGCAAAAATAGAAATACGATAAAAAAAAAATTCTCAAGGATGGTCTGCCAAAAATGAAATTCCTGGCATTAATGGATGTAGAGTCTGCTGATGCAAATGGTCAAAAGTCAGCTGTGATGTCAGCATACAAACAGGTTTTGGGTCACGATAACATCGATTTAAAAGAATTGTCCTGCATTGGCGCAGGAGCTGATAGTGCCTCTGTGAATTTTGGCAGAAACAAAGGAATGATGGCAATGCTAAAAGAGGATTGCTTTTGGCTTATCACGATTCATTGTGTCACGCACAGGCTGGAACTGGCAGCAAAAGATGCGTTCAGAAATACATATTTTGCTCAACATAGTGACAGTATTCTGATTTCTGTATTTTACTGTAACAAGAACTCACCCAAGTGGTACTGTGAGCTAAAAAGAGTTGCGGAAGCACAGCGATCCACACTCATCAAGTTTAAAAAGGCTCATGGAACGAGATGGGTGACGCATAAAAAAGATTCCCTGCTTGCTGTACTGCAAAACTATTCTGCTCTTTTGTGTCACTGGGATGAACTTGTGTGCGCTACTAGGCGGGACATCCCACAAGCTGATAAAGCTAAGATAAAGGGTTGGAGAACAAAATCTGTAATGTGAAATTCTTGCTATTTTCGCATTTTTATCTCGACATTCTAAATGGCCTGTCATCTGTTTCTCATGCTTTTTAAGATGCTCATCTTTCTCTTCCAATGGTCACAGACACTGTCATGACTGTATTAGCTGAATTAGAACATCTTGTTGAAAGAGATGGTTCCAGACTTGCAAAGTTCAAAAGAAAGGCAGACACTGATCTGGAAGCTGAAACAGCTTCTGTCAAAGGTTACAAGCTAAAAGGTTTACGGGATGCCACTGAAGCACTGACAAATGAACGTGAACAAATTAACAGCATTATGGAGTGTCTAAACCAGTGCTTCTCAGGCTTCAAAGAAGACCCCCTCTTAGTAAAAACAAATATAATTGACACAGCGAATTGGCCTGACAAACAAACAAGATCTTGCAGAATTTGGAAATGAGGAAGTGCATTTTCTGCTAAACCATTTTCCACCTGTCCTGTTACAGAATGGCTGTGATCTAGACAGTGCAATGACAGAGTGGACAATGTTAAAGCAAAACATCAACAAGTATCACAGGCAGCTCTCCTTTCATGAAGTGTGGCGGGTTGTCTTTCAAAGAAAAGCTCATTACTTCAGAAACATTCTGCATCTTATTGCTATACTTCTTGTTTACCCCATATCAAATGCAACTCTTGAAAGAGCTTTTTCAGCAAGGAAAATAATTTTCTCTGACTGGAACTAGCTTGAAAACTAGCACCATAGAGGACTTACTTCTGATCACAATGGACGGTCCTGGAGCTGAAGATTTTTGTAGCACACCAGCAGTGAAAGACTGGTTCTTAAAAACAAAACGCAGGCTGGGAGCTAAACCCCAGCAGGGATCATAAATTACTCATGTGCCAGGGTTGGAGGAAATTCAGATTACATCTGATAGTGAGACTCAGGATCCAGAACCTGTACTGACTCAGGGTGCAGATCAAGATTCAGAATTTGAAGAGTAAAACACTAAGACTCACTGCCAAACATCATGGGTGGTGCTAGCTTGCTGATACATGTTGGAACTGGTTTCTAGTGCTGCCTGGCTGTTACATATTTTTTTATTTCAATTACACATTCAGTTAGTGCACAATAATTTACTTTCTGCAGCTGCAGCTAGAGTCCCGCTGACTAAATAAATCTCAGTCCATAAATATAATTCTGTAGTAAAGCTCCTGTTTGCTGGCATGATCCTTCTATTTCTGCAGGTTGCCTGACTGTTGTCTCTGTCTGACCTCTCCTCACTCAGCCTTTTCTTTCTATGCTCACAGTTGTCTTGGCTGTCTTCTCTGTCTAAAAAAACAAGCATTTGTCAATGCCAAATGTTTGCTTGCTGGCATTGGCACTGGTAGTGTAGGAGTTACAGAGCTGCATGATAGGAATGGCAGTGAAGTATTGAACTGAAGCCAACCCCACCACCACCCTGCAGAGACTGACAGGCATTGGGGTGTGCCTTTGGGTCATCAGGCATAACGGCCATGCCATTTCACCACATCCTACCCTACAGACACCGACAAGTGTCACGGTATGCCTTGGGGTCTTTGGCCCTTATGTGCACCCCATTCTATCAGAAAATATGGTGAGATGGGTGCAGTATAGGAGAATGGGGTGAACTTGGGGGCCAAAGAGTCCAAGGCACACCTTGATGCCTCTCACTGGCTGCAGGGTGTGGAATGGTATGAGCATTACAGGCGAGAATCCCAAGTCACACCCCTGATGCCTGTCATTCTCTACAGGGTGGGGCGTTGTGGTCGGAAACCCTAACGCCTTAGGCATTCATTGGTATTTTCACTCCAAATTTTCAACACGTTTTTGTTTTGTGACCCCCACCTCATGAACAGTGGCAATATCAGTTTGTTAGCCGAAAGCTGCTTTTGCACAGTGACTACGGCATTTAGCACCACAGGTGCAAAAACACATTCCGAACAGGTTGTGAAAAATGACAGCTGTACTGTTCATGGGGAGGTGTAAAAAATGGAAATGTTGAAAATCTGCAGTGAAAATATAAAAAAAAACTGGCGAAGTCACAAGTGTGCGTAAAAAACTGTGCAATGCACACCTGTAATGTAATTAGTTTGGGGATTTTTACAGCAAATTGTCAACACAGGCATTTTGGACCTCCGATCATGAACAGTGTCACTGTGATTTTCTTTATCTGTCCCGAATAATGATTTCCCACTGCGACCACGCATTTCTGTGCTGAAAGTGTGAAAACACATTTCGGCCATGTTGTGAAAAATGACAGCTGTACTATTCATAAGGAAGTGTGGAAAAATTCCACTAGTGAAAATTTGGACTGAAAATATTACAAATTCATGAACTTACGAGGGTGAGTGGAAACTGCGCAATGCTCACTCATAAACACAGTCATTTTATGGACTTTTGTCACCAAATTTTCAACATAGCCATTTTAAGACCTCTGCTCATGGACAGTGTCACTGTGATTTTCTTACTCTGTCCCAAACATTGCTTTCGCACACCGACTGCACCATTGTGCGCTACATGTGCGGAAACACATTTGGGGTGAGATGTGAAAAATGGCAGCTGTACTGCTCATAAGGAAGTGTAATAAAATGGCAATGTTGAAAATCTGGCTTGCAAATATAAAATATTAGCAAACTTGCGAGCGTGCGTAGGAAAAGCACAACGTGCGCTCCTAAAACAGTGATTTTTGGGAATTTTTTCACCAAATTTTCAACATAGCCATTTTAAGACCTCTGTTCATGAACAGTGTCACTGTGATATTCGTAATCTGTCCCAGACATTGATTGCGCACACCGACTGCACCATTGTGCGCGTACACGCAGGGAAACACATTTTGGGTGACATGTGAAAAAAGACAGCTGTACTGCTCATAAGAAGGTGTGGTAAAATGGCAATGTTGAAAATCCAGAGTGCAAATATTAAACATTTGTGAACTTACGAGCATGCGTAGGAAATGCGCAACGCACACTCGTAAAACAGTCATTTTTAGGAATTTTTTCATCAAATTTGCAACATAGGCTTTTTGAGAGCCCACCTTATGGACAGTGGCACTGTCGTTTCATTAATCAGTCCTGAAAGGTGATTTCACGCAGTGACTGAGAAATCACCCTTTGGGCCCGATTAACGTCATGACAGTTCCAGAATTCATGAGGAAGGGTCCTAAAAACCCCATGTTGAAAATTTGGGGCCAAAATTCCAAAAAATGCCTGAGATATGCATTAAAGTTGAAAAAACCCTATTTATTGCATTATACAATTTACCGACATTTCCTCAGTTCACGGTCGGTTTTGAAGAGTGCAGATGCGTTCCCGGTCAACCGAAGATCATCTCTCAGCCTCAGAGGTAAGTATGTGGTGGGGTGTGTGGGGGAGGGTAGGATGCGCAGAGGGTGGGCCAGGTGGGCAAGGGAGACTGCCGAGGAACATTTTTTGTTTAAAGGTTTTTTTTTTTTTTAGAATATGAGGCGGGGCGTTGCCATGCTGGGGTGGGCTCCCAGTGTGGCAGCTGGAAGGTGTTTGGGGCCTGGAAGCCAACAGGGAGTTATGCACCCCGTCAGCCCTAACAACTTTTTGCCGCCACGCTGGTGGGGCTCCAGTGTGGCACCTGGAAAGCTTTTTTAGAGGGGGGCATGGAGCTGATGGGGGATTGGGCACCCCCATCAGCCATACAGTGTGTGCGTGGGGGGGCGCATGAGCACGCAATATGCATGCATGCATGTGGAGGGGGGAGCACTGCTCACTGAAGCAGAGCTCTCCCTTTCAACTGTACAGCACTGCATTTTCAACTGCTGTCATCGACAGCTGCAGCATTCATTGGAGAACTGCGGCCGCGTCTGCAAACACACTAACTGAATTGGAAGACGGGTGCCACACCTCCAAAAACTTGGATGATGGCACTATGTTTCTTGCACATGCATGCAAGCAAACACAAAAATGAAATAACTGGGTATCATAGAAGAGTTGAGAAGTGCTTGGTCATCACCAATGGTGACTGTAAACAAAAAAGAGAGGGGTGTAAGAATCTGCCTTGATTTTAGGAAACTTCATTGTGTCAGAATTTGACAGTTATCCTATGCTCAGAATAGATGATTTGGTGGACAGACTGGGAAGTGTTAAGTATATCAGTACCCTCAATCTCACAAAGGGTTACTGGCAAATCTCCCTAGCTAAAGAATCCAGAGATAAAACTGCATTTGCCTCTCCTACAGGATTCTGTCAGTTCACCACCATGCCATTTGGTTTGCATGGCACACCCACTACATTTCAGCGGTACATGGATATAATTTTATCCCCTCACACTGGTTATTGTGCTGCATACCTGGTTGATGTCATGGTATACAGTCTAGACTGGAAAAGCCACCTGGAACACCTAAGAGCAGTTATCCAATTGATCAAAAAGGCAGGTCTGACAATTAATCCTACTAAGTGTGCATCAGGCATGCAGAAAACCAGATATTTGGGCTTTTTGGGAAATGGAGAAGTCAAACCAGAGGTTTCCAAGATAGAAGCTGTAACTAATAGCCCTGTCCCCAAAACCAAGAAACATGTCTGGTCATTTTTAGGGCTGGCTGGTTATTATCGAAGATTTGTTCCCAGCTTTGCAGAGTTAGCTACTTCCCTCACTGAACTTACAAAAAAGTGGTACCCGAATAATGTGAAATGGTCCCCAGAGTGTGATGAAGCTTTTCGGGCCATTAAGGCTGCATTATGTTCAGCCCTTGCCTGTTTTAAGAAGCCCAGACTTTGAGGAACCATTTCTGCTACAAACAGATGCATCAGAGGTAGGCCTAGGTGCAGACCTGAGTCAAAATACAGATGGGAAAGAACATCTTATTCCTCACAGCAAAGTGGGCCATGGAGTCCCTCAAGTTTTACTTACTAGGAGCTGACTTTGTACTTGTAACAGATCCCAACCCTCTCTGCTGGCTGAACCAAACGAAGGATAAAAATTTGAGAATCACACGGTGGTACCTGCACTGCAGCCATTTAAATTTAAAGTGATGCCCAAATCTGGGAAAGAGAATAGCAATGTTAATTTTCTGTCTAGATATGGATCTGTCATTGAGAATTCTGAAGGTCGAAAAAAATAAATGTGTGAGTTTAAACTTCATTATTTGCTGTACTGTTATCAAAAAAAGGATACTGCATATGCACAGAACTGTAAAGGTTATGTGTTTATATTAGATGAGAATTACTAGAAAGTTTTGGAAACCTACTTTTGTAAAACAGGTTCCCTCTTAACGAGGGGGGGTATGTGACAGGGTTGAATAATGTCCTGTCCCATTTGTTATGGAGAAAGAGTTTAAACATAAGGATCTGTTCTGTTCTCTCCTCTTCTGTCTCTTCTCTGTCTGGTAGTGCAACCACATTTTCTTGTGAGACCTAGGACTTGATCACCCCAACAGTCTTGCAATTCTCTGCCTCTCGCTATCCCTCTACCTTCACTTGCTGTTCTGTCTTTTCTTCCCTCTTGCATATCTGTAGGTATAGAAATATATGTGAATCATTATGTGAAGTGTAACTGACATTGGGATCCCTTTGTTTAAAAATGTATATAGGCTTACTGTTGAAATGTGTTTAGTTATACCGTTGAAATGATTGCAAAAAGCTGTTTGGAACTCATGGGTTAATTTGTTTGCAAACTCTCTCAGAAGCTGTAAGCAAGAGGTCGGTTCTAGGTCACAATGTTCTTTTTGCTGTACTTGTTGAAACTTACAAGAACACTATATGAGAAGCATGCTGTTTTTCTTAATGAGTTCCTACACAGACTTATAAAAAAAGCAGCTGGAATTTTTTGCAAGAGAGAGACACACAGAGATAGAGACTGGAAATTGAAAAGAAACCCAGATGGACTTTCTCTGTTTATACTGCCTTTGTAAATAGTTATACTAAACAATTTTTATTTTATTTTACTGTTAATAATAAATCACTTGTTCAAATTGTACAACTGTTCCTGGTTTTCCAATGCTTCCTGACCTGTGCCTCGATGACAAATACAAGCAGACTAGACAGACCAAATGGCCTTCTTCTGCTGGCTTCTTTATATGTATGTATGTATGTTTGTAAGTCCAGTGGTCAACCAGAATGTTTGTGCACAGCTCCTTTTACCAGTCCTGCTTTTGTTTCAACAGCAGAACTTCTTGAGAAACTAACAGGTGAGTGTAAATGGCTCCTGTCAGCCTTTGTGGCATTTTAACACAATGGAAAATTTCATCTTGGAGACCCCGTACTGGTTAAAGCCTAGTGGTCTGGAGCCTCTGAGACAGTATTTGATGGAGCTGCAGATACCTCTAGAAGTCAGACTTTGGTAGATAAGACCTGTTCAGAAGACTCTGAAAAGTATCAATAGGCTGAGCAGAAGGGGAGAGTAAGTGGCCCACTAAAAGGATCCCACAAACTGCCCAGCTATTGCAGCATAAGGGAGATCTATCAGCTGTTATATGGGGATCATCCCAAAGGTGTTCCCACACAATTAGGGAGTTTGTTCCTCACTGCTGTCTCTTGGTGAGGGTTTTTCCAGGCAGCTGATGCAAACCTAGCCATTAATGGTGACTCTTGTTGCTGCCATATCCCCTTATCAGAGCTCAGGGCCTTGGGGGGGGCTAATTAGCCATCTCCAAAAGCAGCCAGAGAGGACCCAGGGAGGTCTGAGGCAGCAGCCAGGAGAGTATCTGTTTTACCTCTGCTGCTTGATGATAGGCCCAGAGACATGGGAGATTCCAACCACCTTTTAGTGTTGAGGCTCTTAGTTTCATAAGGGGCAGGTGAGGTTTTCCTTCTCAGAGAAAGGAGAGGAAGAGTTTTTCCATCCTACACAACTTGCTTTGGGGAATAATGACTGGGAGATTATTCAAGTGAAAAAGGAATTTGGAGAATGCCATCATTTTACCCCCAAAGGATAGGCTGACTTTTGCCGATCAATGAAAATCTGACTCCAGTTCTTTCAAATGGGGGTCCAGATTCAGCTCTACCAGTTGCTTTAAGTAAGGCGTAATAGACATACCCATATGGGATGTGTTTAGGAGACCACCTGAGACAGCATTTGCTAAGCATACCCTAATGGCAGGAAACATTCAGCAGCATGACTTCCCACAATTAACCCTTAAACCAGAGACAGATGTAAAGGCATTCAAAAGGTGCATCACACATGGCAAGGAAGTCTCTGGACTATAGAGGATTAGGAGGAGGTTATCTACTTAAGCTAAAGTCTTCAGTGTGACATCCACAATCCTAAAACCCTCTATGTCCTCTGATTGCCCAAGCTGCCAGAGTAGGAGTTTCATCACAAGAAGAAAGAGAAGCAGGGACAGAGGATATCCATGCCATGTCCCTGTCACCAGCAGGAAGGACTGTGATGCCAAGCCATTTGTGAGGATATGAGCCGATGGATTGCTGTACAAGAAACTGCACCAATTGTATATATGTTGGGCCTATGCCCACAGCTGCCATAGTTTGATATAAATAGAACCACCCTATGGAATCAAAGGCCTTTTCACTATCTATACTCAGCAGGCAGACTGGAGCCACCTGAGGTCTACCAACTCACACTGCAGTTAGAAGGGCTGTCAAGATGTCTGTGGTCATACGGCCCTTTACAAAGCCAGTCTGATAGTGATCTACCAGGTGCAGATTTAGGGTTTGCAGCCTGACAACAAGGATTTTCACCAGGATTTGTGCATCAACACTGAGCAAAGAAATGGGGCGATGGTTGCACAGTTGTTGACTATCTTAGTCTGGTTTGGGCACTAGCATTATCATGGGTTCAGACAGGGATGGGGGTAGGTGACCCTGTTCCCTGGCAACCTCAAAAACTGCAAGTAGAGTGCCGCTCAGTTGCTCCCCAGATTGCTGGCAAAACTACTGAAACCCATCCAAGCCCAGAGTTTTCTGCTTAGGTAAGGATTTAATTGCATCTCTGAGCTCTTGTATGGTAAGTGGCTTATTCAAAGAGTCAGCTTGGGCCTCAGTGAGGGTGGATTGGATAGCAGGATCCAAAAATGACTCCAAAGCAGGAGGAGAAGAGTCTAGTTGCTTTAAGTAAGGTGTAATAGACCTACCCATATGGGATGTGTTTAGGAGACCACCTGAGACAGCATTTGCTAAGCATACTCTAATGGCATAGAAGATTGATTAATAAGCTGGATAGGCTCGGGTGGGTCAGAAGTTGGTCAACTGAGTGGCAAACTGGTTGATGGGCAGAAAACAGAGAGTGGTGGTAAACGGTATACAGTCAGAAGAGATGCAAGTCACAAGTGGGGTACCTCAGGGATCAGTCCTCGGGCCAGTCCTCTTCAATATCTTCATCAGTGACATTGTAGATGGACTGGAGGGTAAGGTTTGTCTGTTTGCAGATGACACCAAGATCTGCAACAGAGTAGATGATCCAGATGGAGTGGGCAGAATGAGAAGAGATCTGAATAAACTAGTTAAATGGTCGGAAGAGTGGCAACTGGAGTTTAATACAAAGAAGTGCAAGATCATGCACATAGGGAAGAGAAACCCTGAAGCCACCTATAGACTGGGAGGGGAGTAGCTGGCAGTCACAAGGAAAGAAAGAGACTTGGGAGTCATCATCACTGATGACCTGAAATCATCCAAGCAGACCACTAAAGCAGTAGGTAAGGCTAGAGGGATGTTGGGGTGTATTAGTAGGGGTATCACAAGTTGCAACAGGGAGGTAATAATCCCTCTTTACAAGAAACTGGTTAGGACCCATCTGAAGTACTGCACGCAGTACTGGAGGCTACACCTTCACAAGGACATTAACCAAATTGAGGCAGTCCAGAGAAGGGCAACCGAAATGGTGCAGGGACTGCATCAGAAAACATATGAGGATAGATTAACGGAGCTCAATATGCATACCCTAGAGCAAAGAAGGGAGAGAGGCGATATGATTGAAGCATTCAAACACCTTAAGGGCATTAACAAGGTGAAAAAGTCTAACATGTTTCAATATAAGAAAAATAGCAGGATAAGAGGACACAGCATGAGATTAGAGGGAGGCCAATTAAGGGGTAATGTGAGGAAGTTCTTTTTCACAGAAAGGGTGGTAGATACATGGAACGGCCTACCTCAGGAAGTGGTGGATATGAATACAGTGCAGGGCTTCAAACAGGTATGGGATAGGCATAAGGGAGCAATACAGATGAGTATGAATAGACAGGCCATTGACAGAGCAAAGGCTGATGGCACATTCATAAGGCAGAAAAAGAAATGGGCAGACTGGATGGGCCTTGCGGTCCTTATCTGCCGTCAACGTCTATGTTTCTATGAGTACAGTCTGGCATAAAAGCCTCTGAATGCAGTATTAATTGCAACATGATCCGTAAGCAAGACACCATCTTGTGACATGAGAGAGGAAATATTCTTGGCTGATTGCTCAACTTTGATGCAATAGGCTGGCAACTTGTCATATTTTTCTTCAGATTCCCTGTATTTATGGATGGTATGGTTCCATGTCATAACAGCGACTGTCAAACCGCAATCACTGTTACAGCGAGTGTACATCACCAAAAAGAAAAATGCTGATGTACACTCCCAGTGAGAACTGGGCAAAAACTGTAAACAGTATTTATGTGGGGGCTTCGCCTCCCCCACACACACCCTCATGTGGGGGTTTGACCCCCTCACACACCCCTAACTACAGATTAACTCCAGCGGGGTGCATGTTGGGGAGTGTGAGACAGTCACAAAAAAATAACCACCCGCATAAAAAGCTTTCCCCTGCCCAGCCCCAAACCCTGTACCTAGCTCCCCACAGCCAGCCACCCTCACCACCACACCAGAGGGGCAGCTAGGCAACACTGCACTGTACTACCTCCCACATACTCTCTTTTTCATCCATCCCCTTCCGCTGGCTGTCCCACCTTGTTGTTGTTCTTCCCTCACTGACCTGCATCTTCGCTCGTCTTCCGCCACTACCCTTTTAGGGTAGTTCACATTACAGCAGCTGAGACTGAGTCACTCATATGTGAGTCGCTCAATTTCAGTTGCCCATATTACGGGTTACCGGTGGTACACTGGACTGCTTTTTGTGCCACTGTGTAAGTGAAAGAATTAATTTCGGCTTTGAGCCATAAGATCTGCCAGCACAACTGGGGAGAAGGGGAGTTAGAATTATTATTGCTATTTTCTTTTTCCTTGGGGACCTTCTCTATCTGACTTAATTGAGCCTGCCTTTGTTTGCAAAGATGGGGAAGAACAGCTGGTAATTCTCCCATGCAGCTAAGCCATTATGGCATCCCAAAGAACAGCTCTGGAGATTTCTTGAGTGTCATCTAGGGTGAAATATTCCTGAAATTCATGCTGGAGCCAAGTTTTGAACTTCGGGTCCTGCAAGAAAAAGGTACTGAGATGCCAGAGAGGTGTTGAGGGAGCTATGGGTCCAATACCCATAGATAGACAGTGGCATGGTAGGAGATCATAATGGATCCTATGGCAGTGTCATGGACTGCGCTGAGCAGTTGTGTCCCCACCAGGAAGTAGTCAAGTTGGCTATTAGTATCATGTCTGGTGGCAGTGAAATCTCTACCTGAGGGTTTCAGAGCCCTCCACAGATCCACCAACAAGAACTCCAATGCTGACTGGATTGCGGCTTTTCTAGAGTTGGTGCTAGCCAATGAAGTCTGGCAAAGTTTATTTATAAATGGATCCCACACCTCATTAAAATCCTCTCCCAAGATGAGCTGATCTCTTTGTTGTCGCATGTCAGAAAAGGCTTGGGAAATCTCCCGGAAAAAAGGAAGCAGAGTCTGAGTTAGGGCCACAGATATTCGTGAGGACAAGAGTTTGAATGCTGAGGACTTGCCCAACCAGTACCCATCAACCGGTAGAGCTAGATCTGGTATCCAGAATTTAGACTGGGAGTCTTTTATGAATGAGTATTGCTACACCTCTAGATTTTGAGGTGCCTGAACTCCCTAGCATGTGTCCACCCACTCCCTTTTCAGCTTTAGTGTCTCTGCAGGAGGAAGGTGAGTCTCCTGTTGGAAGGCTATATCTCTGTGCATCTTCTTTAGATGGGAGAGCACCTACTTCCTTTTTATGGGTGAATTCAGACCCTGCACATTCCAGGAGACTAGAATAATCTCATATGCATCAGTTACCATTGAGACATCTTCAGTTCGGTATAGTTTTTTTTACATGGGCACCCTGTGGATACAACACTAAACTTTGCTAAGATACGTTTAAGAATAAAATGAACACATCAGATAGAACCTTTTCTTGTGGGATTACTCATTTTTGGGTAGACATAGCTGCCCCCCTGATGCCTCTGGATGGGGGTGAAGTTACACCTATGCACCAATAGCAGACAGCTTAATCTACCATTTGCAATGTAAACAAGGAACAGCAACTGATGAACATACAAATAACACTAACTCAAATAACCAAACAGCATTGTAGGAGTAAATACTTACAAACCATCAATAAACAAAGAACAGAAACCAATAGTCCAGTACTCTCTTAGCAAGATCGAGGATTCCAGGAAGTAGCTGCATGGATGGGGCAGGGGGTAATTACCTGACCCAGGTGGACACTGAAAGGATATAACTTGCCCGTAGAAGCCCTCATAGCTCCAAGTGCTATCCATCAGCTCCTAAAACTTCTCAGTGGACAGTTCCTGCAGACCCTCCCTTGGGCCTAACATAGGAATAATTGTCCAGACCTATTATGAAAACCTGGCAGACTTAAATGGGTGTCTAAAAAAAATAGGAGGGTGGTCATATCCGTGTTTTCCACAACAGACAGATTTTTGCTGGGTTATCACTTTCCAGAGCCATGCTGACCCACGGGGGAGTGCGAGCCCTAGCGCACCACCAATATACTAGAGGGGCTACCTTACAGCCCGAGAAGAAAAGTAAAGAATAGCCAGGAAGAGAAATAAAGGGGAAGTAAGCAGGCAGAGGGGTTACCAGAGACAAAAGAGTCTGAGCCCTGTAAATGAGTTTAGATGTGGTACCCTGCAGCCCTTAAGCAGAGGTGTCACCTCCGACTAGCAGTACCCTGAATGGAGGGGGGGGGGGGGGCTGACTGATAATTCTGATGTTTTCACACTACACTGCTTGGCTGAGCTCTCTTGAACTCCCCAAAGGTAAGGGCAGTGATAATCAGATGTTCTCCCCCTAGAAATTAATTATTTGGCCGCTGTGCCTGGTAATCATTTTGGCTAGTGCAAACAGCACTAGACATCACTATGCAACCCCACTCCTTGCCAGAGAGGAACTACATGAGGGCCAGCTTTGAAGTGTAAGAACTATTGTGCTGCCCCACTTGTTTCCAGAGGTTGCTACAGGCACTGTTCCGTATTGTTGACAAAATCTCCTCCTCAATAAATTCCACTGGTATTGCTGACAAAATCACCCCCACAATAAATTCAAAAGTTGAAAGGGAGGCTGGTAGTAAAGAAAAAGAGAGAAAAGATGAAGCAACGAAGGTCAATTCTTACACGTGGAAGGGCAGTCAGGTAAGAAACAGTCTTGCTTGTGGCGGCCATTGCGAGGCAGAACATCCCTCCTGTGTCGTTTCCCCAGCTGCAGCCAATTAGATGGGGGCCTATGTAGCTGTAGGAGCTTGCCACTGCTGCAATTGTCTCCTATTGAAGGAGTGGGAATGGGGGAGGGGGGGAATCAGGATACTGCAGAGGCAGAGGCCGATGCTTGCTAGCGGCCATGCCACTGCTGTCAGAGGGAGCTGCTGAGCATTATGCCTGGAAGCAGCGCATCGCTGCAGCATAGATGACTGTGGTTAAGGGGAGGGAAGCTGCAATATAAATATTTCAGCTGAAGGCTGGCTACTTTGCCAAGCCACTGATTAGACGCCACGGCTCAAATCAGTCATAACGGCTATGTTATAGCTTCGCTAAAACGTATTGGAACATTAGTGCATAGAAGGCGGGGGGAGTCACAGTCCCTATTCAACAGTTATGAGGAAGGAGAGCTGCCAAACACAGGGGGCTGAGAAGTCTAAGGGTGTGTGGCTGATTGTTTTGATAGAGTGACCTGCCTTGGTCTGTGTGACAAATCCCCCCTCAGCCAGCACTGAAGAGAGAAACTAAAATTAAACTAGAGTCATGCTGAATTATGGCGTCAACGTATGAAATAAAAAAAAAAGTCCAAATCCTTGTTTGATTCAAGAATAAACGAACCCTTTAAAGTGGAATGGGTATCTCGGATATTTTGCCATATAAACATTATGAGTGGGAAACAAAGTACATGGTGACTAGGGCATGCCGCTGCTGCTTTGCCCGGCAGGTTCCGATGCCTGGCACAGCATCTTCCAGTGTCTCAGGAGGTGGCGGGTTCTCCCTAACTCCTCGGTTGCCCAGCGCAGTTCCCAGATCCCCTCCCAGTTTTTTAGGAGGAGATAGGTTTTCACAGGCTTCCCCGAACCCCGTCTCCTGTATTCATAGACTAAGTCAACGCTTTTCGCGTATATAATCATCATCAATGTCTGCGTTTTCTATAGCGGTCGGTTTGGCGTGAAATCCCCAAACAATTCTAGATACTCGGACAATAACCGTATTAATTCCCGGTATGTAGCTTTCATAATTTCTTCCCGCGTCTTCAAAGGCGGCAGCTTTTTCCGGTATTTCCCAAATGACTTCGGTCCCGCCACTCGGTTTCTCTCCATCGAGCTGCAGGGTCCTTCTAAACCACCACCGCGGTCGGTACCGAGCACCGGTGGACTGTCCTCCCTGGGATGAATAGGTCGTGCCTCCAAACTTGGGCTCGAACAGAGAGCTTCAGAGGAGCTGCTCCCGGACTCACTGCAGCCGCGGGCGTTACCGGGCACTGGGGGACGTTCCTTACTGGAGTGGTACTCGGGCAGCTGATCCGCAGGTGGCACCCGACTCATGCATTCAGCGAGGCTCCCGGACTCACTGCAGCCGCGGGCGGTACCGGGCACTGGAGGACTGTCCTTACTGGGATGGTAATCGGGCAGCTGATTGACATGGGGCGCCTGACTCATGCATTCAGTGAGGCTCCTGGACTCACTGCAGCTGCAGGCGGTACCAGGCACCGGGGGATGGTAATCGGGTAGCTGATCGACACATAGCTCCCGACTCCTGCATTCAGCGAGGCTCCGGGATCCGCTCCGGCCACCATCACTAGCGGACGCTGCATGACTCGCCTTACTGTCGCCTCCCTGGTTTGTGTACAGAGCTGGGGGCCCCTCTGCAAGACTGTAACTGGTGGTGGGACTGACGTCCAGTGCGTTCCCATCCAGTTTAGCCCCTGCCTGTTCTTCATGGGGTAGATCCACACTGCAACATCCAGATACAGGAGAGTGCGCTGCCTCACTCGCTCCTGCTCTTCCCGGAATCAGCCACTTCCAGGCTCTGTCCTTGTTGGGGTAGAACCATAGGGCAGAGTGAGGACAGGGAAAAGGAGACACACGGTGGCTAATGCATACCTCTCAACTGTCCCTGACTTTGCCTCAGAATTTTTCTCTGTCCCTCATAAAATTTGTGTTTTTGTGACAGAACAGTGGGGATTAAAAGTACAAAATGATGTCAAACATTAAAGTTACAGACTTGTTCTTCTTCAGAAAATGCATCTCAACACAAATCCTTTCATTTTATCAGCTTTCTGAGTGAATAGTATACATTTTTAAGATGTGTCCCTCTTTTTGGGTCTTTGTCCCTGATTTTTTTAAGCCTTGTCCCTGATTCATGAGGCAAGAGGTTGAGAGCTATGGCCTAAGGAGGGGCATCAGGGGAGCGAGGATGGGGCGAGAGAGCAGCAAAGCAGCTAATGCTGAAGCCTGGAGGGAGCAGAGAGGACAGCAGCAGAGGGAGAAAGCGGGAGGGATTTATTTGAAGCTGGAGGGTCAGCCAGGGAATGGGAAATGAGGGAGCAGAGCGACAGCAGCAGGGAAGGGATTTGGGTTGTAATGGCCGCCATGCAAATGAGAGGAATGAAGCGCACTCTCTCACTGGTGCGGTTCATTTCTCTTAAGTGAAGGCCAGCTCCTGCTGAGAAATTCCAACGGCTGTCACACTGAGCTTCGACGTTCATTGGTGTGTCAGGGTCGTGCCCACTGTGCAGTGCTCTGCATTGGACACAGCCCTGACACACCTCTGAAATGCAGTACTGTCCCAAGGTGTTTCTTGCGCAAGCAGGCAAGCAAACACAATAAAAAACATCAATTACTAAGGTGCTGATAGCACTTTTTTCGTACGTATATTTTTTTCCACACATATACTGCATTATCTCCTGGGTTGGCAGGAGTAGCTGCTGGTCGGTGGAAAATTGCCGATCACCAGGAGCTACTCTTGGCTCCTTACTTACAAAACCTTATTTCGAGGCCTGTGAGGGGTGGTGAGATGGGAAGCCACTAAGCTGGCTGCATCCAGTCAGCACTCAGATATCCGTTGCCTTCTGTTCTCAGGTCAGGTGACGGATATCTGAGAGAAACGGATAAGTGGAATCTGGATGCTTCGGTCTGCAGTTTGATCTATGGCTGCTGTGTCTGCTTTGGTTTGTGACTGTCTTGCCCTGTGGCTTTCTGTACAATACTCTACTGGGGATGAAAAGGGTCAGTTATCTGAGAGTAAACATTAAGATCCACATAGGAGACAACAGGCAGGATGGGCAACAGAAACGGATAACGCGAGGGACGGATAAACAAGTGTAAACAAAATGGGAAATAAAAAAATCATGTAGTCAAAGACGGATACATGCAAGAAATGGATAAATGAGAACTGGATAAACAAGTGCTGACTGTAGTGTGGTGGTGAGTGTGGCTGGCTACGGTGGGGAAGGGGCTGGGGAGGAGCACAATGTTCTGTGCTCTTTATGGGAGCTGGTGTTCATGTTATTTTTAATTGCAGTTGTCCCCCTCCCCTACATGCATGTCCCCTGGTGAAGCCTCCTGCATAAATACTTAGAGTGAGTTGCCTCGCTGGGAGTGTACATTGCCGGTTTGGTTTTTGGGCATGTACACTCACCCTAATGGCAAGC
This sequence comes from Neoceratodus forsteri, assembly GCA_016271365.2. Lineage (NCBI taxonomy): Eukaryota > Metazoa > Chordata > Ceratodontiformes > Ceratodontidae > Neoceratodus > Neoceratodus forsteri. Next base: position 660,675,179 of record CM057458.1, read on the forward strand.
GTGGTTTCACAATTAACAATTTGGTCAGACATGGTTGCTTATAAATCATGCTTAGATACAGAAAACATGAAGATTTCTGGGCCATTAACCAGCTCTACGAAGTGTGCTTATGTAAACCCCCCGGGAGCCTAAACCAACATTAATAAAAATATAAGATTATAAATAGAGATAATTTGGCCTAAAAGTAATATCATCAGTGATGGAAATGATCTTCTCAAGAAGACATAACTAATTTATAGTTAACAGAGATGCGATGTTGTGCAAAATGTAAGCCCACAGGGGTGTCAATTCCCACATTAGAAATGTGCCTAACATGCTCTTGTATCCTAGTTTTGAGGGGCCTTATGTTCCTCCCAATGTAGAGCAAGTTACAGGGACACCAAAAGATGTACACCTTAAAGGATGTATTACAGGTGATAAACTCCCTAACCCTAGGGAGGCAGTATAGCGCAGTAGTTTAAGGCACTGAGTTGTAAACCTGGAGACCTGGGTTTGAATCCCACAGCCCTGACTTGCATAGTGTGTGATCCTGAGCAAGTCACTTAGCTTCCTTATGCTCTTAGGTCACACCTGTAAACAAGCTTTCAGCTTAGTGTTTCTCTCCTGGTTAAAAAAAAAAAAAACTCCCTAACCTCAAATTTGATTCCTGCATTCCCTGGGCACACAAATTGTTTTCCTGTGTTGCAGTGACAGCAGATATTGCATTTGTGGCATTTAAATGAGCCTGTAGATCTCTTCAGTAGCCAGTTCAGATGATGGCTAGTGCTTTCTATTGGTAGTCTACTATGCACTAGCTTGTCCCTAATATTGGGTGCTCTACTGAAGGTGACCCTAGGTCCAGTGCTCACTGCACTGCCACTTTCTGGTCCCCTACCCTCTCCAGCCTTTCCATCTGTTTTGCTCTATGTGTTGTTCTTTCATTGCAGTTTGCTATACAAAGTAGTATTTCATTGAAATAAATCTGAATAATGATTTGATCGTGCACTGCCATAAATTTTGAAATTGATATTTTGTAATTTTTGAATTTTGTTACACTCTGCTTTATGTGGGTCTCTCCCCTGGTTTAACCTGTTAAAGCCAGCTTGGCTCCGTTTTGTCCCCCCTCCTACAATGTCTTCACTATACCAAGCTATGTGTCACTCCTGTTGCCCTGCAATGGACCTGTTTCAGTAGTTACTCATCCGGCTTCCTAAGCACGCTTGACCACCAACCCCCATCTCCGACTTATTCACTGGTACCTTGCAGGAACGAAACCGTGAGACCAGGTACGCTTCGTGCGTTCGGCCGCTAAAACTGGTTTTGCCGTCCATGACCCTGCTTCCTGAACACCCTCTAGCCAGCTAACGGTTCCATGAGTCCGCTCGCAGACCCCTGCCTTCTTCCGCAAAAGCCGTAATCTCTCGTTGTTGCCTGACTGAAGCTCAGCTCCCACGCCTGGTCACAGAACCAGCAGCCCGGACACTTTTCTCACTATCATCCGCTGATGCCGCAAGCTTTTGCCGTCTTTCACCCCAACCCCCGCCTTCCGAATCACTCCAAGCCGGCAATCGGTTCCACGAGCCCAGTTGCAGGCCCTAGCCTTCTGCCGCAAACACCGTAATTTCTCATCCCACCCGACTGGAGCTTACTCCCTTGCCCGGTTTTAGAACCAGCAGCCCCGACACTTTTCTTACTCTCAGCCACCGATGCCGCAGGTTACACAGTATCTCATCTCCGAACCCTGGCCCCCACCTGCACTGCTAGCTGGTAAGCCAACCTTTGACTCTGGTCTCTAGCCCTGCCACCTCCAGCTGAACTTAGCTGTGCACAGACCCCACCTATCCTTGACCTCTCCTTTATCATGTCCCTCCCTTTTTCTCTTTTTCCTCTCCTCTACTCTGAGGTCTATCTCAGTACCAGTACCCGTTGTTCTCTCCTGTTTATTTGTAAACAATGTCTGATTACTGCAATGCACCTTATCGTGTAACTGCCTTATTGTCTTTGCACTGTACTATGTATTGTTCCTGTACCTCCCGGGTCGTGCCTGAAAATAGTCACTTGCTGGCTAGTGCACTTACCCAGTTAATAAAAACTAAATAAAAAATAAATAAATAAAAATTGATAGTTTTGTAATTTTTGAATTTTGTTACACTCTGTTTTACTTGTTTGTATTGTCTTGAACTGACATATTCACCAGGAGATTGTGATTATGGGACTACCCACCATGCCCCCTGACGAAGGCTTAGCAGCTGAAGCGCTGGGGTAAGGGCTAGGAGCTCGAGACACTAATAAACTTGCATTTACATTTTTTTTTCATCTTATTATTTTCCTTTTTTGCCATGATTGCTACTATTGTGGAAGTTCTTTTCACAGTTCTGGCCTACCCTTTTGCTTTAATCTGTTCCTTGTGTACTCTTTACCCCAGTAGGATGTTTTTTAGTTTTGCCCCTTTTGTTGATTGTTGTTCCCCTTTGTACACTTACTCTCTTTAGGGTGTTGCTCATATTCCCTGTTTTTGTCTATCCTTTATCTTCCACCCATCCCTTCAGTGAATGCAACAAAAGGAGTGAATAAAGGAGTAGGGAACATACCTCTCTCTACTGCATTCTCTACCTCCTTGCGTTGCTCGGTATTCTCTCCACTCCTGTCCAGTGCCGGGCATCCCCCGGGTCTGCCCTCCGGGGAAGGGTGCTCTATCTGTTAGTTTTGAGCCACCAGGCTGGAGAGGGGGAGGAAGCAGAGGGGACCGGGTACAACTCCAGGAGTGTGGACTGCGTGGGGGAGGCGCCATCGCCTATCAGCGGTGGAGGGGGGTTTTCCTTAGTTTCCTCCCCCCTGTGGAGCCCGGCTGCCAGGGCAATGCATGCCATGGTTCCACCTCCTCGTATACACCACAATGCTCGATTGGCTACCCCCCAGCCTCCGCCAGAGGTCGATCATTGAACGTTTGCCACCCCAGCCCTCAAAAGGGAAGAGAGAGAGAGCAGTCCTCCAGATGCTCAATCCCCCCCACGCGCGACCCCCAGCTGCGGTCCATTCCCGAACCTGTGTTGCCGGTGTGATGCAAGTTGTGGTGTCCAGCACCTCAACCCTCTGCGCCACCGGGCCAGCTAACAGGTATCTGTAGTAACTTTTTCCAAAGTATGCAGTGTAAGACAGATAGTGGGTAAAGATTATTAGGGGAAGGAGAACATTGTTTAACCAGGAGTAGCACACACTAAGCCGAAGCTTGTTTCCAGATGCAACCTGGGAGCACAAGGAAATTAAGTGACTTGCTCAGGATCACACAGTATGTACCTAGGCAGCTGTGGGATTCAAACCCAGGTCTCCAGATCTGCAGCTCATCCCACTGCGCTATACTGTCTCCTATTCATGAATGCCCCTTTTGTTTTCTTTTTTTCTTCTTCATAAAGAGACAGTTACTCTTGTAATATACTTTCTGTGATCACACTTTCTAGCAATATACTGTATACTGGGAATTTTGTGGTTATAAAGGCAGTCCCATGTTTCACATTTAGTTTAGCACAGCTGAGTAGTTAAAGTCATCACATTTATTACAAGCTAAAACAGCCTATTTTCTAAATTGTACAATGTATGTAATCTTTTTGTGTAACTCTATATCAGTGACCTGTATTCTGTAACCTAAATGTTCTGTCTGTCCTCAATATGACGAGGTACCTTTGTAAATGAGCCTCTGGCTCAAAGGTTGTAAACCGATTATACCAATAAATTAATAAATAAATAAAATTTTAAGCATGACTCATTATTTGTGTTTATTGGCTTTGTTACATATGGGACTTTCCCACCCTGATTTAATTTAAACAAGCATTTGTCAATGCCGAATGTTGCTTGCTTGTATGTGCTGTTTAGGTATTTGGAAGTGATAGTTTCATGCCTTCCTCCCAATACATCCACTGTGTCTTTCTGTTCAGTATTCACAGAAGAGTGGGAGGGGCAAAGGCCACAGCAGAACAGCAGTTGGCTAGGGGGTGAAGAGGTGGACAATAGTCCATTCAAAGGCAAAAGAGTCCTGCAGGAGTTCACTAAATTGAAGGTGGACAAAGCGATGGAACCAGATGGCATAGACCCAAGGATATTAAGAGAACTGCAAAGGGAGATAGCAGTACCTCTGGCAGCCATGTTCACTGAGTCATTCAACACAAGTGAATTGGAGGAGGGCACATGTGGTCCCTCTGCACAAGTCTGGCAGCAGGGAGGAGGTGGGGAACAATAGGCCGTTCAGCCTCACCTCAGTAGTGGGGAAGATCATGGAGACATTGCTTAAAGAAAGGGTAGTGGGGCATCTAGAAGCCATCGGAGCCCAGGACCATAGACAACATGGATTCACAATGGGGACATCATGTCAGACAAATCTGGTTGATTTCTTTGACTGGGTGACAAAGGAAGTGAATCAGGGTGGGGCAGCGGACAATGTTTACCTTGATTTCAGCAAAGTCTTTGACACCATCGCACATAGGAGGCTGATAAACTAGCTGGGTAGGCTGGGCATGGGGGAAAGGGTGGTAAACTGGGTTAGAAACTGGCTAACAGACAGGAGGCAGAGAGTGGTGGTAAATGGGGTGCAGTCTAGGGAGAGGGGGTGACCAGTGGGGTGCTGCAAGGATCGGTCCTGGGGCCAGTCCTGTTCAATGTCTTCATTAGTAACATTGCAGAACATCTGAAGGAATTTTTCCAAATTTTCAACATAGCCATTTTAAGACCTCTGCTCATGAACAGTGTCACTGTGATTTTCTTAATCTGTCCCAAACATTGATTGCTTTAACCGACTGCGCCATTGTCGCCATCATGCATGGAAACACTTTTGGGCAACATGTGAAAAATGACAGCTGTACTGCTTATAAGGAGGTGTGGTAAAATGGCATGTTGAAAATCTGGAGTGAAAATATTGAAAATTCGCAAACTTACGACCGTGGTGGAACAGCGCAACACATGCTCGTAAAACAGTCATTTTAGGGAATTTTTTCACCAAATTTTTAACATAGCCATTTTAACACCTCTGCTCATGAACAGTGTCACTGTGATTTTCTTAATCTGTCCTGAACATTGATTTCGCACACCGACTGCGCCATTGTGTGCTACATGCCCGGAAACACATTTTGGGCAAGATGTGAGAAATGACAGCTGTACTGCTCATAAGGAGGTGTGGTAAAATGGCAATGTTGAAAATCTGGAATGAAAATATTGAAAATTTGCAAACTTATGAGCGTGCGTAGGAACAGCGCAACGCATGCTCGTAAAACAGTAATTTTTGGGAATTTTTTCACCAAATCTTCAACGTAGGGTTTACTATGATACTGTCATTTTGTAAATCAGTCCTGAAAGGTGGTTTCTCACAGTGACCACGAAATCACCTTTCAGGGCCGATTAACACCATGACAGTGACAGAATTAATGAGGTGGGGGGCCCAAAAACCCCATGTTGAAAATTTGGTGAAAAAATTCCCCAAAATGCCCGAGATATGCAGTAAAGTTGAAAAAACCCTGTTTATTCCATTATACAGCTTACAGGCATTTCCTCGGTTCGAGGTCGGCTTTGAAAAGTGCAGACGTGCTCCCGGTCCACTGAAGATTGTCGTGCAAGCTCCAGAGGTAAGTATGGGGTGGGGGGTGGTGTGGGGAGGCAGGGTGCCCAGAGGGTGGGTGCGGGTTGTGGGAGGGGGCAGGGAGACCGCAAGGGACTGTTTTCTCCTTTTACAGGATTAAAATTAAAAAGAAAACATCACGGGATGGTTTTTCTTGTTCTGGGCAATTTGGCACGCTGGGGTGGGCTCCCAGCATGCCACCTAAGTGTTTTTTTGGGGGGGATGCTGTAGCCATCGGGGATTGGGCACCCCCATTGGCACAAAATGAAAGTGGGGTGGCAAAAGCCAAGGGAGATTGGGCACCCCCCCTTGGCACATAACAAATGGGGGGTGCATGATGCCAATGGGTAGTGGGTTCCCCTGTTGGCACACACATTGGGGCAGGGCATTCTGACAGGGGGATTGGGCACCCCCGAAGTCGGCATTATGGCAGGTAGTGTGCCGCCATGCTATGTTCTTTTTTTCACCAGGGAAAGCACGTCAGGAGGTCAGCTGCGTATGATGAGCTTGGCTCACATTGCAGCGGACCTTTCGTTAGATGTGATCGCCACATTAAGTATTCATGGTGTGGCACCAGCTTGCAGGCTGATTGGGGAATGAGGGACTCACCTACCGATGCATTCCCTGTATTCATCCAACAGTGACCATACCTCCAAATCTGCTACTACCACAATATGTTGGCTGCAAATGTGCAAGCCAACATAAAAATTATTGTGACCTGTAACCCACTATCTAGGATGGCTCATACTGGAATTTTGTTCACATTTAATGTAGTCTCCTTAGACGGGCCTACCAAGTCTGACCAGTTCAAGAAGGAATTGTCAGGAACTTGGACTGCTGACCTTGCGATGTATATAGTTTGACGTGACTGGATTGGATTTCTACTGGTACCTCTTCGCCTTAGATACCTCTCCGCTAGAAATCTAGCTCTTACCTTGGGAGGGTCATCTCTGGAATGGCACTCCCGCTTCATGTGATCATCTTTACCACATTTATAGCAATATACTGTTTCTCAGGGCCGCCTCGGCTGTGTTGGCACGTCACAGTTTGGCTGAGATTCCTGTTCAGAAGGTGAGAGCAGAGCTTGAACAAGAGCACTTGCAATGGCGAATTCTTGTTGAGCAGGTGCACTGTGCCCCATCAAGTCCTTCATCATTGCTGACAATTTACTCAGTTGAGTCTCTAAGCTGCTAGCTGTAGAAGAGGCTTGGGCACAGGCACCTACTCCCCTGGCCGATGCATTGCTCCGAGCATCCTGGGCTTCATCAGAAGTAATGTTTGCCATAATTCCAGCTTTCATTTCTTGAAGTTCTTTAAGAATTTCTTGGAGTCCAGCACCATCACGGATGATACCTCTGTCCGGAACAGAGGTGACAGTGGCCACAGTAGAACGGGGTCCCCGAGTCTTCCTCCTCCTTGGCTTCCTGGACTTCTTTTACCAGCACGTAGTAGGGGGAGGGTTAGCTCTTCAATTATGTGATCACAATTTAAGTAGTACCCAGCTTGAATACTTAGCAGACTTGATTATGTGGTCCAGTCTTACTCGGTCTAGCTCACTGGGGGACACACCTCCCTTCCTGAAGGTTTTTTGCAGTAACTTTTCTACTCAGGTTAGATAACTGACAGAGGTCCACCTTGTGTTTGTCTAACAGCCTTGAATTTCCACATTAATTCCTCAGCAGTGTTGGTGCTCCCAAAGACACACTCCAGAACAGTCAGGTGCGCCTGGGCACTGGCATTTGGGTTAGTGGTGACCCTCAAAGATCTAATAACATCTGAAGCAGGTCCCTGGAGGCTTTCCCCTAAGAGTTTTCTTTTTTGGCTTCAGAGCATTGCCAGTCCTGCACTAGGGTAGTAGCGGAGTCCATCCAGGTCTCTAAATCATCTTCCCCATTTGCCGTGGGGAGGGTGCCCGAAAACATTCATTGCCTGAGATAAGATTCAATGCTGATTGCAGGCACATAGAGGAGAGCAGGAGCAGGAGCATGCAGGGATGTCACTACTGGGGCAGATGCAGAAGAAAGTACAGGCACAGGAGATGGTGAAGATGCAGAAATAGGGGCTGGTGTAGAGGCAGCAGTAGGCACAAGTGCGGAGGATGACTCTGGGGAGGGGGTATCTTGGGTGGGCGTCAAACAGTTTTTTCAAGTCCCCTATGGTTTGACAGCCTGGACTGTAACAGTCTTGAAATTATATCTTTTAACCCTTCAACTTTGGGGGATACCTCAGCTCTAGCTGTGACACTAAACATATGTACAACCCTCCATACCATCTAGGTTCTTCCATCACAGTTTCAGAGGGCACTCTGGGGAGATCAATAGGGGAGCTACATTCCACCATGGCCATTAATGTTCAGTTAGTCCTATCCATAAGACGAGCCCTCACCTTAGCTTTACCAAGGCATTTTATGTTGCCCAAAGCTCCCTCAATGGTGGCCTTAATTTTACCCTGAGGAATATCCAAAAGCATTAAAGCCTTGTGGGAGTTTACTTCATTTGCCTTGCACCAATCAAGTAAATACTGTACAGACATATTAATTTCAGCAGTTCCAACCCCCCAGTTCAGAAATTTGTTCCATTTTGATGCCAGTGTTTATTTGAAAATTTGTTTTGCAATTTTGTGTTTTGGCCACTAGGGGGCACTAATCCCAGTGGTGCCTCCAAAGATGTAACCCCTAGGCGGCACTGTTCTAAGGGCTACAACCCCTGCCTGTGTGGCTATGCACAGGTTAAGGGGCCTGAGTTCTTTGAACGGGTGCCTCCACCCGGAGGAATGATATCAGGCTAGCTTAACTGCTCTGGTATAGCCCTCTTGGACGGTATAGCCACCCACCGCCCCACCTAGTGGTCCAATGCCTTGGCATGAACAGTCATCACTTGCAGTATTCACCAGAAAGTTTTCTCCCCACATAAACAATATGCTCACAAGCTTACTACTTACCGAGGTCTGGGCTTCAGTAAGATCTCCGGGAATCCCCTGCGAAACAACAGTAACGGGCATGCACATCCAGAAATATCCCAAGCACTGTAACAATTAGACGACCAGTAAAACATGCGTGAGGCATCATAGCATTGAAGCAACAATCAGATTTATTTAGAGGGAGCATAATAAGGGAGGGGGCAAATCTGGTTAAATGATTAGTTAGTGCTGGTTTGAGCTAGAATAATGGCAAGCACAGAGTCCCAATTTGCAGTCCCATAAACATGCTTGGTATCCAGATGAAGAACAGGCTAGCCCAATGGTGCCTGGGGTTGCAGCTGTCATTGGGACCCTTGATGGAAAAAGAAATGATAAATTGCCATGCACAATTGAAATTATTTGTATTCTGGGGCTGGATAGCCCAGTCTCTTGACCCACAAACCAATGGTGAAACTGTGCTCAAGTGGTACCTCAATGACACTTTAAATACGTTGCAGGGGGCTACCCTGATTGCTACTTACTCTACCCAGACCGAAAGATGATCCGACGAAATAAGACCTGGTGCAGATGTTTCGTGAAGCTGGAGGATGATTTCCCTCATGGTCCTCGTCGAGAAGCTTGTCAAGTGATCCAGGAACAAACGGACAAATGCTTACAGGGACACTGTCAACCCCCGTTAGGTCTCAAAGTGTCCCTAGATTAAAAAACACATTTTATGATTGCCAACATTCTGAAAAGATTGCTGATGTAGCTGGTAGTTTGATTCTGACTCCTTTTTCTTAGAAAAAGTGAAAAACGGTCTGCCCACCAAACCGGTGTTACCACAACAACACAGGTTTGTTTACATTCCTTGATCAGCTCCAGCTGCATGTTTCCTGGACTTGGGAACAACCACAACACAGTCTAGCCACTTGTGATATAGTGGGAAATTAGGAGGCTACTTCCTCATGAGTGACTGCACTATTTGGGTGTGTTTCAAATGCTCAGGAAGTATGTAGTAAGAACAGATCCAGAATTGTAAACAAAAACAAAGTTGTTTATAAATATATATTGCCATGCATTTCAGTTCTACTAAAGAAGGAGAAAGACACAACAAACAGCAACATCAATGAATTTTAGAGAAATTAAGCAATCATAAAATGTGAGTTTTTAACTAGAAGTGATATGATGAAAAACAAGTTGACAATATCCCTTTAACTGGTTCATCACGGGCCGAAACATGCAAACCGTACATTTCGAACTGACTGGCCACGCACACACTTATGCAAACTATGCATATTTATATGTAAGGCTTGTCCTTCCCTGATCCTTCCAGGCAGGTTGCAGGCTGATCTTGTTTTGCTGCCTGTAGACTGGATCCCCTGCTGCTGCAAGCTGCAGCTGCACCAGCTGGACACTTTGGACCTGTGAACTAAACGGCCAAAAAGTCTAGGCCAACCAGGCCTAACCTCTGAGAGCTGGCCGGCTCCCCCAGAGGCACACACTCTGAACTCCTGGGCAAATCTGACCTTTTTTTAGCAGTTACCCCCTTTTATGTGGGGCTTAGGTTCAGAGATCCGATTGGCTGCCAAAACTGTCCTGAACAGTTCCAATATTTTAATTGGTCCACCTTTTGGTGCCTAGAAAAGTTCCTCCTATTTTCCCCATAAACCTTTATTGAGCCCCCACAAGTCTCTGGGTAAAGGTCCAGGTCTCCGATTGGCTGTAGGGCTGCACAATGGTGGCTACAGCATAGTCCCAATATACATTTTACAGGCAGACCCAAGTTAAGTGTTCTGGTGCAGCAAGAATAAACACTATATTTACACATTTTCCCCTTTATCATATAGCCTCGCCATTTCCCCTTCAAGAAGCTCCCTGCAGGAGCGTGGAAGCTGCAGCGGGTGCCAGAGGTGATAAACACCTCTACTACTGCACCCTTGTGTGGGGAGATAGACTTTTGTCATTTCCTGTTTCACAAATTTACTAAGTCCCCATTTCCCCATTAGCAGGTTATATCAGATAGCCACTAGAGGGACCCTCTGTCTTTATCACCTTAGCCTCCCCTACTTCCTATACCTATCTTACCTGCCTAGGTACATCTGTCCCCTTTCCCACCTCTGCCTCTGCCCACTCCTTACCCTTGTCCTGTGTCCAGCTGCCCACCCCCCAGTCATGCCTAGCAACCTAACCTAGCCAGCCACTACCAACAGTGTCCACTAGGAGTCGCTATTCTCCCTCCTGTCAAGCCCTAACTCCTAGCTCTGTAAGCCCCTTGGTATCTGGCTTCCCATCTCTCTGCCAGGCCTTCTCCCAACTGCCCAGCTCAAGATTTGAACCTTGTACCCTGTTCACCAGAGTCGGTGACAGTACCACTACTCCAAAGTGGTATCTACGCTCTCTAAGGACAACCAAACCACTTGCCCTTCACCACCCCACTTACCCAGTCACTATGTTCAGACACCTTTTCCCCAAAACTGGTATATCAGACCCTTCTACAATCCTTGTACTACTGCTCTCCTCCATCTTACTGTCCCTTCCCTTGTCACCTCCCCCCCAAGCGGCTACCCAGCTCCCTCCCCTTCACCTACTATTCTGACCCATCCGACAAAAGACCCCTATAAGTCCTCTGCCTCCCTTCCAGCCATCCCATGGTCTCACTTCCCCACCCCCCCCTGTCTATTCCTTTGGCTGCCTTCTGGCCTCCCTCTCCTACCCCACCTCCCCTCCCCTCTGCTCTCCCTGCCCCAGCTCCTCCACCAACCTGCGCAGGCAAAACCCCGGTCCCTCCACACTCTACGCTGCCACCTAACTATTGCCCTACTTCTGCTGGCAGCAGGGGCTATTCACTCTAACCCTGGCCCTACCCTGTCCTCAAGCCCCAACCACCACACCCCAAACCCCTCAGCCAGGACATCCACCAACTCTCGCTCTGATAATCTTCCCCATGGCCTCTGCTTTCTCCATTTAAATATTCGTAGCCTAGCCCCTAAACTCGAACAGCTCCAGGTTCTAGCAGCCCACCATGTCCCTGACATAATCATCCTTTCCGAGACCTGGCTAAACCCCAGCCTCCCAGACAATTCCATCACTATTCCAGGGTATGCCATCACACGGCAAGACCGGCCCTCCAGAGGTGGAGGCGTGGCTATGTACATCAAATCAACCCTACACTTCACTGTCTCCCTCTCTCAAGCCGAACCCAAAGCCTTTGAGCTACTAATGGTAAAACTGTCCCACCCCTCCTCTTTACCTATCTATGTGGCTGGAATCTACTGCTGCCCAGGCACTCCAACCTCTACGGTCACCAACGTACTAGGTCAGCTCTCATCTCTCACACAGTCAGGTGAACTATACGTCCTGGGTGATTTCAACCACAACTGGCTAGCACCCACTTTCAATAAAGTCCAAACTGAAATAACCACCCTAAACCTCAGTCAAACGATCATGGAACCCACTCGCTCTAATCATAAGTCCGGTAACCACTCCCTCCTTGATTGGGCGCTCACTTCCCACCCCCACCATGTGGTCAGTTCTGGCCTCCTCCCTGATTCCATCAGCGACCACCATCTAATCTACTTGGTCCGTAAGATCCACAGAACTAAAACCCCACCCAAATTCATATCCCAACAGTCTTACAAATCCCTTAACCTCCCCCTCCTCCTGGCTGACTTGGCCCACTCAGATTGGGTCCCAAGCCCTACCTGCTCTAACATGGATATGGCCCTCTCACTCAACTACCTTCCTTGCCATCTGGGACAAACACGCCTCGCGCCTGCATGATTAGAGTCCGGGATCTCACCCACCCTGGATCTCCCTGAGCTGTTAGCTTGCCAACAAGCCCGTGATAAGGCTGGCGATCTACAAATCCTCATCCCTCCCAGATAACTACATTACCTACCACACACTCCGCAACTTATGTACTAAGGCCACCCGTTTAGCTATGGCTGATTACTTCAACAATACCCTAAATGAAAACCTTGAGTGCCCCACTAAATTCTGGAAGGTCATCAACTCCCTCTTCACCCCCCAAACAAAAGGCCCCCTTCCTCTCCTCCTCCTCTCCCACGGTACTCTTCTCTCCGACCCTCTGCTGGTCACTTCCGAGTTTAATACCTATTTTACTACCTGTGCCCAGGCCTTCCTACTATCCCTCCCCCCAGCAACCTCTCCCACTCCTCAGTCACCTACCCACCTTCCGACTAGTAGGAACACCTTTTCCTTCAGAACTATCTCCCCTGCCGAAACCCTCACTGCCCTTCACTCCCTGAACCCCTCCAAAGGCAAATCCCCTGATGGCCTGGATAATAAACTCCTCTTCCTTTCTGCTCTCGCCATTGCTACTCCCCTCGCAGCCCTACTAAACCTCTCTTTCTCCACTGAGGAACTCCCCTCCGAATGGAAGCATGCCACTGTCATTCCTTCCCAAAAGGCGGTGATCCTACCTCCACCACTAACTACCCCATCTCCTCCTCCCTACCCTCCCAAACTCCAGGAACGCCTCGTGCTCTCCCAACTCTCTGCCTTTCTCTCTGAAACCAACTTCTTCACCCCCTTTCAGTCTGGTTTCTGAAAACACCACTCGACCACCTCCTCCCTGCTATGACTTATGGATTCCATCCTCTCCGGGATGGATAATGGACTAATCACTGCCGCTATCTTCATTGACCTAGCAAAAGCTTTCGACACAGTATCCCACTCTCTCCTCCTATCCCACCTATCTGGTGCTGGGTTAACTGTATCTGCCACTAACAGGTTCAGGGCCTACCTTACCAATAGAACCCAATCCACTAAAATTGCCGACCACACCTCCCCCCCCCCATCACCACCGGTGTCCCCCAAGGTTCAGTCCTTGGCCCCATCCTCTTCTCCATCCTTCTAAACGACCTACCTAACTCCTGCTCCTCTACCGCAATCCATATGTATGCGGAAGAGCCGGTCCTCTATACCTCCGGCCGGACCCACGAAGAAGTCTCCTGCAATCTCCAAACTGACTTTGACAAAATCCATCATTGGTTCAATTCCAGCCAGCTATCCCTAAACGCAAAAAAAACTGTCTCCATGACTTTCGGTACTAAACAGTGGCTATCAAAATTCACCCTCCCCCTCAGCTTCCATACACTAAGTAACTCCATCCTCGAGGATGTGCCCTCCTTCAGATATCTAGGGGTTTGGCTGGATTGTCACCTCACCTTCTCCTCACATGTGGATGCCATCATTTCTAAACTACATTCAAAACTAGGTGCCCTCTATCGCAACCGCTCCTGTCACCCCCTACCGGTCAGAAGGGAACTAGTCCAGAAAATGATCTTACCCTCCTTTGACTACTGTGATGTCATTTATAACTCCGCCCCAAGACCACCCTAACCAAACTTGGCCCCCCTCTTTAATGCCTTCTGCGTTTAGCCTCGATGCTCCCCGGCTCTCTCACCACTACAGAGCTCTATCGATCTCTGGGCCTGCCTTCCCTGAGCAACTGGCGCTTAATTCACTGTGCCAAATTTACCTTCAATTTTGGCCGCTCCCTCCCTCCCTACCTCGCATCCTCCCTATCTCCCCCACCCCATCCACTCCCTCTGATCTGCTGATTCAAGACTGTTGGCCATCCCTCACATGAGGACCACCGCCGCCAGTCTGCCTTCTTTACCGCTCTAAACTCTGGAATCACCTGCCAGCTCAGATCCACCTTTCATCATCCAAACACTCTATCCTCGGCTCTCACTAATTTCCCTTGCACCTAATTGCTACTGCCCCTGACCCTTTCACCTCCTGCTTCCTCCCACCATCCCTCCCTTGTGCCTGACCAGCGGGCTTCGCCGCCATATTGCCTGGCTTATACACTGCTCTTCCACTTATCCTCCCCAATTGTTACCTCCTTACCCCCTCTCTCCCACCCTCCCTCCCGTTACCATGCTCTCACCCTCACGCACTCCTACTGCTCACCCCTCCCAGCATTGTTATCCCCCTCTCCTCTCCTACTTCTACTTGTCAAATTGCTGCACCTCACTTTAGCTACGGTTCTGCTACCGCCACTCATGATTTGCTACTGGCACTTAAACTGCTACCACCACTCATGCTTTGTTACTGGCACTTAACATGTTTTAATCCGGAATGTTCCATGTTATGTATACTGTATCCTTCATGTATGATCTCTGTACTGTTCTCCTTTTGTTAAATGTGTTATAGTTCTACTGTATTGTTTCCGCCTATCCCCCCCAGTTATGTATATCACCTACATTATAATCTATTTCTCTTGTCTGTTATATGATCTGTTATATGAACTGCCTCCACTGTAACCCTTCCCCCCAGGTCGCACCGGGAGATGAGCATCTTGTTGCTCAGTGTGCCTTTCCTGGTAAAACAATTTAAATAAATAAATAAATAATTGTGCCCCAATTTTGAGTCACCGTCTTTTAAACATATTGCCCCTGGTGAGCACTGCAGTGGCTCATTAATATTCATAAGGGCATTCCTTGCCCTGACCTTTGCCCTTTAACTCTGGTGCCCAGGAGGCAGCACCTATGGCGTCTGCCTAATTATTTATTTTAAAACATTCCTCCTGCTTTTACTGTGTCCCCAGTGCCTTTTAACTCAAACCCGCCCTGGGAACTACCGGGAACACCTCCCGACTTTAGACCGCAACCGGCGGTCACAATAGCAGTGCACCTTCTCTATGGTGCAAGCGGCAGCCCAAAGCTAACATGCCAACCACTCGCAAACACTCTGCGAGCCCTGCAGGGTTCAACAACACAGGGGCTGCCTGGGGGGAAACCTGGACTGTGGCGGTGACCCGGGGAGGATCGGCAGATGCCTGAGGTGGCAGAAAAACAGGAGGATTCCAGGTAAGCCCCCCGAAGGGGGGCTACAAAGTACTAGAATTCTACTTGGTAATAGTTACTTCATGAATATATTTTGCAATTATCAGTAACAGCCCACCCAGAGGAAGAGGTTGTCCCTTAAAATGCTGGTGGTACAGAGAGAATATCATGATATTCTCACTCTAGGTCCATAGTGGCAAAAATATTCTCACTGTAGGTCTGGATTGGCTGGAGCTGACAGGATGAGCAGCAGAATTCTGCACTGTCCCTTCCCTGGCAGGGGTGGTGCCACATGACAACACCATCCCCCACCCTCAGCCAATCCAGGTGGCTCACTGAGCTTGCCCTGAACTCAGTTCACCGGCACATGATCACAACACACTACCTGCTGATCACAGGCTGGCCCCACACACAACGTTTCTACATAACTTTTTTTTGGGGGCGGGCGTTTTGGCCCCATGTCACGAACTGGAGATTGCTGCTAACACAGTGGCTCTGCATTAGCACTACTGCCTGCCACACTAGCAATCCAGATCCGCGAGCAGACTTGGGTCACGTGGAGTTGGTTGGGTGGGTAGAATTCAGTGTCTGACAGACTGGTGTCCTCTCCTGTGAGGGGGGGACAAGCCACACCACTGCTGCATTACCATCACCTGTTGGCATGGTGGTTTGGCAGCGGGAGCGGTTTGGACTGGGTGACAGCTAAAGCAACTCGTGGGGAAAAGAAAGAAATTACAGCTTATCAGTATTTTTGACACTGCATTGAGTGGCCAAATCACAGAAAATGAAGTGAAGTTAATGCTAGATCTTCTTCAGGGGTATCTCAGTCATCAGGCCACACTGCAGGAACTTCACCATCGGTGAAACCAGATACACACGGAAGATTTTCCAGCAGTACCACTGGGGCCGCCCATGCTGACATCACCTGCCAACATCACCATCCTTATAAAGGTGTGAGCGGCCCCACTCCTTCCTCAGTTCTTTCTCGTTGACTCTGTTTGCATGGGTCTCCACCGAAGCTCTGATGCAGTTTCGTGCAATTTTTGCCTACGGTATTTCTTTTGCCTTAGCTTTCAGAATCTCTTTTAAAGAAGAGATTCCTTTACCTAGTTTATGTCAAAAGTTACTCCCTCCACCTCTGTCTTCCGTCATTGCCACTGCAGAAAGAAGATTGCCTCTTCAGATGACCATAGCCTCTGTCTGCTGTCTTGGGCCTGGCCATGAAGCCTCTGCCTGTGAACTCTGCCAGAAGTCTAATCAAACAACCCTCAGGCACTGCGAAAAGGCTTTGAAAAAATTCCTAATGGAGCAACAGGCAGCCAGTTCTGGGCAGGGGTCCTGAGGAGTCTCTCCCTCCCTGTCCCCGGTGGGTTAGTCAAGCTCTCAGGCCTCGAAGGCCCGAGACAAGTCCATGGGGAAAAGTCACACGAAGGACCGCGAACATGACCGCTCCCAATGCGGTGCTCGCGCTCCTCAATGACTTCTTCTTTGTCCTCTGCGGGTATTCTGCTGGCTGTGAATACACCAATGCCTTCTGCTGCCCAGGCCTCTGCCCCTTCCAGGCCCATAATGGCAGTGGCACCTCCCATTTCTCAGGGAGGCCAGCCATCAACCCTCTGGTTGTCAGCTCTCTGTTCATTTACCCTCGGGTCATCGATGCAAGCCACTCTGTTAAGGCCTGATACTTCCCCAGGCCCACAGATGGCTGGCTCCTTGGGCTTACCAGCCCCCACGGATGGTTTATTGCACCCTGTGCCAACAACCCCTCCACTGTCGATGCATCCCTCCCCTGCAGTCGACCTCAATGATATTTTGGCAAGGATCACTACTGCCCTAGTGTATCAGTTGGGCTCCTACAGACCTGGGTCCCCAGTGCCGTTGACAGCCCCATCATTGTCAACACTGCTTAGGCCTTCTCATGCTGTGTCCTGAGGCCACCATCGGCCCCTCAGTCACTGGACCTTGATTTAGAGCAGGTCAGCTTCGAGGAGGAATACCATCCAGACCTTATCCTCCCTGAGGAAGAGGAGGAGGAGCTTCTTTCCTCAGATTGGTACACTGCCCCTTCAATGAACATGGACTCTGTTAAACATACTCCCAGGTCTCCCTGAAGACCCTAATATTTTAAATGTGATGAAGCAGCTATCTTCAGCTATGGACTTCCACACTGAGGAGGAAGATGCCACCAGAAGAGACTTGGTGGACTTTCTGGAGATTCCTGACTCTCCCCCTAAGGTCATTCCTCCCATTCTTCCAGCACTGAGGAATGCCACTACTGTGGCTCGGCACTGCCCAGACATGATTCTTGCCATGCCCTGTAGGGCCGAAAACTCTATCATGCCCCTCAGAGTCTACCTTATTATGCTGCCAAACCTGAGATGGGTCCCATGGTCATTAAAGCAGCGCATGATAGGTCCAAGGTGCCCAAGCACTTTAGTTCCTCCCCCGACAGAGAATCCAGGCAGACAGATCTTTGGGGTAAGAGGGTTTATGCCTCCTCCACCTTGGGACTTTGGATTGCTATTTATCGCATATGGTTAAGTACCAAAACATCATTTGGGAGATGGGCAAGGTGGCTGCTCTAGCCGTCCCAGAATGTTTCCAGAAACAGGAAGTTTTCAAATCCTTGCAGGCTGCAGAGGATATCAGTAATCACCTCCTCAGGACCTTCTATGACATTTCTGACACTGGTGCCAAGGCTGCTGCCACAGGCATTTGCCTTCATAGGCACTTCTGATTGAGGGTCTCGAGGTTTGCAGCAGATGTCTAACAGAAGGTAGTGAATGCCCCCTTCAATGGCTCAAAGTTATTTGGGCCAGATGTCCAAGACATCATTAATGTTTTACAGGCATTTGGCAGGGCTATTAAGTCTGTCCGTTCACTCTACCATACCCATCCTAGGAGAAGACAATGCCTGTCCTTTCTTAAGGTATCCCACAAGTCCAGAGCCAGATTCCACCCCCAGAGTAAAAAAAGCATCCTCTGCCCTGCCTACCCCCTCCTCCTCTTCGGGCCCTGCCACAAAGCACACCAGGGGTGACTGATCAGCCTCAGCAGCTGGATCTGCCTCTGCCTGACTCCTTGCCAGACCTCCCTCTTCCAGTCCCCAACCAAGAGGTGGTGTTCGGAGGTCGGTTCTCCCTCCATCTTAAGCAGTGGAGAACCATCACTTTAGATGCCTGGATTCTTCAGATTATAGAAAGGGGTCACACTCTGGAACATGTGGGGATGCCTCCAGAGACTCCCCCAGTACCCTCCACCTATCCTCTGGCCCATCGAATGGTTCACCAGGAGGAGGTAGGATCCCTTCTGTGGAAAAAGGCCATTGAACTGGTACCCAGGCACCAGAGGAACAGGGATTTCTATTCTGGGTTCTTCCTGGTTCCCAAGAGAACTGGAGATCTCCGCATGGTCACTCTGCCAGGCCTGCTGCCCCTACTCAAGCAGGGTGACTGGCTGTGCTCCCTGGCGATGTAAGATGCTTGCCTGCATATCTCAGTGTGTCCACCATACAAGCAGTTTCTCCAGTTCCTTTTTCACAGCGAGTATTACCAATTCAAAGTATTGCCCTTTGGCTTATCCTCTGCGCCATGGGTCTTCACAAAATGCTTAGCAGCAGTAGCTGCAGCCCTCCAGAGAGAAGGCCTGTATGTCTTCCCTTACCTGGATAACTGGCTCCTCAAAGCCCCATCCAGAAATCAGTTCCTCCAGACCCTGGAAAGAACCCTCAAGCTGTTTCACTCCCTGGGTATCACTGTCAATCTGCCCAAGTATGTCTTGACTCCATCCCAGAAGCTGCAGTATGTAGGGGTGGTCCTGGACTCGGAGAAGGGCAGGGCCTTCCTGTCCCTCAACAGGGCAAAGTGTCTCATTGCTCAGGCTCAGGAGGTAACGCACAGCTGTTATGTTCCTACAAGGGTGTACCTGAGGCTGTTAGGGTTTATGGCCGTGGCCATTGCCACGGTTCCCTTAGCCAGACTGCACATGTGGGTGCTCCAGTGAACACTCTGGGTGTAATGGGACCAACTCACAGACAACCTGGAGCAGTTAGTACTGGTCTCTGCTCCAGTCCACAAGGTGCTCCAGTGGTGGATGAACCTCCAGAACTTGTTACAAGGGGTCCCATTCCTGATCTTCTCTCCCTAGCATATTCTCACTATGAATGCCTTTGGTTCAGGCTGGATTGCGCACCTAGGTTCCTACCAGACTCAGAGGATCTGGAATCAGAATGAGACGTCTCTACGTATCAACATCTTTGAGATATGGGAGGTTCTGTATGCCATGCAGGCTTTTCAGAACTGTTTCCTTCTAGGTCAGTTGTTGGTCCAGTCAGACAATCTCAGTGTTGTCTATTACATTAACAAGCGAGAAGGAATACAATCCTATCTCCTGTGCCGGGAGGCTATAAGAGTCTGGTACTGGCCACTGGACCACAACCTGGTCCTCTTGGCAGTCCATGTTCCAGGTGTGCTGAACACCCTAGTGGACAGCCTCAGTCTGTCTTAGTCCAGAATGCATGAGTGGGGGCTTCTCTCATCTGTCATCGAAGATCTGTTCGACAGATGGGGTCATCCAGAGTTGGACCTTTTTGCATACCCACTCAATGCAAAACTGCCCAGTTTTTGCTGGCTGGATCAAGGGCCTGGAGTTTTCTGGTGAGATGCATTATCCCTCTCCTGGAGTGGGAGATTCCTTTATGCCTTCCCTCTATTCCCTCTAATTCAGAGGGTGCTAATCAAGCTGCAGATGGAGGGGCCAGCATGATCTTGGTCGCTTTGTACTGGCCATGACAGATATGGTTTCCA
Source organism: Neoceratodus forsteri (assembly GCA_016271365.2). Taxonomy (NCBI): domain Eukaryota; kingdom Metazoa; phylum Chordata; order Ceratodontiformes; family Ceratodontidae; genus Neoceratodus; species Neoceratodus forsteri. The sequence continues at coordinate 660,695,281 of CM057458.1, forward strand.
CTACTGCAACAATCAACAGAGGAACCTCTGGTGCCGCTGCTTCTATGCAGGAATTTGCTGATGCAGGCTCAGGGGACCCTGGTCCATCCGAATCTCAAGTCCCTTCATCTGCATGCCTAACTCCTGAAGACACAGCCATAGCCCAGTTCGGAGTATCTCAGAAGGTGGCGGGTGTTCTCATGGCAGCTCAAAAGCCTTCCACTAAAGCCACTTATGCCATGAAGTGGAAAAGGTTTGCCATCTGTGCCACTAAACATCATCTGAACCCTTTTACCTGTCCGGATAGCCAGATTACGGACTACCTTATCTCCCTGTCAGACTCAGGTCTCCAGTATTCCTCCTTCAAGGTACACCTTTTGACTGTTTCTGCCTTTCATGAGCCTGTGGGTGGTCATACTATGGCTCAGTTAGATGTGTCCCATATCTTTTTCAGGGACATCCTGCATCTGAAACCTCCAATCCGTTCCCCTGTCCTGGCTTGGGATCGAAATTTTGTTTTGTAGAAATCGACCCTGTCTCTGTTTGAGCCAGCCATGTCATGTAAGCTGCATTTTCTTTCTTGGAAAGCGTTATTTTTGGCTGCTGTTACTACTGCTTGAAGGATTTCTGAGCTTCAGAGCCTCATTTGATTTTTCATAAAGACAGGATGTCTTTGTGCACAAATCCTAAATTTCCTAAGGTGGTGTCTGAGAGTACTCTGAACCAATCCATCCACCTACCAGTTTATTTTCCAGAGTGTGCCAATCCAGGGGAAGCATTACTCCATACGTTAGATGTATGCAGAATTTTGAAGTACTATCTGCTCCGAACTAAGGACTGCAGAAAACAAAGCATCTTTTTGTTTTGTTCGCCCCAGGAAGAGAGGGCACAAAGGTTTCCAAACAATATTTGTCCAAATCATTGGCTCATTCTGTTGTTTTTTTGCTACAACAAGCATGGCAAAGAGTTGTCAAGGGCAGTGAAAGCTCATTCCACAAGGGGCATGGCTACCTCTGTGGACTGTTTCAAGGGGGTTTCAGCTGCTGACATTTGCGCAGCTGCCACCTGGAGTTCTGTCCATACTTTCACCAACCACTACAGTCTGAACATTGCCTCTAGAACCCAAGCAATCTTTGGACGGGCTGTTCTACAGGGCCTCCTGTCTTAGGCTTTTTGAACCTTCCTTCAGGACTGTTCTGCTGCACCTGTAACTGCTTGGGATTCATTCCTACAGTGTGACCTGATGACTGAGGTACCCCCAAAGAAGATAGAACAGTTACATAAGAATTTATTGTAACAGTAGATCTTCGAGGGTATCTTAGTCATCAGGTCTGCCTTCCCTCCCACCATCCCTTATTATGGGACTCTCCTCTTAGAACTGACTAACTGGTGTATCTAACCTTTTATTTTGGCCTCTCTCTTCTCTCTCTCTCTCAGTCCCCCATGGCAAGGGTTTGCTCCCAGTCTCCTGGGAAAAGAACAAAGGAGGGAGCGGGGCTGCTCATGCCTTTATAGGGTTGGTGACGTCGGCAGGTGACATTGGCATGGGCGGCCCCAGTGGTACTGCTGGAAAATCTTCCATGTGGATCATGCTTCACTAATGAAGTTTCTACAGTGCGATCTGATGACTGAGATCCTCTCGAAGATCTACTGTTGTGGTAAGTTCTTAAGTAACTGTTCTTTAATGATAGCATCATATCCCCTCTGTATGGTCTTCTGAAAATTCAGCAAAATAAATTAGATCCACCAGCACATCCAATTGCATGAGGAGTAGGGTCAATAACAAAAAAAACAAGGCCAATTCATGTATTTATTATTATTGAAAAGTGTGCAGAAGCTAGGCTCCAAGATATTGTGCTATGAATGTGCTAAATAAATTTGAGAATTTTAAGAGTGATCATGGGTACATTTGACTTGCTCAATCAAACAATCAAAATCTTTATTTAACCAGGCGAACACCATTGAGCAATGCTTATTTGCGAGGTGGACCTGGGGGGAAGGGTACAACAATACATATAATACACACAATTTCAATGATTATAGTACAAGCAATATCAGTGTACAGCATGTGCAGAACAGGCATAAGCAAAAGTACGGCTAAGTCGGACAGATTCATCCAAAAACAATTATGTACATACAGACCATTGTAGTAGCATACTCAATACTGGAGCTGGCTAGGAGAAGGGAAGGAAGGAGGACAAGGCAAGAATAGGGAAAGAGGGTGGGAGAGATATAGATAGAGAGAAAGAGACGGGGGGGAGGCCAGGGGGAGCTGGACCGGCAACTAAAAGGGGCCATGGCAAACTAGCGGACTCCAGGTGGTTGAGGGAATCCGTGATCATGAGTAACAGGTGCAGGATTCTGTAAAATAGTGAGAGTATAGTGCTTTAAAGGATGCCAAACTGACGGCGAGCTTTAGTTTTAGAGGTTTTTGCAGTTTATTCCACAGTAAAGGTAGCACGCAACTAATAGTAGCACAGCCAAAGCTAGACCTGGCTTTCCAAACCTTCAAAAGGAGGTAGGAGGTGCTTCTCAGGGCATACCTATTAGAAGAGCAAGATGCTAGGCAGTCAGAGATATAGTTAGGCAATTTATTTAAGAAGACTTTGTAAGTCCACAGGGCAATATTTCTTTGGCAACTAAAGCTAAGGGAGGACCTCCCAACTGCCTTGTACAACAGACAGTGATGAGTGGAGTAAGGGAGATCCATTATAAACCTTAGGGCTCTGTGAAAAAGAATATCTAATTTAGAAATAGCACCAGCAGGACCTTGGTTAAACAGGAAGTCAGCCTAATCAAGGAGGGAAAGAAAGGTGGTTTGGACTAGCCTCTTCCTGGCTTCCCTGGAGAGAAGATCTTTTATTCTGAAGAAGAGTCCAAGCCCCTGATGAAGTTTCTTTGTTAATTCTTCAATATGTACCAGGAAGGAAAGTCTATTGTCTAGCCATACCCCCAAATATTTGAAACTGGTCACATACTCCAGTTGCTCACCAAGAAGGGTAGTTACCAGGGGAAGGGTCCCATTTGAGGCAGGTTTTGATAGGTTAGGAAAAGGTGAGAGGAACATAGCTTTAGTTTTCTTGGCGTTCAGAAGCAGCTTGTGGTTTATGAGCTGATGCTACAGTAGATTGAATTCTTCCTGGAGGACTGAAAACGTTGCATCGGGAGAGTGTCCACTGACATAAAGCACGGTGTCATCCGAAAAAAGGTGTATTTGAGCCTTACTGATATTAGCATCTATCCTGTTAATATAGATTGCAAATAGCAGGGGACCCAGGATGGAATCTTGAGACTCCTCTCAGAAGGGGCTTTAAGGGGGAGACTTCACCTTCTGCTTTTACCTGCTGTGAGCATCCTATAAGGTAATTCTCGAACCATTTGATGGATAGAGCATCTAGGCCGATATGCTGGAGGGAAGTGAGGAGCAGGCAGTGATCGACTGTATCAAAGACCTTGCTTAGGTCCAAGAATACCACGCCAACAAAGTTCTTGTTGTCCAGCTCACACTGCCAATCATTAGTTACTTTGGCTAGTGCCGAGATCGTGCTGTGCTCTGAATCCTGACTGTAAAGGGTTGAGCAAATTTGTCTGATCCAGGAAAATCCTAAGCTGTGAATTCATGATTTTTTCCAGCATCTTAGACAGGATTGGTAAAAGGGAGATTGGCCTATAATTGTTCACATTACTGGGATCGCCAGATTTGAACAGAGGGATGACATGGGCTGTTTTCCCAGATAGCAGGAAGGTCCTCCTGGGAAAGGGGCAGGTTAAACAAATGTGTAATGGTTACTGCCAGGGTATGGTAACCTAGCCTTAAGAAATAAGGCCCAATAAGATCTGCACCGGCACTTTTTCTAACATCTAGCTGGAGCAAGAGGTCTTCGACTTCCTTCAGGGTTGTCGGTTGAAGGAAGAAGGACGGATTTGGAAAGGAGCTTCCTTGCTCATTGAGACCAAGCTGTGTTGCTGTAGATATAGAGAGGCTACATTCATCTATTAGATATGAAAATGGCATTATTGCAGTGTAGCACTTTCTAAGGAAGGACTTCAGAAATAATGAGATACCTGCTGACTTTTATTTGTGCGGCATGGATTTTTTGCTGTGACACCATTATTTCATGTTTAACAACTCCTTTTACTTGCAGACATGTAATATTGCGATGGGGGCCCGCTATGGCCCCATCACTTGCAAACCTTTTTCTGGGGTAATGGGAGGAACAGCTTATTCAGGACCCCAATAGTCATCCATATTCTGAGCATATAGTAAGGTGACATCACTTTTTGGACAATGTGATATGCATCTGGAAGGAGATCAGAAAAAGAGGCAGAAATGTTTGCTGAATGGATGAATCAGAAGGATTTAAATCTGAGATTCACCCACAGCAAAAGCAGGAAAGAGATAATCTAGTTGTACTTCACATTTACCAGTAATATGCAGTATAATGTAGTAACCAAAGGGCACAGAAAGGAAGCGGCTACAAATATGGTCTTACAGACAGATTCATCACGCCCACCCCATCTGACTAACCCCAAACCCTACAGTCAGTTTCTAAGAATTCACAGAAATTGTTCCAAGGCCAGCACTTTTGAGTCTCAGGTATTAGAGATTAAACAAAGATTCTTGGAAAGAGACTACGGGGAGGAAATTGTTGATTCAGCATACATGACAGCATGTGAAACTGGAAAGAATTACTGACACCAAAAAATAGGCATAAGAAACAATCCAGAGTTGTGTTCGGTAATGAATTAACCCCGTTAGCTGATCAGGTAGGTAATGTCATAAGGAAGAACCGGCTGATCCTGCAAAGTGATTTGGTGTTGGGGGAGGCACTTGTAGAAACATTATTTATAACTTCCAGAAAGAACAAGAGTATGAGTGATATGGTGGCACACAGCTACTACACCAGAGTGGTTTAGAGGCCATTAAATTGACTACCATCTTTGCCAAAACGGTTCTGCAAATGTGGGTGTTGTGGTATTTGTAAATATGCCAAACAGGAAAGTAATTTCACCCATCCAGAGTCTGGATTTAGAGTAACAATAGAGGGATTTGTCCAGTGTAGTATGTCATTTGTTGTTAATTTGCTACAATGTCCCTGTAAGAAAAAATATATATCAGGAGAACAAAAAGGCAATTTAAACAGTGAATGCAAGAACAATTCAGAGGCATAATAAATGAGAAAAAAAATTCACCTGTGGCCATGTACTATAAACTGGAATGCAGTTCTGACACAATTGGGACTATATCTATAGATCTTGTGAATGAAAAATCCATAGCACTAGGTGGGGATTATCTCCAGAAGCTCCTGCAGCAAGAAAGCAGAAAGAATTTTATTCTTACAGTGCTGAAACCTAAGGGCCTCAATGAGGAACTGGACCCTCAAAACATATCTACAGTATAAGATGCTGTATGTAACAAGCATTTGTCAATGCTGAATTTTTGCTTGCTGATATTGGCATTGGTAGTGCAGGAGTTAGAGAGATGCATAATAGGAATGGCAGTGAAGTATTGAAGTAATGCCAACCCTGACCCGCACCCTGCAGAGACTAACAGGCATTGGGGGTGTGCCTTTGGGTCATCAGCCATAACACTCATGCCATTCCACCTCACCCCACCTTGCAGACACCAACAGGTGTCGCGATGTGCCTTGGGGTCCTCGGCCCTTATGCTCACCCCATTCCATAAGAAAATAAGCTGAGGCGGATGCAGTATAGGAGAATGGGGAACGTTAGGGCTGAAGAAGACCCTGTACACACCGGTGATGCCTGTCACTGGCTGCAGGGTGGGAGGGGTGGGGTGGGGGTGAATGGCATGAGCATTACGTCCGACAACTCCAAGTCACACCCCCGGCATCTGTCAGTCTGTACAGGGTGGGTGTTACAGTTGGAAACCCTAACGCCTCGGGCGTTTGTTGTTATCTTCACTCCAAATTTTCAACAAGGGCTTTTTGGGACCCCACCTCATGAATAGTGGCACTATTATTTTGTTGCTCAATCCCGAAAGGTGGTTTCACACAGCGACTGCGCCATTTGGTGCCACAGGTGCAAAAACACATTTTGAGCAGGATGCAAAAAATGTCAGCTGTACTGTTCATGAGGAGGTATGAAAGAATGGTAATGTTGAAAATCTGGAGTGAAAATATGAAAAATTGGCAAAGTTACAAGCATGCATAGAAACTACACAATGCATACTTGTAATGAAGTCATTTTTTGGAATGTTTTCATCAAGTGTTCAACATGGCCTTTTTGGGACCTCCTCTCATGAACAATGGCACTGTGATTTTCTTAATCTGTCCCAAAAGTTGATTTCGCACAGCGACCACGCCTCTTCTGCACCACAGGTGCAAAAACGCATTTCGGGCAGGATGTGAAAAATGATAGCTGTACTGTTCATAAGGGTGTGTGGAAAAATGGCAACGTTGGAAATTTGGAGTGAAAATATTAAAAAATTGATGAAGATAGGAGCGACGTGAGCAAATCAAGTAACGACATCACGTAACACAGTCATTTTTGATTTTTTCATCAATTTGCAACATGGCTTTTGGGACCCCACTTCATGAATAGTGGCACTGTCGTTTCATTAATCAGTCCTGAAAGGTGATTCAGTGCAGCGACCATGAAATCACCTTTTGGGACAGAGAAACTAAATGGAAGTACCAGTGTGCATGAGGTGGGGTCCCAAGAACCCCATGTTGAAAATTTGAGACCAAAACTCCAAAAATTGGCTGAGATATCAACCTAAGTTGAACCCCCCATTGACTACCATTATCTTCAGTTCCCGGTTCGGCTTTGAAGAGTGCAGACGTGTTCCCTATCCACCCAAGATCACTGCTCCTGACCTCCTCAGGTAAATATGGGATGAGAGGGGTGCAGAGAGGTGGGTCCACAGAGGGAGAGGGTGACGGGGACAGCAAGGGACCGTTTTCTTTTTTTTTTCAGGTTTAAAAAAAAATACATTGGGGACGGTTTTCTTTTTTACAGGTGAAATATTATTAAAACAGATTTCGACATACTGGTGTGTCAGACTAGTGGAGGGGTGGATCAATGCTGATCTGGGGACTGGGCACCCCGAGGTCGGCTGAGAAAATAGGGGCATTGGGGGGGCCACCACATCTGACACCAGGAGTGGGCATTCCAGTGTCAGAAACATAAAGAAGTATTTTGGCACACTGGGGTGGGCCCCCAGTGTGCCACATTAATGGGGGGAGTGGGATACATACCGACACGGAGATTGGGCACCCTGATGTCGGGCTTTCCGGAGCGTGTGGAGGTGGGGTGCGGCAGGACACAAGCAAACATAAAAATGACTGGAAACATTTGTTTTATAACGTGCTATAGCCCAGTCTGGAAAACTAAAGAAAAACTACCCCCCCCCTGCAGTCTATCTTTAGCAGTGAGACATTAAGAATGTAGTGAGGATGCTTTATTTACAAGATATGTTTAATTTGTTGAATGTACTTAAATGTTTCCTTTCTTTTCTATCTTTTTTGCAAGTTGGTGTCTTTTTGTCTGTTATACATCTCTCTTTGAAAGCTCACCTCCAAGAAAACCATGAAGTGTGGTAAGGCATGGCACAGTCTTTTTTTATTTTTATTTTTTATTTATTTATTTAAGTCTAGGATTACAAATACCTTTGAGCCAAGGCTCTTTTACAAAGGTTCCACATCAATTACAGTACAACACAATACAACAAGGAGAAATACAATGAACATGAGTGGATAAGTTGGACACAAGTGGGTTCACTTAGGGGAAGACAAAGTGGAAAGCAGAATGTGGCACAGAGGGGATGGTGGATACCGCAGGAGCATGGAGCAGCCAAAGGGCATTTGTCAGACATACAGAGGCGCATAGAGGGTGACATATAAGGAACAGTATGGGGGGGAGTTCTAGAATAGGGAAGGGGAGGAGGGGGAAAGAAAGGTTGAGGAAAGGGAAGAGGGAAAAGAAAAAAGGGAGGTAGGGCATAATGTGTGGGTTAGAGTAGGGTGTGAATAGGCAGGGCAGGAAAGTGGAAGTTGCCAGCAGGATAAGTGCATGGTGTTGATTTGAAGAGGACTAAAGGGGCTGGTTATGTAAGCAATAAGACACGACGGGGTGTGCATTACGGTGTGATAACCGCACTCCTAGGGGCGTAGTTAGGCACGAGGCCGAAGGCCAAGTGCCGGTCGTCCCTAAGAGTGCGGTTATCACACCGTAATGCACACCCCCGGAGTGTCTTATTGCACTTATAAAATGTTGACACAAAAAAAATAGCGAGAGCAATTAATAGTGGTAAAATATTTGTTTTATTTATTGCGTGGAAGAAAAATAGTTCCCAAAATTAACTTTTAGTGTGTCAAACTAATTGTTTAACCTATGCTAATAGCTTTTAAACACACAGTAACTACATCAAATATTAATACATATATTAATGAAATAAAACAATTTTTGCTGGCAAGAGGTTTGCTGAATTGGATTTTTGACACGGAGATGTCTCATGTTATGACACTGTGAAGACAGAAAGTGGAAACAGAGAAGGAGAGATTACATTAGCTATCACATTTTGATATTAATATACATCTAGTTCTGTCAGAGAAAATGTCTTACCATACACTTGAAGTTACTTGTTGTAGTTTATGAAATTAACAGGTGCATTAAATACACAGTTTGGCAGGTTGAAGGGTCCCAGATGACTCTGACTTTGCACATTGTTTGTGGCTTGTGGAGCTGCATTTGTATCTTTATGCTTCATTGGTGATCTTAGCTTTGACTGTTCTCCACCAGACAGGACATCACTCCATTTTTTACGATCATCCATGCTTGCTGACCAATAGCTACGTAGACTGGATTCATTACGATGCCCTGTTACTGCCATTATCTCACGACTGTCCAAACCAGCATTTGAAAGGAGTTGTACTGCAGTGGCCCTGAGTGAATGGTTGGTGTACTGTTGGGAAAGTCCAGCCTCTTTGCTGAGTCTTGTCATCATTGTAGACAAGTAGTTGACTCCTAGTGGCTCCTTTGTGTACCATGTTGGTTCAGTATCGAGGAAGTGCTGCGGCATCGTCTTGGGTGCATGTAAAGAGCAGGTGACTCAGGATCTAGCTTGCTGGCGTACTTTTGAAACTTGCCACAGGGCATAGTGGGCACTGGAGTCGGGCCCATATAAGCCCCTATAATTGCCTTTACCCTGCTCAGTGGGGTCACCGTGATTTTTGTGTGCTCATTGAATACCAGTGAAACATATTCCTGTCCATTCTCATCTTGCAGGATTTTAAAACTGGATGGTTTTAACTGGCGTGAGGCCCTCTGCCACGCCTGGCCATCATAAGCTGTATGTCTGTCCACACTTTGCGCAACAGTCCGGGAGCTGTGTTGGGGCTCAAGGTTGGGGAATTTCTAAGCTTCATCAAATCTGCTTTGGATAGTGCTGGGTGGTGTGTTGCTGTGTCCTTCTGCTGCTTTCTGTACTTTTTTAAAACAGATATAAATACATTGTTAGAGCCCTTATATGCAGGGTTTGTTATTATATTGACTTTTCTACTAATTGGGGCTGATGTCAAAAAACGACTTATACCTGCTCTTATGCTGCAGAGGCTGTTGACTGTATATTCTTTACCTGAGCTGTTCCTCACACTTGCATAGAATTCTCTTAAAAGACTATTTAACTCAGTATCTGGGATAGATTTAAAATGAGGCTGTACCCTTTAAGTCTGCACCAGTCAATCAGCACATTGACAGCCCAGGAGGTGGTCTTTAGTGTGTTTTTCCATGACGCTCCTCCTCTATTTGTGCCACTTCCTCCTCAGTTAGTACAGCATGTCTGCTGTTTACATTTACTATGCTGGGTTCCTCTGGCTCACTAATTTGAACACTAGGTCCTGTTTCAAGCTCTGGATTTTCAACTGCCATCTGAGGAGGCTCATCTATGATAGTGGTAGGTACTTGTTCAGGAATGGCTTCATTTGAAACTTCCATCTCTGTTGCCTCATCTGCATTTGTTTCATCATTTTGCTGGCTAATAAAATCTATTATTTCTTGAGTTAGGGTATGTCAAAGTTTATTTCCATCTTCACCTTATATTTATTGCTGTCTGTGGTAACACTGCTGCTATAAAATGGCTGCTGCTGAAAACATGAAGATTCTAGCTTGTCGACTTATTGTAAACGTTCCAAACTGACGATTTTTGCCACCTGTGGAAGCTGCAGTGAGAAAAACAAATGTGCACTATAAGAGATGTGAGAATGTAATGAGCTAGTACGTCTAAATGTTTGACGTTTTAAGTTTGGGGTAATCGGAGCAAGGTATTTCATCTGTTTTTGAAAGATGATAATTTGTGGTTAGTGACATGTTACATTATTAGATTGAATTCGGTCACCGATCTATAGCATTTAGTGTGATGCATTGGTTTTGACATGACTTTACTGCTGTATGTACTGCTTTGCTTTATTTTCAATTCCGACTGCCTTTGTTTTCACTTTTGACATATTTCATATTCCGACGTGCTTTTGGGGGAGTTGCTTCCGAAGGCCGCAGTTGCAGCACTGAGGTCGCAGTGAGTATGCCAGCAGCGAGATTCCATCATGTGCTCAGATTTACACAGAGCTCACTGCTGTGAGTAATTGTTGTAGTATTTTTAGTCACCTGACCCCCAGCATGGACTGCTTGATTGTTTACATTCAAATACATTAAAAAAATGTAGTAGTAGTGGCATAGTCTTGTTTTATTTTTATTTTTTTGCAATCATTCGGGCAATTGTTTGTGTGGTTTTAGAGAAACTGAGCAAGTGCCATCTGTCATGAGAGAAAGCGGTGCGATGTTGAGGGAAGGCAAGCATGCTACGGAAGAAACAGTTAACAACGTGGTCAGCTATGTTCAAGCACAGAGTTTTTTTTTTATTTCCTATACCCAAAGGGTTAAAAAGTGATCTGGTGAATCTGTTCTGTCTGTTGTGGAGGAGAACGGAATGAGAACAACTGCAGCTGGGCAGGCATACAGAAGGCTGTACAGAAGAGATGCCACACAGCGTGATCAGCGACAGACACTGAAACCAGGAATTGTAACGGAGAAGGTAAATGGTGTAAGTGTTTAAATCACTTGCATTTCACTTGCATGAGAGAGCTGTTTCACTCACTTGCTCGGCGTGCCTACATTGTTGAGTGAAACCAGGAATGAAGATGATTCCTGATGGACGACGAAACAGACAGCGGTATCATTGCAAAGTTGCTCAGTTCAACAGCATGAGAGACGTTGTCTACTGTAATTAGGAATGTAAAGGCTACTGGGGGAAGCTGTGAAATTAACTGCGTTATTTTGGCAAAACAGAGAAAGGGATGGTGTGTGTATAAATAAAATGCCACAGAACAATGGAAAACTGATGGAGTATGAAGTTTAGTGAGCTGAAAAAATGGTGATATTAAACTACTAATATTAAATAGAATGTCATTACAGTGGATCAGTGAGCATAAGATTCTGTTATCAGGCTAATGTACTGGGGCTAGTTATTTATAGTGCAACATTTTCCCATATTGCACTATAAATAACCAATCAGATTACTCCATTGTTCTCTGCCATTTTATAAATGTAGTAGTCACATGAGCTGGTATCAATGAGATGGCGACGGAGCATGGCCTGCTGATACCTATAGGATATGTATAAGCAATATGGCTAAATATGTGATCGCAGTGTGTGCCATCCTTGTGGGTTGCTCGATTTAGAAACATAGAAACATAGAAACATAGAATCTGACGGCAGATAAGGACCGCTTGGCCCACCCAGTCTGCCCATTTCCCTACCTGATGGATAAGCTGCAGATCCTAGTTAACCAGCAGCCTACTTCTTCCTACCCTCACCCCCTAGAATTGCCTTATGACTGTCCCATGCATGCTTGAATTCCACCACTGTTTTTGACTCCACAACCTCCTCTGGAAGGCTGTTCCATGCATCCACAACCCTCTCTGTGAAAAATTACTTCCTTAAATTACCTCTGAGCCGCCCCCTTCTATCTTCAAATTGTGCCCCTTGTTCTTGCACACCTCTTTTTTTGAAAGATGCTACCCTCTTGGACTTTGTTGATTCCCTTGAGGTACTTGAAAGTTTCTATCATGTCCCCCCTCTCCCTCGTTTCTCGAGGCTATACATATTAAGCTCCTTAAGTCTCACTTCATATGTCTTCGGTGCAGACCCTGCACCATTTAGTTGCCCTCCTCTGGACAGCTTCCATCCTGTCTATGTCTTTCGGAGATTGGGCCTCCAGAACTGCACGCAGTACTCAGATGTGGTCTCACCAGCTGTCTGTACAGAGGATAATAACTTCTTGTTTCTGCTGGTGATGCCTCTCCCTATGCATCCCAGTATCCCCAGCCCTCCTTGCTGCCCTCTCATTGCTTGCCCACCTTTAGGTCATCTGATATGACTACCCCAGGTCCCTTTCCATTTTGTTGTTGTTAGTATCTCACCCCCATTGTGTACTCTTCCCTGGGTTTTTGTTTCCCAGGTGCATTACCTTCACTTCTTAGCATTGAATCTAAGCTGCCATACATTTGACCATTCCTCTAACCTTGCCAAGTCCTTCTCATCCTTTCCACCCCACCTTGTGCATCAACTCTGTTGCAGATCTTGTGTCATCTGCAAAGAGACATACTTTTCCTTCCAATCCTCTGCAATGTCGCCTATGAAGACATTGAAGAGGACCGTCCTAATACTGAACCCTGTGGTACCCCTGCTAACCCTCTTTTTCAGAGTGGACTCCATTTACTATTACTCTCTGTGTCCTATTCTCCAGCCAATTCTTTACCCAGGCTGTCATCTTGGGACCCACTCCCAGGCTGGCTAACTTGTATATTAATCTTTTGTGTGGGACTGTGTAAATGCCTTGCTAAAGTCTAGGTAGGTCATGTCCACAGCCCCTCCCTGATCTACTACTTTGGTCACCCAGTCAAAGAAATCTATCAGATTTGTTTGGCATGACCTTCCCGCTGTGAATCCATGCTACCTTGGGTCCTGTGTCCCTCTGGCCTCTAGATAAGCAACAATTCTTTCCTTCAGAAGTGATTCCATCATTTTCCCTACCACTGAGGTTAAACTAACAGGTCTGTAGTTTCCTGCTTCTGCCTTGCTCCCACTTTTGTGAAGGGGAATCACATCTGCCCTCCTCCAGTCCTCAGGTACCACCCCATCCTCCCATGATTTGTTAAAGAGGGTAGTCAGTGGCATCACTAGTTCTATCCTTAGTTCTTTTAGAATTCTGGGATTAATCCCATCAGGCCCCATTGCTTTGTCCACCTTCAGTTTTCAGAGCTCTTTTCAGAACTCTTTCTTCTGTAAATGGGCTGGTATCAACTTCTGTATCCAGAGTGTTTCTACTGTTTGTTTTAGGTACCTCCCCCTCTTCCTTTGTAAATACTGAGCAAAAATATTTGTTTAGTATCTCTGCCTTTTCACAGTCACCCTGTGCCCACGCTCCCTCCCCTTTATTAAGCCTCACTATCCCTCCCTTGGTCTTCCTTTGCTCCCTGATGTACCTTTAAAAGGTTTTTATCCCCCTTCTTAACTGAGTTGGCTATCTTTTCCTCGGTTTGGGCCTTTGCTGTTCTGACTGCCTTTCCAGCTTCCTTTTGCTTTAACTGATACAGTTCTCTGTCCTGTTCCTTCTGTGATTCCTTGTACTTCCTGAATGCTTTCTTTTTCTCTTGAACCTTCACTGCCACTTCCTTTGAGAACCATAGTGGTTTCTTACCTCGTTTCATTTGTTTATTTGCTTTACACAAAGGCTTGTTACCTTTGTGATGGCAGTTTTTATTATTCCCCATTGTTCTTCCACCCTCCTTCCTGCCCATTTGCTAGTGCATTCCTTAGGCACTCACCCATTTTGCAAAGTCAGCCCTCCTAAAATCCAGTACCTTTGTCTTTGTTTGGCTTGACTCTATTGCTGTGTTATTGTGAACCATACTGTTCGATGGTCACTAGTTCCCAGATAGCTACCCACTTCTACATCTGTTGATCTTCATCTCCGTTTGAGAGAACCAGGTCTAAGATTGCTCCCTCTCGAGTGGGCTCCAATACTAGTTGTCTAAGGCATGCCCCTATAAGGCATCCAGAATAACCCACTCTTAGAAGTGGCTGCTGCAGCTGCACTCCAGTTAACATCTGGCATATTCAGATCACCCATCAGCAATATCTCCCCTTTATCTGCCATTCTAAGTATACTTTCTATCATTTCCTTGTCCATTTCCTCCCCCTGAAAGGGGGGTCTGTATACAACCCCTGTGCGGATTGTGGTGCCATTGCCTGTCTCCAAATTGACCCACAGTGCTTCTTCTCCTCCCTGTTTACCCTTTTGTTCTGTTGCTTCTGTTATGTAGAGAGCTACTCCTCCTCCTCTTTTACCCTCCCTGTCCCTCCTGTAGATAGTGTATCCTGGTATGTTTACATCCCAGTCATGGTTCTGTGTGTACCATGTTTCTGTGACTGCCACAATATCCAGATCCTCCTCCTCCATCAAGGCCACTAATTCAGGAAGCTTGTTACCCAGACTATGGGAATTGGTACTCATTGCTCTCCATTTTTTGATGGCTTTACCTTCTGTAGCGGCAACCCCCACTGACCTTTCTACCCTGGTCTTTTTCTCATTTAGTACCCTGTTTTGTAGGGGGAGGCTAGGATTTTCCTTCTGCTTATCAGTGCCTCCCCCCTTGACTAGTTTAAAGGCTTGCCAATGAAGCATTTAAACCGATTGCCCAAAAGACTTGTTCCCTTCCTGGACAGATGCAGACCATCCTGCCAGTATAGGCTGGTGTCCCTCCAGGTGGAACCCCAGTCCCCAATGAAGCCAAACCCCTGTGCTCCACACAATTTTTTTAACCATTTGTTAAACTGCATGGTGCAAAGTACCCTCACCTCACTCATGCCACTGACAGGCAGCACCTCTGAGAAGGATACTGTGTGTGCTACTTGTCTTAAGTCCCTCCCCAACTCTACAAAGTCCTTTTGCACTGCTCTAATCTCATGATGAGCCAAGTCATGTGTCCCTAGGTGGACAATGATGTCCAGCTCAGACTCCTGTGCAACTGTTCTCGTGATCCTAAGGATGCGCTTCCTGTCTCTCCAAGCCATGGCACCAGGCAGGCACCTTACTTCAGTTTTCCCTGTTCCCCCCAGTTCTATCCCCCTAATAATTGAGTCCCCCACCAGGAGCTGCTTTCTTTCCCTGTGGTGCCCTCTGCCTCCTTCTTGAGGGCCTCCCTTGTGACAGTTGTCTGCACCCTCCTTAGTCTCCTCTGTGGGTGCATCCATAGGGGAACTGTGCTCCCCCAGAATGGTGTATGGATTGTGGAGTGTAACAACTGACTGGGTGTGCCTCTGTTCCACCACCCTTACCCTCCCAGAGCCCACTGTGGTCCAACTGCTGTGCTTTCTTCGCAACCTCTGAGGTGGTGGTGGTGGCTGTGGTGCTCCCTGGATGGGGGAGGTTCCCTTGCCACTGTCCAGTGCGGCCTGAAGATGGGCAATTTCCTCCTCAGGGCAGATAGTTGTCTGCAAACAGGGCAGCATCTCAGCCTCCAGAAAGACTCCGGAAAACTGCTGCCCACAGCCATTACATTGTACTACTCCCACATAACTGTCTACCTTGTTTAGTTTTTTTGTTGTGTGTGTGTGTGATTGGTACGTTATATAGAAATATATGTATTTATATAATGTGTATGCTTATATTGTCAGTGCAGTGTGCTAGACAGGATATGACAGTGATGTGTACCTTGCCCTCTTGAGGAAATGATGTCAGAACCCCAGGTATAAATGAACTATTTCCAGGGGTGGGTGGGGGTGAGGTGGGAAGAAATTGAGCCTAAACAATGCCCTGTGAGAACAATCAGCTAGCTCTGACCTACCGATGCGATGAGTGCCTTCCTGTCAGCAAAATGCCATACACGACAATTTGTAATACTGCTTCAAACCAATTTGACAGAGAAAATACCCTGCTAATCAAACAGAGAAAAATCCAAACATCCAAGTCAGACACAGGTAAACCTCCCCAGCCCCAAAAGAGCCTGGTGACTTGTGCTCTTAAAACAGTCAGCTCCAAAACACGACAGCTGTGCAGAAGGGCAGACACAGAAAACAGTATTTAGCCTATGTGGGTTTAAACTCTTCCTGCACTGAAAACCTTAACACTTGTAACACAAGTAAAGCAAACTCCACCTCCCTCTGTTGATTGAAAGACTGCCTTTTCTGATAATTCTAAGTTGCTTATTTCACCCTTCAGTTAGAAGTATCCTCCACCTGAAGAATATTAACTTTCCTAAGGAATCTGCTTCAAACCAAAGACAATTGTAAATTGTAAGGTTCACCTCCCTCTGTTGTGAGCACTACTCACTTTCTTGCAAATCTTAAGTCCAGTGTTGCAGCTTGCAGCCAGAGGTAGCTTCACCTGAAGACTATGAGGTTATCTGATGAGCCTGCTAAAATTAGTACTTTTACCAAGGTCTGTAAGATTCTTCCAGAGCTATTGGCTGTTAAGTAGCTGTGATGTAAGCACTTCCTGACACAGTCTGGCTTGGCCTTATAAGGCACACTGAGGTAAACAAAGAAAAACCAGTTTCCACCCCCTAGGGACTGTCTGGGTCCAATACACAGCCTGTAACCTTCTCTCAATTCAGGGCTTATGACAAATTCTTAGCCAGTGAATACTCACAGTATTACAAATATTGCAATGCAAACAGTCAATCACTAACTCCAATCAAGTCAGAAGGGCAGAAACACAGAAAACAGTAAAATCTTAACAATTGTAACAAGTAAAGCAAACTCCACCTCCCTCTGTTGATTGAAAGACTGCCTTTTCTGATAATTCTAAGTTGTTTATTTCACCCTTCAGTTAGAAGTATCCTCCACCTGAAGAATATTAACTTTCCTAAGGAATCTGCTTCAAACCAAAGACAACTGTAAATTGTAAAGTTCACCTCCCTCAGTTGTGAGCACTACTCACTTTCTTGCAAATCTTAAGTCCAGTGTTGCAGCTTGCAGCCAGAGGTAGCTTCACCTGAAGACTATGAGATTTATTGTTTCTTTATTATTTCTATCTTTTCACCACATACACTACCACTGTTGGACTTGAATTTAATGAACTGGACAACATATATTTAACAGAGATCCACCCTAATTCATCTTGATGCTTACCTCATTTTACTGTTTTTGTATATTTTTTTAATTATTGCACTAGTAAGTTCCAATATTCTAATATTATCACTACATTACTTTAATTTTACTAGATGGAGTATATGTAGTACTTATAAATCCAAATGCAGCTATAACCCGTATGTAAGAAAAAGGACACTATGTCTATAAATGGAACCATATTTAGGGCATGTCTATCTCCCATGTAGCCTGCCCCATGACGAATAATAATAATAATAATAATAATAATAAACTTTATTTGTTAAGCGCCTTTCAAGTTCGTCAAGGCGCATTACATAAGATAGATAAAACATAATAAAATGAAACAGCAGTATAAAACAAATGATCATTACAATTCAATATACAGTATAATCAGTTAGGATAGGCTTAGTGCCACAAGTAGGTTTTTAATGCCTGTTTGACTCAGACTCAGATGAAGACTCAGGAGAGTTGATGATGCAGTGGGGCATGCTACAGGAGGTAACATACTGGAGTTTCCTGTAGGTTAACATTGCCAGAAGTTCTGCTTTTGGCATTGTTTGACTGTTAAGATGATGTATGCTGTACCATGCACTGATTAATCAATGCACTACTACACTTGTTGGAATGGATTTTGATACAGATTAAAAATCTGGCATCATCACAGCACCATATTTACAAGCCTGAGCCTCAAATAATTTCTTTCTTTTCTCCTCGAGTTGCTCTGTATATTTGACTGTGTACTGCGAACAGGAATGAGACTTCTCCTGAGGAGCACCAGACTCCTATAACAGAGCACAGATCCTCTTCCTCTGTTTGTTCTACTGGCATAGGGTATGTCTGCCTCCATGCACACATACACCTGCATCACTGCATGCCACCATTTGTGGGACGGGAGAATAAGGAAAAATGGGGTAGGCAGAATGAAGTCCTGCCTGCCTGCCTCTGGTCTGATCACCTAGGACTCCTGTTGACACTCTGAATGCAGTCTCAGGGGAGAGGATGGCCTTCCCCCTCCTGACCCCACAATGGGTGACAGTCCGTGGGGGAACTCGTAGGCATGTAAATCCCTGGGGGTATAGTTGCCACTTGGAGGAGGCTGGGACACAAGCTGTGAGCATGCCTGTACTCAAGAGGGAAAAAAGCTATATAGAAGAAAAATATATATGTTTGGGGACTGAGTTGAATAAAACTATTTTCTTGAGTTGTTAATGTCCAGTAGCACTCGAGTGTTCTGCATGGCTTGATTGGAACAGACTCCTCCCTAGTTGGCCAATCTGGGTTTATACTATATTTTACATATATTTTAAAGCAGCAAATTCTCACCAGGGCATGTAACACCCTAACTAAGGTATGTAACACCCTATCTAGGGTATGGTGACATAGAAATCGGGGAAAGGGTGTAAGGTGAACAGAGGATGGAGGATACAAGTACAGAATGTTAGGGGTAGTGAATTCTCACCAGGGCATATAACACCATATCTAGGGTTTGGAAGCATAGAAATGGGGAGAAAGGGTCCATGGTGAACTGAGGGTGAAACATATGAATATAGGAAGTTGGGGGTAGAAGCACAGGCTAGGAAGGGAGAGATAGGCCAGTGGAACAGACAATTTACAGCAGAAGGACCGTCTACTGCACTAGGAGAAGCAGAAGATTTGGGGAGATAGTGTTACATATTGCTTTAGCAAATACCTGAGTATGGAATAGTACATAAAGATGGAGGATAGACACATCAAGGAGTTAGTCAGCTGTAGGGGCTGTGAGGTTACCATTCCCTGGGCCATGCTTTGGAGCATTAAATACTGCCCTATATGCAGGATGTTTTAGGAGCTCCATGCACAGATACAGGCAGCATGGAGAGAAATACTGCTGCAGTGCAGACAGTTGAGCTGAAATCCAGAACTACTACCTGCACCTCCTCCCCCAGAGGCCCGCTGGCCCAGGAGGATGGAGTGTGGTGGGAAGGGAAAGAGGTGGGAAGAAAAAGTCTGCAAGTGCAAAGCTGTGTCCTCAGGTAGTGACTGTAAATCATTTTGCACCACTGGAGAAGGCGTAGGTGCCTGACTTCTCCCAGGGAAGTCTGTGAGCCAGCCACAAAAGAGGATCAAGCATGGGATGCATCACCCAGCAAGGCAGAGTGAAAAAAGAAGGTAGCCAGAAGAAAGCTCAGAGTAGGGGACTCTGTGGTTAGAGGAATTGAGAGGGTGTGTTCTTCAGGAAGGAAGTGGGGAAGGTCAGCTACCTGCCAGGTGCATTGGTCATTAGAGACAGGGAAGATAATAGATAGGATGAGGGAGGTGTCATATGTCCTTGTGCACTTAGGTACAAACAACCTGGCAAACCAAAGTTCCAATGAAGTTAAATCAAATTTCTGGAGGCTGGTGGGAGTTAAAGGAGAAGTTAGCCTCACTGGCCTTCTCAGGGGTGCTACCAGTATGGGGCAGGGGAAGAAGTAAGGAGAGTAGGATGAGGCAGGGGAAAATGAGACATTCAGTGTCTGGTTGAAGGGATGGTGTCAGGAGGAGGGGTATGGATATCTGGGAGATTGGGATAACTTCTGGTACAGAAGGCTATTCAAAGGAGATGGCCTTCATCTCACAAGGGAGGAAACAAGTGCACCAGCGCAAAAGCTTGACATCTTTGTGGTCCATCATTTACACTGAAGAAGGAGAGACAGAGGCTGGAAATTACCTATTAGGGAAACAGGACAGGAAGTATCTAGCATAGACTTCACACACGGAAAGGAGATTAGGGGGTGTCAATGGTGGACTGGTGGCAAGGACAGGGATTAAAGAAGATCAGGGAGGGAGGAGAAAGTTAGGGATCACATTAATCCAGCTAGCAGGAGGACAAATGAGAGGAGAAGAAGGCTGTAGTGGGCAGGGACCAGGGACCAATTAAGGGGAAGGGGAATAAGAAGAGAGGCTGGAGGAGGCTCTGCCTAAATGCCAAGAGCCTGAATAATAAGATCAGTGAGCTGCAGGAAAGGATGACAGAGGGTGAGTTAGATTTGGTAGCCATTACAAAGATGTGAACCACTGGGAACAATGGATAGGTTTGGTAATTCCAGGGTACACACTATGCAGAAGGGACCAGATTAAAGAGCAAGGGTAAAGGGGGAGTAGTCCTCATTATCTTGCTTGAATATCTTAAATTGAAGCTGTAGAACATGGGACCATCAAGAAGGAATGAGGGGGACTGAAGCTGATGTGGGTACAGCAAATTGTGGCTGCTGGTAAAAAGGTCAGGCTGGGAGTGTTCTATAGACCACCAGGGCAAAAGGAGAAGAGAGATAAAGAATTGTGTAAGGAAACCAGGAGGGGCCAAAAAAAGTGGATCTAGTGAAAGTAGGGGACCTGAATCTGCTGAATATTAACTGGGATATCCTGGCAGCTAGGAGCACCAAGGGTCAGGCACTGCTGGACACAATGCAGGACTGTCTACTGGTACAGTTGGTCAGGGAACCCACACAGCAAGACACCATCCTCTGTGTGGTACATACCAACTTGCAGGTGGTGGGTGGGGTGACAGTCAGGGAATCACTGAGATCAAGTAACCACAGTTCCATGTAGTTTGAACTGGCAGTGGGGAACTCTGATCCCCCCTTAAAGGGGGGGGGGTTCTGGACCTCAAACAGGTAAATTTTCCCCATATGAGAGAAAGGGTCAGGTACATTTCAGTGAGGATAGACCAGATTAAGAGGGTAGAGGAAAAGTGGGGAATGACCAATGGGGCAGTTCTAGAGGCGTTCAACTCTTGTGCCAAGAAAGTTGCCGCCAGAAACAAGCACAAGAGACTGATCTGGTTCTTACAGGAGGCTGTAAAGGCAAAAAGAAGGGCCTTTTTAAGTTCTGCAGGAAGTTTGTTCCTCTGACGACTGGTCTAAGACCAGTTTCTGAGCCACCTGGTCAGGGGCCAGTTTCACTGCTGTACAGGAGCTTCCTTTATCACACTTAGTTTTTTCCAGCACCAACTCCCTTTAGTGTAGATTTACTATTACCAACTCCACACAGCCATGGATCACCACACCAGTGAAATTTTGGGTCAAAAGAATTTTAGTTACTTTATTTATACTTGTTTATTAAATTGTTCCAATGCTGTACACATAAACCCACATTTTCAAAGGCCGGGGAACTCCCGGCACATCTAGATGCGACACTCAAATAAATGGGCCAGCAGAAAAAAATGCTATATTCAAATGAGATGTGCAATTGTGCATCCTGTCTGAATAAAGCAATGCTTGCATGCTGTGCAAATGGGGGCCACTGATAATGGGCCAGTTCATCCCCCTGGATAGCCTGAATACCTGGAATGGGGATGCGTGGTGCAACTGCAGGTGCGCCAGGCCCAAAGGAGGCAGTATAGCGCAGTGGTCTAAGGCTCTGAGCTGCAAATTTGGTGACATCCAGCAGACCAGACCTGGGTTTGAATCCCACAGCTTCCACTTGCATACTGTGTGACCCTGAGCAAGTCACTTAACCTCCTTGTGCTCCCAGGTCACTCCTGTGAAAAAGCTTTCAGCTTAGTGTGCTATACCTGGTTAAACAACTAAATAAAAAAAAAAAATTCCAGATATTCTTCCAGGAAAATGCAAATGAGGCCATTAGGCATGCAAGGTGCAAATGGGCCTTTTGCATGTCATTATGGCCTCATTTGCATGCCGTCTTCAGGACTGCACCTGGCAGGATGTGCCGGGTGACCTGCCCCCATCCAGTCCTATGTAAATTCATGCCCCAGCCCCAGTTGTCCCGATCCTCATTGGAAGTAAAACAAAAACCTGCCCGATCCCTTTTCCATAGTGTAGTGTTCCACCTCCCTATCCTGAGCCCCATTTGAAATAAATATAATTTAATTCTGTGCACACTTTTCCATAGTGTAGTGGCCCCCCCACCCACTCAGACACCCACATCCCACCCAGCTCCCCCATCCCAGCTTAATCAGTCAGCCAGTCAGCGGTGAGCAGCACAGCCCTCTGAGCACACCTCATCGGGCCTGCTCAAGCTGATTCCACGAAATGACAGCATTACTATACCCACTTGCCAAGCCCACTGGTTGATATTGTCAACCAGCAGACTTGAGTGTGTACTGCAAGCTGTCATTCACAACTTTGTGAATGACACAAAGTTGTAAATGACAGCTTACAGTACACACTGCAAGCCCATTGGTCAACAGTGTCAACTAGTGGGCTTGTAGTGAGCACAGTACACTGTCATTCATTGACAGTTCAATCAGCGGGCAGCCATAGAGGTGTGTGGAGGGCTGCACTGCTCACCAGCTGATTGGCCATGCTAGGGGAGTGGGGTGGGATGTGGGTGTCTGAGTAGGTGGGGGGTTGGGGGCCACTACACTATGGAAAAGTGCACAGGGGATTAAATTATATTTATTTCAAATGGAAATCAGAATGGGGGGCATTACACCATGGAAAAAGGGATTGGGCTGGATTTTTTTTTATTTCACACGGGGCTGGGGATGGGAAGGGGGGCCACTACACTATGGAAAAAGGGATGGGGATGATGTTTTATTTTACACAAACGGGGATGGGGGACCCTACACTATGGAAAATGGGATGGAGAGATTATTTTATTTTAATCTGAATGGGGATCAGTACTGGGGGGTACTACACTGTGGTAAAGGGGTATGGGGTATGTTTGGGGGTCGCTGGATGGGGGGTCCACTAGACTACCAGGGCACATTGTAAACATTTATTTCTTGCAGTACATCATGATCGTGATTGGGTGATGTGGGGGTGCCACCAGGCTGCAGAGTCTGGTGGCTGCTGTGCTTCTGTGTGCAGTACAGCAGCCTACCTGTGGGTGAACTGGAGTTAGGCATGCTTCTAACATGCCTAACTTTGTGTGGCACATCTCCAAGATGTGCGGGCCGCTGCACTGCATATCTTTGAATACATGAGCATGCCCCCTGGAGATGCGCTGCATGTATTATCACTGCACAGCTGCACTTGGGCGTAGCTGGAGATGTGCAATGCATCTCCACTCTTTTGAATATTGTGCTGCGGTGCATTTCTTGAGATGCGCTGGTGCAGCTCCTTTGAAAATGTCCCCCATAAAGATTTTTTAACAGCAAACACTAAACTTTCTAAACATTTAAAATGGTTCCAATATATAACAATATCAGGGAAAAGAAAAAAAAAAGACATTGAAAATGGAAATTCAGCCTTCAGAACTGCAGCTTGAAATTATACAACTTTATGAAAAGAAAAAAGAATAAAACTAACAAAAAGTGGATTTTTAAGCATAATGAAATAAAACCAATCATCAATTGATATTTAAACATTGATTGCCAATTATGATATAATCTTTAAAGCCACACATTTTTTTTATCAGTTTTCAATTAATTCTGAGACCAGTTGTGAAAAAGATGTTCCTATAAGATTAAAAATATTATAAATCATCCAATACTTTTGTTTTTTTTTAATATTTTCAAAATATTAAATAGTTTCAGTAGGATAAAGTAGTAGATGAAGGGGTTTATGTGGATTGGAGCAATTAAAAAGAGAGGAAAGTTTAAATATAATAACTAATTCAATTAACTAAGGGTATGTACATACTCTAAGTCTTATGAAAAATAAATGATAGCTGTGCAGAGTGACGAGGGCCAGAAGGAGACTCAAGACAGTTGAGACACAAAATGTTCTTGGTAGAGGTCCCACCTAGTCCATCTGTTAGTGTATAATGCTATTTTATGCTGGACTGCATGGTCAAAAGAATTTTAGTGGAAAGTAAGATTCAAACCCAGACTTTCAGAATCACAGCTGGGTGCAATAACCACTACACTGTGCTGCCTACTGCCTAGCAAGCCTGTGGTTAGACACATATGTGACAATAACTGATCCCAGACCAGTTCAGCTGGAAGGAGAAAATGGTCTCAGACCAGGTGGCACGGAAACTGGTCAAAGACCAGGCAGACCAGGTTTCTTGGAAACTGGTCTCAGACCAAGCTGGTCCGAGACCAGTCATCAGGAGAACAGTCTTCTACACCTTTTTAAGTTGTAAGGGGACTAAAAGGCAAGAGCAATGGGAGGAATATCCAGCTAAACCATAAGAGGTGAAAGTTGAAGTAACGAACCAAAAAAAAACAAAAACATGGAACTATAGATTGCTGAGGGTGTGGGGGGGGTATTAATACATTCATGAGAGAAGAAAGGCTAGGAGAGGAATTGTTGGACTAGCTTAGGGAAGAAGGTGTGGATGATGACAAGTAAAAGGCAAAAGTCCTAAACGACTACTTCTGCTCAGTGTTCACTGTTAAATACGAAATACCTCTACCGGAAAGTGGGATGAAGGCAGCTACATGGGAGGTGCCAGAAATGGGGAGGGTGGTAATAATGGCTGACTGCATAAGGGAAGGGTTATTGGCCCTTAGGGTGGATAAGGTGCCAGGCATAGATGGTCTGCACTCAAAGGTACTTGGGGAGCTAGCTTCAGAACTGCCAGAGTCTTTGACCCAGCTATTGAATGTCTCACCGGAGTCAGGGATAGTGCCCAGAGGATTGAAGAACTGCAGACCTAGTCCCACTCCATAAGGGGGGCACAAGGAGGATCCAGACAGCCACAGACCAGCAAGCCTTACCGCCATCATGGGTAAACTGATGAAGACAATAGTGAAGGACATCCTAGGCCTATTTAGAAGATACCAGGCTGCAGGACAGCAAACAGCACAGGTTTGTTTTGGGGAGATCGCGTCAGACCAACACGATCATGTTTTTTGATGGATCACTAGGACAGTGAACAGAGGCCAGGTGGTAGACTTGCTCTACTTTGATTTCAGCAAAACATTCGAGTCAATGCCACACAGAAGGCTGCTAATTGATGGATTGATTCTTTGTTGACCCGCTAGGTGCACTAGTATCAGGAACCTTTTCAGGCACAACTCGGGTACCACAAGTACAATGTGAGACCAGCAAAACTATGATACAGCACATGATGCAATAACAAAACAATGTGAATAGGATACATCCGAGGTACAAAAAAGTAACAGTTGTGCAAATTGACATACATTTTATTTAGTTTTTTATTTTACAATTTTTGGCCAGGAAAGGCACACTAAGCTGAGTCTTGTTTCCCAGTGCATCCTGGGAGCACAGGGAAGTTAAGTGACTTGCTCGTGGTCACAAAGTATGCAAGTGGTGGCTGTGGGATTCAAACCCAGGTCTCCAGGTTTGCAGCTCAGTGCTCTTAATCACCGGATTATACTGTCTCCCAAATAGACATAAATGTAGCGGCATATATGACAACATGAAATATAGCAAGAACAAAGATGAAACTGCTGGTTATGAGGCGAGGGGAAGTTAAGTGACACAAACACATGCGTCAGAGTTTAGCAGATGATCCTTCATTTTTAGCTCAAAGGTTTTAGGAGAGGTTGACAGTCTGAGGAGAGGTAGCATGGTATCTGAAGGATTGCTGCCCCATACCTGTTTTCATAAGTGGGATCATAAGGGAATTGCTCACAGTGGAGCAGGACTGGGAGAGGTTAACAGGTGTGAATAACTCCATGAGACACTGAAGTATGCTTCTAAATAGAGTTGTGTACACAAAATTGGCGAGAGGAAGTTGTACTCCATGCTCATGTTGCAGCCAGCTGAGCTGCTCAAGACTGGCACAATGGCTAGACCTTGAGCCCATGGAAGTAGCAAATCTAGCCAACTTGTGGCATATGACCTTTTTTCTTGCACAGACAGCCTTAGGGGCAGCATCCGTTATGGAATCATAATCCAATATTGGGAGGAAGTTGCTTTTTCCTATTCTTACTTTAGTGTCAGCTGTGAGGTGCCTTTAAATGCAGCAGAGCTGTTCCAGTTTCTGGTGAATGGACTTGACAGTGTTGTTTAAGTGGTTGTCAAAAGAGAGGCATGGGTCCAAGGTTATGCCTATGTATTTATATTTGGCAACCAAATCAAGCTAGGTACCATTCAGAGTAGGCACACTAAGGTTGTGGGAGTGGCATTTGATTTTTTTTGAGCTTTGCCAAGGAGCATGGTTTTCATCTGGGGCATATTTAGGGCCAATTTTTCTTTAAGGAACCATCGTTGGAGTGGATGAAAATTATGCACAAGGGCATTGTTGATGTCAGCCATATCTCTCCCATGCACATGCTAATAAAGCTGGAGGAATTGGGAGCAGAGAAGGGATTAGTCAAGTGGTTGGGAAACTGGTTAGGGGGAAGACAGCAGAGGGTGGTAGTACATGGGGTCAAATCTGGGGACGGGGTCACAAGTGGGGTTCTGCAAGGAACAGTCTTGGGACCGGTCCGATTTAATATGTCCATCAGTGACATTAGGGAAAGTATCCAGGGAAAGATATGTCTCTTTGCTGATGACGCAAAACTCTGCAGCAGAGTGGGGACAATGAGGAAGGCATGAGGGAATTTCAGAAGGACCTAGGGAAGATTGATAGGTGGTCAAAGATCTGGCAGTTAAGATTCAACACCAGGAAGTGCAAGATGATGTGCTTAGGGAATACGAGCTCATGGATGGAGTACTGGATTGGAGGGATTAAACTGAGCAGTTTAACTAAGGAGAGGGATTTTGAAGTCCTCATCAGTGATTCACTCAAGCAAGCCAGCAAGTGCAATAAAGACTATAGCAAGGCATCAAGGATGCTGGGGTATATAGGGAGGGGTTTTGACAGTAGGAGGGGGGACGTGATAGTGCCCCTATACAGATCACTGGTGAGACCTCACCTAGAGTGCTGTTCCCAGTTCTGGAGCCCTAAAGGGTCATAAGGATGATTCAGGACAAGCAGGGCAAATCCTTTGAGGAACGACTGAAAGTCCTGAACATGTACTCGCTACAGGCCAGACAGGGGTGGGGGATGGTAGAGACTTATAAGTTCCTCAGTGGGGGTATACATAGTTCGGCTCAGTTTATCATGAAACAAATCATGTATATAATCATATAATTAAAACAGAGTCATTGGATTCCATCTGTTTAACAATACTGCAACTATAACAGGGAGTAGAACCACATAATTCTCATTAACTATTTCATAATTCTAGCATGTAAAACAAGATCATTTGCCCATTTTTAAAAGAGCAGCATGTGAAAATTTGTCCATGCCAAACAATGCCAGTTTATCATTTGAACACAGTAGCTTACATAATTTGCTTTCCCTAGAATCAGAGATGTGAAATTGATTTAATAATGGTAATAACCATTTAGTTCTTTCTGTATCTAAGTTGATACAGTCCCGTATAAGATGTTTAATGGTAAGTTTGAACTCACTGCGTATACAAGCATGAACAGGAGACACTGAGGGCCAAAAGCTCTAATAACCTCCTGATTTAACAGTAATCCCTTAACGGAAATTACACAAAGCTTTTCCGCTTCTACATTTTCACAATATTTTACATGAAATTCTGCCTCTTTTATATCTAGGGCATCCATATAATTTTTTTAAAGCATAAGAATCAGATAATTTTGATTACTCTTTGCTGAGGTAACCATCAGATAGATGTTGAAAAGTTTCATCCTCTAACTGCGAGTGACTTAGATGAACATAATCTTAGCAGATATCTAACAGTCAGCGTTTCTTTAACAGTGCATTTAATCTCAGAAATCAATGATTAGGCTAATTTAAATTGATGGAGTCCAACCAGCATTGTTTCAAGTCCATATACAATAGTTTCCCCCAATATTAAACTACTCTTTTCCATGCCATACATTCTAAAGGTTTCATGTTTGACTCCAATCTGAGGGCTGCAGAGGGAGTATTTTTTGTTTGTTTTGTTTTTTGCAATTGTTTAACCAGGAGTAACACACTAAGCTGAAATCTTGTTTACAGGTGCAATCTGGGAGCACAAGGAAGTTAAGTGACTTGCTCAGGGTCACACAGCATGCAAGTGGGGGCCATGGGATTCAAACCCAGGTCTCCAGATTTGCAGCTCAGAGCCTTAAACCACTGTGCTATACTGCCTTCCTAACTGGGTGGAAAAAATCAAAACAATTTTTTTTGAGGACTGCAGTGGGGCTAACTAGTATAACTAGGTAGTCCCACTGCAGTCCACAAAAAAATAGTTTTGATTTTTTCTAGTAGTGTTATATTTGAATGAATTCTCCATATTTCACTCACATACAAGAACTGGGAATTAGCCTTTTCCTCAAAAGTTCTTTTGAGAACAAAATATGAATTATCAGCAAATGATTTAGCCAGCCTGAATACAGCGTTTGTGGATGCAATGTTTTGGTTTACATTTTCATTAGATGGGCATGCCATTTAATTGTCTACCCAATGTTACTCCCGAACAGCAATATTCATACACTTCATCAAACTTTAAATGATTAATAGTCCACTTGCTTGATTTATAAGATTTGCCATCAGACACCATAATGTTGTTTTCTACGTTACGCTCTAGTTTGATCTTTTCAAAATGATCCATAGCCCCAGCTAGTGCCCTTTTTAATCCCAAAGTTGTTCTGGCAAATAAAACGGTGTTGTACCCATAAACAAGTTGTTTAATTTATTTATTTATTTTAGGGGAAAGGTTCTCTATAGTTTCCAAGGCTTTCACCAGTGGTTCGATGTATGAATTAAAAAGCGTTGGAGCTAGAAGGCATCCTTGCTTAACACTGTTTACACTTTTAATTGGCTCTGTCATGTCTCCATCTCTGGTAAATCCAGTATTTGGATTCTGTTTCCATGTGCAGCATTTTAATTTGTAATGATTTATTTATTATTCATTTAAAGTTTGTTAACCAGATACTTGCAGGCAGTATAGCGTAGTGGTTTAAAGCTCTGAGCTGCAAACCTGGAGACCCGGGTTTGAATCCCACAGCCCCCACTTGCATACTGTGTGACCCTGAGCAAGTCACTTAACTTCCTTGTGCTCCCAGGTTGCACCTGGAAACAAGCTTCAGCTTAGTGCGCCTTTCCTAGTTAAACAATTTCCCCTTTCCCATTACTGTAGGTACACGGGTGACACAAGGACACCTTTCTGAGGAATGAACCGGGCACCAATAAAGTACAGGATGCCGGTACAAATACTAAAGTTCACAGTACATTCAAAGGTTTACATTGGAAAACCATGCATATATGTGTGGTAGCCATACAGCTGGTTTGCATAGAATAAACAAGAGAATAACAGGCAGCCTGATTATGACTGCATAGATTAGCCGAAACAGGTACAAACATGATTGCCCATTAGACATTCTTATAGCTAGAAGAGAACATGTTGAGTAAAGGCGACTGCTGATTAATAGGGGAATTTTGTTCCAAAGAGGCGCTGCTCAGTAACCAAAAGAGCTTTGCCCCACAGTGGTCTGAAAAAGTGGGGTAAACCAAAGATAATTGGTTGTAAAGTATGAACCGGGCAAAGTTAATCAGTATGAGTAAGTTATATAAATAAGGTGGGTTTTTTCCGGGGGATTTGATAAACAAATTTATCAAGTGTCCAGCGGGCTTTGTCATCAGGCTGGTGCCAGTTTAAAGCACTTAGTGTGTGACAGTGGTGAGATCTAGGCCCATGGGATGTGGCGAATCTGGAGACTTTGAGAAAAAGGCTATGTTTAACATTGACAACAGGTTATGGGGCAGCATCAGCTATAACTGCCCCATACTTGATCAGTGGCAGTAGCTTGCTCTGTGCAATGGCTAATCTGGTATCAGCAGTTAGATGTTTGTGCACTCTGTACAGGGAACCAAGTTTCTGATGAAATCTGGGAGGTGACATGGTTCAGGTGGACATCGAAACTGAGGCAAGGATCAAGATGGATTCCCAGTTACTTGAAGGGTGCGACGGCCTCTAGCCAATCACCATCTTTGGTGGTAATATCCCTGGATTATCCCTACGTGGATAAATTATGTAAACTGTTTAGGATTTGTTTGCCTGTAAGCTTGTACTGTTTGTTCCATTGTATTCTGTACTCTCCTGGGTCATGTTTGAAAATACTAACATACTAAAATGCCAGCAGAATAGGCCTAATGGTCTTTCGTGTCTGCTCGTTTGGTCAGCCCCCACCCTGGGAGCTGACCTTGCTGCCCACCCCAGCTTCTCCCTTCCCAGTCCCGGATATTCTCACTGCACTGGTTTTGCTTCCAGAACCCTTCCCCAGTACCTGTCCACCACCCCTCTTGAACCCCTCCACAATTTCTGCCTCCACAGCCCCTGGTCAGTGCATTCCATGTCTGCCCTCTCAGTGAAGAAAGCACCTCCTCCTTTTCTTCCCTGAATCTCCCCACTAGCTTCCACCATGCCCTCTAGTTGCCCCCCTCCTTCCTTGAACACCCTGACTGCTCCTCCCTATTACCCCTTCACGAACTGAAGACCTCTATCATGTCCCCGGTCCCTTCTCTCTCCGATGTGTACATATTTAGCTCTTGAGCCTCTCCCTATAGGTCCTATCCCCAAGCCCCAAATCATTTTGTTGCCTCCTCTGGACCCTCTCAGGAGTTCAATGTCCTCTTTAAATGTGGCCTCCAAAACTGCACGCAGTACTTGGAGGGCGGCTCACCAAGCAGTTATACAGTGAGTATCACTCTTCTGAGGTGAGCCCCAGCGGTGCATCCAAGCATTCTGTTGCTCTTTCCGCTGCCCTACTAAGTCTCCAAGTTGTTCATCTTGACATCCCCACCACCCCCGGTCCCTCTCAGCCATGAGACTTGTAACATCCCCGAGTGTACACTTGGCCCGGTTTCTGACCCCAGGTGCAGTACCTTGCATTTTCTTGCATTGAACCTCAGCTTCCACTTTCTAGACCACCTTTCCAGAGCCTCCAGGTCCCCCTGTAGGGCCACCTTCCCCTCCTCCCCATCCACCACCGCCCCCAGTTTTGAGTCATCCACAAAGAGACTCATCTCACTCCTGATAGGCAGGTCTATTACCTAATGCACTTACCCTGTAACCAAAAGTTAATAAATAACATGAAAATTAGGTGTGAACTTCCTGACCTTGGGGTCTGAGCCAAGCAAAATTACTTGTGTTTCTTGACTATTAAGGATCAGCCTTTCATTTAGAAACCAGTCTTGCAGCACACGGAGGCTGCTACACAGGGTGTTGTTGATAACACCGATGTCACTGTCGTGTATAAATAATACTGCATTGTAAGCATAAAGAAGTGTACTAACTGTGTTGCAGTCTTTGGGCATGCTATTAACGAATACTGAGAGCAGCCGGGTTCCTAATATAGATCCATCTGGGACCCGCATTTAATATCATTGGCCTCATTGAGAACAGCACCAGGCCTGACCTTTTGCCTCTTGTTTGTTAGATAATCTCTGAACCAGGAGGTTGAAGGTTCACCCACCCCTAGACCATGCAACTTACTAAGTAGAAATTCATAATTGACAGGGTCAAAGGCTTTGGTAAGGTCCCCGAACACTACCCCTGTTAGCATGCCTTTGTCCATAGATCAATAACCTGTGTCCATGAACCTTATGAAGGCCATACAAGTCCCATGTTTTTTTTTTCCTGAAACAGTGTTGTTCTCTGCATAGCAGGTTGTATTGGTCCATGTATTGAGTTAACTGATTATGCACTAATTTCTCCTGCAAATGGCTAGAGCTGATAGTATGGAAATTGGTCTGTAGTTATCAAGGGAGGCTCAGCTGCCCTTCTTATGTAAAGGGATGACATAAGACAGATTCTCTCATGGACTTCCTGCATCATGAAGGACAGGTTAGTTGTTTTGGCTATAGGAATGGCAATTTTGGGGGCAGTCAGTTTGCAACTTTGGTGCCAGCTCATCACTGCCAGGTGACTTGTCTGCTATTAGGGATTTAAGCATGGCTAGGACTTCCTTTTTTTTTTTATCACTACTTTATTTCTCCTCGCTCTGTGTGGCCCCCATCTGACCGACACTCCCCCAGCTGCGTCCCCCGGAATTACCAGGGCTTGCCTTACACCCAGTCCGAGAGTGGTGCCTGCGGAGAGTCTGTCGCCATCCTGCCACCGGCTGCCTTTTTCCATTTTTCTCCCCTTATTTCCCCAAGGACCCCAGGAGAAGAACGCATGCATGTGGAAGCAGGCATGCACCTTACAGCCCCAGTAATGGCCCTCCTCCGCCCACCCCATTGGCCTATCACCGGCACCCTCGCTTGCGCAGCCCCTCGGCCTCCACCAGGGGGTAGCCGTGAGCAAGGGATGCCACCCCACCTGCCCGGAGAGGAGATCTGCCTTGCGGCTACTCCATCCTGCTCCGCCCACCCCCCCGTGCTGACCTCCAATGACCCGAGCTTGCTCCCGGAGTCAGGTTGCCGGCGTGCCACGAGGTGAGACTTCGGCGCTTCAGCCCTCTGCGCCACTGGGCTGGCACATGGCTAGGACTTTCTTGACTGTTACTATTCTGAGGTGAAATTTGGCAGGGTTTCAATACACCAGCTAGGAGGTTAGGAGGAGCTCCCATGCTTAGGGGATTTCTGTGTTTTTTTTGAGGCTACAGAAGCTTTTATTGAAAAGGCTTGCAATAGCCTCAGGTTCTGAATATTTGCTGCCATCTAGTTTAATGGTGGGGGAAGGGGGGGTTGCAGATTCAACAGAAGGGTTCCGGAGTGATTTGATGCTGTGCCACAAATTTTTCAGATCCCTAAGGTTCTTTGCTTGTTGAGTTTTGAAAAAAATGTGCATGGCCTTATTGACGGATTGTTTGCATTTATTTCTAAGGCATCTATATGCCAGCCAGTCAGTCAGCTTGTGTGTTGGATTCATTGTATTTGGTCCAGGCAGAATCCCTGTCCTTCAGCTCCTTGAACAGTTCTTTATTAAGTGATGGTGATGATTAGTTTTTGATTCTGCATTTAGGGACGGGGGTGTTGGTTTAGCACATATGTAAACTCATGGGAGAAAAAATGTAAGAGAATGCCTACTGCTGGTATGGAATCTAAGTAGGACTAGCTGACCAAATCAAGATCACAAAAGAAGTTATCCAAAACAAAATTTGAGCAATTGTGGAAAATTATTTCTTTTGGTGTGGGTGGTTGGGCACACAAATTATACCAAAGACAGAAAAGGGCTGCATGATCACTAATACAGTCTAGCAGTTGACCATACATTTTAACCTGTCATCGATTCTGACAAACAACTAGTCCAGAAGAGAATCAGTGCCCGTTTTACTATTCATTCTGTTTGGACTGGTGATCAGTTGCTTGGAGTGACAATTGTCTTAAGATATCCCTGTACTGCAGTATATTTTTCAGCCAGTTTAAGTCCCCAAGCATAAGCAATTTGAGTGGTCCAAGA
This sequence comes from Neoceratodus forsteri, assembly GCA_016271365.2. Lineage (NCBI taxonomy): Eukaryota > Metazoa > Chordata > Ceratodontiformes > Ceratodontidae > Neoceratodus > Neoceratodus forsteri. The sequence continues at coordinate 660,728,579 of CM057458.1, forward strand.
GTGTTACCCATATTGATCACATCCTTTAGACCTTCAAGGCCTACCTTTGTAGGTTTGTAGATGCAGCAAATGAGTATTTTCTTATTTGGATCAATCAGCAGCCAAAGAGTATCCCACTCACACTTAATTACAGAGGGGGATTTGATGGCCAGAAATTCAGCAGATGGGTTGGACTGCACATAAAATAAGATGCCTCCCCCCTCTTATTAGCTAGACGATCTTTTCTGAATACTGTGTAGTTAGGGAGCAGCTACTTCATAGTCTTTGACATTTGGTTTTAGCCAGCTTTCAGTTACTGCTGGAACATTAGGCCTGTAATTAATAGCCAGGTCTCCAACTTTCGCAAGCTTTGGGATTAGGCTGTCCACATTTAGGTGCAAGATTCTGATTCCCTTGGTACCACACCAGATCTTGCTCTTGAGGACAAAAGTAAAATCCATGCAGGGAGAGCCAGGATTAGGGCCAGAATTGGTCTCAATGTCACAGGACAGGGAAAGTGACAAGGATACAGTTCTCTGCACATATGGACAGAGCACGGCAAATTAATTAGGTACAGGTGATAACCAAGGAGACAAACTTTCTTTTTTTGTTAGCTGCCCTGCAAGGGGCAAGCTGGGTTGAGGCAGTGCTATCTAAAATACACACTTTGGGTCATGTATAAAGTGGATATTATTAGGACTCACATAGGTGATGACCAGTAACATATCAAGTGGTATAAACAGGGTGCAAAGCACTAGACCAAAGAAGAAGCATTTTGCTGCCATATTGTGAGTTTAGTACATAGTGCTGAATGTGGTGACCTAGAACTAACAGAGTAGGTTGCTATCAGTGCACCAGGAGTAGCCCAAGATAACAGACAATGTAACTCGGAGAGAACAGTACTGCATCCTGTACTAGCAATGCAAGTCACTAGCTAACAATGTAAATAAAACTCGGAGAGAACAGTAATGCATCTCGTACAAGCAATGAAAAGCCGTGTTTACATGGTGGCATTTGCACCATAGCAACCCTAGTGTTCGGGCTGGTGTAGTGCAAATGCCACCGCAGGATACCTCATCAATCATGGTAAAGCCACTCCCTTGCTCCGCTCCACGTACCCAGAAAGTCTGGGGATGTGTTCGGAAGCAAGCAGATTGAGTGGCCGCGTGGACAGGTTGCACCACTTACTCCCACATAAAACAACTTGCAGGCACTTCCATCAACTGACTGCCCCAACTCCCAGCCCCTCTCCAGCACGTCTTACATCGGCACTCAGGGGGGCTGTGTAGACACGTGAGACAAGCGTCTTTTGAGTTGGGGCAGCTCTGCAGTGCTCCACTGAAGGAGCAAGGTCAGCCATGTAAATACAGCTAAAGTCACTAGCTAACAATGTAAATAAAACTCAGAGAGAGAACAGTGATGCATCCTGTACTTAGCAATACAAGTCACTAGCTAACAATGCAAATAAAACTCAGAGAACAGTGATGCATCCTGCACTAGCAATACAAGTCACTAGCTAACAATGCAAATAAAACTCAGAGAACAGTGATGCATCCTGCACTAGCAATACAAGTCACTCGCTAACAGGCTCCCCTGCTCAGCTGCTGGATCCCTCTGCAAATTCCCAGGTACTAACCTGCTGCGCTGCTTACAGGATACTGACGGCACCGTGCTATGCACAGCACTGCCTCCTCCTTCCCGCCCTGTCTCCCCCACCACTCTCCACCCAAAACTGTCTCTTCTTTTATTTGCTCCTGAACCAATCAGGCCAGTTTTGCCCCCCTCCCAACATGCACACTTGGTCCATTCCTATTCTCCCATTAAATCCCGCATGGTAGATCTCGTCCTTATTTAACCCCCTCAGTTCCATCAGCTTTCTCTCACTGCAGACCAGTCACAGACTTGCTCTGAAAGGCAGCTTATCTTCCCTATAGCTACTGTTACCTATTACAAGCTGTAATTGTCAGCTGTGTTTTATTACAGCTTTAATTCTACCTATTCCCTTAGAGTGTTCCAAGTCATTGGCGGTCCTTCTTTCTGTTGCATACATTTATCTCTTGCTTCTGAGCTGCCCTCTCTGTCATATCTCTCACACCTTCCATTATGATGGCCCTCCCTAATATCATAACTATGGGGTCCAGCATACTACTATCTCTACATCTCCTCCTGTGTCTCTCACCTCCCCCTTGTGGCCAGTCTTCTAAAACCTCCTCATCTGATCTTAATGATTTCTCTTTCTCCAACCTGCTTGCATCACTAAATAGTTATCCCAGTGCCACTCCCCTATTCTCTTTCAAGTTTATTTATTTTATACTGGAGAGGTATGTGAGCAACAATGCCCATTTTCGCAAACATCCAGTTTTCGAACAATTCACTTAGAATAATAGATACATGTACAAATACAGAAACTTAATAATATATACAGGGAGACTTCACTGACATTTGATATGGACAACTAGGTCAAATAATTCATACAAATACAGATACAATTAGATCTAAGCCTAAGAGTGCAGAAGGTTGAGATACTTTGCAGGTTGGGAATAGACTGGAGATGCTATGAGATAGTTTGTCCAGGTAGACTTTGTGAAGGAAAGATTCTATTGACGTTGAAACGCTCTTCTAGTGGTAGCCAGTCCAAGGCCTTATTATCACATACAGGGAAACATCACTAACACTTGATGTGGACAACTAGGTCAAACAATTCGTACTAATACAGATAAAATAAGCATAAGGGTGTAGAAGGTTGACCATGCAATTCTGTTTACAGTTGAACCAGAATAACAATCTGTGGTGATTTGCATATGCAGCCCATGATGCTTTGCATTGTGTGGGCATGTGTGATTTTGTATTTTCTTGAAACTTGGCTTCCCAGCCAAATGCCCTTTGGGGTAACCCTTGCCTCAGTGTTTGCGCACAGAGGTTCTTTGTCTTTTAGAAGGTTGACACCTTGCAGGCAGAATGAGCAGAAGTATACCATAATATAACGTTTCATGTAAAGCAGGGCCTCATTTGACTCCCAAAGCACCTGTCACAGTGGGTGGGTAGGGAGAACTCTGGCAAGATCTAGACGAGTGGGAGTTGACATCACTTTTCTCCAGTGGTGGGAGAGCAGTTGCAGGTTTGTTTTGAGGGAGTTCTGAAAGGCTTTGGCAGAGTTACATGCCAAAAGTGTGGGAGGGAGCTGGTTATAGAGCTCGGTGTCAGCATAGGTGATAGAGTTTTGCACCAGAGTGGTGTGATAAAAAGGGATGTTGAAAACATTGGTCGTGGGAAGGGAATAATTTGGGGAATAGACTAGAGATGCTATGAGGTAGTTTGTTCAGGTAGCCTTAGTGAAGGAAAGATTCTATTGATGTTGAAACGCTCTTCTAGTGGTAGCCAGTCCAAGGCCTTGTATAGAGTATAATGGTGGGTCCTTCTTGGGAGTCCAGTGGCAAAACGGAGAGCACTATTGTAGCAGGGACTTAGTTTGTTGAAGAATTGAGAGGCAGCAGATGGCGCGTAAATGATGGACCCATACAACATAATAGGTAAGAGAAGGGAGCAGGCTAGACAAAGTCATGACTTGGGGATTAGGAACCACTGAGTCCTATAAAGCAACCCCAGACTCTGGTGGAATTTGTTAATAACATAAGAGACATGGTTGCTGAAGGACAGGTGTGGGTCTAGAATGATGCCCAGGTGATTTAAATTCTGTTACTTGTTCGATGCTCATCCCCCGAGGTTATCTGTGAGGGTTAGATGACAGTAGAAAGGCTTTCTTGAAACAGAAAACACCATGAATTTGCTTTCTTAGAATTTAGGACCATGTCTTTATCACAGAACCAAGTGTGAAGTTTGGAAAAGTCAGTTTGTAGGTGTGTGATCATCACATCTGGGTCTTTGTTGCTACAGAAGAGTGCAGCATCATTGGCATAAAGGACCAACTTGGCGCTGGAGCAGATTTCGGGGAGGTTCAATGCGTTCATTCACATATCGGGCCTGTGTAGTACAGTATGGTCTGCATGCCCACTGGCCCATGCAGTGAACCAATAGGCATACAGACCGTACTGTATGCTGTCAGTCGATGGGCGGCTGGGCAGCATGCGGGTGGGGTGCTGCCGCCCACCACTGACTGGGGCGGTACTGGGTGGTGGGGACCTCAGTGGGTGGGTGGGGAGGGTACCACTGGTCCACCAGGGTGTCTTTTGCTATTTCAGCCCACGATCAGGCACTGGGGGGGGTTTCCACTGGACCACAAGGGATATCGTTTACTTATGCCCATGATCAGGTGATGGAGAGCGGTCCACTGGACCACCAGGGATATAATTTACTTATGCCCGTAATCGGGTGATGGGGGGGCACAATCTCCCTGGGCGGGGAGCTTGTGGACAGTGGTCTGGGTGGGCAGGTGGCCACCCACGGCTTGCGGCTGCCGTGTTGCACCCTGCACTACGGCAGCTCACCTGTGGGTGGACAGGACTTGTTCCTGGTTTTACCAGGCATAACTTTGCACCCCCCTGAGTAGCGCAAGGTGGAGTTGTGCCAGCACATGTGCTGCTCATCCCTGACTGAATATTGGGATGTACGATGGCATGGGCACGCCTCGACTTGCAATCGAACATACCGATGCACCCCGGTGCATCGAGTTGTGCAGCACAACTGGCCCCTTTGAATATCATACCAGGGTGCATTGTTGGGTTGCGCATGGTGCAACCCTTTTGAATATCCAGGCCAAGGTATATACATCAAGGTATTTTATGACATAGTGCTATTACATACTAAATCCAACAACGATAAACACAACCTGTTTTACATATGCTTGGAGGTCACAACAATAACCTCCCTGTACAAGGACCTGAGGGGGAAAAGGAAAATTAAAGAGGACACTATAGCATAGTCAAGAAAGGGAAGGGGGTGCCCATAGGTGGCCAACCTTATGGACTAGAAATTGTAAAGGATAGAATAGACTAAGAAATAGAAGAACTGTTGCAACAGATTTATGAAAAGGTCGGTCCTCAAAAGTGGCAGGAGCTCCCTGTCACAACAATGGCTGTCTCAGTGCTGTGAGAGTCCCTGAAACCATGTTGGACATGAGTGAGAATGTTGTGCTCATTAAGGAAGTAGGTAACTTGGGAGTGAAGAACCTTCTCAAGAATCTTAGAGAGAGGGGCAAAGAGTGAGACAGGCCTGTAATTGCAGACCTCAGTCCTGGACCCAGATTTAAGCAGGGGTTTGACAGTGGCAATTTTCCAGATGTGAGGGGAAATGCCGGAGCAAAGTGAAAGATTTAAGATATTTGTGATAGGGATTGCAAGAGGGACAATAGTGAGTTTTAGAATTTTATAATCAATCCCATCTACAACTTTTCGGGAGCATGGATTATTAGAGAGGATACATTTGATAGTTTCGGAGGGTTTAAGAGCTTGGAAGTAGAACTTTGGCAGCGAGTCATGTTGAGGTTGGGTGGGCTGGGGCAGGGTAATATCAGCATAGCCAAAATGAAAGTTTGAAGGGGAGGGTTTGTATTTGTCCAGATCCCAAAAACATTTTTTGAAAATGTCTGTGACCTCAGATGGGTTACTGATTAGCTGATCACCAAGAGCCAGGGTGATTGGTATATTTTTCCTTACCCTCCCTAGAAGGTTGTTAAGGGTACCCCAAAGTTGTTTGGGGTTAGCATTTTCCCCTAGTTGCTTATTATGTTGAAAATTTACCTTGTCTGACCTAACAACTGATTTACATTTGTTACGTAGGGTTTTATAGAGTGAGAGTTGTGCGGGGTCTCCATGAATTCTGTGTTTTTTCGATGCCTTATCCCTTTCCCTCATAAGCTTAAGTATGGCTGATCCATTCGCTGACGTGCCCGTGGACTTGAGTTTTCTTTAGAGGAATGAATTTGTCACAAATCCCTGTGAAGATGTTTGTGAAGCAGTGCAATATCTCATCAATACCATCCACTGTAGAGGTGACGGACCGGTCAACTTGTTTGAGGCCGTACCTAATGGCTGTGAGTGCACTGTCATCAAGTCGTCTAGTGAAGATGAAATTGGGAGGTTGCTTCTTGAGGTGGGCGGACCAGTGACACCTGGTAGGGTAGAAGATAAGCTGATGGAGCCCCAGATAAGAAATTACAGATTTGGCAGGGTCAGATTGACCAGAATTCCAGTTGATGTTGAAATCCCCCATGAGGACCCACTCCCTGTTTGGGGGTAGGGAATGTTTAATTCCAAGAAGTGCATCATGGTCTCCCTGTGGGGTACTGGGGGGAGATAAGCGGTGGTGATAGTTAGGGTTTTGTTTAACACATAGACTAAGATGTATGGAGAGGGTCCCCAGTTTTGAAAATGAAAAGTTAGGACAGGATTCATGGAAATAAAACTTTTTGGAAATGTAGAACATGCAGCCCCTCTCTTTTCTACCTGGTCTGTCCTTTCTGATGGAGATGACGCTGTCTAGCTCAATCTCACCACAGGATACCTTGTTTGAAAGTCATGTTTCAGAGATAGCTATAATATGGAAATTGTTTCTTTTAACCCAGGCCTGAAAAGCACCTTTCTTGGCAGGGAAGCTCTGAATATTGAGATGAACTAGGCTGATGTATTTGTTCCCTTTGCCATGGTAACCTGGGGGATTAGTGGAAGAATTGTGTTGTACGTAATGGGAGAACATAGTTGAGACAGAAAGAAGAGATAGTAGTTGTTGAGTGGTGTGGAGAGTTAAAGAGCCACTAAGAGAAGCTTAGCTTATGTTGCTGTTCTTCTGCTTTTCTGCTGGGATCAGTATCTTGCATCAGTAGTAATGGATTAGCTTTAAGCAGTAGAGCAGCGATAGGCCTCTAGTGGCTGAGAGTTATAGGGAGAAACCTAAGGCAGTAAAGTTGTGAAGGCCCTCTAGTGGCTGAGAATTATAAGGAGCAAATGGGAAAACGGGGAGATAGCCAATCAGCATTTCCGACTGCAGCTATATAAGGAAATGCTCAGATAGGGCGGGTGGGGAGCCACCACGTAGCAGCATCAGGAATCAGTCTCAGCAGTGTAAGGTTCACTGGAGACGTGCTGCAGCATTTTTTTAATGAGAAAGCACTCAGCAGATTAGTCAGGTTGTGCTGCGGTGTACAGTACAAAGAGTTTTGTTAACAGCAGCAAAAGCAGCTCAAATGAGAGAAAAACAGTACCCCCAACAGTGAATAAGTAAAAGTTGGAAATCCTCTAAAGAAGAGGAGAGCAAGCAATGTTGCTTTATCTGCCTTGCTGTGTATATGTCTAAAATGTGCTTCCTCTGCCCCCCAAAACTGCTCCCTCCTTTCATACATCGTAAACTTTGGTACCTTCTCCTTCTTGCTCTCATCCTATCAGGCGATGTTGAACAAAACCCTGGTCCATCAGCCCATCTCTCCCACATGGATGCCCACTGGAAGGTTGTTAGGGGACTTCGGATTATACACCTAAATATTCGAATTCTCCTTTGTAATGTTACCGACTTGAGGCTCGAGTCCTCATGTTTTTTCTCTTCTGCCTTCCTCCTTTCCCAACAGTTTCTCATATTTATTATACATTTTACCTTATATGTACATATGTATATATTTAGCTCATGTATATATGTTCATACAAAGCAGATGCTTCTCCTTTGTGAATTGATTAATTGTATTCATTATGTTGGCATTTGCACTGTTGTCATTGTTTACTGTATGTCCAGGTCCATCTTGTAAATGAGTTCTTCTCAATGACGTTTCATCTGGTAAAATAAAGACTGATTGATTGTATCACCCAGATGTCCTATGTTTATCTGAGATGTGGCTGAAACCCTCCATTCCTGGCTCAGATTGCTCATTACCTAACTACAGAATAACCTAATAAGATGTGACAGACTCTCTGCCAAGTGTGGTGGGGATGTATCTATATAAGTCCCACCTTAACCTCTGCTCTCCCAACACCTGCTCTCTCTCTCTCTCTCATTGTGAAGCTCTTCACTCTATCCTCCTCCTTGGAACTGAGAAATTACACATTGTATGCGCCTACAACCCCCACTGTAGGTGGCAACACTGGTCTTTCTGAACTCCTCTCCCAGACTGCCTTGACTGTGGGAGGAAATTAAGTTCTCATCCTCGGTGATCTGAACTGCAATTGGCTTGGCAAATCTAACAAAACTCTTCACACCATGGTTCATGGACACAATCTACACCAGCTTATTACTGGCCCCACTAGGGTTATGACTATCCAATACCCTAATTGACTGGGCTCTGACCAATCAAACTAATAGAATAGCTATTGCTGGTACTCTCTCTGATGCTTTAACTGACCAATCACCCATATACTGTATTTGGTGTGCCAGTACCAATCATTCCCCTCCTCCTAAATACATCTCCTTCCACAACTTTGCCAACTTAAATCAAACAGCATTCCTGCATGACCGCTCTGTGATTGACTGGTCCTGCATCTATACATTCAATAATGCCCAGGGGCCACGCAATCATTTTTTTAACTAAGTTTGGTGCACTCCAGGACCTGTACACCCCTGTAATCTTGTGCCAGATCTGTGGCACAGCATCTAGGCGGTTTAAAAAAGATCTTCTGACTCAAATTAGAGCCAGGGACAAAAGTTGGGCATGCTATAAGACCTCTGGTCTCTTATATGACTTTTATGACTATAGAACTAGGAGAAATGCCTGCAAAAGAGATATTCGTCTGGCTAAGAACTCCTTTTGTAAAGGTCTGCTGATTAATGCTACTAGGAACTAAAGGAAATTGTGGTCCTACTTAAGGTCCTTCCTTGGAGCCAAATATTCCCAAATAGCAAATTACATAGTTCTCAATGCTGTGCACTGTAATAACCCTGCCACCATTGCAAACTCCTTTAACCTTTACTTCTCGGACATATACAATTATACAGCTCCCTTCACTTGCCCGCTTTCTTCCATTCTGCACTCTGAGGCTGAAACCACTCATTCCCTCCTTCCATTCAGGTTCCATGTCATAACCAGGGTGGAGGTCCTTAAATTACTTTATACCATCTCTGATTGTACTAGTGTTGGCTGTGATGGGATTGAGCCCAGATTTCTGAAACTGGCTGCTCCTATCATTGCTTCTCTTCTTGCCAAAATATTCAACTATCCCTCTGTAATGGCATAGTCCCTTGCCTCTGGAATGTTGCCAGAATAACCCGGTCCTCAAAAAGGGCAACCCCAAGTCCATTTCAAACTATCGTCCCATTGCCATCCTCTCAGTTCTTAGTAAAATCCTAGAGAAACTGGTTGTTCGGCAAACTATTGCCTTTCTCCTTGACCGCAACCTTCTGTCTGACTCCCAGTGCAGTTGCTGTAAAGGCCACAGCACTGCCACAACCCTCCTCAAATTTACTAATGACACCATAGTTACCATGAACAGTGGCCTTCTGATGGGTATGATCTTTATAGAACTAACAAAGGCATTCAACCTGGTTGACCGCACCCTTCTCCTTACCAAACAACAGTCAATCGGTTTCTCCCTGGACGTCGTGGCCTGGTTCAATAGCTACCTATCAAATAGGAGACAAATTGTCAAATTTAACTCTGCCATCTCTAATATCACTACCATAAATATTGGAGTTCCCCAGGGCTCCATTCTTGGCCCCCTCCTCTTTTCTGTTTTCATTATCGATGTCTCTTGGAATACCTCTACCTGCTCGTCCCTGCTCTATGCAGACAACCTAGTTCTTTACTTCAGCTCCAGGAGAATCTCTGACATCAATGCCATTCTCTTATCTGACTTTCTTCATATTCAGTCCTGGCTCTCCAACAATAAGCTTGTTCTCAATGTTGGTAAGACCCAGGCCATGCTCTTTGGATCTTCCCTTAGACTCAGATCCTGCCAGGGGAGACTGGAAATCTCCTGTGCTGATTGTTCCCTCTTGGAAAGGGTCAGCTAATTTAAGTACTTTGGTGTCATGCTTGACCCCTCCCTCGACTTTGATCAGCACATTTCTACCACCTGCAAATCTGTCAATGCCAAAATTGGTGTTGTGTATAAAACTAGCTATGCACTAACTCCCTCAGCTAGAACTGCAATTGCCCAGGGTATCCTACTCCCAGCTCTTGCATATAGCTCGGGCACTTATGATGGAGTCTCAAAAGCCAGTTTTTACAAATGGGACACCACCTACAACAATGTTTGTCACGTTGCTTTAGCATCTCCCCGCCACACTCACCACTGTCAGTGTTACACCAACCTAAACTGGCCCTCCCCCACTGTCCACTGTCTTCTCTCCTTTGGCTCCCTGATTAATGGCATCATTAGATCTGGTACTCCCTCATCTCTAGCCATCATGCTGAACCAGCAAAACTCTTCTTATGACCTTAGATCAGTAGAGCAAACCCTCCTCCATGTCCCCAGATGCAAAACAACTATGGGAGCTTGGGCCTTCTCCCATGCTGCTCCACAATTCTGTAACTCCCCACCTTTAGATATCTGACTTGCCCCTACTTGTGCCTGCTTTAGAAGATTGCGTCACGATCACCTAATAAAGTCAACCCCCTGCACATGCTTTTATCCTCCATGAACCCTTCTCTGTACATTTATGACCTTCCTAGGTTACTCACGTCCTCCTTTATCCACTCTCCTCCCTTCTATACTACTTTTTTCAATTACATAAATCCTGTTTTCTACTCATTCTACTCTAGCTGCTCCTTCACGCTCCCTGCTTAACTTACTGTTCTGTATTGACTTACACTACTCCCTCTCCTAACCTGGGGTACATAATGTTATATACTTATTTGGCTTGATGTCTATTCTGCCTGTATTAGATTGTCACTCATATGTAATTACTGTATATGTCAGCCACACATTCCTATTAGTATTGATTGCATTCCCATTTAAGTGTGTTATGCTGTTTCTATTGCCTCTGACAATTGCTCGTATGTGTATAAGTGTAGATATGTGCAATTTTCCTGTTATTTCCACATTGTTTGTTTATTCTAATATGACCTGTACTTTTATCACCTTGTATTTTGATCTCTTGTTGTTTTATAGTTTGACTTGTACCTTCCCAAGTTGTGCCTGAAAGTAGTCATTTTTATGTCTAGTGCACCTACCCGGTTATCAAACACATATAAATAAATAAAACTGAGAGAGAACAGTGATGCATCCAGAACTACAGTAGCAGTACTACTTACTAGCTAACAAAGCACAGAAGAGAAGCTGCCTGCCTGAAAGCCCTGGCGATGAACATTAGCTGGTTACTGTTAGTCTATATTAGCAATGCTAAAGGAAGGCTATGTCTAGTACTGTAGCAGGCAGTGAATTGTATTTAGTTTGACGAAGCACAGTTTAGCAATATTGTTAGACTGTATAAGCAGTGGTAAAGGAAGTCAGTGACTAGTTCTTTAGCTGGCAAGCTGCAACCTGTGTTTAACAGAGTGAAACACAGCTATGCACGCAGTATGTAGCTGAACATAAACCAACACAGGTAGAAGCAATTAGGCATTGCATAAAAAAGTAGAGTGTCTCAGGATGCTGAATGAGCTGACATTTGTAATAAGTACATAAACAGTCATCCGTACATTTCAAGGCTACACTGAGCAGCAAATTACCAAAGTGCTTACCATGCACAGAGGGCCCATCTGTCAAGGAGTCCTGCCTAGCCCCATCTACCTTGGCAGACTTCCCACTTGACTCATGCCACTCTGCTCTGGGCCATTAATGGTGGGCTGCTCAGGAATGCTGGATTAATGCAGAGGGGTGGGGGAAGAGACGCCTTCCCTGTGGTCAGATTGGCTGCTGGCAGGGAGGCGTTAAGTTCAAACAGCTGCTGCTGAGAGAGGTCACTATTGGTTCTGTGGTGTTGGGGAGGACTACACTGCCCTCATGGACCCCGTAGTCTGTTGCTGCCAGGTCACTACTGGTGGCCAGACCCCCGGGGGGTCAGGCATTGAGCAGTTGCTGCCACACAGCAGGTTTGAGGGTCCAGTCATCCATGAGCTGTGGAATAAAGGACAAGACAAAGGCTCCCATCTTTATTCACCTTCCCCATAGTCATATTGGCTGCTGGTTCAAACTGCTGCCACCAAGAGAAGTCCCTGTTGGTTCTGTTGTGTGGTGGGGAGACGGGTCTGCTGCCCTCATTGACCCCATAATGTGTTGTCACCGGGCCGCTGCTGGTGGCTGGAGCACCACGGGGTTGGAGTTGCATAGTCATCACTGCATTACAGATCTGAGGGTCCATTCATCTGTAAATCACGGAGTAAGGAAGAGGACAAAGTTTCCCATCTTTATTCACCTTCCCATGATTGGATTGGCTGCTGGTGGGAAGCGTGAAACTTAAACTGCTGCTGTCGAGAGAAGTTCCTACTGGCTCTGTGATGTAGTGGGGGGAGGGCTCTGTTGCCCTCACAGACCCCCGTAATGTGTTGCCACCGGGTCACCTCTGGTGACTGGAGCACCAGGGAGTTGGAGTTGCACAGTCTTCACTGCATGTTAGGTCTGAGGGTCCATTCATCTGTGAGCCATGGAGTAAGGGAGAGGACAAAAGCTCCCATCTTTATTCACCTTTCCCACGGTCAGATTGGCTGCTTGTGGTAGGCGTGAAGTTTAAACTGCTGCTGTTGAGAGAAGTCCCTACTGGTTCTGTGGTGTGATGTGGTGGAGGGAGGGCTCCACTGCCCTCATGGATCACGTAGTGTGTTGTCTCTGGGTCGCCAAAGTACTGGGGGAGGTCAGGCGTTGCATGGTTGCCGTAGTGTGGCAGGGACCGAGGGTCTGTTTGTCTGTGAGCTAAAGGCCAATAACCATTTTGGAATATCCATAGCCATCAAAAAGTTCCATAATAGATCCCTATCAGTGTTATCAAAAGTGGATTTTATATCCAAGAAGGCCAGATATACTTTGCTTCATTTCTTCCACAACATACTTTTAAATAATATAGTTGAGAGTGAACATATGATCCATAGTGCTACATGACTTTTTGAATTCAGTTTGAAAGCATGTTAGTAATTCTCTTGGACCCAGTTCTGTAGGTTCCATGTGATTTCAGTGATGGAATATTTGTGACATCAACATCAGCGAGTGCACATTGGCAAATACCAAAACACCAACATGCATTACAGCAAGGACCAAAAACAGCAATCAATATTCTCTCCAGAGATGATATCTACTTACATTTTTATGTGGGGGGGAGGGCTATGCCACCTTGCACCCCCATTACTATTATAATCAACTATTGGGGGGGCCTGAAACAGGGGTATGGGGAAAATTCAGGATGGGGCTATTTGAAGGGAGGAATCAAGTCATCAGGGGAAGAACATTTAGTGGGCAACCTGTGGACGGGGGGGGGGCCACAGTCAGTAGGGCAGGGGAGTATGGAGTACAAATTCAGAAAATCGGGGGAACATGACAAAAAAAATAGCTTAACTACACAAACAAAGATTATTCCCACCCACCCAGCTAGGTCCGAACCCAGGTCCTCCCACACCAGAGGTAGTGACTGCTACCACAACACCAAATGGCCAACTGGGAACCATCTGGCCGAACAACCTGCTATATCCTCATTCACTTCTGTAGCTCCCCATCACAGTCACTGTATTCTTCACCTCACTATACTTTAACACTTGCTGTTGTCTCCCCTTACTATACTTTCATACTCTCTGGTATCACAGGTACACAAATTGAGTCGCTCAATTTGACGCACCCATATTGGGATACCAGTTTGGTAATAGTTCCACAATCAATCTGGAATATACCCTGACACCAATATATAATAATGTGATAGGACGCTAGCACATCAGATTACTATGATTTCTTTTTTTGAAAATTGGTGCCTTTGCACCTGTATTCCAATTGTGAGGCATTATCAGCTGGTCATTCATTAAAGTAAATAAAGGGCCTCAAATTTCTGTCCAGTACTTTGGCTTGTACTTTATCAAGCCCTGGGATCTTGTTATGTTTTGGAGCAAGAATTAAAGATATAAAGGAGTTTACATAAGGTAAATTGCAATGACCTGTTTGTTAGAAATGGTGATGCAGACACAAGGGGACACAACTGAAGATTGACGTGGGGGTTAAATTCAAGAAGGATGTGAGGAAGTTTTTCACTGAAAGGTCGGTAGAGCCCTGAAACAAATTTCTAGTGGGGTTCCTGGGGCAGAATCCAAAATGGGTTCAAACATGGCTGGGCCAAGGCCGAGGGAATCACAGTTCCACTTGAGGGAATCAGGTAGGGGGAGGAAGCAGAAGGGGGGGAGGGGTGCATAACCCATCACGACACTAGGCAAAGGGGGCTAGTAATAACCATGGGCAAATTTGGTGGGTCATCAGTTTTTATGTTTTTATAGTGATAAAGTTATCAGCTTTCTAGGCAGAAGTAGGCGAGGGGAGAAAAAAACAAGGCAGTAATTTCTAAACTGTATTTATTTATGTACTGATTGATTTATTCATTTTTGTATCCAGTTGTTATGTATGCAGAATGTGTCCTCTGAGAGGCAATCCCTATTTACAGTATTGCTTTTTGAGTAAGTGCGTCATTTATAATATTATAAAAACATAATATTCACAACAGCTACATCATTACACGCATGCATACATACATACATAAATTTATCATAGACATGTTAAGGACTGTAACCTTCACAAACAGTACGCAAATTGCAACATACAGAAAGCATGGGGGTTCTGTGTGTGATTAACAAGAATTTTACACACACCCAAGATGTTGGATGCTACATAAACACCGAGAGCAAGCTTGAGGGGTTTACTTAAGCATCCAATACAGAGGGTGTGTGTAAAATTCAAGTTTTACACACAACATCAAGTTTTATTTTATATAATTGCTGGGTATCATTTTTTCACCACAGCAATTATATAAAATAACAAGAATTCTCTGTGCAGCCATGGTCCGACCGGGTTTTAGCAGGGTCTGCAGTCAGACTTGGCTGCTGAAAGAAATGTTGACATTTTTTCCCATATTTTAAAAAATTTAGCCCAGTTTAATCATTTTTATGGACTTACCATGGCATGTTTGCCATTATAAACCGGCCTTTATAACGGCAAATTACAAACTGGTTTTCCCTTAGGGAAAAAAACAATACCCAGTCATTATAGTACAATACAGCATGGTTTGATTTTGATATCAAATCCCCAATCCTTTTTCCATAATATGACAAGTATACAGTATACAGAATACATAGTGGGTTGCAGTGGAAACATATAATATAGATATTGTCAGCAGATAAAGGATAGATATTGTCAGCAGATAAAGGACTATCAGGTATTGCTACTAAGATATAGGTCACTCCCCATTCATATAGCTCACAACACAGAAGAGTGAGGATGTTAGCTCCGCTGGGGGATGGTTCTCTTTTTTACAGGTATCTATTTTGATATCTTTTACTGATACTGGGGTTTGGGGACTTTGGGAAAAGGGGGGGAGCTTATTTGCAAGAGGGTGGTGAAGGGTGGGGGGTAACTTCATGTTTTGGTAGGAAGGTGTAGGGGAAACGTGAAATTGTGGGTGAGGAGAAAGGATTCAGCATTCCTGCAGTTTAAATACAGAACACAGCCAGAGGGACAGGTGGAGGGTTATAATTTTAATCTATGTGGCTTGGTGGAAAGGAGGTGAGTGTATATGACCCAGATGGTGAGGTGGGGGAGCTTTTATTTTAAGGTTTTTTTTTTTAATAAAACCAAAAAACTCACCAGCAAAGTTGGTGTGACGTCAGGGATGTTCTCAAAGCTTCACAATGTGGCAAGTTCCTGACTTTGCACCAACTTTGCTGGTGGATTATAAATTCACAACTTTTATACTCATAAGTGGCAAAGCCACAAGTTAGTTATGAAGGTCTTACCTCTTGTGTGGAGATTAATGTGTTATTACACTAGTGCAACCCATTACATATTGGATATGAACCACACTATTTTTAACATTTTATTAGAGTTTTACCTTGTTTTAGCTTAAAACTGCATTTCTTTCCTTTGTAAAGTCTTTATCTGTCCCATTGTTTTCATTGTTCTATTTCCAGATTCTAAATGAAAATAACAAGTTCTAAGTGAAACAACACACACTAAGTGAAATAACATGTGTTCCAAGTAAAAATAAATATTCAACCCAAAATAACTTGATTTACTTTTCCAATGTATTCACCACTGGAATGGAATACATAGGGATATACCATGGGCTGACTATTTCATCTGCAGGTTCTGCCTCTTCAATCTCACAAGTGGTGGAGCTACAAGCAAGGTCTGTAGAGGTCAAACCCTGCAGATAAAAATAAACATGACCATTTTTAGACAGCCCATGGCATATGTTATGTATACAATGGCAGTGCCAATCTGGCAAGATTAGCTCTTTTAATGAAGATTAAGTGTTTCTGTTTGATTTCACTGCTCTGTTTTTAAATTGCAACAGAAGGCATTGTGATGTCATCAGGTATTGTTCAAGCTGTTCTCCCTTTGGTTAAGAGCTCCTCTGTGGCCAGCCTAAAGTGGAAATAAAGGGTGAGGACCCACCTAACACTGAAATAAATTATTTATTTCCACTTTAGGCTTGTCATACATGAAAATAAATAAGGGATATACAATGGTAAGCTGTCAGATAAATGATTTATCTACACAAGTGCTTTTTGACCTCGGGTAACATCATGAGTGGCGTAAGCCACAAGTGAGGTGTCTGAGGTCAAACAGCATAAGTGTAGATAAATCATTTATCTGACAGCTCACCATTGTATATTTCATTTATGCAATATGGATGCTTCTTATCAGTGCAGGATCATTTGGTTTTGATCCTGAGCAAGTCACCTAACTTCCTTGTGCTCCCAGATCACATCTGGAAACAAGTTTCGGCTTAGTGTACTACTCCTGGTTAAATAATGTTCCCTTTCCTTCCCTTTCTATGAAGAAGTACTGCCTCTCATCTCTTCTGAATCTACCCCCTCCAACTTCATTGCATGTCCTTTTGTTGTTGAGCACCTTTTTTCCTCAAAACTACTTCCCTTCTGTACCTTATTTACTCCTGTGAGGTATTTAAAGGTCTCTGTCATATCCTTCCTCTCTTCCAGCGTGTAACATATACACATAGAAACATAGACTTTGACGGCAGATAAGTCAAGTCAAGTCATGTTTATTTAAAAAGACGCCCAATCCCAAAGGCTCTGGGCGCCGCACAATAAAAAAGGAGAGATAGAGAAGAATTTGTAGCATTTCATGCCATATAAATACATAAAAGAGTAAAACACATATACATAAACATAATCAAACCCCAAAAGCATGTGAGAATAGGTAAGTCTTAAGGCAAACCTTAAAGGTAATAAGGTTCGGGGCCTTCCTAACTGCAACTGGCAGTGAATTCCAAAAAGCGGGAGCGGTGACACTGAATGCTCGGTTGCCCTCAGATTTTAACCTCACTCTCGGAACAGTTAGGAGGTCAGCATCAGAAGAACGGAGATTGTGGGAGGAGGAGGATGGTATCAGGAAATCTGACAGGTAACCAGGGCCCTGTCCGTGTAGGGCCTTATAGGTGAGAAACCCCACCTTGAAGAGCACTCTCCGCCTGACAGGCAGCCAGTGCAGTTCACGTAACACAGGTTCAATGTGACAGAATCTACTCTGCCCAGTTAAAAGCCGGGCAGCAGCGTTCTGCACGAGCTGCAGTCTGTGGAGAGAACCCCCAGAGATCACGAGATAGAGGGCATTACAGTAGTCAAGCCTAGAAGTGACTAAGGCATGTATCAAGATAGGGAGGTCCAGAGGCGGAACAAGGGGCTTAATCCTGGCAATGTTTCGAAGATGGAAAAAACAGGAACGGACCACGGAAGAAATCTGAATCTCCATGGACAAATTCCTGTCAAACATCACGCCAAGATTTTGCACCCAAGGGGAGGCCGTCAATGACGCAGCCCCTAGCACAAGGCCAGTTGCAGAATCAGAGGCCATCCCATCATGAACTCTGTTCGACTCCACTATCAATACTTCAGTCTTATCAGGGTTCAATCTAAGCCAGCTGGAGGCCATCCAGTCGTTAATCTCAGCCAGACAGATGTTCAGCACATCTACTGTGTTGGGTGTTCCTGGGGCAAAAGATAAGTATAGCTGAATGTCATCAGCATAGCAATGAAAACTCAGTCCATACTTTCTGTAGTCCCCAGGGCAGCATATACACTCTGCGAACAGCATTGGGGCCAACACACGACCCTGAGGGACTCCCACAAAGGAGACTGGGTGTTGATGGGAAATTTCCCATCACAACTGCTGTCTCCTATTTGTGAAAGGACTCAAACCACTTGATGACAGTACCGGTGAGTCCACATAACTCCCTCAGGCGGAGAAGCAACACAATGGTCCACAGTATCAAATGCTGAAGAGAGATCGAGGAGAACAAGAATTGTCTTGTCTCCTCGGTCTCTAACCCTGAGAGGTCATTTTGCACCCGAACTAACGAGTTTCAGTGCTATACCTGGCCCAAAAAGCCGACTGGAAGGGATCATACAACTCGTGAGTCATGAGATGTTCCTCCAACTGAAGTGATACCATTTTCTCAACAATCTTCCCCAAAAATGGGAGATTCGAGATAGGACGGTAGTTTGCCCTGACCTCCGGGTCCAAAGAAGATTTCTTTAAAAGGGGTCTAACCAGAGCCTCCTTCAAGACATCCGGGAAGACACCCTGACTGAGATAAGGACCGCTTGGCCATCTAGTCTGCCTATTTCCCTACCTACAGGATAGGCCACAGATCCTAGTTAACCAACAGCCTATTTCTTCCTACCCCCACAAGAATTGCCTTATGTCTGTCCCATGCATTTTTGAATTCTCCCACAGTTTTAGACCCCACAACCTCCTCAGGAAGGCTGTTCCATGCATCCACTACCCTCTCTGTGAAATAATACTTCCTCAAATTGCCCCTGAACCTCCCCCCCTCTATCTTTAAATTGTGTCTCCTTGTTCTTGCACGTCTCTTTTTCTGAAAGATGCTACCCTCTTGGACTTTGTTGAATCTACTGAGGTACTTAAAAGTTTCTATCATGTCCCCCCTCTCCCTTCTTTCCTCAAGGGTATACATATTAAGCTCCTCTCCTCATACGGCTTCTCTTGCAGACCCTGCACCATTTTAGTTGCCCTCCTCTGGACTGCCTCTATCTTGTCTATGTCCTTGAGATGGGGTCTCAGAACTGGACAGTACTCCAGATGGGTCTCACCAACTGTCTGTACAGAGGGATAACAACTTCCTGTTTTCTGCTGCTGATGCCTCTCCTATACATCCCAGTATACCCCGGCCTCCCTACTGCCTTCTCACATTGCTTGCTAACCTTAAGGTCATCTGATATGATTACCCCCAGGTCCCTTTCCTTTTTTGTTTTGTTACTACCTCCCCACCCATTGTGTATTCTTCCCCTGGGTTCTTGTTTCCCAGGTGCATTATTTTGCACTTCTTTGCATTGAATCTTAGCTGCCATACTTCTGACCATTCCTCCAACCTTGCCAAGTCCCTTTTCATCCTTTCCACGCCTCCTTGTGTATCAACCCTGTTGCAGATCTTTGTGTCATCTGCAAAGAGGCATACTTTTCCTTCCAGTCCCTCTGCAATGTCACTTATGAAGACATTAAAAAAGACTGGACCCAGTACTGAACCCTGCAGTACCTCACTAGTAACCCCTCTGTCTTCAGAGTGGACTCCATTTACAATTACTTTCTGTGTCCTGTTGTCCAGCCAATGTTTTACCCAGACTACCACCCTGGGACCCGCTCCCAGGCTGGTTAATTTGACTATTAATCTTTTGTGTGGGACTGTGTCAAATGCCTTGCTAAAGTCTAGGTAGGCCATGTCCACAGCCCCTCCCTGGTCTACTACTTTGGTCACCCAGTCAAAGAAATCTATTAGATTCGTCTGACATGACCTTCCTGCTGTGAACCCATGCTGCCTTGGGTCCTGTGCCCCACTGGCCTCTAGGTACTCAACAATTTTTTCCTTCAGAAGTGACTCCATCACTTTCCCTACCACAGAGGTCAAACTGACAGGTCTGTAGTTTCCTGCCTCTGTCTTGGTCCCACTTTTATGAAGGGAATCACATCCGCCTTCCTCCAGTCCTTGGGTACCACACCATCCTCCCATGATTTATTAAAAAGTAGCCAGTGGTTTCACTAGTTCCCCCTTAATTCTTTTTAGAATTCTGGGGTGAATTCCATCAGGCCCCATTGCTTTGTCCACCTTCAGTTTTAGGAGTTCTTGCAGAACCCTTTCTTCAGTGAAAGGACTGGGATCGACCCCCTATCAAGAGTGCTTCTGTTAATTGATTAGGCACCTCCTCTTTTGTGAATACTGAGCAGAAATATTCATTTAGTATCCCTGCTTTTTCACTGTCCCCCTCTGCCCACCCACCGTTCATTCTATTCAGCCTCATTATCCCTCCCTTTGTCTTTCTACGCTCGCTGATGTACCTATAAAAGGTTTTATCCCCCTTCTTAACCGAGTTGGCTATCTTTTCCTCAGTTTGGGCCTTTGCTATTCTGATTTTCCTCCCTGCTTCCTTCTGCATTAACTGGTAGAGCTCTCTGTCCTGCTCCTTCTGTGTTTCCTTATACTTCCGGAATGCTATCTTTTTCTTCCTGACTTTCACAGCCACCTCTTTTTGAGAACCATAGTGGCTTTTCTTTCATTTGATTTGTCTATTTGCTTCACACAAAGGCTTGTTGCCTCTATAATGGCAGTTTGATGATTCCCCATTGTTGCTCCACCCCTCCTTCTAGCCTGTTTGCTAGTGCTTTTCTAAGGCACTCTCCCATCTTGCCAAAGTCAGCCCTCCTGAAGTCCAGTACCCTCACTTTTGTATGGCTTGACTCTGTAGCTGAGTTTAACGTGAACCACACTGTTTGATGGTCACTTGTTCCCAGATGGCAACCCACTTCTTGATCTGAGATCCTCTCACTGCCCTCATTTGAGAGTACGAGGTCTAAGATTGCTCTCTCACGAGTGGGTTCCGAAACTAGCTGTCTGAGGCCTGCCACCTGTAGGGCATCAAGAATGGCCCTGCTCTTGGATGTGGCTGCAGAAAATGTGCTCCAGTTAACATCTGGCATATTCAGGTCTCCCATCAACAGTATCTACCCTTTCTCTGCCATCCTAAGAATGCCTTCTATCATATCCTTGTCCATTCCCTCCCCGACATGGGGGTCTGTACACAATCCCTGTGCAGATTGTGGTGCCCTTTCAAGTCTCCAAGGTGACCCACAGTGCCTCCTCTCCTCCCTGTTTACTCTTTTGTTCAGTTGCTTTTATCCCTTCCTTTACATAGAGAGCTACTCCTCCCCCTCTTCTCCCCTGCCTGTCTCTCCTGTAGGTTATGTACCCTGGTATGTTAATATCCAGTCATGGTTCTCTGGGTACCATGTTTCTGTGACTGCTACGATATCCAGGCATCCCTCTTCCATCAAGGCCACCAGCTCAGGGGCTTGTTGCCCAGACTACAGGCATTGGTACTCATTACCTCCATTTCTTGATGGCCTTACCCTTTTGACCCATCCCTGTCCTTATTGCATTTGTCACTTTCTCCATTTACCCCAGCGCTTCTCCCTATTGACATCTCTATGTTGGTAAGTCACCGTGACTTACTACCGTGATTTTTTTGGGGGGGCTAGGATTTCCCTGCTTCTTTCCAGTGCCTCCCACCTTGGCTAGTTTAAATGCTTGACAATGAAGCATTTAAACCTATCACCTAGGATCCTGGTTCCCCTCCTGGACAGATGCAGTGTACATATTGAAGTCCTTTAGTCTCTCCTCGTAGGGCTTTTGATGCAGATCCTCCACCATTTTATTTGCTCTCCTCTGGACAGCTTTCACTCTATGTCTTTCTGGAGATGTGGTCTCTAGAACAGGACACAGAACCATAGGTGGGGTATTACCAGTGATCTATACAGAGGCAATACCACCTCCATCTTCCTGCTGGTGATACCCCTCCTTATGCACCCCAACATTCCACTAGCACTCCCCATTGCCTAGTTGCACTGTCTGGCCATCTTCAGGTCATCAGATGCGATTACCCCCAGGTCTCTTTTCTGTTTGATGGTCATTACCTCTACACCCATTTTGTACTGTGCCCCTGGAGTTCTGTGCCCTAAGTGCATGTTTTTGCACTTTTTCACATTGAAATGCAGCTGCCATACCCTGGGACACTCCTCAAGTTTTCTCAGGTCTCTGCTCATTCTTTACACACACCCAGAGTGTTTTCCATATTGTAGATTTTCGTGTCATTTGCAAAGAGATAGACTTTCCCTTCTAGCTCCAGGTATTTAAATTTTACATGGCACATTAACTTAATTCAGAAATGTCTGTTCAGGCACAATCATTCTTCGCTCTTTCCTAAAGCTTTCTAGCAAAGGGGCTGTAGGTGACTTATATGGGTAGTACCTTCCAGAAGACAGAGGCTGTTGATAAGACTGCTCAGTCTTCAGCTGTGTTTGATTTAGATCATTTGACAGCCAGTAGAATGCCTTCAGAAGAAATTAAGACTGGGGCAATTTGGACAGGAAGTTGGACTGTGGTGAAAGTTAATTCAGGACTATGCTAAAATTAGCACCACAGAGTTTATCCTCTACCATACAGGCAATCAATGCAATTAACAGGGCACAGATGTTATATGCTCTGACATCCTAGTAGATCTCTGAAGCCTACCTGACACATTCTGCACCATCTAAAAGCATCCAGCCTTACATGATAGTAAGCCCATGTAGACCTCAACAAAGCCTTCGACCTCATTGATCAGGAAGTCCTCCTTCATACCCTGGCTGGCCTCCATTTCTCACCTGAGATCTGCCTCTGGTTCAAGGATTACCTAATGGGCAGATCCCATTGCACCATTATTGGTAGTATCCTCTCGGAATCCTGCCCCATCAAATACGGTGTCTCCCAAGGGTCCATCCTGGGCCCTCTTCTCTTCTCTCTGGTTGTTACCTCCCTGCCTGACATCTGCACTCAAACTCATTCTCTGTGCAGATGATGCAGCCCTTTTCTGTCAGGACAAAACCCCCAACGCTCTCATTAACAAACTCCAATTCAATTTCAGCAGACTCACACCTGGTTCATGTCCAAAGGTCTTGTACTCAACTCCAAAAAAACTAAGTTCATGATTTTCTCCAGCCCCCACAAACCCCTTGGCTTTGACCTCTCCCTCTATGACAATTGTGGTAACTCCATTGAAAGAGTCAGTGAATTCAAGTATCTTGGCTTAGTCCTGGATAGCCACCTCAATTTCGATGCTCACACTAGCCTCACAATCAAAAGAGCCCACCAATGCCTCGGTAGCCTCCATAGAACCAAGCATTACTTTAAAGGGGAAATAAACATTGCAGGGGTCACTCAAATTGTGAAAGCCCAAGACAATACCATTTAAGTGAGGTACTAGGCTTAGCTGTAGATGTCAGGAGTCCTGAAATATGAATATCAAATTATCTGTAAATCAAAACAAAGCAGCATCCATTTCATGTAATCTTAAAGCAGGAAGTAATGTCACTTAGGGGCAAGTTCTGTGTTGTTAATTACAACTTGCCCCTCAGTGACATCACTGTCTGTCTCAAGAGCCCATGAAATGGCTGCTGCCTTGTTTTGATTTACAGAGTATTTAGATATTCATATCTCAGGACTCTTGGCACTTACAAGAAAGTTCCATACCCCATTTGAAATATCTTTTTATGGGCTTTTACAATTTAAGAGACCCCTGCAATGTTTACTTCCCCTTTAACAGGGAATCCAAATCCCTCTTCATCTCCAGCTTCCTCCTTCCTGTCTTCAATGATGGTTCACTTGTCTCCCTCCCCTGCCTGGCCACTTTGCCGTTGGTCTCCCTAAACTCACACACCACTGTGAGCTTTATAAGCTCACCAGTTGGCCCTCCCTTGAGGCCCACCTCAACTGCAGGATTGCCACCTTCTTCTTCAAACTCGCCCATGGACTGCTGCCTGATTGCCTCACCTCTCTCTCTTCCAGACAGCCAGCACCACCAGGACCACTAGACTGTCCTCCACTCTCTCTTTCACTGTTCCTTTCTGCCGGACCACTCAAGGGCAGAAAACACTAAGGACCTAAGCTCTTCAACTCTCTCCCTCTGGAACCAAAACTCTGTCCCTCCACAAATGCCTTCAAACACAATATCAGGAGACATTTCTCCCTCAACTGCACCTGCTCACAGCCCTAATCTGGCTCCCCTTCTGCACTCTTTTCCCTTCACCCTCTTGTTATCCACCTCTGGCACTTATCCTCTCTTTCTAGCACTTGTAGTATTGTTAATCCACCTAGGCTAGTTTTTAGATTGCACTTAAATTGTTTATTTCCCAGTGTCATATTATTGTTAAACCCTCACTGAATGCTTAAAGGAAAGCTGTGCAAAACACTGTTGCCAATTCCCAGAGCTGCAGAAACATCCATTTAGCACTGCCTGTATGTGGTCACAAGCCTCCAGCTAACCTTTCATCATTAATTTGCCCCGTTCTTTGTGCCCTGAGCTCTGTGCTGAAGCTGCCATTTGGACACTGCCACCACACTGGAAGGCCGAGTGTGCGCTCTGTTCAGCAGTTTCCTTCCTGCACTCTGCTAGAACGCTTGTTCGTGATGAGCTTGGCAAATTTTTACAGAAGAAAAAGAACTTGTGTGGCATGTACTAGTCATTTAAGTGAACATTTAGAAGTAAGCCCCGTTGAAAATAGAGCAAGGTAACCAGTTTAATTTTTTAGTTGAAAGTTGAAGTTTTGAGTTCAGACATGCGCATTAGCACCTGCCAAACTCAGAACTTCAACTTTCAACTAAAAAATTTAACAGGTTACCATGCTCCATTTTCAACGAGGCTTACTTCTAAATGTTCACTTAAATGAGTAGTACATGCTACACAAGTTCATTTTCCTCCATAAAAATTTGCCCAGCTCATCTCAAATGAGCATTCTAGCAGAGCGCAAGAAGGAAACTGCTGAACAGAGCGCACACTCAGTCTTCAGTGCGGTGGCAGTGTCCAAATGGCAGCTTCAGCACAGAGCTCAGGAGCACAAAAACAGGGCAAATTAATGATGAAAGGTTAGCTGGAGGTTTGTGACCACATACAGGTAGTGCTAAACGGGTGTTTCTGCAGTCCTGGGAATTGGCAACAGTGTTTTACACAACTTTCCTTTAATGTCACCTTGTATTTGTTAATTCACCAAGGCTAGTTCATGGTTTGCCCTTTATATTATCCTGATTTTATGTACTATTGTTTTAACCCTCACTGTAAGTTAAATGTTTTAGCCTATGTCATGTCTCATGATAGTTGTATGTAACTGGATGCTTGTGTTAACGGGCAGCAATGCTCACATGCCTTTCCAGTATAACCAATAAAAATGAAATGAAATGAAATGAAAACATACAGTGCTATAATGTAATCAAAGCACAATGTGATGAATGCATGAATCAGAGCAGTCAGATCCTCATTTGTCAAGAAGGGTTTCAGCCTTGAGATATTCCATAGGTGATACAGGTCATTCTTGATAATTGCAGGCATGGAGGTAAAAGTAGAAGCACATCATCTAGGGAAAACTTCAAGGTTGAACACTTTCTACACCAGCTAAAGACCTGATCCATCGAAGTCAGAATGATCCAGTGTGCTGTTAATGTCCTTGATCTAACAACTTCCTAGTAGCCCGACTGAATTGTTAAACAATGCAGTGCTAAGCCTTTGAATGAGGCACCTTTGGTTTTGTAAATCAGCAATTCATAGATACATAGATACATAGACAGTGTCGGCAGATAAGGGCCTGTGGCCCACCCAGTCTGCTCATTTGAGCTTGTAAGTTCAGTTTATGTTTTCCAAGAAGTTTGTTGCCCCTTACTCCTGACCTCCAGAATTCCTTTATGTCTATCCCATGCATTCTTAAATCCTGTGATTGTTTCAGCCCCACCGCTTTCTCTGGCAGGGTGTTCCACTTGTCCACCACCTGTTCTGTGAAGAAATTCCTCCTCACGTTTCCTCTGAATCGTCCTCCCTCCGACTTCATCACATGCCCTCTAGTCCTGCAACATCTTTTTCGCTTAAAAATAGTGTATTCCTGCACCCTGTTCCTCCCTGTAAGATACTTGTATGTCTCTATCATATCCCCTCTCCCTCCTCTCCTCCAGGGAGTACATGTTCAGTTCCTTCAACTCCACTATCCACAATTCCACTAGTCAAGCAGAAATCTTACCAGCTCCACTGGCTCAGCTAGTAGGAGTCTATTGAATATAGGTTTGTCATAACAATATGCATACAAGGTTCAGGATGAGGTGATTGGCCCAATCTATGAAAATACAAGACTGGAGTCCATAAATGTGTTTCTTATCGTAAGTTCACTACCACCGCCCCACCACATCACAAAAACTACCATGTTTGAATAAATAATAATATGTAGGAAATGGCAAAGGTTTAGCAAGTCATATGACATAAAAGAGCTGGAGAAGTTTCAGGAGGATTTTAAGACTATTCTGGGGTGGTTTACTTGGTTAAGGTTAGTTATGAACGTAAAAAAAACCCACAGTGTATAACTTTTGTGCATGGACTGCAAAGATGGTTGGGAAGTTAGAAGATTTAGAAATAAAGGATTTAATGAGGATACAGTTGGATAATGTCAAGGAATATAAATATCTAGGAGGGGTCTTTGATCAAGACTTGAGCATCTCTAAACATATCTCAAACCTGGATCAAAAAATAAATAAAAAGACTGGAGCTTTAAGAAGAATCTCCAACTGTCTGACAAAAGACTCCAGAACAAGAATAGTTTAATGGTTGATTCTACGAACTATAGAATACAGCAATATTGTTTCCATGCGTACCAGAAGAACTGATTTAATACAGTTACATAGAGTATACAATAAATTGGCCCATTTTATGCTGAGAAGTTTCAAGTTTAGTTTATTAGTGAAAAGTTACTGAGCAAAGCTCATTTACAATGATGCCCTACACACAGTCCCTCTCCATAGTTACCACTGTAAAATATACAAGTACATTCATAAAATAGGAACACAGTACATTATCATTAAATACATTAATTACAGTGTAAGAAAAACTATCAAAGTTATACAAGTGAGTTAAAAAGAAGCACATCTATGATACAGAGGTACTTAATGTTATATAATTCCCACAGGTTTCTCACTATAGTTCCTAAAGTGACTTTGGAATCTATCACTGTAACTTATATCAGGCACTGGGCCTCCTTGAAGTGAGGAGACAGAAAAAAGGATCACTATGATACAAGAAGTTTTGAATTCAGACTGCAAGCATCCTCTGTATCAGAACCTCCATACTGATCAAAATGTTGTGCAGCATCACGCTATGAGAACAGCTAAGGCCAGGGAACTGAAGGTGTCAAGAGTACAGACTAGATTCAGTGCGATGACTATGAGTTATAAATGCAGCAAAGGCATGGAGGAACAAATTACTTTGGGAAACTGTAACAAAACTGACATTGAAAATATTTCAAAAAACTAGCCTGAAAGAAGTATATCTTAATTGTAATTGTTTTTAGCTTAGTAAATGATTTAGTGGCACTTCGTGAGTGCTGTGATGTACCAGTGTGAATGACTGACAGTGATAAACTTGAAAGTGGTCTCTGACCCCAATGTGTATTTCCTGTATAAAAATAAATGTTATCACATACTTACTGGAAACTCAATAACATGCAATTCAGCTCTTTGACTTGCTGTACACAGTGGGTGTAGAAAACTCTGTCTAATCCCTGTTGTTTCCAATGACTTGAATATGGTGAACCCTATTTCAAAGGTTGACTTTTGCTACAACTTGAGAAATTATCTAGGAAACTGCAGTAAACGTCACTGTAGTTTTCTACACAGGTTTTAACATATAACTTTTTGTTCAAGTAAAGTGTGATAGCATTCTGTTTTCTAATGCAAAAGACGCATGAAGGTGACCTTTGCTGTACACATTTCATGCAGGAGACCTGACCTCCCTGTGTTGCCATTCAGGAGCCCTTGACTCCCTGTGTCATCATGCAGGTATAACTCAGTGTTACATACATTGATGCAGGAGATCTTGGCAGTATGCACTGATAGGCAGGAGAGTTAGGATGCACACAGTTTGGAGACATTGGTATGTTACCGGGTCAGAACCGATACCGACCAGAACCAAGAATCTGGATTAGGGCCAAATACCAGGACCAAAACCAGTAAAAGCTAGGGCTGTTAGAGTGCACAAGTGCCTCCTATTGTTACATGTGCAAAGACAATCTGAGACATCTGGTCAGGGTCCAAAAGTTTATTTTAAGACTACCAAAATCCCGCCAAATATAGCATGGCAACTTATAGCATGTTTTGCCTACTAACAATAAGCAATAAACAGAATGTTTTTCTTACATTCCTAACAATAAAAAGTGAAACATAATTACCCCATGTGCCTAACAATTACGTTAGCACTAACCCACGACAGGGTGTGGGGTTACAGGCATCTAATCCATGCCTGGGGTACTTTGTGAGCCATGACACTCCAGGACATATCAAATAGAAATGCTACAGTGTTGTAATGCCATCCTCAGTGCAGGTGTCCTGGTATAGAGCCTCTCATGGGCAGATTAGAGCCATCACAGGGTATGTGTCATTGTCAGGTCAGATATGCAGTACCTGTCATCCCCAGCTGACATCCGATATGCCTGTGGTACAGTCATGGCACACATCACTTCACCTTTGTGTGTCTGGCACTTCTGTATGCAGTAGAAGAAACAGTGTGCATCAGTTCCTGAGGGACTATTTTTCAAGGGCGGAAGGATACAGTCCCTTTTTCCCCCCTTAAAACAAGCCGTACATGCTTTTTGAGAGGATCCTACCTTGTTGTGAGGGTAACCCATGTTATAAGCGCAATAACTCACTCCAGCATGTGGGATTGTAGGCATTTAATCCATGCCTGGGGCGCGCTGTGAGGACACTCGGTTGTGTCCTGCACCCTCGTGCCTCACAATGCACCCCAGGCATGGATTAAATGCCTGTAACCCCACACCCTGTCATGGGTTATTGCTGACATAACTACAGTCACTAAGCCTAAGAAAATATAAGTAATCCCGAGCAGTAGTAGTTTTTAATGTCCTATTGTCCTACCTGCTTATGATTTCTACATGTAAGCTGCCTATGCCCAAAGCAAGAGCCAAGATTCCTACCCAGAAGAACTTCTGAGTTGTTTTGTCACCCCAAATGTCCCTTTGCAGTCTGTGACAGATGTGCCATTACTCGCTAAGACAACAAGCAAGGTCTACCTTAGTTTTCCTCAGAGTGTCCTGTTTCCTGGGGGGGGCAGCCATAATTATAGCATTGTGTCTAGGTGGAACTTTTCAGAAGACCAAAAAGCGGTCTACTGACAAATGTTCTGGTGTCAGACAGGCTGTTTTTCTTCATCAGGCAAGAAATTTCTAGTGAATGATAAAAATAAAGGCATGTCAGACAGTTCTGATAAACAGCTGTTTCTGACCATTAAACTGTGACAGTATGCAGCTAAGGTTAGCAACATATGTTTTTTGTATACACTCCAGCGAGTAAGCTGTTGGCTAGGCTGTTTTTCAGCTGACTGTTTTTCTTCATTTTGTTTGAGATATAAAATATTATCTGCATCAGGGTCCTCAGCTTGGCCACACAAATCTTTTTTGGCTATTGTATTCCTTAGATGTTTTGTCTGGTATCCCATAGGGAGGGGCCTCTCTCAGGTACCATGTGTTGCCACTCAGGAGACAAAACAGTTACTTGCCAGTAACAGTAGATCTTCAAGTGAATGTCTATTCCATTGGCCACACCCTTGGAACTGTAAGCCATCAGTGTCAGAACCACTCAGAAACTTTTCTTAGCAGGGGGCTACTCACGATTACATAAAAAAATATCAGCCCCTATAAAATGTGGGCGGCCCAATTGCCTCTCAATTCCCCCACCAGAGATAAGGTCCGAGGTCCTTTTACTACCAGGAACCAGGAAACCAGACCAGTACCAGGCACACAAGGAATGGTATTGGACTGAGCATGAA
Source organism: Neoceratodus forsteri (assembly GCA_016271365.2). NCBI lineage: Eukaryota > Metazoa > Chordata > Ceratodontiformes > Ceratodontidae > Neoceratodus > Neoceratodus forsteri. Next base: position 660,758,493 of record CM057458.1, read on the forward strand.
TAAACATAAGGCATTTATGGACACTTCCAGACAAGCCAGTGGACAAACTGCCAGCAAATACCTCAAAAACTGAAAAGGGGGAAGGAAGGTGTGTGCTTTGTGGACCAATGGAGGAGATTCTGTCACTGGTAAGTAACTGTTTTATCTTCATTGAGGCTATCCCCTGTATTGGAACAGACCTTTGGAACAATTTCCAAGCAGTACACAAAGTACCCAGGGAGGTTAGAACCTGATATGCAGTCAGGACTGGAGGCCTTGTAGAACAGCAAGACCAAAGCCAGGAGGCTGCCTACAGGCAATGTCTAGACTGTAATGCTCAGTGAAGGTATACACAGTACTCCACTTGGCAGCAGCGCATACTGTATGTCAAGAAAGTCCAAGTCGCCAAAGCACTGGGGTAGTGGGCGCATGTTACCTGTAACACCACAATAAAACTCTATTTTGGATGTAATTTGGATTTGTGGTGTGGTCTTTTGTCAAGAAGTGCTATTTTTTTGGACTTCTTCATGTTTCTAAGTTAGCTGCCCCACACAGCACCCCACCCCAACCCCACCCACAATCTGTGTTCAAGGTTTGTCTTTTGAATCTCATACTGTATGTCAGCTGTAGAAAATTCTGAAAGTAGGCAACAGAAGTGGCCATACCATGTTTAGCACCAGGAAGTTCTTTACCATACTTCTGATAAAACTTAATACAGTGAAGCCGACATTTGAACAGGCACTGTTTAGTAACTGGTGTGCCCTCTTTTCCAGGGGCAAATGAGACAAAGAGCTGGGAGGACTGTCTGCAGTCCTTAGTGCAACTGAGATAGAAATGCAGTGTTCTACAGTATGTACATCAAGTATATGGATCAATGCCTCACGTCTGTTAGCATGCTCAGGATAATACACAAAAAGATTTATAGTCTTATTCAAAGTGAAATAAGAGACTTCTTTTGGTAGAAAGTGAAGATTGGTCCACAAGGGCACCCTGTCCTCAAGAAAAACCAGGTAAGGAGGCTAGGAGACTCACGCACCAGAGCTGGAAGTGGAGAAATTCTGTGAGCAGAAATTATGGCAACTAAAAACAGCATCTTCCGGGAAAGGATACGCATCACACAAGTCATGGCAGGCTTGAATGGCACCAGAGTCAATTTTTTGAGTATGAAATTAAGGTCCCAAGGCAGAATCGGTTCATGAATTGGGGACATATGTGCAGGATACCCTTTAGGAATGTGTGGAGCACTTCCAGCTGTACCACTATGTGCCTGTCAATAGTGGCATGGAAAGCTGAAATGGCTGCCAAGTGCACCTTAACTGATGAGTACTGGAGACTGGAGTCAGATAGAGACAGGAGGTTGGCCAGTACAGTATTGACAGGACATTTAAATTAGTCCTACGAATGAGAAGCACACCGTATGGCGAAATGCTTCCATTTTAGAGAAATAGGTGTATCTTGTGGAAGGCTTTCTAGCTGCAAAGCAAGACATCAGCCAATTGAGGGGAACCCCAAAATGGGTAGAGCTATGTCTCCAGGTGTCATGCATGCAGATGCAGGGATTATAGGTACGAATGGACCAGGGATCCCTGATCCTGCAACAGCAACCCATGACATAGGGGTAGCTGAACAGGAGGCTCCACTGCTAGATGCTACAGAAGGGGAAACCAGATATGGCAGGGCCAGAAGGGTGCTACCAGTATTAGAGTGGCATGCTTCATCTGCAGTTTGAGCAGAACCCTTTAAATGAGAGGGATTGGAGGAAATGAACAAAGGAACCTCCCTTTCCAACAGAGGGTCAATGCATCTCGCCAAAAAACTCCAGGCCATGGAGTAAGTGAGCAAAATGTGCGCAGACGCAAAAAGGACCAACTCTGGATGACCCCATCTTGTAAAGAGGTTGTTTACTATGAAGGCCAGCAGCTCCTATTCATCTACCAGGGACTGGAACCGGCTTAGGCTGTCTGCCAAGACATTTTGGACACTGGAAGAAATGCGTCTGACAGCTGAAGGCTGTGAGACATTGCTGAGTGCAACACTCTCATTGCTTCCTTGCACACAGGGTAAGAGTAAGTGGCTCCTTGCTTGTTTATGTTGTGCGTTACACTGAGACTGTCTGTCCAGACCAACAAGGGCTGGAATTTAAGAGTTCTCTGAAGGCTTAGAGATAAAGCAGGAACAACCCTCATCTCCAGAACACTGATATGGAGCTCTGAATCCAATTTGGTTCATGATCCTGGGTCTGTAAGGGACCCAGATGGGCACCCCAGCCTGGCTGTGATGCATCCCTGGTGAGGATATGCACTGAAGACAGAGAGAAAAATGGAATGCCCTGCAATAGGTGTTGGTGGCCCACCCACCATACCAGAGCATTGTGGAGAGGGTCTTGATGAGGACCATCTGTTCCAGCTCATCTACTGTATCAACTGATCCCATTGCACCTGAAGAATCCACTGCAGTAAGTGCATATGGAGGCAGGCAAAGGGAACTGTCACTATGGCAGTAGCCATAAGGCCCAGTAGAAGGAGTGTCATCCAAGCAGACACATAATGACTCCTGTGTACCAGATGGGCCTGGGCAACAAGGGCCTCCACTTGGTCAGCAGGCAGGAAGGCTCTGCCCACTGCTGTGTCCAGCACTGCACCAATAATATTGGAGGTGCTGACAAGGAAGAAATACAGATTTTGCTACTTCGACTGTACCACCCAGTTCCTTAAACAGTTGTTTCATTCTGGACAGTGTGTACTGAGCCACTTCTGTGGATGGGCCCTTCAGGAGCCAGTTGTCCAGATACAGGAAGACATAAAACCCTTGCCTCTGAAGGACTGCTGCCACAACCGCAAACCATTTAGTTAATACCTGCAGTGCCAAGGATAAGCCAAAAGGCAAGATTTGGAACTGACAATGGCTGGTCTCCAGTGTAAAGTGCAGGTATTGCCTGTGGCATTTTTGAATCTTGTCACAAGGTTAAGTGTCCTTCATGTCCGGGGCACAGAGCCAATCCCCTTTTGCAGCAGGGGAATGAGAGCTTGAAGAGACAACATTCAAAGCTTTTTGTATTCGAAGAACTAGTTTAGGTCTCTCAGGTCCAGTACAGGATGCAGATCTCCTGTCCACTTGGGAAACAGGAAGTATCTGGAATAGAACCCTCTGTTCATTTCTCCAGGAGGAATGGGAGGAACTGCTCTCTTGTGAATTAATGACTGTTCTTCTCTCAGAAGGGACAAGTGACCTAGAGGATAATAAGAAGGAGGCAGAGGATGAACTGGAGGTGTGGACAGCAACTCCACAGCATGCTCCTTTTCCACTCTTTCCAAGACCCACTTGTCTGTAGTGATCTCCCTTCTTTTGGACAAATGAAGGGAGATCTTTTCACCCAATTGCACCCCTGGAGGCAGTAGTGGAGGGGGAGGAAGTGGAGAGTCAGAAGGTACCAGGGGCAGTGGGGATACCTTGACCGATACCTGAAGATGCCTTGGAATGGGCAACAAGGGTGGGGAAATCTATAGGCTACTGACCCTGCCTCCTTCCCAATCCGACCTTCTCCTCTGTTGACCCTCATTTTCTCTTTAACTCTGTCCCAGCCTCTCTTGAAACTGTATACTGTTTTCAACATAATCACCTTCTCTGGAAGTACTTTCCAACCCACCACTACCCTCTCAGTGAAGAACTTCCTCCTAGCCTCTGCCCTAAACCTCTCCTCCTCCAACTTGAGACTGTGTCCCCTCATGTTTTGGTTCCCACTCTTTTATATGAGACCCTCTTTGTCAGCCAAGTGTTCTGATGATAGCGTGCAGTGGTCAGATTGGTCAACTCTACTCCTCCCTTTTGGGACATACTTTGTAACACTAGGTCAATGAGAAATAAGACAGTGGTGATGGAGGTGTTCCCTGCCAATTCCTCTGTTGACCTTGTTTGCATCACACAGCCCTGGTTGGGGGAGGACTCTGGTCCTGTGCTGGAAGCATCTATCCCTGCTGGACTTTCTGTGGTACATTGCCCAAGGTGGGAGCATTGTGGGGAAGGGTGGCTATCTGTTATAGATCCACTTTGGGACTCACAGCATACCCCATGGGAGTAACCAGACTGTTTGAATTTATGGCTGTTAGGGTGGGCTAGATGCAGGATACGGGATCATTCTCGTGTACTGGCCACTGGGTAATAGAGGGGAATCCCTGCAGGAAGTGGCAGACTACGTGGCTGACCAGGTGTTGGAGGATTTCACTGCCTGGGCTGATGATGAACCCTCACTTCTTAGTCAAAAGTTCCTCCAGTTGATGTCATCACTGGGTCTTGCTCAGGCTGTTTCCTCTAGCACCCACCAGCACAGCCATGCCTTGGATCTGGTTTTCTCACTGGGGCTTAAAATAAGTGACATCAAGGTTGATCCAGTTTTATGGTTGGATCATCATGCTGTGTTGTTCCTCTGTGGGACGCCCCTGGAATATTACCCCTCCTGTGAAGATGATCCAGTACGGTCCAAAATACAGCTTGGAGCCTAGCAAACTCCTAGAGGAACTGGACATCTCGAGCATGATGTCAGCTTGTGCCATGGGAACCGAGATGGTCATGGAGTGCTAAAACATGGCACTTACAGCTGCCTCAGACTCCCTGGTATCCTATTGTATTTGTCCCTCAAATTCCCTTTGCAGCTCACCATGGTATGGTAGTGAGCTGTGTCAGTTGAAGACTGAGAGAGGAAGTTGCAGCATTCTTGGTGGAGGTCCCACTTGGGGTGGACAGATAGGTGCGGAGGGCACATTATGGCATCTATCATTGGGCAATCAGCCTGAAAAAGACAGAGTTCCTGTCAAGGGTGATTGCTTCAGCAAATAATCGACAAGCTCAGGTATCCCACACCATTGACAGATTGATAAATCCTCTCTGTCCATGATCAGAACAAGCTTTTTCCACAGCAAAATGTGAGGAGTTTAATTAGTTCTTTGCGAACAAGGTGTGTTCCATATGGGCTGTGATTTCCTCAAGTGGCTTGTCATGGGCTGGCAGTGACCAGCTGGAGAGGGGCTTAGACATTCTGCCATTCTGGGCAGAGTTCCAGCCAGTTGTAGAACAGGAGCTGCTCTGAGTGATCGCTAGGTTGTGCTTCACCAGCTGCACTTTGGACCCTGGGCCTATCTGGCTGCTGTTTGGTTGTTGGGAATCCCTGGAGCCCACTTTTGCTGGATCATCAGGTTCTCCCTTCAGAGGGAGTTCCCCCCAGAACTGAAAAGGGTTATGGTGAGAATCCTCTGAAATAAAACCATCTCTGAACTCTGACTGTCTCATGAATTACAGAGCTGTCTCAAATCTTTCTTTTTTGGGCAAGGTGACTGAGAAGGTGATGGCAGTGCAGCTTGTGGATCACTTGGTTCAATATGACATATGTGAGCCTCTCCAGTCAGGCTTCAGGCCTTGTCACTGCACTGAGACTGCTCTCATCGAGATGCACCATAATCTCCTCATTGCAAGAGACGGACCGCATAGATCCATTTTGGTCCTTCTAGATCTACTGGAAGCATTTGACATAGTGGACCGTGGAGTGCTGTTAGGTCATCTGAGGCACTACGTGGGACTCACTGGCACGGTTTTGCACTGGTTTGAGTGTTACCTTATCGGGAGAGTGCATCAGGTGGTACTAAGTAATTTCATCTTTAGGATTGCCCTGTTCAGCTGTGGAGTGCCTCAAGGTTTGATGCTTGCCCCAATGTTGTTTGCTGTGTACACATTGACATTGCGTGGTACCATCAGGTGGTGTGGTGTTGAGTTTCATTGCTATACAGATGATACTCAGCTATATTTGTCCTGTGCACCTAATGATGGGAATGACATGATTTTGGTGTCGAGCATTGCCTTGGTGAAATTAAAAACTGGATAGCCTCCAATTAGGCGACAGAGGGTGATGGAAAATGGAGTTCAGTCCAAGGAATGGAGGGTGACCACTGGGATGCCTCAGGGATCAGTGCTAGGACCAGTACTTTTTAATGTCTACACATGTATAGGGAGCGGTATCACCAGTAGAAAGAGGGAGGTGGTGTTGCTAGTGTATAGAGCTCTGGTGAGACCCACCTAGAGTACTATGTCCAGTTCTGGAGACCACATCTCCAGAAGGACATAGAAACAGTGGCGGAGCTGGGGGCTGGGGGTGGTCACCCCTCCTGGCTGCCCCAGTGTGAGTAGTGGTGCCCCACCACCATCTCTGTTCACTGTTAAGTGCCCATTGTGGAGCCCGTGATTGACTTGAATGGCCCCCGCTCTCAAATGCTTCCAAACCTGGCTCTGCCACTGCATAGAAAGTGTGGAGGCAGTGCGGAGGAGGAGAAATAAAATGGTGCTGGGTCTGCATCAAAAGCCCTATAAGGAGAGACTAAAAGGACCTTAATATGTACACCCTGGAAGGGGGAATAGGATAGAGACCTTTAAATACCTCACAGTGGTAAATAAGGTACAGTTCCAAGAGGGGGAAGGACCGCGATACAACCAGGTGGACCCGGAGCAAGTAACAAGGGTAGCAAACCATACAACGTACAGACAGTCAAAGGTGGTTACCTGCACTCATAAACATTGAAAAAGCACCACCACACAAAGTACATTTTTAAGATTTTATTGCCTGTTAGACCAGTGGACTATGTACAGATAGGACCACATGCCACAATGCTCCAGCGCTTCGAGCTGAAACTCTTCGTCAGGGGGGCGTGGCCTTGAAAACCACCGTGATACATTTATAGTGACATTTAATTAAACATGAGCAACCATTTTACATTTTAGAAAAAATCATTCCTTTTTTTACTTTCTTTAAATGTGCACATGAAATGATATATCAAAATAAATGTGTGATATAAAATCAAAATTGAAAAGCCAGAACTATCAGTTATTTGTTCTACGATTATTGGATGTAATAGCTTAATTATTTAATTCAGTCCCTAATGTTTTTAAATCCTGGCTGTACTTAAGCTTTAACTGACAGAAGGTAGAAAGGAGAAATTACAGAGTGATCTGCTTCCTGAAAAGGCGATCAACAAGGTGTTCTTCAGTGGACAGCAGACAGATAGACAGTGGCCTGTGAATGTAAAAAGAAGAACAGAGATATATTTAGTGCATATGAAAGCCACTGGAATGTCTAAACAAAAGGTTTTTCTTTCTAATCTCCTATTGTTTACATTACTTAATTTTAAATCTTGTTTTTAAGACATGACTCTATTTAAAAAGAATCAATCAAGAAAATACAAGCAATCAACTAAGGAGCATTTCATTATTCCAATGTATTTTCTAGAAGTGTAATACCCTTTTCCAGCCTTTGCACAATTTTAAGGGGAAACATCAAAGTGCATGCATTTTACACAGAGGGTGGGGACAGGCCCAAACCTGTATCATATCCAATCATGATTATTTTAAATAAGGTTTAATGTCCCAGCTATTATTGAGACCATGTGGGTTTATGCTATTTAAATTAAAAATCCAAAAATGTTCTCGTTTTAAAAGTTGGCTTGGTCTGTTCCCTCCTTTCTTCATCATTTTTATATTTTCAGTTCCACAAAACCCAAGCATATCTGGATTCAAGCCATGTTTCTCTCCAAAATGTATACCCACAGGTGTGTCTTGTCTAGCATTCAGAATTGATCTTGCAAGTTCTTGTACCCACTGTTTAAGCAGTCTGGTTGTACAACCTACATATATGAGTTTAAAGGAGCAGCACAGAACATAAATAGTAAACGGCGTATCACACATGATACACTCTCTGATGTCAACTGTAACATTAGCATCCTTGGGATGTGTAAAGCTTTTCACTGTCTTAGCATATTTGCAAATGGAGCGTCTTTTGCATTGGTGAAAACCACTCTGTCTTGGTGGCAACTAATTTGCAAATGTATTTTGAAATTCTACTGGCATCCTGCTGTGGACAAGTATGTCCCTGAGATTCTGTGCTCTGAAAAATGAGACTCTGGGTTTAAGGCCCACTGCCTTGGACACCACCCCATCCCCCATTAAGATAGGCCAATTCTTGTGAATTATGTTTCCTATAGTCCTGCAAGATTGTTATATTCTGTCACAAAAGTGGCAGGACCATTACATTTTTATGTTGCTTGCACACATGTGCAAGAAACATAGTGCCATCATCTGAGTTTTCGGAGGTGTGGCACCCGTCTTCCAATTCAGTCAGTGTGTTTGCAGGTGTGGCCCCAGTTCCCCAATCACTGCTGCAGCTGTCTGTGACAGCAGTTGAAAATGCAGTGGCATACGGTTGAAAGGAGGCTGTTCAGTGAACAGAGCTCTCCCCATGAACACACACAAAGCACGCGCCCTGCGTGCTGGTGCGACTCCCCACGCACACACTGTATGGCCGGAGGGTGCCCAATCCCCCATCGGCTCTCGCCCCCCCCACAAAAGCTTCTCCTGGTGCCATGCTGGGAGCCTACCCCAGCGTGGCAAAAACTGTTATAGCCAACGGGGGTGCCCAATCCCAAGCCAGCTCCATGGCTGCACGCCCTCCCTCAAAAGCTTTCCAGGTGCCACACTGGGAGCCCACCCCAGCGTGGCAAAGCTTGTTATGGCTGACGGGGGTGCCCAATCCCCTGTCGGCTCCAGCCCCCCCAAACAGCCTTTCAAGCTGCCACGCTGGAAGCCCACCCCAGCATGGCAAATGTCCCGCATCGTCGTAATAAAAAATAAATAAACATGTAAACAAAAAGGTCCCTAGTAGCCCTGCCCCCCTACAGCCATACCCACCCTCACTTCTCACCCCACCTTACTTACACCTCCGGACCTCGGGCGCGACGATCTTCGTGGACTGGGAATACTCTGCACTCTTCAAAGCCGACCGCGAACTAAGGAAATGCCAGTAAGCTGTATAATGTAATGAATAGGGTTTTTTTCAACTTTGTTGCATATCTCAGGCATTTTTGGGAATTTTGGGCCCACATTTTCAACATGGGGTTTTTAGGACCCCTCCTTCTGAATTCTTTCACTGTCATGGCATTAATCAGGCCAGATCAAACCACATCTTAAACCTTGGGACTTGGTGATGATAGTACATGTCTTAGTCACCTCAAGACTGGATTACTTGGGGGGGGTGGTGGCTTGAAGCTGAACATGGCGGATGAAGTTTAGCCCGGCTCCTGCATGCACTCAGCCTTTTTCGCCTGCATTTGGAGTCTACCCCTGAAAATCATGCTGCAAACACTCGAATTACCTGGTGAAAGTCGATGGCGTCAGGATGAAGTAAGCACAAGCAATCCAAGCTGCATTTCAACTCTGCTGAGCAGCCTAAAGAGCAATGCCATGTCCTAGAGGACACCAGCAATGGGCGGGATTCAGGCATGGTGCAGGAGGGACTCATGGTGTAACCCCTAGATGGCGCTATCCCAGGGGCTACTACCCCTGCCTGATTTGCCACTAACAGGTTGAGGGGCCTGGATCCGATGGCGAGTGCCTCCACCCAGAGGTCAGGGTTTGCAATAGTTAAACTAACTTGGTCACAGCCCTCTGGGACACTGCAACCCCCCTTTCTTCATACTATTGGCCCGCACAATATATCAGAATTACCTTCACAGTATACACTTACCCCAGGACTGGTTCAGGCACTGGGACCTCCTGTAAATAAGATACAGTGCAACAATCACAGTACAATACTTTAACATAGACAAATACCTCAGGCAGTATAACTTTGCTGAAACAAGCAGCTCTGATTTATTTAGGGGGATATAACAAGGACAGGGGGAATCAGGTTAATTAGCTTATCACTCTACTCATCTACCTATGGCTCTGTGCACAGGCCTATCCCTATCAGTTACTGTCCCTGGGTACCCAAGCCCTAGTGGCTAGTCCAAACCGTGGCAGCTGGTAGGGCCCTTTCACACAGAGAAAAGAAAAATTAGTTAAACAGTCAGCAGTACAGTAATTCCATTTGGATTCAATGTGGCAATTCAACAGGGAGCGACCCTGAATTAGTACTCACGACCTCCAAACAAGATAGGGTCCTTCAATGTCAGCAGGGCTACTCTTGAGCTCCACGACTCTCACACATTTATATGGCAAAGTGCAACAGGCAAAAGTCCTTTAATGGCAGCAGGATTCACTTGAGCTACACAAGCCTCCTCACACATTTATATGGTGAACAGTAACAGGCAAAAGTCCTTTAATGGCAGCAGGATTCACTTGAGCTACACAAGCCTCCTCACATTTATATGGTAAAAGAAAGTACTATACCAGGCAGGCTGCTTCTATCCCGATCGCAATTACTGCACAATACCGGAGAACACACAGCAGATTCAGTTCCTGACAGACTGAGTGCAATCAGCAATTTCTCCAGTCTTCTACAGGGTGAGCCTGGTTTACCTTTCAGATATCCTTTGATTCTCTTCACAGGACGGATTGAGTCCTAACAAGCAGTTACACAAGCTGCAGACCGGAACTCTGGGCCTTACACACGTTTCCCGACTAAAACTGCACACTGAAAAAAGCGCAGGGCTCCTTCCCTCTTCACTGCCAGAGCTCAACTGAAACTCCAGCAGACAAACCGGGCACTTCCTTTGAATTCCTCCCAGTTCCTGGCTGGATTAGCTGTCACTCACAATAGACTGCTCCTGTTGGTCCAAAAAGGCGCCGAAGTCTAAACTACATCTCCCAGAGTCACTGCCCATACAATCCTCTTGTGGTTGGCTCAGATTATGAGTCCAAGTTCTGATTCGTCCAAGGCACCATTTTAGAGCTACCTTAACCCACACTGATTGGTCCAGTTCAGCAGTTCAAAACTAGAATGGGGAACTAGGCAAACACAGTTCTGACTGCAAAGAAAGCAGGTTAGATAAACTGTAATTTCATTATTACTCTAAATGATTTCTGGCAAACAGTTACATCTTTCAGATAGGTTCCCTTTGCACTCCTAGTGACTGCAAAATGGAGGAATTACAGCAGCTCAAGTGGTACTCAAGCAGAGAAGCACACAGTCCCCCCATACAAACTAATTATGTCTGCAAGCAGACAGCTCTTAAAGAGACAGTACCAGAGGCTCTAAAAACACTCACTGATAAATGGCTTAAAACGCCAAACACCATTCAGGCTTGGAGCATTCAAGCAAGCTCCTGGAAGTCTTTTGGGAACCCCCATTTGCAGGGGGGTTACAATGGAATTTGAGCGATCCCTAGCATCAGTCCCAACAACTTTGTCCCTCATACAGCATGACATGAAGGCGGGTTTTGCCAACATAACCTTGCAAATCTCCCATCTCCAATCGGTAGTGACTGGGTTATCCAAATCATCTGCGGCCCACACTACTCAGATATCAGAGCTCGATCAATAGGTCGGGATCTTGGAGGACTCTTTGTCAGAAGCCATTAGGGAGAAGCAAGCACTGAGGAAAATGGTGGAGGAGCTATCAAACAGAGTGGATGACCAGGAGAATAGGTCGCACCTCTCTAATTTAAAAATCATCGGGTTGCCAGACGGGACCTAGGGGAGGGACCCGGAAAAGTTGCTCCATGCCTAGCTAGTAGAGCAATTGAACCTGCTCCTGAACTTAACTGATTGTGAGGTGGAACGAGCGCACAGGGTGGGCCCGAAGCCTCCCGTCAGTAACAGACCGAGACATTGTTTCATTAAATACTTAAGGTACTCGGATAAGGAAGCCATCCTGAAACGAGTGAAGGAGCAGGGTCCAATCACTGTGGGCAATGCTAAAGTCTATGTGTTCCAAGACTACAGCAGGGAGCTCCAGCTCTAAAGGCAGAAGTTTAATGAGATTAAGAGCAGACTGCACCGCATGGGATGGGCCCTCGCCTTCCTCTACCCGTCTAAGCTAAAAATAGACAGGCCTGGTTGCATACCACAGTTTTTCTCTTGCCCCCGAGAAGCGATGAAATGGGTAGATGAAGAAGTCAGGAGAGAAAATGGGGTGAACTCGCCTCGGAACCAGGTGCCAGAAGAACACTGAGTTTGCAGGTACTGCTCTGTTTGGTTTATTTTTACCCCACATGGGCTCTCTTTCCCTAAAGTGGGGAAGTGGGACTGAGCTACTGTATGTTTGTGTTTCACCCCCCCGGGTCAGTGCGGTGTCTGGTTAAATATGCCCATGGCAGAAGACCTTGACCACCATTGAACTGTTGAACTACTGTCGATTCAGAGCTCCACTTGTATTTCTGGGGGATCGCCGAATCGTACTTGGTTTGCCTATGTAGGTCTCGCAAGCCACCCCTGAGCACCCAGAACATTGATGCACTGACTTTGGTATGCCTGGCCTACAAGTGAAAGGACACAGCCTAGCCCAGCGGCCTGCAGGGTGGCTTGCCCCCGACCTGGTCTGGGGGCCAGGGTACCGGCGGGGGGAACTGCCAGTTGACACAGCAGAATGGAGCTAACCACCAGATCAGTGTTATTAATGTGTTAAATATGGTGACCTTGGCAAGCCTTTTTTTGTAGAGAGGTCGATCTGGTCCAGCTGATATGGCACACAACCTCTCGCGGATCCACGTGTCTACAAGGCGCCATAGCACAGTATGTATTTCCTGAATGGCACAGTACTTCAAAGGGACTTCACTGCTGGTTTGAATCGGAACTCTGGCCAGACCCTACAAAGTTTCCTGGTGACCTTGCCCACCCATAGGCAGGTTTGTCCCCAACCTGATCCAGGATTGGTATAATGGCGGGGTTAACCTCGGAACAGCCCTAGTGCTGCAGCCACCCATTCCTTGATCGCTGCTACTTATTCTTCTTTTCTCTATTTGCACAACACTCAGACACACCAGCGGACCCTAAGCTGCCAGGGTTAATGACTGGGGGGGGGGTGTTGATGGTGGCTCAAACTTGTTAAGCTGCTGTTTGCAGCTGGTCACTATTGCACTGTTAAATAGTTATTTACCATTCAGAAGGTGGGGTTACTACAGTCTGTTTGATGTTCATAAAGGGGAGTTCATTATAATGAGATTACTACCTACAATGTTCGCTATTTGTTTGCAGGGGAACTTAGGTAGGATTGGTTTTGGTCCTTCTTTTGGAGGAAGGGGGGTACTGTTTTCTTTATGGGGTTGGTACTGGGTTCAGTCATTTGGGGGGGTTACCACAGTGGAGGCGGGGGGATGAACAGTGGGGTTGGTGGGTGGGATGCAGTGGGTGTCGCCTTTCTGGGGGGCTACACGTTTTGCTGTGTGTGTCAGCTACATGGGTGGGCAGTTCCAGGCTCATTCCCCAGGGTTTAGTTCTTGTTAATAAGGGTGGGGGGTTAGAATGGTTCATTTTAAAAATCAGACACAGAGAAGAGGACGCCATTGCATCCCAGATGGCTTGCAGGGATGTTCATATATGGGGCCTATCAAGGTTGCTGCAGGGAGTTTTGCAATGCTTGAATAAATTCACATCATGGATGGTACCTTGAAAGTGGCAACCTGGAATATAAATGGGTTGAAATCTGTGGTTAAATGGAAAAGATTTTCTACTGAAGTGAAGCTAGCTAAGTGGCAGGTGGTTTTGGTCCAGGAAACTCATATGTCCCGGGAGAAGGCACTCAAGATGGAGGCCTGTCTGGGGGGGGGGACTTGAATTTTGGCCACCTTCTCATCTAAGGTGAGAGGGGCAGCTGTATGGCTTCCTCAGGGTACCCAGACCACTGTACTAAATAGACGGGTGGCTCAAGATGGCAGATAGGCCCTCGCTAGAGTGGAGGTTGTAGGCTATGGTATAATTAATCTGGGATCAGTATACGCCCTGAATGTTGAAGATCCTCAGTTCTTTCAGAGGCTTACCCTGGAGCTTGTATCCTGGTCTGGACCATGGGTATTGGGAGGGGACTACAGTTGTGTGTGGGATGGAATTTTGGATAGATCCAGTAAAAACCCTATCCCCCCCTCCTAAAAATGCTGGCACCTTCGGTGTGCTGGAGGAGGAGGTGGGGGTAGTAGATGCGTGGCGCCACCTTAATCTGTCTGGGAGGAACTATAGTTTCTTCTCCATGCCCACAAATCCTACGCAAGATTGGATCGGATTTTGGTTAGCCCGGCACCCTTACCTGCCCTGAGGGGAGCGGTGTATTCTCCTGTGCTCCTGTCAGACCATGCCTCCCTAATGGTGGAGCTTTCATTGTGAGGAGGGGGCCCAGGTAGTAGGATGTGGAGGCTGGACCCTGTCCTTCTGAAAGATCAGAAATATGTATAAGTCATGGAGGTGAGCATTTGGGAGTTCTTAGCCCTTAATGGGAGGGGGGATACGTCCCACGGGACTAGGTGTAAGGCACTAAAGGCCTACATTCAGGGCCAATCCATTTCTTTTGCAGCTCACAAGGCTTGTATTTCAGAATGGGAGCTAGACTATTTGAGGACTAAGATAGAAGCTTATGAGCAGGCTCATAAGGCTAACCCCCCTCAGTCCCTGTACCAGATAGTTCAGAAACTAAAGTGGCAGTACATCACCATTAGCAGTGCCCGGATGGAGAAGGGCCATCATACTATCCAGGCTGGTCAATATTTTGAGGGTGATCTAGCAGGAAAGTTGTTGGCATGGTAACTTCGAAGGAGGGAGGGAGAGAGAGCTGTCAATCAGATTCACAATCCAGCTGGAGTTCTGTTGGATGACCTGGAGGAGGTGGGAGTGGAATTTAGGGATTTCTATAAACAGCTATACACCTCTGAGGTCTCCCCTACACAGGAAAAAATTGAATGTCTCCTTGATGGAGCCCTCATGAGCTCCCTCAGTAGGGAACAGGCAGAGGAGTTGAAAACCCCACTGACTAGGGAGTAGCTTAGTAGGGCTGTTAGGTCTCTGAGGGGGAGAAGGCACCGGGGCCTGATGGCCTCCCTATTGATTTCTTTAAGCGTTTCCATGACCTGCTGATTGACCCACTCTGGGATATGATATTGGAGAGCTCATCCATTGGCGAGCTCCCTTACTCCACCCGGTCTGCCCTCATAACAGTTCTCTCTAAGCCGGGTAAGGATCCTGCTTGGTGTGCTTCCTACAGGCCTATCTCCTTATTAACAGCTGATTATAAAATACTGGTGAAGGCCTTGGCCTCCAGATTGGACCCTCTGCTCCCAAATATTATACACCCAGATCAGACTGGGTTTGTCAAAGGTAGACAAGGGAAGCACAACATTCGGAGAATCCTAAATGTTATCCATCATTGGGGAAATCTCTACAAAACATGGAGCAGCGGTGTTAGCTCTGGATGCGGAGAAGGCCTTTGACCGGGTGGAGTGGGGGTATCTTTTTGCCACCTTGGGGAGGCTTGGGCTCAGACAGTCCTTCATCTCCTGGGTTAAGACCCTCCACACTAACCTTACTATGCAGGTGACAGTCAATGGCCATCTTTCTCCCAGTTTCACCTTAGGTTGGGGTACTAGACAGGGATGCCCTCTGTCTCCCTTACTGTGTACTATGCCATATGGGCAAGATCAGACATTAGAGGTTTTACAGGGGGTGGGCGAGAACACAAACTCGCAGTGTACACTGATGATCTTCTCTTGTACCTACAACGCCCAGCTGATGACCTCCCTAGGGTGCACAAGGTTTTAGAAGACTATGGATCCCTCTCGGGGCATAAGGTTAATTGGTCAAAGAGTGACATCCTGCCTATTGGAACCTTGGCTAGGCATATTCTAATTCACAACCTGAACAGATTGAAACTGGTTCCAAAACTAAAGTATTTGGGTATATACATTTCGAGGAAGGTGGGTGCCCTTTATGCCCTGAAGTTTAAATCATTGGTCAGAAAGATCTCTGAGGACTGTGATAGATGGACTGCCCTCCCCTTTCCCTTATGGGTAGAGTGGGAATAATAAAAATGACGATTCTACCCAGGTGCCTTTACTTATATCAGTCCCTACCTATAAAGTTGCCCTGGGCCCATTTTCGGTGTATTCATGCCCTGATAACACAGATTCATATGGCGAGGTGAATCTACACGGGTAAGTAGGGTGGTCCTTCAGCTGCCACTGAGATGGGATGGGCTTGGCCTCCCCAATTTTCACTGGTACTGTCTGGCGGCCCAGTTGGCTGCATTTGCACCGGGATGGGAGAGGGATGCACAGGGGTGGCTCGAGATGGAGGAGGGGGATAGAGGAAAGTGTTTAAAAGGGGCATTGTTGGCCAGTGCCCTTTTAGACAGGTGAACTGATTGAGCACCCTAACCCATTTCTATCAGCCACCCTCAATGCTTGGCACATGGTTCATAAGATCACTGGCAGGCAACTGGATCCACTAGACAAACTGTGTTATTAGATGTGATACAATTAAAGGGCTCACATACAGTGGCCATGGTACAAATTTGAATGACTTGCAATGTAGAGGTTTGAGATGGGTGGGTCAGCTCTGTGAAGGGGACCACCTCATGAGTGTTCATTATTTGTGTACGCAGTGGCAGATCCCATGGGGAGATTTTTTTATTTACCTGAAACTCAGGAACTGTTTTGGGCTCTCTTTGGGTCCTGAGGATGGCTGAGCCCCTCTTTCCCCATTTGAGGAGGGCTTATTTGGCCCCCAACCAGGCAAAAAGATGTTGTCAACCTTTTGTCAATCTCTGCAAGGAGAGGAATGGGGGCTCCTGAAAAGGATCACTCTGAAGTGGGGCAGGGACTTGGTGTGTGAAATGGACACTCAGCTCTGGAAACGAGCTTGCAAGCACTTGGCTTCCTGCTCTAGAAGTAATAAGTTGAGAGAGGTACAGTTACATTTTTTACATCAAGCTTATTACACCCCTGTTAGGCTACAGCAGTTAGACCCTTCAAAATCTGATGAGTGTCCAAAATGTCTGGGAACCCCTGGGGACTTTACCCATATGGCTCTCTTGTGCCCAAAAGTTGCTCCTTTTTGGCATGAATTTCATGCAGTCATGTCAAGGGTTTTGGGATTTAGCCTGCTGGGTAGCCCTGCAGAATTCTTGCTGGGAGCTGACTTGGAGCATCCCGGGAGGGGGGGTTCTGGAGCACTGTGGTCTTTGGCTCTTGTGAATGCAAGAAAGACTGTTGTGCAGGCCTGGTTGTCCTCATCCCCCCGACTATACAACAATGGGCTAATAACTTGAAAACCTGTATGTCAATTGAGAGAGTACAGTACACTGCTATAGGAAAACAGCAATTATTTATGGAAATGTGGGGCCCCTTGTTAACAGCAATAGAGGCAAACACCTTTCCTTATTAGGTTGGGGCTGGTGGGACCCCCATGAATGGTGTATCTCTTAGAGCTCACTTTTACGTATAGTGTCTCTCTTGCAGTTCTAACTATACTAAAGTTGTATGTGATCCTCCCCTCAGTTTTGGGCCCCAAATATGAGTTCTGTTTTAAATGCAGCTAAATAAGCTGATCTTAACAGGAACTCACTGCAGATCCCAATTTAAGTCCGATTGGTCCTGGCATGGTGTTTCACCACCTGACCTTCCCTCAATACGCTACTAGTTATCATATTTGACAGCTCAACCCATTACCATTACTATGACAATGACTATGATCTCCCTGTTTGTGATATGTTACCTATTGGAAATGTGCGCATTCCTCTGGAGCATATTTTGTAACACGATATTATACACTGTATTTGTGTGATATAGTGACCTTCATCTCGTGTCTCAATAGACTTTGTAGCAAAAAAAAAAAAGATTGGATTACTGTAATGCTTTTTATTTAGGGGTATCTGAAAGCCTGATGCGCTGCTTGCAGTTGGTCCAGAGTGCTGCAGCCCACCTCGAAACGAGCACATACTATTGGTGCTACTCAGTCTGTACTGGCTGACAATCTGGTGTTGTATCAACTTCAAAATATGTTGCTTGCATACAAGGCCCTACACAATATGGTTCCTGACTACCTAAAGGAGCTCCTGCTTCCTCACACCCCTGTGCGCCTTCACCACTCCATTGATGTGGGCCTTCTGGTAGTTCCATTGTTCCTGGCTGAAGCTTTCGAGGAACAGAGCTTTTATTTATTTATTTATTTGTATGTTTATTTGTTAACCAGGTGGGTACACTGATTCCAGGGACTATTTTTAAGCATGATCTGGGCCATAAAGATGGCACAAATAGGGAAAAAGTAAAACACATACAGAAGATACAGGGAACAGGAGTAGCTACAATAAATTAAGTGAAACATTAAGTGATATGAAGTAAATGGTACAGAATTGAGCAAACTGGGTATAAAGTGACCGCAGTAAATGGAGTTTCCTCCGAGGAAGGGAAGATGTCCAACGGGGTGCCTCACGGATCAGTGTTGGGATCTGTCCTCTTTAAAGTCTTTATAAGTGACATTGCAGAGGAGTTGGAAGGGAACGTCTGCCTCTTTGCAGGTGACACCAACATTTGCAATAGGGTGGACCATCCAGGGGGAGTGGAAAGGATGAGCAGAAACTTGAGGAAACTAGTGGAGTGGTCAAGAGTATGGAAGCTAGGTTAAAGTGCAAAAAAGTGTAAAATAATGAACTAAGGGCACAGAAACCCAGGGGCATAGTACAAAATGGGTGGAGTGGTATTGATGACCACCAAGCAGGAAAGAGATCGGGGGTGTAATCATATCGGATAACCTAAAGGTGATCAGGCAGTGTAGCAAGGCAGTCGGAAGGGCTAGTGGGATACTGGGTGTATAGAGAGGGGTATCACCACCAGAAACAGGGAGGTGTTATTGCCTCTGTATAGATCGCTAGTAAGATCTCACCTAGAGTACTGATCCCAGTTCTGGAGACCACATATTTGGAAGGACATAGACAGGGAGGAGGCAGCCCAGAAAAGGGCAACTAAAATGATGCAGGTTCTGCATCAAAAGCCCTATGAGGAGATACTAAAGGACCTCAATATGTACACCCTGGAACAGAGGAGGGAGAGGGAGGGGGGATATGACAGAGACCTTTAATACCTCACAGGGGTAAATAAGGTACAGGAGGGAAGTATTTTTCAGAAGAAAAGGTGCTCAAGAACAAGGGGACATGCTGTGAAGCTGGAGGGGGATTGATTCAAGAGAGATGTGAGGAACCACTTCTTCACAGAAAGAGTGGTGGATTCCTGGAACAGCCTACCAATGGAGGTGGTGGGGGAGAAAACAGTGGTGGGGTTCAAGAATGCATGGGTAAGCACAAGGGAATCATAGCAGAAAGGAAGGGGGAATGGAGAGAGCTGTATATTAGGTACAGTCTGCAGTAATAGTGTAGGTAGGGAGGAATGGGCAGACTGAGTGGGCCAAACAGTCCTTTTAAGCTGTCAAATTCTGTGTTTCAGTGCAGGTAATTATTGTGCAAAGAGTTTATGCGGCTGTGCAGTCCCCAACATATACTATTACAGTAACAACAGTTTCCAGAGTCAGATATCATAAAAACAACAATTTCCAGCATCATTGTGGCACTCCAGTTTTCCCAGCAAAATGAGAGGGGTCAGCAGATGTTTCATCCTTGGATGGGGTCAGTTTATCATCTAGGGGAGCATTTGCAGGTGATGGTGGTAGTGAGGACAGTCTTGTCGGAGGATTGAAATAGGGTGTGTGATCCCAGGGTCCACAGTGGAGCAGATAGGCTCTTTCCAAAGATTCGGGACAGCTGAGGAGCAGGCATTCTGGCCCATACATGTGGTGAGCTGTGGGCATTCTAATAGTAGGCTGGAGGAGGTCCAGAGGCCTCGATGGAAGGGCTTTGGCTGAGTGGGGGGAAGGGAAATGCCTCCATTTCTCTACTGGATTTGTCAACTGAGCAGCCTAGCAGGTAGCTCCTGTTGGTCTGAGGGAGAAGCCATCCTAGGGCCTGGCAGAAGAAACTGATTTGTGGAGTACGGTGCCATGAAGGCAAACCCACAGATGTTGTAGGTTGTGTGTAGCCTGGACAGGCAGGAGGATGAGGTCTGCATGTAGATGGAAGAGCAGTAGTTCAGTAAAGGGAGTAAGGTGCCTTGAGCAAAGGCAAGTCTGACTTCGGGAGTCATAAAATCTTTCAGCCAGTAACCAAGTGTAACCCCTAGATGGCGCTATCCCAGGGGCTACTACCCCTGCCTGATTTGCCACTAACAGGTTGAGGGGCCTGGATCCAATGGCGGGTGCCTCCACCCAGAGGTCAGGGTTTGCAATAGTTAAACTAACTTGGTCACAGCCCTCTGGGACACTGCAACCCCCCTTTCTTCCCACTAGTGGCCCACACAATATATCAGAATTACCTTCACAGTATACACTTACCCCCAGGACTGGTTCCGGCACTGGGACCTCCTGTGAAATAAGATACAGTGCAACAATCACAGTACAGTACTTTAACATAGACAAATACCTCAGGCAGTATAACTTTGCTGAAACAAGCAGCTCTGATTTATTTAGGGGATATAACAAGGACAGGGGAAATCAGGTTAATTAGCTTATCACTCTACTCATCTGCTTTATGGCTCTGTGCACAGGCCTATCCCTATCAGTTACTGTCCCTGGGTACCCAAGCCCTAGTGGCTAGTCCAAACCGTGGCAGCTGGTAGGGGCCCTTTCACACAGAGAAAAGAAAAATTAAACAGTCAGCAGTACAGTAATTCCATTTGGATTTAATGTGGCAATTCAACAGGGAGCGACCCTGAATTAGTACTCACGACCTCCAAACAAGATAGGGTCCTTCAATGTCAGCAGGGCTACTCTTGAGCTCCAAGAGACTCCTCACACATTTATATGGTAAACAGTCACAGGCAAAAGTCACTTAATGGCAGCAGGATTCACTTGAGGTACACAAACCTCTGCACACATTTATATGGTAAAAAGAAAGCACTATACCAGGCAGGCTGCATCTGTATCCTGATCGCAATTACTGCACAATACCCGGGAGAACACACAGCAGATTCAGTTCCTGACAGACCGAGTGCAATTCAGCAATTTCTCCAGTCTTCTACAGGGTGAGCCTGGTTTCAACTCTTCAGATAGCCTTTGATTCTCTTCACAGGACGGATTCAGTCCTAACAAGCAGTTACACAAGCTGCAGACCCGGAACTCTGGGCCTTACACGTTTCCGACTAAAACTGCACACCGAAAAGCACAGGGCCTTCCTTCTTCACTGCCAGAGCTAAAAACTGAAACTCCAACAGACAAAACCGGGCACTTCCTTTGAGTTCCTCCCAGTTCTTGACTGGATTGGCTGTCACCACAATAGACTGCTCCTGTTGGTCCAAAAGGCCAAGTCTAAACTACATCTCCCAGAGTCACTGCCCATACAATCCTCTTGTGGCTGGCTCAGATTATTAGTCCAAGTTCTGATTCGTCCAAGGCACCATTTTAGAGCTAGCTTACCCCACACTGATTGGTCCAGTTCAGCAGTTCAAAACCAGAATGGGGAACTAGACAGACACAGTTCTGACTGCAAAGAAAGCAGGTTAGACAAACTGTAATTTCATTATTACTCTAAATGATTTCTGGCAAACAGTTACATCTTTCAGATAGGTTCCCTTTGCACTCCTAGTGACTGCAAAATGGAGTGAATTGGCAGCAGCTCGGTGGTACTCAAACAGAGAGCACACAGTCCCCCATACAAACTAATTATGTCTGCAAGCAGACAGCTCTTAAAGAGACAGTACCAGAGGCTCTAAAAACACTCACTGATAAATGACTTAAACGCCAAACACCATTCAGGCGGAGCATTCAAGCAAGCTCCTGGAAGTCTTTTGGGAACCCACATTTGCAGGGGTTACACCCTTCCTGGCCTGGGAAAGCTTGGCGTCCGCATCAAGCAAGTACCCCCATAAGTTTCAACTGCAACCATATACATTTGCATTAGGCTCGCATACGTAATCGTCAGTCAATATATCATTTTACCAAGAACACATTTCGGAAATTGCAGTACGTCCACTTTACACAGTATTACACACACATTGTACCATAACTCAAGTTATTACCTCTTGTACATGAAACCTAGAGAGGGGCCCTTCCTATCAGTTACCTTGGGGCTGGACGGGGCAAGGGCACCATACTTAGAGGGCAACACAAGTAACTTGAGTTAGCACTGACGCCAGTTTGGGCAATGAGCCTGGGACACACACATCCTTTATGGACAACATTGAGAGGCAGGTCCACTGGCGGCCCAGGGAATCATAACTGAGGTGCACCACAGGCTTTACAGCTCGACCAGTCTTTCTAGGGGAACTGTTAGTCTCTGCACTCTGAGCCTCATTTTCAGCATTGTCCTCACTTGTAAGGGAGTCTCCATGGGGTAGAGAGGCTAGAACTTGGGGCACTTTCAGCTCCAGGAGTTACAGTTTCTGAGTCCACAACATTTGGCTCGCATGGAGAGCTTTCAGACACTGGCAGTGGACTGTCAGGGCACTCAAAATACTCTTCTTGTTCTGGTGTATCACCAGTCTGACCCAATCCATCATTTTCCTCCCCTGAAAGCTCAAACAGTTCAACCATGCACAATGATTCCATTTCCTCTGATGTGATGCTTTGCACTTCACTTTCTGGGAGCATTGGTTCCAGGGACGAAGCTGGGGGCTTAGACAGTCCAGAAGGCCCAGCTTCGTCTCCAGTATTGACTAGGGGATTGCCCCGAAACAACTGACTCAGTTCTGTAAGAAGGATAGTATTCAAAGTCACCTCACTTTCTTCTCATATGGACTGACAGTCATGCTCAACTGGGACTTGTGGAGGGAAGACTTTAACTCTGCTTCTGTAGGTACAGACTTTCTTGATCTTTCTTAGCAGCAGCTCTAGTCACTGGTCCAGGCGGGCATCTTCTGGGGCTCAGACTCAATCAAGATTTGTCCAATGGGTAGTAAATGATTTCTATGCATTGTTTTACATCTTTTGAATTATTCTCAGGCCTTACTTTGTACACTGGCAGATCATCTAGTTTGCCCACTACAATGTGAGGGAGATGGTGCCATCTGTCAGCAATCTTGTGTTTGCCATGCAGTCCCAGATTTCTTAGCAATACCCGATCTCCCTCCTGGAGTTCCTGTGCTTTCACCTTTTTATCATACCTTTCTTTGTTGGCCAGATTTCTTTTGGCAGCCATGGTTTGAGCCAGTTGGTACGCATGAGTTAGCTGGGCCTTTAACTTTTGCACATACTGTAAATAGTTGTCAGCTTGAACCCCATCAGGAGAGACCCCAAAACACACATCTACCGGTAGTCGAGCTTCTCTTCCAAACATCAGGCAGTAGGGGGAGAACCCAGTGGCATCACTTTTGGTGCAGTTATAAGCATGTACCAGGGTGCTAATTTGTTGGCTCCATCTAGGCTTGTCCTTTGGGTGCAGGGTGCCTAGCATATCTAGCAAAGTGCGGTTGAAACGTTCAGGCTGTGGGTCCCCTGGGGTGGTAAGGAGTGGTTCTGGACTTTCGCACTCCACAGAGAAAGCATCTCTTTGATCAGATGACTCTCAAAGTCTCTCCTTGATCAGAATGGATTCTTTGTGAGCCCCAGTGAACAAAAAGTTTTCTACAAGTACTTTGGCCACAGTGGATGCTTTCTGGTCTTGGTGGGAAAGCTTGCATATCTCGTGAAATGGTCAGTGACCACCAGCACATTACTGATATTTCTTTGATCTGACTCAAACTCAGATAATCAATACAGACCAGCTCCATGGGTGCACTGGTGGTGATGTTAACAGGGGCAGCCCTCTGGGCAAAGCTTTCCTTTGTAATCAGCGACTACAAGTTCGAAGGTGTTGCTCCACATCAGCCCCATCTCAGGTCAATAGAATCTGGATCTCACCAAGTCAAGTGTTCTGTCTATACCAAGGTGCCCCATGTGGTTGTGCAAGGACATCAGTACTGAGTCTCGAAGGCAGTGGGCAGCACTAGCTGTTGTTTGTCTACTTGTCCCCTCTGTCTACTGTTTCTCTGTATAACAGTTTATTGATCAGTTTCAACTTAGGACCTTCTTTGTATAACAGTGCAGTTCTCAAATCAGTGGGCGTAATTTGGACACATCTTTTCCTGCATAGAGGGCTTCTAAAGCTGCTTTGATCATGGGATCGTGAGATTGAGCCCGCCGAATACTGTCATTGTCCAGCTGAGGCAGTGCACCAATGTCTATTGCAGAAAAGTGGCAATAAGCAGCAGGTATGCAATTCTCAGAGGTCCCAAGCAATCCACCATGCAGTCCACTGCGTCCGTGGACATTTGTTCCTCCCTGTCAAACTTCCGGAGAGTGCCCGAATGTCAGGTTCTGCCAGTCGGACCCAATCATTCTGGGGAACAGGCCTCCGGGAGAGAGCATCAGCATCTATGTGGTTCAGACCTGCTCGGTATTCGAGACATAGTCATATGTAGATAATGCAGAAAGCCACCTATGGCCAGTGGCATCCAACTTAGCGAGGTCTGCACATAGGTCAAAGGATTATTGTCAGTTTTACTAGTATTTTAGCCCCATACAAGTACTCATGGAATTGGTCAACAATAGCCCACTTCAAAGCTAGGAACTCTAACTTATGTACAGGATAGTTCTTTTCGGATGGGGTCAGGCTTCTACTGGCAAAGGCCACTGGTCTCAGGCCATTTCTCATGCTCTTGGTACAACACAGCCCCCAACCCTTGCAAGCTAGCATTAGTGTGCAGGACCTAAGGTTTTCTTGGATCGGCATAGGCCAGCACTGGAGCATGGGTAAGTTGATATATGATCTCATGAAAAGCAGTCTCACAATCAGGAGTCCAGCGAGCCCCAAATACTTCACTCGGACGAAAATACACCCTTTCAGTCTTGAGGGACGCTGACTTTTGGTATTTTTTGTGGGTTGGGGGATACCCTTGAGTAAGATTAAGTAAAGGGCGGATCACTCTTGAATAGTCCTTGATGAAACACTGATAATAACCACAGAATCCAGGAATCTTTGCAGTTCTTTTAGATTTTGGGCTGTGGCCAGGTGAGTCAAGGCCTCAACTTTACTTGGGTCGGTCTCTATTCCTCGGTGGATACTATGTGTCCCACATACTTTACTGATGTTTGAAAGAATTGACACTTATCAATGGACAGTTTAGGCAAAGTCCTCCAGTCAGTCCAATACCTTAAATAATCTGCTCTCATGTTCCTCCAGTGAGCTGCCAAACACAATAACATCATCTAGGTATACAGGCACTCTAGTAAGTTCATGTCCCCCTGCACGCTCCATCAATCGTTGAAAAGTGGCTGGGGCACCTGAAATCCTTGAGGCATCCTCATGAATTCATAGAAGCCAAGCGGACAGATAAAGGCTGTCTTCTCACGGTCCTCTGGGGCCATCGGGATCTGGTAGTACCCACTCAGGAGATCCAGCACAGAGAACCACTTGCTCCCGTTTAGGCAGTCCAAAGCATCCTGAATGCGGGGCATTGTGTACTGATCAGGGATAGTCCGCCGGTTTAAGGTGCGATAATCCACGCACATCCTTACTGTCCCATTCTTTTTCCTCACTACCACAATGGGAGAAGCATAAGGGCTTCTGGATTCTTGTATTACACCAGCAGCTAACATCTCTTGCAGATGCCGTCTCACATCATCTACATCAGCAGGTGCCAGGCGTCGAGACCTCTCACGAAATGGTCTTCGTCATGCAGCGGATATTGTGCTCAGCTCTTGCACGCATCCTACGTCCCATTCCTTTAAAGAAAACACCTGGTCTCTGGGCAAGCTTCTCACTGATCCTCACTTTCCATTCAGCTGGCAACGGGGAGTCGCCGAAATCAAACAAGTCAGATGTTACTCTGTCATTCTTCCTCGAACTCTTGCTGCTGGGTAGCACTGCAGTATCTGCACAATGCACATTAGCCAGGATGCAACCTCTATTTACTCGAATGTCTCTTTCAGACACATTATGAACTTGGACCATTACCCTTCTGGCATAAGCATGGGCTCTAGCGGGCAAAATACTAGGCTTGACCAGCAGTCCCTCTGGCAATTTTCCATCGCCTGGTGCAGCCAACATTAATATTTTATTTTTAACATCCTTTCTGATACGGACCTCTCCCTGTAAGGTACACTGGGCATTTGGCGCCAGGATCAGAGACTCAGGATCCTTCTTCCATACAATTCCAACCGGTTCCTCTGGTGCTATTTTTTCAGCATCTCTCTTGCCTCATAGGCCTTCTTAATTAAAGTGCGAACTCTTAAAGCTCTACTAGTCTTTGACCCCTGTTTTCATAACACAACTGTGCCAGCCTTCCGACGTATGAGCATTTGTTCCAATCAACAAAGGGACACCATCATACAGTCCAGTGGGGACACACTAAGGCTAGGGTCTCTACTTGTTCGCCACTCCAGCCACGGAGGTGGGGAAAGACAGCCAAATTCGGATATACCCAGAATAGGGTAGGCCTTCTCCTTAACCCCCATACATGTAGTCCTTCTAATGGTTGTAGTCGTCTGACAAATGCTTCTGATACCAATCCTGTAACATAATTGTCACTTGGGAGCCACTGTCTAATACAGCTCTTGTAGACACTCCATTCACCTTTACAGTGGTCTCCATGGAGGGACCCACTATTCTGGACCAGTCTGGAGAGGCGGTAGTGGGGCCTGGGCAACTGACCTTGCCACAAAGGACGTGAATTAGCATTTTGGTGCCCTCACTGGGATCATTTCGTGCACCTCTTAACCACTGATTTGTTCTCCGAAGCTCTCCTTGTAGCCTATATGCAACTTTGTCAGTGTCTTTTGGGGACCGGCATTCTCTTTTCATGTGCCCATCCTTCCCACAATTATAGCAAAACATATTTTCTGGAGTTTGAGCTGGCCGAGGCGCCACACTGGGAGCCAGGGCGGGGGTATTACTAACTGGAAACCTTGGTGCCATCTCTGTCTGCGGCATGATAAGCATTTGGAGACATCTCGTCAGTTTCTCCACTTCCATGGTCAAGGAATTGAGTTTGGAGCTGTTATCAGCAGGAGATACATGGTGGGTACCCCACTCCATAGCAGATGCAGTCGGATATAGGTCGGGGCCCGTACTTGCAGGCGCCTTCATAAAGGGACTGTTTTGAATTCCGGATCTCTCTCAACAGTTCACCCCATTGTGGCATATCTTTTCCTTGTCAGAGCACTCATTGACTGCCAACCTCTGCCCCTGAACTTCACTTGATGGGCCACCTCAGTCACTCGGGTCGTAGCCGCAGCTATTGGTGCAGGTCCCTCCCAGGTCGCCTTTTCTCAACTCCTCAATTTCCTCATTAACTCATCAGGAGGTGGGGATTCCAGTCGATTTGCCAGGCGTAACTGAAGCAACAGCAGTTCTGAGAAGGGGCAGACTTAGGATCCTGTCCAGCCTGGTTCGGTCCAGTTCAATCGCTAGCAAACTACCCTTTCTGAGGCATTCTTGCAACAATTTTTCCAGCGAGATACATACACAGACAACAACTCCCCTTGGTACTGTTGTGCATTTCTTACTCTCCACCATAGATCCTCATCAGAATCTGGCCTCCCATACACATTCTCCAAGGCCTCAAGATAGGCCTGTGCAGTCACTTCAGGGTTACTGGCCCGTTTAGCACGGATGGTAGCCAGGGCAGGACCTCGAGGCTCTCACTAACCCTCTTTGCTGCCTTCCGAGCATTGCCATTCTAGCACTTGGGGGCAACATAGTCTATCAGGTCTCCCAGTCATCCTCCCCTGGGGGTGGGAGGGTGCCAGAGAAGATCCTCAACCTTCGGTAAGAGTCGTGACTAATGGCAGGTGCAGAAATAGGAGTCTGCATTGGTTCAGCCACCATTACGGGTACTGGAGCGGAGAGGGTGTTGGGGAGGAACACCCCTAGGTGGCAAGAATAGTTTCTTCAAGTCCTCCACAGTTTTTCCTTCCCCAGCAACCATTTAGCAAATTTCTCCTCAAAAGTTTCAGACAGTGGTGGGGCTCATTCCCCGGTCTTTACTGTACTTAGTTATCACTCTCCAGGCAGTGAGGGTCCCTCTGGGGTAATGGTCTGTGGCACTTTGGAGCTATCTATGGGATCCTTAAACTCTACTAGGGCCAGGAAAGTGTGGGTGAGCAGATTAGCATGCCGGACCCACCACCACAGGGTTTTGTAAACCTTCCACCTTGAAAGTACTCCTGTACAGTGTCCGTATTGATACCCAGGGGATGTCCAGGATAAGCATAGCATTTGGGGGTCAATCTCCTCCCAGTACACCACTCCACCAACGGTGCACAGCCACTTCTGTCGGGTACCCTTTTTTTTTTTTTTTTTTTAACAGTGGTTCGTAAATATGGCCACTAGAGGACACAATCCCAGCGGTGAGCCTCAAGATGTAACCCCAGATGGCGCTATCCCAGGGGCTACTACCCTGCCTGATTTGCCACTAACAGGTTGAGGGGCCTGGATCCAATGGCGGTGCCTCCACCCAGAGGTCAGGGTTTGCAATAGTTAAACTAACTTGGTTACAGCCCTCTGGGACACTGCAACCCCTTTCTTCCCACTAGTGGCCCACACAATATATCAGAATTACCTTCACAGTATACACTTACCCCAGGACTGGTTCCGCACTGGGACCTCCTGTGAAATAAGATACAGTGCAACAATCACAGTACAGTACTTTAACATAGACAAATACCTCAGGCAGTATAACTTTGCTGAAACAAGCAGCTCTGATTTATTTATGGGGATATAACAAGGGCGGAAATCAGGTTAATTAGCTTATCACTCTACTCATCTACCTATGGCTCTGTGCATAGGCCTATCCTATCAGTTACTGTCCCTGGGTACCCAAGCCCTAGTGGCTAGTCCAAACCGTGGCAGCTGGTGAGGCCTTTCACACAGAGAAAAGAAAAATTAAACAGTCAGCAGTACAGTAATTCCATTTGGATTTAATGTGGCAATTCAACAGGAGCGACCCTGAATTAGTACTCACGACCTCCAAACAAGATAGGGTCCTTCAATGTCAGCAGGGCTACTCTTGAGCTCAAGAGACTCCTCACACATTTATATGGTAAACAGTCACAGGCAAAAGTCACTTAATGGCAGCAGGATTCACTTGAGGTACACAGACCTCTGCACACATTTATATGGTAAAAAGAAAGCACTACACCAGGCAGGCTGCATCTGTATCCCGATCGCAATTACTGCACAATACCCGGGAGAACACACAGCAGATTCAGTTCCTGACAGACCGAGTGCAATTCAGCAATTTCTCCAGTCTTCTACAGGGTGAGCCTGGTTTCAACTCTTCAGATATCCTTTGATTCTCTTCACAGGACGTATTCAGTCCTAACAAGCAGTTACACAAGCTGCAGACCGGAACTCTGGGCCTTACACGCGTTTCCCGACTAAAACTGCACACCGAAAAAGCACAGGGCTCCTTCCTTCTTCACTGCCAGAGCTAAAAACTGAAACTCCAACAGACAAAACCGGGCACTTCCTTTGAGTTCCTCCCAGTTCTTGACTGGATTGGCTGTCACTCACAATAGACTGCTCCTGTTGGTCCAAAAAGGCCCCGAAGTCTAAACTACATCTCCCAGAGTCACTGCCCATACAATCCTCTTGTGGCTGGCTCAGATTATGAGTCCAAGTTCTGATTCGTCCAAGGCACCATTTTAGAGCTAGCTTACCACACTGATTGGTCCAGTTCAGCAGTTCAAAACCAGAATGGGGAACTAGGCAGACACAGTTCTGACTGCAAAGAAAGCAGGTTAGACAAACTGTAATTTCATTATTACTCTAAATGATTTCTGGCAAACAGTTACATCTTTCAGATAGGTTCCTTTGCACTCCTAGTGACTGCAAAATGGAGTGAATTGGCAGCAGCTCGAGTGGTACTCAAACAGAGAAGCACACAGTCCCCCCATACAAACTAATTATGTCTGCAAGCAGACAGCTCTTAAAGAGACAGTACCAGAGGCTCTAAAAACACTCACTGATAAATGGCTTAAACGCCAAACACCATTTAGGCTTGGAGCATTCAAGCAAGCTCCTGGAAGTCTTTTGGGAACCCCCATTTGCAGGGGGGGTTACACAAGTCCTAGTTTCTGGTTCACGCACAAACAATGAGTCCAATGTGGTCAGAGTAGGTCAGGGTGGGATCAAGGGTAACTCTCAGGTATTTGAAGTGTCACTAACTCAAGGAGTGAGTCATCAGAGACAGGATATGAAGAGAGGTACTGTCACCAGCCCGCCTAGCTACCCTGGGTTTCGAATCGATCAGCATGGCCTTAGTCTTCCGGGCATTTACCAAGAGTCTGCTGGCAAGGAACCATTGTTAGGCAGCACCAAAGTTTCCTGTGAGTGTGGACGAAAGTTTGGCTGAGGTCTTTACACTATGATAGAGGATAAGGTCATCAGCATACAGTAACATAGAAATTGTTAGCAGATAAGGGCCTTCTGCCCACCTAGTCTGCCCCATTAGCCCTAAAAACTGTTCTTTCATGCACTGCTGGAATTAGGTTGTACCCTTTCCCTGACTACCAGCAATTCTCTATGCCTATCTCAAGCATTTTTAAAACCTGTAATCATTTCTGCCCCTACCACCTCTGCTGGCAGGCTGTTCCATTGTTCTACCACCTTCTCTGTCAAGAAGTACTTCCTCACGTTCCCCTTGATCATCCCTCCCTCCAGTTTCATCTTGTCCCCTCTCATCCTTGAGCATCTTTTTCTTTAAAAGATAATATTCTCCTGTACCTTATTCTCCCCTGTGAGGTACTTAAATGTCTCAGTCATAACCACCACCCCCCCCGGCCCTCCTCTCCTCCACAGAATACATATTTAATTCCTTCAGCCCATCCTCATAGGGTTTGTGATGTAGTCCCTGGACCATTCTGGTTGCTCACCTCTGAACTGCCTCCACCCTATCTATGTCCTTATGCAGATGAGGCCTCCAGAACTGGACACAGCATTCGAGGTGTGGCCTCATTAATGTCATATATAGTGTAATGTTTCCCTCCCTTTTCCTGCTGGTGATTCCCCTGCCTATGAATCCCAGCATCCTGTTAGCCTTCCCTGCCACCTTGTCACACTGCCTACCTACCTTGAGGTCATCAGTGATGATCACCCCCAGATCTCTTTCCTTCTTGGAGCATTCTATTACCCCCCCAATGATATGTTGCTCCTGGGTTTTTGTGCCCTATGTGCATTATCTTGCATTTATTTTGCGTTGAAACTCAGCTGCCAGTCCCTTGACCAATCCTCCAGCTTCTTCAGATCTCCTCTCATTCTATCCACTCCCTCTGGCATGTCCACCCTGTTGCAAAGCTTAGTGTCATCAGTGAACAAGCACATTTTCCTTTCTAGACACTCTGCAATGTCACTGATAGACATTGAAGAGGACTGGACATAGCACTGATCCCTGCGGTACCCCATTGGTCACTTTATTCTTTACAGAGTGAATGCCATTTACCACCACCCTCTGGGTCCTATTATAAAACCAATTTTCCACCCACTTCACTACCTTCTTTCCCACCCTGTGTTCCCCAGCTTGTTTAACAGCCTTCTATGCAGCATGGTGTCAAAGGCCTTGCTGAAATCCAGGTAGGCCACATCCACTGCCCCTCTCGGCCCACCTCCCTGGTTACCCAGTCGAAGAAATCAATTAGGTTAATCTGGCATGACCTCCGTCCCATAAACCCATGCTGTCTTGGGTCCTCTAGACCACTGACAACCAGGTGTTCCACTATTCTTTCCTTCAGGAGTGTTTCCATGACCTTTCCCACTACTGAGGTCAGGCTGACTGGTCTGTAGTTCCCCGCTTCTTCCCCATTCCACTTTTCTATAGAGGGACTACATGAGCTCTCCTCCAGTCCTTGGGTACTTCCCCTGTTTCCAATGACAGTTGAACAGGGTAGTCAAAGGTTCTGCCAACACTTCCCTTAGCTCCTTCAGTATCCTGGGGTGTACCCCATCTGGTCCCATAGTCTTATAGACTCTTATTGCTGCCAGTTCCCTGAGAACCCTTTCCTTTGGAAAAATACCTGTATCAATTTCTGTGCCCTTCCTGCCTTTAACACTTAATGCTGGCCCATTCCCTGCCCCCTCCTTTGTAAAAACTGAGCAGAAGTATTTGTTCAGCATATCTGCATTCTGGCAGTCATCTTCTACACTACCACCATCCGCCCCTTTCAGCTTCACAGTCCATTCCCTTGCCTTTCTTTTTTCACTGATGTACCTGTCAAACGTTTTGTCCCCCCTTTATCACTGAGTTTGCTATGCGTTCCCAAACAAACAAACGGACCCACTGCGAGTGAAAAGGTTAGCACCAATAAAGTTCAAAGTTGCGGACTCATAGTCTACCCTATATTAAACTTTATTGTTAATATTGAATAAAAAGCAGTAAGCTAATGGTCTAAGAGAAGATATACAAGTGCAAAACCACAAGATAAAAAACACAGGAAATGCAGCTAACATACTTTTTTCCTACCGGACAGTGCTGTACTGGTGTCTGAGATCCAGTATGCAATGAAACAATTCACCAAGCATAGGTATTTGAGCAGCAGTTTGGCAGCAACTTTTAACTTTGAGCAAAGTCGGAAAAGGTGTAACAAACAAAATGCACTGCTGCCACCTGATAGATATTACACTTAATCCAAGTTCCAGGCCTGCGTGGCCAAAAACCAAACTGAAGTACAAGGATGCTCACGGACATGCCGGCAGGAAAACCAAAGTGAAAATGGAGCTGAACACACTTAAATATTGACCCTTAGGTGGTCATCTTCAGAGCGTAAAGGTGTGCTCCCTTGACAGTTAAACACAGACCACTTAAAGTGCCAAACACATCTGTGCACAAAGAAAACTAGTGACTGAAGTGCAAAAATAAACAAAACAATCCAATAATTACCAGAGTACATTTCACAAATATCAACGGTACAGCTAATTCACAATATTAAGGATATTAAGGCTGGGAGGGGTAAAGCGCGACATGAGAGCTCAGTCTGCAACCGGCCATGGTAGTGCACAGAGGGCTGTACCAGTTGCCAGCTCTCGGGGTGGGGATGGGGGGACACTACCTGCCGGAGTGGGGGATCCACTATACCACCAGGGATGGAGTTTGAATGATACAGGCAGGTTGGGGTTAGTGAGGAGGGGTCCACTAGACCATCAGAGAGTCCCATTAGGATGTCTGACAGGTTATCAAGGCTGGAAAGGGACTGCTGGACCACCAGGTTATCCAGCCCTTGACAGTGCATCCCTTTTGTGCCCTGTCAAGGGCTGGATTTCAGAAACACTAAACTTTGCCACTCTTGTGGCTGTTTAGTGCTTCTGAAAATGTTCAATGTCGTGCTGCGCTGTGTATGCATGGGAGGTCCCTCATCTGATGTGCGCAGCACAATATTGTGTGCCACGTCGCTGTCAGGGGTGTACCATACATACTGTAGATGGCCTTTGAATACGGCCACACCCCCAACAGCCAATGCTATTCCTGGTTAGCACGGTGCACACCTGGTTTGTGCCTCGTAATCTTTTGAAAATGAGGCCCAAAATGTTTTACTTTGCAGAATACAGTATTAGTGAGTTCCTTTGTGGGAAATGGGCTGTGCCAACAGAATTTAGAACTTAAAAGAACAATGTGCATGAGACCTTCTTATGGGTGTAGCAGTACCTGAAATGTTTAGAAATAAACAATCCTAACTGACTAAAAATAATGTCATCCCAGGTTGTGCAGGAAAATAGGCATTTCTATGTCTAGTGCACGTACCCAGTCATCAGAAACAAACACATAAATAAACTTTTCACAAAGCCCAATTTGAGGGCTTGCAACAGCAGCACAGACGGTACAATGGCACTTTAGCAACAGCATATTTTCCAGGAAGTTCCCACAGCTGCAGTGGAGGCACAATTTGTAGGGCTTCTACATTCTTCTACCCCCACTCAGGGGTACAGGGTCTCATATTGTTATATTTTTGCTTTTTCAAAGTGTTCTTATCATGTACTTACTTGTAGGGACTAGGAAAGTTAGTGTGCAAGCACTTCCACTAGCCTACCCTGCCTCTTATGGTATCCTGTATTGCTATCTTTTTGATCTATCCTAGCATGTATTCCTACCTGTACTATATTGTTTGTACTCTTATGTTCAAGTTCATTGCAGGAAAGACTCCGTTGAGCAAGCTCATTCACAAGGAGTTCCTGAGGCACATACACATACAGTTTGCAGTTACATAGACAGGAGATATAAAATGTAGAACAACAAAGAAAAAAAAATATATATATAATACAAGAGGTATACACAATAGAAGTCCTTATGCTATATATGCAGTACATTCCAGCTTTAAGCTTGCCCTAAATTATGCAACACATTTCAGCTTAATAAGTAGAGGGCCAGTTGGTACCTAGGAAGTTGACTTGGCGTTGGGAGCCTAGTAGCACCTACATATGTCTTTTAATTTAGAGATGGCTAGTGTTTTGTAGGAGTTAATTGTTACGATGCTGGTTAGCTTCAGCATGGCTTGTAGTTGGTTCCAAATGTTTGGGAGGACGTATGAGACAGCTCTTTGGCCAGCTGTGGTACGTGTCCTGGGAACATCTAGTAGGATAAGGTCGGATTTCCTTAGGGAGTAGGCGCTATGCGAGATGTGTATGAGAGGCGTTAAATAGGCAGTTTGTGGAGTAGTAATTTGAGGTCCAAATGCCAGCACGCAGGAGGCATCTGGTGGCAAGAGAGGTCCACCCAACTGCTACATAAAGATCACAGTGGTGGGTCCTGTACGCAGAGTTAGTATCGAAGCATAGAGCACGGTGATAGAGTACATCCAGTTTAGATAGGCTCGAGGTTGGGGAGGAGATAAAGATAATGTCTCCGTAGTCAAGCAAGGGAAGGAATGTTGCTTGGACAAGTCTTTTGCGGGTCACAAGAGAAAAGAGGGTCCTATTTCTAAAGAAGAAACCCAAGCGTGCTTTAAGCCTCTTTGATATGGGGTTCTTATTTTTTATTTGTACTACTGTGAACATCTGTACTTTTGTCTTGTACTCTCCCAGGTCGTGCCTGAAAATAGGTAGCATTGTTGCCTAGCGCACTTACCTGGTTACCAAAAGCTAATAAATAAATATTCTAAAGAGGAGACACAGAGGCTTCTGGCACGTATCCATATGGAGCATTTTGCCCAGGCACAGCAAGCGGGGCTTCACTCGGGCAGGACCCACATGAGGGCCCAACTCTCAATTAAAGAGCAACTCTGCATTTCAGCCTGTACTTTCATAAATATGTTTCATCTCTTACAGTTTACTAGAGAATACATTTTATTTGTGTTCAATGTTTCTTTCTAAGGTTTACAGCACATCTTGGTAGTCTATCTAAAAATTCTGTATTAAAACATTTGCCTGTTCCCCAGCTCGGCTCATAGTTCCTTTGTTTAGGACATCGAAGGGGTGACCACGACAGACTAATATATCATATACAGCAATTGTGAGGTGAGAAAAGTAAAAACAAATTACAAATAAATAGAAAACAATAAAGTTGAAATACAATTGGTATAAGTCTAGTTGTTTTTAGGTTTTTTATTAGAGTAGAGAGTTGCTGTTTCAGGTGCGACTCTGGAGGTGGACTGGCTATCCCTACAGATCCATAGCGCAAAGGCAAGTGCCTGTTGAGTGTGAGCCAGCCCTTTTGCCTGTGAGGGCTCAAGGCTGACTAAAGGGTTCTTCTACCTCCAACTCACGTTTAGGCAAAAGCCTGAACTACCAGATCTGCATGTGTGAAATTTCATCCAGTGCCAGCTACTTTCCTTACTCGGAAGCAGTCGATAGTAAAGATTACTGTCTGTTTCACTCATTTGTTTTTTTCCTATATGGACTAGGGTGATTAGCTCCTCCTGGTGGACTGCAGCTCTGCCGGGAGTTACCTCAATGTTTCCACCTCATTGGTCACTATGGTGGGAGGGTGCCAATCCAAATTACCTTTTGCCTGGCACGGGGCGGGGGACACTAGGTTGTGCCTAGATTCAGTTCTTTACATATATGACACAGTCTCAAACATTCTCTTTCTTTCTCTGTACTCACAACTATAAAAATAATTTCAGGGCAGATACTTCAGTGGGCATGGCCGGGGTACAGCCACCACCATGATCCAGGAATCCTGAGCTCTTATCCTTTTGAATGGGCATCTGCACTTCTGCACTGAGTGCAGGCTGCATGCTGCTCCCTCAGCACTGAACTGCCTCCAACTACTAGGAACCTTCCAACTCCAAGTAGCTGCCTACACACCGTACCTTCCTCGGCACAGACTAGCTGACCCTGGAGGACTATGAGAGCTCTGACATTAACTACTTGAGGCCCAGAGGCCTTTTGGGAACTTATGGCGATCATGAGGGTTACACTAACCCCTCTTTGGAAGAAACGTACAGTCCTTAGCAAGTGCCTTGGCCCACAAGCAGGCTAGCCTTCCACCCAGATCCACTGTGCCTCATGTACTCCACCTGAGTACAGGGGGAACCATGGCTACAATTTGGGGCACCACCAGAGCAATGCAAAAAATGGCAAAATTAAAAAACAATAGAGATCCCTAAGCTCAGAAAGTCCTGTGCCTCTGGACTCTCTGATCGCCCACCCCTAGTACCTCAGGACACTTTATTCAAGTGACCAGGAGTGGCTGCTCAGAGCTACAGTGCCAACAAAATGGCAAAACATCTGAGTTACCCACTACCTGGACACTAGCCTACACTAAGCCACTGACCACATTTCCTGTGTTTACTGTACCTTTAAGCAATACATTTCATGACGTGACAAGTTTACCTAAATATTTGCAACAGGTAAAAAACTTGAAGCTAGACTCTTTTTTTTTTTTGCTTTTGAATAGTAACAATGGAAAAAATGCAACACTGTTAGGAAAATAGTTTCACAGTTTATCTTCTTCCATGTAATGGGGAAAAAGTCCCAAATTGTCCATCCAAGGGTGTTGGGGTATTACAATTTTTTAAAGCCACCAGAGTTCTGGTGTTGAAATGTCACACTTTGTCTTCAGTATGCCCAGTAAAGTCATTCTCAAGTAAACATTCTACACTCCAGGCAGAGTCTTAAACAAATGTCCCAGACCACCCTGAGAGACAAGGAAAAAAAGGACAGTCTCACCAGTCTGCAGCTTTGAATAATCTAGGTCTGGCCTTGTCAATCTGGCAACAGCTGGGCACTTGTCTCTGACTGTCCTCTTTCACCTGACCCCAAGGGAGTGACTCTGAACTTCTCTGTCTGGATCTTCAGACATCTGGATCCTCGCCACATCTCAGGGGGTCCTCATGTGATATCTGAAGCTGAAGATGTCGTCAGGGCAGCAGAATTATGTCATCAGGGCTGTATGGTGTAGTGCTCACTCCCTATGAGCTTTTCCCAAGTGCTCCTCCTCTGTGGCACAAACAAGAAAACAGTGCACTAAACTTCACTGACAGTGCTGGCTGCCGAAAAGATTCAGGGAGCAAGAAACCCAAATGCAATGCTCATTGGAACAAATAAACTCCAGGGCTTCCCTGTAACTGCAAAAAGCAGTTTATTTAGCCTTTAGCACATGAAAGCACGGACGGAAAAAATGTTTTTCTTCAGTGCTTATATGTGCTAACAGCTAAATGAACTGCTTTTTGTAGTTACAAGGAAGTCCTGTAGTTTATTTGCTCCAATGTGCACTGCACTTGTGTTTCTTCCTCTTCTGTAACCCCATCATGTCATGAACAGATATTAGCTCAAGTGCATGGTAGAAGAGTTTTATTTATTTATTTAGTTATTTAAAATTGATAACCGGGAAAGGCACACTGAGTCGAAGCTCTTTTCCAGGTGTGACCCGGGTACAGAGTGTACACAGAAATGAGAAGAGTTACACAAAGTAATTTCAAAAAGACAGAGCATACACAACCATATTTCATACAGTACACAAAATTTTACATTCACAAATAAAGTCAGCCAGTATTCAGAAATAATGTTCTCGACTGCTGCAGGAGTTCTGTCTTCTGGTGGAAGGGCTAGGGGTGTTCTGGGAAATATTGGGAGAGGGTGGGGAGGAGCCTAAGGAGTTTTTATGGATGAGCGAGGAGGCCTGGCACAGGTCAGAGGAA
Source organism: Neoceratodus forsteri (assembly GCA_016271365.2). Lineage (NCBI taxonomy): Eukaryota > Metazoa > Chordata > Ceratodontiformes > Ceratodontidae > Neoceratodus > Neoceratodus forsteri. Next base: position 660,796,290 of record CM057458.1, read on the forward strand.
GGCTGTTCCAGAAGGGGATCGGTCTTGAAAAGAATGACAGCTGGTGACATTCTGCAGGCGAGGAATGTGAAAAGTGTGCAAGTCCCTGTGTGGAGGGTAATCAAGGATGATTGCTGGGGTCAGGCGGGAGGTAGGGGAGGACAGACCAGAATTTTGCTATGAGGGAGATGCTGTGGATGGTTCTCTGTGGGAGAGCGGGGCAAGGGAGAGTGGGGCATAGAGAGTGCAGTGGTGAGTGCATGGGGGGGGGGAGGCAGCAGCAAAGCAGCAGAAGGAATCGAGTAGAATGTCCAGTTTGGAGACAGACGAGGTTGGGGCCATTACATAAACAATATCGGCGTAGCTCAACACTGGCAAGATTGTTTTACATACAAGCTCGCACCGGGTGGGAAGGGGTAGGCTGGCTTTGTGCCGATAGAGGACGGCAAGTTTGGGCGGAGTTTGGCACAAATAGTCTCAATGTGGGTGGAGAAACTGAGGTGGCTGTCCAGCCAGACACCGAGGTACTTGATGGCAGGGACCAATTCAAGGGCAGAGCCGTCCAGGGTGGTGATCACGGGGCGGGAGGAGGCAAGCTTCTGTCTTGATCCAAAACCCATGGTGACAGTTTTATTGTTATTTAGTTTTAGCTGGTTTACCAGGAACCAGGACTGGACTCAGTTGAAGTCGGCCTGGAGATTGGGAAAGACTGTATCGCAGGAGTGGCCAGAGGCAAAGATGATAGTGTCATCTGTGTAGAGATGCACATTAGAGAAGAGGCAGGCAGAGGGAAGGTCATTTATGAAAAGAGAGAAGAGGATGGGGCTGAGGATAGAGCCTTGGGGGACACCAGATAGGATAGGGAGAGAAGGGGAGAGGGTGTCGCCTATTTGAAGTGACTGTAGTCTATTTAGGAGTTAGCTGCTTTTTGTACCAGGCATCTGCACTCTTCATGCCTGCACCAATCCACAGGTTGGGTATATAGCAACCAGGTCCCTTCCATTCCTGGGCTATCTGTGCCCACCCCCACTCCTTAGCAGCCAGTCACTAGTCAAGCCCAATGGGCAGGTGGATTTACTTTTCAGGCAGTCATTCCACTTTTAATCTTCTGTCTGCAGTAGCCTCACTTGTCACCCTCCTCAATCGATTTACTTAGGGTTGTTGGGGTATTAAACTCAGTCCTGACTTGGTGCACTTCCTCCACAGGTCTGCACTCACAATTTCTTTCTTTTTTGAGTTTGTGCATGTGCGTCAAACTCCATGGGGGAGTAAGCTTTGAGGGGCGTGACACTGTCTGTCCAATGCAGAGTGCTCTGCCTGGGGCTCAACAGTATCACACCAGTCCTCAGTCAGGCTGGTAATGATGCTGTTTTGCCTGCAGTGGTCTGCACTTAAAAGGAAAAAGCCATGCCAATCAGGAGCCAGCTTTCTCCTTTCATCTGCAGGTCACCGCAGAGCAAACAGCTGATTGCGTCCTGACATCTCCACACTGGCTGGGAGGAGGCACTTTCCTGCCTGCCTCCTCTACGCTGTTATTGTTTTTCCCCTGACACCGAGATGCCCACTCCCGGTGTTGGATGCGTTCCCCCTCTGCACACACACATAACCTCCGACCTCGGGGTGCTCAATCCCAGGGTTGGCATCGAATTCTGTTTTTCCAACACTGAGATGCCCACTCCTGGTGTGGGATGCGTCCACCCCCACATAACCTCTGACCTCGGGGTGCCCAATCCCCGGGTCAGCATTGAAGCCCCCAGTACTCTGGCACACTGGGAGCCCACCCCAGTGTGCCAACATCCATAGTTTCCTGTAAAAACAGAAAACAGACCCACAAAGTCTTTTTTGTTTTTAAAACCTGAAAAGACAGAAAAGCGGTCCCTCGTTGTTGCCGTAGCCCCCCTCCCTCAACCTGCACCCTCCCTCTGCACACCCAACTTCCCCACACCCCTCACCCATACTTACCTCCGGAGGGTGGGAGCAGCGATCTTCAGTGGACGGGGAACACGTCTGCACTCTTCAAAAGTCGACCGCAAACTGAAGAAATGACAATAAGTCCTATAATGGTAGTGAATGGGGGGGTTTCAATTTAGGTTGCTAGCTCAGCCATTTTTGGGAGTTTTGGTCCCAAATTTTCAACATGGGGTTCTTGGGACCTCACCTCATGAACACAGTCACTGTCATTTTGTTTCTCGGTCTGGAAAGGCGATTTTGTGGTCACTGCACGGAATCATCTTTTGGGACCAATTAATGAAACAACAGTTCCACCGTTCATGAGGTAGGGGTCCCAAAAAGCCCTTGTTGCAAATTCGGTGAAAAAATTCCCAAAAATGACTGCATTAGGAGCGTCCATTGCATAGTTTCTATGCACACTCATAAGGTCAGCAATTTTTACGATTTTTCACTGCATAGTTCCAATATTGTACTTTTTCACACCCCCTTATGAACAGTACAGCTTTCATTTTTATGTTTGCTTGCACGCATGTGCAAGAAACATAGTGCCATCATCTTCCAATTCAGTCAGTGTGTTTGCAGGCGCGGTCGCAGTTCTCCAATCACTGCAGGAGCTGTCTATGACAGCAGTTGAAAATGCAGTGGCATACAGTTGAAAGAGGAGCTACGCTTCGAGTGTGCAGTGATAAATATCACCTGCTCATGTCTCCCCTTACACCTGCCACGCACGCACTGTATGCTCACTGCCCCATACACACTGTATAGCCAACGGGGTGCCCAATCCCCATCAGCTGTGCCTCCCCCAAACATAGTTCCAGATGCCCGCTGGGTGCCACCCAGCGTGGCAGCTATCATATGAATGACAGAATTGCCCATCCCGTCGGCTCCAGACCCCCAAACAGCCTTACAGCTACCACGCTGGGAGCCCACCCCAGCGTGGCACAAGTCCGGTGAGTGGCCGACGGGGTGCCCAATCCCCGCCGGCTCCAGGCCCCAAACAGCCTTCAGCTGCCATGCTGGGAGCCCACCCCAGCGTGGCAAATGTCGCGTCATCTTCCTGTTAAAAAAAAAACAACCTGTAAGCAAAAAGCGTTCCTCGGCGTTCTGTACCGCTCACCCTCGCTTACCTCCCACCCCACCCCATACTTACCTCTGGACTCTGGCGCGACAATTTCGGTGGACTGGGAACACGTCTGCACTCTTCAAAGCCGACCGCGAACTGAGGAAATGCCGGTAAGCTATATAATGGGATAGAAAGGGTTTTTTCAACTTTGCTGCATATCTCAGGCATTTTTTGGAATTTTTGCACCAAATTTTCAACATGGGGTTTTGGGACCCTTCTCATGAATACTCTCACTGTCATGGCATTAATCGGGCCGAAGGGTGATTTCGCAGTTACTGCGTGGAAATCACCTTCCGGGACTAATCAACAAAACGACACTGCCACTGTTCATAAGGTGGCCTCTCAAAAAGCCTATGTTGAAAATTTGGTGGAAAATTCCCAAAAATTACTGTTTTCTGACATTGCGCAGTTCCTAGGCACGCTCGTAAGTTTGCAAATTTTTAATATTTTCACTCCAGACTTTCAACATTGCCATTTTATAACACTTCCTTATGAGCAGTACAGCTGTCATTTTTCACATGTTGCCCAAAACATGTTTCCGCCCATGTAGCGCACAATGGTGCAGTCGGTGTGCGAAATCAATGTATGGGACACATTAAGAAAATCACAGTGACACTGTTCATGAGCAGAGGTCTTAAAATGGCTATGTTGAAAATTTGGTGAAAAAATTCCTAAAAATGACTGTTTTACGAGCGTGCGTTGCGCAGTTCCTACGCACGCTCGTAAGTTTGCGAATTTTCAATATTTTCACTCCAGATTTTCAACATTGCCATTTTATTACACTTCCTTATGAACAGTACAGCTGCCATTTTTCACATGTCGCCCAAAATGTGTTTCTGCACATGTAGCGCACAATGGTGCAGTCGGTGTGCGAAAGCAATGTTTGGGACAGATTAAGAAAATCAGTTACACTGTTCATGAGCAGAGGTCTTAAAATGGCTATGTTGAAAATTTGGTGACAAAAGTCCATAAAATGACTGTGTTATCAAGTGAGCATTGCGCAGTTTCCACGCACCCGCGTAAGTTCATGAATTTGTAATATTTTCAGTCCAGATTTTCACCAGTGGCATTTTTCCACACTTCCTTATGAACAGTACAGCTGTCATTTTTCACAACATGGCTGAAATGTGTTTTCACACTTTCAGCGCAGAGATGCTTGGTCACTGTGGGAAATCATTGTTCGGGACAGATAAAGAAAATCACAGTGACACTGTTCATGATCAGTGGTCCCAAAATGCCTGTGTTGACAATCTGCTGTAAAATATCCCCAAACTAATTACATTACGATTGTCGTTGCACAGTTTCTACGCATGCTCGTGACTTCACCATTTTTAAGATTTTCACAGCAGATTTTCAACATTGCCATTTTTTACACCTCCCCATGAACAGTACCGCTGTCATTTTTCACATCCTGTTCGAATGTGTTTTTGCACCTGTGGTGCCAAATGCCGTAGTCACTGTGCAAAAGCAGTTTTCGACTAACAAACTGATATTGCCACTGTTCATGAGGTGGGGGTCACAAAAAAAACATGTTGAAAATTTGGAGTGAAAATACCAATGAATGCCTGAGGCGTTAGGGTTTCCGACCATAACCCCACCCTGTAGAGAATGACAGGCATCAGGGGTGTGACTTGAGATTCTTGCCTGTAATGCTCATACCATTCCACACCCTGCAGCCAGTGAGAGGCATCAGGTATGCCTCTGGACTCTTGAACTTAAACTTCCCCATTCTCTATACGCGCCCATCTCACCGTATTTCCTGATGGAATGGGGTGCGCAGAAAGAGCAAAGACCCCAAGGTACACCGTGACACTTGTCAAGTGTCTGCAGGGTAGGGTAGGTGAAATGGCGTGGCCGTTATGCCCGACGCACCAAAGGCACACCCCAATGCCTGTCACTCTGCAGGGTGGTGGTGGGGTTGGCTTCAGCTCAATACTTCACTGCCATTCCTATTATGCAGCTCTGTAACTTCTACACTACCAATGCCAATGCCAGCAAGCAAACATTAGGCATTGACAAATGCTTTTTTGTATCCTTCCAAAATGTGTTTTTGCACCTGTGGCACAGAATGGTGCGGTTGCAGTGCGAAATCAACTTTTGGGACAGATTAACAAAATTCCAGTGCCACTGCTCATGAGGGGAGGTCCCAAAAAGGCCATGTTGACAATCTGGTGAAAACATTCCAAAAAATGACTGCATTACGAGCGTGCTTTGCGCAGTTTCTATGTACACTTGTAACTTCACTACTTTTTCATATTTTCACTCCAGATTTTCCACATTGCCATTTCTTCACACCTCCTCATGAACAGTACAGCTGTCATTTTTCACATCCTGCCCTAAATGTGTTTTCGCACCTGTGGCGCCGACTGGCACGCTCGCTGTGCTAAATCACCTTTTGGGACTGAGTAACAAAATGATACTGGCACTGTTCATGAGATGATGTCCCAAAAAGCCCATGTTGAAAATTTGGAGCAAAAATACCAACAAACGCCCGGGGCCTTAGGGTTTCCAACCATAACACCCACCCTTAAAATGCAAGACAGAGGAATATACAGAGGAAACATATGGAACGCATGTGCAAGAGCAATACCAACAGCGAACTCTCGGCATTGACAAATGCTTGTTTAGCTTATATTCAAAAAGCAAAAACACCAGCAAATTCCATTAGTACAGTTTATGCTATGGGTTACAGCCATTACATTACGTATTTTGTGAAGGTTACTACCCGAGTCCATAAGTGCCCATATACTTCTGGGTTGTTGTTTCGTTTTCTGATTGTCCATCTTGTCTGGTTATGATAAACAGCATAAAGTTCATTGTGTCTGGCATCTGCTTGTATCAGAATTTTATATTTCAGGTAATAAAACTAATACATACACTGAACGAACATTTTCCTAAAACAGAACTGGTAAGGTAAGAAACCGCCATTGCCCCATGGAACTAACTAGGCTTTGCTGAAGTGCTATGATCAGAAACTGTTATCATTAAATTCTGTATACATTGTTCTGGAATGGTCTTACAGAGCTTTGTGGTGATAGTTTGTGTGTAGTGTGTTTTAAAGATTTTATCTAATACATTCTGAGACCCCTAACAATATGCTGCACTGTTTACAACAGTTGTTCTAGTGTGGGAACCCTTGCCGTTTTTTCTTTATAATCACAAATGGGAGCCATCTAGAATTCAGTTTTTCTTTTTAGACCCTGTATGGTTTTGCCTTATGATACTGAAAAAAAAAAAACACTTATCCCTGATTTTGATAGCAAATGTAATTTGTGAGCAGCTCTTCAAAAGAGCTCTCACTGTTTCTGAGAAGGTCAGCTGACCTACAGAGAGAGACACCCACGCACCAGCTGCTAAATGTTATGATTATCTATATTCCCAGCTGCACCAGCCGGGGCCCACCAGGGGAATATCACTTCAGCCCTGACCTCTCAACAGGGGTCACTGACTATCAAGCAAAGAATGACTCAGGAGAAAGCTCTAACTGTGGATATGCTGTATGTACTGGGAATACTTAAAAACACTAGTATACTACAAAGGGAGCTAGGAAATATAGGACAGCTTTTACAGAATAAAACAGAGAGGGCCTTATGGCTCACATGAGTTATCTAGGTAACAAAATTCAGCCAGCAAGGCTGCAGCAGTTAGTTAGTTAGTTAGTTAGTTAGTTAGTTAGTTAGTTAGTTAGTTAGTTAGTTAGGAGGACCTCTTAGCATAAGTGCCCTTTTTCAAAGATGTGCAAGTCAGGCAAGTTACAAAGAAAAAATGCATAGCAGATAACAAAAAGCATCACAGTTTTCAAGCAACAAAGTCAAAGTTAGGGGCAATAAACATGCAACACAAATAGAATAATAGATAGGGGACTGTGTATTACACCCGAGTAATACACAGTCCCTTACATTTTATTTTTTATAATATATGGATCCCATAGAAAGAGTGTAGGTCTGAATTTTTTTGCCACTGAGAGCAGCCACCCGTTCACTACACTCTACACTGAATGACTCTAACCTCCCTCTCTCTCTCTCTGCTCGATCCTCAACTGCTGCTCATGACACAATAGCTCCGGTCATTAGCTTCGCTCTGCAGCTGTAACTATTAGCTGTTTTCAGACCAGCATGCTGAAGGCAGGATTGACCAGATAATGCTTTAAATATTAACCAACAAAAATAGTCAGCACCAAAACTACAACATGTGGAAATCACTCTCGCTAAGCGAGAGACAGCCACCATTTTTTCCAAACTGTTCTGCTCTCCCACACTTAAAAAACAGCCAGTGGCAAGGGATGCTTGAAGAGGAGTAGGTCGTGTCCGTGGAAAGTGCACTGAGCACTATAGCCACAGAACTCATAGCAATCAGCCCTACAGTCCATAGAAAGCAGTAGAAACAGATGTGCTTCTGTGATAATACTATAATTCAGAGTGCCAAACAATAGTATTACGGGCTCTGAATGATACTATTATGGCACAGAAATGATAGTATTTATTTATTTGTACTCTGATGATCGGGTAAGCCCACTGAGACAGTAAAGTCCCATTTTCAGGGGCGACCCTGGGAATAGATACATTCCATGAGATACTGCGGTAGAACACTTTACAATTGGATACAAGAGACAAATAAAATCTGAGGCATGAGGCAAAATAAATAGATACAGCGGTGTGCTATGAGCAGTAAGTTGGCAACTGGATAGCAGGAAGTTGACCTCTTTCAGGTCCAGAGACATCCGTCATCGGTGATCCTTCTGTCAGGCGTAGACCATGGTGATAAAACAGATGAACTAGCCCAGCAGATATTACTGTATGAGACAAAACTTTTATATACATTATATTACATATGTGCAAAGTATATAAGCGGAGGAGGGCGTATACGGGAGAGGGAGGAGGTTTGAAGGAGATAGTCAAGCCAAGGGTGGTGGGTGGAGGAGGGGCGTGGCTCAGGAGATTAGAAAAGGGGGTTAATTACAATTACCATGACAAGTTGGAGGGGGAGAGAAGATTTCTTTGTAGCAGCTTTTAAATGGGGGGAGACGTGCATGAGAGTAAACTATGTGGTACAGTATTCCATTTCTGAGGTGCACGGGGCCACATAACTATTATCACTTTGCAAGTGCGGTATTACTGGACATTTTTTGTATTCTTTAGTGTACTATTATTTTTAGCATCCATATATTGTATAGAGAATAATGCCTGTGCAGCTGTATGAGGATTTTTCACACACCCGAGGTGCGTGATAATCCATTATGAGATTATCACACACTGAGGGTGTGCGAAAAATCTTACTAACACACACCTTGCACAGGCATTATTTTTTATAATTTACTGGTGCAAGGGAATTAATGCCAAAGCCATTGGAGCAGCTCTACACAACCTACAGAGACACCCACAGACAGGCGCACGTGCACGCACACACATGCACCATGTTTCTTCCTTTTTTTTTTTTTATACATTACAGTGCACTTCCATAACATGCTCCATTCATGATGCAGCTGCTGTTAAGCCCTGCTTGAACAATACAAACTGCAGGATCAACCAGATAAATATTGAAATATGTATTAAAAAGGTACCAGCCAGGGCAGTGAGTGACAAAGTATCAGTGCGGGTGCTCCGTAACAGAAAAACAGAGCTGCATTTTTTCAGGTGTTCGGCCCGCCCACACACAGACTTAGGGCCAATGAGGTGGCGCACTTTAAATGAGTGACACTAAACTGAGGTTCTTAACCTGGCCATTCAAAGTTCTCTTGTCTCGCTTATTGATTACGGCTTACCAATCTATGGATCAGCTATACTGAAACAACTGTTCGCCGCATCATAGTTGCACTCAACAAAGCATTCTGGCTCCTTACCAGCTCAGCCCATCGGTCCCATACCTGCGACATGTACGCTCAGGCTAACTGGCTCCAATTCAAAAGGTAGACTCATGTACCAAACATGTTTATGGTCCAAATAAGTAAGCTTAGGCAAAATGCCCCCAGGAATGCAAAAGCTTATTACCCCCACTATCAACCGTCATTGCAGCAGAAGTTCTACTAGTCAGATTTTTAATATACCCCGCTGTCACATGTCTCTGGGACAAAGGTCCTTTGCCTACCGTGCCCTGCTATGGATGAACTCGCTGCACCATGACATCACTTCAGCATCCACCTTGGGCTCCTTCAAGGTTAAACTTAAGCAACAGCTAGTTGCTAATGCCAGTTGTGACTGCTTCCAATAACCTTCCTTCTTGTGACCAGCACTTATTCTAACCTTATGCTATCCTGAACTTATGCATAACTGTTCTCAGCATGTAAATAACTGTTCTAAGTTGCTAATCGTTCTCCTTATCATTTTCTCTTGATCCCTTCCACTCTTTCCCCTCACCCCTCTATGGCTTCCCCCATCCCCCTTCTCCCCTGTTACATCTCCTGAGCTCCCTTGCTCACTTTAAAATGCTTTGTCCCATACCTTCTCACCTCTGACGAGGCCCCTGGGCTGATGCCATCCCTTACCTTGTTGAGTATTAGATATTAGGCTGAGTCTGTTCTCATTTTCCTGTAAAGGGTCGTTTCATAAGACCCCACCCCCTCTAATATGACCCTTTGAATTCCAGGTTTTAATCAAATATGCACCATGGCATACATTGTACAATGCCACATGTATTGGAACTTCTCTAGTTATACAGTCTTGTAATGTCTTGTATAATTCCTTATTTTGTTTGTTCTCCATCTCATACTTTCCCAATATGTATTGTTCATCTGACGTGGAACCTATGAAATGAGCTTGTTCTCAATGGTGTTATCCGAAATTTCAATAAATACAGCGTTTATTCTATTTATTTATGTAATAACCCATTCTACAGGTTATTATGGCATTTTAAACATGGCTCTAGTTTATGTATTAAAGGGGGTCACCAGTAATTATAAAGCCTTACCACCTTGGAGCCTGATCCTCTCAGATCTCAGAAGATAGTTTAAACAGGGTCAGGGCTGGTTTGTAGTCAGATGGGACACCTCCAATGAACACCCAGGTGTACAAGGAAGGGCTGTTGGTAACGCTGCATGTTCCCCTTACTTTTAAGCAACCATACTGCTGCCCCACCATGTTGTTAGTGGGACACTGTGATGTCATGAGGTGTCTTTTTTCAGATGAGATGTTAAACCGAGGTCCCAGCTACCTATTTGGTGGTAGATCAGGTGCACATTACAGATCCCATGGCGCTTCTTGGAAACAGAAGGGGCATGATCTATTGAAACAAAAGATAATAACAGATACAAAGCAAAAATACGTAAATGAATGTAATACATAGGTAATAACCTAAATCCCAAAACTGTACATAAACAGACTACCAGTCATCACATTACTAATAAAAAATTAAAGAAATATGACTTGAGAAAAAAATAAATGTAAGGACAATTAGAAACACTACGATACAGTAATACCTCATGTCTATGAACCATTCATCAGCCTGTCACCCAGATGATGTTCCTCCAAAGTTGGTTCCTCACGACAGGACTTAAGGAGCTATATTCCCTCAGGTATAGCTCACGTATAGCAGTGTACAGTTTCTTCAGTAATTCTATCTGGGGAACGTATTGTTGTAAAAGTAGGTAATACTTAGTCTGCCAGATGTGATACTTCAGCACTGCAAGAAAGACAAGTATTATCCTAGCATTATACTTTCCTCACTGCTGGAGCCCAAGACTCAGTACCAATGTGTCATAAGAAATGGTGCTAAACAGAGGGGAATTTCTCCGATATTCTGGACAAATCCTCCACCCCCTCCCCATCCTCACTAACTAATCCGCTAACATCTTAACCTGGTTTAATATCAACTAGTACTTCCTGTACCTGGACCTCCCATGATGTCATGCACAGCAGCCTGAACACAAAACTCCATCCCAGCACATACTAACAAACCTCTAATTTCGCTCCAGTCACTACAAAATCAACTTCCAGTAGCACAAAGATCAGTAGAGCAAATGGGGAAGACCAACAGAGCTCTATTCCCCAGTGGAGTCGATGACTGAGGATGGATGAAGAGGAGATGGCTGCTCTGACAGCGAGTGCTTGCAGGCCTTGCGGTCCACAAGGCAGAAGCCGAAGGATCCATGAACCCCAGATCACAAGCTTTGAACACTAAATGGACACAATGCTCAGTGAACTCAGAAGGCTCTGTGAAGAGATATGGTTCATGAACAGTGCCCTGTGCACCAAAACAAATCAAAAAAAGATGTCTGAGGTAAACAACCAACTCACTCAGCAAGATAAACACATGGATACCACTGGGTGGGCAATAGTACACACGAACATATGAAGATACCAGCAAATAAAAGCCTTACAGACCATCTTTTCTGCTCAATTGTGCAGGTCTCCCCCTCTGTCTACACTGGGACCACAATCCCTCCTCCCCAAATCCTCCAGACATAGAAACATAGAATTTGATGGCAAATAAGGACCGCTTGGCCCACCTAGTCTGCCCATTTCCCTACCTAATGGATAAGCTACAGATCCTAGTTAACCAAAAGCCTACTTCCTCTTACCCGCCACTAGAATTGCTTTATGTCTTTCCCACGCATTCTTGAATTTCCCCCACTGTTTTTGACTCTATGACCTCCTCAGGAAGACCATTCCATGCATCTACAACCCTCTCTGTGAAGAAACACTTCCTCACATTACCTCTGAGCCGTCACCCTCATCTTCAAATTGTGCCCCCTTGTTCTTGCACATCTCTTTTTCTGAAAGATGCTACCCTCTTGGACTTTGTTGATTCCCTTGAGGTATTTGAAAGTTTCTATCATGTCCCCCTCTCCCTCCTTTCCTCGAGGCTATACATCTTAAGCTCTTTTAGCCTTTTTTTTTTTCATAGGTCTTCTGGCGCAGACCCTGCACCATTTTGGTTGCCCTCCTCTGGACAGCCTCCACCCTGTCTGTGTCTTTTCGGAGCTGGGGTCTCCAGAACTGTACGCAGTACTCCAGATGTGGTCTTACCAACTGTCTGTACAGAGGGCCAACAACTTCCTGTTTTCTACTGGTGATGCCTCTCCCTATGCATCCCAGTATCCCCCCCCCTCCTTACTGCCTTCTCACATTGCTGGCCTACCTTTAGGTCATCTGACTTGACTACCCCCAGGTCCCTTTCCATTTTTGTTATTGTCAGTAGCTCACCCCCCATTGTGTACTCTTCCCCTGGGTTTTTGTTTCCCAGGTGCATTACTTTGTACTTCTTTGCATTGAATCTAAGCTGCTATACATTTGTTTCTATGTTTCAAGTCCTAGCCATTTATCTCTGTCAAATATTGTCATTTCCATGGTCGCACCCAAGAAGAGGAGGAAACTGTTGCTGACTGCATTGTTGCACTTGAAGCATATACTGTAGCAAGTACCTGTGCATTCAGCCAGTTACTTGATGAGGCTTTCTGGGATACATTTGTTTTCAGTCTGAGAGGAAAAGCCTATCACAAATGGCTTTTGCCCGAACAGGACTTAACTTTCAAGTCAGCCCGTGACATTGTACTCGCTATGGAGCTTGCCTGGAAAGGCTGCAGTGAGCTAGTGGGACATTCTGAATCACAAAGACTGGGGTTCACAGGTTCACTATACACTAGGACCTAAAGGACATTCCAGATCATGAAGTTGTCCACCTACTGTTCATCAGCAACCCTTAACATCTCAGAAGCCTGCACCATAGAGCACTTTCACAAAGTCAAGACAACTGTGCTACAGATGTGGGGGTAACCACAAACAAAGCACATGCTTATTTCAACAAGAGAAATGTCACGGCTGTGGAAAAGAGGGTCACATATTGAAAGTGTGCAAGAGTGTAGCATAGACTGCTCATGCATAGTATGTCACAGATGCTGCGCCAGCAACTGAAATGGAAGACGAGTCATTGCACCTATTTGCTGTTCATGCAATGCAAGCCAGTGGAGAGGAAATTTGCCTTCATATTAAGTTGGTGGGAAAACCATTTAGCATGCAGCTAGACACTGGACACTCAGCATCCCTTGTGCCAGAGCATGTCTACAAAGAGAACCTTCAGCACTGCCCATTGCAATCGTTGCTTATTTGGCTCATGTCTTACTCTGGAAACTGAATCCCTGTGCTGGAGGAGATTCAGGTACCAGTCACCTATGAGGGAGGAACATGAACCTTGCCTCTGGTGGTAGTGTAAGTGGAAATATCTGCATTACTAGGAAGCATCTGTCTCAGGAAGATCAAACTGAATTGGGAAAAGATCTTCAGCTTAAACAGTTACCAAGGCACTGCAAGATACAGTGAGAAAGGGTTCTATGTGATAACGGTGGAGCAAAAAACCACCAATAATAACAGCGAGTCCAAAATAGCGAGTGCACATCCAGTGACTGTCAATAAAGGCAATCGGTGCACATCGCTAAAACACTGCCGCACTGACTTTTTGTGGGGGACTTTGCCCCCCTGCTCACCCTAAAATTAAATAATCACCAGCTTGTACATAACTAGGAGACAGGGAGAAAATCGGGAGGTGGGCAAATAACATATTTAGACTCGGGGGGGGGGGAACGCAACTCGGGAAGGGGGAGAAACTCGGGAGGGGGGAATACATTATATTCTCACTGGGGGAGGCTGGCATGAACATGGGTGCAAAACCTTGAAGCAGAAAACAAAAGACAAAAAGAACAACACCAAGTTTCAAGCCCAGGTATAGGTGAAGCTACCATACACAATGCCAGTGACTTTGACCTCTAGGCAACAGAGCCAGCACATAGAAACATAGAAACATAGAATCTGACAGCAGATAAGGACTGCTTGGCCCACCCAGTCTGCCCATTTTCCTACCTAACAGATAAGCTGCAGATCCTAGTTAACCAACAGCTTACTTCCTCCTACACCCCACTAGGACTGCCTTATGCCTGTCCCATGCATTCTTGAAGTCCCCCACTGTTCTTGACTCCACGACCTCCTCAGGGAGGCTGTTCCATGCATCCACAACCCTCTCAGTGAAAAAATACTTCCTCACATTACCTCTGAGCCGTCCCCCTCTATCTTCAAATTGTGCCCCCTTGTTCTTGCACATCTCTTTTTCTGGAAGATGCTACCCTCTTGAACTTTGTTAATTCCCTTGATGTACTTGAAAGTTTCTATCATGTCCCCTCCTCTCTCCCTTCTTTCCTCAAGGGTATACATATTAAGCTCCTTTAGTCTTTCTTCGTATGTCTTCTGGTGCAGACCCTGCACCATTTGGGTTGCCCTCCTCTGGACAGCCTCCACTCTGTCTATGTCTTTGCGGAGATGGGGTCTCCAGAACTGCACACAGTACTCCAGATGGGGTCTCACCAACTGTCTGTACAGAGGGATAACAACTTCCTGTTTTCTACTATTGATGCCTCTTCCTATGCATCCCAGTATCCCCCCAGCCTTCCTTACTGCCTTCTCACATTGCTTGCCCACCTTTAGGTCATCTGATATAATTACCCCCAGGTCCCTTTCTATTTTTACTGTTGTCAGTATCTCACCCCCCATTGTGTATGCTTCCCCTGGGTTTTTTGTTTCCCATGTGCATTAACTTGCACTTCTTTGCATTGAATCTGAGCTGCCATACATTTGACCATTCCTCCAACCTTGCCAAGTCCCTTCTCATCCTTTCCACTCCATCTTGTGTATCAACCCTGTTGCAGATCTTTGTGTCATCTGCAAAGAGACATACTTTTCCTTCCAGTTCTTCTGCAATGTCACTTATAAAGACATTAAAAAGGACCGGTCCCAGTACTGAACCCTGCGGTACCCCGCTAGTAACCCTCCTTTCTTCACTGTGTACTCCATTTACTACTACCCTTTGCGTCCTGTTGTCTAGCCAATTTTTTATCCAGGCTACCACCTTGGGACCCACTCCAAGGCTGGCTATCTTGTGTATTAATCTTTTGTGTGGGACTGTATCAAATGCCTTGCTAAAATCTAGGTAGGCCATGTCCACAGCCCCTCCCTGGTCTACTACTTTGGTCACCCAGTCAAAGAAATCTATTAGATTCGTCTGACACAACCTTCCCATCGTGAATCCATGCTGCCTTGCGTCCTGTGCCCCACTGGCCTCTAGGTACTCAACAATTCTTTCCTTTAAAAGTGATTCCATCATTTTCCCTACCACTGAGGTCAAACTAACTGGTCTGTAGTTTCCTGCCTCTGTCCTGCTCCCACTTTTGTGAAGAGGAATCACATCTGCCCTCCTCCAGTCCTCGGGTACCACCCCATCCTCCCATGATTTGTTAAAGAGAGTAGTCAGCGGTGTCACTAGTTCTACCCTTAGTTCTTTTAGAATTCTTGGGTGAATCCCATCAGGCCCCATTGCTTTGTCCACCTTCAATTTTATTAGTTCTTTCAGAACCCTTTCTTCTGTAAATGGACTGGTATCGACCCCCGTCTTCAGAGTGTTTCTCTTGTTTGGTTTAGGTAACTCCCCTTCTCTTCCTTTGTGAATACTGAGCAGAAATATTCGTTCGGTATCCCTGCTTTTTCACTGTCACCCTCTACCCACATTCCCTCCCCTTTATTAAGCTTCAGTATCCCTCCTTTGGTCTTTCTTCGCTCCCTAATGTACCTATAAAAGGTCTTATCCCCCTTCTTAACAGAATTGGCTATCCTTTCCTCGGTTTGGGCCTTTGCTATTCTGACTGCCTTCCCAGCCTCTTTCTGCTTTAACCGATAAAGTTCTCTGTCCTGCTCCTTCTGTGTTTCCTTAAATTTCCTGAATCTCTCCTTTTCTCCTTAACCTTCCCTGCACCTCTTTTGAGAACCATAGCGTTTTTTCCTTCGTTGTGTTTTATTGATATTGATTTGCTTTACACAAAGACTTGTTGCCTCTGTGATGGCTGTTTTGATCCTCCCCATTGTTCCTCCGCCCTCCTTCTTGCCTATTTGCTAGTGCTTTTCGAGGCACTCTCTCATTTCCCAAAGTCAGCCCTCCTAAAGTCCAGTACTCTTGCTTTTGTATGGCTTGATTGTATGGCTGTGTTTATAGTGAACCACACTGTTTGGTGGTCGCTTGTTCCCAGATGGTTACCCACTTCTAAATCTGAGATTCTTTCTCCGTCCCCATTTGAGTACCAGATCTAAGATTGCTCCCTCCAGTGGGTTCCAATACTAGCTGTCTGAGGCATGCCCCTGTAAGGCATCAAGAATGACCTGTTTGGATGTGCCTGCAGCAAAGGTGCTCCAGTTAACATCTGGCATATTCAGGTCCCCCATCAACAATATCTCCCCTTTTTCTGCCATTCTAAGAAATCCTTCTATCATTTCCTTGTCCATTCCCTCCCCCTGAGATGGGGGTCTGTATACAACCCCCATGCAGATTGTGGTACCATTTCCTGTCTCCAGGGTGACCCAAAGTGCCTCATCTGCTCCCTGTTTACTCTTTAGCTCTGTTGCTTTGATCCCTTCCTTTACATAGAGAGCTATTCCTCCTCCTCTTTTACCCTTCCTGTCCCTCCTGTAGATTGTGTATCCTGGTATGTTGACATCCCAGTCATGGTTCTCTGTGTACCATGTTTCTGTGACTGCCACAATATCCAGGCAACCCTCTTCCATCAAGGCCACTAGTTCAGGGAGCTTGTTACACAGACTACGGGCATTGGTACTCATCACCCTCCACTTTTTGATAGCCTTACCTCTTTTATCCCCATTTCTGTCCTTACTGCCTTTGCCTTTTTTTACATTTGAATCTGTTCTACTCCCTAACAACTTCTGTACGTTGGTGTTTACCTCACTAATCACCATGTTTTGTGGGGGGAGGCTGGGATTTCCCTGATCCTTTTCAGTGCCTCCCCCCTTGGCTAGTTTAAATGCTTGCCATTGAAGCATTTAAACCCCTCACCTAGGATCCTGGTCCCCCCCACAGACAGATGCAGACCATCGCACCAGTATAGGTCTGCATCCCTCCAGGTGGCTCCCCAGTCCCCAATGAAGCCAAATCCCTGAGCTCCACACCGGTTTTCAACCACTCATTGAATTTCCTGGTGAGAAGTGCCCTAGCATCTCCCTTGCCATAGACAGGCAGCACCTCAGGAAAGGTTGCATTATCGCTACTTGTCTAAGGCCCCTTCCCAACTCTACAAACTCCTCTTGCACTGCTCTGATCCCATTCCTAGCCAGGTCATTTGTTCTTAGGTGAACAATGACATCAGCTCCTCCCTCGTGCAGCTCCTCCCACGATCCTGAGATTACTTCCTGTCCTCCAAGCCGTGGCACCAGGAAGGCACCTCTCCTCTCCCTTCCTCCCCATTTCTACCCCTAATGATTGAGTCCCCCACCAGGAGTTGTTTTCTTCCCCTGTGGGGTCTCATGCCACCCTCCTTTGGGTCTCCTTTGTGAAGTTCCCAGCATCCTCCTTGGTCTCCACTGCAGGTGCCTCCATAGAGGAACCACTATCCACCAGAAGAGCAAATAAATTGTGGAAGGTACAGCTGGAGGGATGCAACTCTGTTCCACCACCTCTCCTCCTTGAGCCCACCTGGTCCAGCCTCTCCTCTTTCTTGGCAACCTCTGAGGTAGTGGCATTGGCCCTGGTGGTCCCTGGGTGGGGAAGGAGGTTTCACGAATCCTAGCCAGGTCAGCCTGGAGATGGGCAACCTCCTCTCTCAGACCAGAGAGGTGCCTGAAAACAGGGGCAGCATCGCAGCCGCCAGAATGTCTCCCAGAACACTGCTGGCCCACAGCCATTGCACTACACCACTCCTATCATGTCTTAATTTGTGTCCTCTCTACTGTTTCTCTGGATGCTTACTCTCTCCTCTCCTTACAACTCTGACCCTTCCTGTTCTGGGACAGCAACTTCCTATCTTCTTCAGTAGCCTCTTTCTTCCTTGCTCAATATCAGACCACCAGCAGCTGAGGGGGGAGAGTGAGCTACTTTTTTTCCTTTAGGGTTGACAAAACCAATGTTTCTCTATAATCCTTTCCTTCCTACTGCCAAACAGGAAGTTACTATTGACAGTCAAATCCAGTGGCTATAAAAGTAGAACTGGCTTTGGGTGGGTGGGATGGAGGGCAATTAGTAAGAAAAAGGCTAGCAACAGGAAGTTGTAATTTGACTCACCTGTTTTTGTAGTGTCTAAACCACACCCCCAGGTTTCAACCTTACACTACCAACTACATGACTCTCTACTGTTTCCTCCCCTACACTGCTGATGGACACTACCTATCGCTCAACTATACAGGTGTTATTTAGACCACATCATCAACATAACATTTGTTATTTTGGACTCACTCTTATTCCCTCACTATTTTGCATTTGCTGTATTCATGGGATACCATGAGAAAGGTGTTGGAAAAACATCCTATTTTCCAGAGTGGCTACGGCACAATCCAGGATTTCAAGGCAAAGATCTGAGTGCAAATGGGAGCCACTCCAGTTTTCCACATGCCTTGACCAGTACCCTACACTTTAAAGGAAGCAGTAGAGAAGGAACTGGACCATATTGAAAGCCATAGTATTGTGTAACAAGTAGAGAAGAGTGACTGTGCTGGCCCCATTGCTGTGGTACCAAAGCGAGACAAAGCAGTGAGGCTGTGTGACAGGCTTGAATAGGGCCTAGTCCCAGTTGTTATGGAGAAAGAGTTTAAATTCAAGGATCTGTTCTATTCTCTCCATTTCTGTCTCTTCTCTGTCTGGTTGCGCAACCAGATTTTCTCATGAGACCTAGGACTTGATCACCCTGATGGTCTTGCAGTTCTCTGCCTCTCGCTATCTCTCTATCTTCGCTTGCTGTTCTGTCTTTTCTTCCCCCCTTGCATATCTGATGATATAAAAATATATGTGAATCATTAGGTGGAAATGTAACTGATACTGGGATCCCTTTGTTTAGAAATGTACATAGTTTTACTGTTGAAATGCACAGTATATAGTTATACCTTTGAAATGATTGCAAAAAGCTGTTTGGAACTCAAGGGGTTAACCTGAGAAGCTAGTTTGCAAACTCTCTGAGAAGCTCTAAGCAAGAGGTCAGTTCTTGGTCACAATGTTCTTTTTGCTGCACTTGTTGAAATGTATAAGAATACAGTGTAAGAAGCATGCTGTTTTCTTAACGAGCAATGGTTACAAAGACTTATAATAACAGAACTGCAGTTTTTTGCAAGAGAGACACAGAGACTGAGATTGGAACTTGAGAAGAAACCCAGATGGACTTGCTCTGTTTATACTGCCTTTGTAAATAGTTATACTGAACAATTTTTTAAATGTTACCGTTAATAATAAATTACTTGTTTGAATTTTACATCTGCTCCTGGTTTTCCTATGCTTCCTGACCTGTGCCTCGACGACAGGCTGTGGGGTGACTACAAGGTTACAGTGAACCATTTATAGAGCTAGCAGCATACCATCACCAAATACGGAGGACTTGTTTGCCACACTAGCAGGTGGAAAGTTCTTCAGCAAGTTGGACATATCTTTTGCATACCAGCAGTTGGAAATGGAACCCCAGTCAGACTCATATCTAACTCTGAACACCCACAAGTGACTTTACTGATATCATTGCTTGGCCTACGGGGTTTTCCACAGTGCCAGCAACTTTCCAGCTCAAAGTGGACCAGATACTGCAGAGGCTGGACCATGTAGTCTGCCTTATGGATGATATCTTGGTAACAGCACCCACAGTGGAGGAGCATCTGACAATCCTGGACCAAGTCTTGTCAAGACTGCAGCAGTATGACTGAAGGTGAAGCTAGTCAAATGTCAATATCTGCAAGATTATGTTGAGTACCTAGGCTATTAGATAGACACCCAAAGCCTACATTCAACAGAAAGCAAGGTGTACACTATAGTCAATACACCAGCACCAACAAATGTGGCTGAATTAAGATAATTCTTAGGCCTGTTGAATTACTATGGACATTTCATAGCACACTTAGCCACATTGTTGCAACCACTATATGACTTGCTACAGAAAGAAGCTAAATGGAACTGGTCACCACAGTGTGAGGAAGCATTCCAGGCTTGCAAGCAATGTCTTCTGAAGATCAAGTGGCTAGTGCACTATGACCCAGTCAAACCTCTGACACAGGAGTGCAATGTATCCCTATTTATTTATTTTATGTATTGAAAAGCTTCACCAGGAAAGGCACACTGAACAATATAAAATTGCTTGTCTCACGGAGCATCCTGGGGAAGAGGGAAGGAGAACATGGGAGTACAGTAATCAAAAGCACATTTCTATGTAGTATTATAGAAAAGTATATATACAATACTCAACAACATATTTTCAAAGGTAATATAAAACAGAGAAGCAACAGAGTGAAAAAAACAATACATCAGTAGCATTAGATAAACATTGGGATTTGATGCGAGAGGAGCAAATTAACAGCACTGCAGACTAATACATACAATGCGGACAAGGAAGTGCAATAAAGTACATTGGTTTCTCCTCACATTAAGTGCTAGGCTGAGAAAGGGGATGGGGAAGTCAGAGGGGAAATTAGGAGGAGTGAGGAGCCAGAGGGGAAATTAGGATCAGCTGCAGGATGGAGACAGAAAGTTGAGGAGAGAGGTCAAGATCGACCATGGGGTGGAGGAGTGCCTGATTTGATGAGGCATTGCATTCCAGAGCTTAGGAAACCTATAGGAGAACGACGATTGGCTTATAGAGGTGGTGCATCGTGGTATAGCTAGGGTGCGGGAGTCACTGGATCTGAGGGGGAGAGGGGCAGTGGGGCAAGAGGACAGTGAGGAGGCAAGGTAAGGGGGAAGCATATCAAACCAGAATTTAGAGACAAATTTTATGCAGTGGGCTAGATGGTGGTTTTCCAGGGAAGGACAAGCTAGAGAGCGATATAGATCGCAATGGTGGGTAAAGGAAGGGGCATCCAGAGCAAAACGACAGAAAGCATTGAAAAGGGTGTCCAGTCTGGTTAAGGATGACTTTGATGCGGCACTGTAGACTACGTCACAGTAGTCAAAGATGGGTAATATCATTTCTTGGACAATCTCCTGCCTGGCCTGTAGAGGTAGGCAGCTTCGGTTCCTGTAAAGGGCACCTAATTTGGGGTGCAGCTTTTTCAGGATGGAGTCTATGTGCCCAGTGAAGTTTAGGAGCTGGTCTAGCCAGACACCAAGATACCTAAAGAAGGAGGTGTCCTCTAGAGTAGAGCCATCAAGGGTGTGGAAGGAGAGCAGTTTAGTTAGCCTAGAGAGTCTCTGCTAGTGCCGAAGGTCATGGAGACTGTTTTGCTGGCGTTGAAGAAAAGCTGATGGGAGCTTAGCCATTGCTGAACTTTCTCAGTTGGTGATTGGCCAGAGTAGAATAGGACTGTATTGTCAGCATTCATATGGATGGAGGAGGAGGAGGAGGTGCACACTGACAGGAGGTCAATAAGGAATATGGAGAATAGTAGGGGGCCAAGGACAGAGCCTTGGAGTATGCCAGCATTAATCTGGAGTGGGGTAGGTGGAATCAGCAATTTTGACTGACTGTGTCCAGCCTGTTAGACAGGAGCTAAACCAGTTTGTGGCTGAATCAGACAGGCCAGCCGATCGCAGATTATCTAGGAGGAGAGGGTGGGAAACAGTGTCAAAAGCCTTTTCAAGGTCGACAAAGATTGCAGATGTGATTAGACTACAGTCCATACCTGAGAGTATGGAATCGGTGAGCCTACATAAGGAAGCAGTAGTGGAATGATCTTTCCTAAAACCAGATTGGTAGGGAGTGAAAAAGGCAGAGTCAGAGAGGTAAGAGGAGAGTTGGGAGAGGACCAGGTGTTCCCGTAGCTTAGCGAGAATAGGCAAGAGAGAGATTGGACAATAGTTCCCAGGCATAGAAGGGTCACCTCCCTAGGGTAGTGGGAGAAGTACAGCATGTCTCGATGGGTCAGGCATGGAGGCCAGCGAGAAGGAAAGGTTTAATAAGGCAGAAAGTGGTGAACAAATGGCATGAGCAGAGAGTAAGCAAAGCTTGGGGTCAAGGCCTTCAGGTGAGGAACTCATAAATGGATTGAGAGTGAGGAGAGCATTTAAAGCATCATGAGGTGAGACTGGCGAGAAGGAGAAGAGGTTGCTAGGGGGGAGCTTGGGTGTGAGTTATTGTGGATAGACGCAACTGGTTGGGTAGGAGGAAGAGACGTTAGTAGAGCAGCAGTACATGAGGTAAAGTAAGAGTTGAATTCAGTGGCAACTGAGAGCTGGGCAGATGTAAGGGCATTATCGACATAGATGAGTGGAGTTTGGGATTTAGAGACGGGAGAGAAGAGGGAGTTAATAACTTTCCAAAATGTTGATGGGGTACATATGTTAGCATCAAAGGTGGATCTAAAGTATTCGGACTTAGCAAGCCTTGTAGCCTTGGAGCAGGCATTTCTGAAGGCTTGATATCTGTCTCGGTCAGCATTTGATTTAGAGACATTGTGAGCCTTCCAAGCCTGGTCTCGAGCTCTCATACATGCCATCAATTCCGGTGTGATCCACGAGAGGTGGTTTCCGCATACTTGAGTGCACCTAAAGGGTGCGTGTTTGTTCCAGATGTTAAGAAGGTGGCCTTGGAAATAATCCAGGGCTTCATTAACTGTGGCAGCAGAGGAAATAGGAGACCAGTCAGAGTGAGCTAGGTCATATAGGAGGTGGGAAAGGTGTAGAGATTTATATGAGTGGACAAGCAATGTTTTATGCGGGGCTTTTGGCTGGTGGGGTTTGCGGACTAAGCAGATCATATGTTGGTCACTGAGTGCATCCGGGAGGAAACCTGATTTGATTACTCTGTGGACATGTTAGGTTAGGCCCAATCGATGACTGAGTGGTTGCCTGATTTAGTATTTAGTTGGGTTGGCTCATGGATCAATTGCATTAAGTTAAGGGCTGCAATGTTGTTACGCAGCTTGGATAGGGAGGGGTCAGGCCAGTTTTGGTTAAAGTCGCCTAGTATATAGAGTTTGCTGTTTGATGTGAGGATGGAAATTTGAGACAGAAGATTAGAGGCAATAGTAGGTGAGAGGCCTGGGCGGCAGTAAATCCCAGCAATGTAGATTGGTATGGAGTAAGGCATGTAGAGCCAGAGGACAAGGGCTTCGTAAGCTGTGGGGACCGATACAGATAGGACCAGGGTAGTATGAATGGAGGATGAGGTATATATAGCTACGTTGCCACCCCTATCTGAGCGGTATTGCTGGGTGATATTGCAGCCAGGGATGTATATACTGGGATCAGGTGTTTTATTATTTAACCAGGTTTCAGTTATGAGGAGGTTGGGGCCAGCATTAGTGCTAGGGGTTGCAGAAGGACTAGTTTAGGCAATAGACTTCTTTTTTTATCACTATTTTATTTTTCCTCCTATGCAGCCACCACTCTGCCTTACATCCAGCCACTGCTACATTTCCCCAGGTGCCCCCCCCCCCGGAGTGCCCCACACACACCGGCTGGCACATGCTGCTGTACCTGTGAGAGGGACTCCCCCTTGGTCCCCGCTCCAGGCCAGGATCAAATACCGGCATGTCAGGTCACCCCCGGGCCACTGCCAGGCTCAGGAAGCTGCAGCCATCAAGCTGCTGCAAGTGATGCTGCTAATTTTCCTCCTTTGTTCCCTAGAAGTGCAGACGTGCAATGACGTCTGGCACTGATGTGTTGACGTCTGCTGCACTCCTCTCTCTGTTGCTCTGGCTCTAGCAGTGCCTCCGGGCATCCCCAGGGGCCGCTGCAGAGCGGTGGAAGCCCACATCCCTCCCCAGGATAGGAGCGCAGTCCTCCGGATGCTCGATCCTATCTTCCCCTGACAACCCCTGACAACCCAGGCTCGCGTCCGAACCCGGGTCACCAGCGTGACGCGAGGTGTGGCGAGGTGTGGTTACCCTTAATGCTAGGAGCCTTGGGAGGAAAACTGCAGAGTTACAGGTGCTCATGGTGGAGGGAGAGGTGGACATTGCAGCCATCACAGAAACATGGGCCACCCAATACAAATGACTAGGACCTGTCTGCACCAGGGTACAGGTTATTTTGTAGGGACAGGGTGATTGGGAAAGGAGGGGGTGTGGCACTATATGTAAAGGAAGGACTGAAGTGTGTAAGGGAGGAAGGGGAGGAGGGTAGTACAGAGTCACTTTGGATGCAAATCCAGGATTCCAAGAATAGGATTCTTAGAATGGGAGTGGTGTACAGGCCACCATCTCAGACAGAGGAGTTAGACAGGGAACTAGCAGAACAGATCAGGAGGACCTGTGAGAAGGGTAGTGTGGTGATTGTGGGGAACTTCAACATGCCAGGAGTGGACTGGAGTACCCCAACAACCAGGAACAGAAGGGAGCAGGTACTGCTGGATGCCTTCCAGGACAGTTTCCTTCTGCAAATGGCCAGTGAACCAACCAGGTTAGGAAATACCCTTGACCTTGTGCTGGCAAATGAGGACTTTGTGAGAGAACTTACAGTGGAGGAACCGCTGTCAGGGAGTGACCACCACTCAGCATGGCTCACATTGGATATGGGCAAGGAAGGAGTGGAATCTGGCACAAGAGTGCTGGACTTCAGGAGGGCCGACTTTGGGAGGATGGGGGAAGTAGTAAAAGGGTACCTGGCCAGAATTCAATCTAGTATGAACACTAACCAGAGGTGGGAGCTCATAAAGCTGGGGATAGTGGAGGCAACTAAAACCTGCTGAGGCCCAGAGCAAGAAGACTAGGGCTAAAAACCGAGCTGGTTGAGCAAGGAGGTCATGGAAAAGGTAAGGAGAAAAAGAGCTGCCTTTAGGAAGTACAAGAAAACAGGGAGGGGAGGGACAGGGAGGAGTACTTGACAGAATCGAAGGAGGTGACAAGGGCAGTAAGGGGAGCCAGAACATCTACGGAACTCAGGCTGGCACAAGGCATTAAGAAGGGGGAGAAGGACTTTTTTAGGTATATCAGGGAGAAAATGAGCTGTAAGGACCACACAGTAAGGATTAGGAAGGAGGGGGGGTTGGGTGGAAGCAGGGTGCGATAAGGCAGAAGCACTAAATGAGCACTTCTGCTCAGTATTTACTAAAGCGAAGAGGGGGGTGACACCCGAGGGGGGAGAAATGGCAGAAACAGGGGAGGAAGGGATGACAGATGGGGATATCATGGAGGGCAGAGTTCGGGAGGGTTTGAAGGCACTGAGGGTGGACAAGGCACCAGGCCCAGATGGCATCCACCCCAGGGTACTGAAGGAGCTGGCAGAGGTCCTTGCAGGAACTTTGGCAGACCGATTTAAAGCCTCACTACATTCGGGGTGTGTACCTCAGGACTGGAGGATGGCTCATGTGGTGCCCCTCCACAAGAGTGGCCCCAAGGATGAACCGGGAAACTACAGACCAGTGAGCCTCACATCCATCATGAGTAAGCTAATGGAGACTATACTGAAGGAGAGGCTGGTGGCTCTCCTAGAGGCCAAAGGACTACAGGACAGCAGACAGCATGGCTTCATACGGGGCAGATCCTGCCAAACCAACCTGGTGGAGTTCTATGACTGGGTAACTAGGCAACTGGACAAGGGCCATGCAGTGGATGTCCTGTATCTGGACTTCAGTAAGGCATTCGACTTGGTGCCGCATGGAAGGCTGAGAAGTAAGTTAGTAGGCAAAGCTGGTGAGATGGGTAGGAAACTGGCTTCAGGGAAGGCAACAGAGGGTGGTGGTGGGTGGTGGGTGGTGGGTGGTGAGCTCTCACACCCAAGGGTAGTGATGAGCGGTGTTCCACAGGGCTCAGTGTTGGGACCTGTGTTGTTTGGGATATTCATTGCAGACATATCATGGGACTTCGAGAGCAAGATCAGTCTGTTTGCTGATGTTACCAAGGTAGGAGCGGTGGTGGATGATCTAGGGGGATGGCAGGGGTTGCAGGATGATCTGGAAAAGCTTGAAACCTGGTCATACACCTGGCAACTGGGGTTTAATGCCAAAAGGTGCAAGGTGCTGCATTTTGGGATGAAGAACCCAAGGAGGAGTTATCAGCTGGGGGGAGTGCAGCTAGCCCAAACAGAGGAGGAGAAGGATCAGGGGGTGCTCATTACAGGGTCAATGAACAGCTCAGCATAATGTAGGAAGGCAGCTGCAAAGGCCAACAAAATGCTGGGTTGTATTGCAAGGGGTATATCCTCGAGGAGGGAGGAGGTGATTCTGCCACTGTATAGGTCATTAGTTAGACCGCACCTGGAGTACTGCGTGCAGTACTGGCGCCTGTATCTGAAGAGGGACATTAAGTTACAGGAGGGGGTGCAGCGCAGGGCGACAAAGATGATCAAGGGGCTGAGGGACTTATCATATGAGAGGAGGTTGAGGGAGTTGAACATGTACTCACTGGAGGACAGGAAGGACAGGGGGGACATGAATGAAACCTTTAAATACATGAAAGGAATAAACAAGACAGGTACAGAGGGGCTGTTCAAAGTAAGGGAGGGGAGGACACTAGGGCCATGATATGAGGTTGGAGGAGGAAGGTTCAGGAGGAGATGAGGAGATGCTTTTTACAGAGAGGGTGGTGGTTGGGGGAAGGACGTTACCACTGAGAAGTGGTATCCAGTAGAACAGTGGACTGCTTCAAAAGGGATGGGACTGGACAAGGGGAGGATTAATGAAGGGAAGGGTGGGAGGGGCAGCTGCAGAATAAGGGTGCTAGCTGCACATTCGAGTAGACTTGATAGACCCCAGGCCTTTATCTGCTGGCAAATTTCATATGTTCGTATGTTCATAACCCTCAGCGCCACCGGGCTGGCTAGGTAGTAGACTTCTTATGTTAAGGTGGAGGATTTTAAGACCACGAGGGAGGGTTGGCGTGTTGGAGCCAGGGGAGGGCATGTGTGGGAGAGGGGCCACCTGCATGTTTGATAGAGGGGGCCAGGGTTAGGGTTTGTATCCCCGGTGGATAGTAAGAGAAGGGAGATGATTATAAAGTGAAGCGTTGAACTTTTTTACCACTTTGAAGTGACCGAGCTATAGGGGGAAGCGGATAGTAAGAGGAAGCAAACCGGATATATAGGGAGCACAGGAGCGCATAGGAGTTAGGGACAGAAGAAAGGGAGGCACAGGGTAGAAAAGTATGGCGAACCCAAAGTTGGAGGAATAGAGTGGGGGATCCCAACATCAGGATCAATGGGGCTGAAATTAGAGGAAGAGAACAAGCACGACGGGTTACTGAGGGTTTATTTAGGAGGTTCACATGGATAGGTGGTGTAGGAAGAAGTGAGACAGTAAAGAGAGTAAGGAGAAGTAGGCAGCTTATGTGTAAAGTCAGCATTCTGTGGTATACGAGGGCCAGGCAAGAAGGTTTATTTTTTTTTTTGGCAGACAACTTGGGGTGGTTAGGGAAAGGTAATTCTGTAATGCCTAGTTAAGTGACAAGTCTAGATAAGGTGGAGTAGAAGCCATAAGTAGAACCTAATTTAAAGTCAGGTGATGTGTCAGAAAGAAAGAACAATTCTTGCCCTTTGAGTAGTGCTGGCTTAGGAACGGTGCCCGAAAGTGATAGAGATATATAAGTTGCAAGTAGAAAACTGGAGAGATTAAAAAAAAAAAAAAAAAAGCTTAAGGCAGAAAAACTACTCCAAAAATGACTGTAGTTTCCTACTCTGACAATTCAAAAAATGGTTGTAGTTCCCTACTCTAACAATTCAATTCAGCAGTGGCTACATTAGGCTAATTACAGATTCAGTTGCAGAGGTTAGGAAAAGAAAAGAAATTTAGGCAGCAGAGAGATGAGCTCCAGGGGAAGGCACCAGGCAGTTCAAAATCCCCAGGAGCTGAAGCCACTCAGGGAGAGAGGGAATGCTGAATTGGCCTATAGTAGACCCAATTCAGGCACCATCCACCAACTAATTTCACAGCTAGCAAGCAGGGCTGGAGTTGCTTTCCAAAGTGTACCTGGATCCTTGCTCTTGAGGGCGGACTGGGGAGTGCCCTGCAGCCAGCTGTGTTCAGCATCGGACCACTAGCACAGAAGATCGAGCCCACTCAGGGCAATCCTGAAGAGAGAAGGGAGAAATCAGTTAAAATGCATTGACAGGACAAAGGCCTCAGAGCTTAGGAGGCGGAGGAGGAAGAAAGGAGACAAAAGAATTTAGTAACAAGGCGAGAAATTAAGGATGCTTAGTAGCCATGGAGGGAGAGAATGACTCTGGGAGTGGCTGATATTAAGCTCGAGCAGTGTCACCAGCATACAGAGGAAAGACAAGCGGGGGGGGGTTGCAGAAGGGGGGAACAGCAATTCAACAATTAGACAAAGCAGTTTTTAACTTCAGACTTTGTTAATATTTAAATAGCTTGAGGCAGAAAAATTTCAAAAAATGAGTGACCCTTATGGGGTGAGTGTAGTAATCTCTCATGTGTTACGTTCTGGGGAGGAGCACCCAGTTGCTTTTGCTTCAAGGACCATGTCCCGACATACCTCTCAACTGTCCCTGATTTTGCCTCATAAATTTCTTCTGTCCCTCCTAAATCTGGCATTTCTGTCACTGAAGAGTAGGGATTTGAATCACAAAATAATGCCAGTCATTGGTGTTACAGTCTAGTTCTCATTAAGAAAATGCTATTCACACTAAGAAGCATGTTGTACACAGCTTCTGGAACTAATATTACTATTTTTTTCAGATGTGTCCCTGATTTTGATAATTTGCCCCCGATCATTTTAAGCCTTGTCCCCGATTTGTGATGAGGGCGGTTAAGAGGTATGTGTCCCCAAGTGAAAGAAATTATGCTGAGATTCAAATGGAAGCCTTGAGCATAATTTTCAGTGTGAAGAAATTCCATAAGTACCTGTACAGACAGAAATTCAGTCTGCTAACAGATCACAAGTCTCTACTGGCAATTCTGAGGTCAAAGGCAGTAATATCAACTCTCAAAGCACTCAGGATGCAGTAATGTGCCATGATTTTGTTGGCTTACGACTATGACATCAAATACAGACATTCTTAGGATCGCGCAAATGCAGATGCCCTATTGAGACTGCCATGCAAAGATGCTTACAGAGAAGGAAGATGATAGAGCAGTATTCCTCCTTTCACATCTCAAAAATTACCCATGGCTTCACATGACATCACAGAGGAGACCAGGTGAGATCCTGTCCTCTCTAAAGTCCTAGATTTCACCCTATGTGGTTGGCCCAACTCCACGAGATCAGACTCTCCAGTCTTTCTTCAAGAAGAAGGACCAGTTGTCCACAGAGCAAAACTACGTTCTGTGGGGAGCTTGAGTCATGATACCTCCAAAGTTTCACAAGAAATTACTTTCCAACTTGCATGAAAGTCATCCTGGAAACAGCATTTCTTAGTGGTAATCGATGTCCACTCCAAATGGATGGAAGTACTTCCCACACCACTCAAAACTACTCAGAAGACTACAGGTCCTCTGAGACAACTATTTTCTTTGTATGGACTACAACAGGAGTTGGTATCAGACAACGGACCCCAGTTTTCTTCACATGACTTTAAAGTGTTTTTAAAGCAGAATAAGATATGACATATTTTGACCACCTTATCATCCAGCAATGCATCCAGTGGTGCAGCTGAATGAGCTATACAGACATTCAAAAAAAGCTTGGACTAAATAAGATTGACAGTCAGTACCTACAACTCAAAGACTGGCTTGTTACGCTGTATAGTGTCATATCTGAAGGATCTCATTACTGTACCCCTGGTACTGCTCTTAGCTTCCACAAGGTGTTTATTTTGTTATGTATACTCTATGCCTCACTATGTCTCGTATGCTATGTTGAATCTGTAATCATACTGTCCTCACATGAACTGTAACATGTTTAATTTGTACAGTGTCATTTTATGTACTTAAATCTGTTATTCCTGTACTGTCCCGGGTCGTACCTGAAAATAGGCAATTGTCTTGTCTAGTGTACTTACCTGGTTAACAAAAGCTAAATAAATAAATAAATTTTACGAAACACTTTTCACATTGTCATAGAGTGAACATCTGCCATTTTCTGCTCTAAATGCATTCTGCCTAAGCAGTTAAAAATGTAAAATACTTTTTTTGAGTGTGGACTTTCAGAGATAGGATTTCTTCACAACGATTCCTTTGGTACAGGGCCATACCAACTCAGAACAGGAGTTCTACATGAAGGCATGCCGTCGGGGGGGAGGGGCAACTGGGGCTGTTTTCCTGGGCCTTCCAACAGCCCAGAAATAGTAACCCCCCAACTACCCCACCACAAGATGTAGTGTAGCCTCCAGTGGAGGG
Organism: Neoceratodus forsteri; assembly: GCA_016271365.2. Lineage (NCBI taxonomy): Eukaryota > Metazoa > Chordata > Ceratodontiformes > Ceratodontidae > Neoceratodus > Neoceratodus forsteri. The sequence goes on from CM057458.1 coordinate 660,826,448, forward strand.
ATATGTCCCCCACCCACCAACTCAGTCTGGCCCCCTCTTCCCCCCCCAGCACCCCAAAAAGATTTATTCAAAGCTGGTTGCCAGCCATTGGTCCCCCAGTGCAGAATGTGCCCGATCTGTTCAGTGTTCTATATCAGTAAGAGCATGAATGAATGGTGGTAACATGTATTTGTCTGTAGTAAAACCTGAATGGTTGAGCCTCAGCCAGTAGGGTTTTACTAGGCAAATATGTTAATGTCACCATTCATGCATTCATTCATGCCCTTATTGTCGCTACTGAACAGGGACTAGACACACCCTCTACTGGCAGACTAACAGCTGCCAACTGAACAGCTTTAAACAAATTTTTTTGGGGTGCTGTGCCTGCTGGGGGGGGCTGGGGGCTAGAGAGGGTTTTACTGTCAAAGTTATCCAGAAGACAAACTTGTTTGGAATGCTCGACAATGAGGGGTCTGAATAAATGTTAGATGGTCATGGTTCAGGTGCTCTAAATCAACAAGATCTGTAACAGAATGTAACAACATTGCCAAGAGCATCACGTGATCATTAATTGCCCGTCAAACTGAACCCTTCGAGACTATAACCTCTGAAGTGACTCGAGGCTCAGCTAACAATGTGGAGCACTGGAATTTATGGGCTAATGTGGGACAGAATCTGAACTGATGTGCTGGCAAGACCTAACATCATTTCAGGAGTCAGCTGGTCCAAAGGATTCACAAATGAATCGCTGTCCAAGTCAGTTATAATAACCAGTCTACGCAACTGAGTGCTTAGCAAAATCTAAAGCTGCCCTAATCCTATATAAAATGTCTTTGTTCTACTCTAACACCAGGGAAAAGGTAGTGTGGGAAGGGGTTAGTCTTAGTTACTGGCTGCCAGGTTGGCGGTAGATGGGGGTACTGCTGTGTATCTGTAGAAAAAAATTTGAATTGTTATTTTTGCCTGTTTTACATAGGCTACTAATCCCTGTAGGGGGAATGTTACATATGTTTACAAGTGTATTTTATCTTCAATAAAAGCCCCAAAACTCACAACAGGGCATCTAAAACCTAGAGCTTATTTATTTATTTATTAAAGCAGTTCACCAGGGGAAAACATACTGAGCACACAATAGCTTGTTTCCAGATGTGTCCTGGGGGAAAGGGGGGAGGGAATGCATAAAAACATTCTAAAGTGATTTATACAATTGCACAGGTCAACATACAGAGAAATATAACGAGTACAGAGGTGGATTAAATATACAGAATGTAACAGAAATACGTAGGTATATACAATAAGTGCAATATACAGTGGTAGCAATTAGGTAACCAGAGTACATACAATGTTCAAGTAGGTGAAAACAATAAGTGCAAAATACAGTCACAGTAGTTTGGACCCAGGGGAATGGAGGGAGGGTCAGCATACACTTAAGGACAGTGGCAAGAGGGACAGGTGTGGGATCAAAAAAAAGAGATTAGAGAGGGTTTTGAAGAGGCTAAGTGCATGTTTAAGGGGAGAGAATTCCAGTGTTTAGGAAAGCAGAAAGAGAAGACTGATTGACCAGTGAGAGTTTTATGGGAACGGAGCTTGAGGGAGCGATACCCAGAGTTTCAGAGGGAGTAGGAGGAGGGGATGGATGGATGGAGAGAGTAGGGTATCAAGATAGGGGGTAAGGAGGAAAGCCAGAGTTTAGAAGTAAAGGAGGCTCAGTGGGACAAATGGTGATTCTTCAGGGTAGGGAGGGAAAGAGCAGAGTAGAGAGTACAGTGGTGGGTGCGGGTAGGCCCCAGATCTCCAGCCTTTATATAAAAACCTTTCACAGTACATTGCAATAATGCCTAAGGGGGTGGGTGGGTGATGGCATTGTTGGTCACCCAGTTGCTCACCCCAGTTGCAGCTGCAGACTCTAAGGCCAGCCAGAATCTACCACACCCCCGACTCCAGGGGGAAAAAATATTTTTTTCCTTGAAATCAGGGGTAGGGAAGACATAACAAAATTATGTTTTATCTTCAGTAAAGACCTCAAAACTCACCATAGAGCATCTAAACCACCAGAGCTTCTGGGGGCCTTGAGGCCCCCAGACCCTCAGCCTTAGCTGGATTGGGAGGGGGCCCTTCTCAAAGGACTTGTTCTGGGCCCCAAAATTCTTGGCTGCGGTCCTGTTTGCATACCTGTGACCTGTCAGTTGCATATTGGCAATTTAATTGTTATACTGGTCTGCAGTTTATATTTCCTTCAAGTACTGCTACACCATATAAATACGGCTTGTTCACACACAGAAGGTAATACTAGGAGAAACTGTTTCAAACTGCTTGTACCATACCTTAAGGGTGAAACTGATAACTGATTTATGGATCATATAGCCACAACTCTCAAGTTTTACACTGAATTTATCTGTTATGTAGAAAAATAAAAACTGTCAGCAGAAAAGGACCAATTGGCCTACGCAGTCTGCCCAAAGATGTCTTACCTATTGTACCTCAGTGGACTCCAAATGGTCACTGGGGTTCCTCCCCCCTCCCTGTTTTTGTATTATTCTGCCCCTAGGTCTATCCCATGCCTGCTTGAAGGCTGCCAGCATTCTAGCCTCACCACTTTGGCTGGCAATTGATTCCAGGCTTCCACACCCTCTGAGTAAAGAAGCATTTTCTCATATCTCTCTTGAACTTGCCCTCTTCCATCTTCATCACATGCCCTCTAGTCCTGGTGCTCGTCCTCTCTGGGAAAACAATGTGCTCATGCACCCTGTTTATCCATGTGAGGTACCTGAAGGTTTCAATCATGTCACCCCTCATTCTCCTGTCTTTGAGAGTGTGCATGTTGAGGTCCTTCAGCTTCTTCTCATAGTTATTTGATGCTCTTCTCTGGACCACTTCCTCCCTGTCAATGTTCTGTTGGAGGTGTGGCCTGCAGAACTATACACAGTACTGGGGAGGCATACCAGGAAGTGGCACAGTGGCAGCAGTGTCTCCCTCCTCCTGCTGATTCCGCCCCTCCCTATACTACCCAGCATCCCACTAGCCCTGCCCACAGCCTTGTAACACGATATAAGAACCCCGAGATCTTTTATAGGGCTGTAGTGGGCAGAGCCCTGCAGACCTCTTGACGACAAAAAAGAATTCTGCATTCCTTGCATTCTTTGTGACCAAATAACCTGATGAAGTTGCACCACAGTCACCTCAATGTCCGTAAACCATATTGCTCATTGTCGGTATTGGAAGTGTTTTTTTTTTTTTTTTTATTATAAGTATTCCCCACCTGACCCTCCTCTCAGCACCCCCAAGAAACATAACAATGACACTGGGTATGCCCAATCCCCAGTTCAGAATTCTTTTTTTTCTCCTCCACCACCCCGCAGCACTACCACGCCTGCGCCATTATTTCTGAGGTTTTTTTATTTTTATAGATTTATAGTTCCCCCAACTCAACCCTCCTCTCAGCACCCGTAATCGTGTTCCTCGTGGTCTCTTTCTTTTTTTTTTTTATATATATTTTTTCTCCCCCCCCACCTGACCCTCCCTCTCAGGTGCATACATTGAGTGGAGTACAGAAAAAAATAGCAGAACACTACAAATGGAGGAGAAATGAATTAGCATACAAATTATCTGTGCAGACTAAGCAAACTCAAAGTCACAGTGCCAGAGTGAAGGGAGGCTGTAGGAATAAGAAAAACATTGGTGAACTAGGGTGTAAAAAACCAACAGGGTGTCTACAGACCTTAGTGAACTTGGCTTCCAAGGTAGCGGTCCATCTAGACTGGGCCTTAGCAGACAGGAAGAGGGAGTCTGCTTGGCGGACATCTCTCACCAAGAGGGGACTCCAATTGGCAATGCCGTCTTGCTAGGATCGAAGGGACCAATGTCTGTCCCCCCTTCCCACCCATCTTGGATATCAACAACTGGTCTTATCTGCTGTACAGGGGAGATATTGCAAGCTCACTGGAATTAGGGGCGGTTCCGGAGGATTGGAGAAGGGCTGACATGGTGCCTCTGCACAAGAGCAACAGCAGGAAGGAATCCAACAACTGCAGGCCTGTCAGTCTAACTTTGGTAGGGGGTGAGACTAATAGAGACCCTATTAAAAGAAAGACTGATTGAGTACTTAGAATCCAATGGGCTGTGGCACTATAAGCAGCATGGTTTTATGAGGGGATGGTCATGACAAACAAATATGATAGATTTCTTTGACTGGGTGACCAAAACAATAGACCAGAGAGTGTGGTAGATGTGGCCTATCTGGATTTCAGCAAGGTCTTTGATAAAGTGTAACAGAGGAGGTTGCTCAAGAAGCTGACCAATTTGGGGTGGGTGACAAAATGGCAAATTGGATGTACCACTCACTGAAGGGTAGAAGGCAGAGGGTAGTGGTGGTAAATGGCACACACTCCAGCAATGGGTGGTGACCACTGGGGTACTGAAAGGTTCAGTGCTGTGATGAGTCCTCTTTAATGTCCTTATTGGGACATTGCAGAGGAACTGGAGATGAAAGTCTGCCTATTTGCAGATGACACTAAAATCTGCAATAGGGTAGACACCCAGAATGGAATAAGGCAAAGCAAGGAAAGGCAATTTTATGTATATGGTGCCCAATCCTGGAGGCTCTGGGAGCCTAACAATAATTAAGACAAGTAAAATAAACAGTTTTAAATAACCAGGCTATAAAACCGAGTAAAGACAATGCACAAGAATCTGGGAAAACTTGGTCGAGGAAAAGGCAGGTGGAGTTCAATGGCAAGAAATGCAAAATCATGGATCTAAGGCACAGGAATCCCAAAGCAGCATATAAGATGGGTGGCGAGGTGTTGGCAGCCACTAAACAAACCAAACTCTGGCCAGAGCCGATAGGGCTGCAGGTGAGGAATTTGGGGTAACAATATTGCAAATTACCAAAGTTATGAGCCGGCACTAGCAAAATGTAATGTAAGCTCATAACTTTGTTGTTTTTTAATATTTTTACACCACATTTTCAACATAGTCTTCTAATGGCCCCACCGCATGAACAAGGGCAGAGAAAATTTTAACTCCTGCCCGAAAGGTGATTTTGCGTAGGGACCATGAAATCACCTTTCGGAATGTGAAAAAACATTTTGGCTGGGATTTGAAAAATGACAGCTGTCACATTTAAGAGGTTCTGTAAATATATGGCTGTGTTGTAAATTTATTTATTTATTTATTGAAGTCTCGGAATTACAAAACCTTTGAGCCAGAGGCTAATTTATAAAGGCTCCACGTCATTAAAGGAGAAGACTCCTGTACTTACTGTCTTCCAATTGTGTTCCTTACAGTGCATGTTGTTCAGTTCATTTCCTGATTCAATTGATGCATCCCACGGTAAAATCAGACTTTTTTTCACGTTTTTTTATCCCAAAGAAAAGTTTAAAATGTAACTCCTCCATTTTAGGTGCTCACGCATCAGAATCTCCGTCATCACCGCAACGCCCGACTCTTGCATCACGCTAAACCAATTTCCACTCAGCACAACTCCTGGCTGACTTTGGTCCCCCCCCCTGTGTGAATGGGGAACCAAATCAGTGATGCACATCTATTTCTGGCGCTGATTACGATCAGATCTGAAGACAGTGCAAAGGAGTGTATGACTCACTGCACTTTTTTCTTCAAACTGTTTGTTATTTAATAAAGTTTAAAAAAATAATGAAGGTCTGTTGTCCTTTCTTTTAATAATTCAGCAAAGTAGTAACAGAGTCTGTTGGTGTGGAGTGCAACATAACATTCTATGAATTATGTTGTGCTATAATTGGTCAGATATTCCCACATTTTTTTTTGTTTAGATCTCTCTGAATATTGCATGATTTTCCCTCCAATACTGGTCAGACAGTCACATTTGCAGAATGAGCAACTTGACAGCTCTCTAGGGATTATAAATGAATGTGTGTGTTAGGTCATTTACAGCAGGATCATTTTTTGAAAAACTCAGTTAAAAGACAGTATTTGTTATACTTGTTTGAGACAAAGTTTACCATTTTTTGAATTTTTAATTTTTTGAGTCCTGTTTATTATTATTGGTAACTTCTAATATATAGAAGCATGCCTCGTTGCATGGTCCCAGGATGCAGTAACATGACAGGTCGTACTGTCGGTATCCTTTATAAGCCCTTCCCAAGGAATGACAAGCTTCTGGTGCAACAATGGTTTCATAACATCCGACGTAAAGACCTTAGTCTTAAAAAGACTAAGTGGTCCAGGAATCATGTTGTGTGCTCTGTCCATTTTAATGAAGACTGCTTTGAGATGGAATCTGAATTGAAGGCTCAAGTATATGGTCGTCCTCCAAAGAAAATGTTCCATGCTGATGCTGTCCCAACACTTATTTTGGATAATCAGAAGAAGAGTACTCCGAGACTACATACCTTTCGCCGTCTGGTGCAGAGAGATCATGAACAGGTATATATACTGTATAAACATGGGGTCACTAAAGACTTATATAAATAAAGTAACATAAAATGAGGCATAACTATTTTATCAAGTATGTTTCCCCCGGGAAAAGTAGTCATACTGTTTAAATTCATGTGATGTCTCAGAATTACATACTGAGCCTTGCTGTGACAGTGCTGAGTGTGTGTGTGTGTTGGTGAATGAGCAGCGCTTTAATTCTTCAGATGGTGTGTGTGTCTGTGCAGAGAGGATAAGGGCACATTACACAGAAAAAAAAGCACAGTGCTGATCCACATAACAGTCTTTGTAGGACGTCACAGTATACGTAGGACCATATGGTGGGCTGGTGTGTTGATGTGTAACCACACAGCTAAGACTTAAAAATAATCATCAGTGATGGGTGGGGGTGGGGGCAATCTGCATAGAGATGCTGGCAGTGCAGGCTCTCCTCTCCGGGGTGGTGACGCGGCATCCCTCTGCCTATGGAAGACCCTAGTGGAGGCTAGGGGTGGCATGGGCTTAGAGGGTGTGGGCTGGTAGTCCATGGGTTGGTGGAAAGGGGTTCTGACCGGAGCTGTAAGGTGCATGCGTGCCTCCACATGAATGTGCTCATACTCCAGGGACTCCTGGGAGAAAACTGGAGGACGAAAATGTCGGCAGCAAAATGAAGACCAACTCCCTGCAGGCTCCACTTCCGGGCCAGGCACAAGGTAAGCACCGGCATTTTTGGGTGACGGGGCTTGGGGGGGGTGGTAGGTCAGATGGGGACTGACCAGAGGAGCATGAAGAAATATAAAAAAAAAAAAAAAAGAGTGAAAGATAAAACGCACAGTGTAAAGCAGAGTCATAGCGACATCATGACTAAAGTGTCAGTATCACAGGTGGGTAGTGGAGATCATAACACAGCACAGCTACCAACCTTCTGAGTGCACCACAAGTAGTGTATCATATAAAGGAACCACTTCGTACTGCAGTTGAAATGTCATGCCATCACTAAGGTTGCAGGCAAAAGATTGCCTGGTAGGCGAGTACCAAGGAACTTGTCGTCCTCTGCCAGATGGTACACCGGCAATATTATAATCATGTATCCCCCTCCATATATCAGGGAGGTTGCAGCCATAGTGTTGTGTGCTGCAAACATTTCAATAAAGCAGACATGTTAGCAAGTTTCAGTCTTTTTTTAATTACCTCTCCATCACTTAAAAACTAAGTGTAACCCCCTCGTTACCCGGGGTTACTAGAATCCCAGTAAGATCTAATGGTAGGCAGGGAAGGCAGCTTGTGAAACTCCAGTTAAATGGATTTCACACTGTCTCACTCTGTTCTTAGTCTCAGCTGAGACTGAGGGATGACATCATCATAGAACTATCGCAGCTGCATGAGCCACAATGGAATCTGCAGCAAGGGAGTTGGAATAGAATGTTGGGAGGTTTGAACAGATTCAGTAGTGAGTTGGTGTTGGGAGCTTGCTGTGAAAGCAGCACAGCAGCTCTGGTTAGGCTCTTGGAGCCTCAGCCTTGACAGAGGGCTACTTTTAGGAAAAAAGGGTGTGTGTCTCCACCAAAAGAGAGAGACAGAAGATAATTGAAGTGGTGGAGACCGCTGTTTCAGATCTCAGTACCCCTCCCTCCGGGGATGGGGGCAGAAAAAGGGTTTCCTGCAAATTCCTGGGGCAACCCCCTAGTTCTGCTACTAATGGAGAAGCTGCCTATTTGTTCCAGAGTTTTTTTGGAGAACAAGAAGACTTGTGAGTCGCCTGTGGGGCACCTGCAACCGGAGGGTGAGTGTCTGCTCTTCCTGAAAGGGCCTATGTTTTTCACCCTGGGACTTGTGTGACATGTGGGGATTGGACTACTGAAATAGTGGGAGGCCTATAGTAATAGGCTTAGCCAAAAAGTAAAAGTAGGTTCAAGTCCAGTGCTTATTGGGAAATTCAAGATATGTAGAGGAGATGTGACATACATCTACCCAGGAATCTACATTTGCAAGCTTTCAGTAAAGGAATTGTTTAGTTTCCAGAGAAATGGCCAGGTATGGACTGTGGGAGCTGGAGGTGGGAGACCCCCCATCTTTAGTGACCAGGTCCACCTCTACGGATTTGCTCTGTGGATTTCTACTTTGCCTCATGCACTTAGCCAGTGATGAGGGAAGTACCCAGACGTGGGATTGTAATAAAAATTCCCTCTAGGAGTCGAAGGCTCTAGTGTGGTTTGGGGAGCCACAATCGGATAATTGGTTCATTTCCCAAAATGGACCGCGGATCAAGTGGCCAGCGGGAGAGCCGGGCCAGTGGGGAAAACCCAAGTAGTGTACAAGTCGGGCTATGTACCCAAAGCTGCATGCAAGTCCAGGCTGTGTGCCTGGTGGGTTCAGAGCCTGAGGGCTGGAAATAGTGATGAAGTGTTCTGTTGTCTCTAATCTGCATTACCAGGAATGTAGCCCCATGGGGGTCCGTCTATGCTTTGTTTGTTCAGCTTGGATGTGAATAAAAGCCACACTGGAGAATCCCATTCCTGGTTCTGGACATTAGAGTTATTGCTTCCTGTGTTCGGATTTACTTGGCTGCCCCTGTGCAGAGTAGCCAAACCTAGGCCCCCTGTGCCGAGTAACCTCATCCTCCCCAAACCCAGTCCCCAACAGGTACTGCTGTCAGCTTCAACAGCATGCCACCTGTCATTTTGCTAAAAAGGCAGGGGTGAGGGGTTACAAAAATGGAGGCACTGCTTTGGATTTTATTCTGGGGAGGAAGGTGCTTGGGCAAGGGGGCTAGCATTTTGGCTATCTGGCAGTGGGTAGCCCAAAAGCTGAATCAAGTTAACTAAGAGTTTTGCTGTGTGCTGTGGATCTTATGCTGCTGTTTAAAATGCCAACTGTTTACCAAGGAGCATTAAAGCCAAAGAGTCTGCCCTTGTCCTGCATCAAATTGTTTACAGCATTTTTGCCTGCTTGTAAAATGAACTGTGGTAAAGAAAAGTGTGGAAGACTAGGGGTAGCAACAGGAAAATTGTGCCCTGGATGTTGGAAATGCTTTTAAAATGAACTGTGGTAAAGGAAAGTGTGGAAGACTAGGGGTAGCAACAGGAAAATTGTGCTCTGGACGTTGGAAATGCTTTCTGAAAGAACTGAGAGACTTGCAGGAGTAATGGCTATGTTAAATGGCTGAAATGGGCTCCCGCCGTGGAGTCAGTTGAAAAAAAAAAAAGTTGCATTCTGCAGTTTAAATTTGCCTGCTCGACGATCGCCGAGAGGAGCCCTTGCGAGGAAGAAGAGGCTCATTTGCATGGCGTCATGTGATTGGTCAGGCTGCAATCAGTCCCACCCCTCAGCCAGCTCTACAGTGACTGCCCCAGCATTCGAGAGGGAGTGTGAGTGGAGTTCTTGTACTGGCTAGTGGAGGAGCGTCGCGGAGTGTTAAAACACTGTAAACCTTCCAAAAATAGACTTGTTTGTTTAAAATCGGGCTCAACCCGCTAATCGATCGTCGGAATTGCAAGTGTGGTGGTCAAGAAGACGATCGGCAGGACTGCCCGCCCGTTTCTGTTCTGAGGCCTCCAAGAACTGATTGCAGGCCGTTTTTCCCCATTGTAGCAAACTGCTACTGATAACAGTAAGTAACAATATGGAAACTGCTCAAACAGTGATTTTCTGCCCTATGCCATATAAATGTGTGTGCAGCAGTGTAGTCACTTTGCAAATAACGACTGTGTCAAGTCCTGCCAGCAAGTGCAAGTCTGTTTAGCCGATGACTGTGTGCATAGTAATAAATTCAGCCTCAGTTTAAAGTTTAAAGCCAGAGAGAGACTGAGTTGTAGCCAAATGTGCAGCACTAGTTTTACAGGCAATCCTGTGCTTAAAAACCTGAAGCTTTAAGGGACTGTGAATCAAAGAAATGTTTCCAGCATGTAAAAAGTCCATGGAAAATCAAGTAAATGTGTTTAAAACAAGAATAGTGCAAGTCTGAGCAAAAGTTATCAGTAGTTTGTGTAAATCGGGTGCGCAGTGGCTTGACCCAATTTCTGAATGTTGATGCACAGGAGTGCTGCCGCCACCATTACAGGGTGGGGTAGTAAAGTAAACATAGCAGCAGAGGAGCCTTTTTAAAACTAAAGAAAATGTTCAATAAAGTGGGACTTTGAGTTACAGTGAACTTTTGTTTGTTTTTTTGCAGTTATGGCCTCAGGACTAGCTCGTTACCCGGATCATGCCCGGGTTGCAGTAACAGCAGCAGTGAATAGACTGAGGGATATTGAAAAGTGGTGCTATGGAGGACAACTGCCTCCTCATGTGGTGGTTCCTGGATATCCAGTGCATGTATGTCAAATATACTTGAGAGCTGGAAGGAACGTCTTCATGATTCCTCACTGTGCTGGATGCCTAGAAAAATATGGCTTGTATAAAGCGCCTCAAATTCATTTGGCTCCCACATGGACAAAGGTTCAGGAATCTGCAATTGGCAGCAAACAGGCGGAGCCTGTGGAGGAAGGCCCCTCGGTGGAGTGTGGCACAAAGCTAGAGGGTGCAGAGTTAGAGACAGAACCAGAAGTTGAAGTTTTGGATGCTGGATCCCAGAAGGAAAGTTCGGATAAAGCATCAATAGACCCCTGGAGGTGGGGCCTAGCCCAAGTCTCTTAGGAGAAGATGAGATGCGGGAGGCCTTTAAGTAAGAGGTGTCGACCTCCACGCCTAGTGATGAGTGGATAGTCTCAGGAGTGGGAACGACTGCTCACTCCTGGGTTCAGATCCTCAGTGAAGAGGAAGATGAGGGGGAACCTATGTGGCCTTGTGAAAAAGGAACGGGTACACAGCCTCAAGATCTTGCCTCGGAGGAATGCATGGAAGAGAGTGGTGATGCCACTGCCATGGCTTTGCAAGAGGAAGAAGTCAGGGATCCATTTCTAATTTCTTTAAGGATGCGTAGCTGGCAGAACCAGGACTGGCCACCCCCAAGCCAGGCCAGCGGTCTCAGATTGACCAAAGCTAGTAAAGAGGAGAGATTGGTTCGTAGAAAGGCAAATGAGATCTATGGTATGACCTTTCCTACCTTTCCTCGGAAAGTCTGGGAAGAGATTGAGAACAGTAGGAAATCCTGGATCTGGGCCAAAGCAATGAAAGGTGTGCATCCTGGGGCCAACAAGTATGTGAAGAACAGACTGTTTCACGAGAAGTATACCCAGTGGAAGAGAGGCAGGACACTGTTTATGGACAGAGTGCGAATAGTGGACAGAGAAGGACATGAAATCTCCCACTGTGTGAATTATGTGCGCCCAGCCGGGGTAATAATTCAAGCTCCTGACCCCCGGTACTATTGGCCTCAGTGCAAGGACCTCCCAGCAAATGTGCCCGTGCCTACAAAATGGAAAGCCGAGCAGTGGTAGTCAATACTGCCACACCAGACTGTGAAGTGCCTTTTTTGATCCGCCAGTATGGACATCCAGGACTCAGGTGCCCCACATTCATCAGTTCTACAGTGTACTGGCCTTTCCAGAATCCATCGACTGGCCCACCAGATGACTTCAGATCCAGAGAGGACACCAGCCCAGCTGTATCCTGAGCCATCGCCTGGTAATCGGATGGTGATGGACCAGCTGTTTTCTTTTTGTTCCTGTTCTAAGGTTCCATCTCCAGAGATGACATCAGCCCAGCAGTTCCCAGATGTACCCTCCTGTGGTTCCTGGAAGATGTCCTCCCAGCTGTATCAGAAGAAATGCTGCCAGGGAGAGTCTTTGTCAGAGGTGCAGGTCGGTGCACAATTTTTCATTCTACAAGGGGCTGGTAAGTCCGAACTTTTCTATCTTTATGACATTGCAGTACACACCCTACACTAGCGGACTCCAAAATGTGTGAACTGTCCACAAAGACTCTCCCATTCTGGACTTTGGCCTGTTAGAACTGTGCTTCACTGGGCTCCGGCCCACGAGAGACTCTTTATTGGACTAGCCTTCGGGCATTGTGGTCACTAGTTGGGACTTTTAGGGCACTCCATCCCCCCAAATGTGTATTGTAAATAATGTCGTTGTTTTCTAATGTAAATACTGTTTTTCTACCTTTTCTAAAAACAATCTTTTTGGGATTCTTCAGTGTTTTGATGGTAGGGGGTTAGGTGGACTGTGTATTCAGATTAGGAGTGTGTGTTGTCTCTCTTTTTCTTGCAGGTGTTCGTGGAGAACACAGAAGAGAAGACAAGAAGAGGAGGAGGGGCTCATCGGAGTTCCTCATTAGTACTTTAGTGTGTAGTAATTTAAAGTACTCTGGTGTTGTTATTGTTGTTGTTACTGTATTAACCCTCTCCTTCCACAGGTGTGGTTGTGGGGGTAGGGAGTAGGCAGTAAAATGGTATAAAATGTGGTATTTTCTTGGTGTGTGGTTGCAGGTTGCCCAAGGTCGGGGAGGTCCCCGGGTTGTTTTTGTTTTGGGGGTATTAAGTTAAAGGCAGATAGGTTTTCCCTAGAGGGTTTGGGGGGGGGATAGACAGGCTGTGGTCCTGAATGGCCATAGGGACCGCAATGCTGATCTATCAGAGCTATGCTCTGGATAGTTCTACCAGAGCCACTAGGTGTCCATAGTAAGTGGATAGTGTAGAGGCTGATATGTCAGCTAAAGGCCTCTAGGCCCTTAGTGTTGCCTGCCTGTGCTTGCACAAGGTAGGAGGGGGCCTGATCACCCCCCTCCGCAGGTAGCACATAGGGTGGGATGGCCTAAGGCCGAGTAAATAATGACTGCGGACAGTCATTTTCCTGGTCAAGGGCGAGTGTAACCTCCTTGTTACCCGGGGTTACTAGAATCCCAGTAAGACCCAGTGGTAGGCAGGGAAGGCAGCTTGTGAAACTCCAGTTAAATGGATTTCACACTGTCTCACTCTGTTCTCAGTCTCAGCTGAGACTGAGGATGACATTAGCATAGAACTATCGCAGCTGCATGAGCCACAATGGAATCTACAGCAAGGGAGTTGGAATAGAATGTTGGGAGGTTTGAACAGATTCAGTAGTGAGTTAGTGTTGGGAGCTTGCTGTGAAAGCAGCACAGCAGCTCTGTTAGGCTCTTGGAGCCTCAGCCCTGACAGAGGGCTACTTTTAGGAAAAAAGGGTGTATGTCTTCACCAAAAGAGAGACACAGAAGATAACTGAAGTGGTGGAGACCGCTGTTTTGGGTCTCAGTGCCCCCTCCCTCCAGGGATGGGGGCGGGAAAAGGGTTTCCTGCAGTTCCTGGGGCAACCCCCTAGTTCTGCTACTAATGGAGAAGCTGTCTATTTGTTCCAGAGTGTTTTGGGAGAACAATAAGACTTGTGAGTCGCCTGTGGGGCACCTGCAACCAGAGGGTGAGTGTCTGCTCTTCCTGAAAGGGCCTATGTTTTTCACCCTGGGACTTGTGTGACATGTGGGGATTGGACTACTGAAATAGTGGGAGGCCTATAGTAATAGGCTTAGCCAAAAAGTAAAAGTAGGTTCAAGTCCAGTGCTTATTGGGAAATTCAAGATATGTAGAGGAGATGTGACATACATCTACCCAGGAATCTACATTTGCAAGCTTTCAGTAAAGGAATTGTTTAGTTTCCAGAGAAATGGCCAGGTATGGACTGTGGGAGCTGGAGGTGGGAGACCCCCCATTTTTAGTGACCAGGTCCACCTCTACGGATTTGCTCTGTGGATTTCTACTTTGCCTTATGCACTTGGCCAGTGATGAGGGAAGTACCCAGACATGGGATTGTAAGAAAAATTCCCTTTAGGAGTCGAAGGCTCTAGTGTGGTTTGGGGAGCCACAACCGGATAATTGGTTCATTTCCCAAAATGGACCGCGGATCAAGTGGCCAGCGGGGGAGCCAAGCCAGTAGGGAAAACCCAAGTAGTATACAAGTCGGGCTGTGTACCCAAAGCTGTGTGCAAGTCCAGGCTGTGTGCCTGGTGGGTTCAGAGCCTGAGGGCTGGAAATAGTGATGAAGTGTTCTGTTGTCTCTAATCTGCATTACCAGGAATGTAGCCCCATGGGGGTCTGTCTATGCTTTGTTTGTTCAGCTTGGATGTGAATAAAAGCCACACTGGAGAATCCCATTCCTGGTTCTGGACATTACAGTTATTGCTTCCTGTGTTTGGATTTACTTGGGTGCCCTGTGCAGAGTAGCCAAACCTAGGCCCCCTGTGCAGAGTAACCTCATCCTCCCCGAACCCAGTCCCCACCAGGTACTGCTGTCAGCTTCAACAGCATGACACCTGTCGTTTTGCTAAAAAGGCAGGGGTAAGGGGTTACATAAGTACGCGTGCGTATGCGTGTGTAAGTGTGTGTTTGTGTAGAGCTATATAACTGTGATACACACAGTATGTTATGTGCAGTGTTCTGTCTTGCATCAACCAGTATTTGCGTGCCCTAAGTTCTTGTCTGTCATTTTCTGAAGGTGCTACAGTCACTTCTTGCAAATGAAGTGCCCCAAGTGAACGGACCAGACGACTGTGTTGAAAGTAATTCAGCGATGGAATTGGAACTGACAATAGAACACATTTTGCCAGATAACATAGTTCCAGAATCAGAAATACTGGGAATATCCGTGCAAACTGATATAGATATGCATTATATGTTGATGTACGATCGTATGATCTTGCAAGGTGATCGACTTATGTAAGTTATGTAAATACTGAGCAGGTGAAGGCATACATTACTGTCCTGTGGTTAATGTAGTTTTATGACATCTGGTGTTCAGAGTTATTGGAAACGTGTCATCCCAATTGTTCACTCCCTGTGCGTGGTTGTGGATTAATTCCAAGTATACACACAGTTTGTGTGAAGATGCAAGAATCAGTGTGCTGAGCAGCTGTTGTTTCTTGCCTGATGGAATGAATGTGGGAAGCAGCCCTTTTTTATACTCATCTTAGCGAGAGCAACTCAGGGGCATGATTGATGGCAAACAGTGCTTTTCTCATTCATTCCTTCAGTCAGAAAGAAATACTTGTTGTGTCCATTGAATGTCAGGATTACCCACTGCCATGGCACGTGGATCTTCGCTTTCCCCACTGTTCTGTGCAGCATGGACGTGCATTGCTTCACAGTGTGTGGCTGGAAGAGAAAGTGCTGCATATCATGTAATGTAGGCGGAGTGACAGAGTAAGTGCAAGAGACAGGCAGACGGGGAGCTCAATGTGCCGGACAGAGAGACAGACACAACATAAGAAAAGGCAGAGAGGTGGTAATGGGAGTGGGAGGCAGTCCTGGATCGCAGGAGTCAATCAGTGCTCATGAACATCATGATGCGCAGATGCTGATCTGCTAGCAACACATGGACAGAGAGACTGCACATTTAACATGTAACAAAGACATAGCACAGACTGTATTATTTATTTATTTGTATATTTGGAAACAACCCTTGAGTATACACTCTTTCATAAAGGTGCCATGTCAGGATGTAAAAAAGCAGAGACATGACATAAAAACTTGACAGTTAGCACAAAACCTAAGATTGCTATGTAATACAGAAAAATAGATGAATAATACATTTGAGTAACCTATAAAACTGAAATTATACAGCGGGAGGAGATTCCTAATTAGCAACGTATGGCATAGCCTCCCCACGGTGGCCTGTCAAGGTAGAGTATTGGAAAGGATAGGAGAAAGAAATGGGGGAGAGCACAAATGAGGTTTCAAAATTATCAATGTGTGGCATATGTGCCCGGGGGGGGGGCTGTCAAGGTAGAGTATCGGAAAGGGTAGGAGAAAGAAAGGGGGAGTGTACAAGGGGTAGATTAGAGAAAGAGAAGACAAGAGAGAGACACACACAGAGAAAGGGATTGGGAGAAGGAGAATATCTTGGGGGGAGAGTGGGTGGAAAGGGGAGGTCTTGGGGGAGTATGTAGAGGAGGGAGTTGGAGGGAGCTGGGGGTTGGCAAGGGATGGCAGCTGGGGGTCCAGGGTAGGTAAAACAGGAGTAAAGCTCAGACAGATGAGGGGGGTATCCAGGTTAAGAATATGGACTCAAGTAAGGAAGTCAGAGGTGTTTAGCAGGGGGTATCCACGTTGAAGATATAGATTCAGGTAAGGCAGTCGCAGGCATTTGAGTTCAACAGGTATTGCTTCTGATGGAGTGACAGGGACACTGGCAGGCAGAAAAATGACAGTGTGTCTGTCTCTCTGTTCATTTTCCATATATCACCAGTCTTAATTCACTTTCGCTGTGATAGTTTGGGCATTGAAAACTTTATTACTGTTGTCAGTGGTTGAAGGATACTACACCAGATCTTCAGTCTTAACATTTTAGATGCCTTTCCTGTTTTTTTTTGGAAACATTTCACTAACTGCATGTGATAGTTGCAGTAATGCACTGCACAGCATGTGTTATTAGGCAATAAGGCATGACCGGGGACATGTTAAAGGTCTGTTAATCACCCTCTACGGGTGTAATGTGGCATGAGGTATAGCCAAGTGCTACATGCCACTAGAGGGTGATTAACTGACCAGTAACATAACCCCTGGGAGTGCCGTACTACGATTATAATAAAGAAAAATATAAATAGCATTACAACATATTCAATTTGTGATTAGGTTGCACATGCATATTAATCAAACATTAACATATGGCTAATGGAATGCTTACAACAAATCCCTTTTTTATAATTAAGCAATAAGGCATGACATGGTGTGGTATATCATGGGATATCACCACACCTTGGGTGGTTGGGCATAAGGCCACAGGCCGAGTGCATCCAACCACCAGAGAATTGACGATATCCCAGGATATACCACTCCCTTGAGTGACCCATTGCTATTATGAACTGATTTTCAAGTTTTATGAATAAAAACAATAAAAGAAACAGATTTGAAATCTTTTTACGAATGAGTTCTTGGGTGGTGTAGGACTACATTTTGAAAAAAAAATTTCTCAGACAGTAGACAGCAAGGAGGCTGGTAGTGCTGCAGCTTTTTTGAAGCCATGATGATGTAGCCTGATATCATCATGGCTTCAAATACCTCTAAGCCAATCAGATTCCTCTATTTACAATCCTCAGTTCATAAAATGAATTATTGCATTTCTCACTTGCTTGAATTGCACTCAGCCTGCATCCTCATGCCTCACAATGCAACTCAGGTGTGCATTACTGCTGTATATGTATATATATGTGTGTGTGTGTATATATATATATATATATATATATATATGGTGTGTAGATACGTATAGCTTACTTCTCAGGTGTTGGATGCACTCGGTCTGTGGCCTCTGACTTAACTGCCAGAGGGGGCAGATTGGAGTTTGTGGACAGGCATGAAAAGGCAAATGGATGGGCATGCAACTCCAGGGGGTCGCAATGGCGCAAAGTCTTCTGGTTGCATGGGTGGGGGAGAAGAGCTTAGTGGGCTGCAGGGCTGTGAAGCTGCAATGGCCATGAGTACCCTGTTGAGGCTATGGCACTGTCCTATATGTTCTGTGTTAATGGGCTTGGAGGCTGAGTTGTGCATACTCTGGTGTGTCCTGGACAGCTGGGTGGAGGGTATGAATGCAAGGCTGGTTATGCAGGAATCTTGGGATGGGATGGTGTCATCAAATGTAGGTGTAGAAGTATGGGGGCCGACAGAGCCCATGCTGCAGCTGACTGGCCATGAGGTCAGGCACAGGAGAAGGGGTCTAGTGGACTGTGTGGGTGCTAGGGTGGAAGAGGGCAGAAGGTGAGAGGTACAGGCAGCTTGGTAACATGAGCTCATATAACCATGGCAAGTGAACTCGCCTCACAGGAGGGGATCTCTTTTGTGCATACAGCTGAGGCGATTCTAGTGTAAAGTAGATATTTGCCACTAGTGGACACCAGGGAGGATAGATCCTCAGAGGATGCAGGGGAAGCAGTCAGCAGTTGAAGGCAAGTTAATGTGGTGGAAAGGCAGGAAGGGTGGGGTTGGGTGGGTTATGGCACTGTGAGTACTGGAGTAGCCGGAGTCAATGGTGTCAATTGTTGGTGTTTGCAGTGGCATCATGCCTCACAACACTCCATGTGGTGTTGATGCATCAACAATATCCGCACACCCTGACATGGTGTCATTAGTGCTTGTTTGAAGAATTGTATTTATGATTTATTGAGCACTGTTTTATAACGTCATATCTGTCCACCACTCATAACACATATTTTTTTCACATTGTCTCTGTTTCCTATCAAATGTCATGACACACATGTGTGTTTACAAACAATGTCACCTGCTTTTAGCCACAGTACATCAACATTATCAGAATCCAGACTTTAAATGTGTCACAGAGCTACCGTCTGTCAGCGACACAGCAAGTACCAGTAGGATGTGTTCTGGAATTTAGCAACAACGTAGTGCTGCAACCACCGCCACGAAACATAAGGTAATAATAAAAAAAAATCGTCACATAATTTGAAATTTGCTACCACCCTCTCTGTGAAATAGTGTCTCTTCATTTCCTTCCTAAATCTTCCTCCCTCTGTTGTTAGCCAATGTCCCCTGGTGACCCTCCCCTTCTTAACTTAAACACCCCATCTGCCCCATCCTTGTTTATTCCCCTCAGATACTTGAATGTCTCTACCATGTCCCCCCTGTCTCTTCTGTCCTCCAGGGTGTACATATTCAAGTCTTCCAGCCTGCTCTCATAGTCTCTCCCCTCCATTCCACATATCATCTTTGTTGCCCTCCTCTGAACCCCTTCAGTAGCCTGATATCACACTTTAGGTATGGCCTCCAAAACTGCACAATACTCAAAGTGCGGTCTTACCAGTGATGTGTAGAGAGCCAAGATCACCTCTTCACCGGGATGAAAATACCCTTGCTATGCACCCAGCATTTTGTTTGGTTGGCAGCTACTGTCTTGCACTGGGCATTTTTGTTCATGGTCCCTGTTATTACCCCTAGGTTCTTCTCCTCCTCAGTGAACCCCAGGTTAACCCCCCCCAGCCAGTACTCTCTGCTTGGGTTTTTCACCCCAAAGTGCAAACCTTACACTTCTTTGCATTGACATCCAGCTGCCACCTCTATGACCACTCCTCTAGCTTGCTTAGGTCCCCCTGCATCTGCTTCCGTCCCTCACCTCCATCCACCATTGCACCAATTTTGGTGTCGTCAGTGAACAGACCTACCTTGCTCACCACCCTGTCTGCAATGTCTATATGAAGAGGACAAATAATACTGGCCCCAACACAGAGCCATGTGGCACACCACTCGTCACCGGCCTTGGAACTGAGAGTTCCCATCTCACTACCACCCATCGCAGCTTCCCACTCAGCCATCTTTCAATCCAGTTCAGCATTCTTGCCCCTACCCCTACACCAGTTAGCTTACCCCAAGCCACCCATGAGGCACTGAATCGAAAGCCTTGCTGAAGATAGCCAACTCAGTTAAAAAGGGAGATAAAACCTTTTATACATACATTAGGGGGCATAGAAAGGTTAAGAGAGAGATAGTGAAGATTAATAAAGGAGAAGAGAGGTGGGCAGAGGGAGACAGTGAAAAGGCAGAGATACTGAATGACTACTTTTGCTCAGTATTCACAAAATAAGAAGAGGAGAAGTTACCTAAACCAAACAATAGAAGCACTCTGGGTAGTAGGGTTGACGCCAGTCCATTTACAGAATAAAGTCCTGAAAGAACTCCTAAAACTCAAGGTGGACAAAGCAATGGGGCCTAATGGGATTTACCCTAGAATCCTAAAAGAACTAACGGAGGACCTAGTGACACCACTGACCACACTTTTTAACAAATCATGGGATGATGGGGTGGTACCTGAGGACTGGAGGAGGGCAGATGTGATTCAACTTCACAAAAGTGGGAGCAAGGCAGAAGCAGGAAACTACAGACCTGTTAGTTTGACCTCAGTGGTGGGGAGAATGATGGAATCACTTCTGAAAGAAACAATTGTTTAGTACCTAAAGGCCAGCGGGGTACAGGACCCAAAGCAGCATGGATTCACAGCAGGAAGGTCATGTCAGACTAATCTAATCAATTTCTTTGACTGGGTGACCAAAGTAATAGACCAGGGAGGGACTGTGGATATGGCCTACCTAGACTTTAGCAAGGCATTTGACACAGTCCCACAAAAAAGATTAATAATCAAGTTAGCCAGCCTGGGAGTGGGTCCCAGGGTGGTAGCCTGGGTAGCAAACTGGCTGAACAAATGGACACAGACGGTAATAGTGAATGGAGCACATTCCGAAGAAAGGGGGGTTACTAGTGGAGTACCTCAGAGCTCAGTACTGGGTCCAGTCCTCTTTAATGTCTTTATAGATGACATTGTAGAGGGTCTGGAGAGAAAGGTATGCCTCTTTGCAGATGACACAAAGATCTGTAACAGAGTTGATACACAAGGGGGGGAAAGGATGAGAAGGGACTTGGCAAGGTTGGAGGAATGGTCAGACATATGGCAACTTAGATTCAATGCAAAGAAGTGCAAAGTAATGCATCTGGGAAATAAAAATCCAGGAGAAGAGTACACAATAGCAGAGGAGGTACTAACAACAACAATAATGGAAAGGGACCTGGGGGTAGTCATATCAGATGACCTAAAGGTAGGTAAGCAATGAGAGAAGTTGGTAAGGAAAGCCAGGGGGATACTGGGATGCATAGGGAGGCGCATCACAAGTAGAACAAGCATTTGTCAATGACGAATGTTTGCTTGCTGGCATTGGCATCGGTAGTGTAGAAGATACAGAGCTGCATAACAGGAATGGCAGCGAAGTATTGAACTGAAGCCAACCCCACCACCACCCTGCAGAGAGTGACAGGCATTGGGGTGTGCCTTTGGGTCGTCAGGCATAACAATCATGCCATTTCACCACACCCTACCCTGCAGACACTGACAAGTGTCACGGTGTGCCTTGGGGTCTTTGGCTCTTGCGCACCCCATTCCATCAGGAAATACGGTGAGATGGGTGCGGTATAGGAGAATGGGGTGAAGTTTGGGCCCAAAGAGTCCAAGGCACACCTTGATGCCTCTCACTGGCTGCAGGGTGTGGGTGGGGGTGGAATGGTATGAGCATGACAGGCAAGAATCCCAAGTCACACCCCTGATGCCTGTCATTCTCTACAGGGTGGGGCGTTATGGTCGGAAACCCTAATGCCTCAGGCATTCATTGGTATTTTCACTCCAAATTTTCAACATGGTTTTTGTGACCCCCACCTCATGAACAGTGGCAATATCAGTTTGTTAGCGGAAAACTGCTTTTGCACAGCGACTATGGCATTTGGCACCACAGGTGCAAAAACACATTTCCAACAGGATGTGAAAAATGACAGCGGTACTGTTCATGGGGAGGTGTAAAAAATGGCTATGTTGAAAATCTGCTGTGAAAATCTTAAAAAATCTGGTGAAGTCACGAGCGTGCATAGAAACTGTGCAACGCACACCCGTAATGTAACTAGTTTGGGGATTTTTTTACAGCAGATTGTTAACACAGGCATTTTGGGACCTCCGATCATGAACAGTGTCAGTGTGATTTTCTTTATCTGTCCCGAACAATGATTTCCCACAGCGACCACGCATTTCTGTGCTGAAAGTGTGAAAACACATTTCGGCCATGTTGTGGAAAATGACAGCTGTACTGTTCATAAGGAGGTATGGAAAAATGCCACTGGTGAAAATCTGGACTGAAAATATGACAAATTCATGAACTTACGAAGGTGCATGGAAACTGCGCAATGCTCACTCGTAACAGTCATTTTATGGAGTTTTTTCACCAAATTTTCAATATAGCCATTTTAAGACCTTTGCTCATGACCAGTGTCACTGTGATTTTCTTAATCTGTCCCAAACATTTGTTTTCGCACACCAACTGTACCATTGTGCGCTACATGTGCGGAAACACATTTTAGTCGAGATGTGAAAAATGGTAGCTGTACTGCTCATAAGGAAGTGCGGTAAAATGACACTGTTGAAAATCTGGTGGCAAATATTACAGATTCGCAAACTTGCCAGCGTGCATAGGAACTGCACAACGTACGCTCCTAAAATGGTCATTTTGGGGAATTTTTCACCAAATTTTCAACATAGCCATTTTAACACCTCTGCTCATGACCACTCTCACTGTGATTTTCTTAACGTGTCCCATACATTGATTTCTAAGACACCACCGCGCCATTGTGCACTACCTGGGTGGAAACACGCTTGGGTGAGATGTGAAAATGACAGCTGTACTGCTCATGAGAGGTGTGGTAAAATAGCAATGTTGAAAATCTGGTGAAAATACTCAAGAAATTCGCGAACTACGGCGTCGTAGGAACTGCATAGCATGCGCCCGTAAAGTCATTTTTAGAATTTTTCACAAATTTTCAAAATAGGCTTTTGAGAGCCCACCTTATGAACACTGGCAGTGTTGTTTCATTAATCATTCCAGAAAGGTGATTTCACGACTGGCTGCAAAATCACCCTTCGGCCCGAGTAACACCATGACAGTGACAGCATTCATGAGAAGGGTCCCAAACCCTATGTTGAAAATTTGGGCTCAAAATTCCAAAAATTCCTGAGATATGCAACAAAGTTGAAAAACCCTATCTATCCCATTATACAGCTTACGGTATTTCCTCAGTTAGCGGTCGGCTTTGAAGAGTGCAGACATGTTCCCGGTCCACGAAGATCATCGCGCCAAGCTCCGGAGGTAAGTATGGGAGGAGGTGTGGGAGGCAGGGTGTGCAGTGGGTGGGTGTGGGTTGTGGGAGGAGGCAGGGAGAAGTGCCGAGGACAGTTTTGTATTTACAGTTTTTTTCTAAGACTCGAGGGCGTTTGCCATGCTAGGATGGGCTCCAGCATGGCACCTGATGCTCTTTGGGCGTGCAGCGGCAGGGATTGGGCACCTGTTGGCCATAAAACATTTTGGCACACTGGGGTGGGCTCCCAGCGTGGCACCTGGATGCTTTGGAGGTGTGCAGCTGACAGAGTTAGGCACCCCCATCGGCTATCCCAGTATGTGCGTGAAGGGGGCCGTCAGCACGCAATATGCATTAAATGCGTGTTGGGGGAGCTCTGCTTACTGAAGTGGAGCTCTCCCTTTCAACTGTATGCCACTGCATTTTCAGCTGTCAGACAGCTGGAGCAGTGATTGGCGCACTGCGACTGCACCTGCAAACACCCTGTCTGAATTGGAAGAGGCTGACACACCTCTGGAAAACTCGGATGATGGCACTATGTTTCTTGCACATGCATGCAAGCAAACATAAAAAGGGAATTGGTTTTCCCTCTGTACAAACGGTTGGTGAGACCCTATCTGGAGTACTGCGTGCAGTTTTGGAGACCTCATCTACGCAAGGACATAGACAGAATGGAAGCAGTCCAGAGGAGGGCAACTTAAATGGTGCAGGGTCTACATCAGAAACCATATGAAGAGAGACTGAGAGAGCTTAATATGTATACCCTTGATGAAAGGAGGGACAGGGGGGACATGATAGAAACCTTTAAGTACCTCAAGGGAATCAACAAAGTCCAGGAGGGTAGCATCTTTCAGAAAAAGAGATGTGTAAGAACAATATACTAACATACTAAAATGCCAGCAGAATAGGCCTAACGGTCTTTCACGTCTGCTCGTTTGGTCAGCCCCCACCCTGGGAGCTGACCTTGCTGCCCCCTTCACCTTCTCTGGCTTCTCCCTTCCCAGTTCTGGATATTCTCTCTGCGTTGGATTTTGCTTCCAAAACCCTTCCCCTGTACCTGTCCCACCCCCTCTTGAACCCCACCACCGTCTCTGCCTCCACCAGCCCCCTAGGCAGTGCATTCCATGGCTCCATAACCCTCTCAGTGAAGTAGCACCTACGCCTTTCTCCCCGAATCTCCCCCCCTCCAGCTTCCACCCATGCCCTCTAGTGGCCCCTTCCTCCTTCCTTCGAAGCACCCTGACTGCTACTACCCTACTTACCCCCTTCATGTACCTGAAGACCTCTATCATGTCCCCCCGGTCCCTTCTCTGTTCCAATGTGTACATATTTAGCTCTTAGAGCCTCTCTTCATAGGTCCTGTCCCCCAAGCCCCAAATAATTTTGGTTGCCCTCCTCTGGACCCTCTCCAGGAGTTTAATGTCCCTCTTTAAGTGTGGCCTCCAAAACTGCATACAGTACTTGAGGTGTGGCCTCACCAAGCAGATATACAGAGGGAGTATCACTTCCCTCCTTCTGGAGGTGATCCCCCTAGAGATGCATCCCAGCATCCTGTTGGCCTTGGCTGCTGCCCTCCTACAAGTCTCAGAGTTGTTCATCTTGACATCCACCACCATCCCAGGTCCCTCTCAGCCATCGAGACTTGTAGCATTCCCCAGTACAATTTAAAGATAATGGGGGGATGGCTCAGGGGTAATGTGAGGAACTTTTTTCACAGAGAAAGTGGTGGACGCATGAACCGCCTTCCTGGAGAAGTTGTGGGGTCTAAAACAGTGGGGGAATTCAAACATGCATGGGACAGACATAAGGCAATTATAGTGGGGGGGTTGCAGGAAGTAGGTTGTTGGTTAACTAGAATCTGCAGCTTATCCAATAGGTAGGGAAATGGGCAGACTGGGTGGGCCAAGTGGTCCTTATCTGCTGTCAAAGTCTATGTTTCTATGTTTCTATGAAATCCAAGTAAAGAACATCCACCGCATGACCCTTATCAAGCTCACCTGTTGCCCACTCATAATATTGTATCAGGTTGGTTTAACAAGACTTCCGTGAAATGAACTCATGCTGCCTCACATCCTGGAGGCCATTGTCCTCCAGGTATTTTACCAGTCATTCTTTTGGTATAATTTCCATGAGTTTGCACACCATGGAGGTGAGACTTAACAGATGAAAATTACCTGGTTCATCCATTGGTCCACTCTTTTGTAATGGTACTACATGTGCTATCTTACGGGAACAGTGAGTAAAAGTATTCATTCAGTGCTTCTGCCTGATCCTCCCCCTTTTCCAGCACTCCTCACCCTTTTTCATTTGTGGTCTGCATTGATCTCCTGCCTAACCATTACCATAGGCCAATGGGAGTTCTTTATCGCTATTATAATAAGAGAAGGGTTTTTCAGCAGTGTAATACTTTTGTCTTGATGTGATTGGGATGTAATTGTACGATAATAATAGATTACCATAAGGTAGATTGATGTTTACAGCAAACCTGATATCTCCATTACTCGTACAATTAAAAATACAAATTCACATTTTACTATTATCTTCTCTGAAACAGTTTGATGAAACAACATCAGAGATCACATATATGTGCACTGCTGACAAAGAACACCAGTCTGGTAAGTGGTGTCATAAAAAATGAACAGTGATGCATGTCTAGTGAAAATGGTAAACCAACATCTGTTCCAAAGTGAGGGTGCCAATCTAATTTGTTGGAGAGGAAGACAAATATGTAAGCTATAACCCGGTGTGCTGTCACCGGACAGTAATCAACCCCCGGGTGTGTTGGGTGGCAAGAGGCTGCAGGCTGAGTGTCCCTACAGCACCCAGGGTGTTGACTGGTCCCCAACAACAGCACACCATGAAGCGGGTTATGTAAGCAATAACCCACGACAGGATTGGTGGATATTGTGGAGTAGTCAACACCCCAGTTGCATTGTGAGGCAGGAGGATGCGGGCAGAGAGTCCTCACAGCACCCAGGGTGTGGCTTAGTCCCCAGCAACAGCACACACCTGAAGTGGGTTATGTAAGCAATTCATTATGCGAAACCAGTTCTCTCTGTTTCTACATTTATACCTCATTAGTGCGTATCACAAAAACAAAGCCGTTAGGATTGAAATGTATTTCAATAATGAGTAGTACATGACAAACCTCATCTGTGTGTCATTCATTCATTCATAGATTCAGATTTTTCTCCTGGACCACTTTCAGACCACAACAATGACAGTGACCCTGATTACTTCCCTGACGACAGCCTCACTGAAGTGTTACAAGATAATCGAGAACATTACTTTGAAGAAATTGTAAGAGGCGATAAAGACTCAAACAACTTTGTGTCACAAAGCAAATATATTGTTTTTGAGCAGTGCATAAAACAGTTATTTGAAATGATTCCATGCCCTCAATGTGGCAGTAGATTTGCTGTTATTACACCTAATAAGACTGCCAGAGGCACACTGCTGCGTATAAGAAGCTCATGTGATAACAATCATGTATTCTACTGGAATTCGCAGCCAATTGAGAATAGATCTGCTGTTGGAAATGGACTTTCAGCAGCAGCAATTCTATTTAGTGGCAACATTTATCAAGGAATTGCAAAATTAGCCAAATTCCTTAATCTTAAATTTTGTTCAAAATCTATGTATAATAAGACAGAAGAGCTATACCTGTTCCCTGTAGTACATAATGCATGGTTAAGGCACCAAGCAGAACTGTTTGAATCACTAAAAGGCAAAAAAATAAATCTGTCTGGTGATGGACACTGATTCCTCTGGGTACTTGGCAAAATACGAAACCTACAGCTTGATGGACAGTGAGACAAATAAAATTGTGCATTTCATTCTCAAGCAAGCAGGACCCAATTTAAAAAGCGCCAACATGGAGAAGGCAGCATAGACACAGAGTGCGTGGATCATGTGCTAGATCAGGGCCTGGAAATTGAATGCATTGCAACAGATCACCATGTTCAAATTGCCAAGGTCATGAGTACAAAGTACAATTCAATATTCCATCAGTATGATGTATGGCACATGGCCAAAAGTATTTGTGCAAAACTACGTGACACAGCAAAGAAAGTTAGTACGAGGCCCTTACGGTGCAGGATTAAATCATTAAGAATTATGTGTGGTTCTCTGCAGAGGGCTGTAAGGGAAGTGAGGATTTACTCATTGAGAGGTGGACCTCTGTACTTGACCACGTTCAAAATATACATCAGTGGTCTGACAAGTTGCTTTTCCATGCCTGTGGACATGCTCCATTGCAACCCGATGAGCAGAGGAAGAAGAAATGGCTACAGGCGGACACACCAGCAATGCATGCATTAGCATCAGTGGTAAGAGACAAGAATATTTTGAGGGACGTAGTGAAACTTAGCAGGTTCTGCCACACTGGACCACTAGAGGTGTATCACTCTGAGCTGATACACTATGTCCCTAAAATTAAACATTTTTTTTATTTAATGGAATGTTGTGCCGAACGGAGCTGTGCGCACTGGATCACAACATTCATGCCAATCGACAGCAGAAACTTTGGGGGAAAAGGGTCCAGAAAGGATTTGCCGCAGTTTACTCAAGTGCCACCAAAGAGACGTGATCACTGGGTGGCAAAAAAGATCAAGGAGAACAAAATGTATCCTCATGTCCCTATACTCATGACTCAAGTGGTTGACCGAAGGAGAATGAGGCACCCAGAAGCACTTCCTAAACCTGATGCGCCTGGACGGATATTGGGCCTTGATAAACCAAATCTGCTTGACACTCTTCGGTATTCGCACTTCAAGGATTGAGTCATTCAGGAATCTGTATGCCTGTTGGCCCATGACTCATCTCTGTGCATTCACAGTGTCTGTTGCAACTTGTGATGTTTCAACTTTCACAAGCATGTAATGATGTTAGAAAGTGTGCTTGTACAATGCTGGTATTGGTTCTTTGATTGGAGTAGGGTCAAAGTTGAAATGAACTTGATTCTCGGTCGTACTGGATAACATGAAGCTTGCAGACCACAATGACACCAGTAGACCATTGCATTTCTAATTGGTTATTTTACTACCTACCAATGTAAATGTGCTCACTGTTACTACCCACACTTATTTGGTTATACTATCATGGTGCAGCCCACACCTGTTAGCCAAGCATTTTTTCAGTAGGTTTCTGAATATACAACGGTGTGCTGCACTACAGGGCACCACTCTGGATGAACTCAATCCCTGACTCTGTCTTATCAATTCCCAGGCTTGGGCCTTACAAACATGAGTTACTTAATCACATAATGTCAAACTCCCACTGTGACTGCAGATGAAACTTTAAAAATGTTAATGCATCATTACTTCACAATTGCTGTCGTTCCATTGTTTGTGTTTATTCTAGTTTTTCTTTTACCTCGGTAGGTTACTGTCATTTTCTGTACCAGTAATGTTGTCTATATTGTATATTCTGTGCTATGCTGTAGTCTAATCCATTTATGTAAGACGTGGAGCCTTTGCAAATGAGTCACAGACTCAAAGGGTTGTAATTCCTAGACTTTAAACAAACTAAATATAACACAGATAATGTGTTGTCGTAGACGGTAACAATCGCATAAACTCTTCACCCCGTAACAAAAGCACAGTTAGTCACGTTCAGTTTTCTGGCAATAGTTTAATAATCACGGAAGAAGTTTAAATAAATGAAAAAAGGTAATATTACAAAAGTATGTTGCTATTCCTTGTTACAAAACAGCATTGACTTCCATCCACAATGTTATGCTTGTTGCACAATAAAAGTTTTTATTTCTCCAACCTATGTAAGAGAACATGAAATCATTGCTGTGTAGTATTGTCCATTAGTTGTTGAACAGTGTCATATGACTGCTATTATGTTTAGCATAAAACAGTAAAAATTATTAATGAAGAAAGAACTGTGTATTGACTCATTTGAACAGATGTTCAATGTTATCTGCCTACTGTGACCTTGCATTACCACATAAAATAAGTGAAGTAACCTTGAAAGTTAAGAAAACTAAGTTTTACATTGTTTGCCTACAGTACAGCAATCATCTCAGTTTATAATGTGCTCCTTCCTACAACTAGTCACTTTCATCAAAAATTGAAAGGGCATCCTCAATATCAAAATGCGTTGCATCTAGAAATCCTGCATATTGTCCATCTGGATCAGGGTATCTTTCTCGGACATATTTAACTACACAAGAAGGAACAACCTTACGAATTTTTCTACCCAAGTAGCCATAAGACTAGTAAATAAACTGACGGTATGCTGTACGTCTAAATGCCCTGAAGCTAGGGGTATTGTCTTGCATTCGCTCAAGGTATGCAAAATGGCGTAGTGTCATGACACTAAGCAAAACTGCGTGATGCAGACATACTGCCTCAAAGTCTGAATGCTGGCAAATGCATCCAATAGCTTCATCTGCTTTCATGTCGCTGCATGGTGGTACTTCAGCACAGCATAACCATTCAGAGTGTGAAGGCATGGTTATGCATTCAGAACAATGACACCATTCACCAGATGCCTGTACTGTACGAGCTTCAAAGACATCAGTAACATCTTCGTCAACTGGATTAATGTTATTAGCGTCAGGCTGCGGCTCGAGTTGCTGCAGCTCTTCCATTGTATACTCTGGTTCAAAGGCATAACCACCTATATAATTGTATTCTTCAAAGTCAGACTCTGAAGAAGATGACATGATATCTGTTTAAAAATAAATCAGTAAATGAAATCATATACATGTAAAATGGATGCTGCAAAAATGGCGGCTCGTGAGAGGAGCCACGAAACTATAGTTAGCCTGACATCGGTAGTGGGCAATGTAATGGAGGTCATCTGGAAAGAGAGGCTGGAGGGAGTTCTGAAGCATGGGGCCACCTACATGACCACTAGCATGGCTTTGTTAAGGGCAGATCATGTCAGACCATCCTGGTGTAGTTCTATGAAGGAGTGACAAGAGCCCTGGAACAGGGCTGGCCAGTTGATGTCCTCTTTCTAGACTTCAGCAGAGCATTTGACTCAGTGCTACATCCCGGGTGGCTGGAGAAGCTGGGGGATATGGGGGTGGGGGGCAGATGATCAGGTGGATAGGAAACTGGCTAGTGTGGGGGTGTACAGAAGGCGATGGTTGAGGGTGAGGTCTCATTCCCCTGGAGAGTTATTACCATGGTCCCACAGGGATCAGTACTGGACCCACTCCTGCTTAACGTCTATATCTCGGACATCAGCAGCGGGATGAGCTTCTTTGCCAGTGACTCAAAGCTGTGGGTGGTGGTGGATGTGGAGGAGGGAAAGTTGGCTCTTCAGGAGCACCTGGATAATCTGGGGAGGTGGTCACGTGCCTGGAAACTAACGTTTCATACTGGGAAATGTAGTGTTCTTCACCTGGGGCCAAACACTTGGATCATGTATACACCTTGGGGGGTGGAGGCACTGCAGGCTTCTGAGGGCGGAGAAGAATCTCATGGTGGTGGTGGATGCATGCCAAAATGAATAAGTTGGAGCACTGTAGAAGGGCTGCAACCCAAGCAAATAAAATGCTGAGGTGCATATCAAGGGGGACACCCAGCAGGAGGAACTGGAGGCTCTGGAGAGGTGGTCGAATAAGTGGAAACTAACATTTAATGCAGGGAAATGTAGGGTCCTGCACCTGGGGGCCATCAACCCAGGCCAAGTGTATTCCCTGGGAGGGGGGGGGAGTCACACTGCAAAAGTCTGGAAGGTTGACATGGATCTGGGGATGGTGGTGGAAGCTAGAGGGGGGCTGCTCAGGGGGCAGAGAAGAAGCTATTACTTCACTGAGAGGGTGGTGGAACCATGGAATGCCCTGTCCAATGGACTGTTGGAGGCAGACACTGTACAGCGGTTCAAGAGGGGCTGGGACAGGTATAGGGAAGGGTGAAGCTGACTAAGTACAATACAGGGGGAAAATCTTGGACAGAGGATAGGGAAATTCAAGGGGGGGACAGCAAAACCAGCAACCAGTATGCGTGCTAACTGTCGAGCAAACACAAAAGACCGAAAGGCGTACTCTGCTGGCATTTTAGAATGTTAGTATGTTACTATCTCAGTTATGACAGTACATGAGAAAGTGTAGAGCTGCTATCACGTCTCTCCGTTCCCTCCTGTCCTCAAGCGAGTACTTTTTATGTGGAAAGCCCTGTAACATCTGTGTTTCCATTCTCTGTACTGCCTCCATCCTGTCAACATCCTTGCGCAGGTGCAGTCTTTTGGATTGCACACAGTACTCCATTTGATGCCTCATGTCCAGCCTTCTGCTACTAATAACTTTTGCCCAAACATTGCCTGCCACCTCCATTGGGAACAATGCTGGTTTCCTTCTCATCTTGCCTTTATTTGTCATGTTTATGCATTGACTCTTCACCACCAGGACCCAAGGCAGCATGGATTCACAGCAGGAAGGTCATGCCAGACAAATCTAATAGATTTTTTTGACTGGGTGACCAAAGTAGTAGAACAGGGAGGGGCTGTGGACATGGTCTACCTAGACTTTAGCAAGGCATTTGACTCAGTCCCACACAAAAGATTAATATACAAGTTAGCCAGCCTGGGAGTGGGTCCCAAGATGATAGCCTGGGTAAAGAATTGGTTGGAGAATAGAACACAGAGGGTAATAGTAAATGGAGTCCACTCTGAAGAAAGGGGGGTCACTAGTGGGGTACCGCAGGGTTCAGTATTAGGACCGGTCCTCTTCAATGTCTTTATAAGCAACATTGCAGAGGGACTGAAGGAAAAGTATGTCTCTTTGCAGATGACACAAAGATCTGCAACAGAGTTGATGTACAAGGTGGGGTGGAAAGATGAGAAGGGACTTGGCAAGGTTAGAGGAATGGTCAAATGTATGGCAGCTTAGATTCAATGCTAAGAAGTGCAAGTAATGCGCCTGGGAAACAAAAACCCAGGGAAGAGTACACAATGGGGGTGAGATACTAACAATAACAAAATGGAAAGGGACCTGGGGTAGTCATATCAGATGACGTAAAGGTGGGCAAGCAATGTGGAGAGGGCAGTAAGGAGGGCTGGGGGATACTAGGATGCACAGGAGAGGCATCACCAGTAGAAAACAGGAAGTTGTTATCCCTCTGTACAGACAGCTGGTGAGACCCCATCTGGAGTACTGTATGCAGTTCTGGAGACCCAATCTCTGCAAGGACATAGACAAGATGGAAACTGTCCAGAGGAGGGCAACTAAAATGGTGCAGGGTCTGCACCAGAAGACATATGAAGAGAGACTAAAGGAGCTTAATATGTATAGCCTCGAGGAAAGGAGGGAGAGGGGGGACATGATAGAAACTTTCAAGTACCTCAAGGGAATCAACAAAGTCCAAGAGGGTAGCATCTTTCAAAAAGAGATGTGCAAGAACAAGGGGGCACAATTTGAAGATGGGGGGCGGCTCAGAGGTAATGTAAGGAAGTATTTTTTCACAGAGAGGGTTGTGGATGCATGGAACGGCCTTCCAGAGGAGGTTGTGGAGTCAAAAACAGTGGTTAAATTCAACCATGCATGGGACAGTCATAAGGCAATTCTAGGGGGTAGGAGTAGAAAGAAGTAGGCTGCTGGTTAATTAGGATCTGCAGCTTATCCATTAGGTAGGGAAATGAGCAGACTGGGTGGGCCAAGTGGTCCTTATCAGCCTTCAGATTCTATGTTTCTATGTTTTCTATGTTTCTCCTCAATGGCTTACCCCCTGAAGCCTGCAGGGTGACCCATAAGCCCCCACCTGATCCCCCATTTCCACAACCTTGCTTATCCATAATGATTTATGCTACACACCCTCTCATTCCCTCCACCCTGTCCATTCATGTCCAATCATGTGCAAGTGCCCCACGTCTCTGTGACAGCAGCCACATCCACCACCCACCCACTAACAGCACCTGGAGCTGTGGCATCTTGTTTTCCCATGCTACTTGTATCAATCTGGACCACCCTCCAACATGTCCCCTTGCCCCCCCAACCCTGGGGTCACCCTGTTCCCTGCCTAAAAGGACCCACTTGTGCACTATTGGGTACTCCTGCCCTGTGCCCCCTCCCCCACACATGTGGGAGAAGATCAGGGACCTCCAGCACACACACCCCCCCCCACAAGTTTAAACCACACATCGAGTGGATGAATTCTGCCAGTCTAAGCTGCAGGAGCTCTTTTCCCTGTGAGCTAAGGTGGAGCCTGTCCCTTGCATACAGTTCCTTGTCCTACCACGTTGCACCACAGTCCCCCACTCACCCACAGTCACTGACCCAGCACCATTCACAGAGACATACATTAACATTGCTTATGTTTTGTTTATTCTCCACACTGTCCCTAGGAAATGGTACTAGCTCTGAGGAGACACAGCACCCCATGTCCTGACAGACCCTGGCCAGCGCCCTTAACCTAGCCTGAATCTCCAGCTAAGTGTTCCCTTCTATATCATTTGTACCCAGGTGCACTAATATGTCAGGGGTCCCACCACACTTCTTCACTACAGAACAGACCTCTCCATATTCCCCTCCCTTGCCCGTCAGTGCCAGGGGTGTGACTGTTATTACGCACTATTTGTCCAGCATCACCCTGCCGACTCACACCCCCATCACTTCTCTTTTGCACATACCCCAGCACTCTTCTCCTATTCTCTTGCCAGGCCCCTGTTTGTTATATCACTTAACCTTCTGCAAATCCACCTGGACCTTATTTTGCTCAGGGCCACACCAACCCATGCACCTTTGTGCTCCCCTCTTTCCTCCAGGGTTCACTCTCTCTCCCCCCCCCAGTTTGGTACCACTGTCCCCTGCACTCATGCAATCCTTCTCCTGTCTTTTCACTCCCATTTGAGGTGCCTCACCTGAACCCACTACCATTTTACCATTTTCACACCTACTGCCCCCACAAACAAACAACCCCCACAGAGACACCCTCCTTTTCACCTTCCCTTCCTCCCCCCCCAACATCCATCCTAGCCACTTGACATCCTCCCTGAGATATGCCAACCTTCGGCACACCATACAACCACCATCCTCCAGGTGAGGTCCAGCACTATGGCTGACCCACACCAATCGCACCCACTACCCTTCCACTATCACCGATGCACATTGGACCAGCTACCAAATAAAGACTGCCCTTACAAACATAGTAGAAAAAACTGACTGTACACATCAAAGCCCAGATACAGATATAATTTTGTCAACTACCTCTCTCCCCCCCTCCTCCACCTGCTCAGGTCTGTCTACCGTCACCCCACACCCTCAGACAGCATTAAACATTTTTCTAGTCATCTAACTGTTGTATAGTGTCACCACACAAAGCAATACTGTATGCATAACAGTGGTAAACATGTTTCTCACCTTACCGTATAAAAAGCAATATGACCACTACTTCAACTGTCGTTATGCTGTGCTGTGGTGTCTACTGAAAAACATGAATAAGATACAACAATCAGGATTAACAAAATAAAAATTAACAGACATAAAATTCATTATCATCAACTCTCACCACTGAGCCTGTAGAGAGAGACCATACATTAACAAGGCCCTTATCTGCTGACAGCATCTATGTATACTGCACAATATCCACAGGAAACATTCTCCATACTGAGGGGGCACAGCTCCACTACCACACCCAACCAGTTCAGTACCATTAGGAGTCACAGCAGTACTCACCCTGTAACAGACAGCGGGTGTCTACTTGTTACCCACTCGCATACAGAGCATGGTACGCAAGCACTGATTGTAAATGAGCATGTATTGCGCACTGTATTCAAGCAGATGAGACAGTGGATGTCTGCTTGTTACCCACTCGCATACAGAGCATGGGACGCAAGCATTGATTGTTAATGAGCATGTACTGTGCGCTGTATTCAACAGATGATGATCAAAATGTGGCATAGTGAGTATGGTTGTGCTGGTTGACAGGATGGGATGGGATGGTGTGTGTAGGGTTATTGCATTCCCTCTGCAAACCTCCTCAGCCACAGGCCATACAAGCAATGCTGGGAGCGCAGCACCTATATATGATGGCGCATATACACACTCACTTGGAATGCCGGTGGCCAAGGTGGTGTGAGTGCTGTGCTGCTACTGGTTCCTAGACATGGCACTGATGGACAGGTATGGGGGATGGGCAGTGGTGTCTATTTCTTTGACTGGATGACCAAAGTAGTAGACCAGGGAGGGGCTGCAGACATGGCCTACTAAGACTTTAGCAAGGCATTTGACACGGTACCAAATTAGCCAGCCTGAAAGAGGATTGGAAGGGACTTGGCGAGGTTGGAGGACTGGTCAGAAGTATGGCTGCTTGGATTCAATGCAAAGAAGTGCAAAATAATGCACCTGGGAAACAAAAACCCAGGGTAAGAGTACACAATGGGGGGGGGGAGGTAGTAACAACAACAAAAATGGAAAGGGACCTGTGCATAATCATATCAGATGACCTTAAGTTTGGCAAGCAATGTGAGAAGGCAGGGAGGGCTGGGGGGATACTGGAATGTATAGAGAGAGGCATCACCAGCAGAAAACAGGAAGTTGTTATCCCTCTGTGCAGACAGTTGGTGAGACCCAATTTGGAGTACTGTATCCAGTTCTGGAGACCCCATCTCCACAAGGACATAGACAGAATGGAGACAGTCCAGATGAGGGCAACTAAAATGTTGTAGGGTCTGCAAGAGAAGCCATATAAGAAGAAACTAAAGGAGCTTAATATGTATACCCTTGAGGAAAGGAGGGAGAGGGGGGACATGATAGAAACTTTTAAGTACCTCAGTGGAATCAACAAAGTCCAAGAGGGTAGAATCTTACAGAAAAAGAGATGTGCAAGAACGAGGGGACACAATTTGAAGATATAGGGGGGAATGGGTCAGGGGCAATGTGAGGAAGTATTTTTTCACAGAGAGGGTGGTGGATACATGGAACAGCCTTCCTGAAGAGGCTGTGGGGTCTAAAACTGTGGGAGAATTCAAGAATGCAAGGGACAGACATAAGGCATTTCTTGGGGGGTAAGAAAAAATAGGCTGTAACTAGGATATACAGCTTACTAGTAGGTAGGGAAATGGCCAGACTAGGTGGGCCAAGCGGTCCTTATCTGCCGTCAAAATCTTATGTTTCTATCTGGGGGGTGCGGCTAGAGGTAACAAGAGACAAAATTATGCATTAAGCAGGTTAGCAAGGGGAAAAGGAAGAGGAGGCCATTACGGTTTTCCAAGGAGGTAGTGGAGAAAGTGAAAGCCGAAAGGATTACATTCAGGCAATACAAAAAGACACAGGCAGAAGGAATAGGAAGAAGTACCAGAAGAAGCAAAAGGAGGCAGAAAGGTCAGTAAGGGAAGCCAAAGGTGAGACAAAACAGCACATTGCAAAATCAGTGGGTACTGGGGACAAAACCTTTTACAGGTACGTAAGTGAAAAAACAAAGGCAATGGGAGGAATAGTGAGACTGAAGGGGGAGGATGAGGGCCGCGTGGAGGATGATAACAGTAAAGCTGACATACTGAACAGGTATTTCTGCTCAGTCTTTACTGAGGAAGAGGGGGGTAATGGGTCTGAAGGGAATACAAGGGGTGGGAATGGTGCAGAAATGGACACAAGTCCCTTTACACAAGAAAGGGTCCTGAAGGAACTGGAAGTAATAAGAGTTGATAAAGCAATGGGGCCAGATGGGGTGCACCCCAGGGTCCTTAAATAACTAAGAGAGGTGGTGGTTGAACCTCTGGCAATCCTGTTTAGCCAATCACTGGAAACAGGGGAGGTACCCAAAGACTGGAGGACAGCAGATGTAGTCCCCTTATATAAAAGTGGGAACAAAGAGGAAGCAGGGAACTACAGACCAGTCAGCCTCACCTCGGTAGTGAGGAAGATGATGGAAGCACTACTGAAGGAGAGATTTGTGGAACATCTGGTTGTCAATGGACTACAGGACCCAAGGCAGCATGGCTTCACCAGGGGGAGGTCATGTCAGACCAACCTCGTTGAATTTTTTGACTGGGTGACTAGGGAGGTGGATCAGGGGAGGGCAGTGGACAAGTCCTATCTGGACTTCAGCAAGGCCTTTGACACTGTGCCACATAGAAGACTATTACACAAACTGGGGGAGTATGGGTGTGGGCAGGACCGTAGTGCAGTGGGTAGGCAACTGGCTGGGCGGCAGGACACAGAGGGTGGTGGTAAATGGCTGTCACTCCACAGAGGGAAGAGTGACCAGTGGAGTACCACAGAGATCAGTGCTGGGACCGGTCCTATTCAACAACTTCATCAGTGACATTGCGGAGGACCTAGAAGGCAGAATTTCCCTGTTTGCTAATGACACAAAGCTCTGTAACAGAGTAGACACACTAGAGGGTGTAGACGGAATGAAAAGGGACCTGCAGAAACTTGAAGAACGGTCAAGGGTTTGGCAGTTGAAATTCAATGCAAAAAAGTGCAAGATAATGCATATGGGGCACCAAAAACCCTAGCACAATATATCAGCTGAGGGGTGAGGATATAGCATGCACCAAGCAGGAAAGGGATCTTGCGGTTATCATCTCCGATGACCTCAAGGTAGGGAAACAGTGTGACAAGGCAGCAGGAAAAGCAAATGGGATGTCGGGATGCATAGGCAAGGGCATCACCAGCTGGAAAAGGGAGGTCATAATTCCATTATACAAGACACTAGTGAGGCCCCACCTGGAGTACAGTGTACAGTTCTGCAGACCTTACTTATGTAAGGACATAGACAGGGTAGAGAAGATTCAGAGGAAGGCAACAAAGATGGTACGTGGATTGCATCACAAGTCCTATGAGGACAGGTTGAAGGAATTGAATATGTACTCCCAGGAGGAGAGGAGGGAGAGAGGGGATATGATAGAGACATACAAGTATCTTACAGGGAGGAACAGGGTGCAGGAATACACTATTTGTAAGTGAAAAAGATGTTCCAGGACTAGAGGGCATGGAATACAGTTGGAAGGACGATGATTCAGAGGAAATGTGAGGAAGAATTTACAGTATTCACAGAACGGGTAGTAGACAAGTGGAACACCCTGCTAGAGGAAGTGGTGGCAGCTGAAACAATCATGGAATTTATGAATGCATGGAATAGACATGAAGGAATTCTGGAGGTCAGGGTTAAGGGGCAACAGTCTTCTAGGAAAACGTAAAGTAAACTTACAAGCTGAAATGGGCAGACTGGGTGGGCCGTAGGCCCTTATCTGCTGACACTGTCTATGTATCTAAGAGGAGAAGGATCTAGGGATGCTCTTCACGGGAGCACTGAACAATTCCACACAATGCAGAAAGGCAGCAGCAATGGCCTATAAAATGCTGGACGCACTGACAAACACACGTACATAAACAGAACTGATGCCTGCTGAGGCACGATGGGTTCAGCAGTCAACTGTCCATGGGCATGGCCTGTACATTGCTGATATACTGCCAGTGCTGCAGTAGAATTGGTGTTGCTAAAGTTGACCATACAGGATGGTGTTGGTCACACAAAGCTATATAGCCCCGAAGCTGCCATCCATAAATATAGACCTACACTCCACACCCCCCCCCCCAAACTGGAGCAATGATATGATGCGAAACAATTTGATTGGCAATAACAGACACAGACACACACAAACCAAACACACACAGACACACGTATATATGCAGAACTGATGCCTGTTGAGGCATGATGGGTTCAGCAGTCAACTGTCCATGTCCTGTGCATTGCTTATGTACTGCCAATGACGCTGTTACCACGGGTCCATGAAACCTGTGCCATTCCAGATGCCACTCCCAGAACAAGCTGACTAGTACCATCTCATACAATACAGGCATTGCAGCTTTATTCCATCACACCCTGGGACACTAAGAAGCCATCCACCCTGCATGCCTCACTTGGCAGGTGCCCATTGTACAGTGGTGGAGTAAGAGCAGGTGTGACGCATCTGTCCTTGCATGCCCTGCCATTCCCCCATGCCCACCACACCCACATGCATCACAGAGCTGTACATCGGCATGGCCTGTGCCTGCAGATGTACTGGCACTGCTGCTGTTGCAGTGGGTCCATGCCACCCACACCATCACAGCTGCCCCTCCATGGAACATGCTTACCACCACAGTCCCATACAATACAGGAGCACCACTACCCACATGCAGCACCAATCCATAGCCAAATGACACCACACCTTGCATGCCTTGCCATCATGCACACCGCCTGCATGCCATGATTGATCATGCCAACAACCACCCTCCCCCAACTATGGTCCACCATGCCATGGCCAGATGCACCCCCTGCCCATGCCCCAACAGGTGTCTATGCATTGATAAGGAAAAACAATAGGTTGTGGTGTGGAAGGTGGGGCAGGGAAGAGTGAAACTGACTTGATGGGATGGAGGTTAGGGGCAAATGCAGTGATAATAAATTGTATTACAGTATATCACAAAACGGTGACTAAAGCTGCATCATTATGGAAGGTACACATTTGTCATGGTGGGACATCCAAATTACATTGCTTGATCTGTACTTTACAATCAATGACAGTACAGCATGTGGCTTCTCTGCCTTAGGATTAAATGTGATCACTATGTGTCATGCTACCAGAGATGTAAAACAGGTCACACAAATAGATAATACTCTAGCTGTCCGAGTGTGTGAAATATACTATTATACAATGTTTTACTGCCTATCTATATAAAACTTTGTTTTGTTTGTCTATTGCAGTGGGGTGGCTCTCTGAGGAAGCTATTGGTAGTGTGAGATCTGATAGGACTCGAGGGTCCTCAGTTCCACCGAAAGCATTTACATCTGTTGCTCTCCCAGTTCCTCTAAAGGGGCATTTACAGCTTGTTTGCCTTTTTAAAGGCTATTCTTTTAAATCTATACAGTTTAAAAAGAAAACGCTGATTTAGCGCGATAATGGAAGTCCGAGGTAATGCACTTCCAGTTTGTACACCGTTAAAAGCCCTCGCACTAGCGAGCCGGCGGCGTGCATGGCGTATGGAGATGCATCAGAGAGACACGCATATAGCGCTGTGGTCCATCGTGGTACTTCGACAGGTAACAGAAATCTACGGGTAAAAGCATTGCAGGGTACTAATTTACAAGTAATTTCAGAACCTCATAATGAAGCGAGCCAACAAATACTGCACTTCTTGTCAAATGTATGCAATTGGTAAACAGACTGCTAATTATGTTTGTGATAGGTGTGTATTGGTCAAATCATTACAAGAGGAAGTAGTACGACTATTAAACAGGGTTGAAGCAAACCCGGACACTACTAAATTGACTATTGATCCTGAAATTGAAGCATTAGAAGACTACATAGACCATATGTCTCTGCTTCTTGATACAGCTAATACAACCCCTCCCCATGTTGATGTTTTGAACACCACCACTTCTCGGGACCATTCAAACTTAAATCTTTTAAAGCAAGATGTTCAAAAAATGGCCTCAACTCCACACTGTTCTGGCTTATGTTTAAAACCACAACTACCCCTGGATAACATACCGTGGCCCACTATTGTTCCCTCCAGATCCAATCATAAAAATGATCTATGTCCTAATAACCCTTTCCCAGTCCCAGTTGCTTTATTTAATTCTTTTGAACCACTTGACCCTTCCCCAATTGATGAAATCAGCCCTAGTCAGAAGGAGAATATCGAAGCTAACCCAGGTTCCCTCCTCTTAGTTAATACTATGCCTCAATCATTTATTCATAATGGTAGTAAATATGTACCTGACAATGTTCAAGTTGGTCATCCCTCATTATTGCTTAATACCAAGGAGGTTTTTGTATTGGGTGATTCTATGATTAAATTCATTGATTGTATAATATGTAACCCGGACAAAGAGAATAGAACTTGTTCAAGTTATAGGGGGGCTCGAATATCTGATATAACATCTATGATAAATGCTGCACTTTCAGCTGCAAGTAGTAATCCATTGGTGATCATTCATGCTGGCACCAATGATATAACTAATGCCCCACTATTACAAATAAAACAGGACATTGTGGCTTTATGTAACATTCTAACTGATAGAGGATGTAGTATCGGTATTTCTGAAATCCTCCCGGTACCCCGAGCCTCTTACCAAATCCTGAAAAAAATTAAGGCACTGAATGAATGGCTACGTAAATGGTGCTACAGGCAGGGTATAACGTGTCTCACTCACTGGGAAGAGCTTAATGACAATACTTCCCTTTTCTGCTGGGATGGTTTGCACCTCAGCAGAAGGGGAAGCTCTCTTCTCTGTCGACAGTTTTTATCATTTATTAATGATCATTTAAACTGACATCCAAGGGGGAGACTAGGCCATTTGAGTCATCTCTTAATATCTTAACACACAATCTAAATGTTTTATCGCTTAATGCAAGGTCTCTTAATAAAATAAAAATGGTAGAATTAGAACTTAAGATCCACGAACTTAACATAGGGCTTATTGCCATAACAGAAACTTGGGGTAATTCGGATAAACATTGGATAATGAATATTCAAGGTTTCAAACTCTATAATAAAAATAGTTCTGGCAACCAGAAAGGTGGAGGAGTGAGCCTATATGTTGCTAATGGAATTCCATCTTTTGAAGCCTCATTATCAACTCAGACGGAAAGTATTTGGGTTTATTTACAACCCAATGGTTATCCCCAAATTTTGGTAGGTACGTGTTATCGCCCTCCCTCTTCTGATATCAGTTATACTAAACAATTATCTTTAGAAATTACCCAAATTGCTGACAAGGGGTCAGTAATCATTTTGGGTGATTTTAATCTTCCCACTATAAATTGGGCCACTTTATCAGGTATAAATCAGCATGACTTACAGTTTATTTCAACAATTATTGATCTTGGTCTTACACAGTTAATTAGAGAGCCCACTCGTGGGACTAATATACTGGATTTACTTATCACTAATATGGAGGCATCTATACATAATCTACAAATTATGGATCCGCTAAGTAACAGTGACCATATGTCAATTTTTTTCTCCATTCCATTGATACATAAGACACCTACTAATAATCTTATGATTAAATTATATGAGAAAGCAAATTTTCCAAAAATTAATGAGCAACTTTCAGCCATATCATGGGATTCACTACCTCACCACTTAACATCAACGACGCATGGAACACTTTTAAGGATATTATTCATAATCTAGAAAAACAATATGTCCCTGAGAGAAGAAAATATAACATCAAAGGTAA
The DNA here is from genome assembly GCA_016271365.2 of Neoceratodus forsteri. NCBI lineage: Eukaryota > Metazoa > Chordata > Ceratodontiformes > Ceratodontidae > Neoceratodus > Neoceratodus forsteri. The sequence continues at coordinate 660,868,514 of CM057458.1, forward strand.
AGTTACTGCTTGGTATAACAACTCAATTAAAAAACTAAGTACACGTAAACGGAAGTTATTTACCAATCTAAAACAGTGCCAGTCCGAGCAGAAAGAAGTCATATTACTAAGATATAGGAAAGTAGTTAAGGAGTTAAAAACATCAATTGTCCTTGCCAAACGAAATCTAGAATTTAAAATTGCCCATACTAAGGACTCGCATAGAAGTCTATATTCTTATTTAAATAATGAAAAGGGTGATACAAAAAAGATAGGACCACTTATTATAGATAATAATACTATTCTCTCTGACAAGGTTATTGCTATGGAATTTAATAAATACTTCTGTTCAGTTTTTGAACAAAATTTAGAACCTTCAGTATCTGCAAATTCTGGTATACCACCTAGTCACCTTATTTCCCTTTCCGATACCTTTAAACTCTTAAATACACTAAAAAAAAAACAACAAGTCCAGGACCTGATAACATAACATCCAAATTCCTCATGGGAACAGCTAATAGTGTCGCTATCCCCCTCACTATTATTTTCAATAAATCCATTTGTGAATCTAATGTTCCGTTGGATAGGAAGACAGCTATTGTCACACCAATTTTTAAAAAAAGGGTTACATTATAAGGCGTAAAACTACAGACCCATTAGTCTTATGTCCATAGCTTGTAAATTGTTGGAAAAAAAGGTTAAATCTTTAATCGAAGAAGAGATGTTGTCTCTGAATATAAATGACATTACACAACATGGATTTAAAATGGGGCACTCTTGTACAACCAATCTGTTATCCTTTTATAACTCGGTCAGTATATACCTTGATTCAAACATTCCAGTAGATGTAATATTGCTTGACTATAGTAAAGCCTTCGACAAGGTTTCTCATTCCATGTTGATAAATAAACTTGTAAACCTGGGATTTTCTAACTATATTGTGTCACGGGTCCAAAGTTGGCTTCATGATAGATCCCAGGTTGTAAGGGTGAATGGAGAACTTTCTGATGAGGGGTTGGTGTCTAGTGGTGTGCCCCAGGGCTCGGTGTTGGGCCCCACACTGTTTGGGATCTTTTTATGACTTAACGTCTCATCTAACAATATTATATCAAAGTTTGCAGATGACACCAAGTTGGGGGGACGAGTTGATAGTGATACTAATAGGAATATCCTTATAAATGATCTAAAAAACAATTGAGGCATGGGCTACAGCCAGCAAGATGTCATTTAATGTGTCTAAATGTTCTGTATTGCACATGGGAAAGTATAATCAGAAACAAACCTATTATCTTAACAATATTATGGTCAGGGAATCAATTATGGAAAAAGATTTGGGCATATTGGTTAATAACAAGTTATCATCCACTGATCATTGTAATAAGGTTGCTAATCATGCTAATGCCCTTTTACGTAGAATCAACAACACATTTGTTCTTAAATCGGAGGAGTGTATTATGGCCTTTTATAAAACTCATATCAGACCTCATCTGGATTATGGTTCATCCTTCTGGAGCCCCTACTTAGTTGCGGACATAGCCAGGATTGAGAGGGTCCAGAGGCGGGCCACAAAAATTATACCACATCTTTCATTACTTGATTATGAATTGAGATTACAGAAAACTGGGCTTTATTCACTTAAATTTAGAAGATTAAGAGGCGATCTCATTCAGTTATATAAGATTTCTATTCAGCAACACTTATGAACTCTTGTGAACTTTCTTTACAACAAGAAAAACGTGGCCAGAATTCATAACAAACAAATTGGGGTGGATAGAGAAAATCAAACAAAAGGCAACAATACTTTACTGTTAGAACTCCCAGAATTTGGAATTCTCTGCCCCAGGATATTATTGACAGCCAGACCATAAATATTTTTAAAACTAAACTAGATAAATGGCTTTTATATAAGAACAAAGGTTAACAATGATCCACAGTGTGGGGAGGACATCCTCGATGGGCTTCGGCCTTCTTTTGTCCATCAACCGAGTAACCGAAAAAAATGATTACTGCCACACTATGAGCTACAATAAACTTGTGATACTTTAATAAAATTAATATATAGACTCATGGGCACATGCAGTCCTGTTCATTGCACCACTCATTGGTGAAAGAAACTGCAAAGACTTCCATGGGTTATCACTGTCATGCAAATGGAATGTGAACCGTCAGAATAAAACCCAGACACCAGTTTGAAAAATTACACTTATTAGGCAACATTTATTATTCTGGCTCAGCACTTACCTAGGTGCACAGTATAATATGCAATGCAATTGTGAAGGGAGCATGCTAATGCTGTTGCAGTGATGACGTGTACCAAGGGTTGAAGTTGCAACAGTGCGCATGCGCGAGACGGAAGATGGTGCAGGCATCTTAAGAAATGGAACAGAAAACACTATTTTTATGAGTGTTTTTGCACTTTCGGGACAGAAGTAAGACTGGAGAACAACAGGTCATTGTGAAGACAACATCAAAAGGTACCAGACAATCTCATTATTAACACAATACCGGCTTCAACGTGATTTTTAAAAGACTTCTCCTTTAAGAAACAGTGGGACAAACAGAAATGGTAAACATTGTACAACGGCTGAATGAGTGTACAGGGTACATAAAATACAAAAAGTACAAAGTAACTGCAGCTAAGTATCATGAGTGACAGGGTTATATATTTTGGACAAATTACGTAAAGCGGTCAGACAGGTGACCTTGTCGTTTACTGCAAAGCTGTGAAGTTCAGAAAGGGAGGAAAGAGAGTAGTGGGGACAGAACAGAAATGTAAGGTCACAAGCAGCCAAGTATGCATTGTACAGAGGAGGGTACGGGATGTTATAGGCCAAAACTTTAAGTGTGGAGATAGGGAGGGGAGACTGAGTAGGGCACAAATGCGTGCAAAGGTGGCAGTAAGGTTAATACTCAAGGGGGGGAGGGAAGTGGAGAAGGGGTAATAATAATAATAATATTTTTTATTTATAGGGTGCCTTTCAAGTGTCAAGGCGCCATACATAATAACAATTAAAACAATTAGCATCATAAAAAATACCAGCAAACCAAACAGTTAAAAATATATTTAGCAGTCCCTGTGTCAAATCACCTTTCAGGCAGGAGTTGAACATTTTCTCTGCCCTTCTTCATGAGGTGGGGGTCATAAAAAGGCTATTTTGAAAATCTGGTGTAAAAATATTAAAAAACAACAAAGTTATGAGCCTACATTGAATTTTGCGAATGCTGGCTTGTAACTTTTGTAATTTTCAATATTTTTACCCCAAATATTATATCCAGATATTTTATCCCAAATATTATATCCAGAGCAGTCAGCATCATATTAGGGCTTCTATACAGACACAGACATAGCATGTCTCAGGAAGCTGTCAGTTTGGCCATCACTAGCTCCATCCTCTCAGTTATTGACTATAGGCTCATAATCTAGGAGTCTGCCTCCAACACCTCACTCTGAAGGCTAAGGCTTGCTCTTAAAGCATGCCATCTTCTTACAGGTGTCCCCCAATGTGCACACACACAAATACACACACACCTGTGACCTCTATGCCACAGCGAACTGGTTGAATCTACAGGACAGGCTTTCCTACCAAACCTGTCTGTTTGCAAAGAAGATTAGTCTTGGACTTGCCCTGCCCTCACTACAGCAGCTCCTAAACAGGTCACATAATCACCATCGCACTAGAAGCATATCCAATCCCACTTTCCAAGTTTCTTTCTGCCGTACTGCACAGGCCCAATGAGCATTTATGTATAGAGCTCCCAGCTGGCTAAATAACCTCCCACCCAACCTCCTAGATGACTCCAAAATCGGACCCTTCAAAACCAAACTTCAACAGCATCTAATGAAACTCAGCAGCTGTGATTGCCCCACTTAGTTCTATTGTGTGCTTTCTCCCCAACACCCCTCCCAACCTCACTCTTCTCACTATATCTCTGTATTACTTTCCTCCTAACGTCTTCCCCTCCCCCTTACTTTTCCCTCATATCCCTTCTCTATTTGCTACTGTCCCATTTCCCAGCTCTGGCATAGATACCCCTCAGGTGTACCTCTACCTGCCTACATGGAGCTCACAGTCAGGTAAGCCCATTTTGGGGGGCTTACACACTTCCCTACCAAATACTTGACGTCCCGGCAAGCCAAAACTGTTCCTAATACTATTTACACTACACTTCTCCTAAACCTAAACTAGCCATTACCTATTCTAACACTAACCTTACTCACTAAACCACCCAGGAATCACTATACCTACTGGGCCACCTACCGACCAGACCTACGAAAGACCCAAAGTTCGGCCCAATCAATGGCATCCCCAGTCCCTTAGCTAATCCCCACCGACCACCTGCTGACCAAGCCTACGAGGTACCCAAGAGCTCGCTTGGTCAACGGTGTCCCAGGTTCTCTTTCCCTTGGCGACCCACCACTAAACTTAGAGACGGATTGCTTTTAGTTCACACGGCTACATCCCAAGTTCCCTTACTCTGACACAAACCTACCTCTTAAACCCTTACCAGCAGCCAGTGGCCTGTGTGGGACTTCCTGGACCTTTAAGATAGAAAACAGTTTAGCAAACACACATTCTAGCAATAATTACTACTCCTCCTAAAATAGCATTACTGTATTATCTTCTCATTTTGAAACATTTTATTTAAAAAACAGTTTTAACTAGAGAAAACAATCTACTCTGAGCATCCCAAGAATAAAATTATTTCCCTTTCAAACAGTAAACACATTTTAAATAGTGTGCAACTAATTAATATTTTTGCATGCAAAGTGCAACCATTAAAAACAAATGTATGGTATGTTATACCAACGGTGCATAAACATTTAGACACATTTGTTTTTTCTTTTTAATCAAACACAATTTCCCCCAAAACCCATTTTTCATATGTAACCCCTAGGTGGCACTATCCCAAGGGCTACTACCCCTGCCTGCTTAACTACTAACAGGTTGAGGGGCCTAGGTCCAATGGCGGGTGCCTCCACCCAGAGGTCAGGGTTTACAGTAGTTAAACTAACTTGGTCACAGCCCTCTGGGACACTGTAACTCCCCTTTCTCCCCACTAGTGGCCCACACAATGCTTCAGGAATATCTTCACAATGCACACTTACCCCCAGGGCTGGCTCTGTCGACTGAACTCTGGGGACCCCTGTAAAACAAGATGACACAGTGCAAAAGCCACAGTACAATACTTTAATATAAACGAATACCTCAGTCAGTGTAATTTTGCTGAAACAAACAGATCTGATTTATTTAAGGAGCTGTAACAAGGAAGGGGGAAATCAGGTTGATTAAGTTAAACACATTAATAATCATAGTACTGTGCGCATATTCAGAGTCCCAAATTGTCACTTTCACTGGGTACCCAGGATGGGGGGGGGGCCTAGCCAGGATCAGTGCAGCTGGTTGGGGCCCTGTGATGGAAAAAACACTTAATCCGGAGCCGGATGGCTCAGTTCGTGAAGAAATAAAACAGCAACAATTAGATAACGCACTTGCATTTGATAAACAGATGGCAGGGAGCTACCCTGCTTGTACTCACAGACTCAATACTGAAATCTAGATGGAAGGCAGATAGTCGTGGATTGCAAGGAGGAGCAGACCATGTGGACAAGGTCCTTGTGACTGGACCCCACTGCAGTTTATAGCAAATGGATGTAGTCCGGATTAAGCTGGGGTTTACTTCCAGCCTCATGCACTCAATTCACTGTACAGGGGATTTGAAATGCGATTCCCCACAAGCACTACACACATTTATATGTAAAAGGAAAGTACTATACTAGGCAGGCTGCTTTTCGATCCTGACCGCAATTACTGCACGATACCCGGGAGAACACACAGCAGCTTCAGTTCCTGACAGACCGAGCACGATTCAGCAATTTCTCCAGTCTTCTACAGGGTGAGCCTGGTTTCTATTCTTCAGATCTCCTTGATTCTCCTCACAGGTCGGATTCAGTCCGAACGGGCGCTTGCACAGGCTGCAGACCGAAACTCAGGGCCTTACATGTGCTTCCCGCACGAAATTATACACCGCAGAAGCACAGAGCTCCTTGTCTCTTCACTGCCAAAACTCATCTGATCTTTCCAGTAGACAGAGCCGGGCATTTCCTTTGAGTTCCTCCCAGTTCAGTTGGCTGGTCTGGCTATCACTCACAATAAACTCCCACTGTTGGTGCAAAAAGGCGCCGAAGTCCAAACTACACTTCCCAGAGGCATCTGCCACACAGTCCCATTGTGGTTGGCTCAACTTAAGAGTCCAAGTTCTGATTCACCCAGAGCAGGCTCCATTTTAAAAGATCCCCACAATGATTGGTCCAATTCGGCAGTTCAGAACCAACATGAGGGAGCTACTCTGCACTGTCCTTGCTACAAGAAAGCAGGTTAAAACAAACTGCATTTTCATTATTACTCTAACAGGTTACAAGCAAACAATGACATCTTTGAAGAGTGCTCCTTCTGCCCACTTAGTGATGGCAGAAACAGAGCAACTTGGCAGTAGCTCGAGAGGGACTCGAGCAGGGAAACACACAGACCCCCATACAAATTAATTATGTCTGCAGGCAGACAGCTCTTAAAGAGACAGTACCAGAGGCTCTAAAAGCACTCACACTCAAGCATCTTAAACGCTGAACACCTCCAGACTTGGAGCATTCAAGCAAGCTCTTGGAAGACTTCTGGGAGCCCCCATTTGCAAGGGGGGGGTTACACAAATAGTTTAAATGTCTCTGGATTAGCTGTGTTTCAGGTCATATACATGGGGTGCTGATAATTCTAGGAGCAAGCACCTCAATACCCAGGCCCTGGGTAAAAGAGTCAATGCCCACAGTACAGTCTCTGCTCCCACAGTCCAGTCTCGCTTTAGTCCTACGGCCGTGGACAAAAAGAAAAAATTACTCACCATAGTAATCTTGTTTCTTCAAAAAGATTACTCATTCTGATTAAACTGATGCAGTCAGCCTCCTGTGTTGAACTGCCCAGAGAGATGGAATTACATGCAAATGATGGAACTCTAATTAGCTTGTGCCAATTTCAAACTGCTGCCCTAGCAACTGCTGCACTCTGAATGCTTCAGATTCTTATGAAGCCTAACTGGGTATAATACCGCCTAGCTAATCTTTACATAATAAAGAAAAAGACTGCCCCCCCCGATCATAAATTCCCAAGAGACAGACCTAAAAAGAGACCACAAGGAAACCAACTGGTTTATAGGGTGAGTCTCTAACCTGGCCTATATATAACATTAAAGCAGAGATGCAGAAAAAAATTCCCTCCACTTTTTTTTTTTCTTATGGTTCTAGTAGGGGAGGCAGGGTGGGTGCTTTAATCAGAATGAGTGATCCCTTTGAAGAAACAAGATTACTGTGGTGAGTAATTTGTTCTTCTAACCCCAGGAATCACTCATTATGATTAAACTGATGCAGACTACCAAGCAGTACTTTTGGAGACTGGGCAGAGAACCTATTTGGGGAACAGGTTCTGCAGAACTGCTGTGCCAAACCTGGCATCACTTCTGGATTGCAGATCCAGGCTGCAGTGCTTTGTGAAAGTGTGCACTGTTTTCCATGTAGCTGCTTTGCAGATTTCCAGTAGTGGGATATCTCTTGAAGCGGCCACTGATGCAGCTGTGCCCCGGTGGAATGTGTCCTTAGGCCCAGGGGTGCCTGTTTACCAACTTTACTGCAACAAAACTAAATATATGCCACTATCCAGCAAGCAATTGTACATTTTGTGGCACCTCTGCCTTTATGTACTTCACCATAAGTGAGGAAGAGCTGTGCTTGTCCTGGTCTGTATGCCTTGGTTCTGTCAATGTAATGGTTCAGTGCCCTCTTGACATTGAGGCAGTGAAGTTTCCTTTCTGGCGAACTGGAGTTCTCTGTAAAGAAAACAGGCAGTCATAGACTGATTCAAGTGAAAATCAAATACCACTTTGGGGAGAAATTTCCAGTTGGTCCTGAGGACCACCTTATCCCTGTGAAATGAGATGTAGTCCACATCTGTACACAGGGCTTGCAGCTCACTGATCCTTCTGGCAGATGTAATAGCCACCAGAAACACAGTTTTCCAGGTGACATACTTCAGGTCTGCAGTTGCCATGGGTTCGAATGGTGGTTCCATCAGCTTGGCAATGCAGATATTTAGATTCCAGGCCAGGGCGGGTTCCCTCAGAGGAGGGTGAAGGAGGTTGAGGCCCTTAAAGTATTTCCTGAAAACTGGATGAGAGGCCATGGACCTTTCCTTACCTGCTGACAGGTAAGCCGAGACTGAAGCCAGGTGGACCTAAAGGGTTGAGGGCTGCAGTCCTGATGAGTGCAGGTGTGTCAGGTAATCCAGGAGAACAGCAAGGTCAGCCCTGGAGGAGCAATACCCTTACCTGAGCACCAGATGGAGAACCTCTTCCACTAGAGGAATATGTTTTTCTAGTGGAAGGTTTTCTGGCACCCCTAAGCACTGTCAGGACTTGTTCTGACAGATTGAGGTTGGCAAACTCTAAGTCCTCAAGAACCAGGCCTTGAGTCTCAGTGATTTGAGGTTGGGATACAGGATCTTGCCCTGAGAGGAGGTCAGCAGGCTGTGCCTCCTGGGCAGGTGAATTGGGGAGCTCACCAACAGAGTCAGTAGAAGCAAATGTAACCCCTAGGTGGCGCTATCCCAAGGGATACTACCCCTGCCTGCGTGACTAGCTGCAGGTTGAGGGGCCTGAGTTCTGTGAATGGGTGCCTCCACCCGGAGGACAGGGTTAATGGTAATGTAGCTGCTCTGGGTACAACCCTCCGGGACACTGATACCCCGCCTCTAACCCCTCTAGTGGCCTATACTAGTCAGCAATTAGACAGTTACAATGAACACCAGAACGCGATGTTATACCCACACTTGCCACACTTACCACCAGGGCTGGATAGGTTGCACTGGCCTTGGAGACCCCCTGCAAAACAAGACCTGCAATGGAGAAAGGCAATAGCAGTACAGTATCCCCACCACAAAGGTACACAATAGCCAGGGTAAATGCAAAAATATTTAGATCTGATTTATTGAGGGGATGTGAACAAGAGAGGGGCAGTAATCTGGTGTTTGATTCTGGATCTGATTTAATCAGGCTAAGCATGCATGCCTCTAAGAGTCCCTCTAACACAGTCACACACACTCTGGGTACCCAGTTAGTCTGCAGGCTAGCCAGAAGCTTTGCCCGGAGTAGGCTGACATTGCAGCTGTTGTTGGGCCTTAGGAAGGAAAAACACAACATGCACTTTAACTCACAATTTGTATTCCACAGCCAGATGACACAGTTCATAATGATTAACCAAAACAATTAAATCAGATGACACACTTTGATTTGAGCTCTGTTGCAGGGAGCTACCCTGATGTTTACTCACGCTACCCAGACCAGGGTCCTAGCCTTCCTGGTGGTAGCTTTACATTTGTAACCCCCAGGTGATGCTATCCCAAGGGCTACTACCCCTGCCTGCTTGACTACTGACGGGTTGAGGGGCCTAGGTTCTATGGCGGGTGCCTCCACCCAGAGGTCAGGGTTTGTAGTGGTTAGACTAGCTTGATCACAGCCCTCTGGGACACCATGACCCCCTTTGGTTCCCTCTAGTGGTTCACACAGTACACCAGAGTTACAGCCCCAATACCCCATGTATACACACTTTTCGCTCATATAGATACAACTTACCCTCGAGACTGATTCAGCAGGATGTGTCCGATTACCCCCTGTAAAGTAAGGTTAATCAACATACACAGCAAAACACAATACTGTTTCCATAAGTACCACCACCACAGACAGTATATAGTATAACAACAACAAATCTGATTTATTTAGGGGACAGTAACACGGGAGGGGGGAATCAGGTTAATTAGTGGCATTAAATCGCAGTACTGTGCGCACATACAGGGTCTGAAAAGTCACACTCTGGGTACCCAGGTTGGGGGGGGCTAGCCAGGTCCGTTGCCCGGGGTTGGTCGGCAGGTGCAGATGGATAGGGCCCTGTGGAAGACAATATATGCACAACACCCAATTGTAATCCGGAGCTGGAGGGCTCAGTCCATGAAACAGCGAAACAACAAGAATTAGATGACACACTTGTGATTGAAAAACAAGCTGCAAGGGAATACCCTGATTTGTACTCTCAACACCCAAGCTGAGGATCGGATGGAGAATGTCCTTCTGGATTGCCAGAAGAGCAGGGCATGAGGGCAAGGTCCTTGTGTCTGGACCCAACTGCAGTTGATAGCAAATGGATGTAGTCCGAATTAAGCTGGGGTTTACTTCCAGCTTCAGCACACAATTCACTGTACAGGGGATTTGAAATAGTGATTCCCCACAAGCACTATGCACATTTATATGTAAAAGGAAAGTACTATACCAGGCAGGCTGCTCCTCGATCCCAATCGCAATTACTGCAAAATACCCGGGAGCACACACAGCAGCTTCAGTTCCTGACAGACCGAGCACAATTCAGCAATTTCTCCAGTCTTCTACAGGGTGAGCTTAGTTTCCACACTTCTAGTACTTCTTTCTCCTCACAACTCGGATTCAGTCCAAACTGGCACTCACAAAGGCTGCAGACCGAAACTCAGCACCTCACACGCGCTTTCCGCGTGAAACTATACACCACAGAAGCACACAGCTCCTTCTCTCTTCACTGCCACAACTGATCTGATCTTTCCAGTCACAGAGCAGGGCATTTCCTTTAGCTCCACACTATTCTGTTGGCTGATTCAGCCGTCACTCACAATAAGAATCCCTCTGTTGGTAGAAAAAGACGCCAAGGTCAAAACTACATTTCCCAGAGTCACTGCCCATACAATCCCCCTGTGGCTGGCTCAGATTAAGAGTCCAAATTCTGATTCATCCACAGGCTCCATTTTAGGGCTCCCTTTACCCAATTGGCCCAGCACTGCAGTTTAGATCCAAAATGGAGAGGTAACACACACTGAGTCCCAGCTGCAATAAAGGCAGGTTAGACAAACTACAATTTTGCTAATGCTTTAAATGATTACAGGCAAACAGTTACAGCTTTCAGATGGGCTCCCTTTGCACCTTCAGCGACTGCAAATTGGAGCGATTACTCTGCAGCTCGGGCAGGATTCGAGCATTAAATACACAGTCCCCCCATACAAACTAATTAAGTCTGCAAGCAGACAGCTCTTAAACAGACAGTACATGGAGGCTCAAATAGCACTCACTTGCAACCACAATTAAGCAGCTCAGACGCCGAACACCACCCAGGCTTGGAGCATTCAAGCAAGCTCCTGGAAGACTTTCGGGAACCCCCATTTTCAGGGGGATTACACATTTATTGCTCAGTACTTTATAAGCCTGCAATAGAGAAACATCTCTAGATTTCCAGTAAGCCCTCCAACTTCTGTCTCTAGTACGCAACAACTTAAGTAACATTGGGGAAACCCAAGGCTGTTTATTTGACCTAACTCTCATTCACTTAAAAGGGGCAATCTGGTTAACTACTGTTTGAAAAATATCAGAGAAGTGACAAAAGCATAAAAGAGGGATCAGAGATAGATTCAAGTGGAGACCAATCAACTGCAAAAAGGCAGTATCCAATTGTTCGGAAGAAAAAACATTAATTGACCTGATTCAATTAAGTGGGGTGGGATTTGAGGACTTACAGGTCCAACTGCCATAGACGGGACAGTGGTCCAGGAGGTGGAAACCTAGGGGCGCCGTGACCAGGGCTAAAACGTCAATGGCCAGTGCAGTGAATAAAGATTAGAAAATTTAAAAAAAAAAGATGGGACAGTGGTCACTCATACTATCTGGCAGGAACCACAAAAAGGGGATCCTGCCGGGCTGAGTGACCAGTATCCAGTCCAACACAGTACCTAAGCCTATCTTGTAGTTGGGCCTTGTGACATCACTTATTATCTGGTGAAATCCCAGGTCCAGCAGTGCACCTTTAATACCCAAGGTGTTAAAGTCAGAACCCCAATTGCAATCAAAGTCCCCCATGAACATTAATACACAATTTGAGGGAAGGCCACCTTTAAATTGGGAGAGTAGGGCCATACAGGGAGAAATATTACCAGGAGGAGCGTAAACTGAACTCAAAATGAGATACTTTTCACATCCCAAAACAACCTCCACAGAGACCACATCACAAGTTAAATTGGGATCAGAAACAAAATATAGACTTGACTTAAGCCTAAAAGTGATATAAATACAGACTCCTCCACCCCTTCTCCCCAGCCGATCTTTTCTGTGGAGATGGTAGTCAGGGAGATTAATCTCTGAATCAGGAACCTGAACAGTAAGCCATGTCTCTGACAGAGTGATAACATCAAAGGAATGCTGCTCAGTCCAAGCAATAAACTCCTCCCACTTTGACGTTAAACTGCCTAGCCACCTTTAAGTCATCTGGTAGATTTTGGTGCCATGTGCAAAGAGGCAGAACTTCCCTTCCAGATCCTCTGCAATATCACTTATAAAGACATTAAAGAGAACTGGCCCCAGCACTCATCCATGAGTCACCCCGCTGGTCACCCTCCCTTCCTTGGAGTGAACTCCATTTACCACCACCCTCTGTCACCTACTCCCTAATCAATTTCGTATCCAGTTTACCACCTTTAAGCCCACTCCTAAAATACCCAGCTTGCTTACTAATCTCCTATGTGGGACAGTGTCGAAAGACTTACTGAAATCTAGGTAGGCCACATCCACTGCTCCACCCTGACCTAGTTCCTTGAACACCCAGTCAAAGAACTCTATCAGATTAATTTGACGAGACCTCACCTCTGTGAAACCATGCTGCCTCGGGTCTTGTAACCCACTGGATTCAAGATATTCCACAATCTTTTCCTTCAGCAGTGATTCCATTAACTTCCCCAATACTGATGTCAGGCTGATGGGCCTATAATTGCCAGCCTCTTCCCTGCTACCACTTTTTTATAGTGAGACTACATCTGCCCACCTCCAGTCCTCCGAAACCACTCCTGTTTCCAGTGAGCTGTTAAACTGTCAGAGGTGCAGCCAGTATTTCCTTGAGTTCCTTCAATACACTTGGATGCACCCTATCTGGCCCCATTGCTTTCTCAACCTTTAGATTAGCAAGTCCCTTTAGGATTCTTGTCTCCAGAAAAGGACTAGTGTCCACCTCCATCCCTTCAAATCTTCAGTTACTTTGTGGACCCTCCCCTTCTCCTTCCCCTGTGAACACTGAACAAAAGTATTTGTTCAGGATGTTTCCCTTTTACTGGTTCCCCTCTATACTGCCCCCCTTTTCCTTTTAAACCTTACAATCCCACCCCTGGTCTTCCTCCTTTCACTGACTTACCTAAAATAATTTCTTGACCCCTTTCATTACCTTCTTGGTAATCTCTCTTCAGTTTGCACCTTTGCACTCCTTATTGCTTTCACTACTTCCCTCTCTTTCCCTTGATACACCTCCCTATCCTCCTCCCTCTGCGTCTCCTTATACCTTCGGAATGCTGTCCTTTTTGCCTTTACCTTTCCAGCCACTTCTTTCGCGAACCATAGTGGTCTCTTTTTCCTCTTGCTCTTGCTCACTTGTTTAACACAAAGGTTTGTTGCCTTTACTATGTTCCCTTTTATCTTCGACCATTGTTCCTCCACACCACCCAGGCCATCTCCCTCTCCCAGGACATCCCTGAGGCATTCAACCATATTTATAAAATGTGCCTTCCTGAAGTCCAGGACCCTCACCCTTGCATGTATGATCACTGGTCCCCAAGTGGCCTCCCATCTTGACATATGCCACACTGTTCCTGTTAGTGAGGAGCAGGTCCAGTATTGCCCCATCATGAGTAGGTTCACTGACTATCTGCCTGAGGTATGCCTCCTGCAGCGTCCCAGATGTCTCTGCTTCTAGGAAAATCCACTGCTGGGAGGCTCCAATTTATATCTGGCAGGTTTAAGTCCCCCACCAGCAGCACTTCCCCCTTTCCTGCTAGCTTGCCAGTGGCTTCTGCCAGTACCTTATCTAATTCCTCCCCGTGCTGCAGGTCTGTAGATCAATCCAGTGCGAATAGTGGCTCCATTCCCCATCTCCAGGGTGACCCACAGTACCTATGCCTCCCCCTGTATTCCCTGTATCTTCATCGCTTTTATGCTTTCCCTCTGTAAGCCCCTTCACAGGGTGGGCTTACTACCCTTTGTTTCCCCCCCTTCTTGTTCCCATTAGTCAGCATAGGGGCGATTCCCTGTTCTGCTCAGTAGGTGTCGGAGTTCACCTATATTTAAGCCCAGGGTTTTTGAAGGGATGGGGAGAGTTGTAGATTTGGTGGGCTGGTGGGGCCAGTGCGCCAGGGGAGCCTAAAACTCCCCGGCCCAGAAGGTGTCAGCTGGCAGCATCGGTACAATGGGGTGGGAGGTTTCTGAGGGAAGGAGGCAGGAGTTGGTGGCCATTTGCTGGATTGTTAGGAGGAGCGAAGGAGGTGGAGAGTTAGCAGAACCATCTGGAGGCTGGGGGTCCCAGTTACCCAAGAACTGGAATGGAATCAAGGCAGTGGGGCTGCTGTGGTGGTGGCAGCACCACGGCAGGGCTTCCCAAAGGTGGCAGGTTCAGGGAGCCATTTCCCGTGTGGCACGCTGCTGGAGGTAAGAGAGGTGGGCTGCATCCGGGGAGTCACCTTTAGGGCCTGCCATGCTCATACCTGGGGCAGGACCTCTTAGACCCATTAAGGGATGCAGTTTCAGGAAACAGTGTTGTGGAAGGTGGGGACCGTCATGCTCTTTGACAGGCATTTTTCTTAGTTCAGAATGTAAGGCGGAAGTTAGCACCTGGTTTGGCTCTATTGGGAAGTAAGGTTTGGGAGCAGCCCTGGGAGGCATTTAGGCTGTGTCATACCCCAATACTAAATGTCTGGTTGCAAGGGAGGAGTAAGGCAGCTCTACGATGCCGGTTCGACAACTATTTCGTCGCCCGGCATCACAGCGACAAACTTATGTTGAGCGCAAGTTATGGTCGACATAAATCCATAAGGAAACCTGGTCCATTTTTCTATCGGGGGGCTTAGCCCCCCTAACCACCATGCAGGGGGGCTCTGCCCCCACACCCCCATACTAAATATAATCAACTCCAAGTCAGAGGTGATTCGGCGAGTGAACTGTTGATGTTGTCAACACTGATGCTATTCACTGTAATGGTGTTGCTGTTGGGGGGCATACCAAGTAAGACACTCCCCAAAAGGAACAAGACCAAGTGATGTGGAAGAGAGGGTGTGAGCTAAATTTCAGCTCATATCGGGAAAGTGTGGAGCCAGTTTGATCTATGATCTAGGTCGGAAAATCAAATAGCTGTGGTCGGTGCAAGTGCCCTTTGCCTGTTGTTTCTTATAATCTCTCAGCCCCATGGAGCTGCTCCATTAATGTATTTAAATTTATTAATCATTCCTGAACCAAATTAAATGTTCTATTTTTTTGCTTTTATACGGTGGTGCTGAGTTTTCTATGAATTAATTTGTACATTTCCTCCCAAGAAAGTCTCCATCCCCAATAAGTTTCAAAGCCAGCAGAAGCAGCAGTGTCTGGGACTGTTCCACCCTAGTAAGAGGAGGCCTTTGCTTGACTGTTTCATCAGCCAAGTAAGGCCTCTTTTGTTCTGTGCCAGGACGTTCTCAGGTTCTGTGCCCCTTCCCTCGCTATACCATCAGGACCCCTAGACAGAAATGGAGGGTGAGGGGGGTTACACCTCACATAAAGCACCACACACCCCCTTTCCTTCCCACCCAGTCCTTCCTAAATGGAGTCTAGCCTGGTATGGTCATGTTGCAGTTATGGTTTTCAGTGCACCATGACTCAGTAATGGCCACAGTACCCAGGTCAGCGTCTGCCATGATGGCCTCTAGGTTCAGAATCTTATTTCCTAGATTTCTAGCATTTGCACACATGCCCTTCCAGATTTTGTTTCCACTCTGCTTGTTGCCCCCCTTTTTTCCTTTTTGCCCTCCCTCCTCCCCCTCTATTTTAATGCTCCCGTTTCTTTCCCTCTTTATTTCTACCACCCTCCTTCCTTTATTAATTTGTACCCTGGTGGATTCTCTCCCCTCATGTTCTCCTTACTCTCTACTTCATCCTGTTGGGGGTGCAGTTTCTGACTCCCTGATTCCTTCTGCCACCCCATTTAACTAGTTTAAATGTTCATCAAAGTAACATTTATATCATCCACCGAGGACTGCAGTTCCCCTCCCAGATGGATGCAAGCTATCATCCTTGTATCAGTCCTTAAACTCCCAGGTGAGTCCCCAGTCCCCAATATAGATGAACCCTTCGTCTCTGTACCATTTCTTCAACCATGTGTTGAAGCTCCTGGTGCAGAGATCCTTCCCCGTCCCATCATAGGCAGGCAGCACCTCAGCAAATGCCACTGGGCAAGCTACCGGTGTAAGACCCTTCCCCAGTTCCCTAAACTCCCCTGCACTATCCCAGCCCTGTCCCTAGCCAGGTTGTTAGTCCCCAGGTGGATAATGACATCCAGCTCTCCCTCCCAGCCTGCTGCCCTAGCGATCCTCAGGACCCACTTCCCATCTCTCCGAGCCCTGGCACCTGGTAGACACCTAACCTGCCTCTCCCTCCTTTTCCCGTTCTCAAATCTTTCCCCCTCACAATTGAGTCCCCCACCAGAAGTTGCTTCCTCCTCCTCTGTGGTCCTCTACCACCCTCCTTGGGGTCTCCACTATGAAGGGCCCCCACATCCTAACTGGTCACTACCACGGGTGCCTCCTCCCAGCAGTCCCGCCCCACCAGAGTGGTGTATGAATTACGTAGTTGTACCAGTTGAGGAATGTGCCTCTGTCCCACCACCTCCACTCTTCCAGAGCCCACTGTAGTCCAGTTGTTCCTCCATCCTGGCATCCTCTGAGGTAACAGTGGTAGACTTGGTGGCCCTTGGGTGGGGAAATATGTCCCTAAATCCTAGCCATTGTCATCAAGTCACAGGTCAGAAAGCACAGGAAAACCAGGAGCAGTTGTAAAACTCACAAGTGATTTATTATTAATAATAAAATTAAAAAAATGTATTTGTTCAGTATAACTATTTACAAAGGCAGTATAAACAGAGAAAGTCCATCTGGGTTTCTTCTCAATTTCCAATCTCAGTCTCTATGTTTATCTCTTGCAAGAAATTGCAACTCTGTTTTTATAAGTCTCTGCAATCCCCACTCGTTAAGAACACAGCATGCTTCTCACATAGTGTTCTTGTAGGTTTCAACAAGTGCAGGAAAAAGAACAATGTAACCCAGAACTGACCTCTTGCTTACAGCTTCTCAGAGAGTTTTCAAACTAGCTTCTCAGGTTAACCCTTTGAGTTCCAAATAGCTTTTTGCAGTCATTTCAACAGTAAAACTACTGTATAACGCAATATTACCGTGTAGCTTATATTCCGTGTGGTTCAATCCCCCCATGTATTAGTGTTACCTTATATTAGTGCATCCATGGACCCGGAGGTCAGCTGTACATGAACTATGCCCATATTCTTTGCTGCAACGTATTATAAGCCTCTCTAGCATTTTTAAGTTTCACCAATACAGTAGAGCATCTACTTTTTTTGTGCTCAGCTTCCAAAGAGGAAATTACGAGTGAAAGTCCTGACATCTGCACTTGAGGAAAGAATACAGTATGTGGTGGGTCCTGTCCGTATCCCTGCTAGCGACTGCACTCTTGGTCACTATAAACGAAATGTGAAATTTTTTTTAGCTGTAACATTGTATCCCCACTATCGCTGTCCTAGTTTCTGTAACTTTAAATCACCGAGCACTGAAAACTGCGGTGTGGTTAACTGTGGCCAGCAAAGAAGGGTATTACATGGACCTCCAAATAGGAAGAACAGGATGGCTTCACTCGCACCCACGAAAGTGTCTGCACCCATCTCCATTTACCTTGCTAGCCTGAAAGAATGAAAGAGTGCGACTAGAAAGAGGTACTGTGATCAGAGGGGAAGGTGGGGGAGGCACTCGAGGAAAGAACACAGTATATGGTGGGTCCTGTCTGTATCCCCACTAGCGGCTGTACTCGTGGTCACTATAAACGAAATGTGAACTTTTTTTTTAGCTGTAACATTTAATCAGCTGTAAACTTAAATCCACGGGAAGTATCTGACCCACGAATAAAGCGTAAATTAATTTACAGCGAAATAAAGGGGTTATACAGTATATACATTTCTAAACAAAGGGATCCCAGTATCAGTTACATTTCCACATAATGATTCACATTATTTTTATACCAGCAGATATGCAAGGGGGGAAAAAAGACAGAACATCAAGTGAAGATAGAGCGACAGCGAGAGGCAAAGAACTGTGAGACCATCAGGGTGATCAAGTCCTAGGTCTCACAAGAAAATCTGGTTGCACAACCAGACAGACAAAAAACAGAAAAGGAGAGAATAGAACAGATCCTTGCATTCAACTTTTTCTCCAGAATAACTGGGACAGGGCCCTATTCAACCCTGTCACATACTCCCCCATGCTTAAGAGGAAACCTGTTTTACAAAAACAGGTTTCCAAAACTTTCTTTAAATTCTCCTTTAACATGACAGTAGCATATAATCTTTATAGTTCAGTGCATATGAAGCATATCAAACAGAGAAGTTTCAACTCATACATTTTTTTTTTTTCAATCTTCGGAATTCTCGGTTCTTGGTCCATATCTAGACAGAAAATCATCATTGACATTCTCTTTCCCAGATTTGTGCATCACTTTAATTGAAATGGCTGTAGTGCCAGGTACCGCTGTGTGATTCTAGAATTTTTATCCTTCATTTGGTTAAGCCAACAGAGAGGACTGTGATCTGTTACAGGCACAAAGTCAGCTCCTAGTAAGTAAAACTTAAGGGACTCCATAGCCCACTTTGCTGCAAAGCATTCCTTTTCAATGGTGGAGTACATTTTCTCTCTGTTGTTCAACTTCCTACTAATATAGAGAATAAGATGTTCTTTCCCATCTATATGCCGACTCGAGACTGTACCTAGGCCCACCTCTGATGCATCTGTCTGTAACAGAAATTGTTTCTCAAAGTCTGGGCTTATTAAAACAGGAGCTGAACATAATGCAGCCTTAATGGCCCAAAAAACTTAGTCACACTCTGGCATCCATTTCACATTATTGGGGTACTGTTTTTTCATGAGTTCTGTGAGGGGAGTAGCTAACTCTGCAAAGTGAGGAACAAATCTCTGATAATAACCAGCCAGCCCTAAAAATGACCTGACATGTTTCTTGGTTTTGGGGACAGGGCTGTTAGCTACAGCTTCTATCTTAGAAACATAGAAGTTGACGGCAGATAAGGACCTCAAGGCCCATCCAGTCTGCCAATTTTTTCTACCTTATGAATGTGCCGTAGACCTGTAATCTGTCAATGGCCTATCTATTCATACTCATGTCTATTGCTCTCTTGTGCCTATCCCATGCCTGTTTGAAGCCCTGTACTGTATTCATATCCACCACTTCCTGAGGTAGGAAACCTCTGGCTTGACTTCTCCATTTCCCAAAACATAGCCCAAATATTTGGTTTCTTGCATGCCCAATGCACACTTTGTAGGATTAATTGTCAGGCCTGCCATTTTGGTCAATTGGATAACTGCTCGTAGGTGTTCCAGGTAGATTTTCCAGTCTGCACTATCATGTGCTATCTGTAACAACTCAGTTCTATACTTTTGTGGTATAACCAAATGTTCCCTCTGTTCCTGTGTCTGAGATTTAACACAGACTGTGTATAGCAACCCATTATGTTTTTTTAAACATTGGTTCGCCCTGTTTTAGTTTCACCCCCAGCTGCTTAAAATAACCCTGGGGAGAAACATTGTTAGGTTGCTGTGAAAGAAAATCAGAATCAGTTATCAGTTCAGCTTCAGCATTTTCATATTTTAACTCCTTATGTCCATTAGTCATTTGTTGCCACTGTTGTTTCAGACGTCTTCTTTCTTTCCTGGACTTCTGTATCTTGGAATTGTGCTCAAACAAGTCCAAATCAAAATCAGTGAAAGGAAAAGAGTCCCCACCATCTGTGATTTTCTTTGCCTGAGTGTGTGTCACCACAGCTGCTAAAACATTAGGATTTACTCCCTCTTTGATTAACTCAGTAAATCCTGGAAAGTCACTTCCAATAATCACAGGTACAGGTAACATACTGTAGGTACTACCCCCACTTTCATTTGGTGTGACACCCCATTTATAGTGAGAGTCACTTGGCTAGTGGGATAGTATCGAGTGTCCCCATGGATGTAGATGACACTAGTACCTGGTCCTTTTGGACACTGTTTTCCTAGCACTTCAGTATGTACTATGGTCTGTTTGTTTCCCGATTCTATAAGTCCCTTTACAGTCTTATCTCCCACCTTCACATCTGTTAAGTATTTGCCCCAATTTACTAAGGACAAATCTGCTCCAGTGTCACTCTTCTTATGGCAATTTCTTGCAATATGACCTGGCTTATTACAGTTATAGCAAATAACATCTTTGGACACAGATTTGTTACCCCTACCAGAGTTCTTATCAGACTTGGAGTTCAAATGTGAAAAAGAGTGTCTTACTGGTGCTTGGCTGTTACCTTTCTGCTGTGGCATTTGTCTGGCCATTTGGTAGTCTTCGGCCAAAGAAACAGCCTTTTCCCCACTTTCTGGTCAGTGTTCCTTTACCCAAAGCTGCACATCTGTAGGCAGGATGTTGATGAACTGCTTCATTGCAAATGTGTCGATGATCTGTAGGACTGTTTTGCTTTCTAGTTGGAGCCATTTTATCAGGAGTTCTCTGAGTGGGGTGAAGGCTTCTCAAGGATTGTCGACTGAATTGTACTTCAGAGATCAAAATTTCTGCCTGTAGGTCTCTCCTGAGATGTCATACCTTTTCAGGATTTTGCTTTTCACCAGGCCATAGTTTTCTGATTGTGCAGTGTCCATATTGCTGTAGGCAAGTTGAGCTTTCCCTGTCAGGTAAGGTACCCGTCTGATGGCCCATTGCTGCTTTGGCCACTGGCAGGCTGTGGCAACCCTTTCAAAAGTTGTCAGATATGTTTTGATATCATCGGAGGGCCACAACTTTGTAAGTTTAATGTATTTCACGTTGCCTGTGTCCTGTTGCTCATCTGGATCTGTGCCCGATCCTCTGCTTTTGATAGCCTGCAAGGCATCCAGCCACCGCTACTCCTGTCACTGCATCTCTTCTCTCCTCTGCTGCTTGAGTTGTTGTATTTCAAATGGTTAAAAACCTGCTGATGCCTGTGCACTTATCTGTAAGCAAAAAGCAGATAAGGTAAATATTGGTCCCAATCTTTCCCTTCCCCTTTTACAAACCTTTTTAACATGCATTTTAGGGTTTATTAAAATGCTCAGCAAGACCATCTGTCTGAGGGTGATAAGGGAATGTTCTTATGGCAGTGATACCTAGTAGTCTGTACAGCTCCTTAAGTAATGAGGCACCAAAATTACTACCCTGATCAGTAATGATTTTTTTAGGGATGCCATTCTCCTGGTAACCACTCCTGGGCTTGCTGCTGCAGAATCCATACCTTTCTTCTATGCCTCCCTGGTACCAGGTCTAATACCCATGCACAAAACTCTTGACTTAGAGTGTGCACAGCGTAAATCCCACTTCTAGAACCATCTGTTGTTGAAGCACAGGTCAGGAAGCATAGGAAAACCAGAAGCAGTTGTAAAATTCACTAGTGATTTATTATTAACAATAAAATAAAAAAAATGAAATTGTTCAGTATAGCTATTTACAAAGGCAGTATAAATAGAGAAAGTCCATCTGGGTTCTTCTCAATTTCCAGTCTCAGTCTCTGTGTTTCTCTCTTGCAAGAAATTGCAGCTCTGTTTTTATAAGTCTTTGCAATCCCCGCTCATTAAGAAAACAGTATGCTTCTCACATAGTGTTTTTGTAGGTTTCAACAAGTGCAGAAAAAAGAATATTGTGACCCAGAATTGACCTCTTTCTTACAGCTTCTCAAAGAGTTTGCAAACTAGCTTCTCATGTTAACCCTCTGAGTTCCAAATAGCTTTTTGCATTCATTTCAACGGTATAACTATATACATTTCAACAGTAAAACTATACATTTCTAAACAAAGGGATCGCAGTATCAGTTACATTTCCACATAATGATTCACATTATTTTTATACCAGCAGATGTGCAAGGGGGAGATAAGTCAGAACAGCAAGTGAGGATAGAGAGATAGCGAGAGGCAAAGAACTGCAAGACCGTCGGGGTGATTAAATCCTAGGTCTCACAAGAAAATCTGGTTGTACAACCAGACAGACAAGAGACAGAAAAGGAGAGACTAGAACAGATCCTTGCATTTAACTCTTTCTCCAGAACAACTGGGACAGAGCCCTATTCAACCCTGTCACAGCCATCATGGCCTGGACTCTAGCACCTCCTCCCTCAATCCAGACAGGTGTGTGCAGATGGGGCAGCACCGCAATCTTCAGAAGGTCTCTCTGGAAACTGCTACCCCACAACCACTGCACTGCACTACTCTCAGCATTCTCAACTTCTAGTCTCCCTCTGTTACCTGGAAATACTTTTGTGCCCTTACTCCTGATAGGGTGTTTTTAGTTTTCCCCTTTTTTGTTTGTTTCTATTTGTGTTCCCTCATGCCTGTTTAAATCTTTTTATACCCCTGCCATCAATTAGTTTTGCTCCTGTTCCCAGTTTTAGCCTACCTTTGACCTTCCGCCATCCCCTGCAGTGACTGTTACACATTCATGAACAGGTGCCTTGCCTTAGTCAGCTGGCAGAGCCCCTTGCTTCTCCCCTTCCTTCTACTGGTCCCTTCCAATGCCCACAATGCCAATCACCTGTTCCACCCCTTCACTGTTCCACTCACTTGCTGGACATGCATGTGCTGCACATGTTGGTAGTAGCTACTTTTACATAGAACCTGCTCCCTTCCTGGTGATGTGCTATTGGCTGTGGGAGGTCAGTTATCAACTAGCTGAGGCCCCAGATCAGACAATTAGTGCCCTTCCCCCAAACTACAGGGCAAGACACAGTTCTTATCATATGGCCCCTAAATGTAGGCTACTCTGACGGGTCTCAAATTGACCCTTCACTCATTAATAAATACACTTATTCAGTTTCGCCACAACTTGCCCCACCTGTGTTGTCTCCAAAAAACACAAGCCTTTTTTGTCATTCCTGTGGTAAATGCAGGTAGACTCTGCCTAAAGCAGCACCTGCAGGAAAACTGATATTCTATGCTTCTGAGCAGCCCATATACAAAACATTTTTCTTAGGTACCTAGATGGCACTCCAGTATGGGAGGTCAGGGTTGAAAGACAATTATTCCCTAACAGAGACTTCATCCTTTCTCTATTCCATGCTGATGCATCTATGGAACAAGTCAGTGTGCCTGGCCCTTGGTTCCAGTGTCAGATCAAAATGTGGTGGCGGATCCTAAAGGCATGTCACCTCACTCCTTTCCTCTCATTATCATGCCCAACAGCTCTCTTGGAAAACTTCCAGTTGGTATACATTGAATACAGCTTCCACACCTGGGATCATTATTCTTCACAGTACATACATCAGGTGTTTCCAGCTCCATGCTTCTCCATTTCCAAGAACTACAAACTACCTATGATCTGCAGTGCATTGACATTTACAGGTACCTACAGCTCCGACACTATATTTACTTCCTATCAGTAGGAGTGCACACCTAAGATTTTCACCCAGCACTAATACAGTACTTTAGTTCCTTCTTCAAAACCACAGCATCTGCACACATGGTCTCCTCGGTATACAGGGCTCTGCTGGATTCTGTGGGAAAGAGCACCCTAGCTATTGCTCAGAGATAGGAAGAGGTACTCGAGAGGCCCGTTAGTGAAAAACTGTGGAAACTGGCTCGTCAGTCGATCTACAGGGTTACCAGCTTACACCAATGGAGGAAGTACTCCTGGAAGCAGCTGATTCACTTTTTCTGCACTCCATTATAAAATGGGCAAGAAAAATCCAGTGATCCGCTTGGTCAGTAGTTTTCCAGACCTGTGCGGTAATTAACCATTAATTGCATGTGTTTGGAAAGTGCCTTAAAGTCTTGGAACTTGTTTTTTGGAGGCAGTATAATGTAGTGGTTAAGGGCACTGAGCTGCAAACCTGGAGACCTGGGGTTGAATCCCATCAGCCCCCATCTGGATACTGTGTGACCCTGAGCTGAGCAAGTCACTTAACTTCCTTGAGCTCCCAGGTCGCACCTGGAAACAAGCCCCGGCTTAGTGTGCCTTTCCTGGTTAAACAATTTTCCCTTTCAATTTCTAGACGGACTTAGTGGCATAGAAATATCACTACACTGCTGTCTTTCTTAGGACATGTTTACTCAGTAACTGTGACAGTTGGGAAAAACAAAAAAAGTTCAGCTAACAAGAATTACTTGGCTGCCAGACAATTTGACCTCTTTGATGGGCAAACCCAGCTGTTTGGTGTGAGAACTGATTTAGCAGTGATGAAGATTTATTTATTTTTAATTTAAAGATTTATGTAGTTTTGTGTTTTTTAATATTTTGGTGCCACTTTATGTAAGCAATAATACCCAACAGGGTGGGCATTATTGGGAAATACCGGACCGCCCAGGGGCATAATGAGGCCCGACGCCGCAGGCGGAGGGCCTTATGCCCCTGGAAGGTCCGGCATTTCCCACTAATGCCCACCCTGGAGGGTATTATTGTGCTTAGAAAATGGCTCATATGTAGTATTTTTTAGTAAAAAAAGAATAATTAGGAAGATAATTAAGACACATTTTAAAAATAAAATAAAACTAGTTTTTTTTTTCTGTGAAGTAGTTCCTGTGTTGTGCCGCAGTGTCCAATAGAGAGCGTTGCTGATTGGTGGAGCTTGCTTGGCTGATGTGGATTTGTGCCACACAGTTTTATGGGACTTGTACTTGTATGGTCCGACATGACAGTAACGTGGGAGAGTGCAAGAATCAGGTGCCGTTTGAAAAAAAATAAAAAATCGCAAGACTGTGGCAAGTGACATGGCAGCTCTTTAGGTTGGTAGGTTACTTTTTTCTGTCACAGTCGAAGCGCAGTGAGCAGGGCAGGAGCAGGACATATGTGAATAGTGCCCGTTAGATGGAGTCGGGCAGCCGGGTCAGAGCGTTTGTGAGCACGGGGATTGGAAGTCGGGATGGGAGCTTTTTAAATATCTCCGTCGGGTGCAGTTTTCTGGCTGGGGGAGAAGAAGACGGGTTGCTTTGTTGTTCCGTTGTTATTTTTTGTTGTTGCTACTTTACATTTCTTTGTGTGGGGAGTGGTGGTTTTACTGCTCAAGGGTTGGGCCCTCCCTCTCGGTCTCTTGCTTAGCGAGGGAAAAAATATGGCGGCTAAACATTTTTAAAAGTGAAACTGGCAGTATCTGGCACTTGTTTTTCGGAGGTCATCTATCGAAAAATAATTGCCCAGCTCTGGGAGCCTGCCAGCCAATCAGATCAGTACAATGTTCTTTGCCATTTTCTAAAAAACTAATAACACCCTTCTTTTTTTATACTCTATTATTTTTCAGGTGTATAGCATACATCGTGCATAAAATTACATCTTTCATTTCTTACAATAATTGAATTATTTTTTGTACAGTTATAGCACAATGAAGCTTGTGCAAAATATGATGTATAGTCATTCAGGTTCAGATTAAAACCATGTAAATCTCTTAAAAGAGCTGTTAATATAATGCAAATAAAAAGGAAACAAACTTATTTACCACAACTCTCAGCCCCCAGTGTTCCTTGTCTTTTTTCAACTCTGTTTGGATCTATATCTATAGTATACGTTTATGATACAGCTTTTTATTCAATTTGATGCAAGTGGTTCATCTCTTGTTTATATTTTTCCAAGTTAATTGGTTCCTCTACTCCATCTTATTAATCATTACCTTGTCCAGAATAAGCATCTCCCCCTATATCCCCTTATTACACTTTTCTGCCATTTAGCTATCTGGGGAGGCAAGCAGTTCCCATCTATTCCAAATATTATTAAACTGATCTTTTCTTTGGTTTATTATGCAGGTTATTCTCTCTGCTGATTGTATTTGATATACAATCTCTAGCCATTCTGTTCCTTCTGGAGGGGCCTCCTGTAGCCATTTTCTCATTGTGGCTTTCAATGCCACAGCAACAAGGACATTCCAGAGATGTCTTTCATCTCTTCCCTTCATTTCACTGGGATACAGTCCTAGTACTAGGTGTTCAGAATCTAATTATGTGTGAAACATAAATAATATCTTTAATTTATCTATCACTTGGTCTCAAAAGGGTCTCAGCTTGGGACAGTGCCAAAAAAACATGTGCTACTGTAGATCTATCTGTTCCACATCTCCTCCAACAAAATGGGCTAAATCGCCAGTCACAATGGGCCACCTGAACAGGAGCCAGAAAATATCTAATTCGTACTTTCCAGCAAAATTGTCTCCAAATAGGAGAGGAGGTAGTGGACCATGTATGTCTCCATGTTCCAGCCCACTCCTTGTCAGTAAGGGTGATGTCCAGAACTTTCTCCCACTTTTTCAGAATAGGCTTAGTGGATACCGAATTTCCTAGGTTATATGCATTATATAGTAAAGTAATTGCTTTTTTGCTATATGGTGAATTCCTTATGTCCCTAAAAGGTGTTTGTACTATTCCGGCTCCCTCTACTTTAGCCCCCTGCTTTTGCAGTTCCCTAATGTAATGTCTAAGTTGATAGAACCTCAACTGATCCAAGTGTATCCACCCATAGATACCCTGCGCCTGTTCAAAGGACAAAATCTGTGTACCCTGCATTAGCTGATATGGGATGTAGTTCCTTTTTCTGCTTGTCTCAGGAACCACTTGTCCTGTACTGCAGGGAGAAACCCAGGGTCATACACCCACCAACGAAACATCCACATGACTTTTTGTATTTTTCCACCCCTAATACCCCTCCTCCAACCTTCCAGTACTGTCTTAATGCCTGAGAGATATGTTTGGCAGGTAAATTTAATTCTAGGCTGGAAAATAATAGCCCTCAAAGGGGGGTCAGACTGATCTACAGAATCTATTCTTTTCCATAATGCATCATAATTTCTGTTTCCCCATAACAGGGCTATCCACATTTGAGATGCTTTCCAGTACCCTGCTAAATCTGGAAAAGCCATTTCTCCTTCCATTTTTGGCAAATATATTTTTCTTTTAATTCTAGGACACTTTTTTTCCCCATGCATAAGAGAGTAATATTTGCTGCCAGTTTGCTAACCTGGATTGTGAGACCTCGGAGGGAACACATTGGAAAAAGTAAAGGAGCCGGGGGAAAGCATTAATTTTCAGGGCCTGTACCTTGGCCCCAAACGATAAGGGCAAAAGTTTCCAACATAAAATGTGTGATTTTAGTTGGGTAATCAGGGGTGGGTAATTTAAGTTATATCATTCCCCTGAAGTCTTTCCTATAACAATCTCCAAGCACCTCATACTAGGAAGTTCCCACTTTATGGGGTATTTTTTCCTTATTGTTAATGTAGGGGTATAATGGATACACAGTGTTTCTGTCTTATCCTTATTTAGGATGTAGCCAGAGATTGTCAAAAACCTATCTAACTGCTTCATCAACTGCAGCAGGGATTCTTCAGGCATGGACATGTATACCAGAATATCATCGGCGTACAGTGCCACTTTATTCTCCCTGTCCTTCATCTGTATTCCATGTATCTGGTGGTTCTGTCTTATACTTTCTGCCAAAGGCTCAATGTACAGAGCATAAAATAATGGTGAGAGGGGGCAGCCCTGTCTTGTACCCCTCAAGGGTAAACCCTGTAGAAATATGCCCGTTTGCTCATACATATCCCATGGGACTCTTATTTTGTTTGAATAGGTTCTTAGTGAAGCCTTCCGGGACCCCAAACCTGGAAAGGACCCTCTTCAGAAAAGACCAAGAAACTTTATCTAAAGCTTTTTCAGCATGAAGACTCATTAATAACAATGGAATTTTATAATGATTTATGTGGTCTGCTATGTGTATGGTTCTTCTAAGGTTATTCTGGGCCTGTCTACCTGGGATGAATCCCGTCTGGTTAAATGAATCAGTGAGGGAAGAACTCCTTGAAATCTATGGGCAATCATAGATGTATATAGTTTATAGTTGTTGTTCAGTAAGGAAATGGGTCAGTAAGCAGTGCACTTTGAGTGGTCCTTTCCGGGCTTGGGAATCACCAAGATGACAGCCTGTGCCCACTATGGGGGTGGTTCTCCCTCTCCCCAAAACACTGCCTACATAGTTTGTAATAAAAGGTGTTGCACCAGTTCTATGAAAGTTTTATAGAACTCAGCTGCTAAGCCATCATGACCAGGGCATTTTCCTGTCTTCATCCTCCCTATCTCTGTTTTGAGCTCCTGGTATGTGAGGGGTTTAGTAAGTTGTATTTTCTGTTGCTCTGTGAGTGTTGGAAGTGTTATTTTTCTCATAAAATCTTCTGTCAGGGTGTCTGGTACAGGAGGACTAGCTTTATATAACTTTGCATAGTATTCCCTGAAGGTTTCCGCAGTATCTTTTATTTTTCTCAGCCTCTGTCCTGTACTTAGATGTTGGAGCTGGCTAATTACAGCCTTCATTCTTTGCACTCGCAGTCTAGCTGCCAATAACTTCAGTGAACGGGGGCCCCCCTTCGTAAAATTTCTGTCTTAAAAAAATCAGTTTTTGTTCTATCTGGTAGTCAAGCAAGTTTGCTAATTGTTTTATAAGGGCTAGCAATTCTTTATGTCTATTTCTCTTATACTGTTGTTTTTGTTCATCCTCCGGTAATTTTATTTTCTTCTGAAGATCTAATTTGGTCCCTTCCCTTTCCCTTTTCTTTTTTGCTGATATCTCAATGAACTTTCCTCTCAGGACCACCTTGGCCGTGTGCCACAGTATATTCACTGTAATGTCTGGGGTATTATTCTCCTCTAGATATCGCTCATATGCATCCTTTATGATTTTCTGTATCTCCTCATCTTTAAGAAGAGGCACATTAAGCCTCCAAATCGTATTTTTATGAAAATCACCCAAATCCATAGAAAGAAAAACAGGGGCATGGTCCGATAAGACCATGTCTCTGAACCAAGTAGAGTGCACTCTTTGCATCTCCTCTTTATGTAAAAAAAAAAATAATCCAGTCTGGAATGTGTCCTATGAGGATCTGAAAAATATGTATAGTCTCTCTTAGTTTTATTAGTCTGGCGCCATATATCTATCATTCCCATCTCCATCAGAAGCTTATGTAACTGTTTAGCTATTCTATTTGATTGTTTCAAAACCTTAGAGGTAGTGTTCAGAAAGGGTTAAAAGCTTGGTTAAAGTCCCGCTTCCCACCCCCCACCCCACAAATCAACGTCCCTCCGTCCAGGTCTGTAGCTGTAAAAAAATCTTTATATAGCTCATATTCAGAACTTTGGGGGAAGGACACCGATGCCAAGGTAATCCTCTGTCCTCTATAAAACCCTTCAGTGCTGCATACTTGCCCTCTTTGTCATCCAGGTATCTTTCTTTTGAAATTGAGCCCCTTTTGAAACTAGTACTGCCGTTCCTCTTCTCCTTCCCTTCCCACACATGGAGGCAAACACCCCTTCAAACCCCATCCTGGACAGCTTCTCATGTTCACTCTTTGAGAGATGTGTCTCCTGCATAAGTGTAACATCTGCATTTGTCTTTTTAATATATGCCAAAATGTTGCTTCTCTTAACTGGGTTAGTTAGCCCATGGACATTATAAGAGCAGATTAATGTGTTCCTGTTATTAATTTTAATAGGTAAAAAAAGCTGTTCTGGTCGCGTAATGAACCCCTTCCCCATAACAGATCCACTGGTTTCTATTAGTAATCGTTTTATCTCACATTCATCACATCTGGTAGCTATAAACGTACAAGCCAACAGGGCTTTAATAAAACAATAATCATGTAGAATTCCAGTAGCCAACTGGGCCATTCAGAATTCTCAACTACTTGGTAACTCTCAAGGTAGGAAACCCTGCTTTCTGGGTTTCTATTCTTAGTGAGAATCCCCCTCCTCTTCACCACCAGGGGATGTCACTAAGTAGGGGTATGAAAATTGTCTCCTCTGACTGAGGCTCTCTCCCCCCGAGCTGCTTGTTCCCAATGTAATCGGCTCGTGCAAAAGTAATACTGCATCACAGACCTTTTTAGTACTTTAAAACAATTACTCTCCTCTTCGACATTCCCCCCACCCCAACCCTATAGACTGTTTACACATATTCCGTTTACAGCATCCTCAAGATCTATTTGTCCAAGAAAACATACTTCTTGTTCCACGTTTAGAAACAAAAGCATAAGGTGAACATAGGCATATTCCCCACATTTCGTCTGATTTGCTTTCCCCAGTGTCCCATCATCCGATAAGTCAATATTCTACGTAGGGGGGGCAACAACCCTCAAAGAAATAACCACAGTTGTAGCTGTTTAGAGGAAGAGCATGTCGCCTCCGATGCACGAGTCAATTGGTTCTTTTCACCGTCTCCTGGCACACAGTCCCAAAAGTCCACAGTATTATACTGTTCATGCTGTTTTCATTTCAATTTATATATGTGCTGTTTCGATGGCGACAAATCCCTGCATCTCCTTCGTCCCCCACCTCCAGATCGGTACTCTTGCACAGCAACTCGAGCATAAGCTCGATAATGAGGCCAATCTCTGGGGAACAACTTTAATTGGTACCTTAGGTCTCTGGTGTACAGTCAAACTTCTTTCTCCACAGTAATAAGTGGTTTGTCTCCCCTCTTCTCACCATGTTGGAGCAACGCTGCTACACATCTCACTGCTTCCCTTGCGTTCAGTCGGGTACTGTCCTTGTTTTTCTGGTGTGTCACCACTTACCAGTCTAGATGAAAATGCTTTCCCATGGGTTTTCTTTCCTACGGCAATTCTGGAACTCGCACATCTTCAGCAAATCTTGTCTCGCCTCTTGAGCAGATCCATACAACACAGCTCCAGTGTCCCAGATATCTCTCAGGCGTGCAGGAAATGGGGTCTGAAATTTGACATTTTGTTCTCTGAGCACTTTTAGAATAGGTGAGTATTTTTGCCTAGTGCTCTGTATCTCTGGTGGGTAGTCATGGTCCAATGTAAGCTTGGAATCTAAGTACTTAAAATCTTTTTGGGACCAGGCTCGGCGCAATATGTCCTCTTTCACTTTGTAACTAGCACATTTAATTACTATAGATCTAGGACGTGCCTCTGGATCTGTCATTTTTTTTTCACCAAGGATCTATGAGCACTTTCAATTCGTAGGGTATACCCTGCAGGGAGGTTCAGAACATCAGTGAGAAGATTTTCCATAAACTCTGCCATTGGATATGTCTCCGCTTCTTCTCTCAGCCCATAGACTTGTAAATTATCTCTCCGAGATCTGCTTTCCAGATCTAGTGTTTTAGCATGTAATTCTGCTGTTTGGTGAAGGAGCAATTCCAGAACACTGCCTAATTGTTGCATGTGATCTTCTGTAGTCAGGACTCGTTCTTCTAAAGTGTCCATTCAGGTCTCCACTTTGGTAAGTTTATCAGATAGGCTTTTAAATTCTTTTCGATTTTCCTTTCTGGAGCCCTGTATCTCACTAAGGAGAGTTTCAAATCAGCTACGTGATAGCTGTTCCAGCTCCCAATCTGTATCACGTTCGGAGCCTCTAGTGCTGGATGGGGATCTGCTTCTATCTCTAGGCCCGCGGCCCTTATTTGATCGATCTGCACCATTATACATCAGGCTTTTTTTGGGAGGTCATTCTCAGACCTCTCCTGCCCTTAGGTCCTCCATTTGACATTTTCTCTCTTAAGTTCTTGATTTAGCCTTTCCCGGGGATATTTATTTAAATTACTGAGTCGGGTGATGCAGAGCCACTTTTCTCAAGTCTTAACAGGTCCGTAGCAGAACCAGAAGTCCCCAATAACACACTTCAGGGATTGTGGTTACCAGGTAATTACTGCACTCTTGTCTTCCCCTTGTTTGAAAGGCACTTGGTCAATGCCTCATACCTCCAACCCACAGAGTCAGGGGATGTACAGTAATTACCCAGTAACCATACACCCTGTTATGTATTATGGTTTATGCAATTTCAGCTTATTGCCTCCCCACACACAACTCCTCCTGCTGGCATTGCTGCAGTAAAGCCAAAACTATGTATACCCACATTATGTGGGGATGCCCCATCTTGCAACTGTTCTTCCATGAGACAGAAAATGAATTAGAGGAGCTATACTAAACACACATTCCCTTAGTTGTGGAACTCTACTTGTTCCTTCAACTCCATCTCCCAGTAGGCCACTGAGACAAGCACTCCCGCTATCTGGTAGGAATCTTTCTGATCACAGCCAGAAAGGCCATTACAAGGGCCTGGCTTACCCCCAGGTACCAGAGCTTTCCACCAGGTGCAATACAATATATCAAATAAATAAAATGGAAAAAATAACCCACTCCTTGAATGACAAAACTGACTTGTGTAATTCCCAATGGGACCACGTGGCTCCTGCATGTGATGAGTAAAGATAGAAAGTTAGTGTCATGAGAGAAGGACAAGGGAGTGCCTGACTGGTTAGGTAGTTGTTATAGGGTGTTGTGATCTAAACCAAGATTGTTGGAATGGCTGGCTCCCCTCCTGCCCCCCCCCCCCGCCACTAGGCCTCAGAGTCATGAAGTTACTTCGATACTGCACTTTGTCACTATAATCCCAATAAGATTACGTAAAATATGTGGGTACCCCTCCTCATGCTGTACCACAGAGTGTGGAATCACCATGTCTATATTCTTATATTTCATGTACCTCACAGCCCTGGGACGAGGCTGAAACAGGAAAATATTTCTCAGCCCTCCTTTTCCTGGTCAAATAAAAAAAAACAAGTTTTAAGATTTCCATTAACATTAACATTAATTTGATATAATTCAGAATTTAGAGCTTATTTTAAAAAAAAGTGTCTGTGTGGCTCACCTCTGGGCCACCAGGGTCTTATGGCTCATACCACTAAAAAAAAGTGACCGCAGTGAGTATGGGGAGTTGTTGTAGCAGTAGTACCATTCGTGTATAAAACCTGGTTACATGAACACAAACTAAAATATTGAAAGTACAAAAAAATAAACAATGAACTACGTTGCTTACTGCAGGATGAGGGAGAACTGCTGTGCTGCTTGAGTGCGGTCTTTCTTAGGACATGTTAAACAGATGTCCCTTGCCCTTCTGATCTTTTCTGGCAGTTACCCAGGGCAAAGTGAAAGATCTTATAGGACCTCTAAAAGGAATAGGTAATATTTTCCAGTTGTCCAGGCCAACATAGCCTCTCCTAATAAATCTGGTTCTAAAACATTCAACCATGACTGTGGTTTTTTTTTTGTTATACAATTTATTTACCACCCAGAATACCCCAGCT
The DNA here is from genome assembly GCA_016271365.2 of Neoceratodus forsteri. Classification (NCBI taxonomy): domain Eukaryota; kingdom Metazoa; phylum Chordata; order Ceratodontiformes; family Ceratodontidae; genus Neoceratodus; species Neoceratodus forsteri. The sequence goes on from CM057458.1 coordinate 660,901,793, forward strand.
GAGATCTCATTTTCATTGGAGTCCTTTGTCTACCAATTTCCACAGCTGGGTGGACTTTAGTAGTGGAAGTGGAAGCGACTTGCTCAAGGTTGCATAGTGTTTCAGCTCTGCTGGGGTTTGAACCTGTGACCTCCTAGTTTCCAGAGAGAACACAAGAGGCAGAACTCAAAGTTTTTAAACATAAAAGTTATGAAAGGTATAAAAGGCGTCCAATGTGATTAAGTCAGGACTGGACACACAGCAGTAATCCCTTAGTGCAGTGGGTCTGGTCCTGACTTATTCACCCTGGACGCCTGGATTTTGTTTCTTTAACTTTTATGTTTATGAGCTTTAACTGAGTGCTGCCTCTTGTGTTCTCTTTGTCTGCTATAAGGCTAGCACCCACTTGTCTCTTAGGGCACGGTTCCACTTGTGTGTTTTTTTCCTCCTAGTTTCCAACCTGGACTTTAACAACTAGATCACACTGCCTGTGTGGGACATTGTTGAGCACACCAAGGCTGCTCTGTGTGTTTGTTTGCCATATATACAGTCACTAGATTACTAGAGTTATAAAGTAAGGCAGAAAAAGAAAGAAATCTGATTGGTTAAAAGTCAAATAGAAGTATGTAATTGTGGGGGATAATCTCTGAGGCACTCCACACTCCTTACACCTGGGTATTGTGTTCACCTGATAGGTTGCTGATGCACATGTGACTTCAAAAGAAGTCCATCCCCTCTTCCCTGTGATGCTGCTTCCTCTGCATCAGTTAGAATTGTGCATCCGATCAGATTGTGGTGCATAAAAACAGCTCCCCAGCAGTTTTTGAATTTCATTTAATTTTAAGGTAAGCTATAGTATTCTACAGTCTGTATTTAATTGTAATATATTTTAGTAACAGAAAAGGGGAGGAGCGTCTAAATCTGCTCGTCGCATAAAGAAGAATTTACTTGATGAACAGGCAGTAATCTAAGCAACAGAAGGAATTGTCATGTTTGTGCAGTGTTTTTTAAAATATATACAGTCATTCAATAGAACTACTGATCAGAACCTGGGAGGCTCAGATTTGTTTACAGGAACATTTCTTATTTCATGATTCTCTGTGTCTGTGGCTAAGCAGCTCAGCTGGGTCTCCTGTTAGCAGACCTAGGTTTGATTTGTCATTTTCTGCCGGTGGTTATTACTTGTGACCCCTGCTAGTGGTCTCAAGAGTGCCCAAGTTTCCCACCTCAATCTCCAATTTTGTGGGAACTTCATTTTAGCATTTCTTGGGCATCCTGTGGTCCCCTGCTAGACTACAGAGACAGTCCCTTCGGTGCAAATTACATTTCAGGGTATTATTTCCCCTGTTTCCTTCAACCTGCACCCTTGGGCTCTGGTCAGTAGTTGCTAGATTGTTTCAATTGTTTGGGACTTACCTTCAGCTGTAACAGCTCCCAGTAGATTCGTTTTTGCAGTTTTGGGTTTTTGCTCCTACTTCTGTTGGTCCGGAGTCCTGGCGTCCTAACATGGCGCATTTTTACACCTCCCCATCTCTTGGGTATTCAGGGAGGGTGTTGGCCATGTTTCTTCTGGTCTGCTGGGTCTCCTGGAAGCCCCCCCTATCCTTTTCGTCTCTGTGACATTTCTCTCGTGCATGCGCTCGAGCACTATGCTCGTACATGCGTGAGGGGTTTTCTTCACTCGCACATACACCTCTCACTGACGCCATATTGCATGTGGCATAGTGCTCAGTAGACTCAAGCTAGCATGAGTACTTTTCCAGTCGATATATATTGGCAACCCCTGCTACCTCTCGCAATTTGCGAGTGATTCTTTTGGCAGTTCGCTGTATTTAAGCACCCACTGGCAAGAAATATATGGATCTACTCTTTTCTTTGGCTTCCTAGAGGAAACACACTGTAGCATTTATTTATTTTTAATGGATATTTGCTTAAAGCATAGTTGGTGTACTAAGGAAACTGTTTCTACCCCTGCCCTTGGCATATTGGTTGTGCACACAATTCACAGTAGGTCCAACAGGAATTTAGGCACAGTATAGTGACTCTTAAAGGGACAGCAGCCCATTTTGGTGGCACTAGACAGTGCTTGATTAATTTCCTTATTTGCTGATATATTGGTTCCCAAATTCAGTTTGTGTAGGAATGCAGAGGGGGTTACTGCTACTACTTACAGGAAGACATATTAAAGCTTTATAAGTTTATGAATAGTTGTTTGGAATATATTCTAAGCCATCCCCATTGTTCCATTCTTTCACAGACATGGGAAAAACTAAAAGCTTCAGTCTCTGCCTTGTCCCCATTCCTTCAACGCAGCTAGGACGCATCTGTATTTCTTGCACTGAGGAGCCTCCCACTTCAGCACACACTGCAGAGGAGGACATATTTACAGACCACAGTGAGTTCCTACGAGTTCCCGATGATACACAGACCATTCCGTCTACCTCTCAAAGCAATGTAGACAGTAATGCCATACTTCTCCAGAATCAACAGGTGCTCCAGCTGCAACAACAACTCATAACAGCTATGTGGGACAAATTAGCAGAAATTTTGGCCAGACCCCATTTATCACAAGCTCCAGGTACTACTGCTCAGAACCACACTGCCAGAGCAACTAATAATGACACGAAGGAGCAGCCCTCCAGATCCAGACTCGGAGGATGAGAAGGATAAAGAAGTCGACCAACAATCACTCACAGCCAAGTGGTGCTTTCCTGACCAAATACCCACTCTAGTTCACAGTATTATGGCCACGGTGTGCTTCGAGACCCCAGCCACAACCATTACACAGCCTAAGCTGCTGCCTTCTCTGCAACCAGCACCAAAAGCATCTGACAAATTTCCAGTGTGCAAGACCATTAACAAGATAGTTAATAAAGAATAGGAATCTGGAGATCCTGCATGAATCCCAGAACAGAGAGCATGGGATAAAATGTACCCCCTGGAAGCTGATAAACTAGCATTATGGTGCACACCACCTAGCGTGGATCCTCAGATAGTGTCACTCAATAAGAAGACCGTCCTGCCGACAGAGTCCACTTTGGCACTAAGAGACCCAGTGGACAGGAAGTTGGAGGACATACTAAAGAAAAATTTTGAGCTAGCGGGTCTGGGAGCTAGGGCAGCTACCACAGCCATTTATGCCACAAGGGCTCAACTCGAACGGCTACAAGATACTCAAAAAACAATTACAGCCAAAACTTCAGAATCACACCTGCTTGATAACATCATACTCTCTACTAAATATCTGGCAGACATGGCAGTGGACTCTCTGAAGATTAACGCCAGAGCCACCACACTTCTAAACAGAGCTAGAAGATGTATATGGATGAAGCTTTGGAATGCAGATCCAGAGTCAAAGTCTCTCCTACTAAAATTGCCCTGTAGAGGCAACCTGCTGTTCAGAGAAGGACTGGAAAAATATTTAAAGGGAAAGGAGGCTGGGAAGGCACTGGAGAAGGATAGAGTAATCAACTCCATGTACCTCCCAGCCAGGCAAGCTAATTGCACCCATTCCTTTCGAGACAGGTGCAGAGGTCAATTGTCATACAGGGGGCAGGGCCCCAGAACAAATTTCAACCCCTATATTTCATACAACAGATATCGGGGAAGGGGAACACAGAGCAGGGCTAGAGGCTCATACCAGCACAGAAGAAGGGGTCATAACAAACAATGACTATCCCTCCTGCGAAACGCAGTCCAGGATACTGGTCGGTGCCCGATTAAGCCTGTTTGCTCACGAATGGATGAAAAGCACTCAGGACAAATGGGAAATAATTCAACAAGGTTATGCAATCGAATTTACACAAAGACCAAGACTGAACAGGCTGATAACATCACCAGTATCAAAACACAGGGCAACGCCTCAACAGTTACATCACATATTGACAGAACTAACAGACAGCAATGCCATCATGAAGGTTCCCCAATCAGAGGAGGGACAAGGAGTCTATTCAGCACTGTTCACAGTCCCGGAAAATACAGTAGACTTTTGCCTGGTACTCAACCTAGAATTCTTAAGCAAAAGCATAACATATAAGCCTTTCAAAATGGAAGCAATAAGATCCACTCTAAAAGCACTCCAGCCAAGGGATGTGCTCATGTCCATAGACTTGAAAGAAGCATACCTTTCACATTCCCATAAGACCATCTCACCAACAATTCCTCAGATTTCACATCATGGAGAAACACTTCCAGTACAAGGCACTCCCCTTCAGCCTAGCATCCGCTCACAGAGTGTTTACAAAGGTGTCCATAGTGCTCGCCTCAAAACTATGGGAGCAGAGAATACAAGTAATACCCTACCTGGACGATTGGCTGATCAGAACAAGATCAGTTCAGCAATCAAGGAGGGAGACAAAGACCACAATTCAATGTCTCGAGACTCACGGCTGGGTTATAAACCAGGAGAAGAGCCAACTCAATCCATGCAGAAGGCTGGAATACCTAGGCAATCTCGTAGACACTATAGAGGGCAGGGTTCAGCCATCAGAAAAAAGGGTCTCAAAACTACTATCCATGGTAAACAAATTAAGAAAAATAGTACGCCAATCATTAGAGGCCATTTCCCATACACTAGGCCTAATGTCGTCTTGTATAGACACCATCCCATGGGCAAGATGGCACATGAGACCACTGTTATCATTCCTCATTCAACAAGGTCCTACATACGACTTGAATTTTACAAAAAGGGTGCAGATTCCTTCAAACATTGCACTTTCATTAGTGTGGTGGTCAATAAAAGACAATTTACTAAAAGGTATGCCACTAGACATACAAACAGACATCCAAATAGACATAGACGCCAGTCTATCAGACTGGGGCACAATGACAGGTTACAAATCAGCACAGGGAAGGTGGTCCATAAACAAGTCAAAATTGCCAATAAATGTATTAAAAATAAGAGCAGTGTTCAAAGCATTACTCACTTCACAAAAGAGGTAAGAGGAAGGAATGTGCTGATTCGGTCAGACAATCAAGTGACCATAGCATATATCAACAAACAAGGGGGAACAAGAAGCACAGCAATGCAAAGAGAGGCGGAAAAGCTTATTCCTTGGGCACAGAAACACCTTGCAAGCCTGACAGCCATCCATCTAGCAGGGAAATTGAACACCACAGTGGAGTGGCTCAGCCGACAAATGATTCATCCAGGGGAATGGATGCTCCATCCACAGATTTTTCAGTCCATCAGCAGTCACTGGGGACCAATAAAGTTAGTCCTGATGGCTTCCCACAAGAACAACCAGTGCCCCAAGTTCTACTTCTGATTTCAGGACTACAGATCTGTGGTGATGGACACACTTTCAGCAACTTGGAGCTTCCAAATAGCCTACATATTTCCACCCCTTCCATTAATACCACAGGTCCTGAAAAAGATCCACAGGACCAGATCGAGGGTAATCTTAATCACACCATACTGGCCCAGAAGGAGTTGGTTCACCATGATTGTGGCGATGGCGCTGGATCATCTCTGGATCCTATCACACAGACACGACATTCTCAGTTAGGGTCCAATATTTCACCCCAACCCATTCAACCTCAAACTGATGGCCTGGCTCCTGAAAGGGAGAGATTGCTAAAAGCAGGCTACCACCCTATAGTCATCAACACAATGGCAAATTCCAGAAGGAACTCCATGACATCGACATACCAAAGGCACTGGAAGGTATTCCATATCTGGTGCACAGAGAAAGGCATAGGCCCATTGACAGTGTCAGTAGACGATATTCTACTTTTCTTACAAGAAGGTCTGGACAAAGGGTTATTACCAGCATCTCTACATGTACAAGTGGCAGCGATTGGGGCAGCCAGGGGCACGATAGAAGGAACAAGCCCAGGATCACACAGAGATGTCATACGTTTCCTCAAGGCGGCAGCCAACCTCTGTCCAAAAGTCAAGCAATGGACAGCCCCATGGGACCTCACCCTAGTACTTAGAGCAATGACGGACACACCATTTGAGCCTTTGGAGACGGTGCCTCTTCAATGGTTGACACTAAAAACTATACTTCTAGTCGCTATTTGCTCAGCCAGGCATATCAGTGAAATTCAAGCCCTGTCATGTAAAACACCATTTCTAGTGTTCCACGAGGACAAAATCACCTTAAGAACTATCCCATCATTAATACCACAAGTCTACTCAACTTTTCATGCTAAGCAGATCATCGAGATCCCAACATACATGCCGGCAGAGGAAGTGGACCAAGAACCTCAACTCCAATTGTTGGGAATGAAGAGGGTACTCTCAACATATCTCACCAGGACACACAAGATCAGGTTAATAGACCAACTATTTATTATTACTCATGGTCACAGGATGGGACAGGCGGGTACGAGATCCACTACAGCCACCTGGCTGAAATCTGCAATCACCGAGGCATACAAGGCAACAAATCAAGAGCCGCCCACTGGCATCAAAGCACACTCTACTAGAGCTATAGCCACATCATGGGCAGAAAGGAACATGGCATCAGTGGAAGAGATTTGTGCAGCCACCACATGGGCTTCCCCACATACTTTTACTAGACACACAGAGTAGATGTGTCTATGGAGGCAAAGGTGAACTTTGGGAGGGCAGTGCTACTAGCTGCAAGAGCAGACAGGAAAGAATAGTTATGTCTAACTACCCACCCATTTCGGGTACTGCTACTTAAATCGTTACCCAGGTGTAAGGAGTTTGGAGTGCCTCAGAGATTATCCCCCACAATGGCAGTTTACTCACATGGTAAAGATGATTGTGGGGATATACATCTCTGAGGCATTCCACAGCCTACCTAATTAGTCAAATCAGATAAGTTACTACTTCAGTCATATACTTTTTCACTGGCATGCTGTACTGGCTGGTCACTACTAGTTTGAATAAATAGGAAATAAATGGACTCTAGGTCCACAGTGTGATTAACTCTACCAAAGTGTGTGATTTCTTACATACAGTGTTGTCAACATGCATAGGTGTTTTGCTCTCTCTTTTAAGGTAGAAGGCTACATAACAGGTCAAGAGACCACAATTTTTTTTATTAGGAATAACTTTGGAAGACATGGAACTGATACAGAGGAAGCAGCATCACAAGGAAGAAGGGACGGACTTCTTTTGAAGTCACATGTGCATCAGCAACCTATCAAGTGAACACAATACCCAGGTGTAAGGAGTGTGGAGTGCCTCAGAGATGTATACCACCACAATCACCTTTACCAGGTGAGTAAACTACCATTATCAAACCATAATTACAGTCCTGTGCTTCTTTACTGGTGCCAGCCTCTGCACAGGTGTCCCATATCAGTGTGCCTGTAACTTTCCTTGTAACCGCCACCAAACCTCCAGCACTGCATGTCTCCATATTCGCCCCACTACCACCACCACCACCACCACCAGTGCTGCAGTATTGCCTCTAATATTCCAAGGCAATTTGAGAAACCACAAATACTTTTTTTTTATCTAATGCCCTCAGTAGCTCATTGGATAGGGGTGTACCAGTCGACATCGTATATCTGGACTTTAAAAAGGCATTTGACAAGGTCTCACATTACATTTTGATTAAAAAGCTGGCTGAAATCAAACTAGATCAATATACCATAGGTTGGGTAGCCGATTGGTTAACCTACAGAAAACATGTTGCTAGAATATATAATGTTCTATTCAATCCTATCCAAGTGTTAAATGGAGTGCCACAGAGATTCATTTTGGGTCCAATTCTTTTTGGTATATACATAGCTGACCTAAACAAGGGAACTACATGCCAGAGCAGCAAATTTGCTGATGATACTAAAATTAGTGGAGAAGTGGATAATAGTAACAAGATCCTATCTTTACAAAAGGACATTGAAATACTGGAGAAGTGGGCAGAAAATAATATGTCCTTCAATGAGGATAAATGTGTAGTAATGCACTTAAGTCACCAAAATTTGAACTCTGACTATTATCTCAATAATAAACTGTTAAATCAAGTTATATCAGAAAAAGATCTAGGTATCCTGATTAACAACCAGTTACTTCCAGATAACCATTGTAGACAAATTGCTACTAGAGCTAATTACATCCTGATTCTATCCAAAAATCCTTTATCAGTAGACAGGAACCTTGTGTTCTTGCTCTATATAATTCATATATTAGATTTCATTTGGATTATGGAGCAGCATTTTGGGCACCATATATGACAAAGGATAAGAAACTGTTAGAGGGCGTTTAGAGAAAAATAAAATTAATTCCAAGACCTGAAAAATTTACGTTACGAGGCCAGATGTAAAGAGTTGAACCTGTACTCATTAGAGGTTAGGCGTATGAGAGGAGACTTGTTGCTTCTTTATAAAATACTCCAAGATGGCCATTTAATGCACGAATGTGGAATAAAATATGCTACCAAACCAACTAAACTTCGATGCAATAAACTTCAGCTTATTGTACCAAGAGCATTAAAGGAGAAAAGAAAATATTTCTTTTCCATAAGATCAACTGAACAATGGAATAAATTGCCACAATTTTTGGTTAGCTCAGTCACTATTGAACAATTCAAAAACAATTTGGATAAATATTTACAAAAATAGGTAAACTGTTACTTGTCCCACAAGGTGTGGGGGGGGGTAGACTCGATGGGTCATACGGCCTTCTTCTACCTTAAATAAACCATGTAAACCATGTAAATATTTTACTTCAAAGCAGTAAGAAAAATCTATTTTTATCGAAGGCACTTAAACACTGGTATACGCTCTTGCTAACCATCCACCAACTCTTGCTCTGCCTCACTTGCTACCTCTCATGCCTCTACTCGATAATAGCACCCACTGCTGTTACACAGATCATGAACACAAACAATACCTACAAAGGAAACAGGTGAGCAAAGTAGGAAACTGCACTTTCATAAAACAGTGGCAATGCTGTAGTAACAAATGTACTTTTCATAAAAGGAAACTAATAGCATTGTAGTGTGTGTGTGTGTCTGTATATAGGAAGGGACAAACAAACAGGGACTATTTTTTGTCACCCCAACTTTCCAGCAAAAAAATTTGTTTATAGTTTAAAATCTTGAGTTTTCTCTCTTTTTTTCACATTTCTAATTGTAGCACCCTGGACGCCGTGTCCCAAATGGGCTACTACCCCTGCCTTGTAGGCCTAACCAAGGTTGAGTGGCCTGGGTCCCTATTTCTGATATTAAAGCTGATTATTTCCCTAGATAACATTATTGTGCAGTGCCTCCACCCAGGGTGTACTTTACATGGGTCTGATAATAACGTTGTACAACCCTCTGGGATGTTGTACCCACCGACATTACCATGATGTCACCCCACACATGGATTAACATTTAGCAAACCCCAAAACACACAATTCAGAATTATTGACTCACTCTAATAATATGCTCACGCCACCAGATTTATAAAAAAACTGTTAACCAACAATTTATTTTACAAGGGGTGAGGGTTAGGAATGGGTGATGGGATTCAGAGGTTAAACAATTTAAATTGGCATTCTTGGCATTGCATGCACATTAGATTGTATTTTAAATTCAAACATTTTTTGATTTCCAGACTCCCACCAACCTTCTAACCGATTCAGATTTAGTTCTCTCTGGCTATCTAGCTGCATAGGTGTTGAACATTAAATTATCCCATCTGGTACCAGTCCCCAGTCTATAATAGAACCTGACTATTCTTTATTTATCTGGGTACCCAGTACTATTTATTAGATGCAGGCCTGATATATTGCAGCTGGTTGGCTAGAGTTGGAGCTCTTAAAGACAATTTAAATTAACATCATTTAGCCCTTTGATTGCATTTTCAACTGTAACTTTGTATAGAAACAGGTAACTCCCTCACTTTGGTAGCTTGGGCCTTAAATACTGAACTTGGCAGACACAACATGAATAACTATTTACAGCTCTCTCCAGGTACAGAGCTGTCTCTGCTTACTCACGGTTTTGTAGTCAGGCATAATAGGTGCAGAAGGATTCTTTCAGGTTGATATGAGTTAGACAAAATTCTTTGCAACTCCCCTGTGGGGTCTTACCTTTTCTGGCCCGCTTCCCTTTGCCACAGCGCTGTTTTTGGCCCAAAACAGGGCTGTCAGGGTCTAATTGCGGGGCCAGCAACCTGGAATTGTATTTTAGGATGTCAGCCAGCCCGCACATGTGCAGTAGCACCTTTTGCTTTTGACCGCTGTAGCAGTTGCCTCGATCCATTCCCGATGATTCTGATCCCTGGTTTCAGTTAAGTGGGGGTCAGACACCTGAAGGAAGTGCCAGAAAAGTGGCACTGAACTTTAGTTTAAAAGCTCCAGCAAGCACTACACAGAAGGGGGGCTCATGAATATTAATGAGGTTTCCTGAATAAACATGTGCTGGATTGCTGCTCCTAGGGGGATTGTGTTCCAGAGCTAACGACCGGCTGCAGGGCAGGGGGGCTGAGAAATACGAGTATGGGGTCACTTGCTTAAGAATACTGTCAGCTAACAGATGAAGAGGCAAATATGTACATAAACTGCTTCTTGGGGCTGCAATAATGTTATAAAGTTGGGACACTATGTGGACTGTCAGTGGGGACTGTTTACCAGCAGCCATATTGACACTTTGACCCCCAGTATCAGCCAATCAGCTATCTAGGCACCTAAAACTTGTTGTGCTGGCTTATGGGAGGAGGTGTGAACTATTTTCAGGTACCAAGAGACCTTGCCAATCAGTAATCAGAGGTTGCTAATAACTATGGATATTTGTGCTTGATAACTGGTACTGACCAATCAGAGGGCAGGACTTTTGGGAGAACTCCCAGGGACATTGGGCAGATTGAGTTAGGCTGTTCTGTGCTCTGATTGAGTCAAGAGGGTTCAGTGCTGTGTGGAGAAAAGTCTAAGGCCTTTCACAGGGCTTATGTGGAGTATTTCTGAGGACTGAAGGGACAAAATTTCACTGTTGGAAGGAACTGTGCATCTTTGCTGAACGGACCATGTATCTGGTGAATATTTCTGGTTTAGAGGATAATCATTTGCTGCAGACAGCCTGCATCAGAGGGACTGAGAGAAACTCTTAAGCTGAGAAAGAGACTTTCTGGAAACTATGTGTGAGCCAGAGCAAAAGTGGATGCTATTTTGAATCGGAGAGACTGTAAAAGGAAAGAGGTGAGCAGGTGTCCTATGCTTCAGGAACATGTTGCAGCCGCTAAAACACAGTTGGGGAAAGAGACTGTTGATCTGCACTTTGGGAATCTGTTGTCAGACAGCACTGGAAAGTGACAAGGTTTGTGAAACTGTCTGACTGCACACCAAAGCAGTTTCCCGTCTGAGAGAAAAATGGAACCAGTTAGGCCCGGAGAGAAGAACAAGGTAAAGTTAGTGGAGTGGAGTGGAGGTATGAAAATGCATCTCCAGAAATCCCTTTTACTCTTAGGAGTACCCCCCTGTGATGGAAGAGAATGTTAGAGACGAGCATCTGTTCACAATAACGAGGCTGGGTCAGGTAAAAGTGCGGGGGGAAAGAAATGCTTGACTCTGTTTCAGGGACCTTGATTGTGCTGATGGAATGTAAAAATGCTATAGAGAAGCATCCTGGGTACCTGAGGCCTTAGTGCCAGAGGGATTGTTGGATGCCTGGGCCATAGTTACTATGTTCAGTACAGTTTGTTTGGGGTGGTGAGTGTCCGAGCCCTCACTGAACCCCCCCCTTAAAATGTGAGTCCTCAGCCTGGTTATGTGAATGCCTTTCAGAATCATATAGAAAGCTGAGAATGTTTTCAGGGGTGAAGCTCACCCCCACAGGGGAGGAGGATTATGAGTCATGGATAAACTATGTGATACCACTGCTACAGGATTGGCAGTGTATTGAGGGAGAAAAATGCAAAAAGCTAACTGAGAGTTTATGAGGCCCTGCCCTTGATGCTATTTGGTCCCTATGGACCACTGACCCGAGGCTAGTGTGGAGGATTATATAGCTGCACTGGACAGTGCTTTTGCTAGCACTGAGACCTGTGAAGATTTGTGGTGGGGTTCACGGTGACTTGCCAGCAAAGAGGGGAGCTCTTATTGGAATATGTGCAGAGACTGAAGAAATCTCTGCAAAAAGTGTATTGCAAAGGAGGATACAGGCTACAGATTTAACAAAGACCAGGTTGGAACAGGTGTTGAGGGGCACCAGGTACTCAGAACTATTATTTATTTATTGAAGTCTTGGAATTACAACCCTTTGAGTCAAAGACTCTTTTGCAAAGGCTCCACATCAGATTTACAAACCTAAACCAGACAATAGAAGCACTCTGGGTAGGGGGGTTGACACCAGTCCATTTACAGAAGAAAGAGTCCTGAAAGAACTCCTAAAACTCAAGGTGGACAAAGCAATGGGGCCTGACGGGATTCACCCCAGAATCCTAAAAGAACTAACGGAGGACCTAGTGACACCACTGACCACACGTTTTAACAAATCATGGGAGGATGGGGTGGTACCTGAGGACTGGAGGAGGGCATGTGGGACTCCCCTTCACAAAAGTGGGAGCAAGGCAGAAGCAGGAAACTACAGACCTGTAAGTCTGACCTCAGTGGTAGGGAAAATGATGGAATCACTTCTGAAAGAAAGAATTGTTGAGTACCTAGAGGCCAGTGGGGCACAGGACCCAAAGCAGCATGGATGTACAGCAGGAAGGTCATGTCAGGTGAATCTAATTGATTTCTTTGACTGGGTGACCAAAGTAATAGACCAGGGAGGGGCTGTGGATATGGCCTACCTAGACTTTAGCAAGGCAATTGACACAGTCCCGCACAAAAGACTAATAATTAAGTTAGCCAGCCTGGGAGTGGGTTCCAGGGTGGTAGCCTGGGTAGCAAACTGGCTGCACAACAGGACACAGAAGGTAATAGTGAATGGAACACATTCTGAAGAAAGGGGGTTACTAGTGGAGTACCTCAGGGCTCAGTACTGGGTCCAGTCCTCTTTAACAGTTTTATTGGTGACATTGTAGAGGGTCTGGAGGGAAAGGTATGCCTCTTTGCAGATGACACAAAGATCTGTAACAGAGTTGATACACAGGGGGGGTAGAAAGGATGAGAAGGGACTTCGCAATGTTGGGGGAATGGTCAGACATATGGCAACTTAAGATTCAACGCAAAGAAGTGCAAAGTAATGCACCTGGGAAACAAAAACCCAGGAGAAGAGTACACCATAGCAGGGGAGGTACTAACAACAACAAAAATGGAAAGGGACTTGGGGGTAGTCATATCAGATGACCTAAAGGTGGGTAAGCAATGTGAGAAGTCAGTAAGGAGAGCCAGGGGGATACTGGGATACATAGGAAGGGGCATCACAAGTAGAAAAAGGGAAGTGGTTATCCCTCTGTACAGACAGTTGGTGAGACCCCATCTGGAATACTGTGTGCAGTCTTGGAGAACCCATCTACGCAAGGACATAGACAGGATGGAAGCAGTCCAGAGGAGGGTAACTAAAATGGTGCAGGGTCTGCATCAGAAACCATATGAAGAGAGACTGAGAGAGCTTAATATGTATACCCTTGATGAAAGGAGGGACAGGGGGGACATGACAGAAACTTTCAAGTACCTCAAGGGAATCAACAAAGTCCAGGAGGGGAGCATCTTTCAGAAAAAGAGATGTGTAAGAACAAGGGGGCATAATTTAAAGACAGAGGGGGGACGGGTCAGGGGTAATGTGAGGAAAATTTTTTTCTCAGAGAGAGTGGTTGATGCATGGAACCGCCTTTCTGGGGAGGTTGTTGGGTCTAAAACAGTGGGGGAATTCAAACATGCATGGGGCAGACATAAGGCAATTGTAGTGGGGGGGGTTCCAGGAAGTAGGCTGTTGGTTAACTAGAATCTGCAGCTTATCCAATAGGAAGGGAAATGGGCAGACTGAGTGTGCCAAGTGGTCCTTATCTGCCGTCAAAGTCTATGTTTCTAGGTTACAAAACAAATTACAGGAGATTAATACAGTACATTATACATAGGATACGAGTATACAAATAATACAGTACATTACACATAAGTGCATCATAAATGTATTTATTTATTTATTAAAATGTTTCGCCAGGAAGGCACACCGAGTGACAAGTCACTCATCTCCCGGTGTGACCTGTGGGGAAGGGGCACAATAGGAGTGAAACATTAAACATTCAAGTTACAAGCTCAACATTAACATACAGTTCTAAGGCAGGTGTTACAAGCAGGGTACAACACTGTTGCGCATACTAGGTAGAAAGAGTGGACAATAATAAGTGCCAGGTTAATAAGTAAACAATTGCTTAAGTGAAAGAAAAGGGGGGAGGCAGTGAGAGGGGGAAAGGAGAGGAGGTGAGGTGGGGGAGGGGTAAGAGTCGTGTTCAAGTTACATTCAAGTTACAGGATCAACATTAACATACAGTTGTAAGGCAGATGTTACAAACAGTGTTAAAACAGTGTTGTGCATAATATGTAGAAAAAGTGAACAACAATAAGTGCCAGGTTAATAAGTAAACAAGTACTTATGTGAAAGAAAGGGGGGAAGGAGAGGGAGGGGTGAGGTGGAGGGATGTAGGGGGAAGGGAGTAAATGAGAGATACAAGCCCCTCGGGTGGTAGGAGAGGGACCCATGGAGAGCATTTGGCATCCCTAACATTCTGTGAGAGATCAAGGGAGGCCAGTAAGGGGGGAGCAATTTGGTGGAAGGAGAGGAGAGCTACAAATTTGGGAGGTGGGGTTGCACAGGGTAAAATGAAGGTGACCGTAGAGGGGTAGAGTTTATCCAGGGTTTAGAGGAGGAATTAGGGAGGGACATGGAAGGAGCAGCTAGGCGCAAGGTAATGTTTGAGGGCAGAGCTGATGGAGTAGGCGGAGGATGAGTGTCAGATTTGAGGGGGGAGTGAATTCCAAATTTTTGGGAGGCAGTGAGAGTAAGCGGATTAGCTGATTAGGGTGGATCTGCGGGGGACTACCAGGGTGCTGGAGTCTGTTGATCTAAATGAATGGGAGGATGGGGGGTTGTTATAAAGGAGGAAGTTAGGTAGGAAGGGAGCTCACCCAACCAGTGCTTGGAGGTGAATTTAGCACAGTGGGAGAGTCAGCCTGTTAGTAAGAGAGGGGAAGGATAGGGCACGATAAAGATTGCAGTGGTGGGTGTGAGGCGGGTATCCAGGGCAAAGCAGCAGAAGGAATTGAAGAGGGTGTCCAATCTGGCCAGGGATGACTTGGGGGCAGCATGGGCAGTATCATCTTCTGAACAAGTTCATGCCTAGCCATAGGAGGGATGCAACTATGTTTCCTGAACAGGGCACCAAGCTTGGGGGCACAGTTTTTTCTGGATGGCATCAGTATGTCCAGAGAAGTTTAGGTGTTGGCCCAACCAAACACCTAAGTACCTGAAGAAGGATCTGTCATCAAGTAAAGTCCCATCAAGGGTGTGGAAAGTGGGTAGGAAGGGAAGCCTAGAGAGTCTCTGCCTTGTGCCAAAGGTCATGGAGACAATCTTTTTGGCGTTGAGGAAAAGTTGATGGTTAGCAAACCAGAGCTGAGCCTTGTCGAAGTCTTGCTGTAAGCTGGTTGTAACCTCAGCAGGACAGGAGCCAGATGCATACAGGACTGTATCATTGGCATACATATGTATAGCAGTGGAGGGCCAGCAAGCAGAGGGAAGGTCATTTAAGAAGATGGAGAATAGGAGGGGCACTAATACAGAGCCCTAGGGGACACCAGTGCTAATCGGGAGGGGAGGTGAAGTGGCATCCAAGAGCTTAACTGATTGGGTTCTGCTAATAAGGTAGACCTTGAACCAGTTTGTGGTGGAGGGAGATAGGCCAGCTGCTGGGAGTGAGTCAAGGAGAAGGGAGTGAGAGATGGTATTGAAGGCCTTGGCCAGGTCAACAAAAATGGCAGAGATAATTTGGTCATTGTCCATCCCGGTTAGGATGGAGACTGTGAGCCATAGGAGAGAGGTGGTTGTTGAGTGGTTTTTCCTGAAACCAGACTGGAAAGGGTGAAAAAGGAGGCGTCAGATAGAAAAGAGGTGAGTTGGGAGAGGACAATGTGTTCTTAAAGCTTAGCAAGGGTAGGAAGGAGAGAAATGGGGCAATAGTTACCAGGGGATGAGGGGTCACCCCCTTTGGGTAGAGGGAGGACCACTGCATGTTTCCATGAAGAGGAGACTGAGGAAGTAGAGAACGAGAGATTTAAGAATAATGAGAGGGGGTAGGCAATGCGGAGAGGGAGAGGAGTTTTGGATTGAGGACATCGGGGAGGCACCTTTGGAGAGGTTGATGGTGAGGAGGGTACTTAGGGCATCGTTTGGGGTTACAGTAGTGAAAGAGAAGGAGAGGGGGGAGGGTGGTGGAGGAGGCACACCAGTAGATGGTAGGAATGAGGGTGGAGTGCATGGCAAAGAAACAACATGACGAGTAGATTTAAAACAGACAGGATATGAAACATTACAGGCAATGAATACAGTACATAATACATAGGATAAGAGTATACAAGTAATGCAGTGCATCATAACTGAGGGCAGAGTACATGATAATGAAACAAACATGGTGCAGGCAGTGCTAGCTAACTAAGTAAACAGACAGGAAATTAAAGAAAAGAAATGGAGACCAGAAGGAAGTCATTTAAGGAGAGTTGCGAGACAGCTGGGAGGGGGAGGGAGAAAAGTTGAGTAGAGGGGTGTAAGATGTAGAGAAGGAGGAGTAGGAAAGAGTGCAGGTAAAGGATGAGTAAAGGGCAGGAGGGGAACAGAGTGGGGAGGGAGAAATTAGACCAAGATAAGGTGGGGGAGGAGCAGGAGGAAATTGAGGGACAAGCCATGAGCAGTCCCAGATTGACCAGTAAAAGCTAGGAGCAGTCAAAACTATTCACAGAGAGTAGGTGCTGGTGAAGTTTAGTTTTAAAGGGGCCCAATTTAACTGTGGAGGAAACCAGAGGAGGCAGGCCATTGAGCAGGATGATGGCCCTGTGGAAGAATGCTCACTGCCCTAGGGATGTCTTACAGAAAGGGACTAGATAAAGGGCCCTATCAGATCTCCTAGTAGAATGAGGGTAGGGGCAGGGGAGATGAGCTGCTGGACTGAGGGAAGGGAGACTGAGGTGGTAAGCTTCTTGGCCAACAGGCAGGTGTGATAGTCAAGCCTACCCTTAAAGTTTAGCCAGTTCACTTGACTATAAAGATCGCAGGTATGGGTTAGCTTTGGTGCTCCTGTTATGAGGCGATATGCTTTATTGAGGGAGAGCATTATTCTTTTAAGAGCAGTGTCAGATGCAGATCTGAAGATTACTGTACCATAATCCACTAGGGAAAGAACGGAACTAGTGACAGCCAGGCGGAGGGCGTCATTTGTCAGACAGGTCCTATACCTGTAGAGGAGGCCAATTCTGGTGTTAACTGCTTTGCAAACCAGATTAATATGTTCTTGGTAGGATGGTAGGAGAGGGAGGAGTCTAAGGTGATCCTGAGGTATTTAAAACTCCTAACCTGCTCAGGTGACTAGAGTTGACTATTTCGGATGTTTAATGACACTCCCTTATGTTTATTCTGGTGGTTTGCAAACAGCATTACTTTGGTCTTTTTGTAGTTGATGATAAGTTTATGAAAGGAGAACCAGGACTCGATTTGTGTAAAGCTATTTTGCAGGCATTGTTCTAGCATAAGGGGTTCAGAATGACTACAGAAAATAACTGCATCATCTGCGTAGAGGAGTAGGTTGCCAGAGCAGGCTTGGGGAAGGGTATTTGGAAAAAGACTAAACAGGCGTGGGCCAAGAATTGACCCCTGTGGAACCCTTGAGCAAACTGGCTTACTGGAAGAGAGGGTATCTAGGATTATAACCCTCTGGGACCTCCCAGAAAGGTAACTATCAAACCAGGCGGTAGCATCAGAAGATAGGCCCAGCCCCGAGAGGGAGGCAGAGAGGAGGCCATGGTAGACCTCATCAAATGCTTTTGTTAGGTCTATGTACACAGACCCAACTAAGTGACCCCAGTCCAGAGCTTTATGTATAAAGCTAGTGAACTCCAGGAGGGCTGTGGAAGTACTGTGGTCCTTCCTGAAGCCGTGTTGTTGGCTACACTGCAGATTATACTTGGCAAGATATTCAGAGATTTAATCATTCACTATTCTTTTAAGGGCTTTAGAAATAGGGAGAAGGAGAGAGATGGGGTGATAGTTACCATGGGCAGTTCTATCACCACTCTTGTGAACAGGGGTGACTATCGCAGATTTCCTCTGGGAGAGAAACTGACAGACAGAGAGAAAGATTAAGAATTTTGGTGAGGGGTGGGAGTACTGCTATTATTATTAAAGTTGGGCCTGAAGGATAGGCTGGGTAGTCCCCCCTCCCTCCATGTTCTCCTCATGGAAGTTAGGGAGGTGGAGGAAAGGGATGCTCATTGGGGACCCCGTCCTGCAGTAGTAGCTGCAACCCAGATTAAGGAAGTCACTTCCACCTCTGAAGCTTCTGAGCTCAAAGTGTTGCTAATGGAGTGTAGGGAGGCACTGGATAAAGTTAATGCTGGTTCTATTAAATCTACTGAAGTTCCCTCTAGTCACCCTCTTCAGTCAGCTCCAGCCACCCTCCCAGTGATGGGCCTGGAGGTGCAGGCCCAGGTGCCCCCAGTGGTTTCCCAGATTGAAACTTGCCTTCAGGAACTGTGTCACGCTGTCAGTAAGCTAAAGAACCAGGGGATGCTAAGGGCAGGGGACCCAGAACAAAGAGTGGTTATGGCATAAGCGATTGCTCCTGTCTCAGCTTCAGCCCCATTAGTGTACCTGGGTTCCTTAAGTCATTGAGAGCCTCAGCCACCCCCTGTAGCCCATTACCCAACCAGATCCAGAAGGGGAGATCATTTCTTCTATAGGTGTGGGAGGGATGGACATTTGCACCAGGAGTGCTGCTCAAAAGAAGACCCAGCTCGAGTGATGGACCAGTTGTTGGGAAGTGAGCCTCAGCCACAGGGAATGGGGCCAGGTAAGGGAGTGTACTGGGGCCCTCAACAAGCCCAGCTCCACTCCTTATGTGAGGAAATCTTCAGGCAAAACCACCGCTTCAGCACCCCTTGACATGGACCAACTGAGGGGCTAGGGTTGGAGATATTACTACCATGTCCAACAGTATTCTCCATGATGCTGGTGGTACGCCCCTGGTAATTGTGCATGCTGGTGCCAATAATGTGTTTAGAGATTCAGAGTTAAGTATTAAGCAGGCCTTTGAAGCCCTAACAAATAAACTCATAGATTTGGGGTGCGAGGTAGCACTGTCTGAGATCCTGCCCATCCCTAAGGCAACTGGTTACCAGCACAATATTATTAAAAATATAAACTGCTGGCCCAGTGGCGTACCACGCTGGCAAACTGGGTTTGGGAATGGACTCAGGATGCCAGGGGTCGGCAGGGGAGGAAAGGATTGAGCATCTGCTGGACTGCTCTCCTTTTCTGGGGTGGGTTAGGGCAGCATGTCACTCTGCAGCGGTCCCTGGGGCAGACCGGGAGCACTGTAAGAGGTATGGCAATATGGGGAACAGCAGGAAAAAGAGGAAACTGCATTGGGATTCACTGGATGATGGTGGCCAGCCCCTATGTTGCCCCTGAAGGACTCCCGACAGAGCGAAGTCCACCTCAGCAGCACCAGGGCAAGAGAGAAAGAGTGTGCCGGCTTTGGCCCAGCTGGCGACTTCTCCCTTGGAAGAGAGGGGCCCATCTGGCAATGGGTTACGTCGGGCTAACCCGAAGGAGACTGCCATGTGAGGTAGGAAGGCTCTGAGGGGGTTGTAGAGGTATCCCCAGAGGTCCTAGGCAGCCTAAAGGAGAGGCGGTCAAGTGCAGAAAGGGGGAAAAAGAGTATAATGCAAAATTATTATATATATATATATATATATATATATATATATATATATATATATATATATATACACACACACACACACACACACACACACACACACACACACACACACACACACACATATACACACACACACACACACACAAATGGATGAGGAAATGGACCCTTAGACAAGGAATCAAATGTAACACACTGGGAAGAATATGTTAATTATATTGTAAAAATTATATTGTGGGGATGGACTTCATCTCAGCAGGAAAGGAAGTACTCTTCTGGGAAAGCAAATTTCTACTTTCATTTCTAACTATTTAAACTGAATACTATTTTGTGTTTATTTATTGAATTTTGGTAAGTGGGTAGGCCCTCTGAGACAAGACAGTTCCTTTTTCAGGGGTGACCCGGGAAGTGCAGTACATCGATAGTGCATTCATTGACACAAGAAATTAAACAAGGAGTAGTCAGACAGTGAAAGAGTACATCAGTTACATTCAGTTATGCAAAAATAAGCAATTTAAACCACGGGGGGCCTAAACCATCTAGTCTCTCTTGACACACTCAGTAAAAATGCAACACCAGGGAATTATACAAAATCACACACAAACATACAACACAACATTGATTAAAAACAGCACAAAAAAAGACCATAACGGCAAATTTAAAATATTATTGGTAAATGCTTGTAGCCTGTCTAACAAAATAAATGAACTCAAGGTTATCTTAGTTGAACAAAACATAGCAGCATGTTGGGTTACTGAAATCTGGTTTCAGAATAATGATTGGAATATGGACATTCCTGAATACAACAGAATTTCCAAAAATCACCAATACAGAGCTGGTGGTAGGATAGCCTTATATATATCTGACAAGTATAATTCACTGATCAGGTAGCACCACATGTTACAACCAACCCTGATACAGAAACTACATGGGCGGATATTACACTGTCTACCAGAAATTTATTACTAGGGCTATGCTATCAGGCACCAAATCTTGACAAATCAGGCAATGATGAAATGCTTATGATATTAGACAGTGTTCAAACAACACAGGATTACATCCTAATGGGAGATTTTAACGTTCCTAACATCGACTGGCCCACTTTACAGGGCTCTGGGATTACTGAAAACAAGTTTATTGAATTCACAATACAACATGATTTAAAGCAATTAGTAACAGAAGACATGAGATAATAAACATCTTGGACCTCATCCTCACTAACATTGAAAAAAATTTAGCCACTATAACAGTAATGCATCCTTTAGGGAACAATGACCACAGGATGATAGGATTAGAACTAAGTTTAATCAACCGCTTGCAACAGGGGTACTACACAGATAAGGGACTTCTGCAGAGCTGACTTTGGTGCAATTAAATGACATCTGGCAGCATGGAACTGGGAAGAAGAATTACATAACGAAACCTTGTCTCAAATATGGGACATTGTCAAGCAGAAAATATCATACTTGATAAATACATCGGTACCGTTAAGATCAAAATATAAAAATGCTCATAGGGTCCCATTATGGTTCAATAGACATATCAAAAAAATAATTAATAAGAAAGAGCGATTATATAAAAAATATCATAAACTACCATCAAGCACAAATTTGATGGCATACAAAAATGTCTAATACTGTTAGAACAGCAATACACAAGGCCAAACAAAAGGTTGAGCTTACGTTAGTTACTGATACTAAAAATAATAAAAAGTTTTATAATTATGTTGGATCTCTCAAGGGTGGCAATCAAGGAGTTTGTCCTTTGCATACAGACGCAGGAATCATTAGTGATGAGGTTAAGATGGCTACAGAATTCAAGACATATTTCTTAAGTGTCTTTAAGTTAAATGAACCCATACCCAATATTAACCAATCCAGCCTTGAAAAACCTGGTGAAGTTACAATCATTGAGGTAAGGGATGTGCTCCAAAATCTGAAACCAACTAGTTCCCCGGGCCCAGATGGAATTCATCCTCTATTATTAAAGCAACTCGCCAATGAACTAGCAGGTCCGCTTATGATGTTATTTAATGTCTCCTTGAATGAGGGCCTCACAATCCAGGAGTGGAATGAGACAATTGTAACCCCAACTGATAAGGCTGGAAATAGACATCAAACGGCTAACTACAGACCAATCAGCCTGACATCAGCTGTGGGAAAGTTATTAGAGAAATTGACACAGGCATGAATACTTAAGCAATAATACCCGACAGGGTGTGCGTCGTGCTGAGATAACGTCACACCTCAGGTGGTTGGGCATGAGACCGCAGGCCAAGTGTGTCCAAAAACTGAGGCGTGACGTTATCCCAAACGACACACCCCTTGGAGGGCATTATTGCTATTATACAATAGCTCGTTGTTATACAGAATAAAAAAAAATCATTTTAAAGATGTTTTTGTGTGAAAAAATATTTTTGTATTTTAAGATGAAACAATCAAGCAAATGCAAATCAAGCAAATGATCATCTACAGGTTCACAGTGAGGCTGAGACTAGACCCGTGATGTTGTGCTGGGATAACATCATGGGTCCAGCCCAAGACTGACCAATCAAGAGTCCAGGATTTTTTCTTGTCATTGTATAATATCTCATATTAACCTAAATAACCTAATTGATATAAATCAACATGGTTTCTCACTGGGTAAATAATGATTAAAGTGGGACTCTTGAGCTTAATAGGTTTGAAAACGGACTTACCCTGCGTTAGATCGTTGATTAATGTAACCCCCAGTATACCTGCTTTGCTGTACTTATTCCATGCTGAACAGAAAAAAATGTTTATATCCCCCATCTTGCATCTTCCCGCGCAGCTCATCTCGATTCACTCACCGAACCGGAAGTGACATTTATTCCTATCGCGTACTAACTCACCAGTCTTAAGCTGTAAGCAGGAACTTCGGCTGAATTCAGTGTGTGCGATCGAGTTCAACGTTATGGAAAACAGTGTTTAATTAATATAAATAACAAAACTTCAACCAGCCTGTCCTGTGTATTGTTTGCTTACTTACTTGCTGTGTGTTGTGTACTAACCAGTGTGAAAACGTTCAATACGCGGTTTTGTGGTTCACCATAAATATTTTTTTCAGTGGCCATGCGTTGATCCAGCTTTGTTACTGCCTGTCAGTAGCGTGTGGTCATATAATGAATAACTGCATTTATATGCATTCTGTTTGGCTATAAAGTAATGTACAGTAAGGTCTCTGCACATTATTTATTATTGTAACATGGCAAAAATAGGATAGAAAAGAAGAAAGCTGATAGGATTGACTGCATCAGGTGGTATACCAGCAACACGGCATTATGAGATAATGCCGTGTTGCTTGTGTAGTACATAAAGTAGCCAGGTAAGGAAAACGAGCAGTGTCTGAAAGACGACAAGTGAATAAATAAAAGGGAGCAAGTTGTGAAGTAGCAAGTAGAGACGGCAGAGGAGTAATAGGAAAAGTATGAGCAAGGGACGAGCACAAAAGATAGAATCATGGAAGTGACAAAGGTAGAGATCGAGATAAAGACAGCAATGTGTAGTGTATGTGGAGTAAGAGGATAGACTGATGTTAGAGAGACAAGTAGCGAGCACCGAACCCGAAATGGAAATAGTTGACAGCAGTGAGGAGAGACCAGCTGGCAGAGTAGAGAAACCTCCAGGAGAAGTAGTAAGGAAGAGAGGATGGAATGGAGCGAAAGACACAGGAGCACACCGAAGAGCCAGAAACGGCTTCAATGTCAACAACTTCACAGTGTATGGCACCGTAAACGGTAATTATCCAGCTCGAACAACACAGAGAGGATATAGCAGAGAGAGTCCACAAATGTGAGTACTGAAAATAACAGAGTATTAGAAAGTGCCTCTTACCATGCAAACAATTGCAACAACCCGCGCCAAAGCACCGGAGCGGTATGCAAATCACACACACAGCTTAACGCTCAAGGAGTGAAAGAGCAAGGGAGAGGTCATCCTAGGAGCAATAGTGAAGGAACAGCCACTCAGAAATCAACGAAAAGTATCACAATCATCAACAAATGCGCATTTGTAGTACTATGGGGAAAAAAAAAAACACATATGAATCTAACAGAGGTTCCTTCAGAGTTCTCAAAGTAACATAAGTAAAAACAACAGAATAACTTTATTGGTGTCAGTCTCTATTGTATAAGATCACCAGAAACATATGCCCAACATATACACCCATCTCCACACCATGTTACAAGCGCATTAATCCACTCCGAAGGTGGCATCTAATGGGGAGTTAATGCATGGTTGATCCATTGTAGGCACTCGGCCTGCGGCCTCGGGCCACAAAGGTCCCACCCATGCATTAACTCCCCCATTAGATGCCACCTTCGTCGTGGATTAATGCTTACCTGTACTGCAGTTTTTGGTCCTTACCCATATCAGTTTTGTGCTGTGACACTGTTAGTTTCACATCTACCATTTGATTGTCACAGAATAAGACACAGACTTTGATGTCTCTTAACATGTTCTAATACTATAATACTGTGTTATGTTATATTTGTATTCTCAAGTGGTATACAGTGTGCAATAACTGACTATTCAGAGACAAAGTTGTCTGTCATCACTCACAATTGTAATAGCCAGTGGTACCACTTCATTTTGTGCTGTTTCAGAAGGTACTGATCCTTCAAGAACTGTGTCAAGTCAAAAGAATTTAACTGCAGTACCTGATTGTGTTAAACAAGTCCTACATTTTCAGTGAGCATCCATTATTTTAAAATGCCTTCTCGGTGTGTAGCAGGTAACTGTGGAAATACACAAGGCTGGTTTTTCACTATTTACATTCCCCAAAGATCAGCACATGATTAGGCTTTGGAACCAGTTTATAAGGACAAATGTGCAGATTGGGTTGGTCCCACAAAATATAGTGTGCTTTGTTCTTTTCATTTTGAGGAATCATGTTTAGATCCCTCAATTCTAATGCAGCATAAAATGAATTTTGTAAAGTGCCTGCGCTTATTGCCCCATGCAGTACCCACTATTCATTCCCCTGAACCCACTAACACTGTCAAAATTCACTTGTGTCTTTGTAGTACTAATGAATGTGTTGGTTGTCAAACTACTTTTGACATCAGAGATGCATCATGTGAGCCAACTGTGAAGCGCAGGAAAAGTGGTGCAGCATTCCGTAAGCGTGAACTGGCAGAGGTAATAGTTAGCCCATGATATTATAGTTATACATTTCTGGCAAAGGTTGTCCTCAAACGAAGATTTAGTAATCTATGTGTTTTTCATTATGTGTACATGTGTATACTCTCTGGGTCACATATTCCTACTGCACCGGGCAGTGGCGCAACGCTAGGTGCAGCACAACTAGGCTACGCCGTGGCTATGACCAGGCGATATTCAACGGTGACGTGTCATGACTCAGCACCATTAAAAATGACACAGAGGTAGCACACACTGCACATGGCGCAGTCCAACTGTGCCAGCGTAAGACACAGAAAAGGAGCACAGGAATGCGCCATGCAAGTGCATCACCAGCGATATTAAGCAGGGGGCATGCAAATGAGGCCATAATGTATGCAAGGTGCAAATGGGGCCATTTGCATGTCATTATGGCCCCATTTGCATGTCCTGCCAGGCTGCCCCCATCATAGGTCAGAACCCTGGTGGGCTACTGCAGCCCCCAACTCCCCGCTCTCGTACACCCGACTGTGGTCATCTGCGTATAGACACGTATCCCTGGTGGTGTCGTGGTAACCCCCCTATGCCTGATTGTGTGCCGTTATGGAAATGAAGATTCACCTGGTGGTCCAGTGGTACCCCCTTCCCACCACCCACAAACAATACTGTACACTGGACCACATATGTGAATTAGCGTGTTCATTCACATATCTGGTCTATGTACAGTATGAGTCTATCATGCCCATTGGTCAACACTGTGGCCCAATAGGCATATAGCTCATACTGTACGCTTGTCATTCAGTGGGCATCCAGGTGGTATGCGGTCGCGGCGGCTGCCCGATGGATGGGTGTGGGGGCTGGGTGGCCGGGGACCCTGTGGGTGGGTGGGGAGGGGGGTACCACTGGACCACTAGGTGAATCCTCATTTCCACAATGGCACACGATCGGGCATACAGGGGGAACGGGGTTACTGCTAGAGCACCAGGGATATCTTCTATTTACTACAGCCTGCGATTTGGGCATGGGGGATCACAGGACCACTAGGGGGATATGTGTGCCCTGCAACGGTGTTCTGGTTGGGCGGGTGGCCACCCACGGCTGGCATCTGCTGTGTTGTGCCTTGCAATACAGCAGCCTGCCTGTGGGTGGCTTGGACTTGCTCCTGTTTTTCCAGTGAGGGGTGGATGGATAATCTGTGGAAATCTTTCCTTCTCTGTGGGTAGTCAAGTGATGTGCACTTTCGCCTGATGGAGCCTACTGGCCCCTGGCGGAGGCTGGGAGCACAGCAGGATGTGATGGTTTAGTGCTCAAGGGTAGTGGTGCATGTCATCGGTCACCTTGATGTTAGCACACTACTCTCCAGCAAAACCATGACAGTGATACCTTGCTTGCTGTATCAAGGTTTCCAGCCCCCCCCCCGCTGCAACGGAACCCACAACTCATCCACGGCTCACCCACCTCAGTGACACCTGTGCCAAAAATTGTGAGTTTGCTTGATGCCTCCAGTGGTGCTCCCCCCCACCTTGAGGATGGGTACCTGTACGGTGAATGGGTACGCCAGATGACCCATGTCTCCGCAATATGAGGTGAGATGCTGGGGTTGGTGTAATGCAGGTAGATGGAAGGGCATAGGAGGCCAAAATGTGTGGTTAGGCATGGTGGAGTGTAGTTCAAAGGAGAAAAAAAAAAAATATATATATATATATATTGCTCAAGAACATCACAGCGCCACCTTTACCACTTATTAGAAAATGGGCAAAGAGTATGCTTGTTTCTGATCGGTTGCAAGAGCCAATCTGCCAGTCCGGTATGAGTCAACAGAGACCGGTAAATAATTAGTCCCAGTCTCTGTTGCCTCATATAGTTCTAGATAGCCCTGGGTAAGTAGTACACTCAGGTGAGTACCGCCATGTTGCTTTGTCGCTAAGCGAGAGCCCCTTCCCCCTTAACCAGTCGACATAATACAGAGTGCAAAAAAAAATCACATAACACACAATTTTGTTTTCTTATAACAGTCCCATCCAAGAATCGTAAATCAGATTTCTCATAAATCAGCAACACTTCATACCACAGATCCTGCTTACCAAACACAATTACACTGAAATTCAAACCATCAACCGTCGTATTTCAGTGAACCCTGCCTGGCATGTCCAACTTTAGCAAACCCCGCACGTCAAATTCCAGCAAATCCTGCGGAACAAGAACCAAACACTTGTTCTTTTTTTTTCTTCTCTTTATCATTACATCATAACGGTAACACAAGCACTTTTGGCTTACCTCATTACTTTCTTCTCTGTCCCATTACATTATAACAGTAACACAAGCACTTCTGGCTTACCTCATTACTTTCTTCTCCATCCCATTACAGTATGGCAGTAACGCGAGCATTTGCAGCTTACCCTAATAGTTCCGCATCCAGTAACGCTGGCATTGTAGCGCAACCATTCACCACGGGGACTTTCACAGCACTGCATTTAAACTGTGTAAAGCAAACACATTAAATACACATTTTTTTTCAGTCACTGCAGACACATAATAGAAGAGAGCTACTTGCATCCCCGCTCCCTCAAAGACTGTCAGGTGTGGTACCTGTGGCAAAGCATCTACGTCTCCCCAGATTGACAATCGTGAAACAGTTGTAGTCTGTCCTCGGGCTGATTCCCCCAATCCCTTAACTTCAAAAACAGTAGCACCGATGACTACCCTCGCTCTAAATGCTAGCCTCCTATACCAGTGCCCTCTACTGGTAACCGTGTCAGGCAGGGAACGAAACAATGCCAAACAGGGACTACTTTACCATAAACCTCCTTTTGTCAATATTTATTATCTACTGTTTACAAAATTTACCCTGGGCCCATTTTCTAAGTGCAATAATACCCTCCAGAGTGAGCAGCGTCGGGCCTCATTACACCCCTGGGTGGTCTGGTATTGCCCAATACCTCCCACCCTGGAGGGTATTATTGCTTACTCATAAATCGACCACAATGACCAGTTTTACAGTACAGAGATGACTGTAGTCTTCAGTGTGAATGCTTTGTGTTCGATAAACCAGCACCATGTTACTAATCTCTTTTTCCACAGGTTTTTTTTGTTTGTTTTCACATTTCTTTTTTTTTCTTTTACTAATGACTTGGGGTGGGGCATTTATAAGCACAATAAGACAGATGAGGTGTTGGCTGATAAGGCAGTTACCAGGTGCAAGCTTGGCGCAAGTGCCTCATGCCTTATAAGTCACCTGGCCCATTCTCTTAACAGGCCATAACCTACACCTCATCGTGTTTTATTGCTACCATATAGTGCCATGATGACCAGTGACCCTAGTCTGTGTAAGAAGCTGTCAGTAGTGTTGTCTGTGATGACAGCTGTACATCTCGATATTGTTGTAGTCACAGATACGTGGTAAACCGAGATGTCCATGAATGTGATAGAAACATATCTGGTCCAAAAGCTACAGGCTTTACATGGATGGTTAAATGAGTACATCAAGGGTAACAACAAGGTCCGAGAGACTATCATGTTTCCGAGAAAGAGATGCAAAAGTACATGACATCCAGGACAGCTTGATGAAGATACCTGATATGAAGTTTGATGAGTATGTGAACATGAACTCATGCCTGTATGTACTGGTGAGTACTGTATTAACATCAACATCAGCATATAGGACATGATAAACACTGCTTAATTGTGATGCACATTGCATGTTGCATGTATTTATTGTACCCAATACGAATTTTTTTACTTGTTTTCACGATGATGGGTCAAATACTGTACTTATGTATGATACTGTGCCTTGCAGATCCTGAAGCAGTATACATCCACAGGGTCAGATGTTGCCTCAACATCACTGCAGTTAGAAGAGTCAACATTTATGGATGATGCTGTTGACAGCTCATACGAGGAGACAACATTGGACTCTGTGGCTGACATAAATGCTGCCACTGACCAATCTTCTGTGACTTTCTGTACACGTGGAACTCAGAAATCTTTACATCGTCCCCCACATAAGAGCATAGGTATGTAATTGTTATTGCCTCGATTACTTTAGCCAGAAAGAAAGCCTGCTGTTTGTAAGAGTCTGTACTTGTCATAATAACAAAGAAAAAGTCAATGGCATGGCTAGCAAACATGGTGATTAATGACTACACCATGTTCATTTTGATGCTGGAGGGTGCAGGGCGACTGACTTCACAACACTGTGTGTATTCATTGATCTCCAGTAAGTGAAAAGTTTGGTGCTGGTTACTGCAACATATGGCCAACTATGCAGAACCACTATATTCTGTCAAAGAGAGGTGTATAAAATACAGGCATTGCAACTGTATGCATGACTACTGTGTTCTGTAACATCGTGTTCATGATTCCCATGAACATCTTCTACTTACCTGACTATGCCACAAGTATTCAGAACCCATGTTTGTTAGAAAACACTGATTGGGGTTCGTTGCACATACTATATTTACTCTGTGTGGTAGCATGATGCAAACAGGCATCTTATTATAAAACGGTCATGATGCACTGAAAAACATTACCTCTGTTCACTCATAGGTATACAGACTATTAGGACACAAAGAGATGCAAGCATGCAAACAGAACCCATGGTGCAGCATTTATTCTCCTCATCCGCAGTATACCATTCAGATCCTGAATCAGATGCTAGCTTTATAGATGACCCAAAGGATGTTAACTATTGTCTACGGATAATGAGGCTTCACTTTCCAGTGACAAGTACCGGTGATGTAAGATGTTTACCGAGCATAGTGCTGTGTAACGACACTGTGACACTGGACACCATACTGAAAATTGCTCATGTCTTCTTTGATTCATAGGGTTGAACAACAAGCGAGTGCCACGGGTAAACATGAATATCTGTGGCAGCAAAGAAAGTTTATTGATTTGAGAAATGTTTGCTGCAGCTGTTCAGTGTATAAACTGTTTTGCACCAACAATTGCATCTGTTGATAACGTTAAAGGCACTTTAGTTGTCATACATCAGAGATGTACAGAGTGTGGACATGTTCAGTTATGGCACTCACAACCAAGCCTTGGTGATTATCCAGCTGGTAATGTGCTTCTGTCAGTGAGCATTGGTTTTTCTGGTGTGTCTTCAAAGAAAACTTTACGTGTTCTCCGGCACAGCAACATACAGTGCATATCTGCTAACACTTTATATCAGCATTCCCGTAACTACTTGCAGCCAACAATCCACAGTGTATGGGAAGCTGATAAATGCAGAACAGTTCGGGAGATAATTGCTGACAATCCCAGAGTAATTTTGAGTGGTGATGGGCGATGCGACAGCACTGAGCACTCGACAAAATTCTGCACATTCTCTCTCATGGAGATGAACCACCGCAAAGTAATTGCAGTCAGTTTGGGACAGGTAATGAAGCCGATCACACAGCATTGTATGCATACATGACTTGGTAGTGTCTGTACAGGTTTTGGTGACTGAAATGAATACTGCTTGAGGGTCACATTTATTGTTATCTATACAGAGCAATGAAGTTAAAAATTCATACCATATGGAGCTTGAGGGACCCAAGAGGAGTTTACAAATGGTCAAAGATAATGGTCTGACACCCGATTGTTTCATCACAGATAGACACCCACAAATCCAAAAATACTTGCGTGAACGTGAGTGTGACATTGACCACCGATATGATGTGTGGCATTTCTTGAAAGGTAAGTCACTACTTATTTCAATCACACAATTATGGTTACTACCATACTGTAATGATTAGAAATCTGAAACATGAGGCAAGCAGTCACTGACAATTTTGTTACTTTCTCCTGATTCAAGGATAAAGGGTGTTGGGGTCCACTGTGTAAGTCAAATACTTCACCAGTAAAAAAAACTAGTAAAAGAAGAGAACTGAGCCCCGGTACTCAGGGTATGAAGAGAGGACTGGGAAAGTGTAAAAAAAATTGTAAAATTCCACAGGGCAAGCAGCAGAGATGGCACAAAATAGTTGTGTGTTTTTTTTTCTTCTTATGTATAGTACAATAACAATGACAGCAGAGTACTGGGTGGGAAAACTTGTTCCACAGGTGGTGGTAGGGGGAGAAGAAAAGTACAAGTGGCTCTGTGGAGGGGTAGGCAGCAGGAGATGGAGTAACTGAGAAACCACGGACTACTATCTTTTTAATTTTTTCCTTTTTTCTTTTCCTTTTTTAAAATCCCACATAAAACTATCACAGGTAGCCCATTTTCTTAGTGCAATAATACCCTCCATGATGGGCATTATTGGGCAATACCAGACCTTCTAGGGGCTATAAGACCCTCCGCCTGTGGCGTCAGGCATCATTATGCCCCTGTGCGGTCCAGTATTGTCCAATACCGCCCACCCTAGAGGGTATTATTGGTTACTTAATGTGTGACTGATAGTCTGATTGAATCTGATGTATACTTTCTTTAGGGATTTCTAAGAAACTGGAATCTGTTGTGGCTCAGAAGGAGTGTCAATTGGTTGGTGAATGGATCACAAGTATACGCAACATGCTGTACTGGATTTCTGGTTCAACCACAGATGGCAATGGACAAGTGATGTTGGCCAAGCTTCAGTCCATAACGAACCATGTCCAGAATGTGCATACGCATGACAGCCCGTTGTTCACCCATTGTGCACGTGGCCTGTTGGAAGAATCCCTGACAAAAAGGAAGAGGTTGAAGCCAAGTACGTTGACGAGTCAATGTGTTCGTTATCCTTCAGCATTCACAATGTGAACCAAGAAAACATGGCTGTGTGGTGGTACAGAGGCTTGAGGTGCTGAACAATATCTCAGTGTGTTACAGCAACAAGACACTCCAGTGTTTCCACGGAACATATGGTAGCTTATGGTACTGGATAAACAGAATGGACAACAGTACTTGAGCATTACTAAGCACATGGCTATGCGTTACAACATGGTCCATGAACACAATTGAGTGTCTCACTTCCTACTTGACTGTATAGATGCATGTATCCATCCAGTTACAACGTAGTGCTATATGGAGGATAATGCATGATGTACAGGTGATAATCATGGTATAATCACCTCAAGTGGTAGGCTATGGCATCAGTAAACCTCCAGAGTGCAGCTGGAGAGGTTTGCCATTGCACTAGCAACCGCGAGAGGTGATTACACCATGGTTATCACCTATACAACAGGCATTGTCATTTATAGTGTATGGAACTCATCATGAGAATTACCCCTTCCCGAACACAAGTAATTTAGCCTTACCTTAATAATGAAGCTGCACTATGGTCACATGATTGTGTAGTAAAATAATTTATTTGGGTACATGGACTGAATGACAGTGGGCTGAAATAGCACCAGAGTTAAAATTTCTATCAGACATAGTGATCACTAGAGTCAGTATTCTTTGCTATTTGTGATACATTTACATACAGATGTCTGAACCATGTACACAGCTCAGTGACACTGTTTTTTATTGTATGTATGCAGGTGAGAAAGCACATGAGAAGGCAAACCAAATTCTGTCATCCAGTTTGGTGAAACATGATGTGCAGAAGTTATCACCATTTCATCAAACTTCATCACTTGAAAGCTTTCATACCCTGATTATACAATATAATCCAAAAAGCATGGCATTCACCTACAAAGGGATGTACACCAGGTAAAGTGAAGAACAAATTGCACAGCAGTATATTTAAGCAGTAAGGCACAACAGGGTGTGGATTATTTAAGCAATATATAATGACAGAGAGTGGGTATATTGGTGGACTTACCACACCTGGTGTGGTTCGGTCACGAGGCGCACCTGAGTGATTTAACCATACCAGAAGTGGTAAATCCACCCATGTGCGCACTTCCAGTCATGGTATATTGCTATTATACAATGTTCAACTTGTTTTTTGGTTTTTATAATGATATAAAACATTTACAGTGGGTATACTGGAGGATTTATCACGGTCATGTGATGTGTTTTGACCAATGAGGTTACAGGATTTTCATACCCCATTGTATAATGGGGATTTACCCACACATTGTGTGATGTGTCACGAGGCACATCTCAGTGACTTAATCACACAAGAAGTGGATAAATAACCTAATAACTCACACCCTGAAATGCCTTATTGCGATTATACATTTTACCCATGTGTAAAATAAATTTACAATGTGTTTAATTATGTTTTTTTAAATGCCATTCCTCAGTTGCAGATTATGCAGGATTTCCCCACGGTCATGTGACATGTTTTGACCAATGTGGTTACAGGATTTTCACACCCCATTATATAATATAGTTCTTGTCTTTTATGTCACAACTCCTTTGAAAGAAAATATGGATGACTTGCTGATGCATGATGGACACCTCTGGCTGCATGACTAATTACTGAATTTTAGTTAATGAATGCCATGGTAATTGAAGTTGTAGAACAGTTTTTAAGAAATTATGCGTTCTTCTTTGCTGTTAGATGGCCTGACAGGGTGTACATCGTTGATGAGTTACATCACACCCAAGTTGAGTTTAAGCACGAGGCCACAGGTGTAGTGCTTCCACCACCCTATTTGTGACATTCTGAATGAGCGACGCACACCATGGAGTGCTTTTTGCAATTATGATATGGCCATCAAAACGCATAAAAGACTTTTGTCTCACTGACTGTGTACTTCCATTTCCGCAGAACAAAAATCTCAGATGGAAGCCGGGTCGTTGTGTTATGTATGAATGCTTATTTTTTAGGCCTACTTTCAGTTTGCAAGTGTCTGGTACGATTGATGTTATTGATTAAGCGGCTATTGGACCCTCTTCCACAACTGTGTCATGGGATATCAGCACGGGTTCAAAGCTTCTAGGTCCATCAGATACATGGATTTTGTACAGACATATTAGACTGTTTAATAATACACCAGTAAATTGACTTCGTTTTGCACATGACTTCAACAAAGTATGGCATCTTCTGATGGTTAGTATGTTGCATAATAGTTTTAGCCTTACATTTAACAACATTTAATTATCATTTACAGAATGTTGTCAACAGCACTGCACTTCAACAGAAATTCCGACTGACCGCAGGCTGTCAGTAAGGATGGACATGGTTGTTTCACTATCGATGTACTGAAGTACAAGGGAGGGCGTGGTGTTATTCGTCCAAAGAAAAGTCCTACATCATATGGTAAGGTTCCCCTTATATAAGTACCCCATCTCCTGCTAAATTTTTTTTCCCCTGTTTGCTGTTCAGTACTTGTGACAGAAAAATTTCTAATTGTTACTGACTGTTACTGGCAAACCATTGTATAATTGCAATAAGGCACTCCAGGGTGTGGGTTATTGATGGATTTACCCACTTCTTGTGTGGTTAAGTCACTCAGCTGCACCTCATGACACACCGCTCAAGGCGTGGCTAAATCACCCAATAACATACACCCTGTCGTGCCTTATTGCTGAATTGGTTAATGGTATCAAATAGCCGGTCGGGTGTAAACACAAACAGTACAGTGGTGGAGCACAGGTGAGCATGTGTGTGTGTTTGGGGGGGTTGTTAAAGAAGTGTTGCTGGGGGAGAGAGAGTTAAATGCTCTGAAAAACAGCAGCACTCTCTACTGGCAAACTTATCAGTAGAGGGAGTACTTTATCAAAAAAGCAACTTTAAATGGATTTTTATCTAATTTTTCTAATGCTTTTTCATACTTTTCATATTGTAGCTAAAATATGACATGTAACCCATTTTCTAAGCGCAATCAGACCCAACAGGGTGGGAGGTATTGTGCTATACCGTACCTTCCAGGCCCTCCACCTGCAGCGTCGGGGCTCAGTACGCCCCTGGATGGTCTGGTATAGCACAATACTGCCCACCCTGTTGAGTATTATTGCTTACTTTGGAACAGCGCTACTGAGGGAGTAAGTCTTCGATTAGGCTGGGGCAGGCAGCTACCCAGAATATGGTCTTTAACGACACAATGATGTCATAAAATTTTCATTACAAGGTTGTCATCTGCTTGATTAGAGCTCATAATAAGGCCTCCCAATACAGGATATACTGAGTAATGTTTTAAACAAATTTTAACTAACAGATTTCGTGGATGATTTGCTGACTGCATGTGAGTCTACTGTCATACTTGGGAAACCAACACATGATTGGTTAACTGGAGAGGTACCACCACCAATGACTGCAAAATTTCCACCCATCGAGAAAGAAGCAGCGATTGCCAATTGGTTAAAGCACAGATGATTCAATGATGCAAGTTCAGACCACATGGTGGTTGCAGTAAATGAAGACAGTGTGCACAATGAAAATTTGGAATAGCCGTTTCCTAATTCATAAGATACTAGGTCTCCTGCAGTTATAGAATGTCGTGACATTCCACGTTGTGTTTCTACATCATGGGCTGGATATTCGGAGGGGGTGTGTACATGCATATGCGGCTCATCCCGATATTCATCCCGAATTTGCCATTCACATATTAGGAACTGTCCAGTACAGTATGCACTTCAAGCTCATTGGTCCACACTGTGGCCCACTGGGCTAACAGCACATACTGTGACTGCCATTCATCGGAGGAGGATGGCTGTTATGCGGGTGGGTTGAAGCCTCCCAATGATGATGGGTGGGGTGGAGCTGGGTGGGCAAGGGGTCCTGTGTGGGTGAGAGAGGAGTGGGGGGTACCACTACACCAACATGGAATTTACATTAGCTGATGTACCGTGATCGCAGCAAGGGGGGGTGGGACACCACATCACCAGGGAACTTCTTAGGGCATTCTATGCAGGGCACCAGGTGCAATTCGCCGGCCTGACCTGCGAAACTCATGCAAATGGAGCCATAATGAAATACACATGGCCCCATTTGCACTGTGCATATAGGTTTTAGACTCATTTGCATGCCATCTTCTGAATATTGCAGGTGATGCACCCAGCGCAACTGCGTTTGCATTGGCATGTCTCTGTGCTCCCTATCTGTGGTTTGTTGATCCTGCAGGGTGATAAGGGGGGTTGCTGTACCGACAATGTAATTAATTAGCTTGTTACTGTTGGATGTGTTTCGTGATGATACTGAATTAAGTTATCTGGGTGTTCGGGCTATTTTTGTAAGTGTATCTGCTTAACAATGACTTTCCCTCAGGCTTTTCACAAAGTTCTGCAGCAGACTGAAAGGGTACATGCAGTAATTTGAGTTTACATTGTATGACCCATGTTTATGTGTTAAATGCCTGTTAATATTTCAAAACTTTATACAGAAGTTATGAACTTCTTTGAAGACATTACTTTGTGTGCCGTTCAATTTGCTACAGTAAGCTGTGCTTATCTTAGCTGTTTTTAGCACAGTTTGTGTATCATTATCTGGTAATAGAGTAGTGCCCAGTAGACACAGGTACCTGTCTTTATGTGCGACCATGAAGTGGTAGGTGACAGACCACAGGCATGTGACTTGTTCATAGTCACACAATATGCAATTCCCAGTTCTGAAATTCAAACCAAGGTGTACCAGCTGGATGTCCCAGGATAATTACCATTGCCTTACTATAACCTGAAGACTAGAATGTCACCCACATAGATAGCCACCTACTGTCAATAAATATCAAAAGTATTGTGTGAGAGTTTGTTTACCTGATGAGGTATGATACCTGTCTGTCAGAAGTACCATATAACAACTTTTAAAACACACTGAACAATTGAAGTTCGAAACAATATATAAAGTTTGTCACTGTTAATAAAACAGAATCAAAATTGATTATGCAAATGTGAAACTCTTTGCTGTGTTTTCTTTCACAAACCTCAATGTAAGTGGATAACAACCACTATGACACACACACACACACACACACACACACACACACACACACACACTGGATGAGCATAGTAGGTCATCCAGTTTACCCCATGTTATAATGCTGGATTTATCTAAACTGAAATGCAGAATTTGTCAATCAAAATCATAGCTGGAAACACTGTTCAATACAGCTGTTCCAATACACAGCTGAATGCATTCAGTGGTGAACATAATGAAGACAGACAGCTGATATATCTCAATCACAATTTAATGTTAACAAGAATGTTACAATATACATAATGTAGATAAAAGAATGCTGACAAAGTACATACTAAGGATTTTATTACACATATTTATAACATAGGACAAATAAGTTGCATAGGGACTGCTGTGTGGAATTAAGGTATGGGCTGGGGGTGTAGACGGGAGATGGGGTGGAGGGGTAGGAGGGTTAGGCCAGGAGGTTAGAAAACAAGATGTAGGACCTCCAGGCAATGGTGGTTGAGGGTATGGAGTATGTGGCACAGTTCAGTAACACCTGGGCCACACAACGGCATGAGTGGGACATAAATGTGGAGGGGTGGTGTACCACTGTTATTGAGACATGGCGTTGGTATTCTAGGGGTAGAGGACTTGGGGTGGAACATGGAGGCAATTTGGCTCAACCTCCTGATGCTGTTGGGATAGCAGATCTCCTCCAATGAGAACAGGCTGAGCTCCTTTAGTCTGTCCTCATAAGTCAACTCTACCAGTCCTTGAATAATTGTGGTACCCCTCTTCTACACTGTCACCAGGAGCTGTATGTCCCTCTTCAGTTTACCCACCCAAGATGTAACACCTTGCATTTGGTGGTATGGAAATTTAATTTCCATGTGGAACCCCATCTTTCCAGGGTGTCCAAGTCCACTCACAGTGCCAACCTCTCCGCTTCCCCCTGAACTACTGCTCCCATCTTGGAGTTGTCAGCGAAGAGACTCATCTTACACCCCTATACCCACCCTGATGTCAGATAGGTAAGCATTAAACATGATCATACCCACGACTGAGCCCTGCGGTACCCCATTAGTGACCTCTCTAGGTTTCAAGAGCTCCCCACTGACCACTACTCTCTGTGTACATCCAGGTAGCCAGTTTCCTATCCATCTGACCATCAAATGGCCCACTCCCATCCCCGTCAAGTTTTCCAACATTCCATTCTGGGGAGACCAAGTGAAACGCCTTGCTGAAGTCAAAAAATAGTACATCCACAGTACCCTAACACCCCCAACCCAGTCTTCCCCCCCCACTTTCTGAGCCACACATTTACCTATGAGCTCTTCCTTTTGTTCACCATTGACACCCCAGGTACTGGCAATATTTCAAAAAATGGAAATGTTGCATCCATTACACCCACAGTATTTAACTTGCTTAACTGCACTAGGAAATATTTCATCTGATTTGTAATAGTAACCATCTGACGTACAGTTCTGTGAACCACTTTAGCAACAAACAGCCTACTACTGCTAATTCAAATCCATCTCATAGTGAAATCAACCAACACTTGCAACATTAACAGATTGTGTAACTGCAATATTAACATTCATATACAGAACAAATGATGCTGAGCATCTATCAATATTTTCCTGAAGTGTGCTCAGGGGAGGTGGTAAGAAACCAACATAATTGTCAGATGGCCATCGTTCTCGAGTCTTGTTAACTGCACAAGCAGGTATTACCACTCACACGCTTCTCCCCAACCAGCCCAAGCATCAACGAACAAAGCTTCTGTATGCAAGGAATCGGTGATGGCTGCAAACAAAGGACAACATTGAAATAAGATAAAAACAAAATAGTAAAGGTAACAGTGCACTATATAGAGAATACGGGGGGTGGGATATTCAGACTGTGCCAGGCTGTGGTGCAAGCCTGGGCGCAGCGCAACTGGGATGTGCCAGGGCACTGACAGGGTGATATTCAACAGTGCTGCGCCATGGCTCAGCACCATTGAATATCACTCTGTGGCCACCCGCATTGTGGCACTGCATTAGTGCACTGTACTAGTGCAAGTGGCCAGAGAGGGGCAGGGGGATGCGCCAGCGCAAGTGCCGTTGCGCTAGGTACATCAACCACAATATTCAAAGGTGCACATGCAAATGGGGCCATAATGCATGCAAGACGCAAATGGGGCCATTTGTATGTCATTATGGCCCCATTTGCATGCAGGTGTGCCCATCCCAGGCGACTTGCGCCTGGCACTCTGCCAGGCTGCAGCCGTCGGGGACCGACGCCCCCTGCACAAGTGGCAAAGTGCCCCACTGCCTGATCGCGGGCATATGTATATATCTTAAAACGTCCCATATCCCTGGTGGTCCAGTGGACCGCTTGCAGCCCGATCGCAGGCATATGTAATATATTTAAAACATCCCATATCCCTGGTGGTTTAGTGGACCGCTCACAGCCCGATCATGGGCATATGCAGTATATTTAAAATGTCCCACATACCTGGTGGTCCAGTGGACCACTTGCAGCCCAATCGCGGGCATATGTAATATATTTAAAACGTCCCATATTCCTGGTGGTCCAGTGGACTGCTCACAACCCGATCGCGGGCAGAAGTCTAAAGAAAAATCAAATCCCATCCCTGGTGTTCCAGCGGTACCCTCCTCCCCACCCTACCACTGAGCCCCGCCACCCCGCTCCCCCACCCATCAGTGGCAGGTGGCAGCTCCCCACCTGCAAGCCGCCCAGCCACCCGCCAACTGACTGCGTACAGTACAGCTCTATGCCCATTGGTCCACAGCATGGGCCAATGGGCATGCAGACCGTACTGTACTACATAGTCCAGATATGTGAACTACAAACCGGTGAGCATCAATGCAATTGTGGGGAAAGTGACACAATAGATCTTCAAAGAAAGGATGATGCAGTTTGTTGAGAATAATGATCTTGACTATGATAGACACCATGGGTTCGTCGCTGGCTGATCCAGTCAGACAAAGTTGGTTGATTTTTTTGAATGGGACATGAGGGCAGCTGACAGGCGATGCGGTACATGTACTCTATCTGGATTTCTGCAAAGCCTTCAATTCAGTGCCACACGGAAGGTTTTCTTGCAAGTTGAGGCACGTTGGTATAGGGTTGAAGCTAGCACAATGGGTACAAAACTGGATGAGAGACAAACAACAGAGGGTAGTTTGCAGAGGGGAGATGCATCGGAGCACAGGGCACTGACAAGTACTGTCTCACAGATATCAGTACCGGGAACAGTCCGGTATAACATTTTCATCGCAGACATAGTGGTTACGATCAAGAATAAGATCAGCCTATTCACCGATGACACCAACATCTGAGCTGAGGTGGATGTGGAGGAGGGTTGGAACATTACTGCAAGAGGAATTTGCAAGAGTCAAGGAGTGGTCACAAAGCTGGCAGCTTGGGTTCAATGCCATGAAGTGCAAGGTGATGTATTTCGGTGCACAAAGCACAGAATTCCGCTTCTGGATGTATGGTATCAACTACTCCACATCTGATGAGGAGAAAGATCCATGGGAGCTGGTGACCTACTAATTAAACCACTCTGATCAGTGCAGAAAGGAAACGCCCACAGCTAACAGGATGCTGGGGTGAAGCACTTGGAGCACTGCATGCAGTTCTGGCGCACATACTTCTCAACGGAACTACAGCAAATATGTTTTGTGTGCAACCATGTACTGTGTAAAACATTGTATGGTCGCCCATCCACAAGTAAGGCTTCGTTTCCCTGTCCGAAGTTGATGACATCAGCGAGACCTCTCAAGCTTCAATGTGAAGGTCTCTATGATGTCATCAACTCCTTCACAGGAACACAGCCTTGTTGTGGATGGCCGCCCATCCACTATTCTATACACACTGTGTAGTACACTGTTATAGTGTATAGTGGAATGGTGTTGTGTATAGTACTCCATCTCTTTCAAAATGCTGTCCTACCACAGTTCCAAGATCATGGAAAGCTGTTCTACCCTACTGTGCTCAAACAGCATTCTAGAACCTCTAGAGACTGTATGAGTCAGTTTCATTCTGAAAGCAAAAGAACTCACAAAGCACATTTTACACATTGTACTATACACTATAAAAAATACAGGATGAGCAACTCTATGCAGAACCAGTGTGTTATGCCACTTCGGGGTTCTGATTCTCATGGACCTCTCCAGCTTGGCTCTCGAGGTCAGAGGGAATCAGAATCCCTCTGTGGCAGAACACACTGGTTCTGCATAGTTGCCCATCCAGTATTCTGTATGTTCTGTACAGAACTCCATCCCTTTCAAACTGCTGTTGTACCACAGGATATAACCGGGCCTCTGCAGGAACCGCACATTATACCTTGCCATGTCCATCTCCCACACATGTATTATTTCTATGTGTGTGCATTACACACCACCAGATGACAGCGCATGTAGGGAACAGAAAGTATGCATTACTGACATAGTCAGCGGGTTATCTGCGTGAACATACAAAATAACAAACATCAATGTGATAATTTCTGTCTTGTCATCACAACGTGTCACCTAAAGCTACTGTATAGTGGACATATGTAATGCATACTAGAGCAATCTTTATTCATTTGTGGTTTCACTTGGGGGAAGGAGGAAATAATTTCAATAATTACGGCACATTTTTGGTGCACCTGTTTATACCTCTGACTAACATGTTACAAAGCAATTCACATTATGTTGCTGGTGATGGCAGGAATAAATATACAAAGGGTACATGGCCACTACACCACCAAACCACCACAGAATACCACTTTCTGTCATTTCATGCTGATATATGTGTGAGACATAAGTTGACATGTATTCCTTTATGCATCTAGGAACAGTGCTGTGGTGGTGTGAGGGTGTATTAGCAATGAAATACATAACTATTCCTGGGCAGTATTTTATGGGAACATGAAATCCATTCAGACATGGCACAGTAGCTGCCATGTGTATTGGATTCTGATTGAATGACACATAAATGTATGACAATGCTCATTATATTATCCCTACGTATTATCGCTGCACTTCCTGTGAAATGAAATGTACAGTAAGGCAGTACATCAGATGTACAACATGCAGTGGGGTAGATATCAGAGGCAAGCATACAATACCAATACATGTACCACATATAGCACATCACAGAAAAGTCACCTTGGTCAATATTTAACTATGTTATGGGGTTATACTTATATGTAACACCAGACAGAGATCAGGAAAATTACAAGTGGCAGCAGCACATACCATTCAGTGCTGCCTATGCAAGCATCGCTGCACAGATCCTCGCTACTAAAGGAGCCGCTCACAGACTCACTGTTCCCATAAACAGGATCAAAACAATATGGATCTTCATAAAACGGGGGCATGCCACTATCGGACACATCATCTGAATCACACCCTGTATAGTTATCGCTACTGCTGCTCTGGCTGCTCATTGTATGACTCCCACTGTCCTTCAAGAACAGACGTCACACCCTGCCTCGCCCATAAACTGACGCGGTTCACGTACACTGCCGGCCGCTTCCCAGATTCCAAGATGATTTTAATAAAAAATATTTTTTAGCATTACATTTCGGGAAACGTTGCCATTGAGGAATGGACACCCTAAGGGCCAACTGCTGACTGAGTGAGTCTTATGACTATCTCGATAGTCCCTCTTTAAGCAACCTGCTTTGCTTTTTTGAGTCCGTAAGTGCTGCACTAGATAAAGGCCTTCCTGTTGATGTAATATTTTTAGATTTCTTGATCGTCTTTGATACAGTCTTTCATAAAATATTGCTTGAACAAGTGATCAGCCTCAAATTTCCGACATATATTATGAAGTGGATTTTATCCTGGTAAACCAATAGAAGACAGAGAGTGGCAATATACATGTCAGATTGGGTCCCGGTCACTAGCGGTGTACCTCAGGGTTCTGTCCTGTGCCCGACTCTTTATAATATCTTCATATCATTAATGCAAACCTCGAGTAGGGTC
Source organism: Neoceratodus forsteri (assembly GCA_016271365.2). NCBI lineage: Eukaryota > Metazoa > Chordata > Ceratodontiformes > Ceratodontidae > Neoceratodus > Neoceratodus forsteri. The sequence continues at coordinate 660,944,363 of CM057458.1, forward strand.
TGGATGGCAAAGTATGCTGATGACTGTAAACTAGGCAGCATAGTGACCAACATTGAGGCTGCAAAGCACCTCCAGGAGAACCTTGGTACATTGGAATCTTGGGCTTCTGCAAACAATTTGAGTTTTAATGTAACCAAGTGTAAGACAATGCACCTTGGACATAATAATCCAGTGTACTCATATGAACTGTATAATGTTACACTCCACAAGACAACAGATGAAAGGGATCTGGGAGTGATTGTCAACAATAAATTAATCTTTGACACCCACACCAGGACTACGGTTAAAAAAATGCCATAGGTTAATAGGGTGTATTCTTAAAAACATTAAAAGCAGAGAAGCTGAAGTTCTTATACCTCTTTATACAACCTTGTACGGCCACATCTTGACTACTGTGCACCTTTCTGTGCTCCCATGACCATTGGTGCAAACACTAGTAGAAGGTGTACAGAGAAGGATTACTAGAAGCATACAGTCTGTTCAAACTTCCATATGGGGATAGATCAGATCAATCTGGACTATATTCTATGCATTATAGGCAGTTAAGAGGGGATCTATGTTTTACATTCAATGTAATTCAAAACAATTTCCTATTTAATGCAGTTGGATTAAAGAGAAATAGAAGTCTAGTAAACACTACAACCCATAACCAGAAATTAAGAGGCGGTGTCAATAGAACAAAAAAAAGAAATGACTGGTATAATCAAAGAGTCATTACACCATGGAATTCATTACCCTTGTCAATAGTTAATAGTGAAAATATGACAATATTTAAAACAGGGGTTGATCTACTAAGGGTAACAAAAAAATTGAGTACCTTGATTCCACCTAATCAGGTGGTGAGTTTCAAAGGCCTTGGCCTCTTAACTCGTATCCATCCTGTGAACCTATGAACTGGTGGGGTCATCAACAGAGACCTTGTCACCATAAACGGAGTGGCCACCCATACCATTTTAGATAGTGGCTCCCAGATAACAATTATATTCAAGTCCTGGTATGATAAACATCTATCCCACTTAGAATTGCAACTGTAGGAGGGGTTACATGTGTGGGGACTCAGTGAAAAATCCTACCTATATTTGGGTTATGTCACAGTAGAAACAATCTTGCAGCACTCTCTCACAATTGTAGGCAGGATTTCTTGCAGCTCTCTCACAGCTAAAGTCAAATCAGGATTCTCGGGCTAACCTTCCCAAATATGGAAAGGCAAATGCTAGCCCTGTGGGACATGTATCTGGCAACTCCCAGGCCAGCCACTTCAATGTCCTTGCAGCCACATTTCATAGCAAGGGGCCAGAGCCCCCCTTTCTGTGGAGGAGCTCCCACTGAACTGACTCAAGAACTAAAAGTCTCCTGAGTTTTGGGAACTCTTTGCAGCTCCTAATTGGCTAATTCAATTGTCTCTCTGAAAAATGAATATTCATCAGGCTCCCTCAATGCCCTATAGGTTCCTCAGTTAGACACCAAACATTGTCCCTATTTTTCCCCCGCAAAGCCTTGGCACAGTTCCACAAGTCTCTGTAACAAATCCTGACTTCTGATTGGCTGTAAAGAGGGTCAAATGCTTAATATATGGCTGCTGACAAACTCAGTCTCCTGGCAGTCCATACAATGTCCCACTTCACAGTTCTGGTGCATCCAGCACAATTACTGTTTATTTACAGAAACCCCACTGTTTTAAAGTAGTCTCTGTGACCTGTTAAATGCTGCCCATATTTAATATGTATCTGCAGTCCTTAGCCTGTCGCTAGTGCCAAAATGTACCATCCCCAGGTGCTAGACAGGCTTGCTCATGAATATTAATGCTGCTGCTTATTAATATTCATGCACCACAACACAGCACGATTGGTGCTCCTTATTTACAATATAAAGAGGCTTCTCACCTGCCTCATCCTAGTCTCCAGTCCTCATTCTGCCAGAACCGGGGAAACAAGACCTTTCAGGGGCCATCCATTTTACTGCTACGGTGGTAAGAAAATGAAGTGACACTTTTGCACGTGCACAAGCCAGCCACCGACACACCCGTGCCAGAGGAATAGGCAGCAGTTTGCAGATGCTCCTCCAGCCCCTACCCAGAGCCTGCAAGAGAAGCAGGGGCCAGACAGAGGTCCACAGGCACAAACAGGGGTACAAAGAACTCTGGCTGTGGTGGTGTAAGCACCAGGGAGAAATGGGCAAACAAGGTAAGCCCCCACAGGGGGTGTTACATAATGAAGGACTAATTTCATAAGTGTAATAAGGCACTTCAGAAATGTGTTATTATGGCCAATAAATGCACTTCTCAAAGTGCATTTAAAGGCACTTATAAAATGGATAGAAAAAATCCTCTACCATTGATGCAAACACATCACATGATCGTACATTATTCCCCAGTGACCACATACATGCACATTTTTCATGTTTTAACCTCCTATATGTTAATTTTGTGCCCATTTTGTAAGTGCAATGACACACTTCAGGGTGTACCATGGCATTTGATATATTCATTTCTTAGGCGGTTGAAGGCACTCAGCTTTGCCATGTGCCTCACTATGCAACCAGAGCATGAGTATTTCAGAATCAAAACCCTGCCAGCCCACCGGCACAGTGTTAGCACTACTACTTGCAATGCCAGTGACCCAGGTTCAGTAGTAAGCCAGGGTCATCGGAGGGCCGACTGGGGGGAGAAGGATCAAGTGCCCGATGGGCCACTCTCCTTCTCCAGGAGGGGTGGGCAGCTCTCCTCGCTGCAATACCACCACCACCTGGGTGACCACATGTGGTGCCATTGCAGTAAAAGGAGGCGTAACTCTAGGAAGGGGGTGGGCGTCAGCCAAAGACTGAATTGGAGGTGCTGCCTCAAGACTCCAACTCATTGGTCCTCCCTGACCGCTGATGTCCGCAGGGGGTTGGATCCAGAAAAAGAAAAAAAGACCCCGTGTTGGGTCTAGGTAACAGGCTCCAGCACCAAAACTGACCGTGGAGGTAGCGGGGTGAACTTCAGCTGCACAGTCCCCCAAGGCTCAAAGGAAGGTAAAAGGGAGGGCCTCCTCCGCCCCACCTGGGGGGTTAACCAGGGCTCTAGAGGTCAAAAATGGAGTGGGGCACTATCAGAGTGACTCCCGGTTCCCTCCATGGCATAGCCTGAATGGTGTATTGGGAGCCCCAAGAGAGGAACTTTATGTAGAGATGGACAGGGAAAAATAGAAAGTTAAAAAAAAAAAAGAATCAGAACTCTCATCATGTCATGTGTTATCACATACTTGGTGTCAGAGCCTTTTGCCTAGCAACACATTAAAGGTGTACGATGATTGGCCCACAACTACATACACCGACGTGTTTTACTGCATAATTAACACATCACTTTGTAAAGTGCTTTGAAACTTTTATGTACTAAAACCATTGGTATTGGGGAAGACAAGGGTAGTGTTGAGAAACAGTGTAAGGTAGGGCTCAGGGCAAAATCGATTGACTTAAAGCTTTCCGTCCTCACGTCTAATTTTTAGTGTGAAAGGTGCTACACCTCAGCTTATATGACTGTTTTCTTCCAAAGTTTTGGCCTTATGTATATATTGTACTTTATATAGAGATTAATGAATAGGAAGGGGTGTGTGATGATTTTTTGCACACATCTAAGTTGTGTGATCCCATATAAACCCTGAGGGCAAAGCTGGAGGGTGTATTAAGGTATCATACACAAAGGTACATGTAAAAAATACGTAAATATCCTCACCTAGCTAAACTTCAGGTTTACTTCTCCTGATACTCCTAATAGGTAGACATTTATTGGTGTTCTATATGTCAGTCTGTGCACATTTCTCCATTTTCTATGTTTTGGAATAATTACGGGTCATGTAAAGATTACAGTCCAATAGAGGTATAGATTTATGTGATGCCTTCTTTCTTTTGTTTTGACCATATGAGGGACAAGCTGTCTTAATGCAGGTGTTTGCCTATATTTAAATAGTCAGCAATCTATAGGTGTTGTGACAAACTATGGTGCCATCGTTTCTTTTTACATAAAAAACATTATACAATGGCAAGAAAAAATACTAGCCTCTCATTGGTCAAACTGGGACTGGACCCGTGATGTTATCCCAGTACAACATCACGGGTCTAGTCCCAGCACACAGATGACCGCATGAACCTATTTTAAATCACTACACACTGCCCACAATGAGTGATCCCTCTTTCTTTAGTCAGCCCGTTTCCCCCACTTGCAACCTGCCTCCCTTACTCCCGGCGCCTTCATCATAAAACTAAAAATCTCCAAAACATAAAAACATCTCCAACCCCGAAACGTACCATTTTATATTGGTACAGCTGTTTCCTGACCATCTTTAACTGCCGTTCAGACTCTGCCTTCACATCAGCACTCTTCCGCTTACAGCGCATACAGCCTCGCGCAGTAACTCCGAGACCTGAGCTTCACAGCAACCACTTTTCCGTACAAATCTCTCGCCTCCCATACAAATTAAAACCATTACAGAACCCTCAGTTCAATCTGCTACTCCCCTGCCTAACCGCACCGCCTCACTGCATTCCCTGTTGACAACCCCACACACACACACACACACACACACACACACACACACACACACACACACACACACACACACACACACACACACACAGTAATGGCAAGTGCGAGACTATGCCTTAGTGTGTCTTACCTGATCATTGCCACTTCTTGCTTTTAACATTGCAGGACTGACAGATGGGGAAAGACTTAAAATAAAAAATGAAAGCTGAAAAAAAAAAACACTGGACTTGACAGTACACCTCAGCAAAGTAATGACATGTGACAAAAGAAACAAACAACACATAAAGATTGAGGTGCAGACTCGGGACTGCAGAGCCACAGATAAACAGGGCAGCTCCACCTACTGGCAAGAAATCGGCACTATTTTTTTTAAACAGTACACCTCCTCATAAAGAAAAAGAAACAGCAAACAAACTAGTTTTAAACATATTTCTTCATCTTTTTATTTTTTATTTTTTGACTCATGAGCCATTAGAGAGCATATGAATATCTCCAGGTAGTGTAAGTAGTTATTTAACGTCACTCTGGGTGATTATTCGACTGCCTGGCGGCCTCGTGCCAATCACCTCAGGCGGACGTTATCCCAGCAAAACACACACACCCCGTCGTGCATTATTGCTTAAGTATTCACTGGGTTTGCATCTGGTATCTTGTGATTCCTACCCACCCGGTCCAGCAGTGATGACAGCACAGACAAAGGAATGTTCCATTTAATTATGTGCTTCATCATTAATGAGAGTCGAACCGGGGGGGATTATCATTCACGTTTATAGGCTGGATTGTACTAAATGCACTGAATGTCACTTTAAATGATTTCTTGCACTCAGTTAATGGCACCTGTGTTATTAAGTATTTAAAGTATTAGATTTTTAGCTTGGTCACTTCTGACGAAGGGGAGTTAGTGCCCCGAAGCGCCAAGGCTGGACGTTTTGGTGGAGGTTGCAGCGTTTTTACTTTGCACATTGTGTGCATCATTCCTATACTTACAGTTGTAAGCCCCACATTATTTACTTAATAAAAAATACCCTCACTGAATTTTGATTGAGTCTGGAGTGCTGGATTTACTTTCTTTTGTACATCCTCACCTACACATTGTTTTTTTTTAATTGCTGACTTTTGACAAAACTGTCAAAGCCGTTGCTGGCTGACTTTTACGGCAGTTTCTCCATAGCCAGAAGTTCAGTTCAGCTGTCCCAGCCACCCTGTGCCTGCCCCATGTAGTTTTGAAATGCCATGGTGGGAGAGGCATAAGATCATGAAACGAAAGTAGCAGATGAGTTGCTATTTTTCATTAATTAGCAGTTAATGACCACGTTTGAAATTCTGGTTTAGAACTGGCATCTAACACAGTCTGACCAAGGCTGTTTAGAGGTAAAACTGTAATTTTTTTTATTTCATTTTACTTTCTGGCAGACTTGGTTTTTGTTTCACTCAACACGGTTTAACAGAGGATGGTACATGCTCACATGCACACTGTGCTTAGTGTGGCAACTGGTGCTGGTGGCAAAGACAGTTTCAGCATGGCTCACGCAGAAGTTTGGATCACTGATTTACAGCTTTGAGATGTCTTGTGCTTCCGGTTATAACTGGCCAGTTATAATGGGAAGTTACTCCATGGTTATCTGGGTGTAATAGCAAGTCAACTTTAACACTCCCACCCAGTAGCAATGCCCTCCCGGAGCCACTGCATTATGGGTCTCTACCACCCTCTCAGATCCCACACAGTCTGTGAAGTACCTGTCCAATCAAGGGACACAAAAAAAGGAATTGTTCTACACAGGGAGTTATATAATAATAATAAATTTTATGGCGCCTTTCAAAAAACCAAGGCACCTTAACAATAAATAAAATCATGATACACATACAAACATCTCAGCGTAAAACAATAGTAATACTAAAAACAACTTTAATCAGTCACCAAAAGCTTGGTTCCACAAGTAGGTTTTCAAAGCTTGTTTAAAACCCTCTACGGTCGAGCATTCACGTAACCGATTGGTTAGAGAATTCCAGAGGGTGGGGGCAGCATACATAAATGTTCTCGCTCCAGAAGTTTTCAAACACACCCTCGGAATCTCTAGCAACCCCTCATCGGCTGAGCGGAGCACTCGCCCAGGGCAGTGGGGGACCAGGAGCTCTTTCAGGTAGTCCGGGCTCAGTCCGCGTAGGGCTTTAAAAGACAGAAGGCCAACTTTAAAGGTGATCCGCCACTGAACCGGCGGCCAGTACAGTCCGCGCAGCACAGGTGTGATATGACAGGACCGAGAAGATCCTGTCAAAAGCCGCGCTGCAGCATTCTGCACCAGCTGCAAGCGATGGATTTCCACCCCAGGTAACCCTAAGTACAGGGAGTTGCAATAGTCCAAACGCGAGGTCACAAAGGCGTGAATCAAAGCTGGAAGGTCGCCGGATGGAACTAGGTGCTTAATCCTGGAGATATTCCTCAGATGGTGAAATGAGGATTTATTTATTTAATTAGTATTTCGGAAAGACCTTTGAGCGTGAGCTCTTTTACAAAGGTTCCACGTCAGGGTGGACAATAAGACAATACACATATTCAGTGGTTACACAGTCCTGATCATTAGGCATTAAAGAGTGATTACATGACAACTAGACAAATAGGAGAAAAAACAGAGCAGTTGTAATCGAATACTAAGCTATTTCTAATTGGTTGCCCTAGGTAGCTCCAGAGGGCTTTGTTGAGTATGGTGTGTGTGGGGAAGGGGTTTGGGAGGGGCAGTACCAAGTGTGTTTAAAGAGGACTGATCGCTTACTTAAGCCCTTGGCTAGGCTGGAATGGAGGCAGGGTTCTCTAGGTAGCCCTGATGGGTGCTACCTTGGGGGTAGGCCTGTCTATCAAGTGGGGCCTGAGAAGCAGGTGCATTTTGAGCTAGACATTAGGTGCTGTTTGAGGCCTGCTTTGAATTGAGACAGGCTGTTTGTTTGTAATTTCAACAGGAGTTCATTTATCCAGAGGGGGGCCCGATAGGAGAAAGCACGCTGCCCTAGTGAGGCTCAGCGGAATGGTATGGACAGTGCTCCATTCTTCCTCCGTCTGGTGATGTGTGTTGAGAGAGAAGCCTCGAGCAGGTTTCCTATACAGGGTGGATTTTTTCTGAGGAGTGCCTTCTTTCCCAGGAGGCAAGTTTGGTATTTGATCCTGTCTTTTAGGTTAAGCCAGTTTGTACGCTCATACAGGGTGCAAGTATGAGTGTAGTGATCTGCATACAGGGTGAGGTGGCATGCCTTATTGAGTGCAATTTGGACCCTTTTAAGCACTGTATCAGTAGCAGCTCCATAGACCACCAGCCCATAGTCTATTGTGGAGAGTATGGCACTGGAGACTGAGATTCGGAGTGCTTCCGGGGTGAGGGATTTCTTGTGCCTATAGAGGACCCCGATCTTTGTGTTTACCACTCTGACAAAGGAGTCTATGTGGTGTGCATAAGTGAGAGAGTCATCAATGGTGGCTCCAAGGTACTTGAAATAAGTGCACCTGCTCAGTCTGCTCACCAGCCTTATTGGTGATTACGAGGGGAGCATTCTTGTGTTTGTTGTAGGGGCTGGATTGTAGCATGGCCTTGGTTTTCTTGTAATTTAGTGGCAGCTTTTGCCTACTGAACCAGTCCTCAAGTTTACTGAAAGAGTTCTGTAGTTCTGTTTGTAAGACAACCTGAGAGGTGCTACTACTCAGCAGCATGGCATTGTCCACATACAGAATAAGTTTGGTGTCACAGGCTGTGGGTAGGTCATTTACAAAGAGGCTGAAAAGCAGGGGCCCTAGAATTGATCCTTGAGGGACTCCTAGGAGTACATCTCTGGAGCTGGATAACGTCTGCCCGATTTTGACTCGCTGGCTCCTGTGTGTTAGATAGTCATTGAACCAATTCACGGCATTTGGTGCCACACCCAATCTTTGGAGCTGGAGTAAGTAAGTAAAGTAAGTAAAATTTTGTTTATATCAAGCACCCTTCCCAAGCTCAGTGCACTTTTACAATAATTCAAATCACTTAAAACACATTTCAGAACAAAAAATCCAACAGTCATACAATACACTTACTTATTATGTTCCACCAAATGCTAGGGCAAAAAGGAAAGTCTTTAGTTGTTTTTTAAAACTTTCAACAGTTAGGCAATCTCATATCTGATGAGGTAGAGAATTCCACAGGGTTGGTGCCATATAGGCAAAAGATCTACCTCCAGACATCTTTAGACATACCCTGGGAATCTCTATCAATCCCTCGTCAGAGGAGCGAAGAGAACGGGCAGGACAGTAAGGCACCAAGAGCTCTTTCAGGTAGTGAGGTCCCAAATCATGTAGGGCCTTAAAGGTCAATAATGCGACCTTGAAGGTGATCCACCACTGTATTGGCAGCCAGTGCAGATCACACAGCACAGGTGTCATATGGCTAGATCTGGAAACTCCCATCAACAGCCTGGCCATCGCGTTCTGCACAAGCTGCATGTGGCGGATATCCACCCCCGGCAGCCCTAGATAGCGGGCATTGCAGTAAGCAAAACAGCTGGTGACAAAGGCGTGGACCAAGATGGGAAAATCTTCCAATGGAACTAGTAGAAGGTGATTGACGGTGTCGAAGGCTTTGGTGAGGTCAATGAAGATGGACCCCACCAATTTTCCTTCATCCAGGGCCTTGTGAGCATAGTTAGTGTATTCAAGCAGTGCCGTGGTGGTACCACAGATTTATTAAATAGCATTGTTATGGGCATGATAAGAACATCAACGGTGAGAGATAGTAACTTCATGTCTAGTCCATCACTCCCCAATCTGGTTTTGCCTAGGACTTTCCTGACCATCGTTAGGGCCTCCTTCACCATCACCTTCTTAAAGTAGAACAGTTTAACAACAGCTGACACCTGAGAATGCAGAGTCAGCCTCTCATCGAAGATTACCCCCGGGTTCCGCACCCATTCAGAGGTCAGGAGAGGCACCACCTTAAGGTAAAGACCAGAGGGTGACCCCCCCACTCAACCCTCCTGTCCAGTGACCCAGATCCACAACCAATACCTCGGTCTTGTCGGAGTTCAACTTTAACCAGCTTGCATCCATCCACTCCCGGATTTCAGCGAGGCAGCTATTAAAGACTAAGACAACTCCATCCTGGTCAGGTGGAAAAGAAAGGTAGAGCTGGGTATCATCTGCATAACAGTGAAACCTCAGCCCATACCTTCTTACAATGTCTCCAAGGGGCAGCATATACACTGAGAACAACATGGAGGACAGCACTGAGCCATGAGGGACCCCACATAACAGAGGGACTGGGTCTGAGGAAAAAACCCCGGACACCACCCTCTGAGATCTTCCTGTGAGGAATGATGTAAACCACTCCAGGACTGTACCTGACAGTCTGCAAATGAGCCTCAGGCAATCAAGCAGGACTCCATGGTCCATAGTGTCAAAAGCTGATGAGAGATCTAGGAGGACCAAGATAGAACGGCTCCTCCCATCTCTAGCCATCAGATCATCATTGAGCACCTGAACCAGCGCTGTCTCAGTACTATGCTTCTTTCAAAATCCAGACTGGAGGGGTTCATAGATGTCATGGATGATCAAGTGGTCCTCCAACTGCATAGCCACTACTTTCTTAATCACCGTCCCTATAAAGGGAAGGTTAGAGATTGGTCTGTAGTTTTCAAGGCTGTCTGGGTCCAAAGAAGCTTTCTTCAAGAGCGGTGTCACCACCGCCTCTTTCAGTGAACTTGGAAACTCACCTGTCTCCAAAGAGCACCAGACTATCCGAGCTAGGACCGTCCCGATAATATCAGTACAACCCAAAATTAGGGAGGTAGGTCCTGGATCCAAACTACAGCATGTAGGGCTCACACTCTGGATGATCCACATGACATCCATGAAAGCCGGTCAGGCAAAGGTACTCCAAGAAGGCAGAGGATAGGCGATCCTGCATTGATCCATAGCAGCACCCATAGGGTGTGCTGGTTGGCAAGATGATCTGATGTCGGACACCTTATTTGCAAAGAACTGAGCAAGTTCATCGCACTCCTCTTGCGAAAAAGCTTTCCAAACTTGTAAACAGGCTGGGTTGCACAGTCTGTCCACAGTTCGGAACAGCTGAGCTGATAGATTTTGAGCAACTGCAATCTCTCAGGACAGGAATTCTGCCTTCTTACGAGAGACTGCAGATTGATAGACTTGATAATGGTCCATCAATCTTAGGCAGTCGGCATCAAGAGCGGATTTCCACCAGCAATGCTCTAACCTTCATCCTATTCGCTGCAACTCCCTCAAAGTCCCATCAAACCAAGGGGCTCGAGGGTGAAAGGAGAGAGGACACACACTTACCAGAGCAATGACAGCCAGGGCCACCGCAATGGCTGAATTATAAGCCACCACAAGGGCCTCAGGGTCACTGTTTGCCTCTGAGAGGGATGAGAGATTGAGCACTGCCATTAGGCCTTGAGAGTTTATATCTCACAAAGTGCAGTACCGCGTCATCTCCACAGGGGTAGACTTACCTAGGGTGGTGCTAAAACTGAACCCCACGATGTAGTGATCAGACCATCCAACTGGTTCCACCCCCAAGTTAGAGGCCTCAATCCCCAGAAGGAATACTAGGTCAAGAGAGTGACCAAGATTATGAGTGGCAGTGCTAACAACCTGTGTAAGGCCCAGATATGTCATCCACTGAAGGAAGTGCTGACCAAATTGTGAGAGTTCGTTGTTGACCCAGGCATTGAAGTCGCCCAGGATCATCAGCCTGCACAACTCGAATGCCATGTCGATGATGAATGCGACTTCCTGGAGGAATCACTTCTCATCTCCTGACGGATGGTAGATGAGAACGATTCTACAGCCTACACCTGCCACCATTGTGCACTCAAATGACTCAGTATCCCTAACTGGTACAATCGTGAGGTTAAGTTTGGTCTTGAAACAGACCACTACCCCCACGATCCAATCTCAGGTGGTGTATCACTGAGTACCCACCCGGAGTTGCAGCCTCCAAAATGGGGCCAGAGTTCTCATCCAGCCAGGTCTCAGTGATGCAAGCCAGGTCCACCGACTCAACAAGATCTGCAATAATTGCAGTCTTGTTCCTAATGGACCTATCATTGCATAACACCGCCTGGGTTAGATGAACCTCTCGGGCCACCCAGGCCACCTGCCTACCATCATTTGTAGTGCTCTTGGGTATGAAACCAGGCATTGCAAGCCATATTCTGGGTTCCTTTTCGCCCCAGGGCGTCTCCTGGACCTCACTACCCCAATGCGGTGGCTCCCCTCATTCATCCTCCGCTGTTCACACCCCTAGGCCCTCCTGCAACCCCACTGGGCAATACCCAGTACCCTACAGCACAGGTATGTTGTAAACTGAAGTGGGGGGGGAGAAAGGGCGGAGAGCGCGAAGAGCGGAGGATGAATAGTGCAAGACCATAGAGGCACAATTCCAACACATTTTGGTGATCTAAACAACACTTTGTAACTCTTCAGCTGGTACCAGTAGTATGACACAATAACCAATGACTGGATATACAGGAATTACATTACGAGTCCCGGTGCAGGCCTGTACATTGCCCAGGTTCTTTCAGTGGTACACTTGATGAAAAGTAGCAAGCTTGCAACTTAACCCCCCAACAGCCCACGGTGTACTAGCACAATTTAAAGAACTTGAAATCCAAATGGAAAATGCTTGAAAAGCAACTTATGATCCAAATGCAGTAATTGTAATCCAAAATTGGAAAAGTACGGAAGACCCCAGCCAGCAATGCTAGCTCTCACATGACCTACATATGCAGCAATTCAGCTGAGACAGGTGGCAGCACACAGCAACAGGGTGAGAAGCATTCAGGAACAGGGTCCAGTGGGCTGGGGATGAAGCACTTAAGATTCCCTCAGACATTTTGCAGCAGCACAGCCCTTCTGGCTCAAACCTCTCAGGACACAGCCCTCCTGGATCACACCTCTCAAGAGACAACCCTTCTGGCTACACTGTCAGTCACAGGAGCACTACGCAAGAGCTTCCCAGTTCCCCAAAGGAGCCTAGACCCCAGGGTCAACCCCCCCAGTCTGACTCCCCTACAGATTGAGAATACCCATGTACTCAGATCCACCCCACTATAAGGTCTAGCAGGCCCCTAATCTAGCTCTGAAGCAACCTGGGTAGGATGCAAGTATCTGTTTCTGTACAGCTCAGCAGCTTCAGTATGCCCACTGGCTCACACTCTCAGTAGTTTCTTCCAAGTGCTCATCTAGCACAATTTCACAGCTTTCACTACACAGGGGTTTTCCCCCTGGCACAGTCTCTGAATGGGGTAAGTCCAGCATGGGGCTCACAGAGAGTTTGCAGGATGATCCCTGGTGAGGGCTCGCCAGATTGCTGGCCTGGCTAAGCCTCTTGATTGGTCTCACCAGCAGCAGGCCGGAACACTTCAGTGTCTCTCTCAGACTGACACAAGCGCCTCGAGAGCCCAGAAGCATCTTTCTCCACATTCAGTGTCCCATTGGACAGACAGGACTGTCCATCAGTCCTTCTGCCCTCTCATTGGCCCTCTTAGCCTGCCAGTATATGTGGAAAGTTCCATGATTGCATCTTCCTCCCACAGTTCCCCTGGCTGCCGACTTGGCATCCCAGCCTTCTGACTGGTTGGCTGGTGAGGTTAAGGGTCATGGAAATAACTGCCCCCATGATTTGATGGTGCCCTGTGCTCCAAAGTCTCTTATTTTATCTATTTCTCATCCCTGAGAGTGCTGGCTCCAGGGTGTTTCAAAAGCCCTCCAGGGCTGATGTGCAGTCATGTCATGGCAGGGATTGGGCAGCAGATCCATGCTTATGGCAGCTGACAAGGTCAGGTGGAATGCAGAGAACAGGGGAAGAGCCCCTTTGTAGCACGTGCTCCCACTGTTGTGATGGCCTTGCCCATGTGTGGCACAGAAGGCACCAAAGCAATAGTGTCCCTTGTGATCCCAGTCCCACCTGCCAGGGTATGGGGGCCCAGGACAGAAGAATAACCTCTAGAGTCAGGCGGTAAAGGTGCAGAGGATTATCCGCACTGCAGCTATCGGTCACCACGCCACACCATGAGTGAGCAAGAGAGCTGCAGCAGAGTTCAGGTGGCAACTGCAAGGGCGACAGGCAAGCATTGTGGTAAGCCCCTCCCGAAGGGGAGGGTTACAGTATATTATCTGTGTTATTTTCACTTGTTATTATGTAACTTGCAATATCATCTGCAACAGCTGAATACTTCCCAGCGTAGTCGTGGTGTAAACTCTAAAGTCTGTTAAACTCTTCAGTGTGTGCCTGCTGAGCAGTTTTCTGTACTGTCAGAATGTGTTGTGTAACTAATGACTTGATCTTGTAAGCCAGTATTTTCTGCACTTACTGTGCTGTAACATTATTCCGCTGCTCCTGGTTACTCCCTGCGTTATGTGTTTGTTGCTATTTATGTATGTATTTCCCAAATGCTCTTACATTTGCTCTTTGTAACTAACCCCGGATCACTCAAGAAAAATGGACATTTAACCTCAGTGGGTTTACCTGGATATCAAAATCCAATAAATAAAAATACTATGTTTCTGCTCATCTACGTTTTATTGATTATCCTGCCCTGGGCTGCACCTGGAAACGAGCCTCGACTCGGTGTGCTTTTTCCGGTCACTAACTTTCAAATAAATAAAATAAAAATAACTCTATTATATTCTGTTCTACAACACAGCGGGCATGAGGAAGGACCCGTCTGTGCTGAAGGCATGGAAAAGTCCCTGGGGATATGGACCACACATGCATCAAGCTTACAAGTAAAAACCTCTTAACAACAAGAAAAGCTATATTTCAGTACATGCCTTAAAACATAAATGTAGCTTTAGACTGAGGAAATGATGAACACTGTAGTCTAAAAGTGCACATTTTCTCATGCAGGTTTCTTGTCTCTTCAGCTATGTCAGGATATCCTACTACATCTACAAAAACTCTGATGAAGGTTGATAGACTTTAGAAAAGGGTGGGTCAGCAAGGTTGAAAACAGCTGTGCCAATTGGAGGAAAGGTAACCATGGCAACCTTGGTTATCTGCATCCTCCATGTACTTCCTCACTCTAAAAAAACAGTACAGGATAGGAACAGCCCAGAAGGGAATGTCCACATCTAGATAGGCTCACTGCTCCTCTTGAAGAACACGTTTCAGACTCTTCAGTTGATCATTTGGTATAGCTTTTCACAGTTGCTGACAGAGGGGTTTCAAAAAGTTCACCGGCAAGTCTGAGAGGGGATGATGGGTTTTCAGAGGTGGTGTCGGTTTGACCGTCTGTACCTGATACTAGCTCAGTTGTTTGCTTTGAGTTGCAGCTGGTTCTCAGAGGCTTCATTCTCCCCAGAGCCATTCCAGATGAAGGCAAACCGTAGTTTTGGCAGAACTTTCTTGGGACTTGATAAATGCGATGCCTGTGTTGGTACATCTATTTGCAAGAAGTTCTTCAAAGAAGAAATAAGGTAAGATATAAGTCATTGGAAGAAAGAAGATGTAACAACATGGTTAGTGATTCCATCAGCAGGGCATTTAGCTCATTTTGGTAGCTTTTAAAAAATTGTCTAAACAGAAACTAAATGTTAATGTATTTGAGCGTATGTCTTGTTAACTTGGCAATGCCCAGAAGCTGTTCCAGCTTGGCCAGAAGTCCTTTCTAACTTAGAGAAACTTAGAGAAACCATACGCAGGATTAAAGACTTTGCGTGGTTTGTCACATATAGTGAGTAAGTAGTAGAATTCACTTACAAGATGTTACAAGTCAGTACTGGAATTAGATCAAGGTTGAGAGTCAATAAAGTCAATCTGTGTAAGTTCATTCAAGAGTTCTGCGTACAATGATCTCTTTCATGCATTCCACCTCACAACGAGGGGGGAGGGTGGCTTCATTTAACTTTTTAAATAAAAAAGTACTTAAAACTTATAAATCACTATAGCTAATTCAAGTCATTTATAAGTTAATAGGGCCTTTGTGGTGGAGTGTTCTTATGGCATAAGTTTTGCTTAGCAGTCCTCTCACCTAGATCCCACACTCAGGGGGCCTGATACTCAGAAAGGACCAGAGTGGAACACAAGGTTTTGCGCTGCACTTTGCCCTTGCCCAGGAGTCTGAGAATATCATATTCAGTTGAATAGCATTCCATCACAAACCGACTGAATATAGAGGCATGTCAGCGAAGCACTAAGTCAAGTAGCACAGCCCCAAAATGGATCCCCACTGTGCAGGGAATAGCGGCACCAGACCCGATAGCACCGGAGCATTAGGTGCGATATTCAAAGGGGACCCATGAAAATGAGTCCCACTGGGCATGCATGGTGCTAAGGGGACATTTGCACACCTATTATGGGCTCATTTGCATGGGTAACAGCAGCAGGTCTGCGTGGATCTGCTCCACCCCCCCCCCGGAGTGCCCTGTCCAGTATAATACAGAATAGTTCCTACTGCCCAGTGGTCCCACCCCGATCGGCAGCCCGTAAACCAGAATAGTATCCCTGATGGCCAGTGGTCCCTCTCCCTCCATCGCTAGCCTGTATATTAAATTGTGTATCACTGGTGCCTAGCGGTCCCCCACTTGCTGACCCATATATTAAATTGTGACTCACTGGTGCCTAGTGGTTCCTAACTTCCATCGCTTCAGCCCATATATTGAATTGTATCCCTGGTACCTAGCATTCCCCCTCCACTTGCTGAAGCCCATGTAATGGGTGTGACTCACTGGTGCCTAGTGGTTATCCCTCCTCCAAACAGCAGCCCGTATATTGAATGTGTATCTCTGTGCCTAGCGGTCCCCCTCCGCTTGCTGACCCATATATTAAATTGTGACTCACTGGTGCATAGTGGTTCCCCTCCTCCGATCTACCAGCCCATATTGTCAGTTGATACTCCCTGGTGCTAAGCATTCCCCTCCCCCCAAGTATAGTGTCCCTGGTGTCCAGTGGTCCTACCCACCCCCGCCTCCCAGCCCCATCACATACAAAAAAGTCCCTGGCATCCAGTGGTCCCCCTCTCCCTCCCCTGGTCACTGATACCCACCCCCATAACAAGGACAACATCCTCCTGTGTATATGAGAAGTGTGCCTAGAATGCCAGTTTCAGTGCACAAAATATACCCTGGTGTCCTGTGGTACCCCCCGACTGACATTCCCCCGTCCCCTGTGTCACATATGTAATCCCTGTCATCTAGCAGCCCTGTGACACTGACCACTCCCCCCCTTACCTGAATTTTTGGTGCCACAGGAGTCCATACAGTGCTGGCACAGCCCTCCTCACACCTCCTCAGCCAGCCCCTGTATGCAAAGCCAGAGAGCGCGCATCCTATGTAATGTAGAAGGCACATGTCCCTGCTGTACAGGACTGCACTGCACCTGTACAGTAGAGGATGCGCATCCTATGCATTATGTAGGACGCCCACTCTGTAGCTTTCCATATAGCAACTGGCTGAGGAGGTGTGAGGAGGGCTGTGACAGTTGCCGTATGCACTTCCATGGCACCAACAATTCAGGTAAGGAGGGAGTTGCAGGGTGGATGGTAAGTGCTGTGGCAGGAGTCACTAGACACCAGGGATTACATATGTGACACGGTGCTTTCAGGAGACAACCTCCGCTGTCTGCTGCTGGTGCAGAACATAGTGGCCAGGCTACTGACGGGTGTTTCCAGATTTGAACATATCATGTCGATCCTTCATGGGCTGCACTGGCTGCCAGTAAGGTGGGGTATTGACTTCAAGGTAGGTTTAATGACCTACAAAGCCCTACATGGTCGGGGACCTGACTACCTGCAAAATCTCCTGGTTCCTCACTTCCTGTCCCACGCCTTTCATTCCTCCAAGGGTGGCCTCTTGACTGTTCCCAGGACGAGGTTGCAGCTATCAGGAGACTGGCCTTTTTCGGTGGCTGCGCCTGTCCTATGAAACTCATTGCTGCTACATCTTAGAGAGGCCCCCCTCGGTGGAAACCTTTACAAGGGGGCTAAAGACACTACTATTTGAACAAGCATATAGCCTTATATAATGTATATGTCAGGGCTAATAGCTGCTACTGATAATGAATAGTGAAACTGTAGTAGATGATTTTGTTGGGGGGTAGGGAGTAATGCTCTGAAATATGTATATGTATAATGCTCTGGAGCAACTCTCCTCTTTCCTTGACTCCTCCTCCTTTTTCATCCCTTTCCAGTCTGGGTTCCATGAAGACCACTCCACCACCATCTCCCTCTCCCACTGACTCCATTCTCACAGGCATGGATCAGGAACGCATCACCTCTGCCATCTTTGTCAACCTGGTCAAAGCCTTTGACACTGTCTCCCACTCCCTGCTCCTGAGTAAGCTAACCATGGCTGGCCTCTCTGAATCTGCCACCAGCTGGTTCCGGTCCTACCTCGTAGGCCGGTCCCAGTCTGTCAGGATTGATAACTCCACCTCCCCTACATAGAAACATAGACTGACAGCAGATAAAGACCACATGGCCCACCTAGTCTGCCCATTTTCCTAGCTATTGGATAAGCTGCACATCCTAGTTAACCAACAGCCTACATCCTCCTACTCCCCACCAGAATTGCCTTATGTCTGTCCCATGCATTCTTGAATTCCCCCACTTTTTTTGACCCCATGACCTCCTCAGGCATGCCATTCCATGCATCCACCACCCTCTCTGTGAAAAAATACTTCCTCACGTTGCCATGAGCCGTCCCCCCCTCTGTCTTCAAATTGTGCCCCCTTGTTCTTGCACATCTCTATTTCTGAAAGCTGCTAACCTCTTGACTTTGCTGATTCCCTCTGAGGTACTTAAAAGTTTCTATCATGTCTCCCCTTCCTCAAGGGTATACATATTAAGCTCCTTTAGTTTCTCTTCATATGGCTTCTGCTGCAGACCCTACACCATTTTAGTTGCCCTCCTCTGGCCTGCCTCCATCCTGTCTATGTCCTTGCCGAGGTGGGGTCTCCAGAACTGGACGCAGTACTCCAGATGGGGTCTCACCAACTGTCTGTACAGAGGGATAACAACTTCCTGTTTTCTACTGATGATGCCTCTCCCTGTGCATCCCGATGTAACCCCTAGGTGGTGCTATCCCAAGGGCTACTACCCCTGCCTGTTTGACTATGGACAGGTTGAGGGGCCTAGGTCCTATGGCGGGTGCCTCCACCCAGAGGTCAGGGTTTGTAGTGGTTAGACTAGCTTGGTCACAGCCCTCTGGGACACTGAGACCCCCTTTTATTCCCTCTAGTGGCTCACAAAGTACACCGGAGTTACAGCCCCAATACCCCACGTATACACACTGTTCACTCATATACAGGTAGATACCACCTACCCTCGAGACTGATTCTGCAGCATGTCTCTGAGGACCCCCTGTAAAATAAGGTTAAACAACATACACAGCAAAACACAATACTGTTTCCATAAGTACCAACACCACAGACAGCATATAGTATAACAACAACAAATCTGATTTATTTAGGGGGCAGTAACACGGAAGGGGGGGAATCAGGTTAATTGGTGGCATTAAATCATAATACTGTGCACACATACAGGGGCTGAAAAGTCACACTCTGGGAACCCAAGTTGGGGTGGGGGGCTAGCCAGGTCCATTGCCCGGGGTTGGCCGGCAGGTGCAGATGGATAGGGTCCTGTAGAAGAAAATATATGCACAACACCCAATTGTAATCCGAAGCCGGATGGCTCAGTCCATGAAGCAGTGAAACAACAAGAATTAGATGACACACTTGTGATTGAAAAAAAGGCTGCAGGGGAATACCCTGACTTGTACTCACAATACCCAAGCTGAGAACCGGATGATGGATGTTCTTCTGAATTGCCAGAACAACAAGGCATGGAGACAAAGTCCTTGTGACTGGACCCCACTGCAGTTGTTAGCAAACGGATTTAGTCCGAGACAAGCTGGGGTTTGCTTCCAGCTTCAACACACAACACACAGCACTGGGGATTAGAAATAGCGATTCCCCACAAGCACTATGCACATTCATATGTAAAAGGAAAGTACTATACCAGGCAGACTGCTCCTCGATCCCGATCGCAATTACTGCAAAATACCCAGGAGCACACACAGCAGCTTCAGTTCCTGACAGACCGAGCGCGATTCAGCAATTTCTCCAGTCTTCTACAGGGTGAGCCTGGTTTCCACACTTCTAGTGCTTCTTTCTCCTCACAACTCGGATTCAGTCCAAACTGGCACTCACAAAGGCTGCAGACCGAAACTCAGGGCCTCACACGCGCTTCCCACGCGGAGCTATACTCTGCAGAAGCACAGATCTCCTTCTCTCTTCACAGTCACAACTGATCCAATCTTTTCAGTCACAGAGCAGGGCATTTCCTTAGCTCCACACCATTCTGTTATTAGTTCGGCTGTCACTCACAATAAGACTCCCTCTGTTGGTAGAAAAAGGCGCCAAGGTTAAAACTACATTTCCCAGAGTCACTGCCCATACAATCCCCTTGTGGCTGGCTCATAAATTGAGAGTCCAAGTTCCGATTCGTCCACAGGCTGCATTTTAGGGTCTCCCTATCATCCTGATTGGTCCAAGTCAGCTATTCAGGACCAAAATGAAAGCGTTACACTGAAACAGTTCGTGCTTTAGACAAACTACATTTTCTCAGTCACTCTAAATGATTTCTGGCAAACAGTTATATCTTTCAACAAGGCTCCCTCTGCACATGTAGCAATGGCAGAAATGGAACAAATTGACAGCAGCCCGGGCGGGATTCGAGCATTAAATACACAGTCCCCCCCATATAAACTAAGTCTGCAAGCAGACAGCTCTTAAAGAGACAGTACGTGGAGGCTCAAATAGCACTCACTTGGAACCACATTTAAACAGCTCAGATGCCAAACACCGCCCAGACTTGGAGCATTCAAGCAAGCTCCTGGAAGACTTTTGGGAACCCCCATTTGCAGGGGGGTTACACCAGTATCCCCCCAGCCCTCCTTACTGCATTCTCACATTTCTTTCTTACCTTTAGGTCATCTGATATAACTAACCCCGGGTCCCTTTCCATTTTTGCTGTTGTTAATACTCCCCCCCACCCACTGTGTACTCTTCCCCTGGGTTTTTATTTCCCAGATGCATTACTTTGCACTTCTTTGCATTGACTCTAAGTTGCCATATTTTTGACCATTCCTCCAACCTTGCCAAGTCCCTTCTCATCCTTTCCACCCCTCCTTGTGTATCAACCCCGTTGCAGATCTTTGTGTAGTCTGCAAAGAGGCATATGTTTTCTTCCACTCCCTCTGCTATGTCCCTTATTAAGACATTAAAAAGGAACGGACACAGTAATGACCCTGTGGAACTCTGCTAATAACCCCCCTTTCTTTGGAGTGGACTCTGTTTACAATTACCTTCTGTGTCTTGTTGTCCAGCCAATTTTTTACCCAGTCTACCACCTTGGGACCCAGTCCCAGGCTGGCTAATTTGTTTATTAATCTTTTGTGTGGGACTGCGTCAAATGCCTTGTTACAGTCTAGGTAGGCCATGTCCACAGCCCCTCCCTGGTTTACTACTTCGGTCACCCAGTCAAAGATATCTATTAGATTCATCTGACATGACCTTCTCGCTGAGAATCCATGCTGCCCTGGGTCCCGTGCCCCGCTGGCCTCTAGGTACTCAAAAATTATTTCTTTCAGAAGTGATTCCATCATTTCCCTACAACTGAGGTCAAGCTAACAGGTCTGTAGTTTCTTGCCTCTGCTTTGCTCCCACTTTTGTGAAGGGAAATCACATCCACCCTCCTCCAGTCCTTAGGTACCACACCATCCTCCATGATTGTTAAAAGGGTAGTCAGTGGTGTCACTAGTTCTCCCCTAGTTCTTTTAGAATTCTGGGGTGAATCCTGTCAGGCCTCATTGCTTTGTTCACCTTCAGTTTTAGAGTTCTTTCAGATCCCTTTCTTCTGTGAAAGGACTGGTATCGACCTCCTATCCAGAGTGCTTCTATTGACTGGATTAGGTACCCCCTCTTCTTCTGTGAATACTGAGCAGAAACATTCATTCAGTATCCTGCTTTTTCACTGTCCCTCTCTACCCACCCACCCATCCCTTTATTTAGCCTCACTATCCCTCCCTTGGTCATTCTTCACTCCCTAATGTACCTATAAAAGTTTTTTCCCCCTTCTTAACCGAGTTGGCTATCTTTTCCTCAGTTTGGGCCATTGCTTTTCTGACTGCCTTCCCAGCTTCCTGCTGCTTTAACTGGTACTGTTCTCTGTCCTGCTCCTTCTCTTTTTCCTTATACTTCCTGAATGCTATCTTTTCCTCCCTAACCTTCCCCGTCACCTCTTTTGAGAACCATAGTGTTTTTTTCTTTCATTTTGATTTGTTTATTTGCTTCACACAAAGGCTTGTTGCCTCTGTGATGACAGTTTTAATGTTTCCCCATTGTTCCTCCACCCCTCCTTCTTGACTGTTTGCTAGTGTTTTTCTGAGGCACTCTCCCATTTGGACAAAGTCAGCCCTTCTAAAGTCCAGTACCCTCACTTTTGAATGGCTTGACTCTGAGGCTATGTTTATCGTGAACCACACTGTTTGGTGGTGACTTGTTACCAGATGGCTACCCACTTCTAGATCTGAGATCCTCTCTCCATCCCCATTTGAGAGTACCAGGTCTAAGATTGCTCCCTCCCGAGTAGGTTCCAACACTAGTTGTCTGAGGCATTCCCCCTGTAGGGCATCGAGAATGACCCTGCTCTTGGATGTGCTGCAGCAAAGGTGCTCCAGTTAACATCTGGCATATTCAGGTCCCCCATCAGCAATATCTTCCTTTTTTCTGCCATCCTAAGGATGCCTTCTGTCTTTTCCTTGTCCATTTCCTCCCCCTGAAACAGGGGTCTGTATACAATCTCCATGCGGATTGTGGTGCCATTTCAGGTCTCCGGGGTGATCCACAGTGCCTTATCTCCTCCCTGTTTACCCTTTAGTTCCATTGCTTTGATCCCTTCCCTTACATAGAGATCTACTCCTCCTCCTCTTCTACCCACCCTGTCCCTCTTGTGGATTGCGTACCCGGGTATGTTGACATCCCAGTCACAGATCTTATCTGTGTCAATCTTCATCATTCATCACTATTGGCTATAAGCCAGAGGATTAGACCTCATGGGAGCATTTTTTTTTTTTTTGCAAGAGGAGGAGCTGACACAGAGATGGCACTGCCCTCGAGGCTGACGAATTACGTGGTACTCACGGGTTGGTCAGTAACTGCGTTGACATCTCCTCAGCCCCAGTTCTGCTTCTCCCACCATTGAGAGAGGACTTTGTGTGAAAACTTCGAAGATGAAACTGCGTCAGTGGCCTAGTCTGTCACTCTAGCTCAAGTTCTGCTCACCTCCATTCTCGATGTCATCGCCCGGTAAGATCTTTCCTTTTATTTTCGATGACGCCAAGTGCCTTTGTTTTATTTGTTGTGTTTTCATCCAGTCATGTCTCATACAGGGGACAAAAAGAAACTTTCAGGGGTCAGCTCCATTTTCTGGTGTCCCCGTGTCGATTCTTTCAATCACGCACCAGCATGACCGGTGCTTGACTTGCTTGGGCCCTAACCATGACATGGATCATTGCAATGCCTGTTTTCCCATGGACTGCCAAGTTTTGGAACTGCACACATTTAAAGTCAGATGAGCGCCGCCAACTTTCGGAGGACAGGCTCGCACTCAGGAAGCCAAGGTCAGGGTTCTTGGCCCTTCCTCCGGGTCCCCTCCCAGTCCTATATGGCCCATGGAGGAGGGGTCCCCCGCCCATTCTAGCCTTGCCTCAATGGGGCTCCTTCCATGGTGCAGGAGGCCCAGTCTGGCTCCCTTGGGGGCAAGGCATGAGGCACCGTCTTGGCAATCTTCTCTTTGGAGGTGAAGGCTCCCTCGGCATCATGCTCTGGGGCCCGCGGGCCCAGGTCAGCATCGTCCTCGGTGCCGCCTGTCGGTGTCGCCCCTGACTTCAGTGCTGCTTGAGGTGCCAGGAGTCAGGGCGGTGCCATGGCCAGCACCAGGCTGGCCTCCAGAGCCACTTCTGACTTCTGCACTATTCGTGGTACCGGGGACGGAGGAGGTGCCATGGGCAACATGGGGCCAGTCTGTGGTGCTGCTCGCAATGCCGCCTCTTGACTCCAGTGCCATTCGTGGCTCTGGGGATGGGAGCGGCGCTGCTCATGGTCCCAGGATTGGGAGGGATCAAGGAGTCATCTGGGTTTGGGCCTCCTCCTCCAGGGAGGATGATTCGGAGGCCGACCAGGATTGCCTCCCGGATTCCTCGAAATCCTCTGATTCCTCCATGTCCAGTGCTTCAGCCCCCACTCAGCCCCCTCCTCAGGGGCAGGTGTATTCTGCTGGTTCTGGGTCAGTAGTACCAACCAGTCCTCGGATGCCCAGGGGGTACCACAGGGCAGCCCAGAGTCGATGACCCATCTGCCCCCTCGGGGGACATAACCCCTCCTGTGATTGTCCCGGTCTGCCTGACTTCTGGGTGGGCTGGGGAGTCCCAGACAGAGAAGGGCACTCCACCCCTGACTGTCTCCTTGGAGTCAGCTGCAGGGTGCCAGCTGCCTCAGCTAGTGATGAGGAAGAGAGCTCTCTTGGAGTCCAAAGGGGTGAGTGAACTCAGTTCAGTGCAGCAACCTCCTCTGGGAGCCCACAGGGACTCGGGGAGGAGCCATAGCATTGGGCCAGTCTTCTCCCTCGAGATCCACCCAGGAGGGACATCTTCTTTGGAGGTCAGGGGCCGCCCTTTTGGGCTCATGCAGCCCCAGTCACCTCACGAGGGGAATTCTTCTCTCAGGCTCAGCTCTGGCCATTCCAGTTCAGTTAAGCAGTCTTTGTCTGCTGGGACCACCGGGACTTCTCCTGCCTTGAGGTCTCCCATATGGTTCCCCTGCCCGGGCAGAGGCAGTGCATCTCCTTGGAGGTACCTGGCCCCAGTGCCTTTGTCAACCCCTCCCTCCTCCTCCCTCCCAGGTATCTCTGGTCCTATGGGGCCCATTACCTGGGAACAGTTCAGGGACACGGCTACACTGTACCCTGCCTACTTCCAAGCCATGGATGAACAGGTGTTCCACCACTCCCCAGTGTAACCTGACCCTGTCTCTCCGAGCTCATCAGCTCCCTCATCTTTCTCTTCTGAGGGAAAGGAGTTTTCTGTCCATCTTTCCCGAGCAGCTGATCTCTCTAGTTATCATTTCCTGTCAGGGTTGCTCGACGAGCTCCGCATTTCCACCTTAGGAGAACACAATCTGGACCGGTAGGCACGGTCCTTCTTGGATGAGTACAGTGCGGCTGACCTGTTGGTCCCCACCTGGCCTGCTCCCTTCTGGGAGGTGTTGCACCAGGTCTGGCAATATCCCTTTGCCCCAGTTCCAGACCCAAGGGACCTTTGCCAGTGGTATTGTCCCTCCCTGGGGTCTCCAGAAACTCTGCCTCACCCTCCTTCAGGCGTGACGCTCCTGGACATCCCCTCTGGGCATAGAAGCCCAAACCCAAGCTCATCTGAGTTTGATTTTTGGGCAAGAGAGTTTTCTCCTCGGCACAGATCTTGCTCTGTGTGGCAGAGCATCAAGCCCACCATGCTACCTACAACAGGTACTTGTGGTCATGGTGAGGACAGGTTCTAGCCTCTTTGCCTGATTCAGAGAAAACCAGACAAGCCATTGTCCTCCCCACGTGAGGTCTGGAGCTTGCAAGGCACCAAGCAATGGCATTGTACGATGCCAACGAGGTGGCCTTCAGGATAGTGGGGACAGTGATCTGCATCAGGTGGTCGGCATGGCTTCGTCTCTCCCAGTTGTCACCCCTGGCCCGGTGTAGGGTGACTTCCTCCACCTTCCAGAGAACCCACCTTTTCTCCCGTAGGGTGAGGCGAGAGCTTCAGAGGCATCTTCCTTCTCCTGCGAAGAGATCTTCACCTCACCCAGACCAGTCCCAGGCCTAGCCAAGCCTGCAGGAGGGCTCTCCTCCAGAATCTCCTCCACTGGAGGCTGAGGGACACTTTCCCTTAGGGATGTGCTGGGTCCCTTTCAGAGGTCTTGGTACTCACCCAATAGTGATGAATGGTGAAGATTGACAGACAAGATATGAAAATGATGTACCTACTATAATTCTTGATCTTTCTGTGTATCTTCAACATTCATCACTAAATCCCACCCACCTTCCCCTCTGGGGCCTCACTCTGGGCAATTTCCTCCTCCTTGTTTGTCTTTCATTTGGAATCTGGTCTTAGCACCTCCTCCCCTTCCCTTCTGGAATCAAGGGGGATTCCTCTGGGTAGGCAAGCAGTGAGGGTTGTGCTGCCTGGGATTGCAGGAATTCTCCTCCCTCTCCTTCAAATTAGGTAACTCTTGGTGCTCTGGCTCCCTCTCATCCTCTTGAGGGGGTCCAGGGGAGGGGGGGAGCCTTCTCTTGATCCCCTCAGTTATTTTCCCCTCTGGAAAATTGTTTTTCCTCCCTCCAGTTCCTCCTGTGGAGGTATCCTACTCTCCAAACATTCAATCCCTACCCTGGGGTGTTCTCCAGGGCACCTTTTAGCAGTCCTTCTGCCTTAATAGTTTGGTAGGAGAGGAAGACATGGCCCGCCCTGAATCCTTGGCCTGCCTCTACCTCTCAATGGTTCCATTCCTCAAGCCTTGGCACCAGCTAGCTCACTTTACCTCTGTAGCTTGCCCTCTCAAACAGTCCAGGCCGATAGCGTGGGGTGGTGCGGTGTCTCCTCCTCCTCTTTCCTTCTTCTTTCCTTCTACCCCCCTCCCCACCCATTCCTTTTCGCCCAGAGTTTGGGGCCCCCTCACCCCCAATCCCTTAGGTTTTCTTCTTCTTTCCTGTCTTCTCTGTGGCATATTCCTCCTTTTAGTTTTATATCCTTTCCTTTTTCTATTCCTTGGGCTCCCTTGCCCAACCCCTCCAACCCTCCTTATCCTCCTGTCTCTCGCCGGCATGCAGAACTGGGGCTGAGAAGGTGTCGACAGAAGCTATTGGCCAACCCGCGAATGCCACATAATACATCGGCCTCGAGGGTGGTGCTGTCTCTGCGTCGGCTCCTCCTCTTGCAAAAAAAGGAAAAACATGCTCCCATGGGGTCCTAATCCTCCCACTTATACCCAATAGTGATGAATGGTGAAGATATACAGAAAGATCAAGAATTACAGTAGGTATGTAATTTTCATTTCTCTGTATACCCTCCCCTCCCTATCAACACAGGTGTTCCCCAAGGTTCAGTACTTGGACCAGTACTATTCTCCATTATTTTGAATGACTTCCCTACTGCCTGATTACCTTCATGTAACCACATGTATGCAGATGACACTGTTATTCTCGTCCAGGAATTCCCCCTCTGAAGTGGTGTCCAACCTCCAACAGAATTTCAACAATATCCAGCACTGGTTTAACACAAACCAACTCTCAATGAACATCAAAAAACGGTCTCTATGACCTTTGGCTCCAGACAAAAACTGTCCAGACCTGATTTCACCCCTACCTTTATTACCCTCCCTGGTACAACACTGGAGGATGTACCCTCCTTTATGTACATTGGACTATGGCTAGACAAGCATCTAGACTTTGGGATCCACATTGACGCTATCCACAAGAAATTGCTCCCCAAACTCAGTGCTCTATACAGACACCACAGCCGCCAGCCACTGCAAGCCAGGAGAGAAATCCAAAAGATGATTTTCCCTGTCCTCGATTTCAGGGATATAGTTTACAGTTCTTCCCCCAAAAACACCCTCTCCAGACTGGACACTCTACAATTCCTTCTGTCACTTTGTACTTGGCTGCCCTCCACTTACTCACCACTATGATCCTTATACCTTGCTCTCCTTTCCCTCCCTCAACTCCAGACGCCTAACACACAGTGTTAATTTAATTGGGAAGTTCTGGCTCAGTTCTCTACCTCTATACCTATCCTCACTCTTACCAAGCTCACTCCCCTCCTGCTATTCCCTTTGCACATCCACTTATAGTATTCTTGCACTGTCCTCTCTGTGCACTACCTCTGGTCACGCTGCATTCTCGTACAAATTCCCTAGCATCTGGAATTCTCTTCCACTAGATATTTGCTCGGCTAATTCCTGTCACTCACTATTGCTTCTCTTCCAGAAGCACACAGTTCACTGCTGCACATGCACCTAACTTCCCTGCCTGCCAAACTCCATCACCCCAGCATCACCTTTCTATTCCTCCCCTATAATCAGGGTTTACCAATGATTGCTGCTTCCCCTTAACCTCCCACCCTCTCTCCCCTCCTGACCACCCCTTTTACTCCCTCACCCCCCGCATTGTTGCTGGGTCCTTAGAAACATAGAAACATAGACTGACGGCAGATAAGGACTGCTTGGCCCATCTAGTCTGTCCATTTCCCTACCTACGGGATAGGCCGCAGATCCTAGTTAACCAACAGCCTATTTCTTCCTACCCCCCACAAGAATTGCCTTATGTCTGTCCCATGCATTCTTGAATTCTCCCACAGTTTTAGACCCCACAACCTCCTCAGGAAGGCTGTTTCGTGCATCCACTACTCTCTCTGTGAAATAATACTTCCTCACATTGCCCCTGAACCGCCCTCCTTCTATCTTTAAATTGTGTCCCCTTGCTCTGGCAAGTCTCTTTTTCTGAAAGATGCTACCCTCTTGGACTTTGTTGATTCCACTGAGGTACTTAAAAGTTTCTATCATGTCCCCCTACTCCCTTCTTTCCTCAAGGGTATACATATTAAGCTCCTTTAGTCTCTCCTCATACGGCTTCTCTTGCAGACCCTGCACCATTTTAGTTGCCCTCCTCTGGACTACCTCTATCCTGTCTATGTCCTTGTGGAGATGGGGTCTCCAGAACTGGACACAGTACTCCAGATGGGGTCTCACCAACTGTCTGTACAGAGGGATAACAACTTCCTGTTTTCTGCTGGTGATGCCTCTCCCTATACATCCCAGTATACCCCAGCCCTCCCTACCGCCTTCTCACATTGCTTGCTAACCTTAAGGTCATCTGATATGATTACCTCCAGGTCCCTTTCCTTGTTGTTGTTGTTACTACCTCCCCACCCATTGTGTATTCTTCCCCTGGGTTCTTGTTTCCAAGGTGCATTATTTTGCACTTCTTTGCATTGAATCCTAGCTGCCATACTTGTGACCATTCCTCCAACCTTGCCAAGTCCCTTTTCATCCTTTCCACGCCTTCTTAAAGCGCTTAAAAATAAATTTTACTTACTTACTTCTTGTGTATCAACCCTGTTGCAGATCTTTGTGTCATCTGCAAAAAGGCATACTTTTCCTTCCAGTCCCTCTGCAATGTCACTGATGAAGACATTAAAAAGGACTGGACCCAATACTGAACCTGCGGTACCCCACTAGTAACCCCTCTTTCTTCAGAGTGGACTCCATTTACAATTACCTTCTGTGTCCTGTTGTGCAGCCAGTGTTTTACCCAGGCTACCACCCTGGGACCCACTCCCAGGCTGGTTAATTTGACTATTAATCTTTTGTGTGGGACTGTGTCAAATGCCTTGCTAAAGTCTAAGCAGGCCATGTCCACAGCCCCTCCCTGGTCTACTACTTTGGTCACCCAGTCAAAGAAATCTATTAGATTCGTCTGACATGACCTTCCCGCTCTGAACCCATTCTGCCTTGGGTCCTGTGCTCCACTGGCCTCTAGGTACTCAACTATTCTTTCCTTCAGAAGTGACTCCATCACTTTCCCTACCACAGAGGTCAGACTGACAGGTCTGTAGTTTCCTGCCTCTGTCTTGGTCCCACTTTTGTGAAGGGGAATCACATCCGCCTTCCTCCAGTCCCCGAGTACCACACCATCCTCCCATGATTTATTAAAAAGAGTAGCCAGTGGTTTCACTAGTTCCTCCCTTAATTCTTTTAGAATTCTGGGGTGAATTCCATCAGGACCCATTGCTTTGTCCACCTTCAGTTTTAGGAGTTCTTGCAGAACCCTTTCTTCTGTGAAAGGACTGGGCTCGACCCCTATCAAGAGTGCTTCTGTTAATTGGATTAGGCACTTCCTCCTCTTTGTGAATACTGAGTAGAAATATTCGTTCAGTATCCCTGCTTTTTCACTGTCCCCTCTGCCCACCCAATCGCTCATTCTATTCAGCCTCACTATCCCTCCCTTTGTCTTTTCTACGCGCTGATGTACCTATAAAAGGTTTTATCGCCCTTCTTAACTGAGTTGGCTATCTTTTCCTCAGTTTGGGCTTGCTATTCTGACCTCCCTCCTGCTTCCTTCTGCCATAACTGGTACAGCTCTCTGTCCTGCTCCATTTGTGTTTCCTCATACTTCCGGAATGCTATCTTTTTCTTCCTGACTTTCACAGCCACCTCTTTTGAGAACCATAGTGGCTTTTTCTTTCATTTTGATTTGTTTATTTGCTTCACACAAAGGCTTGTTGCCTCTGTGATGGCAGTTTTGATGATTCCCCATTGTTGCTCCACACCTCCTTCTAGCCTGTTTGCTAGTGCTTTTCTGAGGCACTCTCCCATCTTGCCAAAGTCAGCCCTCCTAAAGTCCAGTACTCTCACTTTTGTATGGCTTGACTCTGTAGCTGAGTTTAACGTGAACCACACTGTTTGATGGTCACTTGTCCCCAGATGGCAACCCACTTCTAGATCTGAGATCCTCTCACTGCCCCCGTTTGAGAGCACGAGGTCTAAGATTGCTCCCTCACGAGTGGGTTCCGAAACTAGCTGTCTAATGCCTGCCACCTGTAGGGCATCAAGAATGGCCCTGCTCGTGGATGTGGCTGCAGCAAATGTTCTCCAGTTAACATCTGGCATAT
Organism: Neoceratodus forsteri; assembly: GCA_016271365.2. Taxonomy (NCBI): domain Eukaryota; kingdom Metazoa; phylum Chordata; order Ceratodontiformes; family Ceratodontidae; genus Neoceratodus; species Neoceratodus forsteri. Next base: position 660,974,641 of record CM057458.1, read on the forward strand.
TCAGGTCTCCCATCAACAGTATCTACCCTTTCTCTGCCATTCTAAGAATGCCTTCTATCATATCCTTGTCCATTCCCCCGACATGGGGGTCTGTACTAACCCCTGTGGATTGTGGTGCCCTTTCCAGTCTCCAAGGTGACTCACAGTGCCTCCTCTCCTCCTTGTTTACTCTTTTGTTCAGTTGCTTTTATCTCTTCCTTACATAGAGAGCTACTCCTCCCCTCTTCTCCCTGCCTGTCTCTCCTGTAGGTTATGTATCCTGGTATGTTAACATCCCAGTCATGGTTCTCTTGTACCGTGTTTCTGTGACTGCACGATATCCAGGCATCCCTCTTCCATCAAGGCCACCAGCTCAGGAGCTTGTTGCCCAGACTACAGGCATTGGTACTCATTACCCTCCATTTCCTGATGGCCTTACTCCCTTTTGCCCCATTCCTATCCTTCTTGCCTTTGTCACTTTCTCCATTTACCCCTGCCCTTTTCCCTATCGACACCTCTATGTTGGTGTTTGCCGCACTTACTACCATGATTATTTGGGGGGGCTAGGATTTCCCTGCTCCTTTCCAATGCCCCCTTGGCTAGTTTAAAAGCTTGCCAATGAAGCATTTAAATCTATCACCAGGTTCCTGGTTCCCTGCCGGACAGATGCAGCCCATCATGCCAATATAGGCTTGCATCACCCAGGTGGACCCCAGTCCCCAATGAAGCTAAATCCCTGAGCTCCACACCAGTTTTCAACCACTGATTGAATCCCATGGTGCGGAACACCCTAGCCTCTCCTATGCCATAGATGGGCAGCACCTCCAGAAGGTTACCGTGCGTAGCTACTTGATTAAGGCCCTCCCCAATTCCACAAACTCTTCCTGCACTTCTCTAATCCCTTTCTTAGCCAGGTCATTTGTCCCTAGGTGGACAATGACATCCAGCTCCCTCCCTGTGCAGCTGCTCTGGCAATCCTGAGGATTCGCTCCCTGTCCCTCCAAGCCATGGCGCCAGGCAGGCACCTTACCTCCCTCTCCCCTTCCTCCCCCAGTTCTACCTTCCTAACAATGGAGTCCCCCACCAGGAGTTGTTTCCTTCCCCTGCAGGGTCCCCTGCCACCCTCCTGTGGGTCTCCTTTGTGGAGGTTCCCAGCATCCTCCTTGGTCTCCACTGTAGGTGCCTCCATAGAGGAACCACACTTTGCCAGAATGGCATAGGAATTGTGGAGAGGTACAACTGTTCCACCACCCTCACCCTCCCCGAGCCCACTGTGGTCCAACCGCTCCTCTTTCTTGGCAACCTCTGCGGCAATGGCAGTGGCACTGGTGGTCCCTGGATGGACGAGGAGGTCCCACAAATCCTGGCCAACTCAGCCTGGAGATGAGCAACCTCCTCCCTCAGCCCAGAGAGGTGCCTGCAGATGGGACAACACCGCATCCTCCAGAACGTCTCCCAGAAGACTGCTGCTCCGCATCCACTGCACTGCACCACTCCAATCATGTCTTATTTCTGGCCCCTTAACTGTTTGCAATCCTTACTCTTTCCTCTGTTTTTTTCTCTCTCTCTCCTTACTTTCTGCCTGTGTGCCCTTTAAGCTGCTGATTGTCCTGTTCTGAGACAAGAATATCCTATATTTCTCAGTAGACCACTTACTTGCTCAGAGGCAGACCTCCAGCAGCTAGGGGGCCAGAGCTACTGCCCTTCTAGGATGGTGGGTCTTTGGTGGTTCTGTGATCACTCACCTCCTGCTCCCAAACAGGAAGTTCCTGTTGTCAGTCAAATCCTGTGCCTATAAAAGTAGAACTAGCTTTGGGTGGGGGTGGAGGGAGGAAGAGTGACAATATAGTTCCAGTAGAAGTTCAGTCACACAGCAGTCCTTTCTCCTAGTGTCTTCTGCCAAGCTATTAGCAGAATCTTTCTAAGGCAGTCTTTAAGTAGCTTCCTTCTAGCTAAGCCACTCCCCCTACTTACTAGATCTTTCTACAAGTAATTTAAACCTCACAGCAGTTAAGTCCTTTCAATCACCTGAGATTTACACCTAGATAACTGTTCAGATACCCATTCAGTTCAGTTAACCCAGACAAACACACACTTTTTTTTTTGTTTTGTATGTTAGTTTTTTTTACCCTAAATTAAAGGTCCAAGTACAAAAGTTCTTCTTCTTTAGTCCCAGCAGAGAAGTCCAGTCACACAGCAGTCCTTTTTCCTGGTGTCTTCTGCCAAGCTATTAGCAGAATCTTTCTAAGGCAGTCTTTAAATATAGCTTCCTTCTAGCTAAGCCACTCCCCCTACTTACTAGATCTTTCTACAAGTAATTTAAACCTCACAGCAGTCCTTTCTCCTGGTGTCGTCTGCCAAGCTATTAATTGGAAAACATTGTGAATTTCTTTTAATGTATATTATAAATCACTTCTGTGATTTCAGTCTCATATAGACAAGTGGAAGAAGAGAAACATTGTGCATTTCTTTTAAACATACTCTATTATAAATGATGCATATGGTTTCACCTCCATATAGATGTACAGAGTGAGAAGCATAGTGCACTGCTTTTATACAAACTATTAACCATTTACATAATGTCAGCCCCTTGTAGACATACAGAGTGGAAGAAGAGAAACACTGTATTTCTTTTATTCATATGTAACAACCTTGTCCTGCCAGTAGACAGAGAGGGCTTGTTTAGAATGCCAGAGCAAGAGCACACTGATTGGTGGATTCTCTAACAGGCAGAGTACCTGTCATTTGATGTTGGAAGATGTATGTCAAGATGGCAGAGTGATAGAAGGGGTACTGGTTGCCTGAGGGGCACCCTCCCTCAGGATACCTGTCAGGCCACCAGAGAATGCGGAGTCCGCTCACTGGTAACAGCAGCCTGTGGATCCACTAAATGTGAAAACAACAGAACTCATTGTCTGGTAACCTCCAGGGACAGATACCAGACAACACTGAAGATTCTGGGGACTTTGAGGCTATTTTCTGTAGATTTACATTAATTCTGGTGGGAGTGTAAGGGATCACCATGAGGGAGTATCCTAAGAGGATAGCCCTCACGGGAAGTTCTTTGTGGCCATTGGGCACATGGAGGATCTCACCGAACTAGGTGTTACCCTTTGTGGGGCAATATCAGTCCTGCTTCTGTAAGAGAAGAAAAGATGGCAATGATACTGAAGATGTTGAGAGCTCTGGTAACAAATGTACAGCTGTGGATACAGGTAGAAGGTATACCAATTATTGTTTCAGGAAATCCCACACTGGGATGTAAATCAGAGAACCTACCTCTAGCAGAGGACCTGGGGTGATTGGCAGCTGCTGCCAGAGGGCAGGCTGAGGTATACTCCACTGCAACTGATGTCCAGCACACCATCCAATGAGAGTTAGAAGCTGGTTAAGGAGAAGCACCCAGAGCAGGGATGCCCCACCCCCTTGGCCGGTCATGCCTGAATGAAAGTCCCTACAGCGGTGCTGGATTCTGCACACCAACTGACTTGACTCCAAGCTGTCACTAGTATGTATGAAAATGAGTGTAACCCAAAGTGTGTAACAAGATGGAACAGCTGGTAAATTCATAATACAGAGTAGAGAGGCTCTGAACAGAGGTATAATTTATTCATTTAGTTTTTGTTGACCGGGTAGGCACACTAGACAGCATGGCTGCCTAATTTCAGGTAGGACCCGGGAGGTTATAACAGAGGGCATGTAGACAACAGTAAATACAAGGAAAAATCAGGTGAACAAGAAATTGGTACAGAAACAGTCTTAAGGTCAGTCATAGTATAGCTATACAAAATTATTAGCAATGACAGTAGATTTACGGGAAACAATATGTAGTAACAGATACAGATAATGATACAAATAATGTCACCCACAAGTGAACTATAAGAATAAGAACTATTATAAGAACTGCCCGCCATTTCCCCGACATCCAACTGAAGCACCCTCGACTGCAGAGGGTAGTTGGTCCAGGAGGTTGGCAGGTTGTTAGGAGGGGCAAATCGGGTGCCCTATCTCTCAAAGCTTTCCAGCGTATCACCTCCACAAACCATATAAAAACTACAAACAGGTATCTGCCTCTATCTCTTAAATCAAACAAAGGGGCAGAGGACACTGCAGAGCAGGACACTGCAGCACAGGAGCTAGCACAACAAAACTCGCCCAAAACAGGGACCAAAACAAAAAAAAGCAAAAAGGAAATCCAAAACACTTCTGATCATAGGAGACACCATGATTCGGGGAGTTGATACCTACCTCCAGCCAGGGTTAATGGTCAGATGTCTCCCAGGTACATCAGCGTAGAGAGACACTGACCACATTGTTAAAATTGTGCAGGAAGCAGGAGAAAACATCGATATCCTGGTACACATAGGGACTAACAATCTCACCAGCTAGTCAGTTGTGGAGACAAACTGTCATCCATTTCGTCCAGCATCTCCTTCTCTGATATCCTGCTGGTCTGAGAGAGAAGGCAGTTGGACGGAAGGTCAGAGAAGGGGAGATAGGGGAGCTAAACAAGTAGCTCAAGTGCTGGTGCCAGGAAAAAGGACACAAATTTATAGGTACCTGGCAACAGTTTTGGGAGTGAAGGTTCTTTAAATTCAATGGACTGCATCTGACTAAGGAGGGAGTCAGTCCATTGGGCAGAAGTTTGACATCTTTGCAGAATATTTAAACTAGCAAATGGGGAGGAGGGTGCAGCACCAGATACATCAACGGGAAGAACACCCCCCCAGCTAGTGATCAGATAGGAGTTCAGCATGTTTATAGTTAATTTGCAACACCAGGTAAGGAAAAAGGTTCAGCTCCCCATGAGACATACAGGGGAAATGTCGGACCTCGCCCAACAACTAACACACCAAAATTTGGCCAATGGAAAATCATGTACACAAATGCCTACAGTTTGGGAAACAAGATCACATACCTGCAGGCAATAATGACAGAGGCTAAACTGGACACAGTAGCCATTATCGAGACATGGTTCACCAATAACCATACTCGGGAGACTTCAGTACCCGGCTATGTACTGTTCAGAAGAGACCGAGGTGCAAAAAGGGGGGGCGGATGGAGTGGCCCTTTATGTCAATGAAAATATCAAAGGTACAGAAATTTGGAATACACATAAGGAGCCAGAAGAACTGTGGGTCACCCTGGACAGCCATACGAACTGGGGTTGTCTACAAGACTCCAGACCAGGGGGAGGACATAGACACATTACTGTTAGAAGATATACAAAACATGACAGCTAAAGGGGAGGTTCTGATAATGGGAGACTTCAACATGCCAGATACAGATTGGTCAGTACCAGCAGGAACATCCGCCAGAACTAGACACATAGTGGATTCCCTGTGGGGGGAGGGCCTCAAACAACTGGTACAACAATCCACAAGAGACAGTGCTATCCTAGATCTCATATTGACTAATGGGTAAAGGATCACAGATCTCCAGGTAGAAGGTCACCTGGGGACCAGTGACCATCATATGGTATGGTTCAATTTGGCCACTAGAACTAAATCATCCCATTCCAAGGCAAAAATATGGGACTTCAGAGGAGCTGACTTTGATAAGATGGCCAACAGAGTTAAGCTAGCCCTGGCAAAAAGAAATACAGGTGAGGGGGTACAGGCAAAGTGGGCAAGCATTAAGGATGCAATATGTGAAGCAACATCCCATTGTGTTAGAGAGAAAAGCAAGAACAAAAGAAGGAGGAAACCACTTTGGTTCTCAAAAACAGTAGCAGAACAGGTCAGAGCCAAAAAGGCTGGCCTTCAGGAAATATAAGGGAATAAGACAGGGACTAAGATAGGGAGCAAGTTACCAACTTCCTCGAAGGGAAGCAGGAAGGCAGTAAGGCAGGCAAAGGCCCAAACTGAGGAAACACTAGCATGAACAGTAAAAGAAGAGGACAAGACTTTCTATAGATACATTAGTGAAAGGAGAAAGTCCAGAGGGGGTATTGCTAAGATCAAAGGGGATAAGGGGGAGTGTGTGGAGCAGGATCAAGGAAAAGCATCTAGTCTAAATAGATAGTTCTCAGTATTTGCTGAGGAGAAGTTAGGACAGGGCCAACAGCTCAGCACCATGGACACGGGGGGGGAGAGGTGTGCACTAGTCCCTTCACAAAAGAAAGGGTCCTACAAGAGCTCGCTAAGCTCAGGGTGGACAAGGCAATGGGATCTGATGGCATACATCCCAGGGTATTAAAGGAGCTAAGGGTGGAATTAGCAGAACCATTAGCAGAACTGTTTAGTGAGTCTTTGAGCACAGGAGATTTCCCAGAAGACTGAAGAAGGGCTCATGTGATCCCACTCTACAAGAGTGGTAGCAGGGAGGAGGCAGGGAACTATAGACCAAGTCTTACTTCAGTAGTGGGCAAGATTATGGAGGCACTCCTTAAGGAAAGGATAGTGCAACACCTGGAATCCATAGGAGCACAGGATCCAAGATAGCATGGGTTTACAACAAGAAGGTCCTGTCAAACTAATCTCATAGATTTCTTTGACTGGGTAACCAGAGTGGTGGACCAAGGGGGTGCAATTGATGTCACCTACCTTGACTTCAGCAAAGCTTTCGATACTGTTCCACACAGAAGATTGATTAATAAGCTGGGTAGGCTTGGGGTGGGTCAGAAGTTGGTCAATTGAGTGGCAAACTGGTTGGCAGGCAGAAAACAGAGAGTGATGGTAAATGGTATACAGTCAAAAGAGATGCAAGCCACAAGTGGGGTACCTCAGGGATCAGTCCTGGGGCCAGTCCTCTTCAATATCTTCATCAGTGACATTGCAGATGGACAGGAGAGTAAGGTTTGTCTGTCTGCAGATGACAACAAGATCTGCAACACAGTAGATGATCCAGATGGGGTGGACAGAATGAAAAGAGATCTGGATAAACTGGCAAAATAGTCGGAAGAGTGGCAACTGGGATTTAACACAAAGAAGTGCAAGATCATGCACATAGGGAAGAGAAACCCTGAAGCCACCTATAGGTTGGGAGGGGAGTTGCTGACAATCACAAGGGAAGAAAGAGACTTGGGAATCATCATCACAGATGACCTGAAATCATCCAAGCAGACCACTAAGGCAGTAGGTAAGGCTAGAGGGATGTTGGGGTGTATTAGTAGGGGTATCGCAAGTTGTAAGAGGGAGGTAATAATCCCTCTTTACAAGACACTGTTCAGGCCCCATCTAGAGTACTGCGTGCAGTACTGGAGGCCACATCTGCACAAGATCATTAACAAAATTGAGGCAGTCCAGAGAAGGGCAACCAAAATGGTGCAGGGACTACATCAGAAAACATATGAGGACAGATTAACAGAGCTCAACATGAACTCCCTAGAGCAAAGGAGGGAGAGAGGTGATATGATCGAAACATTCAAACATCTTAAGGGCATTAACGAGGTGAAAGAGTCTAACATGTTTCAATATAAGAAAAATAGCAGGACAAGAGGACACAGCATGAGATTAGAGGGAGACCGATTAAGGGGTAATGTGAGAAAGTTCTTTTTCACAGGAAGGGTGGTGGATGCATGGAACAGCCTACCTCAAGAAATGGTGGATATGAATACAGTGCACGGCTTCTAACAGGCATGGGATAGGCATAAGAGAGCAATACGGATGAGTATGAATAGATAGGCCATTAACAGAGTAAAGACCTAGGGCACATTCATAAGGTAGAAGGCCACTGACAGAGTAAAGGCCTAGGGCACATTCATAAGTTAGAAAAAATGGGCAGACTGGATGGGCCTTGAGGTCCTTATCTGCCCTCAACTTCTATGTTTCCAAGAGGAGTCATGGGCTGCATAAGTGGGTGAAAAGGATACAGCCATTATGTAAGGGACCCTGAGGTTCTGATTATGTCTGGGGTCAGAATCTAGCGTGCCTTAGTGTTGACAAGGAGAGCATTGCAAGGACTGTGTTCCCAACTGTATAATTGTAAATATGTTAGTAAATACGGCAACAACATTGATTGTATCCAGAGTGTTTATTCCTGCACCTACATGACTGCTCTAAATAAAGCTCACTTTGGCGTGAATAGTGAAGAGGAAAGAGTACTGCAATTAGTTTGGGAAATGAGGAGTGACTTACAGGGGACGCCTCCAGTGAGCAACTCCAACATTATATCCTTAGATACGGAGAGTACCCCTGGGCCATGCCCCACATGTTGGATTCTGCCTGGCACTCAGAGAGGGTTATCACAGGGTGTTATCCCTCAGCTGGTGGTGGTGGAGTTACAATGAATGTTCAGTGCTTCTGCTGCTGAGGGGGCTCTCAGGACTGCCTGCCATCTAGATCAAGAGAGGGAAACCCAGACTGGAGCAAGAGGAATGCCAGAGGGTATTTGCTCGTATTATAATCACTCATGTGATTTCAGCCTCCCATAGACATGCAGAGTGGAAAGAGAGAAAAATTATGCATGTATTTTATACATATGTAACCCACTTATCACTGATATACCATAAATGTTAAAAAATTGTATGCTAAGGGTTTTGCACCTAAGGGGTTAATGGTAGCCCATCTTTCAGAAATGTTTTCAAAATGTCAACAAGGTGTTTCCTGTTATTGCAATGTGTTTTCTGCTTGCTGACAAAATGCCCCTCCTGTGCTTACACAGTGGTTTCTTACTGGCTGGGAGTCTTGCCAGGTAATTTTCCTGCCTGCTTGCGGCATATAAAAGGGTTCTGCCAAAAGCTGGAGTTCCAGTATTCCAGAATATTTGGTGGCCGGAGTGCAGTATCCAGACAGAGTCTTCTGGGTTCTGGACACCTCCATGTGCACTTCTCCAGCTGCGACTAGCAGGAGGGGGCCTGCAGGTCCAGGATGGTGACAGGGTCCTGGGTTCAGGTTTAGCACTGACTCCATTCAGTGCAGGTCACCAGAGGCTCAGGGACCTGATATTAGGGACAGCTGGTGCTTGTTGGAAGTCCACCCTCAAGGAGGGCTACCTGATGGTTCCCGTATGACTATCCCATGTTCCAGCAAAGTTAGCAGACTTAAAACCTGTTCTGGAAGAGGCCTGTGGCCTGAAAGATCTGTGAAAAATAGAAACATAGACTTTGATGGCAGATAAGGACTGCTTGGCCCACCTAGTCTGCCCATTTCCCTACCTACTGGATAAGCTGCAGATCCTAGTTCACCAACAGCCTATTTCTTCGTACCCCCACGAGAATTGTCTTGTCTCTCTCATGCATTCTTGAATTCACCCACAGTTTTAGACCCCACAACCTCCTCAGAAAGGCAGTTCCATGCATCCACCACCCTTTCTGTGAAAAAATACTTCCTCACATTGCCCCTGAGCCATCCCCCTCTATCTTCAAATTGTGTCCCCTTGTTCTTGCACATCTCTTTTTCTGAAAGATGCTACCCTCTTGGACTTTGTTGATTCCACTGAGGTACTTAAAAGTTTCTATCATGTCCCCCCTCTCCCTCCTTTCCTCAAGGGTATACATATTAAGCTCCTTTAGTCTGTCCTCGTATGGCTTCTCTTGCGGACCCTGCATCATTTTAGTTGCCCTACTCTGGACTGCCTCCATCCTGTCTATGCTCTTGCAGAGACGGGGTCTCCAGAACTGGACGCAGTACTCCAGATGGGTCTCACCAACTGTCTGTACAGAGGGATAACAACTTCCTGTTTTCTGTTGGTGATGCCTCTCCCTATACATCCCAGTATCCCCCCAGCCCTCCCTACTGCCTTCTCACATTGCTTGCCAACCTTAAGGTCATCTGATATGATTACCCCAGGTCCCTTTCCATTTTTGTGGTTGTTTCTACCTCCCCCATCCCCATTGTGTAGTCTTCCTCTGGGTTTTTGTTTCCCAGGTGCATTATTTTGCATTTCTTTGCATTGAATCCAATCTGCCATACTTCTGACCATTCCTCCAGCCTTGCCAAGTCCCTTCTCATCCTTCCCATGCCCCCTTGTGTATCAACCTTGTTGCAGATCTTTGTGTCATCTGCAAAGAGGCATACTTTTCCTTCCAGTCCCTCTGCAATGTCACTTATAAAGACATTAAAAAGGACTGGACCCAGTACTGAACCCTACGGTACCCCACTAGTAACCCCCTTTTCTTCAGAGTGGACTCTGTTTACTATTACCCTTCTGTGTCCTGTTGTCCAGTCAGTGTTTTACCCAGGCTACCACCCTGGGACCCACTCCCAGGTTGGCTAATTTGTTTATTAATCTTTTGTGTGGGACTGTGTCAAATGCCTTGCTAAAGTCTAGGTAGGCCATGTCCACAGCCCCTCCCTAGTCTACTACTTTGGTCACCCAGTCAAAGAAATTGATTAGATTCGGCTGACATGACCTTCCCGCTGTGAATCCATGCTGCCTTGGGTCCTGTGCCCCACTGGCCTCTAGGTACTCAACAACTCTTTCCTTCAGAAGTGATTCCATCATTTTCCCTACCACAGAGGTCAAACTGACAGGTCTGTAGTTTCCTACCTCTGTCTTGCTCCCACTTTTGTGAATGGGAATCACATCCACCCTCCTCCAGTCCTCAGGTATCACATCATCCTCCCATGATTTGTTAAAAATGTTAGTCAGTGGTGTCACTAGTTCTCCCCTTAATTCTTTTAGAATTCTGGGGTGAATCCAGTCAGGCCCCATTGCTGTCCACCTTCAGTTTTAAGAGTTCTTTCAGAATCCTTTCTTCTGTGAAAGGACTGGGATCGACCCCCGCTATCCAGAGTGCTTCTGCTAATTGGATTAGGTACCTCTCCCTCCTCCTCTTTTGTGAATACTGAGCAGAAGTATTCATTCAGTATCCCTGCTTTTTCACTGTTCCTCTCTATCCACCTACCGTCCATTCTATTCAGCCTCACTATCCTTCCCTTTGTCTTTCTATGCTCCCTAATGTACCAATAAAATGTTTTGTCCCCCTTCTTAACCGAGTTGGCTATCTTTTCCTCAGTTTGGACCTTTGCTATTCTGACTGCCTTCCTTGCTTCCTTCTGCCTTAACTGGTACAATTCTCTGTCCTGCTCCTTCTGTGTTTCCTTATGCTTCCTAAATGCTGTCTTTTTCTCCCTAACCTTCCCCGCCACCTCTTTTGAGAACCATAGTGGCTTTTTCTTTCATTTTGATTTGTTTGCTTCACACAAAGGCTTGTTGCCTCTGTGATGGCAGTGTTGATGTTTCCCCATTGTTGCTCCTCCCTCCTTCTTCCCTGTTTGCTAGTGCTTTTCTAAGGTGCTCTCCCATTTGGACAAAGTCAGCCCTCCTAAAGTCCAGTACCCTGACTTTTGAATGGCTTGACTCTGCAGCTGAATTTATCGTGAACCACACTGTTTGGTGGTCACTTGTTCCCAGATGGCTACCCACTTCTAGTTCTGAGATCCTCTCACTTTCCCCATTTGAGAGTATGAGGTCTAAGATTGCTTCCTCCCGAGTGGGTTCCAACTCTAGCTGTCTGAGGCATGCCCCCTGTAGGGCATCGAGAATGGCCCTGCTCTTGGATGTGACTGCAGCAAAGGGGCTCTAGTTAACATCTGGCATATTCAGGTCCCCCATCAACAATATCTCCCCTTTCTCTGCCATCCTAAGGATGTCTTCTATCATATCCTTGTTCATTCCCTCCCCCTGAGATCAGGATCTGTATACAACCTCTGCGCAGATTGTGGTGCCATTTCCAGTCGCCCACAGTGCCTCCTCTCCTCCCTGTTTTCTCTTTTGTTCTGTTGCTTTTATCCCTTCCCTTACATAGAGAGCTACTCCTCCTCCTCTTCTACCCTCCCTGTCTCTCCTGTAGGTTGTGTAGCCTGGTATGTTAACATTCCAGTCATGGTTCTTTGCATACCATGTTTCTTTGACTGCCACAATGTCCAGGCATCCCTCTTCCATCAAGGCCACCAGTTCAGGGAGCTTGTTGCCCAGACAATGGGCATTGGTACTCATTACCCTCCATTTCTTGATGGCCTTACCCCTTTTTGTCCCATCCCTGTCCTTACTGCCTTTGTCGTTTTCTCCATTTACCCCTGCCCTTCTCCCTATTTGACATCTCTATCTTGTTTGTTTGTTTGTTTGTTTATTCGCTAACCGGGTAAGCACACTGGAAACAAGTTCCTTTTACAGGTGCGACCCACATATATTGCATACAGACAATACATAATCAAACATACATATACAATGCAGCAAATTGCAGACAAAAATGTCTTTGTTATGTATAAAATTCATAAAAAAAAAAATTCATAAAAACAGTTACAATTAAATTGAGATTCAATACATCCTTAATGCATCGGCAAACTTTTGACAAGAACACAACCACCTAATATCTTGAAGAATTTCATTCCAAATGAATGGAGCAATATAAGCAAAGGATCTTTGTCCACTTTTAGATTTCATAAAAGGAATCTGAGAAACCTACTGTCTGACCTATGTCTAGAATAATGACCATCAATATATGGTCTCAAAACTTTGAAATACTATGTGGAATTCCAGAGTCCATGACTTTATATATGAACTTGGCCACACAGTATTGGAAATTTAATGAAACCGTAACCAGCCCATTTCTTTCAAAATCACACAATGATGAGATGACTTAGAACAATTTAAAGCAAACTTAGCTATCAAGTGAAGTAAAGTGGATTTCTTTGAAATCACTGTCTAGAAGCAGTGTCAGTAATCATAGCTGCATAGTTCACAATAGGAAGTAAGCAGCAATTTGAAATAACCAGCCTAGACTCTGGAATAAGAAATGAAGGATTCTGTACAAAAGAACCTAATCTACAATGTATTCTTGAGGTAACCTCAAAAATGAGATTCATAACTTAGATGAGAATCTAGTAATACCCCAAGATATTGAAATGTATCAACATAGTCAAACAGTAATCCATCAAGAGATTTAACTTCCAAAGTACCAACCTCAGATCTCAGTCTAGGTGGGTACCAAAACCATCACCTTTGTCTTAGATTTGTTTAAGAGTAATTTACAGGCCATAAGTGAAGACTGAAAATTGCACATTTCCTCTGTTAAAGAAACACCTAGATCTCCAAATGACAAACCCTGCTTATAAATTACTGCATCGTCAGCTGAAGTGTTAGAGAAGCATTATTAATCACACTTACTAGTTGATCAAAACAAAGAAAACAAAAGTGGCCCCAAAATAGAACCTTGTGGAACCCCACACTTAACCATTACAGAGTCTGATACAGCACCCCTATATTTAACCCTTTGAAACCTATTTGTTAAATAATCCCTCGTCCAATCCAAGAAAGACTCACCAACTCCCAATGACTCAAGTCTAGAAATCAACAATTGGTGATCAACTGAGTCGAATGCCTTGGTCAAGTCCACGAACACGGCACCCGTCAGACACCCTTTATCCATGCCATCAAGTACCGCTGCTCGTGAACTCACCAAGGCAGTCTCAGTACTCCTTCCCTTTCTAAAACCATGTTGGTTCTGAGACAATAATCCAAAAGCGATCCACATACCCAATCAACTGATTATAAACTATTCTTTCCTGAACTTTAGCTAAAGCAGACAAGATAGAAATAGGTCTGTAGTTACAAAACCATGTTGTGAACCAGATTTAAATATAGGAGTGACCAAAGTATGTTTCTCATATATTAGGTATAGTACCTGTAACAAAGACAAGTTGAAAATAATACTAACTGGAAGTGCTATAACGAGGCAGCATCCGCAATAAACTAGGACATAAGCCATCAGAACCAGCTGAGCTGTCCCTCTTAATACAACGCAACAACTTCTCTACCTCCTTCGGAGTAGTAGTCCTAAGTACAGTTTAGATTAACTGTAAAATCTTCAGTCAATCCCAAGTAGTTCACCTTGGACTGGTCACACTAAAGGAATCAGGCAATGCAGTAAATTTCAAATTAAACTCGTTAGCTATCTTCAGTGGACAAGACAACAAGTCACCATTCAACCTCATTGAACCTGGATTGACAAACATTAGGCCTTATGAAATTATTAATTGTTTTCCAAAAAGTAGTTGCGTTAGATAACCCTTCACATTGTTTATGACGAATATAGTCTGTTTTAGCCTTCCTTATCTTAGCCTTACATTGGTTCCTTAAAGTCCTATACGCATGATAACCAGAAGCAGAATGGTTCATTTTACACATTTTCCAGGCCTTGTCTCGTTGTCTCATAAGTTTAATCAAAGGAGGTGTTAACCACCCATAAGTTTTCCCTCAGACCCTTCTTTTAACAAGGGGAGCTAACTGGTCCAAAACATGTGTAAACTCAGTAATGAAAAAATGCAATGCAGAATCCACATCAGGGATAGAATATAAAAAAGACCAATCTATTTTACCCAACTCTGTACAAAAAGAATGTACATCAAATTTAGAAAAAGATCTCGAAATCCTTATAATTGGCTTAGACTTCATCAGTCCCCCATGCTTCCAAATACAGAAGACTGGATGATGATCACTTAACGAATCAGAGGTCAAACCACATTTTATCATATTAATAGGTCTATTTGTTAATATCCAGTCCAGCAATGTGTGATTTCCTGTTCTATTATTGTGTCGAGTGGGCAAAGTAATAATTTGTTGTAAACCAGACTGAGACAAGACCGTATTTAACTTTGTTATATCTGAACCCATCCAATTTAAATTAAAATCCCCCAGTAGTATTAACTCTGCTAGAAACCCCAGTATTCAAAGCATTTACAAGTTCTTGTAAGCCTGATTTGCTACCATTAGGTGGAAGATATACACAACAAATAGTTAATTTTTGACAAATCCCAACAATAACTGAATAGTAATATGTTCACAATATTCCAAATTACTGTTAAATATAGTGGTCTCATTTACCATTAAATATTCCTTAACATAAAACAAAACCCCACCCCCTCTACCAGTGACATGATCCTTTCTAAAAAGTTTATAAGCAGGTATACAAAGTTCAGTATCAAGAACAGGTAAGGTTAACCAGGTTTCAGTCAGTGCCAGAACATCCGGATTATATAAACTAATCCATGACTCCACCTCATGAAATTTAGATGTTAAGCTTAATACATTAAAATGCATAATTTTGAGGCCATATGAATGCTGCAAAAAAAAAAATCACTATCTGCCATATCGTTTGCTAAAGGACCAGGGTTGCTTTCAACATTGCCAGATCGAATTAGCAAGAGAAAGCAATGTAACCAGGTTCTTATGCAAACAGGCAGAACACATTTCCGTGTCTTATATTTCCTAACACTGTAACCCAAGTTATAACACATGTATTTAACCTTTACACCAAATAAATGACTATAATTAGGAATAAACAGTTGAGTCTGGAACTCCAGAATCTGATTATTTTCATACGTTCTAAAGTCATTATTAACACACATAGAACAAAATAACCCATCAGTACACAAAGTGTATAGGCTACACACAACAATATCCCTCTGTTAATCATAACTAACCTATAGGTACAAACCCAAAAGAAATGATTAACTCTAAGCAAGATATTACAAACTCTAGTAGCCCAGTCCGTCCCCGGTCCGACTCCGGTCAGACTCCTCTCTTCACTTTGCCGTCCCACTTAGCTGCTGCCGCTGTGTAGAAGGCAGCCTTTATATTGAAATCGCCCCCCCTTCACTTCCCAGAGCTGCCACCATCTGGAAAAATGTGGAGACCAGAACAGAATTCAATGAAAGCAGGTGATGGCAATAATGCTGCAAGCAGGTCAGGTACTGTGCTATTACCTAGCAACCCAAATCAGTCACAGCTCCACAGAACTTTAGCATATACAATTCTCAACAACAGATGACTCGTGCAGACTCAAACAGCAGTCTATGCAGCACACTTCAGGTCCTGTAGCAGCTTCAATGTGATTAAAGTTAAAATCAGTCTACGAGTTAAGGGGAAGGGGGGTAAAACAGGTCAAACACAGCAAATTCAGGTTTCACTCACAGGCTTGCAGGCTGTGAAATTGTAATTCACAGCAGTCATTGGTAACTCACAGATGGCAACACTGACAGATAGAGTGTTATCAGCAAAAGATAAGAGGAAATAGCCAGTCACAGAACCTGCCACACTCTGGTCAGACTCCTCTCTTCACTTTGCCGTCCCACTTAGCTGCTGCCGCTGTGTAGAAGGCAGCCTTTATATTGAAATCGCCCCCCCTCCACTTCCCAGAGCTGCCACCATCTGGAAAAATGTGGAGACCAGAACAGAATTCAATGAAAGCAGGTGATGGCAATAATGCTGCAAGCAGGTCAGGTACTGTGCTATTACCTAGCAATCCAAATCAGTCACAGCTCCACAGAACTTTAGCATATACAATTCTCAACAACAGATGACTCATGTGCAGACTCAAACAGCAGTCTATGCAGCACACTTCAGGTCCTGTAGCAGCTTCAATGTGATTAAAGTTAAAATCAGTCTACGAGTTAAGGGGAAGGGGGGTAAAACAGGTCAAACACAGCAAATTCAGATTTCACTCACAGGCTTGCAGGCTGTGAAATTGTAATTCACAGCAGTCATTGGTAACTCACAGATGGCAACACTGACAGATAGAGTGTTATCAGCAAAAGATAAGAGGAAATATCTTGGTGTTTACCTCACTAACTACCCTGATTTTTTTGGGGGGGGCTAGGATTTCCCTTCTCCTTTCCAGTGCCTCCTCCCTTGGCTAATTTAAATGCTTGCCAATGAAGCATTTAAACCTGTCATCTAGGATCCTGGTTCCCCTCCTGGACAGATGCAGACCATTGCACCAGTATAGGCCTGCATCACTCCAGGTGGACCCCCAGTCCCCAATGAAGCCAAACCCCTGAGTTCTGCACCAGTTTTTCAACCACTGATTGAATCCCATGATGTGGAGCACCCTAGCCTCACTCATGCCATAGACAGGCAGCACCTCCGAGAAGGTTACCGTGTGTGCTATTTGTCTAAGGACCCTCCCCAACTCCACAAACTCTTCCTGCACTGTTCTGATCCCTCTTCCAGCCAAGTCATTTGTCCCTAGGTGGATAATGACATCCAGCTCCCTCCCCCGTGCAGCTGCTCCTGCGATCCTGAGGATTCACTCCCTGTCCCTCCAAGCCATGGCACCAGGCAGGCACCTTACCTCCCTCTCCCCTTCCTCCCCCAGTTCTACCCTCCTAACAATGGAGTCCCCCACCAGGAGTTGTTTCCTTCCCCTGTGGGATCCCATGCCACCCTCCTGTGGGTCTCCTTTGTGGAGGTTCCCAGCATCCTCCTTGGTCTCTACTGTGTATGCCTCCATAGAGGAACCACACTCTGACAGAATGGCATATGAATTGTGGAGAGGTAAAACTGGAGGGATGCACCTCTGTTCCACCACCTGCACCCTCTCTTACCCCACTGTGGTCCAACCGCTCCTCTTTCTTGGCAACCTCTGAGGCAATGGCGGTGGCCCTGGCGGTGCCTGGGTGGGAGAGGTGGTCCCCCAAATCCTGGCCAACTCAGCCTGAAGATGAGCAACCTCCTCCCTCAGCCCACAGAGCTGCCTGCAGCTGGGGCAACACCGCATACTCCAGAATGTCTCCCGGAAGACTGCTGCTCCACAGCCACTGTACTGCACCACTCCCATCATGTCTTATTTCTGGCTCCTTAACTGTTGTTTTGAATACTTACACTTTCCTCTGTTTATTTATTTATTTTTTAATTTTTCTCCCTACTTACCTACTGCCTCCATGCCCTTAAAGCTCCTGATCTTCCTGTTCTGAAACAGGAAGTTCCTATATTTCTCAGTAGTCTCCTTACTTGCTCAGAGTCAGACCTCCAGTAGCTCGGTAGGGGGACAGAGAGCTATTCTTTTCCTTCTATGATGGTGAGTCTTTTGTGGCTCTACGATCACTCCCTTCCTGCTCCCAAACAGGAAGTTCCTGTTGTCAGTCAAATCCTGTGCCTACATAAGTAGAACTGGCTATGGGTGGAGGGGAGGAAAGGAGGGCAATTTAGTCCCAGTAGAGAAGTATATTTCTAACAGCACCTCCTTCCTCTTGCTGTTCTCTGCCTGTTCTCTGCCAGAAGCTATCTAGGGCAGTTTTTAAATACAAAACATCTGACTTCCTTCTAGCTAAGCCACTCCCCCAATTTACAGCTCCTTCTACACCTAGAGAACTGCACAGATAATTCACTTCAGCCAACTCAGACAAACCCACTAACTCTTTTTTTGGTTTGTTTGTTTTTACCCTAAATTGAAGGTCCCAGCAGTGGAGTTCTAGTTCTTTAGTCCCAGTAGAGAAGTATAGTTATAACAGCAGCTCCTTCCTCTTGCTGTTCTGTGTCTGTGAAGCAAGCTGTGTGTAATGAAAGTGTCAGGGCAAAGGGATGGATAAAGTGAGCCTGTAAGCATATGTAGCTGTGACTGCTTTGGCAAGTGTACTACAACCCCCACATTGTAGGGACTAGGTGCAGCTGTGGTACACATTTCTACCTTAGTTTGCTAGGTCCAAGCTGTGTGTCTTTGAAAATCAGGGAGGGTATACCCCTTTGTTGTTCTGTGCCTAACAGGGCCAGGTACACCATGGGTCCCTGTTCTCTCTGACAGCTGTGAGGGGATTCCCGATTGACAATCCCCAATTGATGTAACTAGTTCAACTGTGAGTATTTAACATATAACTGCTGCTAAGAGTTTTGAACCCATGGCTGGCTAGCTTGGTACAATGTACAGAACTGCTATGTTCCAATTCGATGCAGACTGTTAAGGCTGATTCATGACTGGAGCCTAGGCGGGGTAACCCCATCACCAGAGCCAGGTGCTTGGTAGCTCCAGTGAAATCAAAAACTCAGTGGTTTTCAAACAAATCAGAAATTTATTGCAAAAACTGCAAAACACTGGAGTTTATCAAACAAAAACAGAGAAATTTCTGGTAAACCAGGTGCCCCAGTGCTGCATCACATAAGGCTTCAATTCCCTGACAGCTGCACCTGGAGTACTGTGTCCAGTTTTGGAGCTAACACCTGAAAAAAGGATAAGGATCATAAAGAATCTGTCCAAAGGGGAGCTATAGAAGAAAGATGATATAGGGTCAGCAAGGGAAAGAATATGAGGATTGCATAGGTAGTCCGAGCATGTGCTTGTAGAAGGCCAGGAAGGAGAGCAGGGACATGTTAGAAACCTTTAAATACCCCCAAAAGAATGAACAGGATAAAGGTTATGACCTGTTCAAGCAGTGCAATGTGTAACCCCTAGATGGCGCTATTCCAAGGGCTACTACACCTGCCTGCATGGCTAGTTGCAGGTTAAGGGGTCTGGGTACTGAAACGGGCGCCTCCACCTGGAGGTTAGGGTTGTTAGTGGTCAAGCTAAACTGGGCATGGCCCTCCGGGACACTGTAAGCCCCTCCCCCCTTTCCCTTCTAGTGGCCTGAACAATAAACATTATACAATGGCAAGAAAATTTCCTTGACTCTGATTGGTCAGTGTATGCCTGAGACAGTGATGTTATTACACAATAACATCACTGTATTGCAGATTACACCTATTTGCTCCTTCTTTTCTTAAGAAACAAAGATATACTGCCACACTAAAAATCTACTAAAAACATTTTTTAAATGTTTTTTAACAAGCCATTGTATAATAGCAATAAGGCACTCCAGTATGTGTGTTGTTGTGTTATAACATCACATGGGGTGGTGGAAGGACTCGGCTTTGCCTCGTGCTTCAACCCACCCCAAGAGTGATGTTATTACACAATAACACACACCCTGTCATGCCTTATTGCTTAAATAATCACTTTCACAATGACCCTTAATCACCATGCAATTATCTACACTGTTTGCACTTACCACCGGGCTGGTTCCTCTAGCTCAACCCTGGAGACCCCCTGTAAAACAAGGTTATGCACAGCAAATAGCAACAGTGCAGTACTTTTGGCACAAACTGGAACCACAGTCAGGTTAAATGCAAAAAAAGTTAGATCTGATTTATTCAGGGGACTTGAACAAGGGAGGGGCGTAATCAGGTTAATTTGCTTAAAGACTGTATCAATCAAACAGTCATACACGCATTTCAGAGTCCCTACATAGTCACACACACTGGGTACCCAGGTAGGAGGAAGATAGGCTAGCCAGGATCGTTGCCCGGGGTAGGCCAGCGTCGCAGCTGGTTGGGGCCTTGTGATGGAAGAAAGCAACATGCACAACACACACTATTTGTAATCCAGAGCCGGAGGGCTCAGTTCATGACAGAAAAGACAACAAAGCAATCAGATGACACCACTTTAGATTTAGCTGTTGTTGCAGGGAGCTACCCTGATGTCTACTTATGATACCCGATGCAGGACACAGGCAGGATGAAATCGAGACTGCAGGTTGTTGAACTGGAGTGCCAGGAGAAGCAAAGCCCACACGAATCACTGAGGCATCATTCCTGTTCAAAGTATTGAGCAGGGGGCTGATCCCCAGGCAGGTCTCTCTTCAATGGCTTTCTCTGTGCAGTGGGTATTCTGGCTGGGCCAGTGTGGCAAAGCCCAGGCTGAAGGGAGATGAATATGGATTCAGTCCATCGGAGCTGGATGCAGCCTCCAGCGAGCAGAACACAGTTCAACACACAGTGGGGAACCAAATCACAACCCACTAACAGCACACAGCACATTTACATTTAAGGAGCTGTATGCTAGTGATAGGCTCCATCTCAATTTGGAGGGGAGAGGAGGGGAATCCTTAAGTTGAAAATAGAAGGGTTCATTGGTGAAAGGTGGGGGTTAAACTTGTGAAGGGGGGAGGGATGGGAGAAAAGGCTGTCGAGGGGGTCCAATAAAGGAGGGACTCTGTCTCCACCCCCCTGGGGAGCTGGAGGAATGCGGAAAAGGCCGACTGGTAAAGTGCAGACCAGGGGAAAACAGAATCCCCATGGGAACACGAGCAGGGGAAATGGAAGTATAGGGAAAGGGTGGAAGGCAGTCCTGCTAAATGCCAGGAGCTTGGGCAATAAAATGCCTGAGCTCCAGGCAATGCTAACTGAGGGAGCAGTGGATGTGGCAGCGGTCACTGAGACCTGGGCCACCGCAGGACATGACTGGGACCTGAGCCTGGAGGGTTACACTATGTCCAGGAAGGACAGGGGGGAGGGAAGGGGAGGAGGGGTAGCAATGATAGTCCAAAACTGCATTGGCATAGGGGGAGTAGAGGAGGCAGAGGGATCCATGGAGGCGATTTGGGTCACCTTGATAACAAGGGTGGGCAAGAGAGTAAAAATAGGAGTGGTGTATAGACCCTCTGCACTGGCGGAGGAGCTGGAGGAGAGTCTGGTAGCAGATGTTGGGAGACACTGCAGATTGGGCAGGGGAAGGGTGGTGGTGTTGGGGGACTTAAACATGCCAGGAACAGACTAGGAGACTATGACATCTTCGGTGGCCAGGGAACAGAGGTTGTTGGATGTCTTTCAAGATGCGTTCCTAACTCAGCAGCTGGGGGAACCAACCAGGGAGGCGTGGGTACTGGATGTGGTCTTGGCAGACAGTGACCACACTGGGGGTCTGGAGGTAAGGGACCCATTGGCGGGGAGTGACCATGCCACGGTCTGGTTCTGCCTGGACCTAGGAGGGGTAGAAGGCTGCACAAAGACGGAGGTAACTGACTTCAGGGGGGCGGATTTTAAGGAAATGGGAAGGATCCTTAAGGAGCATTTGGATGGGATTGGGTCAGACATGGATGCTGATAGTAGGTGGGAAATCATCAGGAGCGGGGTGCAGGATGCTACCAGCACCTGTGCAAGAGTAAGACAAAAATGCGGTAGGGCCCGAAAACCCTGCTGGTGGACCAGGGAGTTCCAGGAGGTGGTGCGGGGAAAGAAGGCAGCCTATAGGCAATTCAAGTGCTCAAGGAGTGAAAGGAATCGAGGGGAGTATGAGTTGATGGCTAGAAGGGCCACTAGGGTGGTGATGGCAGCTAAGGCAAGGAAGGAGCAGAACCTGGCCAGGGAAATTAGGAGAGGGAACAAGGGGTTCTTTAGATACATTGGGGGAAAACGAAGGGTGAGGGAGCAGATTAGCAGGATTAAAACAAGGGAGAGATGGGCACAAGACCCGGGGGAGCAGGCTGAGGTACTAAATGAGTACTTCACCTCAGTTTTGACCAAGAAAAATGGGGGTGCTGCATCATACATGGGAGGAGACAATGATACTGAGGAGGGGGGGATCCTTACTGATCGGTGGGTCTGAGGAGAGGCATCACTGGCAGGAGGGGGGAAAGCTAAGCAGGGAGAAGAGATAGTGGAAGTGGAAATCATAGCAGAGAGAGTGAGGGAAGCCCTCAGGTCCCTTAAGATGGAGAAAGCACCAGGGCCAGATAAATTACATCCCAGAGTGCTGAAGGAACTTGCGGATGTCTTGGTGAAACCCCTGGCGGAGCTTTTCACCATCTCTCTGAGGACAGGGTGGGTGCCCAAGTACTGGAAGGTGGCGCATATAGTGCCTATCCACAAGGGGGGATCAAGGGAGGTGGCAGAGAACTACAGGCCTGTCAGCCTGACATTGGTGGTGGGCAAGGTGATGGAGGGCATTGTCAAGGAGAGGCTAGGGGGGGACCTGTCAGGGTGCCTGGACAATAGACAGCATGGATTTGTCCCGGGGAAATCATGTCAGACAAACCTTGTGGATTTCTATGACTGGGTGACGAGTGCCTTGGACCTGGGTAGACCAGTGGACGTCCTCTTTCTAGACTTCAGCAAGGCATTTGACTCTGTTCCTCATGAGGGCCTGTTGGATAAGCTAGAAGGAATGGGGGTGGGGAACCAGATGATCAGATGAATAGGCAATTGGCTCCAGGACCGGACCAAGAGCGTTGTAGTTGGTGGGATAGTCTCATCCCCAAGGAGAGTCATTAGTGGGGTCCCACAGGGATCAGTCCTTGGGCCCCTCCTGTTCAACGCCTATGTCTCTGACATAAGGACAGGTATCAGGAGTGAGATAAGTCTCTTTGCGGATGACTCAAAACTGGGGGCGATGGTAGATGGGGAGGAGGGAAGGGTGGCCCTACTGGGGGACTTGAGGCTCTGGAAAAATGGTCTAGAAAGTGGAAGCTGAGGTTCAATGCAAGGAAATGCAAGGTACTGCACCGGGGCCAGAAACCCGGGCCAAGTGTACACCGGGGAATGCTACAAGTCTCAATGGCTGAGAGGGACCTGGGGTGGTGGTGGATGTCAAGATGAACAACTCGGAGACTTGTAGGAGGGCAGCAGCCAAGGCCAACAGGATGCTGGGATGCATCGCTAGGGGGATCACCTCCAGAAGGAGGGAAGTGATACTCCCTCTGTATAACTGCTTGGTGAGGCCGCACCTTGAGTACTGCATGCAGTGTTGGAGGCCACACTTAAAGAGGGACATTAAACTCCTGGAGTGGGTCCTGAGGAGGGCAACCAAAATGATTTGGGGCTTGGGGGACAGGACCTATAAGGAGAGGCTCAAAGAGCTAAATATGTACACATTGGAAGAGAGAAGGGATGGGGGGACACTGATAGAGGTCTTCAGGTACATGAAGGGGGTAAATAGGGGAGGAGCAGTCAGGGTGCTTCAAAGGAAGGAGGAGGGGGCCACTAGAGGGCATGAGTGGAAGCTGGAGTGGGGAAGATTCAGGAGAGAAAGGAGGAGGTGCTACTTCACTGAGAGGGTGGTGGAGCCATGGAATGCGCTGCCTAGGGGGCTGGTGGAGGCAGAGACAGTGGAGGGGTTCAAGAGGGGGTGGGACAGGTACAGGGGAAGGGTTCTGGAAGCAAAATCCAATGCAGCAAGAATATCCGGAACTGGGAAGGGAGAAGCCAGAGAAGGCGAGGGGGGCAGCAAGGTCAGCTCCCAGAGTGGGGGCTGACCAAACGAGCAGATGCGAAAGACCGTTAGGCCTATACCAGGCAGATTGCTGTCTGGTCGCAATTACAGAGTCTCTGCACAAACCGAGAGTTCAGAGGTGGCTGGAAATCCTGACAGGCCGAACGCATTCAGCAAATCTTCAGTTTTCTTCAGGTTAAAGCCTGGTCACAGTCCAGTGGCTTAAATCAGTCTCACAACGCGGATTCAGTCTGAATCAACTCTATTTTCCCCTCTCAGGGACAGCAGGCAGACAGGCAGGCCAAAACTCAGCCCTTTCATAGTTCTCCTGCGCGAATCGACTCAGGGGCTCTTCACTTCCCAAATCAGATCTGAACTGAAACTGCAAGCAGTCTGGGACTTTCCCCAGGATCCAAAAGATTTGGTGACAACAAGGGCTCCCCCTCCAGGTTCATTTAGGTGCCAAAAGCCCCAAACTACAATTCCTACAGAATTTTGCTCCCATAAAGCCCCTGGGAACAGGCTCCATTTTAGAGTCCCCAAAGGTACTGATTGGCCCATTTCAGCAGTCCAGGACCAAGATGGTGGAGATAAACAGGTATGTCCATGCTACAAAGAAGGCAGATTAGACTAACTGCAATATTATTACTATTCTAATAAATGATCAGCAAACAAGTACATCTTCTAACAGAGCTCCCTCGGCGCTAATAGCGATGGCAGAATGGAGCTATTATTTGGCAGCCTGGGTGGGACTTGAGCATAGAAACACTCAGCCTCCTCCCAGATTAATTATGATTTCAATCCAGGCAGCTCTTAAAGAGACACTACATAGATACTATACAGGCACTCTCTGGCAATACATTTAAACTGCTAAAATGCAGGACACCAGCGTGGCAGTGAACATTTAGACAAGCTCAGGGAAGACTTTTTGGGAACCCCCATTTGTAGGGGGGTTACAAATGGATCACCAACTAGGGGGTACAATCATAAGCTGGTGAGGAGTAGATTCAGGAAGGATGTGCAGAAATACTTCTTCACAGAAAGAATGTTGGATGGATGGAACAGCATGCTCAAAGAAGTGGTAAACCCCAAGATGGTAACTTGTTTAATGAGAGTGTGGGAAGGTTATAAAAGGTTGCTGAAATCAGAGTCAGGAAAGGTGTGAGGCTAGGGGAGAGGATGAACTGTCACTAGGGCATTGGCCTGGCACATCCAATCATAGGTTGGAAATGTTCAGGAAGAAAAATGGCGAACACAACAGACTACGAGTCTTTTTCTGCCAGCAGCTTTCGAAGTTTCTGTATTTCTGTTCCATGGTTTTAAAAAGGGTTCTTGGTTTCTTCTTCTCAACTTTCATAGGCTGGGAGACAGATTGATGGCACACTCAGTTTCCCTGGCCTTCTCCAAGGTCCTCCATGTGTTGGGGGGGGGAGGAAAAGTGAAGGAGGAGATTGAGGAGTTTAATGGGTGGCTGAAGGGATGTGTCAGTAGGAGGGGTACCATTTTGTGAGAGACCGGGGAATGCCTGGGACAGGATGCTCTTCAAGAGCAAAGGCCTTTACCTGACAATAGAGGGAGCTGGTGCACTGTGGCAGAAGTCTGATGTGTCTGTTGGTGGACTAAGTTGGAGGAGACTGAGGTTTGGGGAACAAAAGAGGAAAGAGAACAAAAACGAAACCTAGCTAGAACTCCCCCAGAAATGGAAGCTAGAAGCAGTGGGAATGTAGGCATCCAGACATGGGTCCATAATAAATTAAGAAAGGAATCAGAGGTCAGGTGCATACAGATCAAACAAGGGGCAGGAAATTAAGTGGGGAAAGGGAGTGGTATAGGCACAAACTGGAAATTGGTCTGACTAAATGCCAGGAGACGTGGAAACAAAACTGGTGTGCTCCAGGAGATGGTGACAGATGCGGGTTTAGGTTGTATAGCCATCACAGAATCATGGATCGCCAGGACAAATGACTGGGACTTAGTGTAACCCCTAGGTGGTGCTATCCCAAGGGCTACTACCCCTGCCTGCTGGGCTAGTAGCAGGTTAAGAGGCCTGAGTTCTGAAACAGGTGCCTCCACCCGGAGGTCAGGGTTGGTAGTGGTCAAGCTAACCTGGGCACAGCCCTCCGGGACACTGTAACCCCCCCTCTCCTTACTAGTGGCCGGAACAATACACAATAATCACTTTCACAATACCCCTGATACACCACACAAGTACCCACACTGTTTGCACTTACCACCAGGGCTTTCCTCTGGCTCAGCCCTGGGGACCCCCTGTAAAACAAGGTTATACACAGCAAATAACAGCAGTATGGTACTCTTGCACAAACTAGAACCACAGTCAGGGTAAATGCAAAAGAGTTAGATCTGATTTATTTAAGGAACTTGAACAAGGGAGGAGTATAATCAGGTTAATTTGCTTAGAGACTCTATCATTCAAACAGTTATGCATGCACTTCAGAGTCCATAAACAGTCACACACTTTGGGTACCCAAATGGAGAATGGTGGGCTAGCCAGGAACGTTGCAGCTGGTTGGGACCCTGTGACAGAAGAAAACAACATGCACGACACACACTATTTGTAATCCATAGCCGGAGGGGCTCATTTCGTGAAAAGAAAACAACAAGACAATCGGATGACACACTTTTAGATTAGGCTGTTGTTGCTGGGAGCTACCCTGATGATTACTCACGACACCCAAGACTGGACACAGGCTGGGCGAAAATTGAGACAGCAAGTGGTTAATCTGGAGTACCAGGAGAAGCAGGGCCCACACTAATCGCAGAGGCATCGTTCCTGTTCAAGCGTGGAGCAGGGGGCTGATCCCCAGGCAGATCTCTAGTCGATGGCTTTCTCTGTGCAGTGGGTAGTCTGGCTGGACCAATGTGGCAAAGGCCCCGGCCAAATGGAGACAAATTCGGATACAGTCCGTTTTGGGCTAGATACAGTTCCCAGCAGGCAGAACACAGTTCACACAGTGGGGAACCAAATCATGACCCACTTTCAATACACCGCACATTTACATGTAACAAAATTCCACTGTACCAGGCAAACCGCTCTCCGGTCACGATCGCAAAGTCTCTGCACAAACCGGGGATTCAAAAGCAGATGGAAAACCTGACAGACCGATCGCATTCAGCAAAATCTTCGGTCTTCTTCAGGTATGAGCCTGGTAGAAAATCAGTGGCTTACTTCATTCTCACAAACTTGGATTTAGTCCGAAATAATTCTCTTTTCTCCCTCTCAGGGGCAGCAGGCAGACATGCAGGCCAAAACTTAGCCCTTTCACAGCTCTCCCATGTGAATCCACTCAGGATTGCTGCTCAAAAAACACTTCTCATTTCACTTCCCAGCACAGAACTAACAGAAAATTGCAAGCAGTCTGGGATTTCCCCAAGATCCAAAAGATTCGGTTGGCTGATCTGTCTGTCAGTCACAACAAGAGCTCCCCCTTCAGTTGCAAAAAAGCACAAAAAGCCCAGAACTACAATTCCTACAGATTTTGACTCCAGACAGCTCCTGTAGTCTGGCTCCATTTTAGGTCCCACCAGTACTGATTGGTCTAATTCGCAGTCCAGGACCAAGATAGTGGAGACAAACCAAACAGTCCTTGCTGCAAAGAAGGCAGGTTAGACAAACTACATTATCATTATCACTATCACTCTAAATGATTTTCAGCAAATAGTTACATCTTTCAACAGAGCTCCTTCTCAGAATACTTATGACTCCAATCCAGACGGCTCTAAAAGAGACAGTACACAGAGGTTATACAGGCACTCTCTGGCAATCACATTTAAACTGCTAAAATGCAGGACACCAGCCTGGCAGTGAGCATTTAGGCAAGCTCGAGGAAGACTTTTCAGGAACCCCCATTTGTAGGAGGGGTAACATATGAATTTATTTACTAAAATATTCTTTTCCACAGAAGTTTTTCTCCTCTCAATCAGAGCGGGCAGGCTTTCAACCCTGTCCCCATCTCCTCTTGCTCAGCACTCACCGCATTGGACCCTCCCCCTAGAAATCCCCCAAGGATTGCCCCAATGGTGAGGGACAAGAAGGGGAGGGCAGTCCTCCCCCCACCCAGTGACACACATCCAGCCTTGGGCAGGTAGCTGGCCAATGACACAGGGAAGAGGAAGGCATGCAGGGCTTCATGTAGCCCACACCAACCATTTTCTACTTTTCTTCCTTAGCCCTGCTGCAGCATGCATAAGCATGTGTGCAGAAGCACATGTCTACCACACTGCAGCCCCTCCTTTCATGTCTCTCGCACAGCCGGCCCTTCCTCCAGGCCTCCACCTTGGAACAGCCAGTGGTCAAGGAGGCCAGGCACCACACCTTGGGAGAGAAGATCTGTCCTCCAGATGCTCTATTCTACTCCCCCAGCCGATCCCCAGTGACCTGAGCTCACTCCTGAACCCAGGTCGCTGGCATGGGAAAAGGTAAGGCGCAGAGCGCCTCAGCCTTCTTCACCACTGGGTGGCCTGTTAAAATATTTCGTTGTCGTAAGTAATTTTAGTTGAGTTGTGTGACAAGTTTTTCATATTGCTGTTGTATATGACTGTAATGGTGCCCTGAGCCTCTGGGAAAGGGTGCCACATGTAAACAAAGACAACTACTACTAGTACTAAATATGTTGCCAGAGTGCATGCTGGTGTAGCTGGTCAAAGAACCCACAAGGCAAACTGCAGTTCTCAGTATGATGCTCACCAACCTGGAAATGGTAGGTGGAGTGAGGATTGGGGAGTGACTACGGTCCAGTGACCATAACACCATATGGTTCAAACTGCCCTGTCTACCCCATCCCCTCTTCAAAGGCTGTAGTTCTTGTAGGCCTTATACTGGTGAGGCCACATCTAGATAACAGAGTTCAGAACTGGTGTTCACACCTCAAAAAGGACATTAGCCTGCTGGAGAAGGTCCAGAGGAGGGCTACAAAAATGATAGTGTGTCAGCAGGGTAAGGCATATGAGGAGAGGTTGAAGGAGTTGAACATGTACTCCCTGGAGGACAGGAGAGAGAGAGGGGACATGACTGGGATCTTCAAGTACTTGAAAGGGATAAATGAGGTGGATAAGGAGGGTCTGTTTAAGCTAGTGGCAACCATAACACAATGGGGTACAGTCTTAAGCTGGAGGGGGGAGGTTTATGAGGGAGGTCAGGAAGCATTTCTTCACAGAGAGAGTGGTGGACACTAGGAATGCACTGCTGGAAGAGGTGGTCTCATTGAAGACAGTGGGCAGCTTCAAGTGAGACTGGGATAGGCATGGGGGAAGGTAAGGATCATGGATAGGGAGGATGGGAGAAGTGGGGAGGGCAGGGACAGCAGCTCAAGCTGTGAACCCTGCAATATGAGCAGACTAGACAGACCAACTGGTGTTCTTCTGCTGGCTTCTTCATATTTTCATATGTAGTTCTGGCTTTCAGAAAAGCAGACTTTGATCAGATGAGGGAACTAGTAAAGGATAAGCTGAGGGAAGTGGACAAGCTAAGTTTGACCCTCAGCTGGACCTCTCCCTGCACATACATAATTCCTGCAAGGCCACAAACTGGAAACTGGGGCTGGCATACAGGGCCAAAAGCTGCCTCACCCCAGCTGCCTGACTCGCCCTTGCTAAAGGGTTTTTTCTCTCTACGCTATGCTATGGGCTCACCTCTTTCGTGAATGCCCCAAAATCCTGGCTCATGAACTGGGACACTGCATATAACAATATATGTTGCTTCACCCTATCAGCTCCCCAACTCACCCATCACTTCCAGCACTACTCTAGGCTGGGGTGGCTCTCCCCTAGTAATCATCGATCCTTTGTTATGGGCAACTTTACTGACAATATCATCAGATCGTCAACTCCTCCGGTACTTGCTGAACTGCTCCAGCCCATCTCCTATGGCTATCGGCTGAGGTCCAGTGACTCCCAGGCTCTCATGATCCCAAAAACCCGCTCCCTCGCAGGGGATTGCGCCTTTGCAGCCCTTGCCCCCAGAACCTGGAACCTTCTCCATGCTCATGTAAGAGCTGTCCCCTCCCACAGCTGTTTCAGGTCCTCCCTCTGGAGTTACCTAAAACAAACTTCTGGCTGCCTTTGCTCTTAGTTGTCCCACCCTCCACGGTATGCCAGTGCCCTTCTATGGCCGAGTGTGTGCATATGCCTTCTGCCCACCTTGGCTCTTAGCTGTTCCATCCTCCATGGTGCACCAAGTGCTCATCTATAACTGAGTGTGTGCACCCGTGGCGCTCTCCTCAAAAATGCCCTGTTGATTCTTTGATTTGCTTCCTTACTGCCTCCTGAGATTGCCACACCTTGACACTGTATTTGTATTATATTCGTTCTCTGTTGTTACCTGGATGTAGCTCTCTGCCCATACCTGTCTGTAACTTGAGTGCTACTACCTTGTTTACTGTATCTGTATGTTGCCTAAATTCTCTGACTGTACCTTGTTGATTGCTATTACCCTGTTTCTGAATTGTTACTGCCTATACCTTTGTAATTCTCCCAGGTCGCACCTGAAAATAGGCACTTGACTGTCTAGCATGCTTACCTAGTAAACAAAAGCTAACTAAATAAATAAAAGGACAAAATCAGGTGGGTGGAGGAGAGGTAGGGATTAATTAAAGGGGCCATTCTAGAAGCAATTAAATCATGCCTGAGAATGATTACCAAAGGTAACAGGGGCAAGAGACCAATCTGGTTCTTAAAGAATGTCAGAGAGGCAGTAAGGGCTAAAAAAAGGCCTTCATTAGATACAAAGAGAACAAGAGAGAAAAGGAGCGGAGTGATTACCAGTTAAGGATGAGGAAGCCAAGAAGGCAGTCAGGGACGCAAAATTAGACATGGAACTGCATACTGCGGCGGGGGTCAGGGAAGGAAACAGTTCTTTAGATACATCCGGGAAAAAAATGACAAGAGGGGGAATTATTAGGCTGATGGGGGGTAGCATAGGAGGATGAGCAGAAGGCAGCCATTCATAATGATTGCTTTTGCTCTGTAGTCACAGTGGAGGATGGCAGGCCCCTGCCTGAATGTGGCATAAAGGCTGCTGTAAGAGGGATCCCAGAAATGGGGAAGGTGATAATTTTAGGAAAAAGGGTCAGAAAATGGTTAATAAACCTGAAAATAGATTAGGCTCCAGGGCTGGATGGGATGTACACGATGGTTCTGAGGTAACTGGCATCAGAACTGGCCAAAACTCTGGCAGGGCTATTCAATAGCTACCTACAGTCAGGGGTGGATATGAAAAATTGGAGGGTAGTGGACGCTGCTCTGATCCACAAAGAAAGAAACAAAGAGCAACCAGGGAAATAAAAACCCATTAGGTGTACCTTCATAGATACATATGTAACCCCCTTCCCCCGGCCCTCCATCTAGGGGCATATAACTTTGCAGATCTTCCAGGGGGCATATAGGAAGGGGGTCACCTCAAGCGCTAAGTCACCGAGACAATGCTTTCCCATACAAGGCAGGAAAAGATGTGGCCTACCTTACTGGCATCTTCAATCACCTGTGCACTCTCACCTTCACCCATAGAATCTGGATTTTCCCTGAATGCTAGCATGCCGGACCAGAAACTCCACACTGCACATTTCCTGAATCTCTTGAGCTCCCAAGAGCCCCTCAGTCCCACCAAGGGTGGAATGGAAATTTCATATGGAATCAAACTTATGAGAAATTCATTCAGCTGCAAAGAAAAGGGGGAAAAAAGGTTTCCATTTCATTAGATTCCCCCTTCAGTTTAAATAAAGCACTCACGGTTATCCTTCGCCAAACTAGCTTCTTTATTTAGCTCCTGCATAGCAAATGATTTCAGCAATGCAGGGGTCACATATTTCATTCAAATAAATAAAGCAGCTCCATGGAGCTAATTGAAACTTTTTACAGATATACTGGCTGGACTTTTAGAGCAGCAGAAACAATGGATTTTAAGGCAGTAAGAAGCAAGGATTTTTTGTACTCTCCCTTTCTTGGATGCTTTACCCAAGACCTCTCGACTCAGATCCCTTCAATCTCCTGGCTCTCTGGATCTGGTAAGCCAAACTTTTTTTTTTTCTTTCTGCTGTCTGTGTTACACACTCTGTCAATGGCACTGGTCATCCCTCAACTATTTCATGGGAAAGCAGGCTGCTTCCCCCACCTGGACCCCTGGGCACTGGCCCAAGCCACAAGGGGTACCAGAATTTTTCCTTACGACTCAGGCCCCATAACCCGCTCAAGCTTGGCTCTGTGCTGGTGCTACACTTTCAGCATCTACCCCCTCATTTCACTCAGCCTCTCATCTTAACGGCTCCACTGGTGCCTCACCCTAAAAACCCAGCCCTGCTCCAGTACTCTAGCCCCTTGCAACTGGCTGTTCTGCCACTGGGGAACTCCTGGGCACTGCCATCTCCCACGTCCCTCTGAACAGCCTGCCTTCACCAAGTAGTGGCCCAAAGCTGCTCTGATTCCTGCTGTTCCTCTACAGAGAATACCTGCCAGGCCCACGTCCCCTTCAGCACCTCCTGGGCTTGCGTTAAGCTCCAGCTGAGGGCCACCCTCCAAGGCCTGCCATTACGGCCTGTGACCCGCCCGGCCTCCATGTGCTGGTGCCCCAGAATCTGCCCCTCCAAACAGGTCCCATATTTGGGTGAAGGGCCCCCCTGGCTCCACCTGCCCCAGGCCGCCCTGCCACACTGGGTATGAGGGAGACCCATTGTCTCCTGCGTCCCTCAAGTGGGGACCCTGCCACTGCCCCCACAGCCTTGACAGCCTAGGAATCTCACTTTATAGGGGTCTCTAAGGGCTCCTACCTTTCCTGGCCCCACATGGCCACCTACATTCCCTGCCCACAATGATGCAGGACCTGGCTAACCATGCTTCCCCCATGGAGCTCCATTTCCACAGCTCCTCATCGCCATGATGTTGTGAAAACTGTCCTGTCTACACTTTTGTTTGGGGAGTCCCCCCACTGGCCCACCCGGACTGCCGAGCTTCCTTACTTGCCCACCTAACTCTGCTCCTCCAGCCACCCCCTCTCCAGCCCCGACCTAATGCCTGGGCTGGAAAGGCCTCAAAACTTCCTGTCTGTACCCTTATATTCTCCCTAAAACTACTGTCTGCTGCCACCTCGAGGCATCCAGCAGCCAACATCCCCCAGAGTTCTAAAAATGTCCTAGCTCGGGGGTTGATAAGGGGAAAGGATGCCTAAAATGGAAGCACAAGCCCTTCCTTTAAGGGGGGCTTACACATAGATACAATACTGTCGGCAGATAAGGGCCTATGGCCCACCCGGTCTGCCCATTTGAGCTTGTAAGTTCCTTTTATGTTTCCTTGAAGTCTGTTGCCCCTTAGCCCTGACCTCCAGGATTCTCTTATGTCTATCCCATAAATTCTTAAATCCCATGATTGTTTCAGCCCCCACCACTTCTTCTAGCAGGGTTTTCCTCTTGTCCACCACCCTTTCTGTGAAGAAATTCTTCCTCACATTTCCTCTGAATCGCCCTCCCTCAAACTTCATCCCATGCCCTCTAGTCCTGGAACTTCTTATTCACTGGAAAATAGTGTATTCCTGCACCCTGTTCCTCCCTGTAAGGTACTTATATGTCTCTATCATATTCTCTCTCTCCCTCCTCTCCTCCAGGGAGTACATATTCAAGTCCTTCATCCTGTCCTCATAAGACTTGTGATGCAATACCTGTACCATCTTTGTTGCCCTACTCTGAGCCTTGTCCATCCTATGCCCTTACATAGGTAAGGTCTCCAGAACTGTACACTGTGCTCCAGGTGGGGCCTCACTAGTGTCTTGTATAGTGGAATTATGACCTCCCTTTTCCTGCTGGGGATGCCCCTGCCACTGTTTCCCTACCTTGAGGTCATCAGAGATGATGACCCTACGGTCCCTTTCCTGCTTGGTGCATGCAATATCCTCACCCCCAAGCAATATGTTGTTCCAGGGTTTTTGTGCCCCATATACATTAGTTTGCACTTCTTTGCATTGAATTTCAACTGCCAAACCCTCAACCATTCTTCAAGCTTCTGCAGGTCCCTCCTCATTCTGTCCACCCTTGTCACCCAGTTGAAAAATTCAATGAGGTTGGTCTGGCATGACCTCACCCTGGTGAAACCATGCTGCCTTGGATCATGTAGTCTGTTGGCAACCAGATGTTCCACCAGTCTCTCCTTCAGAAGAGCTTCCATGATCTTCCCCACTACTGAGGTCAGGCTGACTGGTCTGTAGTTCCCCACTTCCTCTTTGTTCCTGCTTTTGTATAAGGGGACTACATCTGCTGTCCTCCGGTCTTTTGGTAACTCCCATGTTTCCAGTGACTGGCTAAACAGAATTGCCAGAGGTTCAGCCACCACCTCTCTTAGTTCCTTCAGGACACTGGGGTACACACCATCTGGCTCCATTGCCTTATCAACTCTTATTCCTTCCAATTCCTTTAGGACGTTTTCCCCTGTAAAGGGACTTGTGTCCATTTCTGTGCCCTTCCCGCCCCTTGTACTCCCTTCAGGCCCATTATCCTCCCCTTCCTCAGCAAAGACTGAGCAGAAATATCTGTTCAGTATGTCAGCTTTACTGTTGTCATCCTCCACGCTGCCCCTGTCCTCCCCTTCAGTCTCACTATCCCTCCTTTTGCCCTTCTTTTTTCACTTATGCACCTGTAAAAGGTTTTGTTTCCTCTACCCACTGATTTTGTGATGCACTCTTCTGTCTGAGCTTTGGCTTCCCTTACTGACCTCCTGCCGCCATTTGCTTCTCCTGGTACTTCTCCCTATCCCCTTCTGCCTGCGTCTTTTTGTATTGCCTGAATGTGATCTTTTTGGCTTTCACTTTCTCCGCTACCTCCTTGAAAAACCATAATGTCCTCCTCTTCCTTTTCCCCTTGCTAACCTGCTTAATTCATAATTCTGTTGCTCTTGTAATCCCTGTTTTAAATATTGCCCACTGTTTCTCCACCCCCTGATTCCCTCCCCATTCCCATTAGTACCCCTTTTAAGCATCTCCCCATATTCCCCAAAGTCTGCACTCCTAAAATCCATAGCACATAGACTAATGGATACACGAGTCAAAGAGGACTTAGTGGATTACCTGGAGAGAAATGGGCTTCAGAACAGTAAACAGCATGGGTTTGTGGCAAGTCTTGCAGAACCAACCTGATAGTGTTATCTTTCTGGATGACTAGGGAAGAGGACAAAGGACAAGGAGTGGATGTGCTCTACTTCAACATCAGTAAGGCATTCCCCACACAGAAGGTTGCTGGAGAAGTTAAAGGATCTGTGAACAGTGAAGAGTCTAGTTAGATGGGCAGGAAGCTGGCTGGAGGAGAGACAGCAGAGGGTGGTGGTAAATGGGGTCAAGTCAGGGAAGGGGAGGTCACGAGCCCGGAACCACAGGGTTCAGCCTGGAACCTGTCCTTTTCAGTATGTTCATCAGTAACATAGGAGAAGAAATATAGGGCAAGATGTGTCTCTCCGAAGATGACACTAAGCTCTTTGGCAGGGTAGACAGTAAGGAAGGGGTTAGGGAGCTTCAGAAGGAGTCCAAAGTTTAGTAATTGAAATTCAACACCAAGAAGTGAAAATTGATGCACATAGGAAACAAGAACTCCAAGACAGAACATTGGATGGGGTGGTTAGACACTACCACTGAGGAAAGGGACCTGGGAGTCATCATAAGTGACTCCCTAAACAATCTAGCCATTGTAACAACGTGGGCTAACCAAAATGATTCAGGACCAGCAGAGAAGATCATACAGTATGAAGATCTGCTTAAGGCCCTGAATATGTACTCACAGGAGCCTAAAAGGGAGAGGTGCAATGTGATAGATTCCTTCCAGTTCTGAAAAGGAATGAACAAAGTAGATTGTAAGAAAATATTCAGCAGGACTGTTGAATCAAGAACATGGGAACACATGTAGAAGTTGGCAGCACAGATTCAGAGGGGATGTGAGAAAATATTATTTTACTGGCAGAAGTGATGGGAGCAATAACCATTAATGGTTTCGAACACAACTGGGGCCAAGTAAAAGGCATATTAGTTACACAGGAGGAAAGAAGTCAAGCAGGGGGTAAGGGGGGTGAGAGCAAATAACCCTGACTAGACATTAGATGCAAGGGTAAGAAAAGGTAAAACAGGGCAAACCAAATGGACTGATGATCTTTTGCTGCCAACGTTTTCTCTGTTTCATACTGTAAATCAGCTGAGTTGTGAAAAAGTTGACCACTGACAAGGTTAACACCTCATAGGTCAGGTATCTACTCTTTTAATTTTAATATGTCAATAAAAATAAACAATATCTAGTACAGCACCTACCCCCACCCCCAAAGCTAGTTTATGAAACCAATAACCCCTTTTAAAACCATGGAATAAAGAAAGAAAGTGAGTAAGAAAACAGAAAAACTTGAAAATTATTTACAAGCTCCCTTGAGCTGTTTTGAGGAAGGGGGGAGCTCTGAATATGTCTGTTCCTGATATTGGCCACACAGCAGTAGCATCCCTACAAAATAAAGAAATGTACAAGAAATGTGATTAAAACTCACTAGATGAGCCAAGGCTGAGCTTGCTTTGTCCTTAATTACAAGAGGAAACCGGTTTCTCTTGAGAAATAATTTAATAAAATATGAATTGTTCGAAAGTCACCCTCATTCATTCTTCCGACCCTGAGTATATGATGTCTAGCTAAGCTGATGCTAATAAAGGAATATCATACCGATCTCATGAACCTCTACAATTCTGATGCAGTAACTATACTGAGTTTTAGAGGCTTCTATTGGAAAAGAATTGGAAGGACAACCTGGAAAAAGTTTTATTTATTCAGATTTCAACTACTCAAGAAAAGGCAAACCAAAGAACTCGTACACATGCCATATTTTATTGACACGGATGAATCCAACATCTTCACGCTAGTGTGCCAACAAAGACTGCAACTAGTACAAATCTCAATGAACCATGAACTACAACTATAGATCTGAATGTGTTTAAACAGATGCTGAACAAAGAAGATCTGCTGGATGGCAGTATGTTAGAAACATAGAAAAGTGACAGCAGAAGGGAGTCTGCCCTGGGTTTGTTGACTGTTTCAGTACAATAAGTACACAGCTGTACAAGAGTTACTAGATTCCACAGTCAAAACAAAACTGACAAGCCTGGATCAGTGCCATGCCACTAACGAATGGGTCTGACAACACAATGGTTGCCATGGAGTTTCTCAGGATGTGCAGGCCACACTAATAATAACCCAAAGGAAGCTCTGACAGTGGCCATAGAAGAGGAACAAGCCTCAGAAGAAAAACAAACCACAGCAATCGTCTTTCAAGCTCCATCTCAGTGATGCAACAGACAAAACTATAGTGTATGCTTTCCTGACTGGATCTCAAGGGAGAAAGCTCAGTGGCCAATCATCCAGTAAGACCTTGTTGATAAAAATTGAGGTGTATTTTATACCTTTAGCTCATCTGCTACAGCTGCTCAACATCTCCGCCTTCCACCTTATAGCCACAGCCCCAAGATCCACTATCTTTTGGGTTACAGTGGTGTGGTGCCCATGAGTGTTGCCAATCATTATGAGAGAATACTTAAAGCATTTGCACACCCCTGTAGCCCACAATCTACTCTTCACTCTTGTTGCTGAGATATTATCCGACAGAATCAGATATCACCGATTTTCTTGGCTTCTGGATGGCATCAGATACCACTGGTATCCAACTACTGGATCCTATCACCTAGAATCAGCTGGGGTCAAAACAGTTAACTCAATAACAGCACAGTCAAATACCACACAGCAAAAACAGCGACGGCAAAGGTAGTGCTTCGTAAAAAACAGTGAGCATTACCACCACAACCACCAAACATAAAACCAACCCACACCCCCCCCAACTTAATATAACTACCTCTGGGGGCGGCATCTCGGGATGGGGAGAAACCTGGGGGGTAGAATTGCTCTGGAGGGGACAGGAACCAGAAGGACAACCAGGGGGGCAAAAAGTGCAAGGCTGGGAGACAGACATACACAGAGAGTAAGTCAGGAGAGTGAGGGAGACAACTCCCCCCCAAAACAAAACAAGTTCTGGGACCAGGAATCAAACCCCAGTGCACTGACACTCCGATGCCCTCCACTGCCTCTGTCCCTACCCTTCATGCCATGGCAGCTGCTCGGCAGTGCACTCTGCAGCAGAAGCTTTCTCCCTGTCCCACGAACAGCTACAGGGATAGAGCTTTTACCTGTGCTATTATGTCCCTGCATCAGTTTTACACTTAGCTGTTTTGACATTGTGGTTTTGTGCTTTCCACATTTTAACCCAGTACCCCTAGGATCCAATATGATACTAACTATCTGATATAACTATCCAGTATTCGAAAGGATCTGAGGCACACATCTGACCTGGGATCCCACTATCTGTTCATGAATCCATCTATCTGACCTGCAATCTGAAGAATCCGAGGCAGACATCCAACCTCGGACACCACTATCTGACTTTAGTTCTGAAATTCAAATGGGGACAGCTAGGATCTTGGATCTGGTGTCTGATAGCTGGGCTAGCCATCAGATCCCATTGAAATAATCAAAAGCATGAGCATCACTACCTTCCACCCATGGCACCACATATAGTCCTCATACGCAGCAGTGTTGGTGCTAGAGACTACCCCTAATAAGAGAATGGACTCTCTGACCCACCAGTAGGAGCTGTAGCAGTAGTGGGCATCAGCACCACCTTCCCCCAGGCTGGGACACATTGCCAAAGGCAGGGCTCTTTCCAGCCCTGGCTACCTAGCTACAGGCATCTAAGTCAGTTCTTGAATAGGGGTGTCTACTTCATAGTCTGATCTGTTATTTCTGGGCCAACCAGGTGGATATAATGGAAGATGTGCAGTATATGAAAGCCAGAGAACCACAGAAGGATTTATCCTGACGGTGTGCCAACTACAAAAATATCAAACATTGCAGCACCTGTGTGGCATGATAAACCTAAAGCAGTGTAGTCAATACCCAAATCCTAGTAGCCTCAAAGTACAGCCACCAGAAACTTACAATTGCTTGCCTCTAATTTGTCACCACAAATCCATTGCAACAAGATGGCCCTGGAAGCATTTTTATGCCTCTATAGCCCACAATCCTACCCCTTTCAGCCAGGGCACCATGAACAAGCACTTCTGGGTGTTGTCTGCTGCAGTTGGGTTTACATAGGGGGAGGTGATGTCAGTCTGACTTTTTTTGACACAGTGACACAGATGGTAAACAGGAATCAGACAGTAGACATCCTATATTTTGACTATGGTAAAGGCTTCGATTCAGTGCTTCACAGAAAACTAATCGAAAAAATAGGGTAATTAGGACTTGGAAATAAACTGACTAGGTGGATTGGAAACTGACTATCTGACAAAACCCAGAGAGCTGTCCTAAACGGGCAAATTCTCAGGTCAGATTCAGGCAAATTCTCAGATCCGGTCAGATGTCAGGAAAATTAGGAGTGGGGTGTCCCTGGGGTCGGTGCTGGGACTAGTACTGTTCAAAATGTTTGTAACTGCAATAGGAGTGGTATGAAACAAAGCTATACAGATGGGTAGACACTGATGAGAGAATACACAGCATGAAGGGCAATATGGAAAGACTTGAACAGTAACAAGGAACATGGCTTTTAAAGTTTAACATCAAAAATGCAAGATAAAGGCCAGCCCAATGGTGCTGAGGATTGAGGCACTGGATGCCACACCTTGCACCATGCTGGCAACCCAGGTTCGGCGACGGACTCGGGTTGCCAGGGGTCAGCAGGGGAGAGAGAGGATCAAGCATCCGGAGGACAGCTCTCCTCTCCCTGGGGTGGGTTCCAGGGTAGCACAGTGTCCTGACAACCCCAATGCAGATCAGGAGTACTGCAGGTACACCAGCCAACATAAGGGGTGGAGTGCAGCAGACACCAGCAGGGCAGATATGTGCAGGCCTCACTGCACACTGCACTCCAAGGGGAGAAAAAAGGAAACACCCCTGATGGCCGGGTTAGGCAACAGCTGGTCTCCAGAGACTGACCCCCACATGCTCAAATGCCAGCCACGATCCCAACCCTACCCCCTGGGGATCCTCGGCCTCCTCCTGTATGGGTCTGGCAGGAGAGGAGGGGATCCTGAACCCGATATCTCGGTCGGGGGATGTGGTTCAGGCAAGTGGATAGGGGGAATGCCAAGCAAGCCAGCCCAAGAGATGCACCGGACCACCAGGTGAAGAAATAAAGTTAAAAAAAGAAAAAAAAGCAAGATGATACATATTAGCACCAGGAATGCATGAAAGGAATAGTGAATAAATGGGGTCATGGTGGAACCCTCTATAGAAGTAAGGGATCGGAGAGTAATTAACAGAAGTATAAAATCATCATAGCTGTATGAAAACATATGGAAAGACAAATAGGATTCGGGGGTGTAGTAGATGGGATTTCACCAGCAAAAACAAAGTGATCTTTCTACTATACAGGATGAGGGGTGGGTCACAACTTGAGTACTGTGTACAGTTTTGGAACCTTCATCTGAAAAGGATAGGGAGAGACTGAAAGATATCAGAGGTCGGCAAAGGGAGTCCTGGTCAACAAGGGAAAACACATCCAGAGGATGGACAACCTTAACATGTAGTCACTGAAGGACTGGAGGGGGGGAGCTTATAGAAACTTACAAATACATACTATGACATAACAAGGTAGACACCACTGATTTATTTAGGATAAAAGAACAGACAACAACTAGGGGCCACTACCTCAAACTAGAAGAGCTAATTTCAGGAAAGAAATAGGGAAGTATTTCATAATAGAAAGGGTTGTGGATAAATGGAGCAAGCTGCCCAAAGATACAGTCAATGTGAGTACAATCTTGTGGTTCCAAACCTAATGGGATAGTTACTGGAGGTAAGTAGAAATAAGCTGAAGATGGAAGGGGACGCTGGGGGTTTTGAACAGATTGAATTAATCTAAATCAAAACATAAGTAAACAAGCAGCAACAGCAGTCAGACTGGCACCAGTTCTCTGTTTGAGTTAACACTTTATTAAGTGAAAAAAAGTGTTTGCAAGTAGGAAAGTACAGTACAGACCAATTCACATCAAGCATGGCATAGCAAAACAACTCATGCTATGCCATGCTTGGTGTTAATAAGTATGTTTGCACTTACACTTTTTTCAGTTAATAAAGTGTTTACTCAAACAAAGAACTGGTGCAGGTCTAATTGCTGCTGTTACTCTTGATTTTTTGACCATGGCACAGTTCATAGATCGGGGCGACTGTTGTTGTCTTTTGTTGCTAGGTAAAATGGCAGACTGGATAGACTTATCTTCATCACTCCTTAACCATTTATGCATCTACGCACCAACTCTTTTATTCACATCACAAAGTATAGAGTAACTCAAGTTTCCGCTGCCTTCTGCCTTGAAAGGTATCAGCCATGTTTGTCAAGACATAAAATACTGTACAACTGGTATATTCTGTGGCATAGGCCAAAGCCACTAGGAATCTAGTGGACTCCCAAGCGTATAAGGCAGCTAGAAATACCTGCACAAAACTCATACATCTGGTGAAAGCAGCTTTCTACATTGAGCTCCTAGGAAAGACCTGGGTTAGAGGGAGGGAGTTCTGGGACTCTGTAAACTCTTTCATGGGTAGAGCCTCAAGGGCCCCACTGGACCTTACAGTTACCACCTCTGGCACATTGCAAGACCCAAAGGAAATCACTGATGCTTTTAATGTTGCATTCACGGACCTCAGCAATGTGTTGCCACCTGAATATCTGAATCACACCCTTGCAGGCCAGCAGCACAACCTCAACACTCCATCACCACAGGATAATGTTACCCCATCGCTCTACTTCAGGCAAATCTCCACAGGTGAGACTGTCAAATATATCAAACGGGTCCTTGGTAAGAGCAGGAAGTTACATGAACGTTATGAAGATGGTAGCACTCACATTAAACGAACTTGTGGCACCGCTCACCAAGGTATTCAATGCCTCTCTGACAATTGGCATCTTCCCTGACAGGTAGAAAGAGGCTCTAGTCACACCTGTTTTTAAATCAGGAGAAAGAGCTAATCTAGCAAACTTCCAGCCCGTCTCGATTTTACTCCCCCTCTCCAAAGCACTTGAAAGGGTGGTCTCAGAACAACTGAGTACCTAGAAAAGCATTGCCTTCTCTGCTTGCAACAACATGGATTCTGACAAAACCACTCCACCATCACCATGCTAGTACAGTACACCACTCAGCTTTAATGGGCCCTGGATAAAGGAATGGTGGTGGGGTCTATCTTCATAGACCTCACCAAGGCCTTTGATACAGTCAGTCACCAACCACTACTGAAATGTCTCCTCCCTACGGGATTGTCAATGGAATCTGTGGCCTGGTTCCATAATTACCTCACCCATAGATCTCAATGGGTCAGGATCGGCAATACTATCTCTGAGCCCAGGGAATAAAACCTAGGGGTCCCGCAAGATTCTATCCTCGGTCCTCTCTTATTCAGCCTCTTCATAAATGACATGCCCTCTACCTGTCCTGCACACTCCATACTCTATGCAGATGATGCTGTTATCTCCATCCCAGGGAAAGACCTGGGATCAATTAGCTCTTAACTTCAGCTCAGTTTTCATGCATTGGAATCCTGGTTTACCCAAAATAAACTGCTACTCAACTACAAAAAGACGAAGAGCATGCTCTTCAGCACCCCACAGAGCAAGATTTGAGGGTCCTCACTGCATATACTTAGTAGCGAAGGAGAAGTACTAGACCAAGTCAACACATTCAAGTACTTAGGGATTCACCTTGATGACACCCTCACCTTCACTGCCCATGTTGAGCAACTGGGAAAGTCCACCAACATGAAGCTTGGCATCCTGTACAGACACCGCACCTCAATGACACCGGCTGCCCTGAAACTTGTTACGTACAGTTCAGTTCTCTCATCTGTGGATTATGGCCTTGTCATATATGGGGCAGGCACAGACACAGCCCTTAAAAAGGTCAAAACCATCCTCAACAAGGCCTGCTGCCTGGTCCTGGGAGTACACAAAATGACTCACTCTTGTGACCTATGCAAGGAAACTGGCTGGCTCCCAATCCATCACAGACTCCAATACCAGGCCTGCCTCCAGCAAAAAAGTCCCTGATGGGGTCCATGCCTAGTACTACTTTAGCCCTCTTTGAGCCTGCACAACCATCTAAATGCACAAGGAGTGCCTCCAGGGCTGTCCTAACTGTTCCCTTCAAATGAACCACCCTTGGCCAAAGATCCCTCTCCTACTGTAGGCCTAAATGGTTCAATGATCTGCCTGCAGACCTTGCCGACTCCCCCCAGACTTGGCCACTTTAAAAATGGGCTTTGATCTCTTCTTGCCAGAAAATCTGACTGCCAGTGTTTCTGTTAACCCACGGCCTCTGACAGAGGTTCTCGTACCTGTCAAACACTACCCTCTCTCACTCCCACCCTCCTGTTCCACAGCTGCCCACTCCCCCCCCCCAACCTCCCACCACCTACTACCTCCCCTTGACAAAGCCTCACCTTGGCTGCTAAAACTACATTTCTACAGAATGGGAACGCCCCATCTGAACTGTAACATGATTGTTAAACACTGTACTGCACTTAATTAGTGCTGCATTAATAAGTTTCTCTGCAAGTGTGGTACTGTTTCTCCTTACTTCTTGCACCCTGCTTTATGTTGTAACTGCACACTAATACCACTTGTTAGTTGATGTCTTTCTGTTCTGCAATGTTTCATCACCTGTAAATGTCTTTGTAAACGAGACCCCCGGCTCAAAGGTATTAATCCGAATTTGAAATAAATAAATATATCACATCCCATTTATTTCACACTGCCCTGATCTGCTGTTCCATCATGTATATCAAATTTCATGTGTCCAGCTTTGCTAGGAGCAACACAGTACCTACTGTGAGCTATAACTGACAGACCGAGTGCAGGGTTACTGTAACTGTCAGATGTGATTGACCGATTGAATGTAGGCTGCCACATCCTCACCAATACAGGTTAAAAACACTCTCTGTGTCCCTCCCTTTGCTTTTCTCAGTAGGTTGTTTCGCTGACTGCTGACTGTGCTCCCAGAATATCTTTACTGCAACAGCTGGAAAGGTCTGAGGCTCAGAAGCTGGCTTTAAATGATATTACAGCAATCACTGCAGAATTTCTGTGAGTTTATCTACTGATGTCCCTCCCCGAGTGGCAGAGAGCTTTGTTACCAAATTACAGTGCTCCTCCCCACCAGCCAAGAAACAGTGCTGTAGTTACAGTGTTTACAGCCCCAGTGTCCGATTAAAGGTGGGCAAGTGTGCAGTTGAGAAAGGGGTAATGAATGCTGTTTGTTTTAACAATAAAAAAAACAATGACAGCACAATTAATGAAAGTGCTGTCCACAAGTGCAAGTAGGATTACCTTGCCAAGTTATAAATTTATTTATTTATTTTATTTATTAGACTCTCAGAATTATACACCTTTGAGCATAAGCTCTTTTACATAGGTTCTATGTCCGAGAAAATTACAAACAAGGGTCAGGCAGTACAATAACAAATGGAGTACCAAGAAAACAAGTGGGCAATTTAGCTGGCATTGTACAGTGTGTGCCAGAGAACAAACATAATAAGACTAAACATAATCAGAGAAAGAACAGGTATCATAAGAGAACAGAGTAGGCAGCCAGGGGGCCTTGTCAAATGGAAGGAGGAGAGTTGGTAGGGGATAGGGAGGGGATTGGGGGTATGGAGAAAGCAGGAAGAGACAGCCAGTGACCTTGCCAGGTGATACTTAGAGGAGGAAGAAGAGTGGTAAGGAAGGGAGGTGGAAGTGAGGGGCATTAGTAAGGGGAGGAGAGGGGAGCGGAATGAGCATGAAGGGAAGGGGAGTATAATGGGGAGGGGAAGGGGAGAGGTAGGGCAGATGGATGGGGATGAATGTAAGTGCTGATGGAGTGGGGCAAGTGCAAGACATGTAGGAGCAGTAAGGTAAGGTGTACAGTATAGCTTTGGTATGCACTGCTAGTGAAAGCAGTTGCAATTGTTTTGTGAGGTTAGGTAGTGTCAGAGTTTGTGTTTAAATGGGCCTATTTTTGAGATAGAAGAGATGTCATGTGGGA
This sequence comes from Neoceratodus forsteri, assembly GCA_016271365.2. Lineage (NCBI taxonomy): Eukaryota > Metazoa > Chordata > Ceratodontiformes > Ceratodontidae > Neoceratodus > Neoceratodus forsteri. The sequence goes on from CM057458.1 coordinate 661,019,379, forward strand.
GGGAATTTAGTCAGAGAGGGGCTCAGTATGCAAAGGATCTTTGTCCCTAGGTTGTCCAACAATGTGCTACCTGGAAGATCTGACTCATGGAGCCCCTTGTCCAATGAGGGAGAGGGGACTGGCATAGGATGTGTTGGACCCCAGGGGGTGTGAGTCCTAGGCTGATCTTACCTAGTAGGCAAGTTTGGAACCTGATCCTGTCTTTCAGCTGAAGCCAATTTGTCTTGATGTAAAGGTCGCAGGTGTGCATGAACCAAGCATTGCCTGTGAGGAGCCTGCAGGCCTTGTTCAGGGATATGAAGATAGCTGGAGAGCTGTTTCAGTGGCAGAGCCGTAGATGGCTAGCCCATAGTCAATTATAGATATCACAGAGCTTTGGATGGCTAGCCTTAACGCATCTGAAGTCAGACTCCGTTTCTGCCTGTGGAGAAGCCCAATGCTGATGTTGTCAGCTTTGGCTACAGTTGCAATATGCTGGGAGAAGGTCATTGTGCTGTCCAAGAGGCCGCTGAGATATTTAAACTGCTGTACCTGTTCCAGAGTGGAGCCCATGGAATTGCTAATTGCTAAGGGGTGAGATCTGGATTTGTTGTGCTGGCCGCTGAACAGCATGACCTTAGTCTTCTAGTAATTGAGGATGAGCTTGTGTCTGCTGAACCAGTCTTCCACCTTTGCAGAGCTATGCTGGAGTTGGTTTTGCAGGAGCTTGGAGTCAGGGTTGCTGGAAAAGATTACCACATTATTGGCATACAGTAGTAGATGGTCATGGCAGGACTTGGTAGGCTATTCAGAAAGATACTGAATAGAAGTGGGCCAAGGATAGACCCTTGTGGGACTCCTGAACAGGCTGTCCATCTGTCAGAGAGATGGTTATTGATCTTAACCTGCTGTGAGCGGTCTGAGAGGTAGCTTTTGAACCAGTTAGCAGTTTCTCTGGATAGTCCTGTGACTGAAAGCTGATCGAGTACGAGGTTGTGGTTCACAGTATCGAAGACTTTGGATAGATCAATAAAAGCAGCCCTGATCAAGCGAATCCTGTATAAAGCCTGTGAACTGGAGGAGTGCCATGGTGGTACTGTGCCCCTTTTTAAAACCATGCTGCTGAGAGCACCGAAGATGGTAATTCTCTAGGTAATCAACACGCTGGTCTGCAATAATTTGCTCTAAGACTTTTGAGAGAGAGTGAAGGATAGAAATCGGCCTGTGATTCCCATGTTGCACCCTGTCACCACTTTTATGGACAGGAGTCACCAAGGCAGATTTCCATTTGTTAGGGAACTAGGATAGCCTCAGGGATAGGTTAAGTATTTTGGTTGACGATGATAAGATTTCCTCCAGGGTAAGGACGATGAGTTTCAGATCCAGTGTGTCCCCATTGAAGCTAGATTTCCCAAGCACTTTTAGGATATAACTTCTAGCTTCACAGGCTGTGACTGTTTTAAAGTAGAATGGGGGGATGAGTCAGTGGTTGGTTAGGATAAGCAGCCGTCATCATAGTATTTGCGGTGACTTCAAAGAAATCAGGGGGAGGACACTACTGAGATCAGTAAAGGCATCATTAAAAGTGTTGGTGATGGTTAAAGGGTCAAGTGTCGGTGTACTGTCAATATTGAGCATAGTTGAGGGCTGTTTTGGATCTTTCCAGGTAACTCCCTTGATGTTGCTCCAGAACTTCCTACCATCATTTCAGGATTTGGTAAGCCCTTCCCTATAAAGTCTGTTTTTCAGGTTACGGATGGTCCAAGTATAATCATTCCGGGTCCTTTTGTATTTCTGTATGTCCTCTTAGTTACCTGTGGCCCTTGCTCATTGCCATAGATGAGCTCTGAGATGATCCAAGGGTTGCAGAGGCCTTTAACTTTATGTTTTTTGAGTGGGGCATGGTTATCACAAATGGTATTAAAGTGATGGATGAAGTAGTCAAGTGCCTCGTTCACATCATTAGCATTGTCAATCAGTGACCAGTCTATATTGTGTAGCTGTGATTTGAGTGGCTCAATGTGCCCCCCAGAGTAGGACCCTGGCTGTGATTGTTTTCGTTGGCGGCTAAGTGGACTTGTTGGACCAACTGCATAAAACAGGGGAGTGGTCACTTATAGCATCAGGGAGAGCAGTGACATTGGTTATACAATCCGGACAATTGGAGAGGACCCAGTCCAGGAGAGTACTGGTCCCTGTCTTATAGTTTGTTCTGGTTGGGGATTTAACAAGCTGAGTGACGTGTTCGGCAGCGACTGTATCCTTGTGTGAACCTGCTTCAGGGAATAACCAGTTAACATTGAAATCACCCATCATGATGATTTTGGAGCTAGTGTGAGTGGAATGGAAGCAGACTAGGACTGAGGTGAGTCCAGTGACTTTGTGTTTCAGAGGGATATACACAGATGCCACCATGAGGGATTTATTACGTGCCCCACATAGGAGTTTGACAGCTACTACTTGGACATCATAAGTTTGTTGTGGGTAATACATGCCCCATGATTGAATCCTTGACATGTATGGCACAACCACTACCGTGTTTGGTGAGCCTGTCGTGCCTGAAGACAATATAACCCGGTATGATAATGTTGGCATCAGCTAATTTTGGTGAAAGACATGTCTCGACGATCGATAACATGTCAGGGTTGTGTTGGGACACCCAGGCTAGTAGGTTGTCCAGCTTGGTGAGCAAGCAACAGATATTGATGGACGTCAGAGTGAGAACTCCTGGTTTATTTCCACCAGTCGGTGCCTGTTGCTGGGGACCAGGGTTAGCGTGGATATTGCCAGACAAAAGTAGTAACAACAGTATGAACCTTTTTAGTTGTTCCTTCAGTTGCTTGTGTGCCATAGTATGACCCTGAGTATGTGTATGGTGGTTGATGGGTATCCATTGCTTTATATGGAAGCAGGATAGAAGCAACAGATGGGGGTAACATAGAAACATAGACTTTGACGGCAGATAAGGACCACTTGGCCCATCTAGTCTGCCCATTTCCCTACCTACTGGATAAGCTGCAGATTCTAGTTAACCAACAGCCTACTTCCTGCCACCCCCCACTACAATTGCCTTGTGTCTGTCCCATGCATGTTTGAATTCCCCCATTGTTTTAGCCCCAACAAACTCCCCAGGAAGGCAGTTC